>OY482674.1:137298828-138788385 GCA_960531455.1 Urophora cardui
AAGGGTGGTTGGCTAAAGTAGAAAATGAGGAAGTTGTTAAGCAATGAAATCGAAAACTGAAAGCTGAGCTATCTTCCATGATCAGCTTAGACATTGCTAAACAAGACCGGCCTTTTGTAGATGGTGTTTTTGTTAAAAACATTTGTCTGGAAATTTTTGAAAAAATGAATCTTGATACAGAACTAATTAAAAATATACCCATATCCCGCCAAACAGTAGTCCGACGAATTGATGAGCTGGGAATACACATTCAATCTGCAGTAAACTGGCGATATGTGTTCGGACAGTTAACGTAAATTATGAAATAACTGAAGCAATGTTTTCTCTTGAAACATTCTGTGGGAATGTGACAGGAAAGATCTTGTTCGACGTAGTAAACGAAAAAGTTTTTTCAGTTTTCGATGCAAACAAATTTGCCGGAGTATGCACGGAAGGGGGAAACGTTATGAGCGGCAAGAATGAAGGGTTCATTGGCCAATTGAATAAAAATGGAATTTCTGGGAGACATTTTCATTGCATTATTCATCAAGTTGCACTCGCTTCAAAATTTTTGAGCGGTCATCCTGTCGTGAAACGTGCAGAACAGATTATCAATGAAATACGGGGAGGGCACCATTCTCTCACCCACAGAAAGTTTGTAAATTTTTTAAAAACAACTTCTGCTCGGCATATTGACCTAAAAATGTATACAGACATTCGTTGGCTAAGTCGTGGTGATTGTCTCAATAGGTTATTTGAGTTGAGGGAAGAAGTTTTACAATTTCTTGAAATTAATTGTAATGAAGACACCCTAGTTCGATCTTTAAAAGATGAAAATCTTATTTTGGATTTAGCATTTTTGGCTGATGTCTCTTTTTTTGAACAAACTCAATTTAAAGCTTCAAGGAAAAGAAACAGGAATAAACGATGCTGTGGAAAGTGTGCATCAATTCCAAACAGAGCTATTTTTGCTTTTAAGAGAACTTCAATCTAGCGATTATACCCATTTTCCGAAAACTATTATTACGAAACATGAGGGTATAAAGCCGAGTGATCATATTGCAATTCTTGAACAATTGTTTAACAATTTTGAAGACAGATTTCAGGATTTTGTTTGTTTTCAACCATTTCTTGACATCTTTGAAACCCCCTTCAAATGCGATATAAGTAAGTATGAATTTGCAATTCAGTCCGAGCTACGTTCAACCACACGGAGATAATATCGAATTCTGGAAAAATTTAGAAGGAGAATCATATCCAATAACTATTGAAAAGAATATCTTATCAGTTGGTTGGTTTAAATTTCCTACTGGGCTGCTCCCATTCTCTCGTTCTCACTGATACATTCACATTTTTCATTTTGGACAGCACTGATTTAAAAACTGCTTAAAATGCATATTTTTGATGTGTAAACGTCTTTGCTGTAGCTACGAGTAATTTCGAAAAACGCGTAAACCGTAAACGACCTTTGTGTAAGTGCGCTGCTGGTCACGTGTGAATCGCTTGGCATTTTCAGTGGTAGGTACACATGTATTTATAAATGCTTGCATGCATAGCCGTGCAAATGAAAATATCAACAACAGCAACGAAACGAAGCGAAGTTGTTGTTGTTGTTGTTGCTTTCTGCAACAATGCGACAAATAGGCAAAATAAAAAGGACCAACATGTTTGAACATGTCTGCAAATGCCATTTAAACTTTTGTTTTTAAATTTTTAATTTTAAATTTTTAAATTTTTCAATTTTAAAATTTTTGTTTTCAAATTTAAATTTTAAAATTTTTTAAAACTTAAAAATTAAAAATTCAAAACTTTGAAATTAAAAAACAAAAATTAAAAATTTTAAAATTTAAAAATTAAAAAACTTAAAATTTAAAATTAAAAAAATTGAAAAATTTAAAAATTTAAAATTTAAAATTAAAAAATTTAAAAATTTAAAATTTAAAATTAAAAAATAAACAAATTTAAAAATTTAGTTTAAAATTACAAAATTTAATTAATACATTTGCAGACATGTTCAAACATATTGGTCCTTTTTATTTTGCCTATTTCTATACATACCGATATCTTTGCAGCGTGACTTCGATATAAAGCTCTTTTAATTGTGACCCCTAATCCGGGTTTCAAAAAACAAAACAACACAAAACAAAACAAAACAAAACAAAACAAAACAAAACAAAACAAAACAAAACAAAACAAAACAAAACAAAACAAAACAAAACAAAACAAAACAAAACAAAACAAAACAAAACAAAACAAAACAAAACAAAACAAAACAAAACAAAACAAAACAAAACAAAACAAAACAAAACAAAACAAAACAAAACAAAACAAAACAAAACAAAACAAAACAAAACAAAACAAAACAAAACAAAACAAAACAAAACAAAACAAAACAAAACAAAACAAAACAAAACAAAACAAAACAAAACAAAACAAAACAAAACAAAACAAAACAAAACAAAACAAAACAAAACAAAACAAAACAAAACAAAACAAAACAAAACAAAACAAAACAAAACAAAACAAAACAAAACAAAACAAAACAAAACAAAACAAAACAAAACAAAACAAAACAAAACAAAACAAAACAAAACAAAACAAAACAAAACAAAACAAAACAAAACAAAACAAAACAAAACAAAACAAAACAAAACAAAACAAAACAAAACAAAACAAAACAAAACAAAACAAAACAAAACAAAACAAAACAAAACAAAACAAAACAAAACAAAACAAAACAAAACAAAACAAAACAAAACAAAACAAAACAAAACAAAACAAAACAAAACAAAACAAAACAAAACAAAACAAAACAAAACAAAACAAAACAAAACAAAACAAAACAAAACAAAACAAAACAAAACAAAACAAAACAAAACAAAACAAAACAAAACATACCAACTTGCATTTCAAATTTCATCAAAATATCTCAATTTTTGCGCGAGTTAGAGTGTTTACAGACGGACGGACAGACGGACGGACGGACATGGCTCAATCGATTTCTTTTTTCACCCTGATCATTTTGATATATAAAAGTCTATATCTATCTCGATTATTTCATTCTGTTACAATCCACCGTTATGTGATTAAAACTATAATACTCTGTGTACTATTACAGCTGAGTATAAAAATCAAAAAAACCCAAAGAAAACAAAACCAACAAAATAGTACTCGTAGCAGTGACAACGACAACAAAAAATTATAAAAACGATAGTCGCATTTGAATCCATAGAAAACCAGGGAAAAGAGGAATAAGGAAAAGAGAATAAAAATCAGATTTCGAAACTGTTTACACATCAATGTTCATGAATACTCGTTACTCACGCTTTAATTTTTTTGTTGTTTTTTTGCGCTTTATTGAAAGCAAAAGTAATGAACTTTCGGAAAGCGCTCGACAGTTAGGAAGGAATGCATACTTGACTTTTTTTGTGGAGGTTTTTTAATAAATTTAATCGTGGGTGTCTGTGAACTTTTACAAGTGGTTAGCACAGAGGCTATGTAAATTAATATGGATACAAGACTAATATATTTTTGATTGCATAATCTCTTTGTAGAAATTTTGCTTAACCATTTAATGAGCGTGTCTGATAAATAAATTGTTTTTCCGTCATCAGAAATCATTTTAAGAAACTTGTAGCATCAAATGTAGTGCAATCTTTCATTTGAAATATGTATACATATGTATTTGTTTTTCAAACTTTCCTTGCTACAGTTGCAGTTGCAAATTTGTTGGTTATGTGCATAATTACTGATCCCACTGTTTAATCACTTCAAATCAAAAACCCTGTTACGCTACTAAGCATATAATCATATCTTCCAACAAACAATTCACCTGTAAAAATGAGTTCAAAATGGTTTCAATTACAAGCGCTGCGGCAAACGGAATACATAACGATTTTGTTTTAACTTTTCTTTGAATTTTCATTTTTCCCTTTTCTATTAGTTAATCCATTTGAAACTTTGTATGTGAATGCACGCAAAGGCACGCCCATGAGGGAACATTCGATTTCGTCACATAAAAATTATAAAAATGAAATTGAACTTATGAAAGAGTAAGATGACAAAATAAAAAAGAAGGAAAGGAAATTAGAAAGAAAAGAAAAAGGTTTGACATAAATGCATACAAAAGTGCACATATCTGTGGCCACAAGCCATAATCGCCTAAGTCGTAAAATATATTTTCGAGATAAATTGCTTTTTATATTCGAATGCGTTTTTTGAAAAATCATAAAAGTTGATTAAAAACTATGAATGCCAAATCGATGAGCGATCCGCGATGCTACGATTAAAATTTTGCATATAAAACAAACTGTTATGAAGATATTTAATGAAGTATATATATAAATTTTGGCTGTTATAGCAAATTTAATATACCTCTATTGTGAGTTAAGCCAAAATGTTTTTATTAATATCTTATGATTGGAATAAGTTATAGGTATGGGGGTTTTACAGAAATAAAGATTTTTAATGTATAATAACGTGGTATATATAACTCAATTTTGTCTTAAGTCGACTTAGGCGGTTATGGCTTGTGGCCACAGATATATGTATATATGTATGCAAATTTTGCAAGATTTCAATTTTGTAGTAAAAGGGAAAAGTAACTATTTCTGTGCGTAAAATTGCAATGAACTTTCATATGTGTATCGTAACCGTAAGTGGAGCAGGAAAGCAATGCACAACTAGATATGCACACAAGATACAAGTTTATGGCGGTGAAAGAAAAAGGGAATGTCTTTATTATTTATTTACTAAGTTTTTTTGTTATTTAGTTTGCTAAACTAGTTTCTTTTGCTTTTAAATGTGATGGCACTTATGTTATCTGACACCTTTGTTATATTATGTAGGTACATAAGCAGCTAGGAAGAAGTTAAAGAACTAAATTAGATATACACTTACATATAAGAGTAGTGAAAGATTGTAAGTGATTTATTACGTCATTTGGACTTAACTAACAGGCACTTTGTCAACTTTAAGTAAGTGCTTTGATCAAACAAGCCGAAAAGCCCGGCTTGCGTAAATATTTTCGTTAATTTCATTTTACGAATTTCTTTAAAATCTGGTTGTTTTACGCTTGAAATGTGTTTACTACTTAATTTCTGATGGCGCATTAGCCCACCAACAACATTCACGTGTATTTTGTTTGAAAAGCTAATCACAGCAAAACCTGGGTTAGTGAGCATTTGCTGAGCGTGCTTCAACAGTTCCATGCATGGGCTTTTACGAGGCTTTCAAAAGCGAATAACATGACTTATTTTCTCGCTTTCTTTAAATAAAAGTCAACTGCCTATTTTCAGAGTTAATTTGAAAAAAAACAAGTAAGGAAGCCTAAGTTCGAGTGGAATCGAACATTAGATACTCAGCTGTATGTTTTCATTGTTTGTTTGCGTTTGTTCGATATAGGGTGTATTTTATATAAAGCGAGTGCCGCATAAAGTGGGCGTAGCCGCGCCCATTTTCAAAGTTTTTATCAGTCATACAACTAAGCATATGAATATTATTCTTTGTGCAAAATTTCATTCCTTTATGACTTCTAGTTACAAAGACTTCACGTTACAAATTCCAAAAGGGTGTTCCAGAAATATCTTTTGTTAAAAAGTAGGCGTGGTCATAAACCGATTTCAATACATTTTTGCGTGTCTATTAACACATGTTATAAAAGTGTATAAACCTAGTTTTGTCATAATATCTCAGTTATTTGTCGAGTAATAGGCTCGTAGATTTCTTTGTATAAAAAGAGGCGGTGCCACGCCCATTTTCCAAACTTTTTTTTTATTTTTTGTTTCCGGTATATTGTAGAACTCATGTCACAAAATTTCAATGAATTATCTTTATATTTGACAGAGATATCGCTTAAAATGTTTTTATTAGGTCACTTTATAATACCAATATATAAAAGTGGGCGTGGTCGTCAACCGATTTTGGTAATTTTTCGTCCACACATTTGGCTAAGTAAATATATCAGGCGTACCAAATTTCATCGATATATCTTTAACGGTTTCTGAGTTATGGCTTATAAAACTTTCAATATTTGCCCCTTAATAAGTGGGCGTGGCACCGCCCGTTTTCCAAAATTTTTTTACTTTTAGTTTTATGTCCGTAGTTGGACTCCTGCCACAAAATTTCAGTGATAGATCTTTATATTTGACAGAGATATCGCTTAAAATGTTTTTATTAGGTCACTTTATAATACCCATATATAAAAGTGGGCGTGGTCGTCAACCGATTTTGGTAATTTTTCGTCCACACATTTGGCTAAGTAAATATATCACGCGTACCAAATTTCATCGATATATCTTCAACGGTTTCTGAGTTATGGCTTATAAAACTTTCAATATTTGCCCCTTAATAAGTGGGCGTGGCACCGCCCATTTTCCAAAATTTTTTTACTTTTAGTTTTATGTCCGTAGTTGGACTCCTGCCACAAAATTTCAGTGATAGATCTTTATATTTAACAGAGATATCGCTTAAAATGTTTTTATTAGGTCACTTTATAATACCCATATATAAAAGTGGGCGTGGCCGTCAACCGATTTTGATAATTTTTCGTCAAAACATTTGCCTATGTAAGCAAATTATGCATACCAAATTTCATCGATATATCTTCAACGGTTTCTGAGTTATGACATATAAAACTTTCAATGTTTAACCCTTAATAAGTGGGCGTGGCACCGCCCATTTTCCAAAATTTCATCAAATTTCTTCATAAGGGCCTGAGCTCAATACGTGGGTAAAATTTTATCACTCTAGCTATACTAGTGGCTGATATACCAAATTTCCGATTTTTTCTATATAGGAAAAGTGGGCGTGGTCATGGTCCGATTTCGCCCATTTTCAATACCAACCGTCCCAGTCTCGATACCAACTTGTATTTCAAATTTCATCAAAATATCTCTATTTTTACGCGAGTTATCGTGCGTACGGACGGACGGACGGACGGACGGACGGACGGACGGACGGACGGACGGACGGACGGACGGACGGACGGACGGACATGGCTCAATCGATTTCTCTTTTCACCCTGATCATTTTGATATATATAAGTCCATATCTATCTCGATTATTTCATTATGTTACAATCCACCGTTATGAAATCAAAATTATAATACTCTGTGTACTAGTACAGCTGAGTATAAAAAGTAGCAAACCACTTTTCCCATTTTTCACATCAAATTTGTGTGCGAATAAGAAGCTGGCTGTGGCATTCGTGGTTTGATAGTTGCTGTGCTGTTCACAGTCAGTCTGATATTTGATATTTAAGTTTGCAAGTACATAGTTCTTCAAACACTAAAGCACACATTTTTTAGCTATTCTCTTCTAGTGCTATAATAAGCAAATTCACTTGCTACTGCTGAAATTTCCGTCGGTATAAAGAAACTAAAAATACCTCTGCGCTTTCGTGTGAGATTCCGAGATTTCTCTATAAGTTTGACGTGAGCAATCTATTACGTTGAATCATTCAAATCAATGTTCAATCAGGCTTTCAGATAATACAGCAAAGAAAATTACATAAATGGCAAATGGCTATGCTTCATGCAATTTATGCTAGGGCCGCCACTGCCTAAACTTAGAGTTTACCAAAACTAACACCTCAAAACTCAAATTAATTTAGTTAGATACAATTTCTTTATAACACACACACACAGAGAAGGGGGTGGTATAGAAACGAGTATACATAAGTGCATACACACATATGTATGTACATACGAGAGCCTGATTCAGCACGAGCGCTTTTAAGATCAGATTTCTTTCTTTCCAACAAAATCAAAATTATTATTTTTTATAGTATGACATAATTAAACACACACACACACACGTACACTAAAAACAAGAAATACTACTAATAATCGCTGATTACTATTACGATAACAATTAAGTTTTTGTTTTACGTTTTATTTTTGTTCATCCCCAACACAGCAGCTGTTTGGCGGTGCTTTTCTTCATGCCGCCCCTCCAGCATGTATAATAAAAGAATTTAATAGGGGCAGCGGGCGTTGAAATGTGAAGCAATACGTCAAATGCAGATGAAAAATCTATGACATCAGTTATGTACGTACATATGTATGAATGCGCTCATATACAGAGATAAAAAGCTAATCTCCGCAACAATAACTGATAGGCTGTCAAGCAGTCAAAATGATTTTTTAACTATTTACGAGTTAACTCTAGTAGATGCATTTAAATGCTTTTGAAAGCGTTACTTAGCGCATATAGTTAGTTGGCGTTTTTGTGTAAATGCATGTGTGCAAAGTCTTAATAACTGCAAACAGGTAAGTGTTTAAACAAAAAGTTATTTACAAAAAAATGAATGTTGTACGACGAGGGAGGATTGGGACGGGTTAAAGCCGTTTGGTTAATATATTAACCCAGGGCCGTGCGCAGGGGGGGGTTAAACCCCCCCCCCCATTACCAAATCTAAGTTGCAATGATTTAGCAAAAATTTTCAAAACACAGTTTATAAATTTTGCATTGAATCTTGACTCATAATTTTTGACAAAATTAGTACAAAAACACTACCCGACAAAATTTCAAAAATTTGCATATCCTCGACATTTGATACATGATTCCTATGTAGAATTTTCTGCTGATTCCAAATATGTAATCAGATGTTTCAAAAGTAGAACAGTTTTCGAGATATTTTGAAATTTCAGTTTTTGAGATAAGAAAAAAAAGTAGGATTACTTTTTAGTCAATATCTCCGCCATTACCGTCTCGATTTTTACGTTATTTAATTTTGTTTTGAGAGGATGAAATACCTTTTCCAAAAAAGCCAAAACAATTAAAATCGACGTTAAATTGACGGAGTTATAGCGATCAATAGATTTTTTTTATGAAAATTTTCAGTTTTTTTTCCGACATTCATATACTTTTTTGTAATTTTTTTAAAGAAATATTAAATATCCTCCTGGTTTCACACTTTGAGTCAACAGCCTATTTCTTAGTGAACATTTTGGCACTTTCCGGATTAAAATCCGTAGACAAATTACAATGCTATAAGATATTTAATGAACAAACCTAATTATAATTCATAAAAGTGCGAATAATATGCCACCATATCACAAATTCTCTATCAAATACAGAAAAATTTTTACAACCAAAAAAATGTCTTGGGTATAATTTTAAGCATCAGAGTATGCAGTTTCAGAAAAGTTAGAGAACATTTAAATTTATAATGTAATGCAAAAAATGTATGCGAATGCAAACCAAAATTAAAACCCCCCCAATGCTAATTCCTGCGCACGGCCCTGTATTAACCCAAATACGTGCAGAGTATCTGTGTATAAAAAAAAATTGCAGCTAAAATTTTTACATCTGCTCTGAGAAAAGATAATTTCAAAAAAGTTACGTATACAAATCACTTGAATTATATCACATTTTAATCTTCAAATTAATAAATAAAAGCTTACATGTGTTTGAATTTGATTGGATTTGACTTAATAACGTTTATGATCGTCTTAAAGCATGTGTGTATGCATACCGTAATACGCAAATTTGAATTTTGTTTTCACACAAAATAAAACAACAACAAAAAAATACAATCACAATTATTTCTACTTTGGATATACTCTTTAGGCACTTTATACATTATTCGCAGCATCCCTAGAGTTGCAGAGTTGCTTCCAACTATATTTGCCAAAGCAGACTTCTGAACCTATAGATTTAATGCTATAATCTAGCATGCTGGCATAATCTATTCAGCTTTACAACGTTGATCTACTATCTATGTCTCGTTGCTAATATTCATTGATTTATTTCGGCATAATAAAGTGCGTAGTAAAACATCAAAAAGTACATAATACCGTTTAAAATGGAGCAGTAAATTTTCAATCAATTCCAATTTGACTTCTGCAGTTTTTTCTATTGACTTTTATTGCATTGATGGTTAACCTACATTCTCAGCGAACAAAAAAAAAACGTTTTCCCATAAAATACGAATAATGGGCAATTGCAAAAATTAATTAATTCAAGTCAATGCATTTAAACCGACCGACCAAATTCATTCTGAGCAAAAACATGCAAGTGAAAAAAATTGCTTGTGTCTGCAAAATGTTGAGTATTGTTTCTGTTTTTTGCTCTTTTTTGTTTGAATTCTTACACAAAATTTCTTCCAATTTAGTGCAGACGCATACTTCTTTTGGCCTGCGAGCGCAAATGTGTAATCCATCGTCTATATCGATCGAATCATGCTGACTTCCAATATGGTTTTTGTGGCATTTTTGTGCGATTTTGGTGCATTTGCGAAACGTTGGTGGTGGCAAAACGATATTATTGCGTTTTTTTTATTGTTTATTGATTTGTTTTTGTTTTTGTTGCTGTTTTTTGTGTTGTCTGTTTGCTCATACAATCAGATTCGCTTTATTCGCTGCGCACAATCAATGCAATCAAATATTCTGTAGCCAAAGAAAAAAAGAAGTGTGGTTGCGTTGACAGCACTTCTGGTTTATATTTACTATTATTCAATCGCATTCTACAAATAAGTTTATATCTACTTGTTTATGTATTCTTTGATTTTTCTTCTGCTTATTCGTCGTCAACGAGCTGTTTCCTCTACCTTAAGCGGCCATTCAGCTAAGCTTAAAAGTGCGCACAACCAGCCGCGGCTGCTAAGTCGTCACTTATTTGACGCATTGCCAAAATTGTATTTCAAACAAGATTTTCCAAACGCCACACTCAACGCACTTGCAAAATTACATTTTAGCACCACACGGATATGTCAGCATTAATCAGCTACTGTACATATGTTTGAGATACTTCTAATGGTTGCGCATGAATTTGAGCATTTGCTTAGCTGCGCATAGTAGTAGTAGTAGTGCTGGTAGTTTCTTCTGTAGGGGAGAGGTACCTATAGAATTTTATAATTTATTACACGATGAATATTAACAGTAGGAAATCTTCGTTGAAAACTAGTTTTGATTACTGAACAACTTCGTACATATCTTACACATAACATTATTCATTATATAGACTTATGATAAATTAATCCTTTATGTACATGTTTATTTATTGAGATTGCGGGGATGTTACTTAATTAATTAAAATGCGTTTTGCGACAACGTAGAAACTCCATACGGATTGTGTTATAGTAGAATCTCGAAATACCTGCTGTCGAAGTACCTCCTATCATCACACTAAGAAACAGCACGACTCGGCAGCCACGTCACTGTTGACAGCTACAAATTCGAAACCGTTAAGGACTTCGTCTAAATATTTGGAAACCAGCATTAACACCAAAAATAATGCCAGCACAAAAATCAAACGAAGAATCACTCTTGCCAATAAGTGCTACCTTGGACTCCCTCGACGAACAGAAATCACGCTCTGCAGGACACTCTCCGTTCCTCATGTAGGGCTCAGAAACGTGGACAATGTCAAAATCAGATGATATGGCACTTGGAGTATTCGCGAGAAAAATTTTTCTGAAGATTCATGAGCTGTACGAGCTTTATGCAGACATCGACATGGTTGAGCGAATAAAGATCCAGCAGCTGCGTTGGGCAGGTCATGTCGTTAGAATGGATGAAGTTGCTCCGGCCCAGAAAGTGTTTCTATCCAAACCCGTCAAAGGCAGAAGAAAAGAGAGACCTTCACTGCGTTGGGAAGAACATGTGGACAGCAACGCTCTCTTCTTAGGTATTTCCAAGTGGCGTCATGCTGCACGAAACAAAAACACATGACGCGCTTTATTATATTCGACCAGAATCATCTAGACGGTTACGCGCCAATGAAGAAGAAGAAGAGGAAGAAGATGAAGAAGGGGAAGAAAAAGAATTTATAAAGAAAAGAAGAATGGGCAGAAGAAGAAAAAGAAGAATGGGGGAAGAAGAATAATAAGAAGATGAGGAGGAAGAAGAAGAATTTATAAATTTTAGTTGCCTTAATTTCTAAAAATGACAGTAAAATCTCAGTAGTTATGAAGAAAAGCTAAAAAAAATTTTGCGCGGATCCCTAATAGATAGATAGATAGATAGATTTAATTGAGGATTATACTGGGAACATTGGGTCTATTGTACCCTTTAGACCTCCACACATAAAAATGTATGTATTTATAAGTGAAATATCTCATTCCATTGTAAATAACTTGTGTTGACAGTGATGTCAAGTAGTTTTTCACAACAAAATAAAAATAGTAACTTTCATGTGTCAACAGTCGTAAATATCCATTTACAGCAACACAAGAACATCTTGCAAGAACCACGTACAACGACAAACGAAAGCAAAAGCGGCATTTAATTACAATTCTGATAATTTTGTTGTTGTTATTGTTGCATAAATACATTACACGCATAACTCAATTACAGTTACAAATATTTTGCTAGAAGTGTAGTATTCCATTGCAGCTGTTTGTTGTCACGATTCTCTTACACTTGTCACTTCCGCTTCGCGCCAAGTCAAAGACGTGCCCCTCACTCTTGGCTCTAACCCCACACATGTATGTATGTATGTACATAAACATATTTATAGATGTAAGAAGCTGCGGTCAAAAACCTCAACAGCTACACAACTTTGATTGCAATAAACAACAGATTCTTTGAAATTTGATATTTTCCAAACTTGCTTCGCATGAGTCAAGCGTTGGTTTTTCTTCTTCTTGTTTTTTTGTTTGTTTGTTTGTGTTACAAGTTGTCATCCACATTCGCATGCAATAAAGCTGCTGTAAAGCTGCTGTTTGGATTGAGAAACCGAAAGTAGAACATTTGCATAGCTTGTGCAAAATTAAAATGATAAGATGACGTTTTAGCTGCCGCTTTGACTAGCGCTCGCTGTCAACACCGGCCGGTAACCAACACCTGTGTTGTTTGTTGCGCAACTTCATCTCCTTCTTTATCTCATTTCAGCGTGGACAGCATTGATTTCCGTTACAATGAGCAGGTGATGAAATTTCCTTAAACATGTTTGCTGTGTGTGTGTGTATTGAACCCCATTTAAAAACATTGCTCTGCAGGCCTACATTTTGTTGATTTCGTAATGCAAATAACTTATTTGCTTATTGACAATTTGAACGGAAGCTGCCAGTCGCTGCAGTTTGCTTCAGATACTAAAAAGAATCAAATTTTTAATTGGTTGCTCAGTGCAACAGCCATAAAAATGCAAAGAGCTCTAGCCAATTAGCTGCTCTATTCGGTGTTCGTTACTGATGTGCTTGTTTTTAATTTTTTAAATATGCATGCGATCTAATTGGAACGAATGAAGTGATTTTAATGGACAGCAATCAAAAAATAAAAAAAGAAGAAGATACTTAAAACATTCTAGTATAAAAACTGCAGATATTTGGCATTAGAAAGGAATTTTTTTTAGCATATGAAAAGGTGTAGAAGTTGCCAGAAGAACTCTGCTTATAAATTGAACTATCCACTAACTATAACGTGGCGGTCACTTGCTGCTGTACAAATTAACTATTTACAAAATGTGTAATATAACGAAAATCAGAGCAACTATAGCTAAAGTATTATTACTGCTTCAATTAAGCCAACAAATATCTCACTCCATTTTATATTCACAAACTTTAATTTGTATTATGCAATGGAAAATTCGAGAGATTTATTAACAAATATCTATCGTCTACGCTTATCGGCTACAAATTCAAACTCATACACACATCTGTACATAAATATTTCCAATTCCACACACACACACACACACACACACACACACACACACACACACACACACACACACACATTTACATTGCAAAGCCCATACATAAGACAAAATGCAATAAAGACTTGCACTATTTGAAAATTTTCACCTACAATTCCACTTTCCGCTGTGTTATTAACCCCAAACTAACCCAACCGACCGAGTGGTGGGCGCTCACATGTGTGTAATTCGAGCCGGAGATTGTCTTAAACAGAAACAATGCACACACACATGTTTGCAACAAAAAACATAAACAGCAAACGCCTTTAACAATAATATATCTATGTATTGGTTGTTGTTTTTGCAATCAGTGTTTTAGACGCGGCCAACAGCTGGACAACATTGCGCTGGATTCAACGACTGGAACGAACGACTGAACGGGGGACCAACTGAACGGGCGACCAACTGAACACGCGACCAACTCAATGGGTGGCTGGCAAAAAGTCAAACCGGACAGCACGAGATTAAGTTTACCCGTCATGCGACTGATTGTGCGTGGCATCCCATCGCCCCTCCCCTCACCGCCCCTCTGCTACTGTGGGCGGCATTGCACTATCACGGCTGTGATCGTTGACGCATGCGCAAAATCGATTGCAGGCCAATTTGCGATTTTTTTTGTTTTCCTTTCTTTTTCTGCCCATTTTAATCTTCCTATTAACTGCTTCTATGGCTCGTAAAGACAATAATTTGAGCATGCATCGTAAGGATTATAGTTTGATATACATAAAAAATTCCAAATCAACTTTTTTGCTGCACCTGCTGTTCTGCTTAAAAAAAATACAACAAGTTTTATATGGTGAAAAAGTGACTGAAAAACTCAAAGCAAAAACAATTATTTGCGGCGCCTGAGTTTTGCAACATTTATGTTGGCTGTTATTAGACAAATGTTACGTATAAAATAAAAATATTGTAATGTTTTCGCCTATTTAATGTGCATAAATGTTGCATTCTTTTTTTGTTTTTTGTTTTTATTCATTTCGTTTAAATTTTTTTTCTTTAATTTTTTTTAATTTTAGCAAATTTCGCCACAAAACACAAATTGAACTGGTTCTACGGGTGTGCGCTGGTCAGCCGCCGCTTTCAGTGCAACAGAAACGTTCATAGTTTTTAGATTGTATGTGTATTTACAGATGTGTATGTGTGAATGGGTGTGTTCATGTGGAGCTGCAATTGAAAGCAGGAAATGCCGTAGCATCTGTGCATTTACTTGACTTTTATTTAACCGATTAAATTGCGAAAACAAATACATACATATAGTTTGGGGAGAAAAATTGAAAAAGAAAACTGGATCAACTGAAAAAAGCTTTAAAAGAGCGTGTTCTCGCAGCTGCAGTTAGCTGCAGCGCATATATGTACATATCTGTGTATTACTTTCACATATGAAATAAAAATAAATGCGGATTGAAAGAAGCCTTAGAAATTAACAGTTGGACGCCTGTTTATCGACTGATTTAACTCACCTTTATCTGTATAAATTCACGCATTTCGGTTTTGTAGTTCGAACAACGTGGCGGAAATTCCAAACACCATTGGGAGCTGCGTACTCGCACCGGCTGCATTGTGGGCACCTTCAATTGCTCCACATAAGTTTCTTCGCGCACACAAATATGTGAATTGTCATCGAGCGTTACGACCGCGCCAGTGCCTAACTTTGAGGCAACACTGGCAGATGATGAATCAGAAGAGGAAGCAGTTGAAGAGGCAGAAGGGGAAGAAGCGGTGGAACCATTGTTGCTGGATGATGAAGAAAAAGTGGCAGAATTGGCGGTTAAATCGCTGCGCAAAAGTTGCTCTTGGGCACTCACACAAAATTGCACAGAAAAAAATAATAATAAAAATAAACTTGTTTTTGTTGTTTTTCTCATTTTTATCATCGTGTTTGGAATTTTACTGCATTTGTTTACGAGCATGCATGTAGAACAAGTTTTTCAAGGTGATGCGCTGAATTTTTTGTTAATTAATTTAATTAAACTGCTTTACTTTCGCTTCCTAAATTCTAGTTTATTTGATTTACGGATATTCTTTTTATTATATTTTGTATATTTATATTACTTTTTTAGTCACTTTACCTGACTTTCCTAGCACAATTTCATATTTTAATACATAACATATTTTTTTAATTAAATCGTCTTTTTTCGATTTTTAATTTATCCTGTTTTATATTTTTAATGTATTTATTTTATTGCTTAAGGAATATCCACCAAAACAGCTTCGGCCACTTTCAACTTTTCGTAAGCACTACTTCAAGTAAGTTTTACTTTTCTTTGCACTAAGCGTAGGTATGTGTAATATTTGTTTGTGCTCCGCTCCGATCTGTTCGTTCTAAACGCATTGTAATAACTGTCACCAACTTCCACGGAAATAATTCTAGCAGCTCATTGTAATGTCATATACATATGTGTGTGCGGTGAAATTTACAAGTAAAATATTTTTTTATGTTAAATTGACATAAACGCAAAAACACTCAAGCACACACATTTCTATACATACTTGTACATAGTACACTTGTTCACATAAATGGCGGAGGCGAACGCACTTGTGTAAACAAATTGCAATTGAATTATCGCTTGACGAACAAAGCACAGAAATTAAATCAATGCAACAAGCAAGTCGGTTTGAGCGCGACAGTCCGCCAGCCGGTCAAATGTTCGCAGTCAATTGGGTAACCTGCCTAGCAACAACAGTGTACGATAAATGAAACAACAACAATACAGTAGAGCATAAATTAGCAGAAAATTATTTAATTGAATTGATGATGTCCTTAACTCGCAATGTTTTTGTACATAATTGCGTACAAATGTGTCTGTATATGTATATGTATGCGTGATCGCTTTACGAGTTGTTTTTGATGTGTAAACATCTTTGCTGTAGCTACGAGTGATTTCGAAAAACAGGTAAAGTTTACGCGTAAACATGTAAATGTGTAAACATGTAAATGCGTAAACATGTAAATGCGTAAATGCGTAAACCGTAAAAGACCTTGGCATTATCAGTGGTAGGTAGGTAGCTAGGCATGTACTTACAAATGCTTCCATGCATAGTCGTGCAAATGCAAATATCAGCAAATGCAAATATCAGTTGTTGTTGTTGTTGTTTTCTGCAAAAATGCGACAAATAGGCAAAATAAAAAGGGCCAATCTGTTTGAACATGTATGCAAATGCATGGATATGCATACCTACATCTACCTATCTAATTTTCTGAGCAAAATTGGTATCAAATGAAAGGTTTTGAGCAGGACTTCGATATGAAGCTCTTTTCATTGTGACCCCTAGACCGGGTCTCCAGATATGGGTCAAAACGAGGACCCGATGATCCTTGAATGTTTCTGAGCAAAATTGGTATCAAATGAAAGGTTTTGAGGAAGGCTTCTACAGAGAGCTCTACTCTTTATGATTCCTAGGTCGGGTCCCGAGATATACATAGGTCAAAACGAGGACCCGAATGATCCTTAAATGTTTCTGAGCAATATTGGTATCAAATGAAAGGTTTTGAGAAGGCCTTCTACAGGGACCTGTATTCTTTATGCTTCCTAGGTCGGGTCCGGAGATATGGGTCAAAACGAGGACCCGGATGATCTTCCATGTTTCTGAGCAACATTGGTATCTAATGAAAGGTTTTGAGCAGGCCTTCTACATGGAGATCTATTCTTTATGGTTCATAGGTCGAGTCCGGAGATATGGATCAAAACAAGGACCCAGATAATCTTGCATGTTTCTGATCAATATTGGTATCTAATGAAAGGTTTTGAGCAGGCCTTCTACAGGGAGCTCTATTCTTTATGGTTTATGGGTCGGGTCCGGAGATACGGGTCAAAACGGGCACCCGGATATTCTTGCATATTTCTGAGCAATATTGTTATCAAATGAAAGGTTTTGAGCAGGCCTTCTACATCGAGCTCTATTCTTTATGGTTCCTAGGTCGGGTTCGGAGATATGGGTCAAAACGGGCACCCGGATATTCTTGCATATTTCTGAGCAATATTGGTATCAAATGAAAGGTTTTGAGCAAGCCTTCTACAGGGAGCTCTATTCTTTATGGTTCCTAGGTCGAGTCCGGAGATATGGATCAAAACGAGGACCCACATAATCTTGCATGTTTCTGAGCAATATTGGTATCAAATTAAAGGTTTTGAGAAGGACTTCGATATGAAGCGCTTTTAATTGTGACCCCTAGGCCGAGTTTCCAGATATGGGTCAAAACGAGGACCCGAATGATCCTTGAATGTTTCTGAGCAATATTGGTATCAAATGAAAGGTGTTGAGTGGGGCTTTCATATAGAGCTCTATTCTTTATGATTCCTAGGCCGGGTCTCCGTATGATCCTTGAAATTTCTGAGCAATATTGGTATCAAATGAAAGGTTTTGAGCGGGACTTCAACACGGAGTCCCGAGATATGGGTCAAACGTGGACCCGAATAATTTTGCATGTTTCTGAGCAAAACAAATCAAAATCAGAAATCAAAAATCAAAAATCAAAAATCAAAAATCAAAAACCAAACAACAACACAAACAAAGTCGCATTTTAATTAAAGGAACAAGGGAAAGGGAATAAAAATCCGATTTCGAAACTGTTTACACATCAATGTTCATGAGTACTCGTTACTCACGCTTTCATTTTTTTTGTTTTACAGCAGCAGACCTACAGCAACATAATTTTTATTTGCTTCTTGGCTTATTTTTTCCCCTTCTTATGTGCGTCCTCTGCTAGTTTAATATGCTTGTATGATTTGATTTGCACGGAAGACGTGATTTGCGACATTCTTTAAGTACAAAAGTTCAACTGTAAATGAACTGTCATCGCTTGTAGGCTCATTTTCATTGCAAAATTGTTTTCAGTTGAAATTTGTGTGTATTGTAGGTGGAAGGTTCAGACTTTGGTGCCAAATAAATAAAAGAAGCAAGAGCATACATTAAATTGATTACGCAGCGGCGTTAAGATTTCACACTTTTCTATTAGTATAATAACCACATACATCTGCTAATCAAAAATGAAATTGCTGGGTGTGTTGCTGCTTCAACATTTAGCACAAATATCTACATGAACACATAGTATATATTTAAGTTAATAAATGTTTGTTATTATGTAAAATTCTATTGAATTCATTAGCTTATGAGAACACTAATTTTATTCAAAATCACATCGCCCACTAACTGGCAATTCGTCATGAGAAATGATTATAAAATCAGTAAAATTAAGGCGTTAACTAATATTTACATGAAATCCATTTTGGGCTAGACAGGCGTGTGATCATTTATTCAGGTTTTATATAGCACAAACATCTGTCACCATTGTTAGCTTACACAAATATATTTAGATGTTCATGTTAAAAATGGAATCATTTGTATTGCAAACACGACTATTTCCCCAAGATCAACAACTGCATTTACATGACATATGAACAAAAGTAATACAGAATAATAATATACTACATATAATTAAGTACAAATGTATAAACATACATACAGAGTGCATGTTTACTAATTTTTTCGATGCACGAAAATCTGGTTTCATTTTTGCAAAACACGTAAAAACCGCAGGAATATGTTTTTAATAAATTTTGTATAGTAATCTAGAAAAATTTTTTTATGCCTTTAGTGAAAATTTGTATACCTTTAAAGAACTTTTATATAACTTTATTGAACATGAAATGATAAAAAAAACCCGATTATTGTAAGTATATTTGCTGCCACATAAACTGCAGTTTAGTGCCTCCAAAACTCTATGTTTTCAAAGGCCTTTTAGCAAATTTCTTACTAAGCATTTTTGTAGCGCAGAGAACTTTTTACTCTGACAAAGTGCAGTGAATTGATTTACATTTAATTTCAGTACTTTATTGCCAACAAAAAATGCAATATTTAAATATGCATTTCCCACATCCACTTCCGCCAATAATTATTGACATATGTTTTACAATATTTACAGTACGCTATGCAAATACGAAAAGGAAATTTTTTAAAGAGAAAAAAAAAAGAATTGAGTTACATACAATTTGAAATTGAACTTGAAACTGTGCCAATTGGTGCCAAGCGAACATACACAGAAATGTACATATACCTACATATATGTATGTATGTATATCGTAGGCCGCACCCGTTTAACCGGACAATTCAATTTCATTTTTGTTTTTTTTTTTCACAATAAAAAAAAAATATTTAACAAAAAAAAGGTGGGAACAAAATACCGCAAAACGTGGAAAAATAACACATTTGTAAAGCTAAAAACCTGTTAGGCAATTTGTCAGAGGTTCGTACAAAAAAGCGGCAGGCAGCATGTCGCCAAAGTACTCCAAAACAAACCGAGAGTCTATGCATATTTTGTTTATTTATTTATTTATTTATTTATTTATAATACGTGCGTACTTAAAAAGGGGAAAAACGAACAACAACAGAAAAGAAACAAATGGCTGCGACCACCTGCCTGGCTGCGTTCTTGCGAGATTCAAGTGCGTAAAATTATTTTATTTTTTGGTTTTCATTACACACAAACCAACCATGTCTAGGTCTAGGTGAAATAGTAAATAAAATTTGCGTACACGCAGGTCATTAGACGGCCAAGCTTTGATGCTTTTATTCTATTTGAATGGAATGGTATGTAAGACGCATGCGTGCGTGCATTTGATTGCTTTTTTTGTTGTGCTGGTAGTTCAGTGTATTTTTAAAACGTAGACCTAAAAATATTATGACAGCAATTTGTATAAGGAAATAAATACACGAGGACTGTTTGATAAGTCCATGACTTTTTGAACTTGGCGACCAATAATCTCACATCAGTTATCTTTAAAAGAGTAAAAGAATTACCGGTGAATATCACTCAGAGCTTTTTGACAGATTCGATCTTGATTTGAAGCAAAATCGAACGGTTTTGGCAAGAAAAAAATCCTGGATCAGGAAAGAATTGAACAGCTGTATACAGTGGCGGATCCACGGGGGGGGTTTTGGGGGTTCAAACCCCCCCCCTTGTGGTTTATCATAGATCCCAAATTAATGCCTTTATTGATTCTGCGCCCAAATTTCCCAAACTGAACAAGGAAAACTCTATCATTCCAAAAGCAATGGTTGGACCATATAAAATCCAAAAAAATGTACCTACATGGGAAAAAAGTTCATGTAGGTACCTTTGGACGCACGTGCATAAAATCAAATTTGTCAAATGCTATTCGCAAATTGCCAAATCGCAAATTTATTTTCTTTTCTTTCTTATCCCTATTTTTATCGGGATTCTACAGAATTAATTTGGTCAGAAATGTCTGAATCGTTGGAGAAATTGCCTTTTTCAGAGGCATTTCGCAATTCTTGTTTAAATTAATCTTTTAAAAATTTGAGTATATAAACACAAGAACTTCAATAAAGTAAAAATTCTATTAAAAATATAAATATAACCAAAAAGTACTACATACATATATTCTTATTTATTTTGGCTTTAAATGCAAGGGTAAGTGAAATTGATGATCAATTTGCCACCAATACCATACGATACTCATTCGCACGTACCAATGCAAAAATATTCATACATACGTTATACATGTTATTTAGAACTTCAATTGAAATCTCCTGCACTTTATGTGATGACATACATATTAGGTCCGTTTATTATTAGCTAGTTATGAATAGTTAGCCAAGTTTCGGCTGGAAAATCGTTTCTTGAGTCAAAAAAATAGCAGAAGAGAGCTATTGACAGCTCCAAATTTCAGCTAGTAAAATTTTCCCTAGCTGAAATTATTTGCTGCCAAAGTAAGAAACAGCTGTTGAAAAAATAAACAAACGAATACTTTTGATTTTTATTACTTTTGAAATTTTCTGAATTTTTGAAATAGAAATAAAGAAAATTAAATGTTATGATGTTTTTGTTTTGGCCAGCCTTCGTTTTATGATTCTAAGTTTTGAAAGAGTTTTTAGTGCTTAGCACGAAATTTTTATTTTTAATTCAATTTTTAATTGTTGGGGTAAGTGGAAAAAAAAATTCAACAACTATTTACAGCGAAGGTTGAGTGTATAGCTATTTCACGAAAAACCATTTTCGATCATCAGCACTCTTTTCGGAAGTGGATGCACCGGGGATTGAACCCGAGTCCATTCCAACTTCAGCCGCAATGACCCAACGGATAAACACACTCGGCCATTGAGACTCTGTGCAAGCTGTTGGATTTTCCCCACTTTTGCCTTTTTCATTTTCAACACGAACATGGAGATATGAAAGAAAACAAACATTTAGATTTAGATTTCGTGTGATTTTGCAAAAATAAAGTCGACCCCTGAAGATGGTAAAGGAGTTTTACCGAAACGTCTGGCAAAATAATAAATAAATAAACAAAATACATACATGTATACAAAACAAAATTAAATGTTTTTTTTTAAAAAAATAACCATTAACAGTCAAAAAAGGCATTAAAATTACTAATCGCTAATTTTTACTATTATTCCGTTTCTTGATTTTCTGTTCGTTTCGCACTTTATGAGCGCAATTCTTTCCGTTTTGCTCACTTCACAGCTAGTTTCTAGTTTAATAAGAAACAAACCTATTGTTAATTTTGAGGGTTTTGAGTTTGGTGTTTTTAAGGTGCGGGAAATGGCGCAACTAGTATATAGAATAATAATAGTAGGTGGTATTAGTCCATATTTTCACCAGCGCGCATAGGTAGATTTTCAAGTTTTATGCGGCCAAAAATATTTTATTGTCTACATCTATTCCAAATTGCTTGTTTAATGCGTTAAAAGTCGATTTTATTGAAAAATATATAGTGACTCAAAAAAAATCATACGCCAAAGTTTTTAAATTTATTTCAAAGAGTTCTGTCGAAAATTTTACTTTCTTATTTTAGTTTAAAAATATAGAAAATTTTTCAATAAAAATCGTTTTAAGCAGGATTTCTGAGCTTATGGAAAAAATCTGAAAAATCGGAGAAATTTCTGAAAGTGGATTAAAAATTTCAAAGCAAGGCCATAATTTATAGAAGATTTTGAGGAGATTTCTAAGTGTACTGTTATATAGCCAACCAATTTTAGTGTAAAAAGTGAAATTCTCAATGCTGTGAAAAATTCCGTCAATTTTAGAAGTTTTTTTCTGTAGGGTGTAGGGTGAGACCGTTCCAATTAAAATTTCCGAAAAGCAAATGAAAATTTTCAAAAAGTTGAATGTTGCATATTGTTATATTAAAATTGAATGAATGATTCTTAGCCCCTAATAAGTTTCGACTAGCGGCAGGGACACCCCCGTTGTCTATAAAAGCCGAGAAGACCCGGTCTATTATAAACGTAGAGGGATTTTGGATTTTGTATTTGTACCAATTTAAAAATTTTCAATTTTGGCCGCATAAATTCGTAAAATCTACCTATGTATGTGCAGCGTCTGCCCTTAAAAAACATCTTCCAAAAAAAGAAATTTTCAAAACCCCCCCCTTGCCGAAATCCTGGATCCGCGCCTGGCTGTATAATTTAAAATAACATTCACCATACTAACTTATTATTAACAAAAACTTAAAGATATACCTTACACTTGTACAAAAAAAAATAAATAAATACATTTCAACTTATCAAACTTATGTATCCGAATGGTTATTTACAATATCTCCTTTTCAAATTTGGCCTTGCCAAATTTATGCTTTTAGTATAGCGAGTTTGCCAAATTCGATATTTAAACATTAAGCAATACACATATGCATTTACATATATTATACTCTATGCCTATAACATGTAACATATTTTCAGTTTCGATGCCACATTAACACCAACAACCAGCCCACAAGCACCGTCACACACACTTGCACTGCACCACTGGAGCGTCGCGTGGCCGCATTGTAAAAACCGCCAGTCACTTGCAAATTCGCCGTCTCAATGCTGCGCTTACAATAATCGCCATCATAATTCCAGCCAACATATTCATTTGTGCGCAACGACTCCAGTCGCAGCCATTCCTCCAGCGGCGCGAAATACTCACGCAACGCTGTGCCATCCAAGCGAGCCTCGCCGAGCGTTTCTTCGAGCACCTCCTGCCACGGCTGTGAGGCGCCTTTGGCCATGATGCGTCTGTGGCAAAGAAAAAATTGCAAAATAAGGGAGAACTTATTAAAGACTACTCTTTTTGTGACATGATTTTTTAAGCATGCTTACTTCAGCAGATTTCCTGCTTCCGGATGGCGATAAATGTCACAACGATGCAATGGTTTGCGTGGATCGCCGGGCACATATTGACCGCTGACGCGACACATGCCACGATAGATTTGGAATTGTAAAATTGTTGAGACATAATATCTGTAATGAAATGAAGAAAAAGAAAAATATTTATGAATTTAGTTTATTGTAATAAAGATCTGCATAGAAAATTAAAATAAAATAAATTAAAATTTACTTCATCTAGGAAAAATATGGACAACTATTTAGAGTGAGTATCCTGCATGAGTTTGCGCATCCTTTTGCATATTCAAAATTATCCTTCCTCCTTCTTCGAGGGAGGGAAATAGCTTGTTTATTACCACTTTGAAATGGAAAAAAACATAAAATTAACCCAAAACACCAAACATCACGTAACAATGGTTGCATGTTAACTATCTATAGCTAAGTCTTTGTCTGGTCATAGCAATGAAAAACTTAAGCAATAACAGTTGACTTAATTAACTAACCAAAATTAATTGTAACTAAACTTACCAGGTCGAGTTGCAAAATGATCTTCGTTTGACAAATTTTGATTTTATTTTATTTTTTTCTTTTTAATGGATATTTGCCATGAACGGACTTAAGGAAGTTGAGCGGATTTGGGACGCCAAGACCGTATTCTAAATATGCATGTATGGTTAAATGTGTAATGCTTCCGCAGATCATTTTAATTGCATGAAGACAAAGCTTATTACAAATTTTGAGGAAAAGACAATGAAATTTACTTTTTGTGACTCCATTTTTTATAAAATGTGTTCTAAAAGACTTAATGACTAAGCCATTGTGCGCTAAGATGTAAGCTCTTTACGAAAATGACTCCAGCTTTAAATCAACTTTACTGAATATCCAAATTTATTGGCCATTTATTTCTTGTGCATTTAAGTCACTTGATTTTTATAGAATACAAAGAAGCAAGTAATCTTTCTGCGCTCGCAAAGCATAAGAATTGGATGAATTGGTGACATCGTTATACAAAGTCAACAATTAAATCATACGGTTGCCATCAAATAAGCATTTACTATGATGCAATTTGACCTCGACTAACCAGACCGCGAAGCAATAAAATTCAGAACTGAAGAACCAAACAATTAACTTTAGAACAATTTCGTTACTTAAATCAAGCTAATTACACTAAAAATACCACAGCTCTTCTCCCCCACCCAATTGCAGCCACATATCCATAAGCTAAAAACCCAAGCCATAAATTAGCGCATAAAATTGTACCACTAAATGGAATTTGTTACATTTAACAATATCGACAAAACATTATCCAACCAAGCAAATAACGAGCCATAAAAAATTAACAACTAAAATGCTGAATATAAGTTAAATATATTGAATTATGTGCTTGCCCTCTTTCCCTCCGCACCACCACCGTCACCACATAATCTTTTGTCTGCTGTACCGCAACTGTCTAAACTTTTTGTAGGTAAACCGAAAGAAAAAAAATGCGCAATAATCAATGGTAATTATTATTGATTTACAAATTACGTGCTTGATCATTTAAAATTGATGCAAACATAAACACAAACACGCACTTCTTGTTTGCTTTTTTCTGTTAAACTCTTTTGTTTTTATTTAAACAATTTGTAATTTGAAGGCTGTGCAGGTCGTGTATTTCGTGGTGGCGCTGAGTTAAGGCGTCAGCTTTGGGCGGTGCATTGGGCTGCTAATTCGCCACTTTAAGGTATGCCATTTCATTTGTTTGTGCACGTAACTTGTTAAGTCACGTCTTGTGTTGGTGCTGATTTTATGCTATTTAGTAAACCATTTACTTGTATTGTACCCACATTATCGCAATTCGTGTGGTACAAAAGATTAAGACACAAACTTGCTTTACTATTATACTCAAATAAGCGGAATATACATATATACAGATTCAGGTTGATTAGTGAATTAATTTTAATAAATAATAATTATAATAATATTACTTAAATGGTGGTATTTAACTTCCTTCCTGTTAATTTTTTGCTGTCTTTAAAGAAGCACGTGTGCATGTTTTTCATATTTGAATGCGTGTTTTTGGAGTTATGTTTATGTTGTAGCGCTCGGTAAGGGCGCTCTGTCTTGCACATTACTAAAAGTGATTTGTAATTGCTTTTTGTATGCGCTCTTTGCTTCCAAATACAACTCAAGTCTGAAAAGGTACTATTCTTTAGATACGTTTCAGAATGCATGAATTGACAATGAATAAATAAATTACGTGAAAACTCTAAAAAACCCATTGCCTTTTAATTTTTTTTACTCAATTTTTTTCTATTTTCATCGTTTTACAATACTAAACATACATATTATATACACATTTACTCAAGTACCGACTGCTTGTGATCGCATCTTATAAATCAAACAAACGGCACGAAGTGCATGGCGTTGCGATATTTGGCATGCAAGACCCACTGCCACAGTGCCCTGCATTCGGTGTGACAATCGCAAATATTTTTTTTTTTTTTTTTTTGCAGAAAAAAAGTAACAACTGCAAAAAAAACTAAATTAAAAACAAACAAACGCAAGCAAATTTTTAAGTCACAGACAATTGAATGGCACACTCAGCTAACTAAACCAATAAAAGCAGCCGGCCAGTGTAGCGAACGAAGCTACATGTGGCCATTAGAGGCTGAGGACGCCAACGCAAATGTTTTATTTTTTTTTTTTTTTGATGTTTTAAATTTTGTTTTAGCTAAACGACAGCGCTTTGAAGGTGTTCCCACATTCATGTTGTTAGTGTTGTTGCTTGCATTTGCATGTTGCTGATTCATTGTTTGTAATAGTTTTTGTTTGTTTTTTTTTTTGCCTTTTTTCTGCGCAGGTTATCGCTGCAAACCTAAGGCCGTCTTAACAAACAAAGCATGAGTTGTTGTTCGTATATCCTTTTTTTTTTACACTTTTTAATGTTTTATTATCTGTCTATGAACTTTAAATCGCTTTCGCATAGCGTTTTTATTTTGCATTTTGTGCAGTGACGTTTTTTCAAATGTTCATTTTAAATTAACAAGCAAGCATTCAACATTTTTGTTTTTTTTTTGTCATAAATGTAGTAACTTTTTGAGTCAAACAAAATACATGCATTCCAAGTTTTTGTTTCATTTATTTTTTTTCTTATTTTATTCTTATTAGTGTTGGTATGTGCGTTTTTTAGCTTTTTTCACTATAATCGATATTAACCATTTGCCTCTGTCTCAACTTTGAACCGTGCAGCCACTTTTTTTCAAAACAAATAATGAAAAATTAGAAACGAAAAAACCAAGAATGAAACACGACAAGCGCCGCTGCCGGAAAAATACCTCATAATTTATTTTCTGTTGGTGCGTGAGTTCGGTTCATTCATTATCATGAATGAATGACGCAAATGTTTGAGCACAAAGCAACGTTCAAGGTCGTCGTTACTACAAAAAATTGACTTGTGGGAAAATTGAAATATCTAGAAATAATGGAAATGATAAGGAATCTTTTTAATATTTTTGTTTAATTAAAGCATGAAAAGAAATAGTAATAATACAAATTAATTAATCGACATTACAAAGCTCAATTGGTTTAACTCGCAGTTCTAAGCTCTACTTCGTTTCTGTAACTGAACTCTATCAATATTTTCGACGTCAATCGATAGGTTCTCACTTGCTTTGTAGCTGCTGACAAAGTGTGGAACGTGACATCAATTTAATAGACAATTTTCCCGATTTTGTTGCAGAAACTCACTTCTGCACACAAACAGAAGTCAAGCCAGCTCCTTACAGTAGAGTTGATTTTTTTTAAATATCTTTTGCCAAAATCAAGGAACAGATTAACTAGTTTTGTAAGAAAATTTCACACACTAGATACATACGTACATATGTAAATAATAATAAAAATCAATACTTTGTTACACATACATAAATTTTATTGTTAGCGTAAACAATGCTAATGCTGTGGGGGCTATTAAATGCGAATGCAGAGCAAATAGCGCAACGCTCTTCAGCGCTCCTTGGGTGTCAGGCTAACAAGCAAACACATGTATGTTCATAATTGCTCAATTGCAAGAGGCGGTTAACATTTTTACGACTGTGTCTTGCATTGTAGAGCGCTTTTAAATGTCGGTGCAGTTGTCAAATGGCATGATTGTCGGTAGGCATGTCTGTTCAACAGCAATTGATGTGAAAATGCATGGGGTTTTTTCAATATGGCACAATGGATGATGCAATGCTAGAATGACTGTCATTGCAGTTGGTTGTTAACCAGTCAGTGGCTGTACATTAACATTTGTATTTCTATACTTAAAACTATGTAATACAGATTGATTAATTATATGTAGTTAGCGGTTGATTGGCCAGCAAACAAGAATGTACAGAAAATATCACAAAAAATCAAAAGCTTTTTAAATCAGTAAATCTACGCTAAAACTAAAAAAAACCAATTACAAAATTCCCTTCCCAATAACCAGACTACATTTATTGCTCACCGCACTTCTGTTATTAAGTCTTTAACATTTTTTTGTTTTGACATCGCATTTAATTTGAAATCGTTTAAGTGTTTATCGAAAAATTTGCACTAGACAGTAGCCAAAAGCCAAACGTAGAGGCAGTTGGTTATGTGCTAAAACACTTTACCACATACAAGTATAAAACACATACGTTTTCTACTTTAAAGCATAACAATCTTGCTGTCAACAATTAGTAATCCAATTTTCGGTCGCCACCGCCGTATCCCCCTCCCCACCATATCCCGCTCCAGCACCATCAGCAGCAACGTTCGTGCCGCGTATAATTTTCCAACTAAAATCGTTTTGATTCTATTTCTAAACTTTTCCTTAATTTAGTTAGCTTCACAAAAATATTTTAGCGTATTTTTATTGATTTTCCAAAATTAAATCTTATGAAATTGGCACACGCATATAGAGCAGGCAGGCGGGCAGGCGCTCATTCACCAACACGCTCAATCACTCAATTAATTTCGATCACTTGGCTCAGGCACCACTCACTTCGTACTTCGCATTTTCCCATTACTAAAATGGCTTTTATTCTTGTTGTGATTTCATATTTGTTTTTCACATAAATGCTTGGTGTGTTCGCTTGTAGTTAACAATTCACATTGGCTTTTCTTTATGGAATTGTGTTCTCTGCGAATTCGCTGCGAACTTTGTTGGAATTTAATGGTACGATTTTTTAGTTGTTGAATGTGCAAAAATAAATTGGGAGTGAATTGAGATTGTCATGTTTTTAAACTTTAAATATTAAAAAAAAAAATTTGGGCTTGTAAAAACGAAATGAATATTCCCTAAAACAGAAATCTGCATGGTTCTCTTAACATCCCAGTAAGCCTAAAGATGTAAAAATCATCAATAATTTTCTTATTACATTTCCTTTAGGGAAGATAACAACTTCCATGACTATGCCCTATGACTATCGCACGGCGATGGCCGCCTTCGCATGAATGACTTTGTATAGTAACAAGAAGCAATGAAGCGAAAGCGTCGGGCTTTCATTCCGAGCCGCATGCTTTTTTCATATCTTAGGTATTAAGCATGAATTTTAGCGGTATTGTAGTGCTGGATATACAGCTGCCTACCATCTAACTTTGTTATGTACTTCATCCGTATAAATTGTTCTGATTCGGCTTACTCATCTTAACTCCTACTTTAGCCAGTGAAGAAATGATCTGTGCTCAATTTGCCGTGCCGTTCAACATACCTTAGGAGTACCTGCGGTGTATCTAACAAAAGCAAGTATGTATGCATGGTCTTCTACATCTGCAGCTCATTTTTTAACTAATTAATTTATTGTTTCCTACATGCATCAGCAGTTAATTAATGCTTAGCTAATGTGGTTCAAGAATCTGTTAGGAATTCAATTACATGACTGGCATTCGTACACAAATATTTACATCCATGCCTTTGCCAAACATGAAAAGGTGCAAAATCGCATAATATCTTTCGTAATTGCGTATTGTCTGAACACCATTTGGGAGCTTGCGAAAAATAACTAAAAAGTGTATAATCCCAAACAAATAGTTGCAAAATTTCTATGTCCCCAGCGTGTGATAGGAAGCAAACTAGTTTGGATGTTTGGCTGCGTGTGTCGTGGTACGGCGCGTCACTGAAAAATGTTACAGCGCGTAACAGCAAACATCGTTAACAGGAATAAAAGTAATAAATAAAAAGAATTGCTACCAATAAATCGCCAAATGTGACTATTTACCATTTCAGTTGTCAAAAATATGCGAAACGCGCGCAAATGTGCGTTAACCAGCAGCACGTTGATGGATTGCGGAAGGTGCTACGTACATATGAGCGTAAGCATTACGGGTTGCGCGTAAGGAGTTACACATTGAAATAAAACTAACCGTATTTGTATGTTTTAATTACGAAGAAGCATAAAGTATAAATTAGATTTCAATTATTTAATTATCTATGCCAGCCAAATTAATTAAACTCCTAGAATTCATTTCCCTCCCATACAAAAAAAAAAACCATTAAATTGTTATGTGCTCGAATTAATCAAGCAAGATCAAAGCTTTAATGGTAATCCAACACCGTTCGCAAACAATAATAACAATAAAAAAAAGTTAAATCATCGCGAAAGTCATTCGCATTGACCACAAACAACAAAAGCCAACAAACTCCAACACGAGCCAATAAAAAAGATATACTAAAGACAATAAAAGTCAAATGCTGGCGAACGAGAAGGAATGATTCGAAGGAATGAGTTTGAAGCTGGAGTAAAAGGTAAATTACTTAGTTGAACGCGCAGAATGCTAATGAATCCATACAAAATTACATACACACACAATTCAGCTGCCAACTAACGCACGGCAACCAAATCTGCTGACAATAACAACAATAGCAAAAACAGCAACAAACAACAGTCAGCGGTTTATTTCGCTGCGCTGCCAAGCTAAGCACGCAATGAGTAGATATTGCGTAATCTCGCCGCTGCCGTTATCGGTTGACGCATTCGCAGGCATTTACCGCAAATGATCGCAAAGATTTGGAAGCGATACATTTTTATGTATTTAAGCCAGCGAAGTAGTGGCAAAATAACGGAAAGGTAGCAGTAAAGTACGGCTAAAGCGTAGTTAAAAAGACACTTATTCGTTAAATTGACATGGTTTAGTATGGATGCGTTGCATTACATACACACATGCAAACAAACATATAATATGTACATATGTAAGACGTATGGTAAGACGATCCATGCAAATGTCAAAATAAAACAAATAAACAATTGCAATTTTTTAAGTCCACCATTCGACCACAAGAAAGCGAAATGCCGCCATCAAATTAAATTGACTGAAATTTCAGACTCGCTTTGAGCTTAATTGACTTATGTTAATTAGAAAAAAAATATCTGCACGTTGCAATAGGATCATATTTTCGAAGAAGTAGTTAATATAAATTTTCCAACCACGAAATATTTAACCACTTGTTACACATATTTACACATGTATATTCGGCTCTTAAGCCCTCACTGTTGATTTAAACCTTGGTTAAATAGCCTTTGAAAACTTCATATCTGACTAGTAAAACTTCTCCGAGATTTCCAGCTCGCAAACCATTAATTGTGACACAATTATTCTAAGCAACCTTTTCTGCATATGAGCAGTCCACTTTCAAACAGCGCTATGTGCATTTTTTTCGATTTTGAGTTTTTCATAGATTGTGTATCAGTATTTAAAGGTATATAATGCACATCAAGACTTATTTCAAAATACTTCCGCCTTGTGGAAAAAATAGCATTAAATACGAATACAAAATCCTCTATCTCTTATTTTTTTCTAATTTGTGGCTTAATATGAAAAATTCACATAGCCTAGTTTGAAAGTGAACTACTCATGTGCCTGTTACAAAGTGCTTTCTGAAAAACTCTAACAGGGTGTGCTAAGTATATTTTCGCTTGTAACTTCTCTTTGGATTGAACGATCAACACCAAAACTCGACAATATCAAAGTAAGGGTACGCTTTATATAAAACCGTAACAAAAAATAAAAATTTGTTACGTGGTTTTTCATGACAAGCTCTCAAAGTTTTTATTCTGTAAAAATCTCGAGTTGTATTGTACACTTGTATATGTACACTTTTGCTCATAACTTTTGATTGGATTGTCCGATTGATACCAAAATTTGACAGCATCTAAATTCAGACACGTAATACTTGATAACGCCAAAAACTGGAAAATGTACTAAGTCGACTTAGTACAGTATTTTTTGGAAGCGTCGACATGGCCACCATAGGCATCAATGAGAGCTCATTATGTCTATGCTGTCTGGAGAGGGCACCTATCCGGCTATCGTCAGACTAAGATTGCGAATTTTCGGGTCAGATGTACTGAGAATGGCAGCTGCACTTTCTTTAACACTCGACAATTTATTAATGAATATGAAATTCTAATTCCACTATCCCACCCTTTGTCCCACATCCTGATCCTTTCTGAAGGACTTAAGTGCAGTGGGCAAATATGCCTGAGTGCTTGGGAAAGACTCAGTTTTCTCGACCTACGACAATTCCGTTCCATTCCAATAACCAGGAGAAAAATTGATCTCATTTAGACGACCGTACTTTCGTAATGAATTTGAATTTACAATTATTCTCCTGAAGTCATGTCCACTAACCGCTATATATTAGCAAAAAAGTGAGCGCAAGAAATTCTTTTACACAATATTGCTAAATAATACAAAGTGACAATATATCAGCGTTGCGTGATTCGAATCAATTTTGATTTAAAATCAACTTTCAAATAAAGAATCAACTTGATTCGTGATTCAAATTATTTTCAAATCAAAGATAATTTTTATTTGTGATTCATTTCTCAAAAGAATCAAAAATACCCTCTGATTGGTGATTCAAACTGTTTTCAAATCAAAGATAAATTTGATTTGTGATTCTTTTCTCAAAAGAATCAAAAATACCCTTTGATTCGTGATTCAAACCATTTTCAAATCAAAGATAAATTTGATTTGTGATTCATTTCTCAAAAGAATCAAAAATCTTTTTTGATTCTTGATTCAAAAAATATCTTTGATTCGAATCAAATTTTTGATTCGAATCAAAAATTTTATTCGAATCAAAAATTTTATTCGAATCAAAAATTTGATTCGAATCAAAAATTTTATTCGAATCAATAATTTGATTCGAATCAAAAATTTATTTAGAATCAAAAATACTGTAGCATATCAGAAATATTCAAGTACATTCTCGGTAACTTAAAACACAAAAATGTATAAAATGCACCAAAAGTGCAACAACAGCCAAATTGTATGCTGACGCCAAATATGTAGATATGTATGTACATATATACATATGTATTTCTGATTGTCGTATTTACGTTTGTGCTACGCCGTACGTACATGCATACATACATATGTATGTATGTGCATAGGCACTTGGGTGCATACCCTGCAAAAATCATTGGATTATATGCTCCATTTGTGGTAAGTTGGAGTACTTTCAAAGTGACCACTAACATAGCCCAAGCGACCGATTCGTGTATCTGCATCGGTTCGTAGTTAGCCGAACATAACAAAAACCAAATTTTTATCGCGACGAAGACGATATGTGTATCCATACATAGCTACATACATACATATGTTTGAATGTATACACGTCATTCGTCGTCGTCGCGATAAACATTTGGTTTTTGTTGTTATGTTCGGCTAACTGTTAGGTACTCCATCAATTAATCCAATGTAGGTACTCCATGGATTAATATGATTGTTAAGCGGGACTGGAGTATATACTCCATTGCAATGACATGCAATGTTAAATGGACCATATTTTTTGTATGAAATGTGGCAAGTTCTGGAGTAAGCGGTTGGTCCATAGCGAGCACTCCATGGATTAGCGAATGGAGTACTCGGAATTTTTGCAGGGTATGCATACATACATATGTATTATATGTACATATGCCCTGCAAAAATCATTGGATTATATGCCCCATTTGTGGTAGGTTGGAGTACTTTCAAAGTGACCACTAACATAGCCCAAGCGACCGATTCGTGTATCTGCATCGGTTCGTAGTTAGCCGAACATATACATATATGTACATATCTACATAGATTCTATGTCATAGAAGTAAGAATTAGAGTAGATATACATGTATTATAGTAAATAAGTAGTATGTACATAAGAAATTTTGTGTATAGGTAAATAAGAATCAATTTTACCAATAAATTCCCTGATTGAATTGCTGTTCGTAAAGAAATACAACAAACCACTTTCGTTTAATTTGAACGGGTTTAAAATATACATATGTATGTATGTACCTATAGTGAATCCTAAATATATTTCAATTAAAAGATACTTTTAGTACGAGATCATTTTGGGTAAATGCATTATTATTATTTATTTTTAAATTCTGTTATTTTATTCTTTTATTGGGTTCATTCAATGTATGTAAAATATATAAATTATAAGTACATAAGTACCCAGCCAGCAAAATCATCGTAAACGAGCTCGTAAACGGATGTTTTCTCGCAGAAAACTCTAATAAAATATCGTTTATGATAGCCGTTTACGATTCGCCTACGAATACTGTTTCGCTTTAAAATGTTCAGTGCCTACGAGTGTCGTAAATGTATCGAAAAAGCGCTCGTATATGAATCTTTTTACGTCCGTTTTTTTTATCGTAAATGTAGAAATTTTACAAACATACATACTTTTAAAATATTGAGTTTGAAATTTTTCGTTTTCTTTTTTTTTTGACATGATAGAAAAAAGTTTATTTTGTTATTGTTTTCTTATTCGAGAACAGCTCGTAAATCGCAATGTTCGTTAAATGTACGGTACCTTGCTGGCTGGGTGGGTAAGTACATATGTGTGTATAAGAGAAATTTACATATGTATGTATATACATTTACATATTAATTGGTAAGTACATATGTACATGCATCTTACATAAGTATGTATATATGTGTTAGATTACATCTGTATTTTATATGGAAATGAAGTCAGGAGGTGAGAATTTTCACTAATATTTTTTCGTTCTTTTATCACGAGAGAGAAATGCAAAAAAATATGCTCCTCTCTCGCAAGAAGCGATCAAAAAAAAAATCCAGTTTTTCCACTTGTGCGCGAAAAATAACAAAACAATATTTCTCCTTCCTTCCTTCCTTAATTGGCACGTAACCGTCTAGACGATTCTGGCGGAATACAATAGAGTGCGGCAATTGTTTCTGTTTCGTGCAGCATGGCGCCACTCACATGTGAGACAAACTGATCGCGAAAACTAACAAAGCATTCGCGAAAACAGTTTATCACGAACATTTTTCAGCTACGTTGTAGGGAAGGATATACATACATACAAGCAGATTTTCGCAGTTGCCTTAGCCAGCCATTTGCGCGTACATATGTATGTATATTCCCACCAAAAAATCGAAGCCTTTTTAAGAATTAAAACCGCAGATTTTAAGGCTTCCGAAATCAGGCCTGAAAATTATAAAGGTAGCAAATTTGTATGGCGTAAGGCTTAAAATAAGGCTGATTTTCCTGTGTTGATGTCATCACGCCATAAGGAGTACTCTCTCTCTGAGAGCACACCTTATTCCTAATGCTTATCCGCCATGCGAAATAAGGCCTAGATAATAAATAATGCCATGTTAAATGGACCATATTTTTTATACGATATGTGGCAGGTTGAGGAGTACTCGGTTGGTCCATAGCGAGTACTCTATACACGCGTGCATGGAGTACTCGGCTTTTTTGCAGGGATTCTTTTGTATGCATACACCCAACCATAATTCATTCATCCTTTCATTCATTTATTCGTTATATATATGTATGTAAGTATATACATACATATGTATGCGCAAGTGCTTGGCTAAAGCAACTGCGAAAATCTGCTTGCATTTCCTCCCATACAACGCAGACGTTTGTTGAAATTTTAGATTTTTTGCATTTCAACTCGCGGGGGTGGTGGGATCACGTACTAAAGTATTTTTTATATGAAATAAAGTTTTGATTCAAAATAATTTTTGATTCGAATCAAAAGTTTGATTCGAATCAAAAATTTTATTCGAATCAAAAATTTTATTCGAATCAAAAATTTGATTCGAATCAAAAATTTTATTCGAATCAAAAATTTTATTCGAATCAAAAATTTGATTCGAATCAAAAATTTATTAAGAATCTTGATTCGAAATCAAGTTTGAATCAAGAATCAAAAAAGATTTTTGATTCTTTTGAGAAATGAATCACAAATCAATTTTATCTTTGATTTGAAAATATTTTGAATCACGAATCAAAGGGTATTTCTGATTCTTTTGTGAAACGAATCACAAATAAAATTTATCTTTGATTTGAAAATAGTTTGAATCACGAATCAAAGGGTATTTCTGATTTTTTTTTTGAAACGAATCACAAATAAAAATTATCTTTTATTTGAAAATATTTTAAATCAAGAATCAGAAAATATTTTTGATTAGTGATTCAGTCAAATCAAAATCACGCAACCCTGCAATATATTAACGAAAACAATAGAAATGCTACAATAATAAATCAAAAATATTAACATATGAGGAAATTTTTTTCGAAAATTACACAAATGCAAATCTTAAATAAATAAATGCACACACAAACACACATGTCTACTAAGATTGCCTGCATGATTTAACAATTCAATATGCGCATAAATAATCGATTCGCCAGCAAAATGCAGTTGCATTAAATTTTAAGCCAAACCTGCCGGAAAAGCGCTCAGATCCACTTAATATGAAAAGTAGACCGACACAGAGGCGCTGCAACGGTCCATAACAATACAGTTGTGCCACAAGAGCCTTGTTTAGAAATTAGAAAAACAAAACAAATAATTGAAATGGCCACGCATACAGGTTAGATTGTGTGTCATTTAAAATTTGATTTAGCGTACACTAAATGCGATAGTTTAAGCGTTAAATACTAGATACTAAGCTATGAACAAATGAATGTTACGTATACGCCCCATTGCGCCGCATGCCAGTTAACAGGGTGCATATAAACACATGCAAAGACATACATTTGTATGTATGCATGTATATACACGTAAAATATGTATTTGAGTTAAAATGAATGGCTTACGGCCAAGAAATGTTAGGAAAAGTATAACTATTGTTTGATTTTTGTTTTAGCGTATTTGGACTGTGCAACAATTGCAATTTAACAAAGAAGAATTAAATCCGCTGGACTTAATCTTTGTTTTTTGTTTGGCCAAAAGTCGCAAAGCAAGTGAATGCAACAGCGAATAAACCCAAAGGCGCTGATGGCAAACAGCAAGAGCAATGATCGTGTAACAGCAATCAAAACAACAGCAAAAACAGTAATAACAACCACAACAAAAACAACTTATCGGTTGCTGAATTTTGTCTGCGTCATTAGGTGAGATTTTAAATGGTCCAGCGCTAAATTTATGCCAGCCAAACAATGGCGCGTAAACAGAATCAGGCAGGTCGATATCTTGAGCAGAAATAAAAAGGAAAAAATCGAAAAACTCGCAAAAAGTTTACAAAAACAAAATGAGCAAACTATTTTTTTGTATTTCTTTTTCACAATAAAACTGCGAAGAAAAAACATTTACTTAGTTCCAACATATGTATGTAGGTAATCCAAGTTTCAATAAAGTTTAGTGTGACGTTTTTATTGCTCGCCGCTCAAATGCCAATTCTCTCTCCCTGTTTCCCATGAATAGTTTTGTTTTTTTTTTTTTATTACAGATTACTTAATCGGTTTATTATGCCTCCAAAAGTGTTCGCTGGACAACGTGTTAAATACTTGGTTTGGCAAAACAATAAATGGCTTTGTAAGCGAAAACAAATGCGTAAATTTTTGATTGTTACAGTGATTGCGACTTTATTTGCAGAAAAGTATTGCGATTACAAATTGATTTAATTAGCTGAGAATGAATAATTTAAAACTTATGGTGAATTTTGGTTTTAGAAAGCAAAAGTGAGCTTAAAACATTTTTGAAGTGCAGCAGCAAACACGTTGTTCCTTATAAATTAACTATGCTCTGGAAATTCCGTCGTACCAGTTAAAATAATCTGTAATTATTTAGCATTTGAAAAATGTGGGTTTTACTATCAAAACCAGCTGTCTCCATTTTTGGAAATTTTACAGGAGAGACCAAAAAATTTTCTCGCGTGCACAGGACAGGGATTTGTTCCAGAGAGTCAGATTTTCATCCAAATTTGTATTGGAATGCGCTTGATTTGTGCTATATCCCTTCATCAAGTTATAAGGGACCCTCAAATCTTTCGAAATGTGCCAACAGGTGGATTTCAAAAAGATATGGAACGAGTTGATTTTGATAGCAAATGTTCTTAAGTTCAATGGCCGATAAAGTTTAACATTTATGTTACTCGAAACAAATAACAAAATAAAAAATCTTCATTCTCTTTTTCTATTAGGCCAAGGTATGTATATTTGTTTCGTTACAAAGCTTATTGAGGCCGATTTGTATAAAGCAAAAACTTGATTTAAGCAATTTATTCCTTGATTATAATTATATATTATATATTAAAAAAATATATTTATTAGAAAGTTGAATCTGCGAATTGTTAAATTATATTTTTTGTACTCGATTCATAAATTATCGTATTTGTCGGCATTTTTTCAGCTATCAGATATTACGTCTTTTCCTTAAAACCGGACAGTTATTAAATGCATCCTAAATAAACAAATTTCTGCTGCGAGCTGGTTCAACTTGTCATGCTCAATAAGTATACAATTCGTTTTTTTCCAGAAAGAAATTTTTCTAAACTCCAACCATCTGCTTTTTTAAATTTTATATATGCAATTCTTATAGGGAGTTTCCGTCAGCCACAAAGAAAATTAGTTTGTTAGTAAGTAATTCATTTGGATTAAAGGCTAAAAAGGAGAATTTTGTACAAATTTGAGTTTATCACTGACGTTATGCAAATTAGCGGAACAAAGGAGTTTACAAAAATATTCTGATGGTATATTTATTTTTCTTTTAGTAATATGAATTGTATAAGCTTAATATATGAAAACTTTAAATATTATTATTTTTGTAAGAAAAAAAACCACAAACCAGAAACAAATATTGTATTTTAATTTGTGAGTATTCTTTATCTAAGTGCCATACAAAACGAATTTTTTTAAGCATACAGAAAAAAAGAACCAATTGGTTCAAAAATATTTCTGAGCTACGGACTCGCATACATACAAAAGTATTTTCTTGGTAGTGTGAGTTATTAAACATGTATTGGTGCGCCCACTAACTTGCAATTTCGGTGCTGCGAATTACCTATGTATGTGCATTAACACACATAAGGAAAATGTGAGTATGTATTGGTAAACATGCCAAGTAACTCAATTTTCTTTATTATTAAGTATATGAAAAGCATTTCTGCGCAAGCCAACCAAAAAGTCTGAGTTTAAATTTTTTTTAAATAAAATGTAATTAGAATTAACTAAAAATTGCAAAAAAAAACCTCTTTTTTCCTAAGACATAACACAACTTCAAAACACCAACACCAACACAGAGCATAAGCCGGTAGGTAAACCAACACTACTGCATTTTGAAAAAAAGCTCTCCGCTCAGTTCGCAAGTTTTTGTGTATGCATGTAGTTGAATGCAATGAATTCCAAAGACTTAAGCTACAAACTTGCCGGCATTGCAGCGCGCCAAAGCGCCAACAGACCAACCAAACGAAACCAAAAACACACCAAACAAGCTTCTTGGCGACGCTCACGATTCACAACTCAACTCAAGGCACTCTCACTTTCGTTAGAGGACGTTTGCTGTGTGTTTTCTGCTACACAAAGCAGCGCTATGTTGTAATCGCAAAGCTTTGCGTTTTCTTGTTTGTGACTTGTGTTTTGTGTTGTTGCTGCGCGTTGGCGCTAACGTTAGCGCCGCTGCTGCGCTGCGCTGCCCTGCGTTGCGTGGCATTTTTATTAGCTCTTCGTTGGTTGGTTGTCGCGTTTTGCGAATCGAAATTTTTATTTTGAAATTAACTGCCGCGGTATAAAAGCCAGCAGCTGGCCAACAGCAGCATCCAGTCAAAACTTTGGAATCGTTGTGATTCTACAAATCATTCATTCTGCCTTTCAGTTTTTTTTAATTTTAAGTTATATTTTAAACGTGAACAACAACTAATAATTGTTTGCTCGCTTTGCAGACTTGATCGAGAGGCTTGTGTGCAAGTAGTGCTGTGTGTGTAAGTGTCAATATAGAAAATTAACTTTGAGTGTTTTCAAACCAAAGAAAAAAATAAATGTGAAAGAACTCGCTGAAATGTTGAAGTGCTTGATTTGAAGAAAAAATATTTGTTTTGCATTTAAATAAAATAAAAAAAAACAATTCTAAAATAAATAATACGCCTATTTTTTGTTTCATATTTACAGTATCAACGTAGCTGTGCGTTTGTGGTTAACTGTGAATTGATCTGCTGTTGAGTAAACGAGGAGCGCCAAAAATGAAATTATTTGTAAGTATTATACAAAATCGAAAGATGAAACTTCTAAGCAGAAAATAATTGCTAATTTTCTGCAGTAAAAAGTAACTAATTGTTTAAATTTTTAGTGTGTAAAATGCTTTGACTTGCAAAAATTGAAAATCCGAGTAATGAAAAATAACAGTTTAGAGTCATTTACCTTTGCTATTCGAACAGTATAACTATACTAAGTACTAAGTTTTTTTCTTGACTCAAAATTTTTCACATAACGATTTTTTTTATTCAAAAACCAGAACTTGCCACCAATTAGCATTAACGATGTAATAAAAGTTATATTTGCATCAATCTATCCCACACTTGGCACTAATCAATTGGCATTTATGGTGTTTGGCAAACATTTATCAATTACATTTCCACCTAATAAACATTTAGTTTTATGACTGAACTCCTGACGCACACCTTTAAAGAGTTATGGCTTGCCAAAAAGTGGAGCAATAAAAAAACTAAGCTGGGAGCTGGAAGAATTCGCTATAAAAATAAATGAAAAAGAGATTGGCTTATTTATTGTGCAGTCATCCGAACACCATAAAAGCGAAACCAAAACCAAAACAAACTACACTAAAATACATATGGCAAAATGTCAATGCAAATCATTTACACTCTTCTTTCTTTGCAATTACTTGGCGCGCAAGCGAAAAATTTACAATGGCAATTAAATTAAAGACCCAGAAAATTGGTAATAAAATAATCATAAAGTCGTTTAATGCAGAAATGCAAATTTGCATGCAAAATCGCAGCAAAAAAAAAAGTAAAAACCAAATGAACGTGTGCATTAGGAATGGCAATAGTTAACGAATATTCGGGTAAAACAAAAGTTCCAGCAATGATTTCATACAAAATAACGCACACACTTACCCTACAGCCGGACGGCCAGCCAACAAATATTTGAGGCGCATGACAGTTTTTCCATTTTTCTATTTGTTAGTTTTATTTATGCTTTGCTTGTCATAATTGCGTAATAATATAATTGAAAGGGGGCGTAATTTAATACTCGCCACTCATACGCAATCGTTGAGGAAGTGGACGGATTATTTTACATTTTCTTGTGTCCATTAGACCAGAAAGAAGAAATCTCTAAAGCACAATCGCGCGCCAAGGCATATTTGAATTTTTTTTATATTTAATTTTTTCATCATTTTTCCCTACAATACTAAAATTACATCAGCTTAATGAACTTTCCAAACTCTCTTTAAAAATACAAGCAAACATGAGCATTACGAGTGTTTATACCAAGTTTTTCGTACCAAGTTTCTGACTAAAGCAATTCTACAGCTGATTCTGACCGAAAAACAAATGCAAACTAACATTCCTGCGTACTTTAGCTTGTAAGCTAATGCCCATAAAGAGATCACAACGAGAGTTCATCAGCACACTAAATTGAGTTTTGCCACCTTCATAAACAAGGCCTAGTGGCCATCAACGAGCCTAATGTTCAAAGGCACCACAACACCTTAGAAGTAAATTTGACACAAATTACTAGTCAGGCCTTCATTGGCGACTAATTAAAGCACAGCAAATAAATTCAAATGCATTGCAAGTGTTTTGTATGGCATTGGTCATGCGCCTCAATTGTTTATGACATAATTATTTAACTTTATTAGTATTATAAATGGTTGTCAACACCAATTTCACCCGGTGCATCTATGGCTAAACAATCAATTGGCTTTGTAACTTGCTTATACGGGCGCAGAAACTTTCGCCTGCCGCTCGATTACTTAATCTAGCGTTTTACATTTGGTTTGCGCTTTTAGATATTTTAAGCACGTACAGAAGGTGTCTCGGTGTAGGAATAAATAAAAGAAGTAGAAACGAGACATATACACAGGCCCGACGAGAGGGGGGGGCTGAGGGGGTCAATTGCCCCGGGCCCGGGCTTTAGAGGGCCCGGGAATCTCAAAATGATATCCAAGTTTTTGCTTACAGAAAATAAACGAACAACACCTTTAATCACCTTTCGTAGATAGCAATCATTTTAAATTTCAACAAATTTTATAAATCTCTTAAAGTGTCTGCACCCCCCTTAAGGAATTGTTGGTTTTTGGCGTCGACTTTGCAGCATAAATTTGAATTCGTTTTCTGTTGCAACAGAAAAATTCGGTATGATGCAAATTCTTATACAGCGATATGGGTATATCCTGGGCGTTTCGGACGGTATGTTCGCACGATTTTTTGAACTTTTGAGGCAGAAATATCGCGAAATATTGTATCGTTTTATGATAAAAGGAAAGATTTAGGCCACAGCTAATGATTAAAGTATGTTAGCGACAGAAATTTAGTTTAATGCCTCTGTTTTAGCCACTTAAACTGCGTTCCGGACGCTACAAAAACACGTCCATTTTTTTTTTTTTTTGAGTGGCTAAAACAGAAGCCTGGCATAGCAGGCGAGCACTCTACCCACTGCACCACAGCGGCCATGTATAGATAAATTAAAGTTCGTAACTATATATTCATTGAATTTTGATTTTGAGAATTTGTTCATTTGGTATGGGGGCCCTTAGTTATTTTGACCCCGGGCCCGGATTTTCTCTCGGCGGCCCTGCATATACAATGTATTATACATATAAATGCGGTAGTGCCTAATTACAATTGTTTATATATTTTCATAGTCAGTACTTTTAGTTCAAACAACTTGTTTATTTGACTGTTTACCTACATTTTATTTATATGTTATATGTTCTTCCCCTCCTCAAGGTCTGCTTAGCTGCCCTGCTTGTGGCCAGCGCCTATGCGGGCGACACCGCTGTCAAAAAGGCCGCCGTTGAAGCTTCTGCCGACTCTGCATCGGACAAGAAGGTGCCACTCGAAAAGAAATTAGACAAACGTGGTCTACTCGAGCTGGGCTATGGCTATGGGCATTCTGGACTTGATGTTGGTTATATCGGTCACGGTTCCGTTGAACATGGTCATGGTTATGGTCTGATCGGTGGTCACTCTGGACCTTCTGGTTACTCCATTGGCCACGGTGGCTACTCCTCTGGTGGCTACTCCTCGGGCTACGGCTCCACCGGTTATGCCCATCAACCATTCCTCATTAGCAAACACGCCGATGTACACAAAACCATCACACTCACCAAGGGCATACCCGTGCCGGTGCATGTAGATCGCCCCTACCCCGTGGTGCATGAGAAACATGTGCCCGTCGAAGTTAAAGTGCCCGTGCCACAACCCTACGAAGTCATACGCAAGGTGACTGTGCCAGTGAAGGAGTATGTCAAGGTGCCAGTGCATGTGCCACAACCCTACACCGTTGAGAAGCGTGTCGAAGTGAAAGTGCCCGTACCCGTCGATCGCCCCTACCCCGTCAAGGTGCCCGTACCACAGCCCTACGAAGTAATCAAGCACGTACAAGTGCCCGTTAAGGTGCCCGTACCACAGCCCTACGAAGTCATTAAACATGTGCAAGTGCCAGTCAAGGTGCCAGTGCCAGTACCACAGCCCTACGACGTTATCAAGCACGTTAAAGTGCCTGTGCATGTACCAGTAGATCGCCCCGTCGAAGTAGCCGTGCCCAAACCATACCCGGTTCCCGTCGAGAAGCCATACCCAGTTGTGGTGGAGAAGAAGGTTAAGGTTGAGGTGCCCTACCAGGTGGACCGACCATACCCAGTGCCCGTGGATCGTCCCTACCCCGTGAAGGTGCCCGTCGAAGTGCCACAACCCTACACAGTCGAAAAGCATGTGCCCTACACAGTCGATCGCCCAGTGCCAGTGCCCGTCAAGGTGGCCATCGATCGTCCCTACGCCGTGCACGTGACACGCCCAGTGCCAGTGCATGTGCAGAAACCCGTAGCTGTGCCCGTACCAGTGCCCGTGGTCACCGGACATTCGGTGGTTGAACACGGACCTTCCATTTCGTACAGCAGCGGCAGTGGTTATGGAAGTGGTGGTTATGGAAGTGGTGGCTATGGACATGGTAGTTACGGACACAGCGGTTACGACTTCTCGTCCAGCGGTTATGAACATCACGATTACAAAAAGAAATAAGCGCAGCGTGGCTTAGAGCTTCGCTGAGCGAGCGACTACTGACTTGTTTAGGATTTCAGCAATGAAGGCAGAATTGATGGAATAAATTGTAGCTATAATTACAGAATACAAGTGTCGGGTAGTCGTCCAAAAGGTATGACTGTGAGAAATTTAGTGAGAGAAAAGAGGAAGAAATTATGCGAAAACGATTAGTAAAACTGTTGAAACACAAAAGAGCTAAAAGAATTATGAAAAACGATTGCAAAATACACAAATATCACGCGATTTTCGCTGCGGCAGGAGAGTAAGCATTTTTTCTAATTCGCATACCAAACGGAAAGCGGTACAAAAATTACTTTTCTGCCACCGAAAATCGCGCATTGCTATATGTTAATCCCCCTGCCTCCAGCATAGTTTTAAGTATTTGTAAATACAACAAAAAGTAAAATCTAATTCTAGGGCAACACACAACTAGCCGCTTATATTGGTAGAAGATATCTCATAGAAAATAATATAAACTGTTTTAGTTGTGCTTTTTGATTGCCAGTTGATAAATTCACTTGAAAAGTAATACATTTTAGCGGAATATAAATAAAATGCATTTTGTTCAAAATTTGCCACTTACAACCTTTAGCTAATATTAATACTAACAGCCTTAACTGAGTAAATGTACATATAAAAGTATTAGCAATATATTTTATGTAATTTTTTATTGTTTGCTTTTTAGTGTTGGCAATGCTTACTACAAGAAATGTGAAAGAAAATAACCTCTTTTTTTTGTATAATGAATATTTCGCTATTTCTCTCATTCCCTTCTAATGCATGTGCATAAATTAATTTTATATGTATGTACTTTATAAAAATGTATGTATTTTGTAAATGTGTAAATATTTGTTAAGACGAAACAATTTTTTGAATAATAAAAATTCGAAAGAAAAAGATTAAAAAAAAAAATAATAAAATAAAAAAAGGAATTGGTTTGAATTGCTTTGGTTGAAGAGAGTGGGATCTTTCAAAGTCCGGCGGAATGGTAATTGCATTTATTTGTTTATTGTATGTTTGAACAATTTCCCATATTCAGCCCTTTTGCCAACTACTGGATTTGTAAGAGCCAAGCGGCAAGTGGGCTGTTCGTCGGATATGCAAACGGTCGCTAGTTTCTAAAATGCTAAGCTATTACGTAAAGAATTAGCATTCTTAGCATAGCCCTCCAAAAAGAAGTCATTTTGAAACAGAGTGTTTCGCATCAAAATCTCAATATCCATCATTTCATTCTTTTCTCATTCTCTGTTATCTCTTTTCAGTCAGTTCCTAATTGACAACTCCTTGTCAAACAAGACAAGGACAAGTTAATTAAACATAACTAATTACTTACTCATCACTATTGCTTGGAAAATATCCAAATAACAATCAATTAAAACAAATTGAAGCACAAAGTGTTAAAACCCAAGCGTTTGCCAAAATTCATAGCCAACAGGTCATGTCAGCGCGCAAATGAAATGAACACTTGAAGCCACGGTCTCTCAGCGACAAATTTGTAATCTATATTATTAATACGTTAACATAAATTTTGTTCCATCTTCTCCGTCGAAACTACTGAAAGGTATTGCTCTCAAATAGAACTGCTCCAATTTTCATGAAAATTGGTTGGAAAATGCGTCAACAATCGTCGTTGGAAAATTGCCGTGTGGTTGTTGTTGCATGCTTTTGCACAACAGAGCTGTCTCAATGCGCAAGCATACCTGACTTTGTGCGTTTTCACCAAACTTATCATGCAATTGTGAACATGTTTGGCTGTATGTGGTGTGTAGTTTCAAAGAAGTAGAAACGTAAAAAGGTAGCAAAAGCACTACAACAAAAACACAAAGTCAAGGACTAAAAAGGATAAGAAAGAATAATTAGGAAATAAATTGAGTAAAGAAAAGAGCAGAAATAGAAAGAAAGAAGTAGGTAGGAGAATTTGGAAGACGAGTAACGACAATAACACCAACAACAACAACAACAACAACAACAAAACAAAATAGTAGCAGCGACGGTAGCAACAAAAGGAGCAGCATCAACAGGAACAAGAAGAAAATGGTAGATAACAGTGACAACAACAAACAATTATACAAAAACTATAGTTGCACTTTAGTCATAATAAAACATCTAGAAAGACTGTCGATTTTCGACAGTAGGCAGCACTCTAGTATTAATATTAACGCCGGCCCTTCAAGAACGCTGATTAAAAATAAAGAGCTGAATTATTTCAAGCATAAAAAAAAACTAAGTAAATTCTAGTTATATAAATTGCAAACATTATTGAAATTGAAAATCCGCATGAAGTGCAAAAAGCAATAAATTCCATTTGGAAAACCAGCAGCTTCACAGCAGCCCATTTTTGTATTTAAATAAGCTTGCATTATGAGAATTGAAGTTGAAAATTAAAGCAGCTTGACTCATAATTCGTGCAGTTACAACAAACGAATACCAACAACAATTACAACAATTAAATACCAACAGCAACAACAATAAGAAAAGTTGTTAATCGACTAGAACCACTGTCCAATGCAATAATTAAGAGCGCCAAAGTGGTTCTAACTAAGTCACAGCCGCTCAAGGTCATTTAGTTCTAACACTAATTGGAACAAAAAACAATCTAGACTATAATTAAAAAAACCAACCGTATTATGACATGGCTATATAAAAAAGGTGAGGGAAAGAATGATGCAATGGTACAACACTACATGCCACATAACTAAACACTGTGTCTGTACATTGGCGACAGCTATAATTTCATGGCTCAAATGCGGATGTGGTCGATTTCTGAAAGCATTAATCGTTATAATTCTTACCATTGTTTGTACATATACATGTATATAATTCCTTCTTGCGTAATCACTCGATTGTCTACTTTAGATTGCACACACATAAAAAAGTGTCTGATGGGCATAAACTAGTATATGCGCTGCGCTGATACAACATACTACTTAGAATAAAACTCATACTGTTTTGTGAGTTCATTTTAGTATAACAGCATATTTGAAGGTAAGGAACACCGCAGGAGGTAATTAAATAGACTAACTGTACTATCATGTAACAAACGTTAAGATCAATCACATACGCAGACCACAAAGAATCTTTTGCATCCATTTGAAGGTGCGGTTGTATTTGCCAAGCACTTTGCAATTGGTTAGTGATTAATTATAATGTGTAATAATTAAAAAAAGTGATTAAGATAATTAAGAATACCATTTATTTGGTTTTAGCTGTTTAGTGTATACTAATCGAAACAATATAAATAATTTGGCTTACAACATACAATCGAATAAAAAAACGAAAAATCAAGGTTTAGCAGCGTAAGTACAGTTGTTTCGTTAATCTGCTACAAAAATTAAAGCAAGGAATAAAAATTTTTAAACAAAATTAGTTTTTTGATTAGATAGTTATAACTAAAAAAATATATGGGAGTAGTTACCTGTTTCTAAACTGCACTAAACATAGAATATTGGGTTTTTAGAAATAACGGTCAGCACACGGCAGTGGTAGTATTTCTGCCACAAAAAATGCATTCAGAGCCGGCATAAAATTATAGGTTCACCCAATTAGTAGGAAAAGCAAAACTTGAGGAGAAAAGCTCGGCCTTATATAATATTAAACACAAGATATTCCGTAACATAAAAATATTGCAAATTTTTTTACATATTTTTATTAAATCAATTAATTTTTCGTTTCAAATCATATATGTACGTATTTGGCTATATACTTCTTTGTTCCCGCTATTTGCGTACCTTTTTTACTTTTCCTGGTGACTGGGTGACTGAGTTTTTTTTTCATTTTCATGCGCTCGCCTTAAATGCACTGCTTTACAGGTCAGTCGGTTAGTCGATTAGCCGGTTAGTTGGTTAGCTGGTTTATTGCACAGACACCCACATTCGGTTATTATGTAATGCATCAACCCATGCAGTTTTTATTGTATTTTGATTTCGCTTTGCATATATTAAATTCCCATTTTGCATGCTTTAGCATATGGTGCTAAATTTGAACAAAATTGGCTGACCCCTGGCCGTTCGATGTATTTTATTGTTTTCGCTGTATCGTGTCTATTGTTAACAATGGAATTTGCAGGCTGTCTTGCACTAAATTCGGGGCTAATTATAAAGAAAATGTACATTTGGAATGCGCATAATTTATAATTCTCTAATAAACCATATTGTAAACTGTACAAAACACTCCGCGTAGCAGCAGCCATTCTTATAATGCTAAAAGTATAATGTTTAGGCATTCACCATGTTCATGAATCATACGTGTTTTAAAACTATTTATTATAGGTACCAAAATGCCTTTTATATCAGAAATTTGTCCACAATCCTTAATAATATTACATGAGAAGCTTATAAATCTATTATATACTCGTAGTAATTGTTCTCATAATTAAGTTTTGTTACTAAATGAGCCGCTCTCTTTTTTAATTTCATTTTTAAATTAATAAAAAAAAAAACTATAATTTCTCTACTGCAGCTTTGAGTAATATGTTTTAGTTACTATGTTTTATGAACTTTAACAGGCACTAAACAGCTGACTCACACACAATTCCTATTTCTATTTGCCAACCAGTTTGCGATCGTAAATTTCATCCTCCTTTCTGCATCGTCACCGCAGGCGACACAACTGCTTACTTTGAAAAATTGCGCAATATGCCAACAAGAAGTGAATTTTCGTTGGCACAATTTTACATTTTTGGTCCATTAACGAATTTTCCAAACCGAAAATGAAAATGGAGCGAGTGCCTGAGTGCTTAACCATTTTTTCATATATTTTTTTTTGTTGGGTGTGCCACACAAATGGGTTACTACTTTGCTACTCACTGTCCTGTCCTTTCACTTTAATGCGGCTCTGCAACGAACATAGACACGCTGTGCTGCCGTCATCTTGTTTTAATGAAATGTGACGTAAATGAAATGACCCAAAAAATAAGCAAAAGTTGCATTTAAAGATAAATATAACACACAGCACGGCACATTAATGGAATCGAGCGTTATTGAATTGGTTCAAAGTGCGATTTTGCATAAATTTTGCCAGCCCGACAACCAACTAATATACAAACTAAGCCAAGCAACATGTTGCTAACGTTAACGAATTCGAATAAACACACAAACATGCAAAGCATTTGTTTGAGAAAACATTTGTTTTCGTTGCTCGCGTAATAATCATGCACCTGTGCAATTTTCGGTTACGTGAAAAATATCTACAAAATCCTCACACAAAAGACTGAAGCAACGAACTTTTCATGGCATTAATCAATTCCAGGCTCACAACTGCATATGAACAATAGCCTTGTAATGAGCAAAAATTTTAATAAATATTGCAATTAAAAATGGTTAAGGCGTTCTAAAATTGAAAATGAAATTAGTTTTAGGAAATCGGCCAGAAATAGAAAAATTGAATGATATGAAGCAAACCTCCCAGTTTGTATTCTAAAATGGCCCGTCCTCGCTATCGAATAGCTGCCATACAGAAGAAACCGCCTTTTAATTTATAGGTCAACACCATCCCCGAAGCCGAAAAGAAGTAATTCCATACATTCCCGAAAAAATTACTTAAATCGAATCAATTTCTCGTATAAACCCATTAAATTTCCCATAAAAACCATTTAGTTGCATAAATCAGGTAATAAAAACAAATTATGGAAAAATTGCGTATATGCAAACGTTAAAAGAAATAAATGCATACACAGTAAAAATTTTAGTTTAATTTTAATACCATTTTGGTATTTATATATAACAATGCCAAAAAGTATAAAATTAAAACCATTCTGGTTTAAAAAAAGAAGAGAATATGAGAGACTGAAATTATTCTTGGTGTCAAATTAATACTTTTTTAGAATTAAATCAAAACCAAATTTTAATTATTTTTAGAAAATTTTTGGTATTAAAAATAGTAAAATGGAATGAATTCTATACCTTTTTGGAATTAAATCAAAACCAAAGATATGTACATATGTACATGGAAATGTTTATTTTATTTGAAATAATATTATATTACAACGACATGAGTTATCACATAAAGTCTTTGTTTTTTTGTTTTCGCCGATAATACAAGAAAACTAGAATGGGCTGCTTCCTTGTCGAATTTAATGCGTTGACTGCCAGTGGATCACCGATGATTACGATGAAAACCACCCCCAGGTGCCAGTGTACCACCGGTTATGCACGCCTAGGCACTTAAAATTTAGATAGAATTATAAAATTAAAAAGCAGATGCTCTCCAGGTTGTCACAGCTTAAAAACTTGCTCAGACGCGTCGGATGCGTGGCTTTTACTCTTGGTAAAAATCCCGTTATAATACAAAAGCAAAAAGCAATTTTTGTCCTGATACCTGGAGCTAGGTTTTTCTCGTGATCACCGGTTATAAACTGGCAGCTAACGTGTTAAACACACTATCTTCAATTTCTTTTAAATTTACAACATAAATTTCCAGACTGTCGCGGTATATTGAGGTATCTAGGGAGACCATCAGCTGCCTTAAGACTGAAAAAATAAAATAAAATAAAATAAAATAAAATAAAACAAAATTTACCCTCATAATATTTAATTTATGTCATGTATTCCTCACTTGATACAATTGTTTCGTCAGCCATGAACAATTCGCTTTGCTGTGATAAATTTTATTTCTCCATCGTCTTCCACTTTAAGAAACATTTTGTATTTATGTATTTATTTTGACACATTTTTTTTAAATATTTTTTTGGTTTTAATTTCAAACCAAAAGTGAGAAAGAGAAAGTTTTTATACTTTTCAGGATTTTTTCTTAAAATATAAGTAAGTAAACCTCTCGAGAGAGAATTTTAATAATTTTCAAGGCTTTATTTTGAAACTATTGTGGATTAAACAAAATTGTAAAACTTCTCATAGTTTCAAAATAAGACTTTTTGGCATTAAAATTCATATTTAATTCCAAGAATGATTAAATTAAGCACCAAATGGTATTATAAATAAACTATCATTTTTTACTGTGTAGTATTTCAAATTTGAATTAGAAAATAACTTCACGCTAATAAACACATCATGAATATCAATAGTGATAATACTTAATAACAATCTGATGGAGAATGCGTGTTGGTATTAAATTTTAATGACTTACTAACGGCCGGCAGCAACAGCAGTAGTATGCATTTCTTAATATAAAAAGCGAATGCAAATTGAAAAAATTGCAAATGCAAATGCAAACGCAAAATGCAAATGACGAAAAAAAGTGCATCATCATTGAATTCATTAAAATGTCCATTGTGACACATTGATTAACCCACTGACTGAGTCTCTGTGAGTGTTCCCTGTGGGGAAAATCTCTAGTTCTGAACTAGGTCGCTTCTAGTGCATTTTTCGACACTACTAGTGCGAGCTAAATCTCTTTTGCATGGTACCAACAGGCGAATTTAACACGGCGATGTCCTTGGCGGTGTCAATTGTCACTCTCTGCACTACATTTTCGATACTCCCGAACTAGTACCAAATTCTACCGTTTTCACTAGTTCGTTTATTGGCACAATTTCTATAGTTCTGAACTAGATATAAGTGCCTACAAATTCTACAGTTTTACAGCTGCCGCTTAAGTGCAGCATTTGACACACTTTTTAACTAATATTTTTTTATCTATTTATTTAATAAAAATTTACAAAAATATTTAAAAATTAATAAAATAAAACAAATTTTAAATAAACCTTAGGGAACGGAAAATCACAATGAGGCGAAAATTTCATTTCATTAATTGGAGATGCTAATTTTACTCTTTATAACATATGCTTCACTAAGAATCTGAGAATTGTAGAAATATGCAAACCCGACGGCAAATGGATGAACGAAAAAATACATGAAAATTTTGTCAATTCGAAATTGCGTAAAAATCAAAGTGTGACTAAATTAACTCCTTCTGAACTGGCGACAGTCTAACTACAATGGAGCTAGTTCCTTTTTGACACCTTTTCGCTAGTTCGGAACTAGAAATTTTTCTCACTATTTATTGAGTTCCCTGCAGGGTTACTGTAGGTGTGTGTGTGTTTGTATGACCGACTGACTGAGTTTTCGTGCAGGCAACGCTGGAAGAGACACATGTAAGCAACAAAAACAACAAACAGGTACATGCAACAACATTGCACAAACCAAAGTGTACGACTTTTCGCGAAGAGGCCCAAAGAAATGATAGCAGCGTGTATTATTGTTATTGCTGTTATCATGTTTGTTTATGAATTAGCAATAAATTTTCGTAATCGTTTTATTACACCGGCTGCGGTGGTTTTGGTGGCATCCCATCCAGGCTTATCGCATCAATTTGCCGTCGAACATGTGCCATAATTACAACTTTTACTACCCCACCTTGTATTAATTTCGTTTTTAACTTTTTTTTTATAAAATTTTATTGCCTTCGCCAACTCAACTAGCGCACATTTCTCTTCATGTAGTTGAAAGTAATAAAATTCGCACTCCATTAATAATTTTATACTTCCTCACGCTTATTTCTACATATTTCTGTCGAACAGGTGTGGGTCAATTTACGAGTAACCTCAACACAAATCCATACAAACCTACTTATCTCGAATTTATACACAGACCATATTTTGTTTCTTAATAGTTTATCTTAATTTTAGTTGGATTTAAAGATACGCTCGTGTGTGTATCGATTGTTTACAATGAGGAAATTGTTGTAGCTAATTAATTTTGCCGCATGTTTGTTGCGCTAAATTTGTTGAAGTCGTGCATTTTTCGATCAAATTGAGGATTTAATTGTTTTGTTTGATGCGTGTATTAGAGATATTTGTTTGTTTTTTCGCTTACGTAAGATCGTAAAAGGAAGAGAGTAAATCATATCGTAAAAGGAAGAGATCGATGAAGTCTGAGCATTTCGAGAATTTTGTATCTGTGTATCAATATTTTTCTCATATTAAGACCAAATTGCAATGTTCCCAAAAATATTGCAAAGTAAACAAAAATGCGCTTCCTTTGGTCTAAAGAAAATTAAAGCGCGTTTGGTGGCATTTTTGATCTTTTGCCAAGTCACCGCGAAATTCCTTCCTCATTCTTGTGTTTTCATAGCTGTTCCCGTTCTTAAATCAGATATATTAATTACTAGAAAAGCACTTAAATGAGACCAAGACCACAAATGTGCTTTCGTTAAGGTCTAAGAGAATTTTGTAAATAAATATTTAAGTAATCGAAAGTATGTATTTAAGTAATGGAATATGCCAGTTGTTAGAAGATTTAGTTATAAAAAACGAAAGCATTTAGGCTGAATATCTATTTACATATGGATGTATATTAGGGCGGGTCAAATTTTTTGCATCAAAGGCACATCGCGATTATTGTTATTTGGGTCATTTAAAGCATATTTATGCAAGGACCCATAGGTCTAAAATGAATTTCGAGCCAACGATTTTTGCCATCTACACAATTTTTTACGAAAGCGCCCTGTTACCGCCCTCCAAAGAAGAAACGAATGCCAAATATGGTTTCCTCGACCAAAAAAACCCGCAGATATCTACATGATTTATAAGGCAAAACTGCTTGAAATTACCCCAAACAATCATAACTAGTATCGCCCCATGCAATTTATTTTTTCAACTTTGTATTGGTACAAAAATTATTCCTTTTCGCGGAGATAAGCAACACTTTCCAAATTCCAGTTGTACCGCAACACTGATTTGCCCCTTTGATCACGGTCCGACGCGAAATCATGGTCAAAACCAAGGCAGATCTAGGAAGGTAGGCCCGGTGGCGAATTCAGAAATTTCCCATGTATTTTGTTATTGTAATTGGTAGAGTGTAATGTCAAAATGATATTTCGCCGTAGTTAAAATCTGAATCCGCTTGGGGCTCGTCCATTCCTATTGACCGTGATGTGAATTCGCTTTGATTTTTACCTTACACTCTACCTTTGTAAATAAAAAAGAAGAAGAAGACGGCTCAATTCGCCGCCGTGCGTACCTGTTAGATATGCCTTGGTAAAAATTAAAATTACTCAGTGTGCTCTCCCGCACTCTCTCTCATTTTTCGCATTAATGGAAAAGCAATAGGAGATATTTGGCCGCGTTGATTTTGATCTGAGCGTAAGCTGGGCCAATGCATATCAAATAGAGAGAGCGCTTTTAAATTAAAGCGACTCTTCAACTGTGTTTACGATAAAACACGTTTACGATATCTATTTCTCTTAACTAAAAATTTTATTTATTAATTATAAACAAATTAAATAATTTATAGAAAAAAATTGTATGCCTATGCACTGCTCCTGACTCATACGAACACATCCATATCAATTTTATGTGGATATGAGTATGTTAAATGTGCTAAACAGCCTGGCAATTGTTTGCATGGGAAAAGTGTTAGCCTATTAATATATAGATATCGATGCGCGTCTGTGAATTCTTTTGTGCCCCTACAAATCGACCAGCCCTAATCTATACACGTAACATAAGTAACATAACAGCATAGGTAGGTAAAAGAACAGTAAATTTGTTTTGTGCTTTTGTGCTTGTACATTTATGTCTTTGTAATTCAACAATTCGGCAAACTCATAAATCAATAACACACATTGGCATGCAATAAAAAAATACAACCACTTCAAATATAAAAAAAAAATTAAAAGAAAACAAGTAAGGAAGCCTAAGTTCGAGTGGAATCGAACATTAGATACTCAGCTGTATGCTTTCATTGTTTGTTTGCGTTTGTTCGATATAGGGTGTATTTTATATGACACGAGTGCTGCATAAACAGGGCGCAGCCACGCCCATTTTCAAAATTTGTATCAATCATCCAAATTAGCATATAAATATTATTGTTAGTGCAAAATTGCATCCCTCTATGACTTTTAGTTACAAAGACTTCACGTTACAAATTCCAAAAGGGTGTTCCAGAAATATCTTTGTTAAAAAGTAGGCGTGGTCATAAACCGATTTCAATAAATTTTTGCGTGTCTATTAACACATGTTATAAAAGTGTATAAACCAAGTTTCGTCATAATATCTCAGTTATTTGTCGAGTAATAGGCACGTAGATTCCTTTGTATAAAAAGAGGCGGTGCCACGCCCATTTTCCAAAATTTTTATATTTTTTGTTTTATATCCCTAGTTGGTCTCCTGCCACAAAATTTCAGTGATAGATCTTTATATTTGACAGAGATATCGCTTAAAATGTTTTTATTAGGCCCCTTTATAGTTCCCATATATAAAAGTGGGCGTGGCCGTCAACCGATTTTGATAATTTTTCGCCAAAACATTTGTCTAGGTAAGCAAATTACGCATACCAAATTTCATCGATATATCTTCAACGGTTTCTGAGTTATGACATATAAAACTTTCAATGTTTGCCCATTAATAAGTGGGCGTGGCACCGCCCATTTTCCAAAACTTAATCAAATTTCTTCATAAGGGCCTGAGCTCAATACGTTGGTAAAATTTTATCACTCTAGCTATATTAGTGGCTGAGATACCAAATTTCCGATTTTTTCTATATAGGAAAAGTGGGCGTGGTCATGGTCCGATTTCGCCCATTTTCAATACCAACCGTCCCAGTCTCGATACCAACTTGCATTTCAAATTTCATCAAAATATCTCAATTTTTACGCGAGTTATCCTGCGTACGGACGGACGGACGGACGGACGGACATGGCTCAATCGATTTCTCTTTTCACCCTGATCATTTTGATATATATAAGTCCATATCTATCTCGATTATTTCATTATGTTACAATCCACCGTTATGAAATCAAAATTATAATACTCTGTGTACTAGTACAGCTGAGTATAAAAACCAAAAACCCACCGATCAAATGGAGCATAACTAATGGTCGGCCATTCAAAGAAGCTATTAAGCTTAGTTTGTTTTATGTTTCTTCTCAACTTTTGCTTCTTCATGCAGTGGCATGTGGTCAAATCAAATGAAATCACCTGTTTGTGGCTGAAAAGATGTTATGTGCAGCAACAAAATGCATGCAAATATGTGGGTTTGTTGACCACAGTCAATAAAACGAACAGCACGTACAAATTTAAAGCACAAGAAAAACAAAAACAGCAACAAACTTAAAACAAATTTAAAAAAACTCAAAGAAGACCGAAATAAAAGCAGCAAAAGCAAAGCGCCAAATGATGCAGAACAATCAATAAATTGGTGCAATCAATGCAACGAGTGTATATCCAATGGCATCTATTACAAAAGCAATAGCCATCACAACATCAACAACAACCACAACATCGAAAGTGCAGTTAAATAACCATAAGAAGAGCACAGTTAAATTTCGCCATCTGTTGTGTTGATGTTAACGACAGAATAAATACCAAGTTAAAGCAGTGTTAACAAATAAACCTAAATGGTCAAGTAGGCGACGAGCAAATACGTGGCAAGTCGATTATTGAAACATTCAGCAAGCTAAATCAGGGTTTCCCAAAGATATTTCTAAACTAGTTTCTGAACAAAAGGACCTTATCATGGATACGGGATGAGTTTAAATGTAACAACAAATAAACAATTTCACAAACTTTTTAAGGAAATACCGGCCGAACAACTCTTTTCAAAATTTAAATAAATATTGAAATGTATGGCCTATCACTAATACGAAATATAATTTTATTCTTAAACTCTGCAAACTGAAATCATTTTCTGGAGCACAAGAAGAGCAAAGATTGGCAAGTCCAGAGGCAACACGGCTCAACGACTTCTTACCACCCGCCCGCCTACTAGTGTTCTGCTGACATTTTTGGTTTGCTTTTGAATTTCGGTGTGATCAGCGGTGATATCAACGTTATGCGTTGGATGGTTAACTAGAACAGCTGTTGCAATTACTTTGTGAACAAATTCTACAGCAATCAGGTTTTTTTGAAAAAGGCATAAAAATACCATCCAGTTTTTTGAAGCTATAAAAAATTAGATTGTTGCTTCTTTGAGTTTGTGCGCTGAGCAGCTGCAGCGTGGCAACGGAAATAGTTTTGCGATAAAAAATTTCGTAAAAAAAATGGTAATAAAATACGAAAATATAACACAAACAAGAAGCTAAAGGTTTTCAGTGAAGAAGTCTTAGTACTTTTAGCAAATAACTGCAGTAGTTTCGCCTACACAGCAATCGAAAATTATTGAAACTTCTGTCATATATTAAATTTGTGAATTACTAAAATGTAGACCTTTTAAAAAACTCAAATTCTCAACTGTTAATTTGTCAACTGTCAACCTTTAATGCGGCTCCGCTTGAAACAAAAACTACAACATAAAATAGCGACCTTGAAACTGAGGTTTCAATAGTTTTTGCCAAATGTAAGCAAAAGTGTCTCTGTTTTTTTGGTGTTTTTTTTTTAAATCAAATGCCTTTTGTTTTTTTTTCCTTCATTTGTGGCTTAGTGGCTAACTTATTTCTACTAAACTTTTCTTTTTTTTTTAATTTTTTTCTTCAACTATTGCGCTTCAGTGACTTCGGTATGCGACAGTTTCTATGTCCTATTGTCGAGGTTGCTGCTGTTTTTGTTAGCTCCACTCCTCCTACCCTCTTCCACAACTTCTTCGATTCTTTTCGAACCGCCTTAAGCTCCAACTAAACGATTGCTTTGTGTTGCAAACAAGCCAACAACAACAATATATACTGTCTTGTATGTTGGGCATTTTGCAGATATTTTTATTGTTTTTGTTGTTATTTAGCTAATTTTTCCACTTTGGTAATTGCAGCGCTGCGAGCGCTCTTGTGACTTTTTCTCAGAGCAGTAGGCCAGGCGTATGAATGTACACAGTATGTATGTATGAGCATGTACCCCGTATAGGTATCTATGTTAGACAACAAATTTGAAGTTATGTATATGTATGTGTGCGCATGTACATATGTACATACATACAAAGATTGCAATTATGCAATTTTGTTAACTTTATTTGTGGCAAACTATCAACATGCCATTCGCACATACAAATGAATTTATGTACATACATACATGCATCAGCACTCGTCTTTGTGTCAGAGACCGCAACGAATATTCGATGTCATATTACACGAACACAATTCTTTTTGCATTTTCTATCTATACATAGATACATATTTATATATCGCGATCTTTTTATCCAGAAAAAACAATGCAGAAAACAATTTTCTGCGCTCCATGACTTTTTTCGAAATATGACGTTAATACTATACCTACCTATTGCCTTATGCACATACATATTTATAGTGTATATATATGTATGTATGTATATAATTTTTAATTAGCAACAGCAGCAGCAGCAACAAATAAAAATATACACAACAACAAAAACAACATTAAATAATATCATCTACATTCGCGCAAATGGTTAAGGGAACTTTTCCACCAAATTGCAATAAATAATTAATTGCTGCGCTCAAAGGGGCCTGCATGACAATTATTCCATGAGCTCTTTGTCAATTCTTTTTGTTTTTATGTCTTCAAGGCATTATACAATTTTTTTCGCAATTTTTTTTTTAATACATATGTGCCTTAACAAAATTCCAAAAAACATAAATGTTGCAATCTGCAAGTGAAACTTAGCGCATATCTACATGCACAGACATGCACACGGAGCTGCTTTAATAACTAAAACATAATGTGGGATTTGAAAATTCTTTGAAATTGATTGCAACATTTTCTGTATTGTATTCGTACTTGATTGGTGTCTGTTATGTAATGCGAGTAAGTACGTTTTTATTGCTGTATGAAAATAAAAATATTTTTAGCTTCACATAGTGGAGTATTAGTGCGTGTATGGGTATGTGTGCAAGAATGTATTATTCAACATACATAAGCATTTACGCATGGTGGACTTCGAAAGTTAAATTTTGGCTAAAAGCCTTTTTATGTAGTAACTAAATTAACGTAAAATATTAACGTTACACAGGAAATCAATTAATTGTTACTGTACGAACTACGCTAAAGTGCTTAGTCAAGTGCTGACTTACATATACGTACTTGTAGCAAATGGCTTATAACAACGAAATTTCATAGTTAACGACTTTTTAAAGAAGTGTCGATGTGTTATTTTCGATTTTATGATACTACTGACTATAATTGAAAGCTTCTTTGCTTCCATTTCAGCTAGACCGTGTTTCTGTAAGGCTGCTGGCGCATACATTTTTGCCTTTCAAATTTAATTTATTGCATTTGTTTGGTTGAAATGTCAACGGAATGAATTATTGTGATCTAAAAACAATGATAAAATACAAAATGCTGGACATTTGCTGATTAAAATCTCAAAAAAAATTAAAAATTGCCAGTTTTGTATTTAACTTATGTAAGCCATATCAAATCTTATCGCTCTCAAGCAGTTCGTTTTCATATTTCCCACTCCCCGTTCGCCTGCAAGTGTGCAATTCAAGTAATTCGGGCATCACAATAAAAGGAAACTACTTTTTAATTTGAATTGCATAAATATTTCTTATTGCTCGTTAAATTAATTGCAGAATAGCACTTTTAGTTTAAATTTACGTTGAAATTTTAATTTGCTGCCATCAATCTTCCAAAATACATACATATGTACATACACTATGCGTTAGCGGCAATAAATTTCAGGAATATCATTGGAAGTAACAGCTTGTGTATTTTTAAGCGAATTTGTGGAGAACGAGACAATAAAAATGATCTAACACATGATCCACTTTGAAACGCTTTTGAAACGATACATTCCCAAGCAAAAAATAAACAGCTTAAATTAATTTTATTACTATTAGCTACTTATAAATGCATTTACCTGTATATCTATATATGTACTTATTGCTTTTTTGCTTTATTTCTTTACTTATGTACTTATTTATTTATTCTTCATTTACAACCATTAATCAAAAAATTTGCATTACATGCTACATCAAACTAATTTTCCAAAAAAAAAAAAAAAAAAAAAAATACACAAAAGCAAAAAAACAACAACAAAAACTGCAATTCAAAGAATTTTCTCGTTGAGCTCCGCTAAATTCCCAAAACGCGCCGCTGTTTAAAGCTCATTAAAGTTTTCTGACACGAAACGTGACTGCACTTTTGAACTGCACTCCGAACGAACGCCCAATTTTGTATGCCAATGTATCGCTTTAATTTTATTTTCTTGCAAACTTAGCTGCATTCTAAATACGGCAGCGAATCACAATGGTAAAGCAAACTGCAGGAAATAATTTTTGTTTTTTTTTTTCAATTTCAATTACAATTTATTTTTGTTTTTGTTTTTATTTTTTCATTTTTTTTTATGTTTGTATTTTTTGTTGTTGCTTTTTTCAGTTGCAAGTCATGCCCGCCGAAAATCGTTTTCGCAGCACCTTTTTGCTGTTATTGTATTTATGCTATTGTTATTGCTAGGCATTATTATTGATTATGCATTAGATGGCGAGCGCGACCATTTGTTGGTGTTTTTGTTACCAAATTAGCTTGAAATGCGCCATTTAAAGCAGCACTTTTCTGATCTTTTCTGTTTTCATAATTTTTTTCTTTCTTCATTTTCACATTTTTTCAACTACTTATCTAAATTTTTCTGTTGCAATCAAAAATTTTTCCACCATCATAACTTGTCTTAGCATTTTTCTTTTGATTTTGTATTTAAATACCTAACCATAAATATGTATATGGAGCTGTAGACACACATCTCACACAACTGTCTACACATCTCATATACCCAGCAAAAATCTGCGCCTTATTTAAGAATTATACCAGAAGATACAAAGGCGAACGAAATAATGCCTGAAAATTGTAAGCGAACAAAGTTCTATTGGCAAAGGCTTAAAATAAGGCTGATTTTCCTATGTTGATGGCCACAGGCTGTAAGGATTACTCTCTCTCTCTATCTCTCTCTCTCTCTCTCTCTCTCTCTCTCTCTCTCTCAGGGGAAACATAATTTCCAAAGCTTATCCGCCATGGGAATAAGGCTTAGATAATTCCTAATAATAAGACATTATGTGGTGTCTGTATACCTTATTATAAGGCGTATTTAGCATGGGGAAATAAGACTTAGCTAATTCCTGATAATCAGGCCTTTTGCGGTACTTACATTCCTTATATGTATAAGGAATAGTAAAAATGATTTTGTTTAGCTGCATAATTCACAATTGAAAATAAACTGAAGCAATAATCTTTTCCTCGACAAATCGCAATTTTTATTCTCACCACACAGTGTATTCTTTTTTCCCATGTTCACTCATAAAACTAAATTCCCTCTCTCTCTATTTGATATATGAGCGCATAGCAGAGAATTAAGTATTAAAACATTAGGCGCAGTGAGAAGGAGTGCACAACAGCAAGCAGCGATGCCAGCGTATTTCTGTTTAATAGCTTAGGCTTCAGCTATAAGCCTTCCCTTTTTGCGGGGTATGTATAGAGGTTGGCTGCGCCCAACACATACCTACATACACCTCCATACAAACCAACAAGCCTCCATCTCACACCTCTTTCGCGTGCGTGTTTGCATGCGCTGCGCCGAAAGCTGCCAGCATTTTTTATTTTTTTTTTGGTGTTGTCTGCAATTTTTGCAATCTCTTTGTTGTTGCTTTAACCATCACGCTGACGCTTGTCATGTGCAGATTTGTCGCACAGATGCAGCATCTGAGATTTGCTTTAATATGGTATTAAAAATGCAATGCAGACAAATTTAAAATGACGTCTCGTACGCCACACGCAGTAGCTGACAAGCAGGCAAGGGTTAAGTGGCAACCACTGGGTATGTAAATTGCATAGTAAATTATGATAATGCGCATAAATTTGTGTGTAAACCTTTTTGTTGTTGTTTTTTGTTGTTGATTATGGCACTTGGAAATGTGTGAAATACATAGGCGCATATTTTTGATAGCGAGAAGTTAGGGGAATTTATTTAGATGCAATTTGGTTATGCTACCGAAATATACATATGTATGTACCTCTTTTCTGTTTCTTCGAATGAATTGAAAAAGTGTTTAAGCAACATTTGCCAGTATTTTCAGCGCAGCAAAGTACTACTTACCACAGTCAAACTCAGCATTTAAAGTGCTCCTAAAATATTTCAGTAAATACATGTAGTTATCCGCGCCCAAAGGTCATGTTGAGTTAATTATAAATTAAAATTAAATTAAAGTAACCATTAAATTAAAAAAGAACAAACAATTGCTACGCCCCTCAGCGTCAACGCGCAACATGAGCTCATTACAAAGTTAGTGTAAATGAATTCACAGCTTGACATTTTCGTCAAAATGAGTAAAAGTGTTAAAAGCTTGAAATTTGGAATTGTTTTTGGTTTTTATTAGGAAAGCGATGAGTGCCTTAAGCGATTGAAGAAGCAGCAAAGCAAGAGTTGAAGGTTAAGGTCATTCAAATATATGCTTTTTTATGCGTTTCAACGTATTGTCTTCAGTTTCTTTCACGACAACTTGTATTTTTTTCATTTATACGAAATGAAAACTTCCAAAAATGTGTAGGAGGTCGTATGAGATGGCCAAATAAATAATGATGGTCGAATGCGCACGATTACAAAATGTGGTTTGTGGATTAATAAAAAAATGTGAGCTGACTTACAACGTACGTACATATTTTTGTTTGAAAGTTTGAAGATAATTATTATTTTTTCTATTTACATTTTTTTCTTTGTTGCATGTTTTTAAGTACCTGCAACAATTATTCGTAACGCTTTGAAGTCATAAAACTAAGATCTAATCATTATTTTCAATTTTCTCCTTTGAAGCGTCAATCCTTGAAAAAGAACAAAAGAAATACAAGTACAAGAGTCGTTTGCTTCATTGAATGCAAAGTGCGTCTCATGTAAATAAAGGTCATTGTATCTTTTTATTACGTTGCTTTTTTTTGTGTTCCGCGCTGCAGAACTGATGGGAGTGGTCGAGCAGCAAGTTCAAGTTCATTATAAGGCAACAAATCAGACTAACCCACATAAATATTACGCAAGATATTTTGATATCACTTTTAATGTGGAATTAGCTAATTTCAATTTTGAAAATCAAAAATAATAATATTACCTAATAATAAAAATCAAAATAGCAACGTCGCGCTTAAGTAGCTGCCGCAGCGTTTAAATTTATTTGTGTATTTTTATTTTTTTTTTGCTTTGCCACAAAAGCCAAAAAAACACATATTTTTGAATTGTCATGCACGTCAGTTGTTCGTGATAATTGTTCTCGCAGAATTGCTAGTGTGCAAAAACGTCTTTTAAGTATTTATTTCATTTCATTTGATTGCATCATATACAAAAGACTAAAGAGAGCAACCTCAGCAATACCTTAATATGGATTTAAAACTGCCAATATTTTTTAATGCATTCTACAGTACAATACTCGTTTCTTTATGCGCTAATCTTAATGCATTAGATCTGCTACTAAACCAGTTAAGAAATTCATAAACTCATATATTTACATATGTACATATGTAAGTGCAAACTAATGCTCAACACGCTTAGCGTAGTCACTTTCAAAGCTTCGACGCGCTGTATTAGCTGGCTTTCTAAAAATATATTTAATTTTATTTATTTTATGCATTGGCGAATTTAATGCAAATTATTTTTTTTTTCACAACATTATATTTTATATTATACTTTTTATTGCGCATTTTTTAGTTCTTTTCTTTTTCCAAAAATGTTCTTTCGACCTTCTACTTTCTATGTTTACTAGCTCGAAAACTTGTTCATCTTTTTTATTTCATTCTATTTATTAAAAATATAACATTAATACAATAAGATTTGATGTTTTGCAAAAGTTTATTAATTATAATTGCAATAAAATTTTATTGCGTAAAATCGGGAATTACCACTTCGCCGGCTTTCATTTAATTCCTTCCTTCCTTTTTTGTTTCAAACCTCATGACTGCAATTTGAAAACTTAGTATGTATATAATGTTTTATAACAAAAACATTTCAGTAAATTAAATTACGTAATTAAAATTCAGCAAGTAGAAAATAACCAAACAAGATTTTAATTAGAAGAATGTATCAAATAAGTAAATAATAATTTGGCCAAAAACTTAATATGCAACACTTAATAAAAATGCCAACTAATTGTTTTTGACTTTACTACAACTTGAAATGAGTGAAGTTAAATTTTGTAAGGTTCATGTTGGTTGTTGGTTTGAGTGGCGAGTCGCCACTTACCCCCATTAACGCCGATGCGCCGTTTTGTTACCACAACTCGTAACTAAGAAAACTATTAAAAATAAAAGCATAAAATAATGAGCAGTTCGGAAACTAGGGCAGATACAGCACCCTACATCAATTCTGTTGAATTTAAATATTTGAGCAGCGCCGCTCAGGTCTGACGTGCTTGAGCTAAGAGAGGCTGTTGAAGAAAGGTTTACCAAGGAACTTCATTCGGCCTTAGCAGTGCGAAGCACACACTCTCAGCAGGTGCACCTCCATCTCCTCCATGCCAGGAGGCTGCAGCTGCAACACAATTTGGTGTGGTCCAAACCCCATTCGTGTCGCGTGTGTACCAATGTGCTGTAAATAACGCATTTAAGCGGGAAATATCCCTTCTGTCCATCTTTGACTGGATCGTATCTCATTATAATAACGCCACAGACTTCTGCAGACCCTGTAGTTCAGCGACCGTTTCCATCTAGTTTTTGGCTCCTGGAACCAGTGCCATGAGGTTCGGCCCTTGATAAAATCCAGGGGCGCAAGAACCTTCGACGCCTCTGCGTTATCAAGAGGCGAGTTCTGACTGGCCAGCTCATCAGCCATTTCGTTGCCCTGGATATCACGGTGGTCCGTTACCCAGATCAGGGATATGCTATGTTGACTTTCCAAGCCCATGAACAACTCTCTGCATTGCCCGAGCAGGCTTGATGACATCGTTGCAGATGCGAGAGCCCTCAAAGCTGCCTGACTATCGAAGAAAATTTCTATCCTGTCCCCGGAATCGGTACTTTCCGTAGCAAGTAGAGCCTTGCAGGCCTCCTGCATTGGGAAAACTTCGCATTGAAAGACGCTTGCCGTGTCCGGTTGCCTAATAGATATGGAAATAGCCAAATGGGTTGCGAAGACACCCGCTTCTATTCTGCATGTCATCTTTGACTCGTTCGTGAAAACTGAAGCATCAAATCCATCCAACCATCTCCCTAGTCCTTACTAAAGTTCGTGTTAAATAAATTCATTAAAAAGAAGCTTGAGAACTAATGAAAGCGTTTCTTTCGCTTTAATGCTGCGTTTACTTAGTTAACAATAGTACTTAGAAAATCTTCGTTTGTGTACTTGTTCAGTACTTTTGCACTTCTTATTTGATTTACAAATTTTTTGTAAGAAAACGGATTTCATAATCCAATCACTGAATGAACAAGCCAGAGAATGAATGGTAGTCAGACACACATACACAAATACACAGGCATGTGTAAAATATATAGAGTAGGGTATATTTGCCTACTAAAAACAAGTGCAAATGAATGAAAATCTAATTTTAGATACCATTTTGCCATTTGACATTCGTGCAAAAAATAAGTACAACCGGTCGCTGCGGTGCGCCGTCTATAAAATCGGTCGGTCGGTCGGTTGTTCTCTGGCTGTTTTGTGGCTTAACAAGGCATTTGGTAATAATCAAGTATGTCAACCGAAAAGTTTGCATTACGCGAAACGAAAACACCTTGAAGTAAAACAGCGGAGCTATGAAAGTGCAAAGCTGCAATGTGTTCACACACGTACAGTACTACATATACATATATATATATAATTTACTTTGCATGTAAATAGCTCAACTGTGCTAAACCAGAATGTAGTAGCAAAAAAAGCGCAAGTAGCTTTACGTGACTAATTCTCGTCTTGCTTTAGCTAAACAAAAATACGACAAAGTACCAATAAGAACAAAAATGCATTACTTATTTACAACACGGAATTGAACTTTAGATGTCTGCGGTGGCTTATTTTATAAACCCGTTTGATTTTTGCTTCTTTGAATATTTTCTTAAATAAATTTGGTATATTTTGTTTTATGTAGTATTTTATGGCTTGTACTTTATTTCTATCTTTTAATCAACTTGAAGTTGCTTGCTACTGCACTTTAGCACAGCTTTTCATACCACAAATATCTGATTCATTTATGTATATGTATGTATGTATTTTCGATAAAAATTAGCAAAATATTTTTATGCACTCACAAGCGTTGTGTTCGTGTTGCAGCTAAGAATATTTTTGTCAAGCATTTCGTGCAGCGCTTGCAACAATATTTTCGTTAAAACAACAAAAAAAAAACAACAAAAGCAACAAATGAAAACAAAAGAAAACAATTGTAAATAAATCAAAAGCAATTTCCATATTTTGCATGCGATTTTTTTTTTATTGCTCTTGTCTAGTTGTTGTTTTTATCGTTTTTGTTGCTATTGTTGTTGTTTGTTATTTTCTTCATTTCTTCCATCATTCACTTACGTTTTCTGCCAGTTGGTAGCGTTTCTATGGCGTTTTTTTAGCGCCCGCAAATTAGCATTGTCTGCCAAAATAACAGCAATATAAGCAACAACAACAACAATAATAACAGCAACAATTGAGTATAATAATAATCACACAAAAGCACCGTTGCCATCGTCAAGCCGTTGGTGCCGCTTTCGGTGGGAATTGTGCCACTTTTAATGCAATCATAGTAAATTCTATAATTTTTTCTTGTTTTTTTACTCTTTTTTATTGTTTCTTTTCGTTTCTCATCTTGTTCTGCTTTGTTGTTGTTGTTTTTGTTGTTGTCAATTTATTTGTATCTACTCTTGCTCTTCATGCTGTTTTGCGTGGTAACGGCAATTGCTGCAAACCTACCGTGCAAACGTTTTGTAGTTGTTGGTTTTTTTTGCAATCGAATTTCGTTATTTATGTTGCTTTTATCGTTATTGTTGTTGTTGCATGTTGACAACATCATAAAGCATATTGTCGTTAGCATAAATACGTCTATTGTAGCTAGTGTTGCTATTGCTGTTGTTGTTGGTACTGTTCGCAATTGCAGTTTTTGCCGCTTTTTGGCTCGCCTTGTTATTGAGGCAGCCGCTGTCGCTTCCACACTGCCACTGTTGTTGCTTTTGCTGCCACTTCAAATGCTGTTGCTGTGGCTGTCGCTCTTTTGTTAGCTATTAAAGTAAGCTGCAGTGGGCGTATTCCAACGGGTGACGTATTGTCACACGCTTAATTCACATGAAAATAGCGCTTATTTGGCAATCGGTTTTATGTGATGTTATGTGTGAATGTTGTAGTTGTAAAGTAGATATGCATGCATGTACTAAATATATTTCTACTGCTTTATGTGCTAATAAATGAATTTCATTTCAAAATTAGTTCAATATGCTTTATTAAAATGAATATATTGCTCTGAGTGAGGTAATAATTTTTGCTGTTAGAAATTAATATTACTATCAAATTACTATTATATGCTGTCGACATATTATGTACTTTAATTCATACAGATTGGTTAATAATGTGCTTCTATATAGGTTAGGTTGGCCAGAATAAAAAGATCCCCCACAGAGACCACATATCGACGGCTGAGAATAAGATCGCCCTATTTCAAAATATGTTTGAATAACGTCCTATCTCAGATTTTGCTTCAAAAACGCCCTATTTTAGAGAAATATATATTGAATTTTCTGTGAAATGGGCGTTTTTGAATAATTGTTTGAAATAGGACGTTATTGAAACAAATTCTGAAATAGGGCGTTTTGAAGCAAAATCTGAAATAGGACGTTATTCAAATAATTTTTGGAATAGGGCGTTTTTGAAACAATTTTTGAAATAGGACGATCTTATTCTCAGCCGTCGAAATGCTCCTTAGTGTTTGGAGGCATTATATTAAACCTGGAATGCAAGACCTCGCAAGTTTCAGTATTTTGTGTATTTAGTGTATTTGCTTATCCTGATCTACTGCGCTACCTTAGATTTTTTCGTAAAAAGCACAAGGCCATTTTTGTATAACTAAGTTCTGATTTTATATAAGTTCGATTGTATTGCTACAAATAGTATTGATATTCTTTCGCTACTTTGATAAAGGCAGAACACTTCCATTGCAGCCTCTTTCCATACAAGTTCCATTTGCATTCAGTATTTATAATATAATGCACTGGCGCTATTATAACTCTGACGAGTTTTATGGCCGAGCTTCTCTCCCAATTCGAGGTGTGCTCCTTTGTTTTTCTTACTAATTGGGTGGACCTACAGTTTGATGCCGGCTCCGAACGGCGAATGCATTTTTGTGAGAAGCTTTTTCATGGCAGAAATACTCTCGGAGGGTATGCCGCCCACTGCCGAGAGGCGAACGCTGCTCTTAAAAAACCCAATAATTGGATTTTTACTAATTAGAAACATTTTTTTGGTGTTTTGCTCGGATTGGGGTTTGAACCCGAGACCTCTGACATAGCAGGCGAGCACTCTACCCACTGCACCATAGCGGCCACATTCAGTATTATAAAGTGATAATGACCTACTTTGCATGATTTTGATATATTAGCTTTAAAATCCATAACTAAAAATCACACATAAAAATTTTTTATACCAAAACTAAAAGCCATTGGCTAAACAAGTTGCTTAAAATAGAAAAATGCACACCCACGGAACTTTAGGAAAATTAGATGCGGAGACAAGCCATGTAGTTATTTGCAAAAGGCATTTTTTCTCTTTTTTAAAAGCTCAGGTAACTAGTGCCGCAGAGTAGAGTCATCGAAATGGGTTGTTTTGGGCGCAATAATAGAATTAACGGTAATTTTATGCGCCTATTATCCGAATGCTTCTGTGAGCACTAAACTTAAATTGTATGTAAATATTTACTATAAAGTGTTTGCTTAGAGTATTTTGGGAAAAACAGATTTTAAATGTATTAGTATTAAACATCACGTGCAATTGGATGATGTTACTCAGTTGTTTGAAAGGCTTGAAAGATAGAAACAGCGTACAAAATAAGCTTAAGAAATTATTCTTCAATTTATGTGACATTTCCCATTTTCCAACCTCCATTGCCAATCAAAATCCTCCAGCTGCGACCTTTTGCTTTTTTTCATCTTTTCATTTTTTTATTCATGGTACATGTTACTTAGCTCAAGACTAAAATAAAATTATGGCAAATTAAATGTAATAACGTGCATAAAATAAAAATAATTGCAAAAATTACAAAAACAATTATAAGAAACTACGCTTAACAACAATAGCATTGACTGCAATTGAAATTTGAAAACAAAAAAATTTAGATCTCCAAAAAAAAAAAACGCAGAAGGTCACAGAAGCGCAACTAAAATTAAACTTTAAGCAGAAAAAAAGAGAAAAAATAAGAACAATTTGACAAATGTTACTTTGTTGTTGACTTTGTCTTTGTCTTTAGATTACTGCTTGTCGCTAATATTTGTACCACTTGTTGGCCTTTGTGATGGACTATTAATGTTGACAGTGTGTCATGTTTTTTTTTTTTTTTGTTATATAATACAATTGCAGAGTGTACAAACAAAGTGGATATGTCGGGGTCATTCATGTGTATAACAGTACATGTATTTTAATTGCTGTGCAGTAAATTAAAGCATGGAAAAGAGAATAGAATTTAGTATGAAGCAAATGCCGAAACAAAGCGGTGGAAAATTTCAAGACTGAGTCAGTTGGAAATTAGTTTTTACATGTAATTTTTGTGCTTGAAATCAGAGAAGTTATTGCTTACTATTACTGAAATTTTACTACATACTTGCCATAATCGTGTTTTAAGTAATTTGAAGCAGGAGTCATTATGAGCTTGTCATTTCTCGTGGGCCAAGAATGTGTACATATTTACATACAGAGCATTTGTTTCTTTAAGATACATTAAAATAAACTAACTATTCCTTGATGTAATTCATTATTGCCTTTTATGTCGTGCTAAAGCACTCTTACGCAAGGCTGACCACGACTTACATACTTAGCATACTAATGAAAAGCAGGGTTTGAAATTGCTTGCTGCAAAATAGCAATAGCCGATGTTTTTTGCTTATTGCTGAATTCAGCCGAGCCAAAAACGAAAACACGAATCATTCGCTTCAGTTTTCAGCTGAGTCGTGTTTGCTTGTATAGTTAAGCCAAGCAACTCAATTTGAGAGGGTTGCTTTTACTTCCAGCAATTAGTTGAGTGGTAAATTTTTGCTAACAGTTGCTTATTTTGCTGAAACTGGTTTTTAAGCAAAATTCAACATGAAAAGATGTTTACAAATGGACATACATACATATTATGTGTACATACATACATACATAAGTAAATATGTATAAAAAATCGAAATATGCGTAAACAAATCGTTTCAGCAAAATAAGCAAAAGCAGAAAAAATGCAAAGATACAACTAATTGCTGGAAGTAAAATGAAATCCCCCAAATCGCGTTGCTTTGCTTAACTATGCAAGCAAACACGGCTCAGCTGAAAACTGAAGCGAATGAATCGTGTTCTCGTTTTTTACTCGGCTGGCCGAGTTTGCTAATTTACTTTTCGTTAGCAAAAGCAAAGCAAATGCAGCAAAAGTAGCTAAGCAATTTCAAACCCTGATGAAAAGAGCATATATTCGAAAGACTTAAGCAACGAACCTGCTTTATAATAATTCCTTATTTTTTGCTTCATTGGCGTCCAATTAAGAGTAACCAAAAGGAAGTACGTTAAACTACATTAAGGCACAGAAGATTAATAGAACTTAGCATAACGAATTTTAATTAAAATTTGATTTAAGCGCATCTTCAATTGATTTAATGGAGTAGTATCTCTTCTATCAAGACTTTGCTTAATGTAAAATAGTACCTTTACGTAGATGATTAATTCTAACTAAAACAGTCTATAGCTTTTGCGCTTTTATTTACATACATGTAAACAAATCGCATGTACAGAAATGCAAATGAACATGCGCCTTTAAGCGCCCATCGTCTTTAATATTTACACTAATAAAGTCATTAGCATCGCCACACACCGGCTGTGGCCAATTGCATGCAGTGCCTATGCAGATATTTAGGTTTATATATACATACATAAAACACAGTTGTGTGCATATAAATTAGCTTCCGTTATAAGCACAATTAGCCAGCTCATCGACAAAGCCTACTCATAACATCTTATCTGCTAATTGAGATTCATTAGCTCATGAGATTCTGAGTGAGAAAAAGTGAATGTGCAATTTGGTGTAAAAATTTTGTTTAAAACACGTTTTTATGTTTTTTTTGGTTTAATATCTCCTTCTTTTTTAGCCCCCCCCCCCCCTTCGCCTACGTATTTTACAGCTTATTTTAGAGCGGTTTTATTTTAAGACACTTGTTCTTTGGGTTTTTCGCTTTTCAACTTCCTCATTGCTGAAAAAATATTTAATAGTCTAACTCTACCATTTTTTATTTGCATATTTATTTGAATTATATATTTTCCTTTATTGGAAAACAGGAGTGAAAGGAAGATTTGCATACCAGCTGTCAGCGCTTACTTTCAATCACTTTAAGTTATATAATAATGCATTAGATCATTGTGGCTGACGCAGAAGTTTTGAAAGTGTCAACCGCAACATAAACTACATTCACTCAACTTGAAAGTAATCACCATTATCAACTGAGAATAAGAATATATTTAGATATTATTACCTACTTATAATAAACTCATTATGAGAAATGTATGCCAATTAGCATATCCAGTTTTGACCAAAAATTTCTTAAGCAGTTGAAAACTTTCAAAAAAGTATTTTATTTTTTACCAAATTTGTGCTGCAAAAAAGTTGTTTTGGAAATTTCCACAAATATATTTGTTACGTAATTGAAAGAAAAAAGCTAAAAAAAAACCGTCGCTCAATTTTATTTTATTTTATTTTTTAATTAAATGTTTATTAATTTTATATTTAATTAACGTTTCCTTACATATTTGTTGTAGCGAATTCTTGTGATTACTTTTTTTTATTGAAAATATTCAAAATTCTTGCTTATCAAATTTTTGATGACCATTCAAGGCGATTTTTTATTGCCTTGGAAGTTAAGCCAAAACTCTTTAGAAATATTCGCCTTGACATCTTTTGCAAAAACTCTCTGCTCACACAAAAACGTAAATTCATAATTAATTTGTTACAACAAGATTAGTGAGACAAAAGACTAAATGCACAACGTCATTTAACGAATTCCTAGCAAGATATGCGCTTAATGTGCTAAAATAATTCAATCAAAAAATAATCTAGAAAATATTTAGCAAAAGCTTTTGAAAAATATTTGCAAAACATTGAACTCAACTAAGTAATGGCTCAATGGCGTTTAATAAATAATTGCATATAAACATAAGTAGATGAGAATTCGCTTGCATATATACATACATACGTACATATATATACTGGCATAAGTGCAAACATGTTTTGTCATGTAAATATACATGTTTATATGCAATCAAGTAGACAAGCGCTCACAGTGGCGGATCCACGGGGGGGTTTTGGGGGTTCAAACCCCACCCCCCCTTGTGGTTTATCATAGATCCCAAATTAATGCCTTTATAGATTCTGCGCCCAAATTTCCCAAACTGATCAAGGAAAACTCCATCATTCCAAAAGCAATGGTTGGATGGGTTTAGCTGTCCAAAGGAAAAACTCGACATTTATTTTCAGATTATATTTTATATGCACATATATATATGTGTGAAAAGACAATTGCGTACCTGTCGTCCATCGAAAAAGATGCGAGCATAGTAGGTAGTTGAAAGAAATACAATTAAAGTACAGCGTTTGACATGCACAATGTAATGGCTTCTTGGCGTAGCTGTAGCGCCTTTGATTCGCATTTTGTCGATCGCGGTTCGAATCCTGCCTGTGGCTTGTATTTTTTTTTTTTTGTTTTTTTTTTATTTATTTAAAAATTAAAAAAAAAATTAAAAAATGAATAAAAAAATATATATTTTGTTCATGTATACTGGGCACACTACATAACATCCAAAATATGTACCTACATGCGAAAAAAGTTCATGTAGGTACCTTTGGACGCACGTGCATAAAATCAAATTTGTCAAATGCTATTCACAAATTACCAAATCGCAAATTTATTTTCTTTTCTTTCTTATCCCTATTTTGATCGGGATTGTACAGAATTAATTTGGTCAGAAATGTCTGAATCGTTGGAGAAATTGCCTTTTTCAGAGGTATTTCGCAATTCTTGTTTAAATTAACCTTTTAAAAATTTGAGTATATAAAAACAAGAACAAGAAAAATTCTATTAAAAATATAAATATAACCAAAAAGTACTACATACATATATATATATATAGGTACTTTATTCGGTCTCTGATAACAATATCTTACAGACTAGAAATGCACAAGAAATTACTAAATAAATAAGCTGGAATTCCGTACTAGGGATAAAATGAAGTAATCTTTTCGGCAAATTGGGATCTCGGCATTGCAAAGTCAAGATCTAATTTTTGTAAATATTATTGATTTCACTGACTGCCCTGGTAATGGGGGCGAGATAATGGTAATTGGATTAACTCCTGCACTTTATGTGATGACATACATTTGGAGGGTTTTGAGTTTAGTGTTTTTAAGGTGCGGGAAATGGCGCAACTAGTATATAGAATAATAATAGTAGGTGGTATTAGTCCATATTTTCACCAGCGTCTGCCCTTAAAAAACATCTTCCAAAAAAAGAATTTTTCAAACCCCACCACCCCCCCCCCCCCCCTTGCCGAAATCCTGGATCCGCGCCTGAGCGCTCAAGTCAGTTGGCTTTTTTTTTTAAATTTTTTTGTTTTAATAAAAGTTATTACAGCGAGGGGGTGTGCGGTGTGCGCCTGCACAAAGCAAGTTCAAAGCATTTTTACAACGTTTATAGTTTTCATAGCATTTTTTAATTGATGATTTTGTTGCTGTTAAGCAATCTTTAAATGATACGTACGAGCAAAAGAGTAGCCGAGATTGATTGTTGCTTTAGTTTTTTTTACAAGTGCTTTTTTTGAATTTTTTTTTTTTTGCATTTTTTTTTTTTTGTATTTTTTTTTTTTTGCAAGTTTCTAAAGTCGCTTGCAGGTGCACGTAGATTTTTATGTACAAACAATCAAACATACAAACACACTGAACTGCACTTATGTTACACACACATATATGGCTGTTTATGTATGTCGGTTTATTTATGCACTAGTTACGTTTTTATGGCACATTTCTGCAAAATCAATGCGGCTGACGTACCAAAGTGCGAGTTTGTGCATCTATTCATGTTTACATGTATGTACGTAATTGTGTTTGAAACAAAATGCGCTGTTAGCTCTTATATGTACCTTGTATGTATGTATGTACATATAAGCGTCCATTTACCAACTAACCTAGTTTTTTGCTGGCCAATTCATTTATGGCGAATTGCATAAATGCACGTTTTTCAGATGTCATTCATTCGAAATGCTATAGTTTACAGCTTTTTGATGTAATATTTCTTATCCTGAGCATAATTTTTTCTGTTGCTATTGCTTCTTGATTACTCTCCTGTAATGAAATTTTGTACACTTTTTCTGTTGAATCTGAGTTTTCCATGTTGCTCGTTCAGCCTTAGAACAGGGGTTTTGTCCTTTATGTATTACAGGTATTGTAAATGTAAATGACATAACGTGGCAAATCAATTTGGTCTGTTTAATTGTTAAAAGTAGCCAAGGAAATGTCTTTCAACAAAAAGTTTAGTATATTTTCTTATTTGATTCCCAGATTTAAATTTAGCAGGTTTTTAAGTGTCGGCTAAGTCTTGAGCGACAGCCAAGCAACGACTAAGTCTCTTGACGCCCACTCGTTCAAATCTGAACTAACATTAGACTGTCGCCGATCTCTGCGGGAGATGGCCAAACAGACGCACCTCGTATGGATAGTCCCGGGACATAGGGATATCGTTGGCAATTGTAAGGCAGACGGACTTGCGAGACAAGACACTACCGAGCAGATCCTTGCTGACAAAGAACGCATAGTTATGCCGTTTTCCACTTAAAAGCTAATGCTTAAACAGCATATCTATAAACTAGCAAACAATAGACGGCAACAGAACCCAGTATGTCGAACATCAAGGCAAACCTGGCCAAAATGGTATCACAATCGTCAGATATTTACTCAGAGAGGAAATCTCGAACCTGCTGGGGATTATCACAGAATATTGCCTCATTGGAATGCATTCAGAGAGGCTAGCTACACCCTACCGCAGATACTGCAGACTCTATAAGGATTATGAGGAAGAAGAGGCAATCGAATACCTCATTTGCCACTGCTCGGCTCTTAACAGCACCAGACGACATTTGCTTGGTACTCGTTTCCTGGATAGCCTATGCAAGGTCGCGGAAGTCGACGTAAAGGACCTGGTAAACTTCGAGTCAAAGTATTTTTAAGCAGGAAATATATGTATAACCAAATATTCAGCTATACAATGTGGATCGCTCACAAAATTAAATAAGAAAACTTCCTTAAACATAATTTCGCTACTTAACAGAAACTGACACAGATTTTCATAAAATAGACGACAATTTTTGGCGCCAAAGGAAGACCACATCATCCATGCACTCACACAGCCTCAATAATGTGCATGAAATCGATGTCTACACATAAACTATACATGCGACGGCTTAAAGGCTCTCCTGTGTACGTATAGCAAATTGAAAACTCTCTCAAACGCCGACACTCAGGTACACCGTGTATGTGCATAATTCGTGTACACACGTACAGTGTTGTACATGTTTCACTTTTGCTTTCAATGCAATACATGCATGCGAAATACAAACATTTACTTTGCCAATTTGGTTGAAGCTTTTTTGTGACACCAACTCGCGCTGCACGCTGCTGTGCTTTGATATAGAGCGGTGGCCGCGCAGCTGCTTCGTTGGTCATTTTTTTTTTACTTTTTCTCGTTTGCTTGTTAGTTTTTTTTTTTAATTTTTTGAAATTTATGTATATTTCCAATTGCAAAAGTCTTCGTCGTGAGCAACGCCGTCGAGCCACCGTCGTCGGCGTTAAATTGGGCAGCGCGCTTTGTTTGGTCGCTGCTGCTGCTGCTGAATTCACTGTTGCTGCTCGGGCTATGTCTTTTATTATTGGCGCTGATGGCGCTTTATTAGTCTCATCCGCGCCCTTGCCTTCTCGCACGCCGCTCGAGCCCGCCGTCAAAGCTGGATCGCCGTTCTATAAGCATGCGTCGGTATAAAAGCTTGTGGCGGCTGGTCAAAATTATTCAGTATCTGTTGTAGGTTCGTTGTTATTAGAACGGCCTCAGCCTCCAAGTAATACTTAGTAATTTTAGATTTTTGAAAGCAAAAAGTATAACAAAATTAAATCGCAAAATTATATAAATTCATTTCAGATTCTTGTCATTTCTTTAATCGAGCTCTTGAAAAGGCAAAGCAAATCGTGTGAGTCGACGAGCGCATACAGTTGTTGGTGTTAGCTTAATACGTGAAACAAAATGAAATCATTGGTATGTTATGTGAATGAAATGCTAAATATTTTTAAATAAAAAATACGCTAAGTTAAGAGACTAAAAAGTGCTTAAAAAAAACAATGACAAAACTGCAATTGCAAATGTGCAACAGAGTTGTGAAACGAAAAGCGAAGAATATGTGTAAAGTGTTGGATAAACTAAAATTTTTCAAAGAATGCGCAAGACTAAATTTCGAAATCAAAGAAAGTAATTTTGAAAAACATTAAAGTGCACATTTGTTGGCATCAAGATGTGGTTTTTTTAGCATATTTGCCATGGAACAAAAAAAAGTTTGGTCTTGTTTTCAAAAAAAGCTGACAGCCTTGGCGCAGTAAAAGTACAAATAAGCAGTTATAAACCTGAAAAAGCTGAAAGTGTACTGTTTGCAAAATAAATTTGAACTATTCTGTACAGTTCTCTACATACATACATTTCTTTACATCAAATATATAATTATGCATATAATTAGTGACTTAATAACAGTACAAGATGCTTTCAAGCATGAAAAATAGTAATTATTTTCAATGACTTGCAAAATATTATAATTTCACACAGAATACTTTTTGAACCATAGCAAGTTCTTGTCTTAAGTCTTTTGCTTTTGACCATTTTTTTGCTGCAGCGGGCAAAGCTAGCAATTAATTAGGTTGAATGACATTATTGTAACGACTTTTAGTAGAAAAAAACCTTTAGAATTTAGCAATTGGAGATTATTAATTTTTTCATTTAATTTTAATTCTTTATTTTTATTTAAAAATAAAATTAAAAAAAACCTTTTTTTTTTGCTTTTATTATACTACTTGTTGAAACTATTATTATTATTTCTATACTAAATTGTTGCCAATTTGAACCAACATTTTTCTATGTATACATATGTATATGCATGTGAAGTACTCATCCAACCTTAATGCTTACATTATACCACTTACCACCCAATGTTAGACAGTTTCTCTTTCGCATTATCATTCGCTGGTAAGCTAATAACCTCAACGGCATGGAAGTGAAATGCAGCGGCGCCCTTAAAACGGAAGCCACAATAAGTAAAAAAAAAATGACAAAAATTATATTATAACACTTTTTTTATTACACAATTGCCACAAAGCAAATTCGCATTGAACTTGGCACGCAGCCAAAACAAAATAAAATAAAACAAAACCACAAAAAACCATACCAAACAAAAAACAGAAAAATGCCAAACGAAAGCAAAACAGTGGCAGCGCCGCTTGGAGAAAATCAAAGCAACGCATGCGCAAACTCTTAATCGCTGCGAAGCGAGAGAAAATAAAAGTGCAAGTGCGCACAATTCACAATTCAACATGCGCCAAAGCAATAATAAAACACAAATTAAAACAAAAAATCGCTTTGAAAGCAATTTAATACTGCACGCCGCATTGAATTTTTTATTGACTCCGTTCCGTCACACTTTTCTGCTTCAGCTGAGTCAGCACATGCAGGCGAAAAAGCAAAACGAAATGAATGCAATAATTCATACATTTTTTGGTTTTTTGTTGTTATATCATCGCCTTCCCGTTTTGTCTGCATTTTCCTAATTCATTCTGTTGCACTTTACATACTCACTTTATTTATATATTTATTAAATTTTTTTTATTTTTAAATTGGCCTGCAATTTTGGTCACTGACACCGACTGGAAGTGGTCGGTGCGGAAGTAAAAATGCCTTTTTTGGGTAGCACAAAAAGCGGGTTAATATGTTAGCGTGACAAGCGTAAAAGCGTACAACTTTGTATTATATAATAATGGCGGAGAATGACTTGTCAGTAGAAAATGTCTATCATATAAAAAATATGCTTCGCTAGCATCAATCTGAATTTATTTATAACAAAACCAGCCTTATAAATACTTAAATACTCACAAGTCTATGTACATATTGTTCATTAATACTATAATTTAAATTAATAATATAATCTCTATTTCTCTTTCTCCCCCTTTTTTTATTCTTTTAGTTCTTCATTTTTGGCCTCTTGGTCCTATCCACCCTCTCATATGCGGAGGATACTCAAAAACCCGCCACCGAAACCAAATCAGCTGAACCAGCACCCGCCGCCAGCGAAGTTAAACCCTCCAGCACAGCCGAAAAGAAACAGGAAAAGCGTGGCATTCTGCACTCCGGCTATGGCTATGGTGGTTCGCACGGAGGTGTTGGCTACTCATTGGGCGGTGGTCATGGTGGTGGTGGTTTCATTGGCGCTACAGGCTTAGGCGGCGGCTATGCTTTGGGCGGTCTTGGTGGTGGCTTGGGTGGTGGCTTGGGTGGTGGTTTGGGTGGTGGTTTTGGTGGTGGTGTGGGTGGTGGCACTACAAACGTGCAAACTAACGTCGTGGAACGCAATGTTGCCGTACCATACCAGGTTGACCGCCCCGTGCCCTATCCAGTAGAGAGGGTAGTTCAAGTGCCCGTACAAGTGCCTGTGCCACAACCCTACCCAGTTGAGAAAACCGTGCAAGTGCCAGTTAAGGAAATCGTCAAAGTGCCCGTACACATTCCGCAACCCTACCCCGTCGAGAAGACCGTGCATGTGCAGGTGCCCGTACATGTGGATCGCCCCTACCCCGTGAAGGTGCCCGTACCAGCGCCATACCCAGTTGAGAAGATTGTACAAGTGCCCGTTAAGGTGCCAGTACCACAACCCTACCCAGTGGAGAAAGTCGTCCAAGTGCCCGTAAAGGTGCCCGTTCATGTACCACAACCTTACCCAGTCGAGAAGGTCGTTGAAGTGCCCTACAAAGTGCCCGTTGACCGTCCCTACCCAGTGCACGTTATCAAACCATATCCAGTGCCAGTCGACAAACCAGTACCCTACCCAGTAGAGAAACGTATCGCCGTACCGGTGCATGTGCCCGTCGATCATCCAGTTCCAGTGCCAGTTGATCGCCCAGTCGCTGTACCCGTAAAGGTTGCTGTACCAAAGCCATACCCCGTCATCAAGGAGATCCCCGTGCCAGTGGAGCGTAAAGTTCCCTACCCCGTAAAGGTACCTGTCGATGTGCCACGCCCCGTACACGTTGAGCAACACGTTCCCGTGGCCATCGAGCAACATGTGCCCTACAAAGTGCCCGTGGCGGTGCCCGTTCATCTACAAAGCCATGTCGGCCCGGCAACTACGATAATCAGCGGGGGCGGCCATTCTATTGGAGGCTATGGCGGCAGTGCCTATGGTGGTAGTGGTTATGGAGGCGGCTATGGCGGTCACTATGCCAGTTCTCACGGCTATGGTCATGGTCACGAGTTCATCCACAAAAAGAAGTAAAGCACCAACAACGAGAACAACACATTGAGGGTGTGAGACTTGCTTTTGGAATTAGTTAAAAAGGCAGCAGACTTACGTATATGTATTTACAACTAGAATATTACGATTATTAAGCTGGAGATTAAGATGAACGGCCATCACTGCTCGAAAACTAAATTTTTTTGATTTGAAGTGAGTCGAGAATGTGTAAATTAATGCTATTTTCGTTATCCTTTCCTTCGCACTCTCTCCCTCACTCTCTGAATCCACCTCTGAATGCTATTATTTTTTCATTACATAATTTAGTTTTTAGTTTGTGATAAAAATTTTGATTTTTTTAAAGCGATGGGCCAAAACCTCAAGCGAGAGACAAGCGGATATCAAGAGCGGATAATTTTAAATGTAATGCAAAATGGGGAAATGATCCAGTGGACAATTGGATGGTGTGAAACTTAAGTTAAGCATGAAATTATAGGATAAGTAAAAGTAAGCTCGAAAAAAGCTCAACCATACATAAACGAATTGAAAACAATGTGATTCGAGTGCTGTTATCGGCAGAGCTTTTTTTATGTATGTCCTTCAATTTCGAAGAAAAAGTCCAAAACCTTGCCTATCACACCTTTGCTTTTGCAAAATAACCAACTCGTACATTGATTACATGGGTATTACTATATTCTTCTTTTTCTTTGTACATAGTCTTTGCTAAGCGTTTACTCAAGCTTCATGTTTTAATTTTTTGTTTGTAATCATATTTTTGTACGAATTAATGATTTGTATATAATTTAATTTTGTAAATAAAATGACGATAAAGAAATGGAAAATAAATAAGAGAAAAAATACAAAGCGCTGTTTGACTCATTTTTACTGCTTGGATTCAAATTCTTACATAGCACCAGGCTAAGGCACACATAGGCCGCCGTGTCCCACTGTGATACCGCCAAAGAGCACAGTCACCTATCAAAGACTAGAACCCATAAAGCTAAGCCAGCACATTTGGTTAATGAAACCCATAATGTAATTGATTTCCCTCTCACTTGGAATTTCTTTATTTTATTGCAACCAAATTTTATAGGGGCCCACCTAGAGTCCTGATGTTATTATTTGTCGGAAGATTAGTCATGGATGGAGCTGCTTCCACTAAGCAATCTATTTTCCATAAAGATGAGTCATGGAGAGCAAAAGTATCTATAGATTCAAAGTATTAATATGAGTGGAGGCTGTACGTATAAAAATGACTGCGATCAGTTTTATTACTATTGTACTTGTAAATTCTCCAGGCCACAAAATTGCATACCTAGAAATTTAATGAAAGGTTTATTGATCCCAGTTCGAGACCGTCAAGCGAAAAAATGTGTCAAATGAAGAATTTTGAGGGTATCCGAAATATATCTATAACTTCTACTAAAATAAAGATTTAATTTTCAAATAAAATTTTCCTTAGAAATACTATGTTTTCCTGACTATCTAAGGAAGGTGTCAAAATAACACTTTCATAGGGGTGATAGAAGGTTAAAATGTTCTAGAAAATTATTCGGCATAAAATGTCAGTAGGAGTCGCCTCAGAAAATATCTTTGTAAAATGAACCTAAAAGACCACAGGAAACGAAAACATATATTCCTCGAAATGTTCAATGTGTTTTATTTCCGATTCCACTGAAGCGATCGAAATACTTCCTTTGCAAACGATTAATGATTTCTGACGACGTATAATATGCCGGCGAAAAAAGTTACATTAAGATTGTACAAACCAACTACTGGTTGTAAGTGACCCCGATGGCGCCCATATGTTAATGATTAATACGATTATAGATTAGAAACCCTCTTCTCAAGCCAAAGACATTGGTGCATTAAACTAAGGGATCATACCGTAAATACTGAAGATATGAAAAAAATGCATTTTAACGACATCTAGCGGCGTCCAAAAAAAAATGTTTTTAAAAAAGACGGCATATAGAGACATACGGCGAACTTTTTTTGGTCCATATAATGTGAGATGGCCTAATGTGCATATACATATAAATATGTACATACATATATACAATAGATTTAGAATTCAACTGGCGTGTGACTTGAAGCTCTGCATTGTAGAGTACCACTCTATAGCCTCTAACTAAAATTTTGGCGATCTGCAAACATTTAACTTAATCAAAAGCTTACTCTTTACATATATTTATAAAATGTACAGATTATGTTTCAAACTTGAGTTACTAATACTATTATATCATTATAGCTCAGCGCCACCAACAACCAAATTTTTGTTCATATCTCAAACTTTAATCGATGAAACTTTTTTAAGCAAACTTGAAGTTATAAAAGAAAGCGGCACGACAAACTAAAAAGTTTTTTGGGTTTGCTTTGTATATATACTTAAAGCTTATCACTGATCAGTTTGCATGTTGCGCCTGAAAGTATGCAATATTATTTGTTACACGACAACATGACCGGAAAATACAAACGAATATGTAAACAATACGAGCAGAAATTGCTTCTACAATATTTCCAGTTTCGGCGCTAGAGCGAAAAAAATGCAACAAAATAATAAAATATAAAAAATAATAAAAGCAACGATTAACATTTTTTTTCTGCCTTTGCGTGAAAATCTCAAAAGGCGTCATTAATTAACGCTGATGTTTTGGTGCATTTTTCGCTCTGTTTACAGCATTCTTTGTGTATTATTAATTTATTTCCATTTTTCGTTTTTTTTTTTAATTATTTAAAAGTCTTTTCCTCTTCCTCACATTAACCGACAGGGACATATATGTATTCGCAAATAATAGGGAAATACAAACGTTGAAAACCACATACATAGACCCAGTAGAAGAGATGCGTAAGTGTTTGGATAAATCAAGAAAAATAGATTCGCAGCCGTACGGCTGGTTGGCAAAGCGCTTGTGGTTGGAGCGTGCTAACCTCAAACACACACACCTATAGCAAACTATGTGCAATGCGTGCTGTTAGATATACATTTCAAAACACTTTCGCTTTCATAAAATAATTTGAAATAATAAGATTTAATTTCGCAACAACGCACGTAACATTTATAGGAGCATGAACAATCGGTTTTGTATTTGTGTGAGCATATCGTCTCTATGAAATGTTAACATTTTTTATATAAATAAATATACCTATTAGTTAATTTTTATGCATTCATTTATCAATTTATATATTTAAATATTAACCTACAAATCTTTTAATCCATTCGCCATCGTACATATGTGGGCTATAAAAAATTTTGCATGCAACTTATCTACCTTAAGTAAGAAAAAAAAAATAAAATCGCATGAAAAAAATCATATTAAAATAAAAATTAAAGAAAAAAGAGAAGAAACAGTTAAATTGCAACAAGCGCTACGAAAAAATTCGAGTAAGCAAGACTAGACTTGCGAAAAAAAATGTTGTCCAAGCGCATATTCGGTTTTGCATATGTGTGTGTGTGTTTTCTGTTTGAATGTGTGTGTGTGTGTGTGTGTGTGTGCGTATTTGTTTAACGTATCTGGGGCACCTTGTAAAACTTCCTCATTGTTACGTGAGGTGAACGCCGCCGACTGGCCGGCACAAAAATAGTTGGGATTACTGTGCATATATGTATGTATGTATGTATGTATGTTTGTATATATAGGGGCAGTTGGTTTTAGTGGTTGCATTGTAGATATAGATACATATAAATATAATCAAAAATTGAATCATTCATTAATTCATTTTTTAAAAGGAATATGTACAGGTTTTATAGACTATTTGTTGGCCTGAGGCTTCGCTGGCGTTTTTTTTTTTCTTAAAAATCTTACAACCTTATTCATTAATTCTGTGGCAATTTGCAATAATCGCTTAAGTCTTAAAAAATGATTTCGAGATAAATTGATTTTTATATTCGAAAGCGTTTCTTAACAAATCATAAAAGTCGATTAAAAACTATGGACGCAAAATAACTGAACCATCCACAATGTTACGATCAAATTTAGTAAATAAAACAAAATGTCATGAAGAAATTTGATTAAGTATATACGTCTACTTTGGCTGTTATAGCAAGTTTAATGTACCTCTATAGTAAGTTAAGCCTAAATGTTTTTATTTATATCTTTTGATTGAATTAAGTTATAAGCATGGGGGTTTTACAGAAATGTAGAGTTTTAAAAGGAGAATAACGTGTTATATATAACTCGAAATCTTCCTAAGTCGACTTAAGCGATTATTGCTTGTGACCACAGAATTATTTAATTGGTTTTAGTTTAAGAGAATCAAGTAAAAACAAAAACAAAGTGGGCAAGTCTTTTTTTTAAAAACCGTATTTATATTATTTAAGACTAAGTATCTTCTCAAATTTATAAGATTATGCTACTTCGCAAAAGCTAAAAAAAAACAAATAAATATTTTAAAGTAGTAAATCCATCAATCTTGGGATTTCTTTATTCCAAATTCCAAATGAAATCGAAACTTCGAGTTCGTTGCTTAAGTCTTTCGATCTTGGCAGAACCTGAACCAAGTAGATAAGTCCAATAAAATAGTAAAATTTTTGTATACCATTAAATTAAGTACAGCAATGTCTATAAATGTAGCGTTTAATAACAGTTTAGTCTTGGCAATAAATCCCCTTTACTTTGCACCAACTTGCTGTTATTTTCTCAAGGCATTTATGTATTCCTTCCACAAAATGGCAAGAGATAGAATAAGCTATGAAACAAAAAAAGTACGAAACTATGCAACAGCGCAGCACAAACATAGCGACAAGCAAAAATTACAAATGTGTCGCTCGCAAATTAAATTTACGTTGATTTGCCAAATTTTACGATAACATTTGGTTTATTTACAAACTCGAGCATTTTTAGGCTACATGCCTCAATTTTTTGTGTGATTGCCAATCGTCGACTAGCATTGCAGCAATATGTATTTCGTCGCCAACATGCTTGTTGTATTTTATACCCACTCGCATGTGCCTCAAACGCCCGCAAATAGCAGACTGCGCGTTATTTCAAAAAAACACAACTACTTGTATTTATGGAAAGCGTGGCACTCGGCATGAAGCATTTTTTGTTTCTGTTTTTTGTTTTTGTTTTTGTTTTGCAATTATATTTTGATACACAAAAATTGTTGCTCTGCGAGTGTAGCTCCTCATAATCGATGGAGTTTGCTTATATGCGAGTTTGTTCATGTGTGTGCCGTTGCAGCCACCACGTTTATGGCACAGTTGTGCACAAATGTGCTTTTTATTGTTGTTTGTAAAAATTGCCATGCAATTAACAACACTTACGCTTACACTTAAAGGAACATGAATTTTTATATAATGCAAGACTTTGGCGAGAGCGTGTAACGAACAGTTGCTTGCATCCCGAAATGAACACGGGAATAATGTTCATACATATGGAAATATGGAATAGGTACTACTATTAGATAGGACTTGCTGATTAGAAGTAGAGGGGGTGAATAATTAAATTGTGACTTTAAGATAGTTTTGAAACAAAATTTAAAACGGTAGCTGAACAAAAAAATTATTTTTAGAAGATGAAAATCGATTGAAAAGTTAAGAAGGAATGAGAATCCGTCCAGCCTAGCCCTGCTTTTATTAGAAAATAGGTGTGATAATATTTTAAGCCAGCAAATACTTTTAAATGTGTATACAATAGTCGCTTTTTCTATTAACGCTCAACTTTCAAGACATTTTAGTTTTACACAAGCACTCCATGTTAGAGGGCTTCGGACGGCTTCGAATTTTTGCCATTCACACAGCAGAGTTCGGTTGTGTTGAGGTTCGAGTAGTTACCGGTAGAGTGCGCTGCTGTAGCTAATGCATAAAAGAATACGATTGGTTGATATTTATGCTATTGGTTGATGTTTATGCTTCAACATCTAGTGGAATTTTTTGGAAGTGGAATTCTTCAATTCTCAATAGCGTCATTCCTATAAATGGCAACACTGCTGCTCAGGTCAACTAACAGCTAAGCGCTTTCAGTTCAACGCGCTCAACATAGCTAGTTGGCTTGGTTTTTACTGTTGCTTTTCTTGTTACACGCGAATCTAGCTAGTGTTTTTTTTCGATCTTGCGTGCAAAAGAATGTGGCTAGTAAGACCAAAAAGCAGAAGGCAGGCTGCAATTGCACTTTTTTACTTGATTTTTCACAACCTTCCAACCCTGTCTGTTAGTCAGTTTTATTTTCTCTTCACAAATATGTTAACATCAATTTTTCTTGTCATGTTTTTTGTTTGAGTTCTTTTTTCTTCCATAATTTTCCTGTTCCATTAGGCAGTCATGCAAATGCAAATGTGTTGCAATTCATTCGCTATTGACTTTTTAAGCATGAATAACTTCATATGCCAACTCCGAACAAGCTGGGTGTGCTTACAATAAACATAAGTATATACACATGTACTCAACACAAATCAAGCCGCCCGTTGCTAATTTTCCGCGTTTTTGCTGCCAAAGTTCAACTTTTTCGTTTGTTTTTGTTTTTTACTGCAAGCGATTTTGATTTTTGAATTTGGTTTAAAGTGAATTTCAAACTCCGGTAGAGCTCCGGTTTAAAGTTTCTTCACTTCTCTTTTTCTATATCATTTGTTGTTGTTGTTGTTGGATTGGTAATCTCAAAGCTGCGTTGCCAAAATGCATGACATTGTGCGTGGTAGTTTTTTTTTCGTTTGCGCCTTTTTCTTTCTTTCCTTTTTACTTTTCGATTACTTTTTCTCAATTTTCAGTTTACATACGCTGAGCTTGATTTTGTTTCTGTTATTCCCAAATTTTGAGGTTTAGGGCAAGATCAATGTTATTGTTGGCTGTGTCCTTTGCATATATACATACATATAAACACTTACAATGCCTCTATTAATTTGTTTTTCTTTTTGGAATCAGGTTGGATTGAAAAGTTAATTTTACATGATTTTGAGATAATAAAGAAAAAAATATTAATCCTGTTTTTAAGTAAATTTTCCATCATTTGAGATCCAAATGCAAACGAAGTAATAATAATTTTATGAGCGGCTGTAAAGAAAGGAATGCTTGTATGGTGAAGCAGTGTAAAAAGGAAATAAAAACAACAAAAAATAAATAAATATACATGCAAATATATAATTTTAGTGGCAAAGTTCAGATGCACATGCGAAGAAGCAAAAACTGAAGAAAATGCAAATGGTGAGTTGCGCAGAGAGGCTGTGGCTAGAGAACAGCGTAACGTCCACGGATGAACGCGAAAAATATAAGAGGAAAAATAAGCAGTCACGCTTACTTCGACCAGAAACCTCTTTCAGCTGCTTATTAACATTGGATATATTATTTCTCTTACAGTAAGATAGAAAAAAGTTCCTTTGGAAACACTTATGTGAGCAATACTCTACTTTGCCCAACTCACGTGTATGCAACACATTAAACACATTGATCATAACTAGGTGAAGCCATTAATATGGAAATCTAGAAATATCCAATTTCCTTAATAAAACAAAAGCAGGTTTTTGGGTGCACGTAATCTCAGTCAGTCAGCAGGCCAGTCGTAAAACAAACAAAAGTCCAGACATGTTGCACAAAATAATAGTAAAAATCACTTCGCCGGCCAGCGGAGTCAATTACTTAATCTTTTCACTTTCTTGCCTGGCCAGTGCAAGTGGAAATATGCATAAAGGCACAAACCCAAAGCAATAAAACAACTAAGACGGCACAAAGGCGCACAAACGCGTTGCTATTTATTATTTATTTAGTAAACAGCCGGTTAGACGAGCGCGCTAACAAGCCTTTGGCGCGCGATAACAACACTTTCGTGGCGAGTGTGTTTTGTGGTTGGTTGTTTCGTATGCATTTCCTTAAATATTCTCATATGCGAAAAATAAAAGTTTTTGAATAAAATTTTAAATATTTTGCAAGGTTTTATTTTACACAGCAAAACTTAAATCCAAACATGTAAAACCAAATAGAACGAATAGCAAGAAAAATCGAACTTGTTGTCTCGCAGATAATGTTGTCTGATGGTAGCCTAATTGTGGCAAATTTTAACACGCCATGGATTATGTTTCGACAACCATTTAAGTCGCAATCTCTTCCTTTTTTCGCATTTGGTGATAACTAGTGCAATTAATTTTCTTAATATAAAGCAATTAAAATTATTTAATGTCTGACTGTTGTATTTTGTCATTAATCTATATCTATATAAAAATCAAGCCCATTTCTTTGTCGCCGGCTTTCGCCCAAACGCGTGGAGGGATTTTGATCAAATTTACACACCAGCTTAGTACCTTGCCCTAGATGGTTTATATGCATATTTTTTTCAAATCCGGAAGTCGGTTCTCGAGATATAGGTCAAAAGGTCAAAACGTGGACCTAGCTTTCCCCTGCATATTTTTGGACGATATTGGTATCAAACGAAAGGTATTGAGCAGATAATTTACATAGAATAGTACTCATTGTGATTACATAGAATAGTACTCATTGTGATTCCTAGGTCGGGTCTCCAGATATGGGTCAAAACGTGGACCCGCATGATCCTCGAATGTTCCTGAGCGATATTAGTATCAAATGAAAGGTATGGAGGAGAGAATTTACATAGAATAGTACTCATTGCGATTCCTAGGTCGAGTTTTCAGATATGGGTCACAACGTGGACTCGGATGACCCTGGAATGTTTCTGAGCGATATTGGTATCAAATGAAAGGTATGGAGCAGAGAATTTACATAGAATAGTACTCATTGCGACTCCTAGGTCGAGTCTCCAGATATGGGTCACAACGTGGACTCGGATGACCCTGGAATGTTTCTGAGCGATATTAGTATCAAATGAAAGGTATGGAGCAGAGAATTTACATAGAATAGTACTCATTGCGATTCCTAGGTCGAGTCTTCAGATATGGGTCACAACGTGGACTCGGATGACCCTGGAATGTTTCTGAGCGATATTGGTATCAAATGAAAGGTATGGAGCAGAGAATTTACATAGAATAGTACTCATTGCGACTCCTAGGTCGAGTCTCCAGATATGGGTCACAACGTGGACTCGGATGACCCTGGAATGTTTCTGAGCGATATTAGTATCAAATGAAAGGTATGGAGCAGAGAATTTACATAGAATAGTACTCATTGCGATTCCTAGGTCGAGTCTTCAGATATGGGTCACAACGTGGACTCGGATGACCCTGGAATGTTTCTGAGCGATATTGGTATCAAATGAAAGGTATGGAGCAGAGAATTTACATAGAATAGTACTCATTGCGATTCCTAGGCCGAGTCTCCAGATATGGGTCACAACGTGGACTCGGATGACCCTGGAATGTTTCTGAGCGATATTGGTATCAAATGAAAGGTATGGAGCAGAGAATTTACATAGAATAGTACTCATTGCGATTCCTAGGTCGAGTCTCCAGATATGGGTCACAATGAGGACTCGGATGACCCTGGAATGTTTCTGAGCGATATTGGTATCAAATGAAAGGTATGGAACAGAGAATTTACATAGAATAGTACTCATTGCGATTCCTAGGTCGAGTCTCCAGATATGGGTCACAACGTGGACTCGGATGACCCTGGAATGTTTCTGAGCGATACTGGTATCAAATGAAAGGTATGGAGCAGAGAATTTACATAGAATAGTACTCATTGCGATTCCTAGGTCGAGTCTCCAGATATGGGTCACAACGTGGACTCGGATGACCCTGAAATTTTTCTGAGCGATATTAGTATCAAATGAAAGGTATTGAGCAGAGAATTCACATAGAATAGTACTCATTGCGATTCCTAGGTCGGGTCTCCAGATATGGGTCAAAACGTGGACACGGATGACCCCGGAAAATTTCTCAGCGATATTGGTATCAAATGAAGGGTGCTGAGCAGGGATTTTAGATAAAAATGAACTAATTACGATTCCTAGGTCGGGTCCCAAGGTGTGGGTCAGCACCCGGACCCGGATAACACCGGGATATTTCTCAGGGATATTGGTACCAAATGAACGTGGACCCGGATTGCCCCGGAAAATTTCTCAACGATATTTGTGTAAACTGAAAGGCAGGGCTTTTACATAGAGATGAACTCATCATGATTCCTAGGTCAGGTCCCCAGATGAGGGTCAAAATGTGGATCCGGATGGCCCCGAATAATTTCTCAGCGATATTGTTATTTAACCACGGCGCATGACGATTCCTAGGTAAGATCCAAAGATATGGGTCAATATGTGGACCCGGATAACACCGTGATATATCTTAAGGATATTGGTACCAAATGAAAGGTGTTGAGCGGACTCTCATGTAGAGCCGTACCCATTACGTTTTCTTGGTCAAGTCTACAGATACTGTAGCCATTATTGTTCCTAGGTAAAGTTCCCAGATGTGGGTCAATAAGTGGACCCGGATGAGCCCGGGATGCTTCTGAATAATACTGATATAAAATGAAAGGTGTTGACCGGTTCTGCTATATAGATATTTTCATAGTGATTCTTACTCCCGATACTCAATTATGGGTAAAAGAGACGATTCGGACGCCACGGAATGTTTTTAAGCAATGATGGTATGAAATGAGAAGTGGAATGCAGGGTATGTTATGCTAAACCCAGTTCCCTAGGGAAAGGGGAAGAGTAATGAGACTGGGAAAGGCAAAGGGACGAAAAAGGAGAGGGAGAATATAATAAAAATGGAATGAAGAGGATGGGGAGAGAAGACAGGGAAGTAGAGAAGGAATAAGAGGGGGAATAAAAAGGAGAAAGACAGAAAAGGGGAGGTAAGAGAGGGAGAGCGATAGAGAAAGGGAAGCAGAAATGTGACGGGAAAAGAAAAAGGAAACGGAAATGAAAGGAAAGATAAATGGAAAGGGAAAGAGAAAGAGAAAGAGAAAGAGAAAGAGAAAGAGAAAGAGAAAGAGAAAGAGAAAGAGAAAGAGAAAGAGAAAGAGAAAGAGAAATAGAAAGAGAAAGAGAAAGAGAAAGAGAAAGAGAAAGAGAAAGAGAAAGAGAAAGAGAAAGAGAAAGAGAAAGAGAAAGAGAAAGAGAAAGAGAAAAGTAGAGGGAAAGGGAGTTGGAAACTAATACGAAGAAAAATGGGATAAGACTATGAAGAGGGCAAACTTTTGAAAATATCAATTTTTTCCTTCACTTTTTTTAAACTTATCTGAATTGTGCTGAGCTCTGCAGCCCGAGGTAATTTCGGCTTCCAGATACTTCCAACATATTTTAAAGTGTGCAGTTTTTCGCTTCAGGTACCTATAATAGGAAGTGGGCCAAAGCAAAGCTTGGCTGGGTACAGCTAGTTAATAATAAAAATAAAATCTCAATCGATGAGACTTTCTTCATTTCATATTTTCATTTGAATGGTGAGACTTTTGTAAGCTAAAATTCCATTAGAAAATTTAAAACATTATCTTATACATTGACATTATCTTTTAACTGCCTTATAAGTTAAATATTTCAAATTTATAACACCTTTCACACTCTTTCTTTCAAAGTGGCATTTTTTCGTACGAATTTGCTTATTTTTTGGTTATTCCACTTTTATTCAATTGCACAATTTTCAAAAGTCATTAAGCAGACCGTGAGGCAATCATTGCAATTCACTATTTTTTACATTTTTCTGGCAACACCAATAAAGTAATTGCTTTGTATTTTGTTTTTATAGCACAAACGTTGTTGCAAACTGTAACATAACTTCTATGTGAATATGCTATTAGGGTGGAACTTGCCTTAATGTTAGCGAGATGAATATGCGATATATTTTTTTCTTTTTTTAACTATCCCTCATGCGTTCGAAAAAATGTGAAGAAAAATGTGAGTTTATAAGTCAATTTCATACATTAATAAAATTAATTTGAGAAAGGAATGACGGAAAATTACTTCACAATTCACAATATATTCCTACCCTATCGGAAAAGCAAACAACAAACAATTAATTATGTTTGCTTTTTACATGGTCGTTTATTTCTAATAATTACTTAAAAAATTTAACTATTTAAAAATAACTTTAATCCAATATTTTCATTGAGAGCATAAAACTACGCCAAATTACAAATATTAAAAAATTTGTTGTTGAGTAAGCCTTTCCATCAAATTAATCAATGAAACAGAAATACAAATCTTCCACCCTAATGTATATAATAAATATGTTCGTTATTTCCATGGGTTTTTGTAATTATTTTTGGTTTGAAATTTTTTTATGGCAGACTTTAATGTAGCGCGAATTTTCGTTTCATTTTGTACTTATTTTTATTATATTCCACTAAGACCCATTTCTTAAATTATTTAGTCCTCATATGGTGCTTTAAGTGTGGGTAAAAGGTGTTACACATGAAACGCCAACAAGCATAACAAAATTCCAGAATACACATTTTTGATTAAGAAAAACTCAAAGAAAAATAGAAGACAAATTAACGACGCACTTAAGACATAAAATTAAACAAACGAAACTTAATTGGATTATGCTTGGAAGCAGACGAATAACTAGGCAGCAGTAGTCAAAGTCTAATTGAAAAATTGTATACATTAATGTGCATACATATACTGTAAATATAGTTATGTAAGTAATTTATGAGCAAAAAGATCAAAATTTATAGACCAGACATTACTTATTACATGAAATGGAATATGTCCAAAAAATTTCTGTTATTTTTCATTCATTTGATTTTAAAAAATAACATTTGCAGTTACTTTTGCACAAAACCAAGATGAAGCAAACTATAATACTAATAATAATAACAGATTAATTTACAATATATGTATCATTTCGAATTCAAGTTCGTATCTTAAGTCTTTCGTTGAAAACTAATAAATATGTAAGTGACTTACATTGAGGTTTTTTGCTTAAATTTTTTAACAAAGCAATTCGTGGCCGCTTTGGTGTAGTGGGCAGAGTGCTTGCCTGCCATACCAGAGCTCTCGCGTCCCCCGGCAAGCACAAAAAAAATTGGGGGTTTAAGAAATAGCGGTCACCCATGAAAATGCTTCTCACAAAAAATGCATTCGCCGTTCGGATCCGAAAAAGCACTGTAGGTCCACCCAATTAGTAGAAAAATAAAAATTAAGCGGCACGCCTCGAATTGGGAAGACCAGCTCTGCTTTAAAACTCGTCAGTTATATCAGCGCCATTGTATTATATTATTATTAAATTATGGAATTCAAGTTCATATCGAATTCAAGTTCGTGCCTTTAGTCTTTTGCTGAAAACTGATAAATATGTGAATATGTATGTATGTGTATATGCTACTCGTGCCGAATATTTAGGGTTTTTGTTTAAATCTAATCAACAAATTTTGATGCAAAATTTATTTTCATACAATTTTTTATAAAAAATTCATGCGTTAGTGTAACAAAAATGTTTATTCAACCATTTTTAAAAGCATAAACCAATCGAAAGGCCATATTTGTTCTGCTTTATCATTGGTTATTATTGTTATGCTGACGGGCAATTAATATAGAAAATTATTGACGGCCTTTATATTAACGCCATTTAATATGCATATTTGTTTATCTTGTCCTAACTACAACCAACCAACCAACCAACAATTCGCTTACTTTAGTTGCTTTGTTTTAGTATAGCAAATTGAATGCGCTTTAAATGGTGCTACTATAGACAAGCATTTACTTAATTATAATAACAAACGAATGCTAACTAAAGGTCACTTATTTACAATGGGAACTGCTGTTTGTTGTGTTATTTTTATTTGGAAGTTACTTAAGTTTTCGACCTTATATGGAATTAATACAGTTATTTATAAAAAAATACTCGATAATATTTTTATAGCGGGGATATCTTTGCATCTAGTGCGAATGTATGAGAAATATATACAAGCACTTCGAAGCAAGCAACCAAACACGCGCAAGTGACTTTCGAGAAAAATCCCAAAAACCACACAAAAATTGCTTTCAATATTTCTGCTTAAATTTACTTACAGTTATTATCTTACAAGGTCTCACTAAACCAAGCGGACTAAAAGTAGATACTACTCGTACCACTTCATTTTGGTTTTTCATAAATACTATTGCAATCATTTTATGTTGGTTTTAAAGCGGCAGCGATAGATCTACTGTAATTCTATAGCTTCGTTCACATCAAATTTGACTGAAAACTAATTTTTGGTTGCCTCCAAAAGTATATATACACACTCATTCACACACGTAAGAGTGTACGTATGTAAGCAAGTAAGTGGTTATGTCTAAATAATTGACTAACATGCTCGTACGTGGTAAACTAATGAGATTGCAGCCTTGAAACTTTGGTAGGAAGTTGCAGCGATTTTTTTTTTGGTTCCCATTTTCCATTTTTCGTCTTCGATACAAATATAAGTGCTCATAATGATGCTTAAATGAATATTGATTGCAATGCTACTAAATACTAAGGTATTTAGTGCGAATTGGCCACAAGTATATCAACATTAGTATGTGAAATGCAAAATCAGACAAATTATTGTCGAAAAATGAATGGCGGCCGACCGCAAATGCCCAAAAAAATAAGAAAAATATGATTTTCTTGAGTAATTAGGGTTAAATATTTGAAAGGAAAATGAAAACTCAGTTAAGCAAATTATTAGTAGATTGTCAAGAGACTTTTGTTATTAATTTTTCAATTTCGACAAATTAGAGGCTTGACGTATGTTTAATATTAAGCTTGAGCTTGCAAATCAGCTCATTCTTCCCATTTTTTCCTTTTATTTTGTTAGAGAAGAATGTCAAACTTTTAGTTTTCAGCTTTGAGCATTCTTTTATTTAAGTTTCAAACAAAAAGGGGTTTAACCCTTTCGCCCCTACTGGGAATATGTGTCCCAGCAACGCTACATTCATATAACTTCTTTTCTTCCTTCAATATTTTGACATATTAGATATCCCAATAATGTTTGAGGCATTACCTGTGGGTTAACTGAAAAAAATATGATGAAAACTTTGATAATGTAAGACTTTAGCAAGTTATTTGTGTCAATGGGACATATTGTCCCAATAAGAATTTTACGAGTGGGATTTATTATCCCAATATAACGTTACAGCAATCATTTTTTTGAGGTTTTATGGAGGGAAACCCCTTATTGGGATTATATATCCCAGGATAACGTAAGGATATCCGCCAATTTTGAATGCCGAACATCTTATTTTTTTGCCTTATTACGGTATGTACCATCAAAATTTAGGAAACTCCGCCTGTTTTGGAAAAAAAAACTCAGGGGCGAAAGGGTTAAACTTCATCTGTGCTGCAATACAACGTTTGACTATGAAAGACTTAGGAAACAAACTTGCACTCGTTATGAGCCGCAAACACCATTCCAATCCCCTAAGCACTTTCCGCCAAGCTTCGGCAGTTATAACAATTTGCACCTCATTAAATGAAGTAAAATGTACAATTTGCAAACAGCTATCGAAATCGACGCATGTGTGTGTGTGTGTATGTATATGTATTGAATGTTCATTCACACTCAAAATGTGCAGCGATAGTATGTAGTAGAAATCTTTTATGGTTCATTGTTTTCGGTCAAGGTCGTTATTGTTATTAAATTGTGACTTTAATTTTCCACTCAAAAATTATTATTATTTCAATTTCAAAGTCGCCACATATGTTGGAGTCTTCTCTACGACTGCCGCATGTTTTTAGTACTACCGCGCAGGTCTCACGTAAAGCTTGTGTTGTTGCTTACATTGCTTAAGTGTGTGTATGTGTGTATGTATGTATTTTGAGTTTTCTTTTTTCTTCTCTCGTTTCTTTTTATTATGTTTTTGTAGGTTTTTGGTAAGTTTATTTCATTTTTGTTCATAAAATTTTGCGAGAATGCATTTAATGGCTTTAAATTTGGCAACAAATAATTGCATTTGTGTGGGTAAAGCATAAATTGTTCATTAAGATAAAGGCGTTGTTAAGGCATTATTTGAATACATGCGAAAATTAAGAAGAGATACCTTAATAAATGTGTATTTTTTAGAGCTATTGGCCAGTTTTTTTTATGAAAAATTCAAAATTAATAAATACTAATATAAATGAATTAATAAATATAATATTTTTTATATATTTTCTAAATTTTTCTGTAAAAATAATTTAGTTAGATGTGAGACTTAATCAAAGCCGAATCAAAATTATAGGCCGACCGTTTATATACTTCCTACAACGATAACCCCATTTAAATACCCAAAAGCTGTGTTAACCAGACAGGCTGTCTTTGCTAATATAGCTTCAAAAATCTCAATAAACATTAAGCCAAAAAATTTCGAACGTTTGAAAAAATCTTAGGTCTCAATATGATAATTAAGATGTTCTCAAAAATTTCCCTAAAGTTTGAGAAAAATATGCCTTTTTGTTTGAGAATGCCATCAACGTTTATGTGAGATGCATATGAGAATTAACGTTTGAGGTTTGAGAATAAGGTTATTTCTCAAATGCATCTCAAGTTGAGAATTGAGAAAAATGTGTATGGGGATAATACACTCGGAAGTCTTACTTGTTCAAAATTATTTATATTTGCCAATGGTTATTACTAAATCAAAGCCGACACACACACACACAATTTCTTATCTCTCAGCATATCAGCAATTATTTACATAATCCACTTAAATACACGTATTAAAATTTTTAATGATCAATTAGTTGACACCAATCACAGCCAAATACAGCAACAACAACGCGAATGCAGATAAATTTAAGAGCAACTCTTACACAACAAGTTTTATCCTGCGGTTTCATAATTAAATCAAGGAAGCAGACAAATGCAAAAACTAGAGCAGTAGGAAAATGGAGTAACAAGCTAAGTGTAACAAGCAAACGGCACATTTGCCACACTGCCACACATAGAACACCATTTACATACAAAATTAACATACAACCCACAGCCGTCGGCGGGAAGAAAAGCCAGCCGTTCACTAGCCGTTTTTCCAGCTAACAATAGTTTAAAAATTTGAACCGCTTGAGTATGCGATAACATGAAATTGTAATAAATATATCAGACGCGCTCAAGCAATTCAATATAACAACAATAACAATAAACACAGAAATAAAGTACTTACTTTTATATGTATGTATGTATGTATGTATGTATGTATGCATGTCTGTGAGCTTATTGTAATGGCAATTGCAATGCAAACGCGAAAAAGTGGAAATTATGCGCGATGCTATAACTTTATAATAATAGAAGATAGATTGGCGATGGCGGAGAAGCAAAAAAGAAATGCCGAAAGCTGACACATACATTAACACATTCACTGATCTATGTATACATACATGCACACATGAGTAGTACTCGTACATTTAACCGTATGGCTTTTTGTACGTGCAGTCACCAACAATCGCATGACGTAATCAGCCGCCGCTGCTGCTGCTCACAATGGAGAGAATAAATTGTTATTTTATTTGCAAGCCATTGTTGGCATAAGAAAATTGCACATTTTGCACAAAAAAGCTTAGCGCCAATATCGGCTATACTCGTACATGTTTAGAGATCTTGTGGATTCCCATGTTGGGACACACGAAAAACTGAAAACTCAACGGGCACAGCAAGCGCGCTGGTTGGCTGACTGACTGGCTGTTGGTTGGTTTGTTGGTTTATTGCTTGGTTGTTGAACCAGTTGAAATGAGCGATGAAAATGTGTAGGAAAGCTTAAATATTCCATTTTTTATTTAACAAGCTGTTACAGCGTGAAATGTCTGTTGTGTTTGATGCAATTGAAAAAGCAAGAAATGATGTAAACAAAAATTGGGGGAACTTGTGGGCGAAGTAGGCGATATGGGGTTTTTATTTATTTTTTATTGCATGATTGGAGTTTGGTGGATGATTATATAGAAGTTTTTTTCTATCACACCTTTTGAAATCATATGCCTTGTAAGCCAAGATAATCCAGTTTTTCTTGGTGTAGTCTAATGTTTAACCTCTCTGAATGAACCCTACCAAACTATGCCTACAGCTAAAAATTTTTTTAATCAAATAACAATTGAGAAGAAAGCAAATAAGGAGGCAAAAGCACCGCAACTGCAAGCTGACAGCAGCTCACAGCCAAGAAAAGTAGTAGTAAACATGGAAATGACGCCAAAGACCCATTGACATAATAACAAGGAAGGTAATCAGAGACGTACGTCAAACTAATGTAAGTGAGTAAAACGTGTTATACACAGCACATACATACATACATATGTGATCAAGCAAAGCGGCGGCGGTCTAGAGTCAGCAACAACTGCAACAAAGCAACAATGTGAACGATAACAGCCGAAACGGCAAGAAAAAAGCATTTTATGGCAACAATGAAAAGTGGGCAAGCGAGCGTTAGCATAACACACACACACGGGCACACATACATATGTATAAGTAAGTAATCTTACAAATACAATAAAAGCTCATACGCTAATTGTTTGCGGTTGTCTACCCGCCGTTCGCCACTGTGTTGCATGCAACAACAGCCGCAAACCAAACAATCACCAACGCCAACCAATAAGCGCGCCAACGTCATAGCCAATGGAAATGCAATAACAGCAACAAACATATACCGCATCAAGCATGCAATAACTTGTTATTGGTTTTTTATTTTTATTTCTTCATTGATTTTTTTTCTAGCAATATGGGAAATGTTGGTCACCAGGCGGCAGTAGCAGCAGCAGCTGTTTAACTTGTTGAATGAATCGCTTTATGGTTGTTGGTTGTTGGTTGTTTGTTGTTGGTGTTTGTGTTGGCATTTTGTAGCTTAACCAAGTAACCTAATGAATTATATTTAAAGTTTTTTGAACTCTGCATATATACATATACACATATGTATGTACATAGATATGTATGTTTATGTGAGTATGTACAATAGCATAACGTAACTATTTACTTTCGTTATTACTTGGATGTGCGTATAATTATATTTACAAGTATGCGCATGTGTGCATGATTAGTCGGCGTTTATGCTACATATTTGTGGTCAATAAAAATGGATTTTAGAAGCCACTTGATTTACAGGAATGCCAATAATTTTTTTTGATTGCTATCGGGAAGTGATTGAATTGATGAATTGGAAATTGATGGCATTACTTACTGATTACTGCACATTCATATGGGGATTTATAAATATATGTATGTAACTAGATGCTTATGTGAGAGCGTAACTGTTTGCTGTCGAAATTGTGATATAACATGTGTTGAAAGCGTGGATTAAAGCAGCAATTTTGTATGATTTTTATACTTTTCTTACTATTATTTTATGGCTTGGCTTGTTCCCACTGGCATTTGAACTATTGCTTAAGTCTCAAAAAGGCTTGAAGAGCTGCTAAAAATAATATAATTTTGATATAAATTATTTGAATGTAGGCTCGTTTGATCTGGCTGATTATGAGGTGCAAATAAAAACTAAATTCTATTCACCTGTTTGCCCAACGTTTCGCTGACAAATTCCAACATCATCAGGGGCGTTTGTTTATTCACTTAAAAACAAAAAACAAAAACAACAATAAACATTTTTGACAAAAGAAAAATTAAAAAATTATCATGGGTTTTTTCACAATCACTCACCATGAAAAATATTTCAAAATTTTTTGAAAAATATTTATTAAATTTTGTATTGTTGTTTTTTGTATAAGTGTTTTTTAAGATAAATGTACATATATGTATACTTTAAATATTTTTAAAAAAATTTTGAAATATTTTTCATGGTGAGTGATTGTGAAAAAATCCATGATAATTTTTTATACTCAGCTGTACTAGTACACAGAGTATTATAGTTTTAATCACATAACGGTGGATTGTAACAGAATGAAATAATCGAGATAGATATAGACTTATATATATCAAAATGATCAGGGTGAAAAGAGAAATCGATTGAGCCATGTCCGTCCGTCCGTCCGTCCGTCCGTCCGTCCGTCCGTCCGTCCGTCTGTCCGTCCGTCCGTCCGTCCGTCCGTCTGTAAACACTCTAACTCGCGCAAAAATTGAGATATTTTGATGAAATTTGGAACGCAAGTTGGTATCGAGACTGGGACGGTTGGTATTGAAAATGGGCGAAATCGGACCATGACCACGCCCACTTTTCCTATATAGAAAAAATCGGAAATTTGGTATCTCAGCCACTAATATAGCTAGAGTTTTAAAATTTTACCCACGTATTGAGCTCGGGCCCTTATGAAGAAATTTGATGAAGTTTTGGAAAATGGGCGGTGCCACGCCCACTTATTAAGGGTCAAACATTGAAAGTTTTATATGTCATAACTCAGAAACCGTTGAAGATATATCGATGAAATTTGGTACGCGTAATTTGCTTACATAGACAAATGTTTTGACGAAAAATTATCAAAATCGGTTTACGGCCACGCCCACTTTTATATATGTGTATTATAAAGTGACCTAATAAAACCATTTTAAGCGATATCTCTGTCAAATATAAAGATCTATCATTGAAATTTTGTCGCATGAGTCCAACTATGGACATAAAACAAAAAACACAAAAATTTTGGAATATGGGCGGTGCCACGCCCACTTATTAAGGGGCAGACATTGAAAGTTTTATGAGTCATAACTCAGAAACCGTTGAAGATATATCGATGAAATTCGGTACGCGTAATATAATTACTTAGTCAAATGTTTTGGCGAAAAATTATCAAAATCGGTTGACGGCCACGCCCACTTTTATATATAGGAAATATAAGGGGGCCTAATAAAAACATTTTAAGCGATATCTCTGTCAAATATAAAGATCAATCACTGAGATTTTGTGGCAGGAGTCCAACTATGGACATAAAACAAAAACTACAAAAATTTTGGAAAATGGGCGGTGCCACGCCCACTTATTAAGGAGCGAATATTGAAAGTTTAATAAGCCATAACTCAGAAACCGTTAAAGATATATCGATGAAATCTGGTACGCGTGATATATTTACTTAGCCAAATGTGTGGACGAAAAATTACCAAAATCGGTTGACGACCGCGCCCACTTTTATATATGTGTATTATAAAGTGACCTAATAAAACCATTTTAAGCGATATCTATGTGAAATATAAAGATAATTCATTGAAATTTTGTGACATGAGTTTTACAATAGACCGGAAACAAAAAATAAAAAAGTTTGGAAAATGGGCGTGGCACCGCCTCTTTTTAGACAAAGGGATATATGAGATTTCTTAGCCTTTAACTCGACAAATAATTGAGATATTATGACGAAACTTGGTTTATACACTTTTATAACATGTGTTAATAGACACGCAAAAATGTATTGAAATCGGTTTATGACCACGCCTACTTTTTAACAAAGATATTTCTGGAACACCCTTTTGGAATTTGTAACGTGAAGTCTTTGTAACTAAAAGTCATAGAGGGATGAAATTTTGCACTAACAATAATATTTGTATGCTTATTTGGATGATTGATATAAATTTTGAAAATGGGCGTGGCTGCGCCCTGTTTATGCAGCACTCGTTTCATATAAAATACACCCTATATCGAACAAACGCAAACAAACAATGAAAGCATACAGCTGAGTATCTAATGTTCGATTGCACTCGAACTTAGGCTTCCTTACTTGTTAATTTTTCTTTTGTCAAAAATGTTTATTGTTGTTTTTGTTTTTTGTTTTTAAGTGAATAAACAAACGCCCCTGATGATGCTGGAATTTGTCAGCGAAACGTTGGGCAAACAGGTGAATAGAATTTAGTTTTTATTTGCACCTCCTAATCAGCCAGATCAAACGAGCCTACATTCAAATAATTTATATCAAAATTAAGTTGATCGCCTACATTCACATAATATAATTTTATTTCCATGTTTCAAACAACATTCATCATTTTTGCTGACTTAACCTTCTTTGGTCCCTTTTGCACCGTTTTTAAAAGATTTTCGCCATCAATTGGAAAACTCTAGAGGTTTTGAAATTTACTCTGACCCAAAGATCTAAGCTGCAGATTTGTGCTGCTATTCACATGTAAGAAAGCAGCTCTAGTAAGCTGAACTTTCTTTAAAATTAAAATTGATTAAAAATATATAATACAACATACGCTGACGCGGTTTTAAATCTAACGTCTTTTAAGGCCGAGCTTCTCTCCCAACGCGTGCTCTTTAATTTTCGTTTTTCCTACTAATTGCTTGTGCTACTGATTAAAAACATCTAGCCAAAACTGGTCTCAAAAGCTATTGCTTTTAAAAACCTACGAAACAGTCAGCAGCCAAATAAAATTACAAAAAAAAGATAACCAAAAACTGTTTCAGTCATATTTTAGAGAAAAACCGCCAATTAAAAATATTTACATGACAGCATGTCAAAATAAATTGCAAAAGATAGCTGTGCAAAGCAATTGACACGCTACAATAAAAGTGATGGCTCCTCATATCATTATAATCGCCACGGCGATTGCCTCACTTGAAGTCACCAAATAACACAAAAAAAAACAGAGCGAATATTAAATTGCCATGAAGAAATCTCAACAAGTGCACGTTTTACGAGAATACACACAAACAAATAAAAATCAAACAAACTTCCATACAAAGCGATCTTGGTGGTAACAGTAACTGACCAAAATGCGAGCAAAAGCCCCTTAAAGCAAAGTTTAAAAAGTGCACAAAAAATATGAAAAATACACTCAGAGGAAAAGCAACCTAAATTTCAGTATAGCGGGCTTGAATCAAGCCGAAAACGTTATGAAAGTCTGCTAAGCTTGAAAATGCTAAAATCAAGAATTGGCGTTTTCGATTCGCCATCGAACAAGCGAGGTCGGATCGAACAAAAATGTTCGAATCCATAATGAGTAGTAGCCATACTCGCTATCTGCTCGATAAAAATTTCCCTCTGCTCGCTACCATTCTCATATAAATTTGGCAGAGAGAAATTTATAGCGAGCAGAGAAATTGTAAATCGAAAGCGGCTAATATATTATTAATTTTAGAACGGCATTTTTGAGAAGAAAAAGCTTATATTAAGAACTTTCCGGTTTGAAACAAGTTTGGATAAATTTATTTTAAGCATTGCTCATGATTGATTTGAGAAAGTGCGTTCTTATTTTCAGAATATTCAACTTTGTTTTAAGAATGCTTATACTTGCTCTCCACTTTTTCGAAATTCAAATTTCGAAATCATTTAACCCACCTAACAAAAATTGGAGAGAACATTTTTTTTATTTCTTTGCATTGTATTTTATTATTTTTTTAATGGATGAGTCATATATACATGCAATCCTTATTATCACTACATATACATATATAATTCAGTCTTTACATACATACTTATAAATAAGAAAGATCTACATACATATACATGTCTTATACCGAACTCATTTTAGAAAAGTGTATACATTTTTCCGTAATCTTTTTAAAAAAAAACTACCACTACCAACACAGATTTTCACCACCCAATTTGAGTGGTAATATCCCTATACCAAACAATTTTGAACCGTTTCTTACCAACACCGATTGTCTGCAATCCAACAATTTTGGCCACGATTTAAAAAAGTCAACGGCTTCCAAATTATTCAAGTTTTGCTTTCGCGGTTCATACATACATGCCCACTTTACTTGTTTGGCCACTCCTCCACATTGGATGCAATTATTCATCTATATCAAATTATTAAAAGCCATATTAAAATATAAGCAAAATTCTCATCATCGCGATAACTCTTACCTGTTCCTTTTTCCTAGCAAATGATTTCACGCGAAGCTCCATTCACAATCCCAGCGGGGGACTAGCTATTTTTTTTTTTTGTTTTATTAGTCTCTGTCACACAAAAATCAACAACTATTGAAAATTATATATTTTCTGGTAAACATTTGGCTCTGGTGCTCTTAAAATAGGAATTTCATTCTTAAACCAAGATTTTTTCAGTTTTTTATCTTGTTTCAAGAATGCTATTCTTGATTCAAAATTGGGGAAACTTAAATTTCATTTATTTTTTATAAATTTCTGTAATTCTTAATTCAAGTACGACACAGCTTGTTTTTAACCCGCAACTTTTCTCTGAGTGTACAAAAAAGCAACAACCCAAATTGCGCATCACAAACTCAATGCAGTGGCGGCAATAAAAAGCAGCAAACGAGCAAATCAGTGCAGCGGCAATAACACTTTTGAGTGCGTTTTGCTGTAATTCAATTATGTTTACGCTAGAAAAATTCACATAAACCAAAGCAGAAGATCGAAAAAGCAATAAAAAAGACTATACGAAAAAATAATAAATTAAACAAGCAAATGTGCAGACAAAAATCAGCACAAAACTATAGTATTACTGGGCCGAACAGTAAATGTGAATGTATGTACGTCTACGAACTTTCAACGCTGTAACGCGTACTAAAACAAAATCAAGGCAAAAAATCGAATATGTGATGGCGCTGCTGACTGTATACCCTGCATTGAAGAAGTGATATGTATATTGGTAATCGAAAGTAGCTCGACAATGGCGACGGTTTTCAATCGGAGATTTATTCCATACTAAAAGCAGCAGAATGGATGATTGGTGAAAGGTGAAGTGGGCACCAAATTTGTATCTGCAGTGACAGCCAGGCTGCACTGAAGGCACTGGAAAATGCGCGATCCTTTTCAAAAATTGTTGACGAATGTAAGTTGAAGCTTGACTCCGTAGCAAAATGGAATAAACTTTAACATTAAGTATGTGAGTACCCGAACAATGTGGTGTTCAAAGAGGAGGATGACGACGACACAGGGCATTTTCTATGCATTTTACCAGCCTTCGCTAGGCTAAGATTGCACATTCTAGGGTCGGCTGTATTTAAAATGGCGGATGCACATTCTGTACCACTCGAAAAACTTATCAGATTTATTAAAGAATCTGGGAAGTTTGCAGAGGAACCATCATTCCAATATACCACCCTTATTCCTACATTATTTTCTTGTCTAAAGGCTTTAAGTGCAATGGGCAAATATTCCTGAGTGCTTGGGAGAGACAATCTTTTTCCAAGCCTACCACAATTCTGTTCCATTCATTTCATGGTTCAAACGAACGTTAGCAGCACAACTGGATATATATATATATATATATATATACATTAGGGTGGGGCGATTTGTATGGAGGGAAATTAATCGATACCGCGCGATCGAAATTTGGATTCCTCTCATTTTTCTGCGTAGAAAACTCCTCCACGACATTTGCCTAAAATTAATTTTGATGTTCCGGAATTTGGTTTTTATGAACCAAGACGAATTTTTGAAAATAAAAATTTGGCAAAAATCGACAAAAAAATATCTAGGTCAATATGCACATCGAGTTGAAGCAAAATTTTATGCTGAATCCACATATGAAATCGAAACTAAAATCGGATGATCCGTTTTCGAGATATGGCCTGATTTCCGGATATGGAGGCTGAATGCCGAAAATCGCATATTTTCGCGATTATCTCTTGCTGTGTACAATATATCTTAAATTTTTTTGCAAATTTCTTAAAGGTAGGTCAATACAATATATGAGCAATATTTTAAAATATTAATTTATCTTCCTGTATAGGAAAACTAGAATGCACTCTTTTTTCCTTAGCCCAAAATCGCAGTATGGGATCTCCATGTTATAGTCATTTGATACCGATGATTTTCGCCGACAGCGCTTTGTGTAAAATAAATGCTCTAAATACAAAATTTCAGAATTTTAGCTGCAAAATTTGAAGAGTTATTCCCTAAAATTATTATTATTAATAGCTATATAGACTTGCAATAAAAAATATGAAATAGAGTGGCACAGTAGCAAATATAACACCCAATAATAAACCAAAACAACAACTACTTTTGGCAAAACTGAGAAGCGCATTCGCTTTGACGGCACGCCGCGCATGCGCACTTGGCTTCAGCTTTTTTCTTAATAATAATAATAATACACTGGCGCTATTATAACTCTGATGAGTTTTATGGCCGAGCTTCTCTCCCAATTCGAGGTGTGCTCCTTTTTTGTTTTTCCTACTAATTGGGTGGACCTACAGTTTTATGCCGGCTCCGAACGGCGAATGCATTTTTTGTGAGAAGCTTTTTCATGGCAGAAATACACCCGGAGGGTATGCCGCCCACTGCCGAGAGGTGACCGCTGCTCTTAAAAAACCCAATAATTGGATTTTTACTAATTAGAAAAAAAATTTTTTTTCGTGTTTGCTCGGACTGGAGCTTGAACCCGAAACCTCTGCCATAGCAGGCGAGTACTCTACCCACTGCACCACAGCGGCGTATTAGCTTAATTTCAATTTTGTTAAAAGTTTATGCTTGTATTTGACATGTACAACTCTATGTATGTATGTATGCACATAATCGAAGACCAACCACACTTGGCTAGAAAATTGTTGTTGTTGGTCTGTTGTATTTTTTTCCATGGCTTAGTCTCGCTTGCTTGCTTATTTGTTTGCTTAGTTGCAGCTCCACTTCTTCTTTACTGCTTTTGCTTTTGCTTTTGTATTTTTTTGTTGTTGTTTTTGTGCTTCTTTGTCTAGCTAGTTTAGCTAACTTATGCACTGCGTGTTTACACACACATACATACATTTACAAATACAAATAGTTCGTGGTATGTTTTGGCATTTTCGGCAAACTTCTTCGGCTACCACAAGTTGGTTTTAAACCAAATGTAAATGGAATTAACTATAAAAGTGCAGTTAGTGGCCACAATTGGCATCATTGAATCGTTTACTGTTCAGCTATACACATCAGATAGCTTTAAGTTCTTCTCTCTCTCTGCAAATAGCTGGAAAAACCAATCGGATCGTGCAGCATTTACAAAGTAATGCAACAAATACAAAAACCAAGAAAAAAATATGGAAAAGCAAAATAAAAAAATTTAATTAAATTATGAAATGGATTATCAAAAGCAACAACAAAAAAACAAAAACAATTATAATTCATTAATTATGAAAATGTGCTCTATATAAGCAAGTGAATATTGGCGTAGCGCATTAGTGTTCTGCTAAACTGCAACCGAGTTACATATTAAAATAAAATTAAAAGGAACTATTCAATTAAGAAGTTCGTTACTTAAGTCTTTTGTTTTTTCTCTTCCCTTTTTTCTTTATTATTGTGTTTGTGTGTTTAGTTCTTCAACTCGCAAGCAAAAGTGTTTTAAGGATTGTGTATTGCTGTGTGCGTGAGGATTAACTTGGCATCGCAGGATATCAGGAAAATAAAGGATCTTGAGTTTCATTTACATCAACAGTCGGTTGTAATAGTAATTTAAAATGAAGCTGCTGGTACGTATTAAGCGAAAGTGTGCAAGCGAAGAATGAAAATTAACACGAAGAACATTTAAGATTTAAATGAAAAACAAATGTGATTTATGAATAGATTATGACAATTTAAAAGTTAGTTTTTGGAGAAAATACATATGCTTTGACAGTCTCGATACTATTGTGGAATTGGATGACATTTTTTCGCAACTTTTTTTTCGAAACCAATAATTTTCAAATTTACTATAAATAGCTGCTTGTGTTGACAAATGAAAATACTTAATCAAACTCATAGTAGATGATAGAGAGTTGCTCAAATTTAAGGCAAAAAATCCAACGAATTCTAGAAATAGAATAAAAAGCGGTCCTCTAACCTTTTTCAAATAAGAAATTTTGGCCAATTTATGTGGAGAATAAAAGTAATAATTTTACGTCTCTTTTTATGACAAATACTAATTACTTTGCGTTTCTTTCAACAATTTTCCCAATTTTTTAATTTCTTATATAAAAACTGGCTAATGCTCTAAAAAAACAAAATTTTCCAACCAATTTTTAAATTCGATTTGAGAAAACAGTTGAGCTTCAAAAAGAATTTGCATAAATAAATATTAATTAATTAAATAAATGGGTAATTAGAATCCAATTAATTAGAAATGCTGAAATTCGAAACACAAAAATACTTGAGTCTAATTAAATGCATTTTTTAGTTAAATATTTTCTTCATCTCACAATTCAAATTCCGTTCACTTTCGCCTATAATAAAACATCTAAATAGGCCTTACATATACTTAATCATCCTTTAATATCTCGTTTTTTTTCTACTTCCTTTTCCCCTCCAAAATAATAGCGCTCAGCGTCACTGCTTGCCCTGGTCGTGCTGCTGGCCACCAGCGCGCGCGCCGAAGAAGAAAAGGCCGCCAGCGAAACCAAGTCGGCTGAACCCGCCAAAAAAGGTGGCGCCGAATCCTCCGCCAATGCTGCCGGCGACGAAACGGAAACCACAAAAACCAAACGTGGCCTACATCATTTTGAGGACTACCACCATTATGAACATCACGATCATCATGAACATCACTATCCAATTCATGAGGAGAAAACGTTAACCATTATCAAGAAAGTGCCCGCACCTTATCCAGTTGAGAAAATTGTGCATGTGCCCGTTGAAAAGCATGTACCCGTGCCGGTTAAGGTGAAAGTGCCCAAACCATATCCCGTGGTCAAGCATGTGCCTTACGAGGTCAAGGAAATTGTAAAGGTGCCACATGAAGTGCCCGCCCCCTATCCAGTTGAGAAGAAGGTGCCCGTGCCAGTGCATGTGCACTACGATAACCCCGTGCCTGTAAAGGTGTACGTGCCAGCCCCGTATCCAGTTGAAAAGAAGGTGCACGTGCCAGTGAAAGTACATGTCCCCGCTCCCTATCCAGTTGAGAAGAAAGTGCATGTACCAGTCAAGGTTCATGTGCCCGTCGATAAGCCATACCCAGTTGAGAAGGTCGTTCACTATCCAGTCAAAGTGCACGTAGACAAACCAGTGCCCTATCATGTCGAGAAACCAGTACCATACCATGTTGAAAAACCAGTGCCAGTGCCAGTAATCAAGAAGGTGCCCGTTCCCGTGCATGTGCCCTATGACAGACCCGTGCCCGTGCATGTTGACAAGCCAGTACCATATGAAGTTAAAGTACATGTGCCCGCCCCATACCCAGTCGTCAAGGAAATCCCAGTCAAGGTTGAAAAACACGTGCCGTATCCAGTCAAGGTGCCCGTCGAGAAACCAGTACCCGTTCACATTGAAAAGCACGTGCCCGAATACCACGAGAAGCACATCTCCTACAAGGAACCCGTCTTCGTGCACAAAGAATACAAAGAGGAACACCACCACGAGCCCATTCACCATCATGAGGAATACCATCATGAGGAGAGCCACGACTTTGGTGGCCATGAGGTGGAATCATATGGCGAATATGATCATGGGGAATATGGATACTAATATGGCATTATTTGTGTCTCTCTCTCTCTCTTTCACTCTCTTTTGCTTGCTTGTTCACTCATGCACGCACTTGCACACACAAATACACGCAACACCCATTATATGCCTTTGCCTTTCGCTCCGTCAACGTTCACTATCCGCTACACATATGTTCCTCTCCCTCTCTCTCCCTCTTTCTTTCATTACAGCATTGAGAAAAAATTTCTTTGTAAAAAGCTTTTGAACGCGCTACTTTGGGACGGATTATCTGAGCGAAAGCGAAAGGATGTGGAGATGAAGCGGGTCGAAAATGTGACGAGAAGTGTGATAGTGAGTTGATTTGGAAGGAAGTAAAATAAAAAATAAAAATTGAATCGCGCAATCGTGATAATGGAACGTTTTAGAACTCGAATAAGGCGAAACGTTTTGGAATTTGAGAGACACGTACTTTATATGCAGACACATATACATATGTATAAACATAACTGATCTTATACCAATTATTTTATTTTTTTTTAGTTTTTATATTTTTCTTTTAGTTTTTTGTTTTGTTTTTGTTGTATTTACATTACTCATCACGACTTTGGTTTAAGCCATAACTTTTTTTATGCGAACTCAACATTAACATATATGTATATTGATATTATGTATTATACACATAGAGATAAAGTAAAAAATATTAGTTTTAAGCATTTTTTTAAGCAGTTTTCAAGTTGTACAAAGGAATATACATTTTATATAATACAATATTCCGACAATCAGTGATATTTGGCGCCGTTGAGACACGTCCTACAGGAAACATGGGGGTTTCCTGTGACTTGGCCAATCGCGTCCTCCGCACACCACCAGCACCAGCGTCAGTTTGTCGAAACAGCCCAGAAACATTTCCTTCAAGGATACTTTCGAGTTGCATGAACAAAGGACACGTTGCCGGTGGCGTTCGAAGTTCGAGTTAAGTGATATTTATATATATAATCTTGTTGTTGTTTTGTTGGTGAGTTACTCTCATTGACGAATTAGATATACTTATTAGAGTATATATGTAAGCATGTACATAAGTAGGTATGTAAGGCGGATTCGCATCTTGGCTAAAAACGCGAATGCGTAAAAGACTTGCAGAAAATTCGTAAAATATATATCTAAGAGATTATCTTCAATTATTAAATATATATGTATAGTTGTGTAACTATATATGTATATGCATGTAAATATATCTGTATTATTATGACATAATCTCATAGGCAAGTAATAGTAAACGTAGTTAATCGTGCTGTAATATTGCAATATATTTCTTAGTAATTATATATATTACATAGCAAATTATGCAACCCATACATACCTACATATAAGTGTGTTGTTAGTGTGACCGTATTGTATTAATTTTAATTTTTTTTTTTTTTTTATACTTTTTTGTTATTTGTTTTTGTTTAGTTAACGATTTAACACAAAAAAGATATAACAAAAGAAAAAAAACAAATATTAAAAACGAAACACACTTTACCATTTACCAAATAAACAGAGAAAAAAAATGTACGAATTAATGCACATTGTTGATGTTAAGAAGTTGAGATGTAAAATAAAATCAATCGTTCAAATCGAAAAAACTGAAACACAAATTAGCGTTTTTCAATTCTTGTCGCCTGCTTAAGCCTAGCGAGAAAACTTAAAGGCTCAATAGGATTCTATAAACTTTTATGTATTTTAATGGTGATAATATTAACTTTAGGTAACAAAAAATTTTAGCAAAAAATCACTAACCTTAAACTACAACTTTGCACCGACCACAACAAAAATAAAAGGTTCCAAAAGAAACACCGATCCCAAAATACAGTTTCCAAGCACTCGAAAAATGTGTAGGCGCTTATATAGATGCTTTCCGATATCTCAAGATCAGCGATAACACTGGTCGACAAGTTTTTGTTACAGAAATAAAATTCTACTTTTCTAAAGGATTTTGGTGCGCTTAATCCTAATCTGAAGTCAGATTTTCTGTAATACGTACAGTTTTTTAGATATTCATGCCCAAAGAGGCGAAAAACACGTTTTTTGGCTATATTCACTCCTCAATATCTTTTAAATTACTTATTTATTTTAAAAATTTATTAAAGCTATTGAAAACGCTGACATTTCTTTTGAAGAAACCGTTTTAATATTTCAGATATCTTTCTTGTAACTTGCAATATGGCATATTAAGCTTCATTAGTTTTGCAATATTTTCTCCATACAAAAATAATTAAAAATTTTGAAGCACGCTTTTAGGCAGTTTATTATATTAAGGACGTATGTAAGTGGCTTCGTAAAAAAATGTTTCTGCTGAGCAACTTCAAAATTTGATTGCGCCTATAACATGCTACAAATGCTGCCGTTGTTTTCGACGACAAATACCTTATTGTGCAAAAACATATATTACTATATACCTAAATTAGATATCCGAAAAATTAAGACGTTGTCTTCAAGAGAAATGGCCGAGCTTTCAATAGCTTTAATCAATTTTTAAAATAAGTAAGTAATTTAAAAGTTATTGAGGAGTGAATATAGGCAAAAAACGTGTTTCTCGCCTCTTTGGGCATGAATATCTAAAAAACTGTACGTATTACAGAAAATCTTACTTCAGATTCGGATTCAGCGCACCGAAATCCTTTAGAAAAGTAGAATTTTATTTCTGTAACAAAAATTTGTTGAAATTTTGTCGACCAGTGTAATAGAGGTTTATGAATCTTTTGTGGAACAGGACAATCTTTTGAATGAAATAAATTTGTATAAAGACAATCTCTTAAGTTAGCCTATTATTGAGCAAAGTTCGACGTCAAGGTAAGTTTTATGTAACGTAACTGTAAGTGGAATTAACGAAACCAAGAAGCGTATTCTGGGAATTATATAAACCCATTGGTAAATTCTGATATCTGATTTTGGGGCATGGTTCCACAATACATCATTTCATAAAGGGTTAATTTTTTGTTCTTGGGAAAGCAACAGTACCTTTAAATCTGGCGCCTTTTTATGTTCGAAATGCAAGTTCGCAGGAACAAGCTTAGTTTTATACAGCTTGAAATAATTAGCAGTGGAATTCGGATTGCATTCATTCTTTTCTAAACACCCAGAGACAATGGCTATAAGAATATACCTTCACTACGTCTTCATTAAGAAATTACTGAATTTCAGTTACACATCTTTTTATTGACTCAAAATAGCTTACTTTTCCATACTCTATTCTCATGCTTCTTTTCACACTTTTCCATACTCTTCTCCAATACTCTTTTTCACACTTTTTCGTACTCTTTGTCACGCTTTCAATTTATTCCTTTCCATTAAAAATTCCATACTGCAATTAGGCCGCTTTACAATACAAATCACAAACTTTAATTTCGAATTATCAGTAAACGTCACGTCTTCTGCTTCGACGAACGAGATCAGTATTTCATACTCAAATGTCAGCTGTTTTGATTTTCCTCCACTTGCAATGATTACTTCACACATTTTCATTTTCAATACGATGTTAGTTTCCTTAACAAGCCTCACAACCTCACAACTCTTTTCCTGTTGCACTCATCTTATTTTAAACCCATAATTTTCTGTTCCTTTTCCCGCATTTGATCGTCCTTTTTTGGCTTTAGGTTTGATCATAACCACGATTTTCATTTGATTTGCATACGAATTCACAAATGGGCAATCATTTTGCGTTCAGCCTTAATAATCGCGCTCTGTAACCATTATACCACACATTATTTTGCAACTTGCAACATTGGCGCGCTATTGAATTTCCACTGCAGCCACAATCATTTGTGATCGTATAAATCTTACCAACAACGAGCGAATAGCCAGCCAGCGGTGCGCCATTCATTTGCCCTGCTTCTGCCTCCGTGGCGCAATTTATGGTGCAATATAAGTCACCGTTTCTAGAAGCAAACACTTTGAGTGTCGGCAACAATTGATTTTCAAAAGTGTTGCAATACATAATAATGATTGTTCTGCGTCAGATTTGGTTGCTAGTAGAGTTCAGCATTAAGGTTTGGTGGCGTAATTATATGTATGTGGATATATGTAAGCATGAGCTAAGCCGTGATTAACTATAAATTATTTTCTTTTGGTTTTTTGGTCATTTTTATTTTGATAACTACTTTATTATTGAGCTCTCAAGACCATTTTTTTTTTTTTTTTTTTTTTTAGACTTCCAACCGGAAAATCCGAGGTTCGATCTCGGCGGACGCCAAAGAATAAAAATGTTCAAAAGAAGTCTGATGAAGAGATGTGGTGGTCTCTGAAATGGATCTATAACTTTTACCAAACAAGTATTAATCTTTCATACCAATTTTTCCTTAAAAAACAAAAAAAAAAATGGTCTTGAGAGCTCAATAATAAAGTAGTTATTAAATTATTTTCATTGGAACGTGAGGTGAATTTCTATGACCGATTTTCCTATTATTTCCTTTTGTATTATTTTCAAAATAAAATAATTAAGTTCATGTCACTCATGTGGACCAAACATATTGGATCCAGTTGGCCCAAAATCACGTAGAAAATATCACCATCAAAGCCAGACGACTTTTTTAAAACTATTAGAACTTGAAGGTTACAAATGCATACACCTCAAAATCTTAGACAAGCCACCATATAACATGAGTAATATCAATTTCACGAAATTATGTGTGGGTGACTCAAACCAAAGCTATTTTTCCATTGTTTTAATTAAAAATCGTGGCAGTTACATATATTTATATTCACAAACAATGTTGACAGCTCCCAGTCCTTCAGAATGTGCACGGTTATCACGTCAAAGTCATCAAAACGTCAAGAATGTGTCAAATATTTAAAATTAGCTAATTAGCAGTTTTAAGCTTACTGCGTATTGGAAAAGCCTAATACGCAGTTAAGCCAAATTTTTAGCAATATATGGAGAAACAAAAAAAAAAACAGTTTTAGTATGTACTTGGGCAGCGGACACGTTCATTTTCTACACTCCACTTGGCACTGAAATGGGCCAAAAGAAAAGCAAAAATCGGTAGGGCTTTGGTAGCACCTGGAGCTAAAGAGAACTGCCACTTGTAATATAAACAATAAAATTTAAAAATAAAAAATAAAAGTGGCACGCTCAAATATGACGGACAATCATGTGAGTTTATTTATTTTTGTTAATTTGAATATAAATCCACGTAAGTAAGTATGTACATTACATATACACACAGCAAAAAATCTACGCCTTACTTCAGGTTTATTCCAGAAGATATAAAGGCTTCCGAAATAATAACTGAATAGTTGTATGGGCAAATGCTTAAGATAAGACCGTGTTTCCTGCGCTAATGTCATCAGGCTGTAAGGACTATTCTCTCTGGGAGAAAACCTTGTTTCCAAGGCCTATCTGCCATGGGAGTAAGGCTTAGTTATATCCTGATAAACAGACCTTATGTTGTGTATATATACCTTATTAGTTCCTTATATGCGGTATAATGAAAAGCTCTTTTTGTTTAGTTGCATCATTTTTTGCACAACTTAAGCATTTCGGCTTTTTTCATAACAAAAAATATATTATGCTAGGGTTGAAACGTTAATATTCTAAACTAAAGATGTATTTTTTTAAAGCGGCAATCTTTCCTTTGACAATACGCAATTTTTGACGCTCGCCACAAATTGTTTTTATACCTTTCATGGGAATGAAATGGTATTATAACTTTGTGCCGAAACACGAATGGTGAAAGTACCAAAAGGAGGCGTGGCAGACCTACCAAAGTATATACCAATATGATCAGGATCATGAGCTGAGTCGATTAAGCCATGTCCGTCTGTCTGTCTGTCTGTCTGTCTGTTTGATCGCAAACTAGTCCCTCAGTTTTTGAGATATCTGCTTGAAATTCGGAATGTGAATGTATATTTAGGAGAAGCTGATCATTTGTCATTTGGCCGAATCGGACCACTATAACATATAGCTGCCATACAACCGATTGTTCAGATATGGACATTTTGGGGTATAACTTCTCCATTTGAACAGCTGCGGGAATGAAACTTTGAAGTATTTGTACGCATATGGACCTAAATAATGTCACCGAAATTTGTCAAGATCGGACCACTATAACATATAGCTGCCATACAACCGATGGTTCAGATATGGACATTTTTGGGTATATTTTCTCCATTTAAAGAGCTAAGGACATGAAACTTTGTAGTATTTGTACTGATATTGACCTTAATAATTTTACTGAAAACTGTCAAAATCGGGCGACTATAACATATAGCTCCCATACAACCGATTGTTCAGATATGGACATTTTGGGGTATAGTTTCTCCATTTAAAGAGCTAAGGACATGAAACTTTGTAGTATTTGTACTGATATTGACCTTAATAATTTTACTGAAAACTGTCAAAATCGGGCGACTATAACATATAGCTCCCATACAACCGATTGTTCAGATATCGACATTTTGGGGTATAACTTCTCCATTTTAACAGCTGAGAGAATGAAACTTTGAAGTATTTTTACACATATGGACCTAAATAATGTCACCGAATTTCGTCGAGATCGGACCAATACAACATATAGCTCCCATAAAACCAATTGTTCAGATACGGAAATTTTGGTTTATAAATTCTCCATTGAAATCATGAAACTTTTTTCTACTGAATCTTTGCATAAATAACTCACAGAATTGAAAGTATACATTAAACAATTTCCGACTATGCAATTTTTCATTTCTCCATTCATGAAATGTATGAAGTCTTCGGTACGGCCGAAGACAGCCGCGCTCTTACTTGTTTCTTTGTCCATATTTGCTCATAAAACTCAATTCCCTTTCTCTCATTTTGTAATATGAAAATGAGTGTATAACAGCAAGTAGCACTGCGAGTGTATTCCATTTTAAGAGCTTAGGCTACAGCTGTAAGCCTAACCTTCTTGCTGGGCATATATACGCACACATGTATGCATGCATATAAACCCACATTCATATGCAAAAGTATTTAAGAAGCCAATTCGGCGTTTAAATGGAAAATAAAACAATTCATTAACCGTGACAAAACAAATCTTACCAACAATGGCCAACAAACAGTTGACCGCAATTAACCTAGTTTCTGTTTTCTACGCGATCTCAATATTATTGCAAGCCTTTTGGGCCATTGTTCATGAGAATCATTTAAAACATGTATTTTTATACTCAGCTGTACTAGTACACAGAGTATTATAGTTTTAATCACATAACGGTGGATTGTAACACCATAAAATAATCGAGATAGATATTGACTTATATATATCAAATTAATCAGGGTGAAAAAATAAATCGATTGAGCGATGTCCGTCCGTCTGTCCGTCGGTCCGTCTGTCCGTCTGTCTGCCTGTACGCACGATAACTCGCGCAAAAATTGAAATATTTTGATGAAATTTGGAATGCAAGTTGGTATCAAGACTGGAACGGATGGTATTGAAAATGGGCGAAATCGGACCATGACCACGCCCACTTCCCCTATATAGTAAAAATCGGAAATTTTGTATCTCAGTCACTAAAAGAGCTAGAGTGATAAAATTTCACCCACGTGTGGATCTCAGGACCTTATGAAGAAATTTGGTGAGATTTTGAAAAATGGGCGGTGCCACGCCCACTTATTAAGGGCCAAACATTGAAAGTTTTATATGTCATAACTCAGAAACCGTTGAAGATATATCGATGAAATTTGGTAGGCGTAATATACTTACTTAGGCAAATGTTTGGACGAAAAATTTACAAAATCGGCTAGCGACCACGCCCACTTTTATATATGGGTATTATAAAGTGGCCTAATAAAAACATTTTAAGCGATATCTCTGTCAAATATAAAGGTATATCATTGAAATTTTATGGCACGAGTCCAACTGCGGATGTAAAACGAAAAGCACAAAAATTTTGGAAAATGGGCGTGGCACCGCCTCTTTTTAGAAGCAGGAATATACGAGATTTCTGAGCCCATAACTCGACAAATAATTTAAATATAATGACGAAACTTGGTGTGTACACTTTTATTAGTTGTGGTAATACATGTTCAAAATTTTAGCGAAATCGGTTGGCGACCACGCCCACTTGTATATATGGGAACTATAAAGGGGCCTAATAAAAATATTTAAGCGATATCTTTGTCAAATATAAAGATAATTCATTCAAATTTTGTGGCATGAGTTCCACAATAGACCGGAAACAAAAAATAGAAAAATTTGGAAAATGGGCGTGGCACCGCCTCTTTTTAGACAAAGGAATATATGAAATTTCGGAGCCCATAACTCGACAAATAATTGAGACATTAAGACGAAACTTGGTTTATACACTTTTATAACTTGTGCTAATAGACACGCAAAAATTTATTGAAATCGGTTTATGACCACGCCTACTTTTTAACAAAGATATTTCTGGAACACCCTTTGGGAATTTGTAACGTGACATCTTTGTAACTGGAAGTCATAAAGGAATGAAATTATGTACAAAGAATAATATTCATATGCTTTGTTTGACTGACTGATAAAAATGTTGAAAATGGGCGTGGCTACGCCCACTTTATGCAGCACTCGCTTTATATAAATACACCGTGTTTTCATCAAACGCAAACAAACAATGAAAGCATACAGCTGAGTATCTAATGTTCGATTCCACTCGAACTTAGGCTTCCTTACTTGTTGTATGTATTTTTAGTACTATGAAGTAAAATAAAACCCAAAAGCGATTAACAAAAACCTAAAACATTTAACAAATACAAACCGAAACCCAAATCTTATTTTGCTTTTCCATCCAGCCATTTACATAAAGAAACACTCGAACATTATGCGGTGCCAAGAAAAATTTACAACAGAAAAAAAATCAATAAAATTAAAAAAAAATTAATTTGCATAATTTTTATTTGTTTTACTTTAGCTGTTTGCTTTTGTTTTTGTTTCTGTGACCACTAATAAAATGACAATCTGTTAACGGATTGAATTTTATGGTCAATTATTTTGATGGAATTTTTAATGTTTATGCAGGAAAAGGCGTTAAGTACCATTTCTTGTGGTCACAATACGACAGCAACAGCGACAACAACAACAATAGCAAACACATAAAAAATAATAAATAGTTTAATTAAATTGACGGAATGCCTTTGGGTTAATAGGTAATAACGGTTTATTATGTCATAATTTAGTGATACAAGTGGACGCAGTGACAGCTCTGCAATTAACGGTGCGAATATTGAAAGATAAATTTTTACTTAATATTTTGGTTAATTTTAAAAGATTTATGTTTATTAAAAATGACACTATCTTAAATTAATAAAATATTTAAGCAATGGATATTGGCCATGTGATAAAGCATATATATATACGAAAAACTTGGTAAGTCTGTATATGCACAAAAATACTCAATACTGATTCACATTTTTTAACAATTTCGTTCATCTTGCTATTTTTCCTATTGGGTCATTACAAAATTGCTTCAAAAATCCATAAATCACTATTTGCCTAAAGTTAATACAAAGGTGTGTTTTTATAAATGGAAATGAAACAAAATTAAAATCTGTGTTTAACCTTGACATTACTCTCGAAGGTCGCGCATGCTAAATGTTCATAGAAAGTAATACAAAAGAATAATCAATGAAAGGTGGTATTGCAAATTTGTATGAGTAATGGGAATATAAATGCGATTGATTGGTATGTGCATTTTTTAATATTGAGCAGCGGATTAGATAGAGAAGGTTGTAACATGGAGACGAAAGAGTGTCAAATTACAGTAAAAAGACGTTACGCCAAAAGCGAAATCTTAGAGAACACGTCTTTTTATTTTAATCGCATATCATTTATATATTGACAAGCAATTTAGTATTAAATTTTCTCTCTAAATTCGTAATAGTAGGGACTTTGAGAATTGATGGGTGTGATTTCAAACCAAAATCGAAAATCATGGCTTTTACAACTTTTTCGCGCATAGAGCTCGATATACCCCCCTTTTAAGTGAGAGTGTAGGAAAAATACTTCGTGAATTTAAAGCTGGCCCAAGACAGATGCACTCAATATAACGTAAAAAATTAGTAAGTGGCAACAGCAACAACAATCGTCATGGCGTTGCAATTTTTAACAGCCTATGACGTCATTAAATTGAGCTTAAACAGATGTAAGGCTTTTTTGAAAAAGCTCTCCACACATGAATTCAAACACACACCATCAAGCGAAACACATTTCGTGTTTTCATTAATGTTTTTATTGTTACTGTTGTTGCAACAATATTACATACGACCAGTGTTGCCAGGTTAGCCTTTTCGAGGCTAGATTTGCCTTTTTTTTTTGTCCTTTAGCCTCATAATTTTCGGTTTAGCTTCGTGGCTTTTTTCTAGCCTTTTTTACTCAAAATGTTACTTGTACTAATTTGTATAACAAGAACTTGCAGTAATTCATGTGAACGCCGTTGTACGTATGCGACGCCATGAATGTGTTCTGACCGTAAGGTTTTTATAGCAACCTTGTTACATTGTTGTCAAAATATAGTAGGCCTGGTTTTCCCCGAAATATATACATGCATACATATGTTCTTTTATTTCGAGTTGTAGGAGTGAGTAATGACACGATTTTTTGGGAGTTGACACATAAGCACTGACTCACTAAAAAGAGTCGACTCACTGAGTTGGCACGATTGTGCTACAACACGTTTGTGTTACAGCACGATTGTGCTACAGCACATATTACTTTCGTGCTATTGTCAACCAAAAAGTGTTACTGTGTGCTATCAGAGACATTAATAGAGCTACAGTGGAGAAAAATAATAACCGTACAGTGGACAAGTGTCTCTACCATTGAATTTTGGGCGGAAGTCCGCGAATATAAAAACGCATTAAACGAAACCCCTTTTTTGGAACTTGTCGAATTTGTATTTAGTTTTTTGGTATTACCACTCAGTAATGCAGAGGTTGAACGAATTTTTAGTGCCATGAACATTTTAAAAACTAAGCTAAGGAACAGATTAAAAACCAAAATGCTTCATTCGCTGCTTAATATTAGATGTTCATTAAAACGCGTATCCAAATGCTGTGATGATTTTGAAATTTCTGATGATCTCACCTCTATGGTAAATGCGCGAAATTTATACGAAACCTCAAGCTCTTCTGGTTCATCAGACGAAGATGATATTATTTAATTAACTAGTTTGGAGTGATTTTTTGTTCTATGTATAAGTATTTATTTAAAAAACAAAGTCATGTACTAGTCAAGAAAATGTGCCTGATATGTGTTCAAACATGAATAGTTCCTTTAAGTAATGTTTATAGTTTTTATATGCAAATGAACAAAACTTAAATAAATAAAATTTGAATGAATTTCTTAAAAAAAATGCTGACTTCTTTTTAGCTTCTTTTTTTTAGTTTCAGCCTTTTCTAACTTTTTTTTTTTGCCAATCTAGCCTCGTTTTTCTTCATGACCTGGCAACACTGCATACGACAGCTGCTTGCAGGTGAAGCCCGAAGAAGCAGTTAGGTGTGCAATAACTTGGCAGCACTGGCAACACGCAATGTATAAAAAAGGTAAACAAATAAACAACAACAAACACACACAAACTGTTATAGATGAGACATGCGTAACGGCATAGAAAAGCTTGAAAAGCAGTGTACCAAAACAAAACGAGACATTCAGGAAAATGCGCACACAATACTCACATATTCCCAGCAGGGTTTTTCCATATTTTGGTAATGGCTTGAACTTGTATTCAATGAAATAACGCATTACAAATAGCTAATAAACACTCCTTCGCTTACTTTGCTCATTACTTGTAATGCGACAGTTTTAAAATTATTATTTTTTCGCTTACTGGTAATGCAGAAAATAATCGAAAAGGTTTGGAGTACTGCCGTTATTTTTTTGCAAACGCTTTGCTTTGATTTTAATTTTTCTAAATAGCAGTTTTGTAAAGCAAATTACCCTCATTCTCGTTTATTTTGTCAGTTTTCATTATAAAACTGTCCTGGTTAGTCGTGTTATTCCATCGTTAAAATTTTTTTAAATAAGCCAATAGCTGTGCAAATATGTACATAGTGTAATAATTATTATTCAAATAGTGCTTTTTTTAAAATACATTTTGCAAAGAATTGATTTTCTATTCATTCTGTTTGCTATTAGTTTTCGGCATAAATTAATTACTCTTAGTTTAAAATTATTTTTTCGCTTACCGGTATTGCATAAAATAAGCGAAAAGATTTGGAACACTGCCGATATATTTTGCAAAGCCTACATTAATTTAAATTTTTGTAAATAGCAATTTTGTAAAGCAATTTACGCTCATTCTCGTTTATTTTGCCAGGTTTTATTATAATATGTACATTATAGATTACTATACTGGATTGTGTGAAATATGCAATTACTTATACCAGTGAAAGAACTTATTACTTGTAACAGCTTATTTTTTCCAATATTAGTAGCGATTATATAATGCATTATTGTCTACAATATTGTAAGACAATACCGCCAATGACATGCCTATGTTAAAGTAATGCAATCCGTATTCGAAAGTGTAAGCGATGAATCAAGATTTCTCGATGATTTTACCCATTACATGTAAGAGAAAGCCCCGCTGGGTTGTAGATATTTCGTATTTGTGTAGATATGTGTGTATGTAAACACACGAGTGAGTCAATAGACAAACAACAATTAAGTAAGAAAGCCCCTGTCTAACGAAGAAAGTGAAGTAAGTGTGACGCCAAGACTTCAAACCAGGGACCGATTTTAATCGTTATTTTCATTTCTTCGGATGAAAAAATCATTATGAAAACTTCGTTAACAATAAAATGCAAGTATGCCGATATAATGATTTTAGCACATTCTATCCAAATATGACCTCATCTTTATTCTGAAGATTTTTACTTTTTAAATTTTTAAATAACCATTATTTACGATTTTTATTTTTTCGATCAAAAATAATTTTTATTATTGGATTTAAAATTTTCCGATGAAACTTGATCGATATTTTATGATTTTTATTTTTTCGATCAAATTTGATTGATATTTTACCATTTTTATTTTTTCGATCAAAAATAATTGTTATAATTGGATTTAAATTTTTCCGATCACCTTTAATCAATATTTTTTTATTTTTTCTCCGATAATAATAAACTTTTTCAAACGTTAGTGAATCCTATATTTGATGGCCTGAAGTTGACGATTGCCAACATTATGCATGTTGTGTTCAGAATTGCTTGGTAAGTTTGGAATACACATACGAACACACCTATGCGTGCACATTGCCATAGCTCTGTTTCGTTCTGTTCAAAAGCATACCACACCCATTCAGTAATTTTCCAACGGCGATTATGGACGCATTTTCCAGCCAATTTTAATGAAAATTGGCGCAGTTCTAGTTGAGAACAAAATTTATGTTAGCGCATTAATTATATAGCGTATGGTACAAAAGAAACAAGTTTTTAGAGTTTATTATGATCGGAAAAAATAATAAATAAATATTTATTAAAGCTGATCGGAAAAATTGAAATCCAATAATAAAAATTATTTTTGATCGAAAAAATAAAAATCATAAAATATCGATCAAGTTTCATCGGAAAAATTTAAATCCAATAATAAAAATTATTTTTGATCGAAAAAATAAAAATCATAAAATATCGATCAAGTTTCATCGGAAAAATTTAAATCCAGAAATAAAAATTATTTTTGATCGAAAAAATAAAAATCAAATTATAACGATTAAAAATGATTTTTTTTTATAAAAATGATAATCGTTACGGTCCATGCTTCAAACATACATACATAAATGGTACAAAGCAAATGACTTTCGATTTCAAAAGCATGGAATTACGCAGCCGAATACGTTTTTAGCGTAATGGCACATTTGAAATGGTGAAGAAGAAGAAAATAATAAATATCATAAATTACCTAATTCAGGTTAGGTTATGTTAGACTGGCTATCTATAGACAAAGAGTTTCTTTATCCCAACTTTGGTTACTGATTTGACATCATTGAATAAAACTGCCCCTATTAGCCCAATTCCAGAACCCGCAGAATATGAACAGAGCACATGCTAAACCGTCTCCTCATTGAATCCGCATACACTTCATCCACTGTCCTAAGAGGAACTCGGTGCAAATGTGCAACACTTGTTCTAGAGATTACTCTTCAGCATTCCTTGCAGTCTGCCACACTCCTAGATCAGCTGCTGTGCGACAGTTTCGCATTTATCGCCACTTGACTATCTACTCGTATGTAAAAATTCTTTTATGCAAATGCTCTTATTACTATTACTCACTTAATGTATGGTATATTTGCGGGTATATGATATTTTGCGCCCAAATCAAAGTCCTTCTCGGAACGTAGTACTGGAGGTTTGATACCGCCATAGCGCTCCCTAAAAATTGAATGATTTGAAGTTCATTACATTTCCAAAGCATCATAAACCAATCTGTCTTACCTCAGATTCCAGAAATGGCAATTCATCATATGTTTATTTACATTTCCACTAAATATATCGTAACGCCAATTATCGAGTGCCAAAGCAAAAGGCAAGAAAGCAACCTGAAAAAGAAAAAGCAATTAGTGCTTAATACTGTTATGATAATAGGGAAACTGAAAATATGTTAAGCCTAAATGTATGCAACATATAGCTAACATAAACGCTGCACATACTATGTATCGTTGGTCTTCTGCCAGAAACACGAATGTGAAAATTTTTTTAAGTACGATGTCTGCTCTTTATCGGGTGTATATTGATGTAATAGCAATTAATATTTGTATAAATTCTTGTGTAAACATACATGCATAATATGTACTTGTATGTACATAAGCATATATATAAATATTAATTGTTATTATATCAATACTAGCTGGACCCGTGCGCATCTTGCGCAAAAAATAATAAAACATACGACGTCAGTCGATATAGTTTCTGCTCTCACGCCCATTTTAAAAAACTTATATTTATTTGGTTTTATGTCTACAGTGGAACTTATGGAATTTTCAATGAATTACTTATGTATATGTTTGACAAACATATCGCATAAAATGTTCTATTACCCTGCAGTAAATTTGTTTCACTGCTGAAGGATCAGTGATGATTCCTTGTTGAATATTCATCACTGTCGTCATAACTCAGTATATTTTTATTTGTTTTTGTTTTTGTTTTTCTGAGGAAAGCAAACCATTTATATGAAAAATTCATCAGTCTTTATATGAAAGTATTCACTGATGCCTCCTCGTCATAGGTGAATTGCATCAGTGATTCATTAAGGATTCATTGCGGATTTTTACTGCAAGGTATACCTACATATATATATGTATGTGTATTATATTTTTATATATTTTACATATATTTTTATATATACAGATGTACATACGTGGTCCCTGCCGACTTGGGTAATTTTTTTTCCACACGTTTGCCTTGGCAAGCAAATCAGTAGTCCAAGCTTACTTGATTTATATGTTACAGTTCTTGAGTTTTTACTTATAAATCTTTGAAAATTTGCTCCTCTTGGCCCATTTCAGCACGTTTCTTTATAACGGCATAACGTAATTTCATCACTCGGGCTTTATTAGTGACTGAATTATCATGTTTTACGTGTTTTTTTAAATACACACATATGCCTTATTTTCAACCCCAACTTTCTCTGTTCCCATTAGAATCTGTGTACCAAATTTCATTAAAATATTTCTATTTTTGCGCAAGTTAGAGTGTATACGGCCGGACGGACGGACATGGTTCAATCATTTTTTTTTTTTCATTCTGATCGTTTTGATATACTTGTATATATAAGACTAGCTGGCCCGGCAGACGTTGTTCTGCCTAAAATTTATTCGTATAAAGCTATAAAACTGTCAATTCTCTGAACAAAAGAGATATACATATATTCACCGCGACAAACCTAATTTCTCCTATCCCTATCTCTGTCTCTATCTCTATCTCTGTCTCTATCTCTGTCTCTATCACTATCTCTATCTTTATCTCTATCTCTATCCCTATCCCTATCTATATCTATATATATATTAATATCTATATCTCTATCCCTATCCCTATTTCTATCCCTATCTCAAAATGTATTGGAAAATAATTTTTTTTTGCATTTTTCGGGAATTTTATTGGATATTCTCCTATTATCGTCATAGAACAATCTGAATTGGTGTCAATCATCCAAATCGGTGCAGGCGTTCTTGAGTTATAGGCGTTTGTACTAACGCTACTTCCTTTTATATATATAGATATACAAAATGTATTGGAAAATAATTTTTTTTTTTGCATTTTTTGGGAATTTTATTGGATATTCTCCTATTCTGGCCAGAGAACAATCTGAATTGGTGTCAATCATCCAAATCGGTGCAGGCGTTCTTGAGTTATAAGCGTTTGTACTAACGCCACTTCCTTTTATATATATAGATAAGGTGGAGTGAAAATTTTTTTTGGAAACTCAATTTGTTCCAAAGCCAGAACGGCACCTTTCTATCCCAGAAATAAGCCTGTAAAATTTTATTGACCTACTCGCATGTTTGGAGGTGCCCCCAGCCCCACAAAGTTGAAAAAAATAGCACGATCTGGTACAAATGTGAAATTTCTAAAATTATGAAATCAAAAAAACGAAGTATGAGGATTGATAAACAGCCTAAGTTGAGCATTAAAGTGAATTTTTTTTTTTTGGAAACAACAACAACAAAAGTTATTAAAGGTCAAAATTTATATTATGCATTTTTTAAATTGCAATTACTTAAAAACTACTTAACCGACTTCGAATGTTTGTATACCGGTGGATAGGTATTTTGATTCCCTTTAATTTGATGTACATTTTATGTGGGTTCCATAACACTCCCCGCTGCGGGGTTCAACCCCCCTTATACCCCCCTTACTTTTCATATAAAGTACCACGCCCAATAAAACACCGTTTCGCATGCATAGCTAATTAATACCTTTAAAACGATGCCTTAGTTATTAATTTTGGTAAATTATGTGAGCAGAAAAAGGGATATTTATAAAACACCAATTAGAAATAATATATATGATATACCCGATAAAGAGCAGACATCGCAATTAAAAAAAATTTCACATTCGTGTTTTTGGCAGGAGACCGACGGTATGTAGTACTACATTATGGAATTAATTGTTTAGATTTTGATTCAATACGCCTTCAACTTCATACTTAGTTATACATATGCATATGTACGAATAATAAATATATATATACATAGTACATATGTATATATATTCTTACCTTATCCAATGCCATCGTTATAAGATAGTTAATGTCATAGCTCGACTCGTCCACAGAACGTTGCAACAATCCGATTGTTTGGAAATGTTTCGACGTAGAAACAGCCAATGTTATAGCATCGCCAATGGCCTGATGGAACGCCGGATTAGCACCATTCCGGAATACTTTCGGTAAATGACGATACTGCAAAAAGTATTGTATGTGCGCCATTTCGTGATGTGCACTCAACAGGCTCTTCTGATTGATCTCCGAGCACGTTTTAACACGAAAATCATGACGATTGCAGAAATCCCATGCTGATGGCTCACAAAATACCCGTCGCCCATCCAACGGTTGCTCCAGCAATGAATTGCGATAGAAGTCCGGACCCACCGCCGACATATTAATCGAAGTGAAGAATTCTTCGGCCAGTTGAAACATTAGCAACGGCGTATAGCCTTGTTCGAGCATGCGCGGTGTAACATCGATCAATTTACGACCCGGATATGGTATGACAATATCCAAAATATTCGACCACGATTGCGCATACATGTTGCCGAGTATGTGCGAGGGTAGCGGTGCGATGCGATTAATTCGATTTGGTCCATAATAGTCGCGCAACTTTCGTCGCACATACGAGTGCAGACCCTCGTAGAGTGGACGTATTTGTTCCCAAACTATTTCCACATCCTGACGAAAGTTGGCCGACTCATAGGGCAGATACCAGAACTCGCCGCCATTGCTGACATCTGGGGAGGGGGAATTAGAAAAGCGAATGGAGTGAGATATTGTGTATGCAGTTTATGCATTTACGACAACGGCCATCGGATACTTACTGTTCACATAAGCTACTTCATTCATCACATCCACCAACTGTTCATAGCCGTCGCGCATCTCTCGCGCTTTGCGATGATACTCCAACCATGTGTGTTGCAGCTCATCCCAATCACGACTCTTCGACATGATCTCTTTTAGATCGGGTATGTAACGCAAATTGCAGAGGAAGGGTTGCTGATAGGCACAAATTGTAGCTTCATTGAAGATGTACAGCATCTCATTGATCAGGCGATTGTACTGCAAGTTAAAAAAAAAACCAATTCAAATATCACTTGGCTCCAAAACTATAACAGATATACAAATTTTCTAACTTACCCGATCCAAAGTTTCTAGCGGTAAAGCATTTGGTCCAGCCTCGGATTGTAACATCAACTGTCGGTAAAGCCGCCGATCGAAGATCAGATCCTTATTTATCCTTTTTGATTGTTCGGCTACCAAGCGTAGGAAGTCCACATAATGCTGTTGGGCATTTAACTGTCAATTAAATAAAAATATTAGGTAGAGTAAAGTCGGGTATTATGGAATACCTATTTTTTTTTTGCACCATAACTGGAAAAGTAAGCAATAGAAGCCTTTCCAATTTTGTATACGATATCTCTGAAATATTAGCTATACTAATGGCTAACATTAATTACGCTAAAATATATGGCAAGAAAGGTATAAACAAAAATCTGGAAAAAGTCAAAAAGTAGCACTTTGAAAAACCTGCGGGTATTATGGTACACTCTGTCGTTTAATATGGTATATATATACCATATTAGCAACATATTATTTCTATTAAAAAAAAATATATATAGCATTTAAAATAAATCTCTCCAAAGCATTAAATTTATTGGATATATTATTTTTCTGGCATTCCAGTGACCTCATATCTTGTTTTGTAAGCCCTCAAAAGTGAGACCCCATCTTTAAACAAAATTTTACCAGCCCCCCTCTAGTTTTCTTGGCTAAAAACTAGTCTCCTTCCAAGATTTGTTGAAAGCAGATCCTCTGACGGGGTTTCCCTCCTAGCCATACGCTATAGTATGGTGTGTGGGACGTGGAATATTTTCGACGCCAGTCAATTCCCATTGTATATTTTTTTACATCTGTAGTGGCCTTACGCATGTTTTCCAAGTCCAATTGTCTCCGTACACCACTTTTTGGCATGTATCCTGTAAGATTCTCCCACAAAAATAATATCCTAACCTCTGAAAATATGTGCGGGATATATGGTCACTATACCAAATTAGCCTCTCACAAGTGTACCATATAAGCCGCACCACCTATTTTCTGATTTTTGTTTATTTTTTTTACTCAAATCACTATATTATTTAAAACCTTTTACCTTTTTTTAAATAAAATATAAACACACGGTAATCGATTTTAAAGCGAATTTTGCTCATAAATCATTTTTTCTAGCGATAACCGCCATTTATGTTACCATGTATTATAAAGTCGACCATGTGCAAACACGGCTTTTCAGCAATTGAAAGTGAACTAGACAGCCGCCACAGCTGACACTTTTTTTCTTTTTATCTTTCTAAATTTAACAGCTGTTGGTATGGTACGCGTTTCCACAGTGTTAATAGTTTGTGAGAAAAGTGGGTGTACCATATTAGCCGCCTATACCATAATACCCGACTTTACTCTACTTGTTAAGTGTTTGTGTTTAAAGAATCTGCTACAAAACTGCACACGAAAACTAATTTTGTAGGCTTAAAGCCTATAATTACTACGTATGTACTTTAGTCCGCTTTAGCTTGTTTATTTTACAGCCGCCTATATTAATCTTGAACCTTAACCTTGCGTTGGTACGTGTGTTAAACGTTTATTTTCGGCAAGGAACCAACAATTTCATGTGACATTGACATCGCCAAGGTATGAGATGGAATCTGAATAGATTTAAACACACCCGCTCATAAATGTTCACGTACACATATGAATGCGACAAAGCGAACCTTGGCAATTTGGTTGACAGTGTGACCGCATTACATGCAAACACACGTACGTACAAAAACAAAACAACAATAATAAAAATATTCGATTTGCTGCGAGGGGGCTGCTTATGTATATAAATGAGAAAAGCATTGGGTTAAAAAAAAGTGGAAAATAAACAAAAATGCAATTTTTTATGTGAAAATTATCACAACCAAAGGCACGCAATCTCAGGCGATGGGAAAATTTCTCAAAAAAGCAAAAAAAAAAACAAGTAAGGAAGCCTAAGTTCGTATGGAATCGAACATTAGATACTCAGCTGTATGCTTTCATTGTTTGTTTGCGTTTGATGGAAACACGGTGTACTTTATATAAAGCGAGTGCCGCATAAAGTGGGCGTAGCCACGCCCATTTTCAACATTTTTATCAGTCATTCAAACAAAGCATATGAATATTATTCTTTGTGCAAAATTTCATTCCTTTTTGACTTCTAGTTACAAAGATGTCACGTTACAAATTCCCAAAGGGTGTTCCAGAAATATCTTTGTTAAAAAGTAGGCGTGGTCATAAACCGATTTCAATAAATTTTTGCATGTTATAAAAGTGTATAAACCAAGTTTCGTTATAATATCTCAATTATTTGTCGAGTTATAGGTTAAGAAATCTCGTATATTCCTTTGTCTAAAAAGAGGCGGTGCCACGCCCATCTTCCAAAATTTTTTATATTTTTTGTTTCCGGTCTATTGTGGAACTCATGCCACAAAATTTCTATGAATTATCTCTATATTTGACAAAGATATCGCTTAAAATGTTTTTATTAGGCCACTTTATAGTTCCCATGTATAAAAGTGGGCGTGGTCGTCAAACCGATTTCGCTAAAATTTTTAACATGTATTACCACAAGTAATAAAAGTGTACACACCAAGTTTCGTCATTATATATAAATTATTTGTCGAGTTATGGGCTCAGAAATCTCGTATATTCCTCTTTCTAAAAAGAGGCGGTGCCACGCCCATTTTCCAAAATTTTTGTGTTTTTCGTTTTATGTCCGCAGTTGGACTTCTGCTATAAAATTTCAATGACATATCTTTATATTTGACAGAGATATCGCCTAAAATGTTTTTATTAGGCCACTTTATAATACACATATATAAAAGTGGGCGTGGCCGTCAACCGATTTTGGAAATTCTTCGTCCAAACATTTGCCTAAGTAAGTAAATCACGTGTACGGAATTTCATCGACATATCTTCAACGGTTTCTGAGTTATGACTAATAAAACTTTCAATGTTTGCCCCTTAATAAGTGGGCGTGGCACCGCCCATTTTCCAAAATTTTTGTGTTTTTTGTTTTATATCCTTGGTTGGACTCATGCGACAAAATTTCAATGATAGATCTTTATATTTGACAGAGATATGGCTTAAAATGTTTTTATTAGGTCACTTTGTAATATACATATATGAAAGTGGGCGTGGCCGTCAAGCGATTTTAACTATTTTCCGTCCAAACGTTTTGCTAAGTAAGTAAATCACGCGTACCAAATTTCATCGATATATCTTCAATGGTTTCTGAGTTATGACATATAAAACTTTCCATGTTTGACCCTTAATAAGTGGGCGTGGCACCGCCCATTTTCCAAAATTTCATCAAATTTCTTCCTAGGGGCCTGAGCTCAATACGTGGGTAAAATTTCATCGCGATACCAAATTTCCGATTTTTTCTATATAGGAAATTTGGAATTAGTAATTTTATTAAGTGTTGATTAAATTTGTGCCAGCGGTCATGGTCCGATTTCGCCCATTTTCAATACCAACCGTCCCAGTCTCGATACCAACTTGCATTTCAAATTTCATCAAAATATCTCAATTTGTGAGCGAGTTAGAGTGTTTACAGACGGACGGACAGACGGACGAACAGACGGACGGACGGACGGACGGACATGGCTCAATCGATTTCTCTTTTCACCCTGATCATTTTGATATATATAAGTCTATATCTATCTCGATTATTTCACTCTGTTACAATCCACCGTTATGTGATTAAAACTATAATACTCTGTGTACTAGTACAGCTGAGTATAAAAATACAAAACAAAAGCAAAAACAAATACAACGCATGCAAAGTCAGACATTTCATGTAACTTAGCTCTGAGCGAATGACTTTAATGAAAATGGCCTTGTAAAATATGTATTTTTAACTGATTTTCAAACGCTCTCTGCTTCACTGTCAATCGTCTTCCCCCGTCGCTCCTCCTCCCTCACAGAGATGCAAGAATAAATATCTACATGCGTATCAAAGGATCTTCTACATACGAGTACTCCACCCAACAACACTCACCGCTTCCGCTTGGGTTATCTCGTTCACATTTGTCTCGAAATTCCATTGAGCCGCCACATTTGCGGTGCACTCCAACGAACCCTTTTGATCGGTCTCGACCAGCAAATTGCGCAATTTCTCCAATTCAATTTGATAGCGACGATCTTGCTGAAAACGCTGCCTTTCGAAAAAGCGCTCGTTATTCAAATTGAAACGATCTTGATTTGGGCGGAAGGGATTGTCAAAACGACTGTAATCATTCGAAAGTGGATTATTTGGATTGTAGGGATTATTAGGATCATAGGGATTAACGGGATTATTCGGATCGTAGGGGCTATTCGTATTAATCTGATTATTCGGATCGTAGGGGTTATTCGGATTAATCTGATTATTCGCATTGTAGGGATTATTTGGATTGGAGGGATTATTCGGATCAATGTTGCTGCCAACATTTGGTGGTTGATTGCCATTAAAGGGCGCATTATAATCATTATTTGGATTATTGAAACGTTGCTGATCACGATTTCGGTTATTGTTGTTGTTGTTGTTGTTGTAGCGTGCCTGATCACGATCATTGTAACCATTTTGATAGCGATTATCGAAACGATCACTCGGATTTTCATAATTATGATTTGCATAACGATAATTATCACGTTGTTGCTGTTGTTGTTGTTGCTGCTCTATATTATTGTTGTTGGTGTTGTAATCACTAAAAGGTGAATCAGCAACGGGACGCGTGAAATTGGGAAATTTCACCGGGTAAGTAAAACCATAACGCATGCGCTCATCATAAGTTTGGCCATTCTGTTTGAAGAACAAAATTTATTAACAACAAAAAAAACTTAAAATATGTGCATATATATGTAAGCACATACTCTAAAATCATCTGCCCCATCATCATTGAGTCCATCACTGGAATAGGGCGGCCCATAGCGGTGGCTGCGATCTTGATCGCCCGACATTTGCAGCGGACTCGCTTCTGGTTGTGGTGTCGCCGCATTGTAATAGAGATCTGGTCCCTGTGCATCGGCGGGATTCAGTGGCGGCAGATCGAGTTGTGGCTCGGCTTGCAGTAGAGATATTAGCTGTAGTATCGCAATGATAAGCACTGGCAAACTTCGAATGCTTGCCATAGTGGACTTTTGGAAGGGCAGTTGCACTCAAACTGTTTTCACTTTTCAGTTAATGAATTTTTAGCCAATGATGGAGTGGTATTTTACCTTTTTGATTTAGAGCACTTTTCTGGTTTTAAGAAACTTTTAGCACTATGAAAATTAATTATAAATTGGTTTCAAACTATTTTGTATTGAAATTACATTTCAGTAAAAAATATGGGAGTGGTTCTGCGATATTTTCGTATTTATCTGGTTTTAAGCAAATTTATTTAAACTTTAAATTTTCGAATTTTCCACTAAAAACTTGATTTACTCTTAGGTTTATTTTTTCTTCCTTTTCCGAGCTTTTAAGTAAGAATATCCTTTTTGTAATGGGTTATCACAATAAACTTAAAACACAACACAAGATCGCAATTGAATGGAATGATTCAAATTTTTTTTTTGGTTCACTTATTTTTATAAAAAATTTTTTTTTAATCTTGCAGATCGATTTTTTATATACTCTATTGAAGCTGCATTTTCATTGTAAAAGCATAAAAGCTCAAAATTTTGTATTAACATCACACATAAAATATCCACTGAATAAAAAAAGGGCCTGTTTACGTGAATATTTGTATATCCTTTTCACTTGAAGAAAGCCCAAGGAGTAACTACAAGGACTTTCACGCTGCTTGCAACACTAACACTTCAGCGGCTAAAACAAATGAAGAAACTAAAACTTAATCTCTTCTTCTTCTTCTTCTCGTAACTATTCACCTTTGCCTCGACAGGAAACTTATATTCCCGTTTCGATTCGAGTAATTTTTTCTTTAAACTATTTCCCGACACCAACTCCGATTCACAGGCGTTTTGTAGCGCGTCTCAAACACTACTGAATAACTTTTCAAAAGTCAGCTAGGGCAAATTACAATTCTCAACTTTTCACAAACGTGCATACGTAGTTACGTACAAGCGTACTTAGAACAAATAAAATAATGCAAAAACAACAAGCAAAAAAAAAAAAACAATAAATTTGAATAAGTTAAAAAAATATATGTATGTATTTTTTTGTTTTGCATTTGCTGCGTCTGCGAAAAATATTTTTACTTTTCAAGTTAGAGGAAAATTTTTTAAGTATTCAAATTACAACGTCACACATGCGCGACAGTGACGCGGCGACTAAAGAGCAACATTGTGGCAGCAAAGCATATGTATGAGGCGGTGTGGCGGCAATGCTGATGATAAATATGTAGTAGAAGCAGCAACAGCAACAGCGACACACAATAATTGTTGGCGATAACAAAATAGTACACGCTTGCATATATGTACATATTTACATATGTATATAGTACATATATACAAATATATATTGAAACAAGTACATATGTAGATAAGTAGTAAGTGCGCTTCGTATGAGATAATCGAAATTAGCACTGAACAGTGCGCACGTAACTTATATATGTATGTACATATTTACATACATTTGTACCTACAACAAGCAGCAGATAAAAAACAACAATAGCTCGGGTCACACAAAGGCAAAAAATCATATGAACATTAAATTATTTATTTAAAACACGACAATATGAGTAATTTATTTAGACGTTTTTTTTTATTCGCAAAAACACAAATAGCTAGAAATGCACAACAACTACTACTACAGCTAGAACAATTTTAGTATGTGAGTAATTTGTAATTAAGTATTTACTTAGTTAAAAGCAAATTATATTCGCATGCGCACCTCTTAACACACACACACATGTATTGCATTGTTGTTTACCCTCTAAAAAGTCTACGTCTTTTTTAAGGTTTATTCCAGAATATTTAAAGGCTTTTGAAATGAGGCCTGAAAATTCTAAGCGAACAAAAGTTGTATGGGCAAAGGCTTAAAATAAGGCTGATATTCCTGTGTTGTTGGCCACAGGCCGTAAGGATTACTCCCTCTCGCCACACACTGTACCCTCTTTGCCCATGTTTGCTCATAAAACTCAATTCCCTCTCACTGTATTTGGGATGTGTATGAGGGCATAGCAGAGAATTAAGTATTAAAACATTTGGAGCTTCAGCTATAAGCTTAACCTTTTTGCTTGGAATATGCCCACATACATACATAAATGCACATGAGAAAGTGATTTTTACTTAGCACAGGTGTCTCTTCTACCCAGGGACCGTAATCATTATGAGTTTTATAATATAAATCGCCATTTAATCATTATATGTTGAGTTTTATTTTTTTTGATCAGAAATAACACTTATTCCTTGAGCCATATTTAATCTTTCAGAAATAATCATTATTGTGTGAGTTTTATTTTTTTGATCAGAAATATCACTCATTCACGAAGTTATATCGATGGGAATTTTTTAGTAATTATGTTCCAGAGCACTTCAGAGAAAATTTGAGTTTTTCGACCTAAGCAAAAAAATAAAACTCAAAGAATAATTTTTATTTCTGAGCGATAAATATATCACTCAAGGAATAAGTTTTATTTTTGGTCAAAAAAATAAAACTCAAAAGATAATGATTATTTTTGATTTTTATGGATATCGCTTAAAATTTTTCGATCATAGTGGATTCGGATAGTGCTCTTTCAGACATGAACACACACAAACTCAATACTCTTCTACGATGTTTGCAAGTATTTGATTTTTTTCACTGAAAATATAACGAATAATGATTATAATGGGTCCCTGCTTCTACCTATACACTCACTTGTTTTTTTGCTTTGCTTTAATGAGTAATCGGTGAACGTTTTTAAATAAACAACAAATAAACTATTTTAACATATTTACGATAATTAAGCGTTTTACTTTTGCTTGCGGTGATAATAATGGTTAAACAAATTGTGCCAAAATGCAATGTTTTTTCTACGAAAAGATAATATTGCATTTATGTTGACATGTAATTACATACATAAGTATATCAGTACTTCCATGAATGCAAACGCATTGTTTCTTTGCCGCCATATTTACGTGAATTGATGTCATACTATGTATATATGTAGATAATTACGTTTATAGCTTGTGGAAAACCAAAATGAAATCGCCCTAAAACGGAAGCATAAGGTGTGTCCATCATTAAACGAACCTTGTAAACGGTGATGAGACATTCATTCATGTCTCATAATTAACTTAAAGGTTTTCATTTATTGGAGAACACCTGGCAAACAGAAATCCTTTGCTCATGACGAAAAGGAAGCTCGCTTACCTTGGATTAAAGGATCAAAGCTGTGTCGAGCTGATTATCTTAATTCAAAGCAAGCTTTAAGATTGAAAAGAGTAAATGTGGTACGCTTATAGAATTGAAAAGTACACGGAAAAAAAGAAAAAAGCCGCGTGTAGCACAGTACACGTGATAGAAGTTAACTTCTTTCATTAAGCATAATTATGAAGAAAACATCTGAAATGATGCATAAGCTTGTTACTTTGTGTTATTTTTATGAAATTGTTTAAGCCATGTTTAATTTATTCAAATTGAAGTGGCGTATGCTATACAAATATAAAGCTTATGGTTTCAGAAAAATTGCATAATTGCATTGTTAATATGTTGCATAATTTTAGGCTATGATGAAATTAAATACATAACTACATACAGGACACGGATTCTAAAAATCGTTATCGCCAAATGAGATCGCCAAAAATCTCTAAATTTATATCAAACCCGCCTAAAACTATGTATCTCCTTTATTTATTTATATCGTCTCAAGCTGCAGCATGCTGGCCGCATTGATGAGTCAGTTTTGTATGTCAGATATTTTACCAGATATTGCATATTTTTAGGTGCGTCTGATATAAATTTAACAAATTTTGGCGATCTAATTTAGCGATAGCGATTTGTAGAATCCGGGTACAGGTGAAGCTAATAAAAGCGTGTTAAAAACCACTGATATTTCTGTGTAGAATAACAAACGAATGAATCAGGAGAAAGTATGGTCTGTTTAAAAGGGCAATATTTGCAGTGATAAACAAAAAATTTAAATTCCTTTTCCCTCCTTTTCCGTCAAAAACTTTCATTTGATAACAATATTGCTCAGAAATCTTTCAGGGTTATCTAGGTTCACATTTTGAGCCATATATGGGATCCGACCTAGAAATCATAATCGGTACATATCTATGTAAAAGCCCTGCTCAACACCTTTCGTTTGATGCCAGGGATGGAATATATGAGTTATTTTTCAAATTTCAACTCAAAAAGTCAATAGGAAAGAGTTAATATTTTTAATAGGGCTCTAGATACCCGATCGTTTTTGTTTGAAGCCCGTTTTTTGTTCAAATGCCCGTACAAACATACGGGTAATAAACAAACAAACAACTGTTCGAGCATTTGAACAACAATTGTTCGAGCTACTCGAAAATGTTCAAAAAAAATCGAGAGCTCTAATTTTTAACATTTATACATGACAACATATCATTACATGACATGATATCACATCATGACATCACATCATGACATCATATCATGGCATCACGTCATGACATCATATCATGGCATCACGTCATGACATCGCATCATGACATCACATCGTGACATCACTTCATGATATCACATCATGACATCACATCATGACATCACATCATGACATCATATCATGGCATCACATCATGACATCACATGGCATGACATAAGGGGTTATCCGGGTCCATATTATGACCCATATCAGGGGAGCCGACCTAGAACTCATAATCAGTACCTATACCTCTATGTGAAAGCTGTGCTCAGCACCTTTCATTTGATACCGATATTGCTCAGAAATATTCCGGGGTCATCCGGATCCACGTTTTGACCCATATCTGGGGACCCGACCTGGGAATCATAACGAGTAAATCTCCATGTAAAAGCCATGTTCAATACCTTTTATTTGATACCAATATCGTCCAAAACATTCAGTGGAAAGCCGGGTAAACGTTTTTATCTTTTGCTGTTTCCTGTTTCCTGTTTGCTATTTCCGTGCAACGGAAGTGTACCTGCTATTTCCTTTTTAAAATTTCACTCTCCATAAAAACTCTGTATCGCCGCCTAAGAAGTTAACTTCAAAAATTATATTGATGTCACATCGATATATATAAATCATAAACTATGGATATCATATCCATATTTCTTTTTATATTACAAATTTTTTTTGGATGTGATACCCATTATATTGACCATTATATTGACATGGTATCCATAGTTTATGGATCAGACAGGATTATCCATATATATGGATGTGACATTCATATAGTTTTCTCCGTGTATGCTTTTTGTATTTCAGAAGCGCATTTTCAAAGCAGGCGAGGAACATAGGTTAATAATTAGAGTAAGTTAATGCATTGTAACAAAAGCAAAAATGTGACAACATTCAAGCGCCAACCAAACGATTTACTTAACAGTTTGAAAATCTTAAAATAAATATGAAGTCAAATAACTTTGAATTCTAGAATATTTTTGCACCTGTAACCGCATTTTTTATATACACGATGCATACTTACACACAACTGTATATATAAACATATGTACATATGTATGTATGTCTCTGTGTTTATCAGCTAAAAAGCTAAGTTATGCTAGCAAATACTCGCAAGAAAACATTGCAACAACAAAAAAAGCTGAAATTAACACTGGTCGACAAGTTTTTGTTACAGAAATAAAATTCTACTTTTCTAAAGGATTTCGGTGCGCTGAATCCGAATCTGAACTCAGATTTTCGCTAATAATATAAGATGCTACAAATTCTGCCGTTGTTTTCGACGACAAATACCTTATTGTGCAAAAACATATATTACTACATACCTAAATTAGATATCCGAAAAATTAAAACGTTGTCTTCAAGAGGAATGGCCGAGCTTTCAATAGCTTTAATCAATTTTTAAAATAAGTAAGTAATTTAAAAGATATTGAGGAGTGAATATAGCCAAAAATCGCGTTTTTGGCCTCTTTAAACATGAATATCTCAAAAACTGTACGTATTAGCGAAAATCTGAATGCAGATTCGGATTCAGCGCACCGAAATCCTTTAGAAAAGTAGAATTTTATTTCCGTAACAAAAATTTGTTGAAATTTTGTCGACCTGTGTAATTTGCGCTGTCAAATTGATATGTACAACAAGCGCTTCTACTTATAAGGAAAAAATAATAAACAAAATTTGTCGCAAATAGAATAAATACGCTTCTGTCAGGTTAAAGTTAACGAAGCAACAACTCATATACCTCTTCCCTGTTGCTTTACCCGCCTGCCCCTCGCTGCTCAACCTCCAGTTGCTTAATTAATGGTTAAGTGTTTAGTGTGATGTACTTGCTCGATCTATTTAATGATTAACCAACGTCCTCGTATTTGCTCAAAGCCGTCACAGTCAATTCACTTGATCATCGCCATCGCAATCGTCGTCGCCGTGCTGTCATCTTGCTGTGTATAAGTAAATGCGCATGCGCAGCGTGTTTTCAAACAAATCGCTTAATTTTTGCGGGTAGAGATTTTCTTTTTGTTATAAGTAAGGGTTACTTGTTTGTATTCTTTGCAACATTCAATCGCGTACGTAAGAGTTTGTACATCAGAGTGTAAGCGTCTGATCTGACAATGAATGTCGAACAGGCTTCTACTCAATTACGTACTAATTAAATATGTAGTTACTTTTATTTTTATGTTTTAATTGCTTGCTCATTGTGCATTTTCTGATTGTTTTTTTTTTTTCTTTTTTTTTTTGCAAGCGAGCGTGTGAACTTAAGTAAATATGCAAAACACCCACTTTACTTGTTCATCACTTTGTATTTGTATTTGCATTTACATATTCATTTAACAATTTAACGGCATCCCTTTAACTACATAACTCAGATGCTCTTCGAATTACATTTGTATATATTAGCATTTTAACCGCTTTAGTTTTTTATTGCACATGCTTCAATTGTACTTATTTGCATTATTTACATACTTACTTACGGTGTATGAACAACAACACTGTGGGAACCACTTTTCACAAGTTCTGTTTATGCAATATGAAATATTGTCAGCGTCGCAAATGATTTAGTAATTGGGTTATTAGGTTTATGTGATACGGATACGGGCACTTGACGGTTTTAATCTATTGCAAGGTCGTACAAAAAGAGAAAGTTTTACATGCGAAAAGCTTAGGGCGCTTACACGTGCGTGTTTGTGCACAGGGCTCTAATAACCGGGCTTACATCCATGAATGCCGAATGCACTGACACGTATTAATGAGAAATTCCCTTCAAGTTGATTGAGCTCTAAAGGCTACTTTGTCTTAGATGTATTAGGAGTAGGATATGTTAGGTTGGGGTGGGAAGGACCTCCCCAAAATTAGATAGCCAACCATAAAGCTAAACCATCGCGGCTGCGTCCCCGCAACTGCAAAAAAAAATCGTTTTTGCGGAGTTCCAGACGTATACCGTTGATACCCATGAGATAGTGGCTAATTAGAAGGTCCCCAGCGGGATAATCGCCTGTCTATTCAGATATATTACAGATTTCGATCTTGTAATGCAATAATACAAATTAGGAGAAAACTGATATGCTAATCAGTGATCACTAAAGCATTGCATGCATTAAGCATTTCCTGCTTATTAATAATAATGGATATTTATATTTTTTTCTCGCGTAGATACAAATTTTTGCATATATTTAATTTATGATTCAACGCTGAGTGACTTAATTATATGACTTAGATAGACAAAAGAGCATTAAAATATGAATATTAAATTTATACAAATTAAGTAAATATATACTCACCAAAGCCTGAGTACCAACTATTTGTGATATAAAAAAGTATTCAATATACATTGCTTCTCACATATGTAAGTATGTATGTTCCTTTACTTTTTCCATACACACCCAAGAATAAAAAAACAAGTAATTAAAGCAATTATTATAGATTTCATCTTTAAAAGCGAAAACAATTACTTTAAGCCCATTTGAATGAATCAGTTCTTTTGTATGATCGGAAAATTTATTGCTATAAAACGAATAGCAAAATTAAGATCACTACATAGAGTAGTTTGTATAGAATTACGACATGTCATAAAAAATAAGGAAACTTAAATTTAATCCCGCCTTTTTCTGAATCAGCGATATGCTCATAAACTATTCAATTCGGAATTTTGGCTATTTTAGCGCAACGGATGTGAGCTCATTTAGATTGTTTAAAATATAATTTAAATACGTAGAAAAAATTTTAAACTTAACGTATTTTGGCTTAATCTGATATTAGTTTCGAGTTATTATATAGAAATGCTTCTATCACTCAACAAGCTTGCAAAAAATCATTCATTTTATTCATGAATATGTGCTTATGTGTATATTTACTCAACTAAGTACATGTTTAAGTGTAAGTACCCTGTAGGAAATTTAATTAATTTTAAATCACTTTATAAACTACTTTATTTTCAATAACAACTAATTGAAAATGTGACTTTTTCCTTTGCAATGAACTGACTTTTTTAACACGGCGATGTCATAGCAAGCAGTCAATTGCCCTATCCTGCATTTGTTTTCAACTACTTTACTAGTAGTTTAAAATAAATAACTTTATCTTGAGTTTCTTTTCAACTACTTTATTTGTAGTTTAATATAAATAACTTAATCCTGCATTTGATGTCTAAATTCAAGAAATGGTAAAAATGCGAAACAAATTTTCCTCAAATTTCGCAAATCGTTCTCAAGTTGATAAACAATATTTGAGAAACAATTGAATTTATGTTAATTTTCAAATGATAAATATGAAACAATATTTTCTCCGTTTGAGAATTTCGTTTTCAGTGTTTAATGGGAAGTGAAGCTGAAAAACGGTAACCAAAAAATGGAAAAAACAATCTTGGCATACTTAGATCTGAAAACATGTGTTTACATATAAATATGTACATATACAAGAAACTGTCCCGCGCTGCATTTGTTTAAAGCTACTTTAAAATTAGTTGAATATAAATCACTTTTTAATATATTTATTTTTGCAACTAACTTTTTTTTCCGTGAGGGTATCCTTTTATTTCCGCATTCAAAGTTCAAAGAAATTTCTATTTATAAAATTTGTCTTACAAATAACTATCCAGTGCCTGAAAGTATACCATAAAATTACGCATTAAAAATTTCAACGTTAACCCATTAAGCATAATGTTGCATATCAGCCCTCTTGCTATAGTAACAATTTACAGTTCATAAATTCTCACTTTCTGGGCTACATTCTGTAGGAAAGATAAAATAGATTATGATTTTTTATAAGAAAAAATTAACTGCGTATCAAATCAAGTCGAAAAACTTACTTTCTGTTGGCTCCCAACCAACTTCCACGCCATCCAAATGATTTTGCTCAACCAACCACTCGTATAAAGGCTGAAAGTAGCTTAACAAGCCGTCCATATTAATTTCAGTTTCGTTTATCATGATGTTTAGGATATCTTTGTAGGACCTAGATGAGCCCAATGACATAGCTTGCCTAGTATACATAACAATGAAAATGTTAGTATTTCTTTTATTATTATTATTTTTTTTAAATTAGAGAATTGTGGGTATATGTGGTTGTTTTTAATACAAGATCTTAAACTCACATCACCAATGGTCCGATTTGTCGTTTATTGGACAGATCACATAGGTCGAGTGGATAATTTGGATCATTTGGTTTATATTGTCCCGAAATTTCACAGAAATGTTTATAGAGTTGATATTGCAGCACCGTGCTCATTATTTGACTACAAAGAGAAACGATATATATATATATATATATTGAGTACAAGTTTTGATGGATTTAACCCTCCACTTACCTTGTATATTGATCATCAACTTCCACCAAGAGCTTAGCCGGTGCATCGAAATCTGCATTAGTTCTACTTACAGGCGGTTCCGCGCCCGTAAAATCGCTCGTGAGCTGCCAATAGCCGCAGTTATCAGAAATATTCAAACGACCATCGAGAACATCTACACGGTAGCGGTCCAGAACATAAAACACGGGAAGCAAAAATATGTTCCGGAGACCCTGTAAGTCATAAGTTTGTAAATCAGATTTTTCTTTTAAGTGTAAATTTAATTCACCTGCCAATAAAGTCTATTAATTCTTAATTTCTTGGAAACCGCACCACCATCTAAAACTTTCAACTTCTCCAAATAACGTGGCGATGAGGCAGCCAGAGCAAACATTTTCCCCAAAGCATCGCTGAAATTGGGAAAAGGTTCCTCGGCGAAAAGTGTCGGTTGCGCTGCATAGGCGCGATAGTAATAGATATCGGAAAGAGACTCAAACATGTTGAAAAAGCGCTCCTCGTCCACCAAAGGGCAATAGGAGAAGTTCACACGCTGAATGCCGTAGAATTTCCAGGCCTTGTGCCAGCAACGCAAACTCTGTTCATCTAAATCGGCCTTGGGACGAGCGCTCTCCAACCAAAATGTGCTGGGGGGAATAGAAATTTGTCAATTATTTTCTTCATCAAAATTATTATATTGTCGTGCGTACTCACTCCTCGAATTGTGGCATACCCAGTGAGCGGAAGTATTCGGCAACATTCCAAAAGACACGCTGGGCGTTAGTCAAACCACGTCGCAGTAGACCAGCAGTTATATTTGGCATACCAACCTCGGGGTATGGAAATTCTATAAACCATTCGGGATCGGCGCGTCGGAAGGCATTACCAACAAAAATTTCAGCAAGATTTTGTGGAAGCGGTTTGCCACGAGCTATCAGATCGTCGCCATAAAATTTTCGCAGCTGTCCGCGTACATGAGCATGAAATTGCAGAAAGAGTGGTCTGAGGCGTTCCATAAAATGCTCGAGTAAGTTGACAGCCTGCGAACTATCCTCTTCAAGATCCTTAAACCAAAACTCTGAGGGTTTCGAAAAACCTATAGGAAAGTAGAAAGTATTATATCTGAATTCATATGCGCCAATAACAAAGCTCACCATTCAGCTGTGCGGTTCTTCGATACAAATCAACAAACGTCACAAAGTCCTCCTTGGCCGCTATGCCGGTCTTGCGCCGCCATTCCAACCAATACCACTCGATCTCAGAAACATTATCGCTATTGTGTAAAATATTCTGCACCGCCGGTATTAGCGTTAAATTGCACTGTTTGGGGTCGTGAAATGAGCAAAGTTTCGTATTTTTGTAGATGTCGCTCATGTGCTTAGTGACAATGTACATTAATTTTAAATCGGTTGGCGATAGCGCCTCATAACCGGTTTCGGGTATTTGCGCCAACTCGTGTTGCAGCTCAGCGGTGCCGATCTTTAAGCGCCGGAACTTGCTGCTTTTCGGCGCGATACTTTGTATGTAATTCATTGTCTCCTCGCTGGCGAGCTCCGACTGTAGCAGGGCGTACAGGTCATTTGGTCCCTTTATTTCCAGCTGCCAATTGGCGAGCACTTCGCGATTGTAAAGTGCAGCTAAATTTTGATTGACATTTGCAAGGAATTTGACGAGAACCGCAGTGGAGTTTTCGTCTGCGAGGAGGAGATGGCTTTGAAGCTGTGAAATGGAGTGGTAAAAGAAAATACAAACATACATAGGTACATATGGTTAGAAAGCAAATGAAAAAAAACGAAAAAAAATCAAAAAAAAAAAAGAACAACGGTCCATCGGGCCAACAACATTAAAGGAGATGGATAACATAAGGTACACACTACAAAATGCCGCTATCTCAGAATGAGTCACTTCAACATCAATTGGCACCAACATAGGATACACCGGTCAGTGGTGATCGCGATGGATAAAGAGATACCACGCTTCAAGGTCGTAGACCCAGATGAGAGCACATCGGTTGACGGGCGCCGGGATGGAAGCATCACCCAATGAAATTATTTAGACGACGAGCGGAGAGGCAATGGCCAACGGGAGTGAAGTAACGGAGAGTGGAGATGAGACGATTACGGCCGAAATCGGTGGGGAAGAAAGCGACGCTAGCACTGAATGATTCGGCCTCGAAAGCAAAAGCCACAGCGCTTAAGGTGAGGGAGAGATGAATTCACCAGCGCACCCGCCTATAATTATCGACTTGTCGACCGACGAGGAAAACGAGGTGGTAAGGGCAGAGACGCCAATCGAGCTGTCCTCTGAGGTAGAGGAGGAACCCCGACGAGGCGAAATCACGTTCGAAGTCAAACACAACCAACGTCTGGGGGAACGGTGTGTTGAATACATGCAACAAATTCGTATGACCATGCGCTTGTTTGGCACAAAAACTACCACGGACACCCGCGAACCCCCACCGACGGTACCAGCACTGGGCTACAGAGAAGAGATGGAAGGGAGAGAGGAAACAAGGACGGCGACATCGACAAAAGCTGTGCACGAAGAGGATGCACTCATCCTGCTGGCGGAAGACGGCCACGGGTTGGAGCAATGACTAAGGGCGCAAGCGGCAGTGGAGATGGAACCCAGGCACAATCAAGGAATTGGAACGTTGGTTCCGAGATGAGGGCCACAAACAGCTCGAAGTACCAAACGAAGGGCCAGTTGTGAGCCACGCCGATCAGTGGCTCCAAAAGGTGGAAGTGGAACCACTACGCTCCGAAACGATAGCTACACGCAGGTGGGAACAACAAACGGCTGGCGAAATTTTAGCGGCATCGACCCACTGCCGGAAGATTTGATGTGGACCATCTATATAGCGATATATATCGATATATCAATATATCGATATTTTTAAAATAGTACAGCCGATAATATCGACGATATTTTGAACTACCGTGCATCGATAATCGATAATTTTTTACCATTCGAGCCAAATTCGATATTTTTCGTAATTCGTAATTTCGTATTTCTGATTCGCTTTGAATTTAACAGCAGAATATTTTTTAAGAAGTGGTATAACCATAATGTCCGGATGCTTGAATTTACATTATTTTCTTCTTCAAGCAATTCTTAATGATTTTTATGTTTATACTTCAGGATTCATAGAATATCTGTAGACCCATCCAAATTTAACAACAAATATCTAGTAAACTATAAGTCACCGGCAAGTTTGGATTTCAGTTTTGAGATCTGTGAGAGCACCTCTAACCCTGTGAAGAAGTGGTTTTTCGCAGGGCGTGGTTCCTTAATGTAAAGCCGGTCCTTTCGATATATTGATATATCGATGTTTTTACACGGCATAAATCGATGTTTTTTTAAATATCGATATAATATATATCGATATATTTTTCCAATTTGCCCATCCCTAGGACCATCAGTGAGTGGTTACGAAGGAAAGCCGGGCCATAAGCGACAATCAGTTCGGCACATGACGCCGACGGCATGTTTCAGAGTTCGCATCACAGGGCCAAATTAGTATGTATTTCGCACTATTAGGGTAGACTAAGATATGCGTACGATTTTGATGTGTTGTGCAAACCTTACCACTAAGTTAAGGTAATAAACGCACAAAGACGTGTGTAAATAAATGGATTTATAATAATGAAAGAAGTCGGAGGAGTTTAGTTTTGAATAGGAGGGCGCAACGTAAGTATAACCCAGATACAGACCGGGGCAGCCGGTCTAGTTACAATATATTTCATATCCTGCATGTTTATCTACTTACCAAAAATATTAGTAGCGTAACTGGTTTCATTTTTAACCTAATTTTTTTCAGTGTAGCGCTTCTTTTCCACAGCCCCTCGTTCGTTGCACTCTGTATTTCTGTTACAAACAATCATACAGATGTACATACATACATACGTATAGACATATATATGCGTATGTTTCTCGCTGGCTCCACGCAGACGGCACGTAATTATTCTTCACTGTAAGCCATTGTTTGAATGGCTCACTTACCGGTGACAAAAAAAACTTTTTAATGCTTAACGTTCAAGTAACTCTTCACTTTCATCAAACAACACCGGCAAATGTATTACTTTGGTCGTATATGTTATTTTTTCAATTTTCTCTTTTATCTTATTGCACTTCCACAAATTTCGTAAACTTTTAACTAGTTAACAAAAACACTCCGATCTGCAGGTATCCACCAAAACACGTTGACTTGACTCTCCAACCAGGACGAATGCACTGAGTTTGTGCGATCTTGAGCACTTCAATTGACCAACTAAACGTCCATGTGTGCCGGCTTAAAAGCTTAACTATAGAGTCTATAGTATAGACGATTAGCCTCCTCGATAATTGTTTGAGAGTTTACGCACATTGCATTTGTTCGGCCGTAGCGTTGTTTTATTAATGCCAACAAAAAAAGTCTCGTCTTGCTTGAGATTGTGGAATGAGTGAAGTAAAAACCGTCATACATACATATGTATGTATTTTTTAGCCGGCGAAGAATTTTTCACATGCAGCTGTGAAGTGATTAAGGAGAGATCAGCAAGATCATATCGAGCCATAACCGCCAAATTGACGTAAGGGGCATATACAAGTTTTTTATAGGAGAACGTTTTCGTTTGTAAATATCTACGTAAATATGTATGTAAGCTAGGTATTCCAATGAATTTTTGCTAAATTATGTACCAAAAGTAGATTAATTCCTCATACAAAATTTCACTGGAATGTGTAGTCCATTTACGTAGATACATATGTATTTACAAAAGAAAACGTTCTCCTCTAAAAATTTGTACATATGTATGTGCTCCTTACGTCAATTTGGCTGTTATTTTTCGATATAAAGTCATAATTGTTGTTGTTGTCGCGTACTGACTGCTGGTATTGGTAGTGAGCCAAAAGTGTTTTTCGTGTGGAATAAACCAATATCAACTCACGCACTTAGACGTAAAAATATGTACATATCATATATATTATTTCTAATTGGTGTTTTATAAATATCCCTTTTTCTGCTCACATAATTAACCAAAATTAATAAGTAAGGCATCGTTTTAAAGGTATTAATTAGCTATGCATGCGAAACGGTGTTTTATTGGGCGTGGTACTTTATATGAAAAGTAAGGGGGGTAAAAGGGGGGTTTACCCGGGGAGTGTTATGGAACCCACATAAAATGTATATCAAATTAAATGGATTAAAAATACCTATCGAATGGTATAAAAATATTCGAAATCGGTTCAGTAGTATTTAAGTAATTGCAATTTAAAAAATGCACAATATAAACTTTGACCTTTAAAAACTTTTGTTGTTGTTGTTTCCAAATAAAAAAAATTCACTTTAATACTCAGCTTAGCCATCTTTATCAATCCTCATACTTCATTTTTTGATTTTATAATTTTAGAAATTTCACATTTGTACCAGATCGTGCTATTTTTTCAACTTTGTGGGGCTGGGGGCACCTCTAAACATGCGAGTAGGTCAATAAAATTTTAAAGGCTTATTACTGGGCTAGAAAGGTACCGTTCTGGCTTTGGAACAAATTTAATTTCCAAAAAAAAATTTTCACTCCACCTTAATATATACGAGTATATCAAAACGATCAGGATGAAAAAAATGATTGAACCATGTCCGTCCGTCCGGCCGTACACACTCTAACTTGCGCAAAAATAGAAATATTTTAATGAAATGTGGTACACAGATTCTAATGGGAACAGAGAAAGTTGGGGTTGAAAATAAGGCATATGTATGTATTTCGAAAAACACGTAAAACATGATAATTCAGTCACTAATAAAGCCCGAGTGATGAAATGACGTTATGCAGTTATGAGGAAACGTGCTGAAATTTTGAAAAATGGGCCAAGAGGAGCAAATTTTCAAAGATTTATAAGTCAAAAGTCAGGAACTGTAGCAGATAAATCGATTAAGCCAAGGCAAACGTGTGGAAAAATATTAGGTACCCAAGTCGGCAAGAACCACATATACGCACATAAAAATATATATAAAATATATAAAAATATATTGCACATACCTATATAGGAATTATAAAAACATTTTATGCGATATCTTTGTCAAACATATATCTAGGTAATTCATTGAAAGTTCCATAAGATCCACCAAACCAAATAAATAATAAGTTTTTTAAAATGGGTGTGACAGCACAAACCATACCGACTGGCGCCACGTATGTTTTGTTATTTTTTGCGCAAGATGCGCACGGGTCCGGCTAGTGTAGGTATGTTTTGCATTTGCTTACCTCGAATTTGTTTATATCTGGGTTTTCTCAGAGAACTGTTCTGCATACTCTCGTAATTATAAAGGGTAGCAACGTCAAGGAAATCCACTTTTCATTTATTTGCGACTACAAAAATTAAAACCAACAATTTTTCGATTCTAAAAGGCATGAACTCTAACTGCCACACATCATTAAATGTAATTAACAGCAGTTTGGCCAATCAGTGATTAGAATGTTTCCAAAACATAACTGCCAGAATGATGCAGTCAAGCTAAGAGCATAACTAATTTATACAAAAGTGTTTGAAAGGTCTGCGGACTACGAATCTCTTAAACACTCGTCTAAGTTTACGCCACAATAGATTTCCTAAATCGATGCAAGCTCTATCTATGTTTTGAGAAATTCAAGGGTAATTCCACCCAAAAATGGTTGCCAAATAAGTGTTATTGGACCAGTTTTTCACTTCTTTCGAGTCAAGTGAAACTATTTTCAAGTCAAGTGAAACCTTTTTGAAATTAAACTTTTTTAAATTTAATTTCCATTGAAAAAGGTTTCATTTCAATTGAAAAGGTTTTAAATTCAATTGAAAAAGGTTTCACTTGTCTTGAAAAGTTTCACTTAAGTTGAAAAAAGTTGCACTTGACTTGAAAGAAGTTTGATTTGACCTGAAAATGCTATAACAAGTAGCTTGTTTGCAAAGAAAAAAGTGTATGACTATGTAGACTTTTAAATGCTTTTGCTAAGAAGTATGCTAAGTCCAAGTCGTTCTGATACCCACTTCAGGATTATCCACTATCGCACCACTTTCACACAACTAAAACACCAAAACGCTTGTGGTTATTTTTTAGAGACTGATGAAGAGAGTTAAATAGCTAAGCAGTATTAGTTACTCATTGAACGTCTATAGTCGATCGCATTTATTTATCAATTTTTTGTTCCATACAACACACTCATTTGCATTAAATTCGTATCAAAGTAATTGGAGTAAGAGTGTAAAGGCCCTCGGCAACTTACAATCTTGCATGACAAGCAGTGCATATGTGTGAGTGTCGGGTGATTGACGCAAATAACAAAAATTTTTGATTTTCGTCGCCGCGAGCAGATAGCGAGCCGACAACAAGTACGTGTAGCACGACGCCTGCCGATTGCACTCACACCATCAAAAAAACACTAACACATATGCACTGCTTGTCATGCAAGATTGTAAGTTGCCGAGGGCCTTAACATTAACAACTAACTCCCTCGCCCTCCTTCAGAGACGGTTTGAACTGCGCGAAAGACCTCTCGCCCAGTGTTGCCTCCTCTGTACGAAACAGTCTTTCCATAGCCAGGTTTTTGTAAAACCAGTGCCTGCCTATAAAGCCTATATAAGCACATCAAGCATCCACCCAAACAAAAAAAAATATAGAAACCTTCCGATTTACATACATTAATAATATGTATTATATATTAATACTGTACTTTTTAATCATTATAAATTTCAAGAAAATCATTCTTTTCTAAACAAACTTCATCGCATTCAATTTTAATCGCAAAAATTGTTTCAATTTCATAAAGACTCGTTGTGGCTTAGAAATTAGAATTTAAACGCATTCTGTAAAACAAAAAATGTATGTATGTCTTAAGAAAAGGTTATGATTTGTATGCTCTTCTACTTACTTTCTGACTTCGTCCAACCAATTGGTACATTATTCCTCTTATTCTCAGCCTCCAGCCAAACGCGTAGTGGCTCAAAGTATTCAGCGATGGCGCTGCCGCTCATTGTACGCTCACCATTGAAAGCTTCCATTGCGTCGGGCCAGGGCTTTGAAGCGCCAAGAGATAGCATATCTCTAAAGAACGTAACAATATACATAAGTAGCATTTGCGTTTCAATAATACAGAAGATAAAAAAAGAACCAAAAGTGAAGATAAATTACGACAAAAACTCACTTGAAAGCTTGGCCTGCCTCGAGGCTGCCATAGAAGTCGCAATTGTCCAATGGCAACTCTGGATTAGTGGGGTCGTATTGCCCAGCTTTGATGCAAGCAGATTTATAAAATTGGAATTGAATGATGAATGACACCAAATATCTGTAGAGAGTAAAAATATATTTATATCAATCTCCTTATGTGAAAACTCTGTGCACTGTACCTCAAGTACTCCACATCAGCAGAGAGGTGATATTTAGAAGGAGCATCAAAGTCGGCTTCGGAACGAACCACTGGAGGCTCGATGCCGGAGTACTCCTCACGCAGCTTCCAGAAAGCACAATTGGCATTCTTCTTATCCACTTGGCCGCGGAACAAAGCCCAGCGATATTTGTCCATGGTGAAGGCGAATGGTAGAAAAACGATCTTATCCAAAGCCTGTAACACAAAATTTCATTTTAGCTCTATAATTTAGATTAACACATTAAAACTTACAGCCAAGAATAGTTGATTGATGCGCGCCTCGTCGTCTGGTTTGTAATTCTTAAGCAAACCAATGCGTTCCAGATGTTTGGGTGTGGATACAGAAAGTGAGAGCACATCGCCGACAGCCTCATGGAAACCGGGATTGGCGCCAGTGCGATAAATGAAGGGTAAATGTTGATACTGCAGAAAATATTGAATGTGTCCCAATTCATGGTGGACGGTGAAGAGCTGGTCCATGGTAACACGAGTACACTGCTTAATACGCACATCATCCACGATATAAAAGTCCCAAGCGCTGGCATGGCAAACCAAATCGCGACCATCTTCTGGTTTTACCAAAATACTCTTGTCCCAGAAGGCTCTATAGAAAATATGAGATTATAGAATATACAAGGCTTAAACAAAAAAAAAATACTCACTGTGGTAATTTGGTCAAATTCATCGATTGGAAGAACTCGTCACCCATTTGGAACATTTTCAATGGTGTATAACCCTGCGCCACCATCTCACTGGTAACATCAATTAGCGGCTTATTGGGGAAAGGTGAAATAATATCAGCTACACTTGACCACTGCTGAGCCCACATATTGCCCAGCAAATGCATCGGAATCGGTCCGTTTTCAGAGACGATCTCATTGCCATAGAATTGACGAAGACGGTAACGCACGTAGCCATGGATTTGCTGATAGAGTGGACGCAATTCCTCGAAAATATTCTCAAGCTGCTGCTCAAAGGTCGCATCCTCGTACTCATCCAACCACATTTCTGCACCGGAAGTGAAATCTGTCAAAAATAAAAGAACGAGCGATCAAAAAGCCATCCCATAAATACATACATATATGCCATAAATATGAACTCACTGTTTAATTTGGCTGCTTTGGTGTTCAATTCTACATATCTCTCAAATTGTGAACGCACCGCTGTGCCAGCTTTATTGTAAAATTCGCGCCAATAATATTTCAGCTCCTCTGGATCGCGGCTGGTGGTAATGATCTCTTCGATCTCTGGATCCAAAGACAGATCGCACTTTTTGGCGTCCTTATAATCGCAAACACGTACTTTGGCGTAATTTGATTCCATCGCAGATACAGTTTCTAAGTATTCGGTGTAGTCGGCATCGCTGAGCGCAGCATAACCCAACTTCGAAAACAATCGGAATTGTCGACGCAGATCTTCCGATTTGTACAATTGCCAATTGAATTTTTTCAAATCGAGAGCTGCTTCCTTCTGGAATTTTGCTACTTCAGCAGAGATTTCGTTCTTTTTACGTTCATTTTCTTCGGTAATGTTGCAGGCGTACGCCCAAGAGGCTTCCGTTTCTAGGTTTGTACGGCGCGCGATCTCTTTGTTGAGATTCTCAATGTATTCGGAGGCGCTTATTTCTTCTTTCACAGTAGACAAGTGGACCGTTGTCTGTGAGGAACAATAAAATTATTAAGCAAATTATTTTCGTGAAGATGGGGCCAGAAAAAATAAAGCTTAAAGGAGAATTAATAAAAAATAAAAGGCTTTTAACTTTTTTACTCACCGCCAATGTAGCAAATAGCACTAGGAGAAGAATCTTCATGTTGATAATTTTTAGTTATGTATGTACTATGTATATAGTTATCCAGTTTTTTGATTTTTTGACTGAAATTTAAAAACAAAAATATGAAACCAAAATGTTAACGCCGTTATGCTCAGAAGCAAAACAGAAGGGTTAAATACTATGTAAAAACTTATTTCTTAAACAAGCAAAACCAGATTCAACCCAAGGAAGAACTGTAAATACAAAGAGCTTGTATAACAACAGTCAACTAATATCGAATCGCTTGATTTCAGTTCATTCATTCTGGTGTGGTATGATTTGAATTTAGGCATGGTTTGACGATAGAAGAAAAGATAAATAAGTGTTTTTCTTAATTAGACGCTAATAGTTCATCTTAAAAAAAATAAACGAAAAATTAAATAATAGTGCATCTTTAGCCTCGTTGTCAAGAGCATTTAGTAGAATGTATGTACGTATGTATGTACGTGATAATTATATATGTACACCCACACAAAATTACATACCGCCTTTTAAACTTCATAAACACGCAAGTGAAACTGTCATAACCGCCTAAGCGACACTGGTGCCAAAAATCAGATTTGCCAATAATTATATTTGTTCATACTTCCATACCAATTTTACTCGTATGCTTTAGTTATCAAAATTGTCCTCATACATAACTATTTAGATTTAAGTTTGAAATGAAACAGTTTTAATCTCTTCTGTAAAACTCAACTAACGTAGAATAGGCGGTTATGAAGATTAAACGAAGATATGGGCATATGTGTAGTGGTTTTCTTTGTCTTTCAAAATAAAAAATTTTTGACGGTATGTATGTATGTGCCCCGAATTTTAATTATTAATCAATGCAAAACAAGACTTGAGAAAAAAATTTATAAAGAGCGATTTAGAATGCGATAAATTTTGAAGTTCATTAAATAACACAAGTCACGTCACAATTAAAATAAAAAACAAATCAACAGAAAAAGTAAAAAAAGGCATTAATATAATTAATTCTCAACGAGTTTTATTAATTGCATATTCTGCCGGTTTACTAAGTATGTGCATGGGAATACTCGTATATATGTAAATACAGATACACGAACATATTTCTATTAGAGAGTTTACTGGCGCAAAAAACAAATAAATAAGAAGTGATTAAAAAATCACAAGATGATAAGAATTGCAATTGTATATATATGTACATATATTTATGTATGTATGTATGTAAGTATGCATATGTATGTACATATGTACATAAATTGCAATATGCGATAAAATTTATTTTATCGGTTTTAGGTATTTGCATCTACAAACATTTCCATGAACGCACGCAATAGTAAAATTAGTGATTTTTAAGCGGCTTACGTTTCAATCAGCTTTATTTATTTTGACACCTATCCAAATGGCTTTGTTACTTTCTCTAGATGATCATATTCATGGCTTCAAACAAAAAAATCTCTTGACGAGATATTAATCCCATAACTTGCTAAAATCGTATTAATGTATCAATACAAAAGGCAAATTTTCATGACTAATGAAGTCTTTCTTTTTACAATGAAAGTTCGGCCCCAAAGTACAAAGTCCTATAACAGTGTTAGCATCACATAATCACATAAGATGTTATCAAAACCTCAACATGTAGCTCAACATGTACACATGTGCATATGTATGTATGTCTGTATGTACGTTATGAAAGTCTTTCTCATCAAACACTTATCTATCGCATGCTGCGTGCATAGATTTATTGACATAACGTCAGATTATTGTGTTCTAAAAACGTATTTGCATATGTCTGACCTACATGTCTATTACTGAGGTATGTATGTGCGTAGGCACGGTGAGCTTAAATAACTTATTATGAAAAGTCAAAGTAACCAAGATATTATTTCATGGTTGTATTCTTGGACATATTAGAAGATGTTCTGAGCCAAAATTGAAATCATTCATCGGACACATTTCTAGAAATTCCATGTTTTTTTTTAAATGGTCAATTTTTTCTTTTCATGCGAGCCCCTGTTCGTTTTATGGCACCCACGGTAAAATGACTGTTCTGTTCTTCTAGTATATAAGTGTATAGTAAAATTCATTACAGTAAAAATACATTTTAAGACGTTTATTATTTATTATTTATAATATTTTAATATAAACATAAAAAGGTTGACAGTTTTTTTTAAATATGAAGAATATTATATTCACATACAGTTTTCTTCAAATTCTCCATATAATTTGGGTTATTTGGTCTAGTTCGATACTTATAATCCCATGTTTTTTTGAAATCATAATGCACAGCCTCCATGGCTTGCTCTGAATGATACCCTAATCCTATTCCCTGCCTTGAACAAAAATCTTCTATATGAAAAAAAACTGTATGCACTTTTGGGGTTATGGGTATAGAAAGATCGTTGTAACTCTTTCGGAAATTAGAAATACAGTTAATATAATTACTTTTCAAATCAATAGTGAAGCAAGATTCGACCACTGAATGAAAATCGTTAAAAGTTTTTAAGTATTTGAGGCGCTCTAAAGGACATAGACATCTTAATACATCAGTGTTTTCCAATAATTTCTTACAACTATTGCGTTAATGTGGGCTGAGAAGTTCTATGTCCAATAAAAGATTTTTCGTGGTTGCTCAGTACTGAGTTTCTGTAACTGAACTCTATCAATAGTTTCGACCGAGTGACGTCATAATGACGTCAATCGATAGATTCTCACTTGCTTTTTAGGTGGTGACAAAGTGTGGAACGTATTAATGTGACGTCATTTTGATCGACAATTTTCGCGATTTTGTTACAGAAACTCACTTCAGGTTTTGATGGGAATAGTTGTAAGAAATTATTGGAAAACACCGATGTATTAAGAAGTATATTTCCTTTAGAGCGCCTAAAATACGTAAAAGCTTTTAACGATTTTCATTCAGTGGTCGAATCTTGCTTCACTATTGATTTGAAAAGTAATTATATTAACTGTATTTCTAATTTCCGAAAGAGTTACAACGATCTTTCTATACCCATAACCCCAAAAGTGCATACAGTTTTTTTTTTTCATATAGAACATTTTTGTTCAAGGCAGGGAATAGGATTAGGGTATCATTCAAAGCAAGCCATGGAGGCTGTGCATTATGATTTCAAAAAAACATGGGATTATAAGTATCGAACTAGACCAAATAACCCAAATTATATGGAGAATTTGAAGAAAACTGTATGTGAATATAATATTCTTCATATAATATTCTTCAAACGGTCAACCTTTTTATGTTTATATTAAAATATTATAAATAATAAATAATAAACGTCTTAAAATGTATTTTTACTGTAATGAATTTTACTATACACTTATATACTAGAAGAACAGAACAGTCATTTTACCGTGGGTGCCATAAAAAGAACAGGGGCTCGCATGAAAAGAAAAAATTTACCATTTAAAAAAAAATGGAATTTCTCAAAATGTGTCCGATGAATGATTTCAATTTTGGCTCAGAACATCTTCTAATATGTCCAAGAATACAACCATGAAATAATATCTTGGTTACTTTGACTTTTCATAATAAGTTGTTTAAGCTCACCGTGTAGGTATGTATGTATACATAAGCCACTTTCTTTTGCAAGCAAGTTCGAAAAAAAACACTAGCTAGCTTAGCGAATAACATGGAAAGCAACAACAATAACAACTTAGCTAGCTAGCTAGGTTAAGCGAGTTGAGCTGAAAGCGATTAGCTGTTAGTCCACCTGAACAGCAGTGTTGCAAATAAAATAATGAGTTTTTCAGTATGAGGTGTTCTTATTTTATTTTACTGAAAAATTGGGCGAACCTACAATTTTATTTCGGCTCCGAATTGCGATTGCTTTTGTTGTGACAAGCTTTTCATGGCTGAAATACACTCGAATGGTATGGCACTCACTGCCGAGAAGTGATCGCTATTTTTCCAAAGAGCCAATAATCAGGTTTTTTATTAATTTATTAGGAGATTAACCGTTGTAGTATTCTATATGGGTATACTAAGTCCAGGTCATTCTGGCGCTTGCACTTAATTGAAATCACTTCCGGGTTGCCACTATAAAAATTATTCAATATCTGTTCGAGTTTCTTAATTGATTGATAATTGCCTTACCGAACTATTGCCTGTTTTTGAAAGTTACATACATACATACATACATATGTATGTATGCATACATGTCCAGTCAATGCACTAATATAATTTATCAGGTACCTAACTGATTTTAAATTGAAACAATTGCATTATTTTAATTAATTAATTTAACAAATGAATGAACAACAAGATCAAGATCACAACTATGGAGCGGCAATTGGACGGCGATCGTGCACTTAAAAATTGGAAATTTAAACAAACCTTGTACACGTTTTATACAATTTTTTTAGCTTTAGCCAATATTAGTTACATGCCGAATTCAGGGAGATATATATGTACATTAAGGTGGAGTGAAAACATATGGAGATTTTTTTTTGTTCTTTTTCTGAACATACCAGCAATGAAAAGTTTCCTTTATACGAGTTAATGAACCCCACAAAATTTCATGGCGATAGGACGACGTTTTGAACTGCCCCCAGCCCCGCAATGTTGAAAGCAATAATCACGATCTGGTACAAATATGAAATTTTCGAAATTATAAACTCAAAAAACCAAGTATGAGGATTGATAAAGATGGCTAAGCTGAGTATTAAACTGAATTTATTTTTTTTTTTGAAACGACAACAACAAAAGTTATTAAAGGTCAAATTTTACATTATGCATCTTTTAAATTGCAATTACTTAAAAACTACTAAACCGATTTCGAATGTTTTTATACCGTTCAATAGGTATTTTTATTCCCTTTAACTTGATATACATTTTATATATGAAAAGTAAGGGGGGTAAAATGGGGGTTGACCCCCGCAGGGAGGGTTTTATAAGACCCACATAAAATGTATATCAAATTAAAGGGAATCAAAATACCTATCGAATGGTATAAAAATATTCGAAATCGGTTCAGTAGTTTTAAAGTAATTGAAATTTAAAAAATGCATATTATAAACTTTGACCTTTAATAACTTTTGTTGTTGTTGTTTCCAAAAAAAATTAATTCACTTTAATACTCAGCTTAGCCATCTTTATCAATCCCCATACTTCGTTTTTTGATTTTATAATTTTAGAAACTTTACATTTGTACCAGATCATGCTATTTTTTTCAACTTTGTGGGGCTGGGGGCTAGCCATGGGTAATGGCGCAATTTTTTTGGCGCTGATACAATAACGCCAGCGCCAACCGTGGCGCCAACTCACGGCACTGGCGCAATAACACCTTTAGCGCAATTGTCATCGAATAATCGATAAATAATATTTTTCGCTTGTTACTGTTTACCATCCCCGTTTTATTTCTTTTGGCGCAATTCTGCTTACATATACGAGGGCACAATTAATTTTAATTTTCATAATCATTTGGAAAAATATTCCGTATATATGTGAAAATATGCTGGAAATTAGAGTCACTTAGATCACTATCAAGCACACATAATTGTGACGTTGTCATACGTATACATATACTATGATGCTGTTATTGGCGTTGTGGTTGCGCCATTTTACACTAGCGCTATATTGGAGCTGGTGTGGGCGCACGAAATTGAGTCAGTGTTATATTTCAATAGCGCATCAGTGAGTTGGCGCTATACTGAGTTGGCGCTACATTGAGTTGGCGCTACATTGAGTTGGCGCTACATTGAGTTGGCGCTACATTCAGTTGGCGCTACATTGAGTTTGCGCTACATTGAGTTGGCGCATTTCCCAAATCGGAGTTAGCGCAATAACACCAGGGTTGGTATCAGCGCAATTGCGCCGCGCAGCGCAGTGTTACCCATGCCTACTGGGGGCACCTCTAAACATGCGAGTAGGTCAATAAAATTTTACAGGCTTATTTCTGGGCTACAAAGGTGCCGTTCTGGCTTTGGAACAAATTGAATTTCCAAAAAAAAAATTCACTCCACCTTAATGTACATATATGTATATGTTTATGACCACGCTTAAACTTCAAGAAAAAATTAAGAACTTACTATTGATTCAAAGGAACTAACGCGCTTCCACCAGCGCGCCGCTTTCGCACAACTAAAATGCCAAAACGCGTTTGATTGTCTTTTATAGGCTGAGGAAGAGAGCAAAACGGCTGAGCGATGTTACACTCAAAAAAAAAATTTCTGTCAAAGACATAATTTTCCTTATTTTGAACACGCGCCCCAATACAAAATTTTCTTTGTTTTGTGTAAATTTTCTCAAAAATGTGGAAAAAACATAAAAAAACTTTCAAACAAATTCGTTGCCATGGGGATTTGTATGGGAATTTAATTTCTCAAAATTAAAGAAATCAAGTCTTCAAAACAAGGAAAGTTGGGAATGGAATGGCGCTTAAAGAATTTTTCATTATTTTAATGTATGAATTTTTTCAAAACAAGTATATGAAACCATGGTAACGCATGTAACAACAATATTTTATAAACCTTTTAACATGTTTTAAGGAAAATTTACTCAAAACAAAGAAAGTAGTGTTCAAAATAGGTAAACAATTTCTTTGACCCCTCCATATATTTTTTTTCTCTCAGTGTAGTTACTCATTGAACATCGATCGTCGATCGCATTTATTTGTTTATTTTTTGTTCTACACAACATACTGATTGGCATTAGATTCGTCGTTACATATCAAAGCCGCAGTGATTACGAGCAAGAGTGTAAAAATCAACAAATCGAGATATTGAGTTTGACGTCGCCGATTCGTCTGACTCTCATCGTCATTACTAGGGTTAAAACCGAAAAGGCGTGATATATCGATGAAGAAAGTGAATCCGATTGAAATGGGCATTATTTGATTGTTATTAGATTGTTTTGCTTCGAATGATCCTCTAAAGGAGTGAATGGGAGTGGAAAAAAAGATCTTTAGAACATCACCATAATGTTTACCTGCACATACATATGTACATATCGTCGTTTAAAGTGCATTTTTGCGTAAGAGGTATTTTCATTTTCGCGTAGCGGACATTGGTTGAACTTTACAGGAGAGCAAAAAAACTGTTTCATTTCAAAACCGTTACTTCTTTCTGCGTACAAACTTAAATTTAAATAGTTACGTAGATCAGTTTGTTAGCTAAAACATCAACTTAGTGTAAAAAAAGAAACAAATTGAATTATTAGGACTCTTTTTTTTCATGTGCGGTTGTGCAATTTTTATTTGGCACAAAAATCACGCACAAGCGGTTATGAAATGGCAAAATGTTCAATATAATTCTTTTTTTTTAGTATTTTATAAAGAAAAAAAGTAACAAAACTTATACTTATATTAAATTTAAAGCTAAAATTAATATTACTAATTAAGAAAACGTAATTTTGTTTACACATTGCTGGAGAAGTCGTAAGGTAAATGTGGTAAATTGTCATAAAAGCTGTGACAATTGTAGGGCATCATTCGTTTTAAGTGTTTTAAATCTTGATATTTACTTTTTGTAACTTTGAGGTGACTTTTGTGGATAGGATTAGGAACATCCGTGTTCTATCTGGTTTATAACCTGACTTGAATGTCTTATAAATTTTCGCATAAGAATCATGGCCTACAAAAAACATGTTTTTATCGCAATGTAATACATTAATTTTTATACACAGCTGTAATAGTACACAGATTTAAATATTTTTATGAAATTTAGTATACAGGTTCCTATCCAGACTGGGACGGTTGAAAATGGGCGAAATCGGACCATGACCACGCCCACTTTTATATATGGGTATTACAAAGGAGCCCAATAAAAACATTTTGAGCGATATCTTCGTCAATTATAAAGATAATTCAATGAAATTTTGTGGCACAAGTACCACGATAGATAGAAAACCATAAATAGAAAAATTTTGGAAAATGGGCGTTGCATCGCCTCTTATTAGACAAAGAATCTACGAGATTTCGGAGCCCATAACTCGACAAATAATTGAGATATTATGACGAAAATTGGTGGACTTATTTCTACCACTTGCAGTAGTATATGTGCAAAATTTTAGCGAAATCAGTTTATAACCACGCCTACTTTTTAGCAAAAATATTTCTCGAATGCCCTTCAGAAATTTGTAACGTGACATCTCTGTAACTAAAAGTCATAAAGGGATGAAATTTTATAATAACAAGAATATTTATACGTTTAGTCAAATTATTGACACGAATTTTCAAAATGGGCGTGGCTGCGGCCACTTTGTGCGGCACGGGCTTTATATAAATTACACCGTGTTTCCAGAAAACGTAAAAAAACTATGAAAGCTTATAATATTTGGCTCCACTCGAACTGAGGCTTCCTTTCTTGTTTTGTTTTTTAATTTTTGATACCTTTAGTCATAATTTGGTTGGGAAAATTGTAAAGATTGTAGCAAAAAAACGTAGTATCAGATCTTACCAATTAGCAACTTCATTTAATTTGTTTAAAATAATACCTGCTTGATATTTACCTGACATTATTTGTTTAAAATATTTAACTTTTGCTCCCTTTCATATAAATTCGTCCTTTAATTTATCTATCTAATAACATATAACTTCGCTTGTATGAATGAACTGAAATCATACGCGGTAATGCTGCCAAATTTTAACAATACTCTTCATAAGCGATTATGAAATTTACTGTTATTATGCGTTTTTGTTGTTAGAATTGCAAAGTTTTGGTATGGATCGATAGAGCTGAGCGTCAGGAACTCAGGGTTGGAAAATCTCATTTTTGGCAAAAATGTCCCTTACTCGAAAATGAAAATACCTCTTACGCAAAAATGCACTTTAAACGACGATATGTATATGTATTTATGTATGTAACTTACCAAGAAAACTTTTGAGGAAAATACTTCAGCAGCACGATCGCAATCTGTACCTTTTGGTATTTATGCAGATAAATTTTATAAAATAGTTTTGTATTTACATATGTAATTATTTCTTTTATTTCCAGTAAATTTGTAATATTTTGATTTCTAATGTAATTTCAAACCGTTTTTCTATGAATCACTTTTTATAATAATTAGATATTTATAATGGGCCCGTCAAAAGGAATGCTTTTTCGCAGAGCTGTAAAAAGCTGCAATCAGATTGTATTGAATTCATAAAAAGTGTGTATTATTGTAAGCAGCTTTGCATGTAAAGCATATTGCTAAATTTCAAAAATTTAGAAGTATGTTATTGCAATCGATCTTCACCATGCATCATTTTGATTTCAGAAATTAAAATTGCAATAATTTAAAAAAATTTCATTCGCCATAAATCATTTCATTACAATTGGGCAATTCACAAGCTATTGTAAAGTATTGTAATGTTGTATACTGGTAAAGGTTTACAATAGGTGTATCAGTAGGGTTGATTTTTCTCATACAAATTTCAATACAACCAATACAACTGGGCAGCCTATGTTTATTGAGTGTGCTATTTGATATGTTTGTTATTCTGACAGTTTGTTAAAAAAAAATGTAAAAAAAATATGGAAGCGGTGAGACGAAAAAAAAACAAATTACTTGCATCGTGTGTATCATATATCAATTAGGACTTGAATCCGCCGCTAACAAATCTAATAACTGTTTTTCGCTTTCGCGTGGCATTTTTTTATTCAAATTTTTGTAAACAACAAACTGTAAACAATAACGAAATACAACAAAACACATACGAGAGTCTGTTCACAGGTACTGCGTTCTTATGCACATTTTCCTTTACAACATACAACTTTACAATAGCCAGTGAATTGCCCAAATAACTTACAAAATTTTTATTGCTGTAAACTCCCATTGTAAATCATTTACATTGTACAACTTACAACAGCAATAATTGTATTGTAATAAATTTTTATCGTAAATCATATTGATTGAAAATTATTATTATTAACTAGCTGACCCGGCAGACGTTGTTCTGCTAAAATTTATTCCTATGAAGCCTAAAGAAACGTCTTTGATTACCGTATTGCTAACCATTATCTTAGAGTCCATCTTAATGACTGCGAATAATGAAAAATTGTCTATTCTCTGAATTAAAGTTATAGTTATATTCGCCGCGACAAACCTACTTCCCCCGATCCCTATCCCTATCTCAATCCCTATATCTATTTCAGTCTCAATCTCAATCTTTATCCATATCCCCATCCCTATCCCTATCCCTATCCCTATCCCTATCCCTATCCCTATCCCTATCCCTATCCCTATCCCTATCCCTATCCCTATCCCTATCCATATCCCTATCCCTATCCCTATCCCTATCCCTATCCCTATCCCTATCCCTATCCCTATCCCTATCCCTATCCCTATCCCTATCCCTATCCCTATCCCTATCCCTATCACTATCCCTATCCCTATCCCTATCCCTATCCCTATCCCTATCCCTATCCCTATCACTATCCCTATCCCTATCCCTATCCCTATCCCTATCCCTATCCCTATCCCTATCCCTATCCCTATCCCTATCCCTATCCCTATCCCTATCACTATCCCTATCCCTATCCCTATCCCTATCCCTATCCCTATCCCTATCCCTATCCCTATCCCTATCCCTATCACTATCCCTATCCCTATCCCTATCCTTATCCTTATCCTTATCACTATCCCTATCACTATCACTATCACTATCTCTTTCTCTATCCCTATCCCTATGCCTATCCCTATCCCTATCCCTACCCCTATCCCTATATCTACCTACCTTTACCTTACCGGGATCGTCCATCACCATCCGGGTCCACTACTTTAGCCATCTCTGGGAAACAGCCTTAGAAATCACAATGAAAATAGCTGTATGTGGAAGCCTGCTCAACGCTTTTCATTTGCTACAAATATCGCTCGAAAACATTCAGGGGTTATCCGGGTCCACGCTTTGACCCAAATCTTGGAACCCGGCCTAGGCATCACTATTTAAAAAGCTCTTTGCTGAAGTCCTCCTCAACAGCTTTCATTTGATACCAATATCGCTCAGAAACTTTCCAGGGTCACTCGGTCCCACGTTTTAACCCATATCTGGGAACCCGGCTTAGCTATCGCAATGAAAATAACTTTATGTTGAAGGCCTGTTCAACGCCTTTCATTTGATACCAATATTGCTCGAAGACTTGCTGGATCGATCTGGGTCCTCATTTAGGCCTGTATTCCGGGAAGCTTCCACTTTTTAGAAATTCTATATACCCTACTATGTGCACTGAACCCACATGAATCTACTGTGAAAATTTCATAAAGAACGGTTGGTTACTTTGGGAGTTTATAAAGGACACACATCCATAGATGCACACATACACACATACACACAGATTTTTCCAATTTTCGGACTTTTCCGGAGGGATTTTCCAAAATTTTCTTCCGTACGAACCATCTCCTCGAGAATACGAACAACTGACAAAAAATTTTACAGAAATCGGCCCAGCCGTTCTCATCTGATGAGGTTAGTAACATTTTTTACACCATTTTTATATACATATATAGATTTTTCTCGGTATATTACTAATGCCTATATGACACTACATTTTTTCCCTGGTTTTTTTGGTTTTGAAAACCCACCGAAAGTCAAAATACAAAAACAATTCTTCCGTAGGTTGAAAAGAGACAAATACTCCCTCAAAAAAAATTTGATTGACATTAAACTTCAAACTAAATGAAAATAATATTTATTCCAAAAATTATTTTTTTTGAAATTTGAATTTAAATTACTGAAATAAAAAAGTTATGAAACTCAAATGGCAGAATAGCTGTGTATTCCATGTTATAAAGGGAAGCCAGTACACAATATAATTTTTCTTCCGGACTTCTTCTTTACCCTTACGGCCATAGCCAAGGCTTATCCAATACAGGTTAAGTTACTTGCGTTTGCTTTATCTTGTTTCTTCTTTAAAAATGTCAATGTGAAAGAGGAGAGAAATGAATTTCAATGTAAAATTTTTCCCAATTCGTTTTGTCTGACATTCACACTTTTTAGTATACATACACAATTCCAATCAGCTTATCTACTACGATATCCTTCTTTAGATAATTCTTGGCCATAGCAGAAGCTTACAAGAGACAAATTTAAAATTTGTATTTCCATATATTTTTTATTTTAAATATAATTTATTTTCTAGTTGTCAAATTGAAACAATTGTCAGAAAAAATTACCGAATGCCAAAAAACCTACCGAAATACAAGCTGGCTCGTTGGTTTTTAATCGCCTAGATGGTATTTTGTTTGGTTTTTTTCAATATAGCTTGCTCGCTTGCACCAACGCAAAACTGTATTTGACCATCTCCTTCACACAAAAAACCTGGTAGAATACCAGAAAAAAAATGTAGTGTCATATGGGCTTAACAACCGTGTTCAGTGATGCCAGAGAATAAAAATACAATAATAGTAAAACACTCTTTATAACTCTGACGAGTTTTATGGCCGAGCTTCTCTCCCAATTCGAGGTGTGCTCCTTTTGTTTTTCCTACTAATTGGGTGGATCCAAGGCAGATATACCAGGTAGGCGCAGGGGCGAATTCAGAAAATCCCCATGTATTTTGTTATTGTAATTGGTAGAGTGTAATTTCAAAATGATATTTCGCCGTGGTTAAAATCTGAATTCGCTTGGGACTCGCTCATTCCTATTGGCCATGATTATAATTCGCTTGGATTTTGACATTACACTCTATCTTTGGAAATAAAAAAAGTTGTTTCTGAATTCGCCCATGCGCCTACCTCTAAGTTATTGTACCATGGGTGGACCTACAGTTTTATGCCGGCTCCGAACGGCGAATGCATTTTTTAACACGATTTTATTAGTTTCACCTGTATGTACATATCGACGGCTGAGAATAAGATCGCCCTATTTCAAAAATTGTTTCAAAAACGCCCTATTTGAAAAATTGTTTCAATAACGTTCTATTTCAGATTTTGCTTCAAGAACGCCCTATTTGAAAAATTGTTTCAATAACGTCCTATTTCAGATTTTGCTTCAAAAACGCCCTATTTCAGAGAAAATTCCATATATATTTCTCTGAAATAGGGCGTTTTTGAATAATTGTCTGATTTGTGGATTTGGGCCGGCGCGCCGGCGCGAAAAAGCACGCCGGCGTCGCCGCCACCGCTGAAATATTTTTGGAATAGCGCCGCCGCCGCCGGAATCACTGTCGGCGTATATGTCTAGTATGTACATATGTACATATGTATATATGTACGTATGTATATATGTATGTATTTATGTAAACAAGTTACGTATACGCAGAGTAGTTCACTGTATATTTGCTTGTACGCATGTATGTAATCGACTCCTTTTGGCATTGCATAAGTTAACGCGAAAGCGTGTGTATTCATACACTGAATGGGGTTTTTCCGTGTGAGATGTTATATGTATGTATGTATAAAAGATTTAAGCGGATCTCAAAACGGTTCCAACGATTTTTATGAAATTTGTGGCCAACCTATGCAAAATTACTTTTTTTGAATGCTCATATATGTATTTATTATTGATTTGTCAAAAATCACAGTTCTTCTATAATACATACATACATACGTATCCCATACGTACACATACATATGTACATAACCCAGTTGGAATCTTATGCATACAACATAAATTTTGGAAGCATGAATTGGAGCTGTGTATGCATGCCGGTATAAATGCTCGTCTATTTCCTTTTTACACGTATGGTTTCTCAGAGAGCATGCATACTCTAACCCCTCATATGTATCATATTGTATGCATACTCTTGAAAAAATGCTGAAAGCATACAGAATGACTCATACAGCATATATCGGATGTATAGATCATTTATACATACAAAGGTACTAATTCTGCATTAATAGGGTAGTATGAATGTTGCATTAATACAGTTTCAGTAACATTCTCATAGAATTATTAAAATTCCTATTAAAAATAATAATTAATTTAATTTAGCCACAGATATTATAACCATTGCAATTTGATTGAAGGTCATATTATGGTGGGGAGTCACCCTGAAAGATGTTTTGACACGAATACCCATATTGTTATTCAATGTCTATGAAACTGAAGATTGAATACAGCTCGGAATATAATAAAACTGTTAGATACAATCTACTGAAAATAAATTTGGTGGTTTTGTCCCACTATACAGAGATAGAACTAACCCTGGATCATCTCGTTATATTTCTTTAATAATGCACGTCTACAATGCGTACGTTTTCTTACCAAAATCGATATGGTCAGCCCGTTAAGTTGCGCAAATATGCAAAAGGAGGATATCAAAGGGACGATACAAACTGCTAACGCTAGAGGTTTTGCAACAGATTAATCGGGTGAATCTCTACGTATAAGTAGAAAGTGGTGATGACGATGATGATCGTTGAAATTTTTTCGAATAAATATTTTTGACAAAATGAAAATTTTCAAGACAAAACGTAAAATAAAAAACAAGGAGCTCTCAATATATTGAAAGAAAAATATCATAAAGTAGATATGTATATCATTAAAAAATTTATAATGCATACGCATGCATATCGCATGGATATTTCATGTATATATACAAATTATACACACCGAAAACTCATAAATTATTCATATTTTTCATGCATACAGCATTCATAATTTTATGTGAACAAAATTTATTTATTTTCACAAATCATGCTCTGTACGCACTTTTCCATGCACACAGCATGCATAATTCGTGTATCAATACATCTGATTTCAACTGGGAAATAATAAATATATAATACATACATAAATATATAAATATAGATTTGTGAAGAGCGTGGTTTTGATGGAGATTAATATCCTGCTGAAGATCATTGTGGTTACGCAGGGCCAGCACCTTGTGGTGGTGGTCCCGCAGGTCCAACTCCTTGTGGTGGTGGTCCCGCACGTCCAGCACCTTGTGGACACTGAACACCTTGCGGTGGTGACGCAGGGCGACACGTTCGTGGAGCATTAGTTGGTTGTGGCTTTGCTTGTCGTATACCACCTCGAAACTCGACACCATTATTAGCTCCGTTGGGCAAATTGTTATTACCTCCTTCGAGTGGCTCAGCAGCACATTCCTGGGCTAAAAGGCACCATGCAACCAGAGCTGTGAAAATAATTTTAGCGCGGTGCATTTTAATTAACACGTACTTATTATTAGCCATGGGTAATGGCGCAATTTTTTTGGCGCTGATACAATAACGCCAGCGCCAACCGTGGCGCCAACTCACGGTACTGGCGCAATAACACCTTTAGCGCAATTGTCATCGAATAATCGATAAATAACATTTTTTCGCTTGTTACTGTTTACCATCCCCGTTTTATTGCACAATTAATTTTAATTTTCATAATCATTTGGAAAAATATTCCGTATATATGTGAAAATATGCTGGAAATTAGAGTCACTTAGATCACTATCAAGCACACATAATTGTGACGTCATACGTATACATATACTATGATGCTGTTATTGGCGTTGTGGTTGCGCCATTTTACACTAGCGCTATATTGGAGCTGGTGTTAGCGCGCGAAATTGAGTCAGTGTTATATTGCAATAGCGCATCATTGAGTTGGCGCTATATTGAGTTGGCGCTATATTGAGTTGGCGCTATATTGAGTTGGCGCATTTCCCAAATCGGAGTTAGCGCAATAACACCAGGGTTGGTGTCAGCGCAATTGCGCCGCGCAGCGCAGTGTTACCCATGCCTACTTATTATGTTTAGAACTCTTTAAAACGTGATTTCAACTATAACAGCTCTTAATTCCGTAGTCCCTTTTATACCCAAAATTTGAGTACAATTACGATTAAAGGCAAACAACTAAATAATACTTTATTTCTGTCCAAAAACTGTTTGTTAACTTTTAGTGAGAATCACACTCATAAAAAAGCGCGTGTGCTATTGACGCATTTCGAAATTCTTGTAGATTCATATGGTTCTCCCCTCAATTTGAGTTCCGCTTTTTTTATACTCAGCTGTACTAGTACACAGAGTATTATAGTTTTGATTTCCTAACGGTGGATTGTAACAGAATGAAATAATCGAGATAGATATAGACTTATATATATCAAAATGATCAGGGTGAAAAGAGAAATCGATTGAGCCATGTCCGTCCGTCTGTCCGTCTGTCCGTCCGTCCGTCTGTCCATCTGTGCGCAGGAAACTCGCGCAAAAATCGAGATATTTTGATGAAATTTGAAATGTAAGTTGGTATCAAGACAGGAACGGATGGTATTGAAAATGGGCGAAATCGGACCATGACCACGCCCACGTCCCCTATATAGTAAAAATCGGAAATTTTGTATCTCAGTCACTAATAGAGCTAATTCTCGTTCTGTGAAAACGTGAAATGAAAAGCTTTTTCAAATTTTCATAACATTTTTGATTTTCGTTCTATAAAAAATTAAACCAGCTATCTCAGCGTTTTCATATGATAAAAATAAACGGAAACGAAACGAGAACGGAAACTAAACGAGAACGGAAACGAAACGAGCCGCTTTCGATTCACAATTTCTCTGCTCGCTATAAATTTCTATCTGTCGAATTTAGTATTCCTTAGATATAAAAAAATTAGATTTATAAGAATACCAATGTAATCTTGTCAATATGTCGATGTATTAGCCGCTTTCGATTCACAATTTCTCTGCTGGCTATAAATTTCCCTCTGTCAAATTTATATGTGAATGATAGCGAGCAGAGGGAAATTTGTATCGACCAGTTAGCGAGTATGGCTACTACTCATTATGGGTTCAAACATTTTTGTTCGATCCGACCTCGCTTGTATGATGGCGAATCGAAAACGCCAATTGTAAAAGACTTTAGTCTAAAAATGCAACCAATATCTTTTCAAATTAAAATTAAATGGTAACGAGCAAAGGGAAATTTTTATCGACCAGCTAGCGAGTGTGGCTAATACCCATTATGGGTCGAACATTTTTGTTCGATCCGACCTCGCTTGTTCGATGGCGAATCGAAAACGCCACATATGAAAATTGAGACAATTTTGCGAGCGTATTTCAAGAAAACGGTACATTCCCAATCAAACATTTGTTTACATTGTGATGCAGAATTTTATTCTCTTTCATTTGATACAAAACATTTGTTTGTACTGTGAATTTCATTTTTTTAATTAATCGCCAAAATGGCCATGAAATACCCTATCCTGAGCCGTATGCTGTTTTTTGCTTGTTTTCGCAATTTCGTTTTTTAATTTGTTATTTATTGTTTATGTTTATGCTTTTGTTTCTTTCAATAGTCCACTTTCAAAAGTGTCTATGTGATTTTTTTTTCGATGTTGAGTTTTTGATGGATTGTGTACTAGTATTTGAAGGTGCACTATGTCCAACAGAATCGCTTGATCTGTACTATACCTAGGAGTAAATTATAAGCGTCTTAATCCATTCATGTCCATGTTTTAACCCACTTTAACCAGTCGCTTTCTACCTGATATCCCAACGTAGAAAGGTCTCCTTTTTCTGTCGGTTCCGAGCGTTTTTCTACACTAAGAGAGAGAAGGAGGGAGGTTTTGTAAGAAGAACCGTATTATTATGCGTTCCAATTTCAAAACTATCTATTTGAAAAAACGCCGTCTCAAAACTAGCTATGTGAAATATTTAACATTGAATTTGCAAAAATCTTTCATAGCGCGATTTTATTTTTAATAATTCCTTATGGGCTAAGCTTTCAGGTAATAACAAAAAATATTCAATTCACGGCTTGAGGCCGTGGTCGTTTTTTTCCAATTTGTAGCTTAAGGCTGTGTGCCAATCGGTAACATTTTTCTCTATGGGAAAATGAGGTAGAAAATTTTACCATGTTGAGAAAAAAAAACCAATTTTGCTGTGCCAAACGGAAGAGAAAATTTTGACAGTTACAAAGATAAACTTTTGGACGAAAACGAACGATAGAATTTTAAAACGTAAAATGAATATAATTGGTGATGGCAATATTGATGGAAGCAGAAGAAATGTATTCATGTAATGATCTAATGTTATTTTGTTTTTAAATATTTGTGTTACTTGTATATGTATGTAATTACTAAATGTCAAAATTTTACCTAGCCCATTGAGCTAGGTAAAATTATGACACTAGAATTCACCACGAATACTGCCAAAATTTTACTCCCTTATGTCAAAATTTCATTTTTTCTACCGATTGGCACACAGCCTAATATGAAAAATTTTCATAGCCACTTTTTGGAGTCGGCTACCCGTTTGTTTTGTTTTTGAGTAATTTTTCAGATTCATTTTTGTTTTTATTTATATGGCCGTTTTAATTCTAATAATTATTTTATGTGAATTTAAATGAGCTATTGTCCATTTTTTAATGAAGAAAAATTGAAAAAAATTTTAGAAGTAGAAGTGAGGTAGAAGTTATGGATCCATTTCGGAGACCACCACATCCCCTCATCAGACTTCTTCAAGCGGCCTCAACCGAGAATCGCACTTAAGTCGTTCGATTGGTAGTCACAGGTCTATTTTTGTTTGTTTTTCTCTTCGCTTTTTTTGTTTATTTTACAGGTCTATTTTTGTTTGTTTTTCTCTTCGCTGTTTTTGTTTATTTTACTATATTTCGTTATTTTTGATTTAGTTTTTTAATTCCACGAATTAATTTGCCTTAACCTTAGTATTTCGATCGCTTCAGTAGAACACGAAATAAAACACATTCAAGGCAAATTCATTCATAAAATGCTATTTTTTCATGATTTCTAAAAAAGAAGCCAAAATAACCTTTCTGTGCATACTCTAAATCCAAAGAACTTTGCAGTTTAATAAAAATTTATCCGCCGTTGAAAAGTGCTTAACAACGCCGAGTTATTAATTCAAGGAGCAAGCGTTGTTGACTCAAAATCTTTCGTATTTAATTTAACAATGGAAACTGTTGAATCAAATATTTACAATAATTTGAAAAAATTTGTTCGTATATCGTTATAAAAATATTTACATATCGTCGTACCATACGAAAACTAACATATTTAAAATTTCTGGCGAAAGCTATTAATAAAAAAATTCTGTACGAAAAGTACATGGTATACCATGCGAAAAGTAGAACATTTGACTTTTGGCCGACGAAAAGTAATAAAATCGAGTTTTGGCTGACGAAAAGTAATAAAATCGACTTTTGGCTGGTATCAGTAATTATATACTGTTTTTACATTAAAATTGTTGTTGTTTAAACGAAATTGATAGTTTTCGTCAGCCAAAAGTGGATTTTATTACTTTTCGTCAGCCAAAACCAAGGCTGCACAACGATATCAACAAAAATATTTTGTTTTGTTGAATATCAAATAAAAATTAACAAAAAAATTTTGTTTTGTTGAATATCAAACAAAAACAAGTAAAAGCGCGGCTGTCTTCGGCCGTACCGAAGACTTCATACCTTTTATGAGTGGGGAAATGAAAAGTTACCTATGTATGTACATAGCCGGATTAAGTTTAATTTATAATTTTAATTCTGTGGGTTATTTATGGAAAGATTTATTAGAAAAAATGGGGTCTTGGCTATTTAAATGGATGAGTTATACACCAAAATGTCCATATCTGAACAATCGGTTGTAGGGGAGCTATAGGTTATAGTGGTCCGATCTTAACAATTTTCGGTAATCCCGTTTGGGTCCATATGGGTACAAATACTTAAAAATTTCAGGCCGTTAGCTGTTAAAATGGAGGAGTTATACACCAAAATGTGTATATCTGAATAATCGGATGTTGTGGAACTATATGTTATAGTGGTCCGATCTTGACAATTTTCGGTAACCTTGTTTGGGCCAAAATGGGCACGTCTACTTCAAAGTTTCATGTCCTTAGCTGTTTAAATGGGGAAGTTATGCACAAATTACATCCAAAAATTTAATGTATATCTGAATAATCGGTTGTTTTCTATATGTTAAAAAAAAAATTTATTCGTATATCGTTATAAAAATATTTACATAGGTAATTGCATATTACAATCATCATTGGCACCATTTAATCCTCAAATCCAATCTCTCCACATCATATGCAAATACCATCCTTTTCACAAAAATCTTTCTCGCTTAGTTCCATTGATTGCTATGAATTGAATACTGGACAGCAATCGCCTGCAACTTCTACAACGAAAGAGAATAAGAATAAGGATCTAAGAATTGTTATGATAGGCATGCCAGCGCTTACTATCGGTATCGCCCCAGCCGATCGGCACTTTCAAACGCTCATTTTCCCCTTGCAGCCACTTGTTGAGTGGTTCGAAGTACTCCAACAGCGCTGAGGGGTTCATTTCAGTTTCGCCTGTGAATTCTTGCAACACTTTCTTCCAGTAAATCGAACCGCCGGCAGTCAAGAATTTCCTGTTTTAATAGATAAATTTAAATATTATCAAATTCAGAACAAAAATGTATAATGAAGCATCTTACTTAAAAGCTGCACCGGCTTCCTTGTTATTGTAAATATCACAGTTGTCCAATGTCTTCTCCGGATCGCCCTTTACATATTGACCAGCTTTAATACACAAGGCTTTATGAAATTGAAATTGGAAAATATGCGCCGCAAAGTAACGCAAATATTCCGTATCCGAGGAGATGTGATATTTAGCCGGCGGATCAAAGTCATTATCTGTGCGCTGTACGGGTGGTTCAATACCGGAAAACTCCGAACGCATTTGCCAAAAAGCGCAATTCCATTTAGATTCCTCCACTTGACCACGGAACACAACGTAACGATATTTGTCCATCGTATAAGCGAAAGGTAGGAATACAATTTTTTTCATAGCCTAAAAATAAACATCACTTAAATTTTCATGGTGGTACATGAATTCAACTTCTAAAACATACAGTTTTGAATAATTCATTAATGCGGCTCTGTTCATCCAATTTGACCACATTCGAAAGTCCAATCGAGTGGAGATGCTTAGGCGAGCTCACCGAGAGCGCAATAACATCACCAACAGCCTCATGGAAACCGGGATTAGGCGCACCACGATAAACCGTCGGTTGATTTTCGTACAGCAAATAGTATTGTATATGACCGAGCTCATGATGCACCACATACAAATAGTGGCTATTCACTTCAGTGCACATTTTGATGCGCACATCACTGTCCTGAAACAAATCCCAAGCGGACGCATGACAAACAACTTCACGATCGGTGGGTCTTGTTAACATACTCAAATCCCAAAAGCTCTTTGGCAGTGAGCGCATACCGAGTGATCGGAAAAATTCATCGCCCAATTGAAATATTTTCAGTACGGTATAATTCTGTTTTAGCATCTCGTCTGTAACTTCAACGAACGGCTTTTCGGGATACGGCGTGAAGAGTGGCAGTGCCTCGTCCCATTGCTGTCCCCACATATTACCCAACAGATGCATGGGTATATTGCCATTTTCAGAGACGACTTCATCACCGTAATAAGCACGAAGCCGATAACGAACATAGCCATGCAATTGACGATAAAATGGCAATATCGCTTTATATACCTTATCGAGATTCGCTTCGAAGTCCGGATCTTCATAGAAGTGAACCCAATAATCAGCATACGAAGAAAACCCTAATTAAGAACGTGTATAGTTAGAGGAAATAATAATATTAAAAACAAGCGAGTAATCAATCGATTCATAAAGATAATACAAAATTCAATTAGCGAACTGTGTAAGAAGCTACATACATGTATGTATGTATATATATTACGTTATCATTTTATGTCTGCCTTTATGCATATATGGAAGAAAATTGAACACTCAGCAAATGATAAGTGAACTACTTTAATCTGGTGCCACAAAAACAATAATCGCTCAAATAGCACCTTACATTTTGCCTATATATTCATTCTCTTAACAACTCACCATTCAAAAGCGATGCCTTCCGAGTCAATTCAACATAAGTTTTAAAATTTTCACGCATCGGTGTACCCGCCTTATCGTGCCACTGACGCCAATAGTGCCTCAATTCCCTTGGATTGCGACTATTTGCAAGTCGCTCAATTAAATGTGGCTCCAATTGTAGCTTGCAATCTTCAAACCCCTCTTCAGCAATTCCAGCGGCCCCTTTATTGTTATTGTATGGACATACTGTGGTCGTGGCATAATTAGTTTGCATGGAACTGATGGCATTTAACAGTTTTTTATATTCATCATCAGGCAGTACGTCTATACCCAAATCTCCAAGTAATTTTGCCTGCCGCTTGATATCCTCATCTTCGTATTCTGTATATCCAGCGGCAATAACTTTGTTGGCCAAAACTTTATTAGCAGCAGCATTCTCCGCGGACACCCTTATCTTAGCCAGTCTATTTGACTCTGTAACGTTCGTGTTGTACTGGTATTCAGTAAGGAATTCATTGTGACGACGCTGGCGCAGCAATTCATTTTGTTCTTCCAAATAAGCGCGAGCCCTCCACTTCAATACGTATGGGCTGACCGGTCCCGGAGGCTCATTGCAAAATATTTGGACGGGCTGTACGTTTAGAATAGATTATTTTTGATTGCATATTATTTATGGAAATATCTTACCACTGTGAAGGATAACAGTGCCTGCAATAGCAACACACTTGGCAGAGAAATGCACTTGATTTGTCTCATTGCGTACTGCTTGCGATTGCTCAACCTCCCAGTTTCCCTGTAGATTGGCAAATAAGTGAAATCAACCGGTTATTGATCGCGACTGAATGTAGAATTGATAAAAAGTGCCCGATTCTAAACGAAAAATCCATAAGGATTTTTCCGCTTCTCCCTGTTCCCTTATAGTGCAACTCTAATAGTCCAACTCTAATGCACCGTATGCGAATGCGTGTGCGTATGCGCATCTAAACGTTTTCTTGCGTGCGGCCCTGGCTGCTCCAGTGTATGCGCATGGTTGCGTCTATCAATTACACTACATACATATATACAATTCCCGCCATTGTTATTTTTGAAAATACATATTTTACCAATTCGCGAAAGATTTAATAAAATGTATAATGGATGACGATTTAGAATTGATATTAATTATGATAGGAAGTGTTATTGCCGTATATAAGGAATACTTTAAAATTATTAAAAAAAAAAAGTAACATTCGAGTACGTGATTTGTTTTTGGAAAGGGAAGTTAGTGTTTCTTTAATTTGATGAAAACCCGTGAAGTGGATCAGTTCCAAATTAATAATGATATAATACACTGGCGCTATTATAACTCTGACGAGTTTAATGACCGAGCTTCTCTCCCAATTCGAGAAGTGCTCCTTTTGTTTTTGCTAATTGGGTGGACCTACAGTTTTATGCCGGCTCCGAACGGCGAATGCATTTTTTGTGAGAAGCTTTTTCATGGAAGAAATACACTCGGAGGGTAAGCCGCCCACTGCCGAAAGGTTACCGGTATTTCTAAAAACCCAATAATTGGTTTTTAATTAATTAGACAAATTTTTTTGGTGTTTGTCCGGACTGGGGTTAGAACCCGAGACCTCTGGTATAGCAGGCGAGTGCTCTACCCATTGCGCCACAGCGGCCACATTGCCAAATTGCTATCCATTGATTTTTATGTATTGTAAGAATTACAGTTGCTTTGCCTTAAAATATCAGACTATAAATTTTGGTTAATACAAATATGTATGTACATATATGCACAACCTCTGAAATCTGGTGTTCTGTTATACCAAGGCGAAAACTCCCCATTCAAAAGAGTACTCATATCACTTAAATATTTTTTCACAGTTAAACTTATTTAAGTTTCAATTATGTATTTTTACACGGGTAACTACATATGTATATGTAATTTAAATTCATACTATGTACATGGATATGCAGATAGTAATTAACATATAATTAATATTAACCATTTCTAAATATATTTAAAACACCTTTTAATTAACATTTCTGCTGGCAAACAAATTTTCACTACTTCACTTTAAATCAATATAACGAAGTTTTTACGATTCATAGATGGGCAGTTTCAAGTAGCAGTAGTAATGCATTACCAGTATTCAAGCAGTAAAATATTTGTCTTTGACTTTCTACCGACAATTTTTGCAAAACTCAGTTCCAACTCGAATATTTTGCAACATAAAGTAATATTTTAATAGCTATTGCAATTTTATAAGCATTCAGTAAGCTTTACTGCACTTGCTTTTTTACTGAATTACTGAGTTTACTGCAGTATGCCCATCTATGTTACGATTAAATATGTATACCGATGTAGCAACCAAATTAATATTGGCTGCGAAACGCATAGAAAACGCATAGAAGTAGAAAATTTTCAACTTAGCTGCATTCGAATGCGTGTTCGAAAACATCTTCGAATTTTCTATGCGTGTGGTGCATTTACATCCGTGCCACTGGAGTTTGCCTCATTTAAACACAGGTATGCAACACGGCTGTCAGTGACACGCACACGCATACGCATCTGCATACGGTTCATTAGAGTTGCACTATAATGAACCGTATGCAGATGCGTATGCGTGTGCGTGTCACTGACAGCCGTGTTGCATACTTGTGTTTAAATGAGGCAAACTCCAGTGGCACGGATGTAAATGCACCACACGCATAGAAAATTCGAAGATGATTTCGAACACGCATTCGAACGCAGCTAAGTTGAAAATTTTCTACTTCTATGCGTTTTCTATGCGTGTTGCCGCTAATACTAGGTTGGTTGCTACATCGGTATACATATTTTTTTGGTAAAAACTTCGTTAAATTGATTTAAAGTGAAGTAGTGAAAATGTGTTTGCCAGCAGAAATGTTAATTAAAATGGGTTTTGAATATATTTAGAGATGGTTAATATTAATTATATGTTAATTACTATCTGCATACCCATGTAAATAGTACATGAATTTAAATTACATATACATATGTAGTTACCCGTGTCTAAATACATAATTGAAACTTAAATAAGTTTAACAGTAAAAAAATAATTAAGTGAAGTGAGTATTCTTTTGAATAGGGAGTTTTCGCTTTGGTATAACAGAACACCAGATTTCAGAGGTCGTGCATATACATATTTGTATTAAACAAAATTTTCAGTCTTATATTTTAAGGCAAAGAAACTGTAATTCTTACAATACATAAAAATCAACGGATAGCAATTTGGCAATATGGCCGCTGTGGTGCAATGGGTAGAGTACTCGCCTGCTATACCAGAGGTCTCGGGTTCTAACCCCAATCCAGACAAACTCCAAAAAAATTTTTCTAATTAAGTAAAACCCAATTATTGGGTTTTTAGAAATAGCGGTCACTCTCGGCAGTGGGCGGCATACCCTCCGAGTGTATTTCTGCTATGAAAAAGCTTCTCACAAAAAATGCATTCGCCGTTCGCAGCCGGCATAAAACTGTAGGTCCACCCAATTAGGAAAAACAAAAGGAGCACTTCTTGAATAGGGAGAGAAGCTCGGTCATTAAACTCGTCAGAGTTATAATAACGCCAGTGTATTATTATTATTATATTATTATTAATTTGGAATTGATCCACTTCACGGGTTTTCAACAAATTAAAAAAAAACACTAACTTCCCTTTCCAAATACAAATTACGTTCCCGAATGGTACGTTTTTTTTTTAATAATTTTAACGTATTCCGTATATACGGTAATAACACTTCCTATCATAATTAATATCAATTCTAAATCCGCATTCATTATACATTTTATTGAATCTTTCGCGAATTGGTAAAATATGTATTTTCAAAAATAACAACGGCGGAAATTGTATATATGTATGTATGTAGTGTAATTGACAGACGCAACCATACGCATACACTGGAGCAGCCAGGGCCGCACGCAAGAAAACGTTTAGATGCGCATACGCACACGCATTCGCATACGGTGCATTAGAGCTGGACTATTATAGTGCAACTCTAATGAACCGTATGCAGATGCGTATGCGTGTGCGTGTCACTGACAGCCGTGTTGCATACCTGTGTTTAAATGAGGCAAACTCCAGTGGCACGGATGTAAATGCACCACACGCATAGAAAATTCGAAGATGGTTTCGAACACGCATTCGAACGCAGCTAAGTTGAAAATTTTCTACTTCTATGCGTTTTCTATGCGTGTTGCAGCCAATATTAGGTTGGTTGCTACATCGGTATACATATTTTTTTGGTAAAAACTTCGTTAAATTGATTTAAAGTGAAGTAGTGAAAATGTGTTTGCCAGCAGAAATGTTAATTAAAAGGGGTTTTAAATATATTTAGAGATGGTTAATATTAATTATATTTTAATTACTATCTGAATACCCATGTACATATTTAGTACATGAATTTAAATTACATATACATATGTAGTTACCCGTGTGTAAATACATAATTGAAACTTAAATAAGTTTAACTGTAAAAAAATAATTAAGTGAAGTGAGTATTCTTTTGAATAGGGAGTTTTCGCCTTGGTATAACAGAACACCAGATTTCAGAGGTTGTGCATATACATATTTGTATTAACCAAAATTTTCAGTCTTATATTTTAAGGCAAAGAAACTGTAATTCTTACAATACATAAAAATCAACGGATAGCAATTTGGCAATATGGCCGCTGTGGTGCAATGGGTAGAGTGCTCGTCTGCTATACCAGAGGCCTCGGGTTCTAACCCCAGTCCAGACAAATTCAAAAAAAAATTTTTTCTAATTAAGTAAAACCAATTATTGGGTTTTTAGAAATAGCGGTCAAATTTCGGCAGTGGGCGGCATACCCTCCGAGTGTATTTCTGCTATGAAAAAGCTTCTCACAAAAAATGCATTCGCCGTTCGCAGCCGGCATAAAACTGTAGGTCCACCCAATTAGGAAAAACAAAAGGAGCACTTCTTGAATAGGGAGAGAAGCTCGGTCATTAAACTCGTCACGTTCCCGAATGGTACGTGTTTTTTTTTTTTAATAATTTTAACGTATTCCGTATATACGGTAATAACACTTCCTATCATAATTAATATCAATTCTAATTCCCCATTCATTATACATTTCATTGAATCTTTCGCGAATTGGTAAAATATGTATTTTCAAAAATAACAACGGTGGAAATTGTATATATGTATGTATGTAGTGTAATTGACAGACGCAACCATACGCATACACTGGAGCAGCCAGGGCCGCACGCAAGAAAACGTTTAGATGCGCATACGCACACGCATTCGCATACGGTACATTAGAGTTGGACTATTATTCTAAACACAAATTCCTTGTGGATTTTTTCGCTTCTCCCTTTCCGGCTATTCTAAATGATGTTCGAAAAAGTGAAAAGCGAATAAGGAAGAAAAGTAGGTATCATGAATGAAAATAAAAGCGAGAATTTATGCAATTATTTTGCGAGATTTTTCACAAGACCATTTTAAGTGAATAATGAATGAATTTTGTTAATAAAAAATAAATAATTGAATTAATTATGTACTGGTTTGCTTATTTTTATGACGGAAAGTATAAACAGCAAATAGATATTTGTTATGGTTGGCATTCGAATATCGAGTGGAGCAGCAATGCATGGCGGTCAGCATGATCTAGGGTTGCACTGTGGCTAGTCATTGTCGGCTGGGCGGGGTTCTTGCCTACATTGCTGTCCTGCGCCATAAACAGAAAAAAATTCATATCATGCCTTTTCAAACCAAAACGAGTAAAATCACACTAAAACAACATCCGGTTTAGGCGGATGCCACGGACGGACCGTTGAAAAATTCGAAAATTCAAAATAACCCGAAAAATCCAAATTCAAGAGGCCAGGCATCAGTTAAATTTAAATAAATGCAAACCGAGGGAAAAAGACGTTAAAATTTGAATATGAATTTTGAACGTACATATGTACGTTAAAGTCAGACGGACGTTAGCAAAACATTTAAACCGAAATTTAAATCGGACGGAAATACTGACAATCGACGGAAAAATTTGAAAATAGATAATCGGACGTTATATTTAAATAATCTCGGACGGAAGAGAAAAGATTTAGAAATTTAAATTTGAATACACGTTGAAATCAAAAAAAAACTGTCAAAGTGAATTTGAATTTGAATATACATATATATCGCGGAAAAAAATCGTTAAATTTGAATTTAATTTGAATCAACCGGAAGGACCGGTTATTAACAGGCATCTGAAAATACATAAAAGAAGCTGAAATTTAAAATATATGAACAATCAAAAAAAAGTTAAAGGCCGAACTCACAAGGGGGTGGCGTTGCTGATGTTGTTGCAGCGCCGGTGCATTTTTGTCCCACCCTAATCCATGGTTACTGTCGCACCCGAATATCAGTAACCCCTTACCTGTGGTGCGCCGCTGGTGTTGTTGCAGCGCCGGTGCTTATCTACCCACCCTCATCCTTGGTCATCAGTGCACCTATAATTCGATGACCCCATATTATTATGCGCCGCCGGTGTTGTTGCAGCGTCGGTGCTTTTCGACCCACCCTCATCCATGGTCATCAGTGCACCTATGTTTTGATGACCCCATTCCTGAAAACCCTATGCCTTTTAAATAAGGGTAATCAGCATTCCCATTTTAAATTTTTGACAATTTATTTGGAATTCATTTCCCCTTTTTTTATAGCCTACGTCTAATTTTTCTCTGCGTTTAGCATATTAGGGCGCCCTTTCTAATAAACTAGTATTAAATAACAATATTGTGGCAAGCTTGATAATACTCGATTAAACCATCAAACAAAAGGAAAGGAAACTAAAGAACAATTGTAGGGGACTCAAAACACCGGCCCTTGTGTAAGCTTATAAATGAACTATAAAAGGTGTTATTGCAATAAGCTTACAATATACAATTGTTCTGAAGTCCTATTACATTTCGCTTACTCCCCGTCCTGCTGGGAATCTACATAATTATGCACATACGTGCGTCAATTCAAATGATGAAAATTTAAAAGGAAAAAAATTGAAATATACGAAATAATAAAAATAGCTTACGACCTAGGCTCCGGTGACTGGTACTGATGCTACTGCTGTCAATGTGCTGTTGGTGATGCCGCTACTGTAGTAACCGTGACCCTGGTGTTGCTGCTGCAGTGCTGATAATTTTTTTTTTTTTGATTAATTTTACTTTATTTATTATAAAAAAAATTTTTTTTTTTTTTTTTTTTTTTGAGTTTTTGTTTGGAATTTGGTAGCTTTTAGGCAAGCTTTATCAGTTCTCTTAAATATTTGTTTAATTTTGCGATTTGTTCATAATTGTTTATCGTCGGAGTTTCGGTTTGATTATTAGGGCTGTCGGTTATCTCCGCATTTCAGTGTTCGTATCCTTGTTTTTTTTTTTTGTATGTGGTTCAAATAGAATATACGCTCAAATGTTGCCTCATCACATAGATATTCGTGTAAAACTAACATTTATACACATTTATATCAAAATTTTTTTTTTCCTTTTTTTTTTTTTGTTTTCTCGCAACGAAATTTGTCAGAGTAATATCACATTTTCTCTCACTAGGATCTTTTTTATATACAAATAATCATTTTATTGACTGTTTACTTTTTTATATGCATATATTTGCTTTGACATTGTGTTAGCAATAAAGTAAAGAACCACGAAATTAGTTAATTTTGCTTGATTTCTATGTTTTACTTCCATTTTTAACTTTGGTAATTATCTAGTTTACGGTGCAACGACTAAATTAGTTCCTTCTTTGAAAAGAGGGGAATCAATCTACGCATTTCGATCTCAGGAACACGAATCAGAAGGCGGAGCTTAACTTTTTTTATTTCAATAAGAAGTTATTAACAAAAAAAACATTGACACATTTGCTTGCCGCAAAAAAACCACGAATACACACAATTTTGCATTAGTCAGGGAATTTATGATATTTAAAAATTGAAGTATATACATATATATGTACATAGGTTACACGTGTATAGCGACTAAAGTGTGCTATTATAGCAGATCAATAATCATTGTTTATCATATTAATGGTCGGAGTGACAAGTCACTTTGAAATTCCGCGATCTCCACTTCTAGCAAAGAGATTTTTAAGTTTTCAACTTTTTATTTTATTTATTTTTTGTTATAAATACTAAATAGTATTTAGTATGAGCGGTGCTACCACTTATTAATTACGCTCGTTCACTTTCTCGCCCAACTCGTTTACGCACGATTTTGACACAACCGATTCGTTCGCATTCCCGTACTCAACTCCTACCGCTGTACTAAAATTTTTTGTATCCAAGCGTGCCTTCCACCTTTTTATCTATCCAGTTTGGAAGAGTCCCGTTTTCTTTCCATATAGCCTGCAGTGGTGTAGTGACGTGTGCACAATAGTGGCGTGACTTTACGGTTACCCGAATGTCTACATCATGGTATGACGCTAGCAATGACACAAGCGAGATAGAATACGGTTGCCATGACACACAAAAAAAAATTACCAAAACTTTCGGAATAAAATGCCTCAAGCATTTTTCCCATGAAACTATTTCAAAATAATCGATTGTATTCGTGCCCTAGAAAATTTGCTACTGTAAAATTCTATTAGTGTACGTTGGGAATATTAATAGACATTGTTGTCTTACGCTCAAATTATAAAAATGGTAAGAGACAAGAAAATCTGATTAATGAAACAATAGTATAAACATGCGGTAAATAATTAATTAATTTTCTGTGAACTATGTAAAATTTAAAATTGTATGGAGCGCATAAGAACATTTTATAATAGGTGCATTTGAAAGTACTAAGTACCCGAATAACCACGTGTTACGTATTTTCAGAATAAGAAGTGTTCATGGCAACCCTGGAGAACCAGTTTGCTCGTCACCAATACATGTACATGCTTTTCTCTCTCATGCCAACATGTCGCCATCATTCACTGGAAGTTATTGGGAACTACTAAAAAACTACTGAAATAGTGGTGCTGCCACACAGACAAAATTAAGCAACCGAAATTAACCCGTTTATGATCGATATCAGGATTGATATCGATAGCAAACCATAACATATTTTAGTAAGTTTATTGAAAGGGCAGCCGGATTAGGATTGGGCGATATATATCGATATATCAATATATCGATATTTTTAAAATAGTACAGCCGATAATATCGTTTAAATGGGGAAGTTACGCACAAATTACATCCAAAAATTTCATGTATATCTGAATAATCGGTTGTTTTCTATATGTTAAAAAAAAAATTTATTCGTATATCGTTATAAAAATATTTACATAGGTAATTGCATATTACAATCATCATTGGCACCATTTAATCCTCAAATCCAATCTCTCCACATCATATGCAAATACCATCCTTTTCACAAAAATCTTTCTCGCTTAGTTCCATTGATTGCTATGAATTGAATACGATAATATCGACGATATTTTGAACTATCGTGCATCGATAATCGATAATTTTTGCCATTTCGAGCCAAATTCGATATTTTTCATACATTTCTGATTCGCTTCGAATTTAACAGCAGAACATTTTTTAAGAAGTGGTATAACCATAATGTCCGGGTGCTTGAATTTACATTACTTTCTTCTTCAAGCAATTCTTAATGATTTTTATGTTTATACTTCAGGATTCGTAGAATATCTGTAGATCGATCCAACTTTAACAACAAATATCTAGTAAACTATAAGTCTGCGGCAAGTTTGGATTCCAGTTTTGAGATCTGTGAGAGCACCTCTAGCCCCGTGAAGAAGTGGTTTTTCGCGGGACGTGGTTCTTTAATAAGAAGCCAGCCCTTTCGATATATTGATATATCGATGTTTTTACACGGCATAAATCGATGTTTTTTTAAATATCGATACAATATATATCGATATATTTTTCCAATTTGCCCATCGCTAAGCCGGATATTTCGCGGCTTGTAGGCTGTAGTATCCCTTCCGGTTGTAGTAAGGTTGCTTGTTTTGATATGGAGCGATGATACGGACATGTGTTCCATCAATACATTCAAGGACACTAGAGAAGTCGTAGTTTTAAAAACCGCACTTAAAAATTTTCTTTTTCGTCGCTGTTCATATCTTTATGAATCCAAATCGGATACAACTCATTTTCAAAAATTTCAAGAACTTCTAGAACTTTGCTGAAGGTGGATTGAGCCAATGAAACGTCAGAATTTTTTCCAACTCCCGTTTGATATCCGCCTTCAAGCAAAAAAACGGAAGAATGCGCATAGTTTTATTATAGGAGAGATTGCAAATAGTTTCTTTGGCTGCTGTGTATGTGATATTCAAATGTCCAATAAATATTTGAACGCAGGTTTATTAATTCTATAGTATTTAATAAATCTGCAAATTAATAAAATCAATGCAATACTCTTCAAAAAACTTTTTTATTTCCTATAAAGATTCCGTCAAACCGATTCGTACCATCGCGCAATCTTCCTCTTATAGACCTCTGCTACTTCCGAAAAGCAATAACATGTATATTCACGATTAATTTTGATAAATTTGCAATTTTTTAACAAAAATGCTAAATTTGTGGGGAAATTTCGATATGGGCCAGGCCCCTGAATTTTCGGTTTTTTTTTTTTTATTTTAGGGTAGGGGGGGTCATATGGATCACTAAAATGCAAACGAAATCTTGGGAAAACTTATAGTTTATTAATAATAAATTATTTTTGCGTAGTACACCCTAATGCGTTGGCGGCCTTCGGCGCTTAAAAAAAATAACCCTCAGCCGACAGAATTCTCTTTCTGGAGTAAAATCTACGGACCGATCCACAGTTGTTTTGAGTAGAAAAACAGTTTGCGTTTGCGGCCTTCGGCCTCGCTTCAAAAAAAAATTACCCTCAGCCGGCGGAATTCCCTTTCTGGATTTATAGTGCTGGAGCAGTCCACAGTATTTTTGCATAGTGGGGTTTTAAAATTTGTAAAATTAACATTCACATAACATTTCCAGAAAATTTTATTGAAAAATTCTTAGTGGTTTGAAAATAAATACGGCATTCGCATAATAAAGAAGGCGACACAGGTAGGCGCATAGGCAAATTCCGAAGCTGCTTTTTTATTTACAAAGGTAGTGTAATGTAAAAATCAAAGCGAATTCACATTATGGCCCAATAGGAATGGGCCAGTCCCAAGGCAAATTCATTCTTATGGTAATGGTACGTGAACAGCTGACTTCTTCTTCTTCTCGTTTTTAGTTCACCGTGTATAGAAGAATACAGGAGAATGTCAAACAAAGAAAAATTTTACTTTGAGTTTGACATTTTGCTGGACGAAAATTTAAAGCGAGTATTGCCGAATTCGCCGTGCCATTACCATAATGAATTTGCCTTGGCCAGTCCCAAGTGAATTCAGGTTTTAACCAAGGCGAAATATCATTTTGACACCACACTACCAAATACAATAACAAAATGCATCGGAAATTTCTGAATCCGCTTATGCGCCTACCTTCCTAGATCTGCCTTGCAACAAAACAGCTGACTTCGAAAATCCGCTCACATGTTCGAAATTCTGTTCGCCAGTTTTTCTTCCCGCTAGTGAAAGAGAATGTCGACGGCCAAACACGGAGACAAATAGCCCCGACACATACCATACGTCAATCCGTCTACGTCGACGTATGTGACTTGACGGAGAGGTCGCCACATAGGAAACGTTGGCGGATATACACAAATCAGCTGTTTGATTAACCTTTAACTACAGAGGTGGTGGCAAAAATTTAACTCTTTATAATCAATCTTGTTTCATTTTTAAACGGTTTTATTTAGCTCACCCCGTTTGTTTTATTTATTATTTCCTCTGCTCTTTCTTCTTCTTTGCTTTTGCATCCCGCCAGCAATATTTGCTAGTGGAAATCAATTAAGTAAAAATTAAATTCTCTCCCGCTTGCTGGCATCAAAGTACGGAAACACAAAATTAGTAAAAATATATTACATTGGATAGTACGGAAACAGACATAAGTTCACATCAACACTTAGAAGTTGGCTGCGATTCTAGGCAGCGGCAGCGAATTTAGAATTTGGGCTAAACGGAGCGGTAGGAATGGGCAAATTGGAAAAATATATCGATATATATTATATCGATATTTAAAAAAACATCGACTTATGCCGTGTAAAAACATCGATATATCAATATATGGAAAGGGTCGGCTTTACATTAAAGAACCACGTCCCACAAAAAATCACTTCTTCACGTGGTTAGAGGTGCTCTCACAGATCTCAAAACTGAAATCCAAACTTGCCGGACACTTATAGTTTACTAGATATTTGTTGTTAAAGTTCGATGGGTCTACAGATATTCTACGAATCCTGAAGTATAAACATAAAAATCATTAAGAATTGCTTGAAGAAGAAAGTAATGTAAATTCAAGCACCCGAACATTATGGTTATACCACTTCTTAAAAAATGTTCTGGTGTTAAATTCAAAGCGAATCAGAAATGTGTGAAAAATATCGAATTTGGCTCGAATTGGCAAAAAATTATCGATTATCGATGCACGGTAATTCAAAATATCGTCGATATTATCGGCTCCCAAATCGGAGTAAGCGCAATAACGCCAGGGTTGGTGTTAGCGCAATTGCGCCGCGCAGCGCAGTGTTACCCATAATTCAACAATAAAGGTTGTCGCATGACGACATACCTTCATACATAGTGGGGCCATAAGTGTCATTCAAAGAGGAATGTAGAAGAATTTGACAGATTCGGCCCCTATGGAAATGCTAGGGTGCGTGTGTGTGTGGCATATGTCAACAAAAAAAAATGCGTGTGGTGTTTATGAAGATTGAAGAAGAAGTCAGCTGATCTTATGCATTCTCCTTTATTGTTCCTCCATGAGTGTTACCCATGCCTACACAAAAGAGAATCGTTGGATAATTTCGCGGCAGAGTTGCTGTGTTTGGACATGGACAATAGGAGGAAATTTTCCTGGTGAACAAAAAAATCCACAAGGGCTGAGATCCTGACGGATATTTAGAATCGGGGTGAATATGTTTAATTTAATTGTTATGTAGGTACCTACATGTGTATGTATGTATATTAATATGTATGTATGTATGTATGAATAGTATTATGCGTGATTGAACGCAATGAATTCACTTATATTAGAATGTTTTATTATTTGGATGTACTCTGACTTCTGCAATAAACTTTTATTATTCCAATTGTTATCAATAATTTTTTTAATTTTCGGCTATCGGAAATGAGTATTTTTGTTTGTTTATCTAAGACAGAGTTGCCGGCACAACATTTTACACCAAATGTTCATTTTCGCCGCATTTCGCCAATATTCTCAGCTGTTCTCATCCACATAAAGCCCAAATTACATTAGCGGTGTAGCAGTGGGCAGTGACCATGATCCAATTACCAGGTCGGTCCATGGTACATACACACAAACATGCCGTGAGCTGAATGTCAAACGGAATGTCAAGACTGAAAGGAGAACGAAATAATTTGACATTCAGCTCACGAGCGAATGATGGAGAAACTCAGAGAACGAAGAATTTGACCAATAGTAAACACGAATGTATGTATAGAATATGCAGAAGCAGAGAAATTGGATAGCTGTTGAAGAAAAAGAAGAAGTCAGCTGATCTGAAGAGCCGACCTGTATTGGTGGATCCTGGCAGTGACGGTTTTAGAAATCAGCTGATGCGTCTAATATGAGCAGTGACTGCCAGACCAAACACAATAGAGCGTTCGCAGTATTTGGCAGTGACTTCTTTATATATTAGGTCTGTTTCATTTTACCTTGGACACGTGGTGACATAAATTTACTTACCATTTTCATGACCATTTTTTTTTCAATTAAAATAATCAATCTTGTTTCATTTTTTCCTCTGCTCTTTCTCCTTCTTTGCTTTTTCATTCCGCCAGCAATATTTGATAGTGGAAATCAATTAAATAAAAATTAAATTCTCTCCTGCTTACTGGCATCAAAGTACGGAAACACAAAATTAGCTTTGTTCAACAACTTTACTTGCAAGAAGAGCATCAGTGACAAATTAAGAGTAAAAACGAGAAAAAGAGAAAATTATCAACCAAAGTTATTGAACACAAAATCGTAAACATTTGCAAGTAAACAGCTGATGGGCTGTTTTCACAATTTGATTTTTAGGTTAGGTTGTAATTGAAATCTTTGAAATTGCAAATAAATGTAAATAACTGAATTAGGAAAACGAAAATCTACTTTGGATATTCCACAACATCGTCAAGATTCCTTTTTGCGCAAATTTATTTAATAAGCAATTAGAAATTTGCGATTAAAATGTTTGCATATTTCCAATTGAAATTTTTGTGATCATATGTTTTTGACGCTTCTATTTTTTTTAAAGCTGCAAGTAGTTGCAAGTGAAAATTTTACTTGCAACTATTTTCAACTCTCTCGAAGTCTTACTCTCCCAATTTGGATCTCTTTTGCAAATTTTTTGGGTTATTGAACATAAAATTCGCAACTATTTGTAAAAGCAATTAAAAATTTTGAGTTATTGAACAAAGCTATTATTAAAAAATATATTGCATTGGATAGTACGGAAACAGACATAAGTTCACATCAACACTTGAAGATGGCTGCGATTCAAGGCAGCGGCAGCGAATTTAGAATTTGGGCTAAACGGAGCGGTGCTGCCAGCTGCCTCTGCTGTATTATGTGCCGCTTCATTGCAAACCGTAGTTTCTAAAAATCAGCTGATTTCGAAAAACAGTCGCTGCCACAGCCACAGCGCTATTGTAATTCCGGCTTAAAAGTGTTCTTTCTTCCGAAAAGAATGTATCCCGCAGCCAAGGCAAATTCATTATGGTAATGCCACGGCGAATTCGGCAATATTCGCCTCGATTCGCTTTAAATTTTCGTCCAGCAGAATGTCAAACTCAAGGCAAGAATTATCTAAAGAAGGATATCGCAGTAGATAAGCTGATTGGAATTGTGTATGTATACTAAAAAGTGTGAATGTCAGACAAAACGAATTGGCAAAAATTTTACTTTGAAATTCATTTCTCTTCTCTTTCACATTGACATTTTTAAAGATAACACACACATAAAAACGGAAGTAATATAACCTCTATTTCGATAAACCTTGACTCAAGGCCAATTCATTATGGTAATGGCACGGCGAATTCGGCAATATTCGCTTTAAATTTTCGTCCAGCAAAATGTCAAACTCAAAGTAAAATTTTTCTTTGTTTGACATTCTCCTGTATTCTTCTATACACGGTGAACTAAAAACGAGAAGAAGAAGAAGTCAGTTGTTCACGTACCATTACCATAAGAATGAATTTGCCTTGGTCAAACTCAAAGTAAAATTAAGGTTGTTCTCTCTCTGTGATTTTGGCCTGGCAAATTTGCCGAGATGACATAAGTGTGGTAAATTTGCCGAGCACAACAACAAAATACACGTCTTGTCAAATTTGGAGCTTCGGCAAATTTCTCATACCCCAACCCGTGATATGTGATATCATGAGAAAAATATCACGGGAAATTTAACCATGTTATTACATTCACAATAGTCTTCTATGAGAAGTGAGTTTGAATTTATGTTTCTAGTTCTTTTTTTAAGTATTTTATTTTATTCAGATAAAAAATTAATTAATTCGAAATTGAAGCAAGCAAAGCAAAGCGACAACAGAGTGGAAAGAATATGACTAACATGCTAGTTCACAATGAAGTCAGTTAGAATTTTATTTTCTTAAAGGTGCGCTCTCTCTGTGTGGCAAATTTCTAAAGATATCATGATATCTCGGCAAAAATATTAGACACAGAGAACAACCTTATTTTTCTTTGTTTAACATTCTCCTGTACTCTTCTATACACGGTGAACTAAAAACGAGAAGAAGAAGAAGTCAGCTGTTCACGTACCATTACCATATGGATGAATTTGCCTTGCCCGCAGCTTTCATTATCAAAATGCCCTCTATCCTCTCACAAAAGCCGTCATATCCTTGCAAAAAATATCGATCCGATGTCGTACCGAGTAATGTGAAAAGGCCCATAGTGGGGCGATAACTGTCATGCAAAGAGGAATGTAGAAGAATTTGACAGATTCGGCCCCTATGGAAATGCTAGGGTGCGTGTGTGTGTGGAATATGTCAACAAAAAAAAAAATGCTTGTGTTCGTGTGTTTATGAAGATTGAAGAAGAAGTCAGCTGATCTTATGCATTCTCCTTTATTGTTCCTCCATGGAGGTTATATTACTTCCGTTTTTATGTGTGTGTATGTTTTCTTTAAAAATGTCAATGTGAAAGAGAAGAGAAATGAATTTTAAGGTAAAATTTTTGCCAATTCGTTTTGTCTGACATTCACACTTTTTAGTATACATACACAATTCCAATCAGCTTATCTACTGCGAAATCCTTCTTTAGATAATTCTTGATGCGAGCGCAATAATTAAAACCGAACAAATTGCTTATGCTGTGGTTATGGTACCAATCAACATTGCCAATCAAAATCGGAAACATTTCGTGATTGGTGAGAGGTGGTTATGCTTGCATTGATGATTGGAGCGCACATACACAACATAACACATGATTATTACCGAACACATACACAACATAACACATTATTACCCCCGAAACCTCGACTGCTGGCTGCCTGTTTCACACAGCAGATTTGCTGGATGTGAGAGTCCGAAAATTCTCTCACCGTCGGAGTGCACAACAACAATTTCACGGTGCTCGACCAGCAAGATTGTAACCATAACCAGGCCCTTAGTATCATTCGGTTTGCCTAGTGATGGGCGAGTTCGAGATGTTTAGACAATCGAGAGAATCGCCATCGTTGCAAAATCACAATCGAGTCAAAAGTTGGGTGAGTTTCTAAGAAAAAGCTGCTCCGCAACTGTTGAGCTGAACAGTTGCCAACAGTTGTGTAGCAGTTGAGTTAAACAGCTACGTCTTAGAAACGGTTTGATGAATTTATCAGCTGTTTGGCTTTACACAACATGTTGAGCTCAAGTAGCGAAGAAAATTTGTGATGCAAAAAATGGCGAAAAGTTGCCAACTGTTGAGCTGAGCGGAATTACTCAACAGTGCGTTTCTAAGACAAACACTCAACAGTTGCACAACAGCTCAGTCTTAGAAACTCACCCGTTGACTCGCTCCTCGCCTACACAATCGAGATGTTTTTGCGATTGTTCCGAGTCAGCGAGTCGCAGGTTGTTTCGATGACATCTCGACTACACAACCGAGATGTTTTTGCGATTGTTCCGAGTCGGAGGTTGTTTCGATGACATCTCGACTACACAAGCGAGATATTTTTGCTACTGTTCCGAGTCGGCGGGCCGGCTGTTGTTTTGATGATTTGTTTTAGTTGATAAAATAAACTGAATAAGTGTTGTTGATGAAGAAAGTAGGATTGTTAATGGAAGTGAGGCAAATACATATGTACCTAAATAAATGAACCAAATTGAAAAATATGCTATATATAGACAGTGCATTTTTGCAATCACAATTAAAGAGTGTCGTGCTTAATAAATACAATTAATTATTTAAACATTAATACATTAATAAATTTTCTGAAGTGAGACGCTTACGAAACAAATTAATTTTACAAGCAGTAACAACGGCAATAGATTTGTACCACTGTATACTTTTTTAAGCAATTTTGATATTCAGGCGGCAACAACAAATGTTATGTATTTTTTGCAGCGAGTCCGAAATCTAGGGTTGCTTTGAAAACGAGAGGAATCATTGGCGAGTCCGAGATTTTTTAGCGATTGTTTCGACTGACGGCCATTTACGACTTGACTCGAATACGAATGGAAACCATCGAGAGCATTCGAGATGTTTCAGCAATCGAGAGAATCGAATAAAACATCTCGGACTCGCCCATCACTAGGTTTGCCATTCTAGCAGGTCGATGGCGGATCAAGCAATGCATGCATGTTTCCTACATACGTATACATATATGTTTGTTTGTAGGTATGTAAACACATATGCGTGTTTTCATACGTACGCCCGCACATCATTGGACAAACGTCTGTTGTAAACAACAAGGTGAAAACAGAATTGGAACGTAACGACACGACATTGCGACAACGACAGCCTGTCAAAATTAAAACCCATGCATTCTTATGAAAGCAATTATAATAAAGACGACGCGGCACGACGTCGTCCACCGACAAAATTACGTTGTCGTCAACTTAGGCCGATTTCTAATTTTGGTGACGACGACGAGCGGACGATGAGTTGCCACTGCATTATAAAATATTAAAATTTTGACAACTCAATAAATCTAACGAAACTTTACAAAAAAAAGCAGAAGTATTTATACACAACCAAATGTGGCCGCTGTGGTGCAGTGGGTAGAGTGCTCGCCTGCTATGCCAGAGGTCTCGGGTTCAAACCACGGTCCGAGCAAAACACCAAAAACAATTTTTCTAATTAGTAAAAATCCAATTATTGGGTTTTTTTAAGAGCAGCGGTCGCCTCTCGGCAGTGGGCGGCATACCCTCCGAGAGTATTTCTGCCATGAAAATGCTTCTCACAAAAAATGCATTCGCCGTTCGGAGCCGGCATAAAACTGTAGGTCCACCCAATTGGTAGGAAAAACAAAAAGGAGCACACCTCGAATTGGGAGAGAAGCCCGGCCATAAAACTCGTCAGAGTTATAATAGCGCCATTGTATTATATTAAATGTAATAAGAGTCTAGAGCATTAAGTTAATTAATTTAACTATTTAATTTATTATTTTACATTGAAAAATTACGATCTCAACCAAAAACTTTTTAGCTGTGAATGAAAAACTGTAATGTATCACCAACAAGCCTTCTGTAGGGGCGGTCGTTGCCGCATTTATTATGTTTCAGTCGCTGTCTTCGCTGCGACAGTTTTACGTCAAGGTACTGTCGTTGTCGCAATGTCGTGTCGTTACGTTGCGATTCTGTTTTCACCCACAATCTGACATCAACTGATCGAATGCTAGCGGCTGCCGACAAGAATTATCTAAAGAAGGATATCGCAGTAGATAAGCTGATTGGAATTGTGTATGTATACTAAAAAGTGTGAATGTCAGACAAAACGAATTGGCAAAAATTTTACCTTGAAATTCATTTCTCTTCTCTTTCACATTGACATTTTTAAAGAAAACACACACATAAAAACGGAAGTAACCCAACAGACCAGGATGTAAGCGAAATGTAATAGGACTTGAGAACAAGCTTATAACAATTGTCCATTGTAAGCTTATTGCAAAACAGTTTTTATAAGCTTAATTGTACGCTTATTCACAAGCATGATTGTAATAATTGAGGAACACTTACTTAAAAAGTTTGAAAAAAATATTACGATAAGTTTACTTTATACTTGCAATGAAATCTTAAAAAACTATTAATAATAACATTGTTTTAAGCTTGCTGTAAAATTTTTTTTAAATTTTGGTTTTACAATGATTCACACAATTCATTGATTCCTTTTTCGAAAAGGGAAGTATAAAAGCCTCAATATGTTCAATATAATGTTGAATGTCCCACTATATGATACCGTTGGATTGAACTTCAGGTTGATGTCATGGTTCGAAACAGGATGAGAATATAAAATAAAGAACATTGCAGTAAAGGTGAAGAAGGAAAGAAAAAGAAAAAAAAAATGCAAATAAAAATTTATTTTTTTCTTTTTTCTACTATTTATACATACAATTATATTTATAAGCTTACAACAAGCTTTGACAAGTAATATTTTTCTACAATTACATTTGTAAGCTTATAAAAAGGGTGCCGTTTTGATTTTTCTACAATTGTTCTTAAGACTTTTTCAATACTTTATGTTATGTTCAGACACAACCTTAATTGAACATTAAGAGCCTTCATTCAATTTTCAAGCCCAATGATTCTCAATTTACCATACAAAAATTGACCAAGTTAATGCTTCATTAGAAATTAATGAGTTGTTAATGAAGAACAGTTCTGCATGCAACCCTGTTAAAAGGCTTGTTTCATAAGTAAAATGAAATGTCATGAAAAGAGAAATGTGATTAGCGTCAGTGTCCACTAAACAGGTTGGTTCGTCAGATCAGCTGCATTCTTGTTCTTCTTCATCACCTATTAAATTTGTTTTTATTTCTGCTTATTTTATACATGCATTCGTGTTTACGATTGGTAAAAATTGTGAGATGAATGTCAAATTATTTCGTCCTCCTTGCAATTTTGACATTTAGGTCACGAGAGTTTGATATTCAGCTCACGGCGTGTATGTGGGTATGTATCTTGAGCCGACCTGTTAAATGGGCCAAGTAAATTAAATATGTCTGAACACCAAATCTAAAGATGTTCAATCAACCCCAATTGACTTAATTAATTTTTATGTCTGAACATGATATTACACAAGCTTTCCTCAAGCTTAACGCCTATATTTGTAAGCTTGTTATAATATTATTCTCAAGCCCTTTGGTCTATTGGGTAATATAACCTCTATTTGGATAAACCTTGGCTACCGACATTGCTCGACAACGCTCTCTCACTGATACACATGCAACTAATAATTTCTTTGCATGTATTGGAATGCCGATAACTGCCCTCACGGAAAAAAAAAGTTAGTTGCAAAAATAAATATATTAAAAAGTGATTTATATTCAACTAATTTTAAAGTAGCTTTAAACAAATGCAGCGCGGGACAGTTTCTTGTATATGTACATATTTATATGTAAACACATGTTTTCAGATCTAAGTATGCCAAGATTGTTTTATCCTTTTTTTGGTTACCGTTTTATAGCTTCACTTCCCATTAAACACTGAAAACGAAATTCTCAAACGGAGAAAATATTGTTTCATATTTATCATTTGAAAATTAAGATAAATTCAATTGTTTCTCAAATATTGTTTTTCAACTTGAGAACAATTTGCGAAATTTGAGGAAAATTTGCTTCGCATTTTTACCATTTCTTGAATTTCGACAACAAATGCAGGATTAAGTTATTTATATTAATCTACAAGTAAAGTAGTTGAAAACAAATGCAGGATAGGGCAATTGACTGCTTGCTATGACATCGCCGTGTTAAAAAAGTCAGTTCATTGCAAAGGAAAAAGTCACATTTTCAATTAGTTGTTATTGAAAATAAAGTAGTTTATAAAGTGATTTAAAATTAATTAAATTTCCTACAGGGTGAACTATAAAATAGTTATGTATTGTATACAACAACAAATAAGTGAATATTTTAAAAATATAAATACACGCGCGCCATCTGTTGGAACATAGCGGTGGTTTTAACCTAATCCCATTAGTAAATATGTTGCATATTTTTAGACAGCTGCTAGAAATTACATACATACATACATACATACATACAGGTGAAACTAATAAAAGCGTGTTAAAAAGGAATAAAATAGTTCATTCGCCGAGCTTCCGCCGCTTCAGGAATATTAAAAACTACCAAAGATATTTATATTCAATACATTATAATATATATATGTATATAATTATATATATATATATGTATAATTGAATTCAATTCAATTAATTTAAATTAGTCTCATAAAATGTTTAGTTTAAAAAAAATTTATATTTATCTCACCCTGTTCCGCGTTGCAACTATTTAACGCTAATGGAATTTCGTGGCGCCACGTCCAATCTCTGACGAATGTCAGGCCCAAAGCACGCTGTCATTTTTTGGCATTTTTCTTTGTTTTGTTATTTCTTGTTTATCTCTCCATTACATTTCATCACACACACATCCCCAAAATCATCCACCATTGTTTTTGTATTTGAAAATTCCATAACCAAACTCCAATTAGCCCAGTAGTCTATTTTATAAAAACTGAATTCAAGGGAAGAGGGCAATTTTTTTCTTTCAAAAACATAGTAACTAATGCCACTACTTTTTTTTCTTTTATTTTTCCTGTAATCTACATGAAATTGTGTCGGAGAGCGCAGAGTGATTTCCGCTACTTTGGTTCGCATGTATGTACATATGTATGTACAGACATATATATGTACCTACCTACGTTTGAATCGACTTCACACAAAAGTGCTATGGCATGCCTGTGTCTATATTTGAAATAAATGGAAATACAAATTGTAAATTTGGTCAAATTCGCCTCTTGTAAGCTTCTGCTTTTTCAGTAGAAATGATATTCTCTTCGCAAATATATTTTTTGTTTCATCACTTGCTTTCAGTGATATATGAATTTGCTTTGGAAGCAATTTATATGTATATGTTTAGCTTGGTTTAAAATGTACATACCTATATATATTTCCGCTAAAAACAATTAAACAAGAGCCGGTTTTCACCACCTCTAGTTATATTTAATGGTGACTAATTTGACGTAAATAACATGACGAGATGCCAAAAATATTTCTTACAAAATGTTTGGTTAAGTGCTTAACCTATGTACTCTATACATTTCGTTGATTTTTTAGCTGATATCCCGCTTAATAACCCTTGTTCTTTGTTTCTGTAACTCAACTGTGTCAATATGTATTTCCGACTGAGCGACGTCATAATGGCATGACACATGATAACATATTAGACTTCCTACATAAAAGTTACGGATAACACTTTACGACTTCGCTTCTAAGTCCTATACATATTCTGCTGGGTAGCCACCAGTCAAACACAAAACATAACGGCGCTTCCAAGCAATACTGTACTAAGTCGACTTAGTACGTTTATCCGTTTTTGGTGTTTCAAGTAATACGTGTCTCAATTTGGATGCTGGTATCATTCGGACATCCACAGAATAAAAACACTGAAAGCTTGCTGTAGGAATTACTTTGTTAAATAATTACTTTTAATTATTGTAAAATATTCTTTCATCTTTTATTCATTGAAATTTTTGAATATCAAAAAATAAAATTTTTTATTATTAGATTTTCCATTTTCAACAAAATAACATTAACTTTTAATTTACAAACAAAATGAAATAAAAATATACAATACACTTGCCACGAAAAACAACACAGCAAGCTTTTATTTTATCTTATAGTTTTATATAAAGCGTGCACTAACTTAGATGGTATCGAGTTTTGGTATTGACCTTTTAATCCAAATATAAGTTATAGGTGAAGATAGACATATGTATGTAGATACTTAGCATACAACTAAAGTGCCATATCCAATTTAAGCTTTGAGAGCTTCCCCTGAAAAACACAGTTTTCCGACTTAGTACAGTATTGTTTGAAAGCGTGGATATACATATGTACATATATATATTCAAGTATGTATGTCAGCGGACCCAAAAGAAAACTGACAGCGGCAAACAGCCAAATGAAAATTTTTGCGAATTGCTTTTGTCAGTTTATTCTTCGACGTGTTTGAGTACGTTTCACAGATAGTGTGCGGGGTTTAATAAATTGAGTGTTTTGTGTCGTCTTTTAGTGTTTTTCTGAGTTGTCACCAAAGAAAACAGAAAATATCAGCTGTAATACACATTCTTTCAATAAAACAAATACATACATACATATGTATTTTATTTTAAAATTAACTTAAAATCAGTTTTAGCTTTAAGCGATGAATGTGAACATATGTAAATATGTATGTATGTCTGTTACATGAAAGGTGGGCAAGTGGAATTGCAATGTTCCGAATTTTGCATTGCGCCATCACGTTTCTTCTGCAAGTCGAATGGCTTTCGAAGAAATATTTGTGCGTGTCAAAACACAGAAAGTATATCAAATTAGAAACCTGATGATTTATTTTAGCGGAACTCACTTTGGCAAACTTATTTTATAGGGGGCGACAAGAAATTCAGCAAGATCATTGATCGACATACAATTCAGCCAAGATATTCCCACGAACAAGAGGAACCGCCGCTTCAGAATAAGAAAAGGGCCTTATCTATGAGATTCATAAAAGATTTTTTATCAAGGAAGCGGTACTGTCATTGTGGAAAGAGCATCCAAGGTCTTTACGTATTTCTATAGCAAGCCATATCACTACCAATGGGAAAATATCTGCCTGCTTTGTAGGTTACACTACGAAGCCGAAACAATACATAATCTCTAAGCCGAATATGCATGCTGCATCCGTCGATAGATAAGACCAAGCGTTGAACTAATAACCGGTTGCACAATCTAGGAAAGATGTGGAAAACTATAGAGAAGGCGGGAATATCGGCTATGCAATATTCATGCTACATATTTCGATTTATAAGACTAATCGGCGAGATAATAAACGGTCGAACAAACCATAAAAATATTGGGGAAACTATCGACAAAGCGAAAATATCGGAGATCCACAATCTTTTTAGAAACACAGATTTATACAAAATATTTTAAATAGCTTAAAATTTGCCAGAACTCATCAAGAAAAAATAACTTAAGTTGCAGAAACCCATGCTAACAAAACGAAATATTGTCCATGGTTCGATGGTAAAATCAAACTTGTTGGACTTATGTCTTCGAAATTACAACCAGGCTGGTGTTCATGTCCGTGTAAGAATATTGAGATTTATTTGTAAGTAGTCTTTGAATATAAAGAAACTCTTCACTATATTATCGTAATTACGTTATTGACTTTTAGAAAATTGTGGCCTAAGATGGCTGATTAGCATATTACGACATGGCTACGTTAAATCAGTGTCTGAAGAGTTGAAGAAAAAATTAAGTTCAGCACAGGCTCTAAATATAGGAGCATTCGCACTATAATTAGTTTCCAAAGACAAATCTTTAGAGTTTCGAAGGCACTTGCAAGGAACGTTACATTGAATCTTACTGAGTAGAAAAGGGCAACCAATGGACCCAGAGATAACGCAAAGAACAAATGAGCATGATAAGAAGCTTCTCCTGCTTTCTAGTGAACTGAGGCCAATCAGTATGCATCGTAATTAATACGACAGTAAAAGTTCTGACAAATTTAAGTGCCTGACTGAAAAACGAAGAAAAATTTTCTTTACTCTTCCAAGGCGTTTAGAGAGACCTAAGTGATATTGTTTCCAGATTTAAGCCGTATACTCTGACCGTTTGTGAAAGCGGCACAATTACAAAGTATGAATACATGCATTGAGTAAGACAGTAGTATTATGTGGTTAACATGGATGTTCAATTGAAGCCTAGAGTCAAAAAACGCCCAAGTCCTTAAAGTTTTTTGCGGATTTTAATTGATCGCCAGCGACAAAGTATTACGTACGCGAAGTAACAGCAGATCTAGCAAAGGATACATTGTTTATATTTAGATGTAAATGATTAGAATCGTTAAACTTGTGAACCTTGCGTAAGTCGGCCTGAAGTCTTTCAGAATCAATAGCGTTGCTAATGACCGCAGTTTGAGTTCATCCCAATACAGGAGATGGGAAGCATGAGGCCATATAAAAAGAATAAAAAAGAGAGCCCTAAGATAATCCGCTGCGGAAATTCCATCATCAAGAGATACAACGCAGCATCTATCGGATAAGTACGACTTTATCCAAGCCAAAAATAAAGAGTGAAACCCCAAGGACCCAAGCTTGGACAAGAGTATTCTATGGATACTATGTCGAACGCCTTAGAAAAATCAGCGTAAATCGTGTCTACCTACTTGCAATCTGTTTTAAAAGGCAGAGAGACAGTAGTCAATGGAGAAGTTAGTGACAGTGGAGCGGCGTACAAAAAGGCGTGCAATAGGCGTTTTGCTTATCCGAAATTAAGCTTTTGACCGCAAAGCACAGTTTGCCATTAACTACAATAACAAAAAGTTTTGTGACAAAGTTTTGAAATCGGCCTGTAATTACGTACATATGTGTACATTAGTACATATATCGCACTTATGTACATATTTCCATTCTGAAAAATAGAAGGATTAGATGATTTGTTAAAAATAATTGATAGCGATTATGAAAGGCACATAATGCAGATGAAAGTCCATCTACATACACGGAATATTAAAATACTAAATGGTTTACTGTTCTATAGCATATAAAAAGGAATTTCTTACATACAAATTTTGTAAGGCCTTAAATCTTGAAGACTATATTTACAATACCAAAGTATGCTTTAAGCATTCTCCCAGAGTCTCAGCAGTCTAAAAATCCAAAAATTTGGTCAGCGTCATCTAACGATCGCCTCTTTCGATCGACTTTCCGTTTACATTTGAAATAAATAAACAACAAAATCGACCGATTTAGATACATTTGTGCATAGCTATGTTTTCATATTCTACAAACGCTTATAAGACAATTCTCCAAAACGAAAAACAAACATGCATACATGCACACACATTGTATGTATATGAATAAATTCCAGCACTTAAAAGTACTAACAACACTAATAACAACAAATATAAATACAGAAATGCGAAGAAAGCGAAAATAAAAAAGTGATGTTGAGAACACGAGAATAAACGAAACGACAATTAAACTGGCAATACAGCTACAACAATATAAAAAAAAATAGTAGGCGATTTTTAAAAAAGACGAGCACACAAACGTAATTTGCTACAAGAAAATAAGGAGTCACGCACAAGCGAAGGGGAATGGAAAGCAAAATCGTCTAACGAATACGTCCCAAATACAAACCAGAAGCGAGTAAATTGAGCGCGGGTATTGTGTTCAACTTTTTCTCTAATACGTGTTGGAATTTCTATAAATTAACAGACATTTTTTTTAATTAATCGATATGTCAAACAGTTTCTTAGATCCTGGATCAAAAATATGTACATATCTGTACATACATACATATATACATACAGTGGCGGATCCACGGGGGGGTTTTGGGGGTTCAAACCCCCCCTTGTGGTTTATCATAGATCCCAAATTAATGCCTTTATAGATTCTGCGCCCAAATTTCCCAAAGTGATCAAGGAAAACTCTATGATTCCAAAAGCAATGGTTGGACCACATAACATCCAAAATATGTACCTACATGCGAAAAAAGTTCATGTAGGTACCTTTGGACGCACGCGCATAAAATCAAATTTGTCAAATGCTATTCGCAAATTGCCAAATCGCAAATTTATTTTCTTTTCTTTCTTATCCCTATTTTTATCGGGATTGTACAGAATTAATTTGGTCAGAAATGTCTGGATCGTTGGAGAAATTGCCTTTTTCAGAGGCATTTCGCAATTCTTGTTTAAATTTATCTTTTAAAAATTTGAGTATATAAACACAAGAACTTCAATAAAGTAAAAATTCTATGTATTAAAAATATAAATATAACCAAAAAGTACTACATACATATATTCTTATTTATTTTGGCTTTAAATTTACAGTTTACAGTAGACTTGATTCTGTCTCTCACCACAAGATTGATGTTGCGTTCAACAATATTACGCGATATGTCTATGGTATCAAAAAATATGACCATATCACAACATGGAAAAATAAAGTTCTGGGGTGTAATATATTTGAATATATTGCAGCCAGAAACTGTATTTACATTTATAAATTAATACAATCGCAGTCACCTAAGTATCTGCACGATAAACTAGTTTTTAGTAAATCAAATAGGAAGCACAATCTTATCATACCTAGATATGTCTTCCTGGCATCGTCGAGACTGTTTTTCGTTAATGCTGCGAGGCTGTGGAATTTTATTCCAGACAATATAAAAGCTGTTTTGAACGGAGCGAATTACAAAAGGATAATACACAACTATTTTTGTAATATGTGAAAATGTGATGAAACTTGTGCTTTACTTATGTCTGTCACCTTAAATTCTCTAATTTTTAGTTTCCCCTCCTTTTTTTCCCTTTGTCACCTTTTCTCTCCAATATTTCATTTTATTACTTATTTATATATATCTACACATATGTATGTACATACTTTAAGTTAAATTTAAAGGTTAATAAATTGTAATTTAAAATCGCTGATGTGATATAAAAGACTTAGTCTTACTTTCGCAACCTATGTATCAAAGAAATAAATAAATAAATAAATAAATAAATGCAAGGGTAAGTGAAATTGATGATCAATTTGCCACCAATACGATACGATACTCATTCGCACGTACCAATGCAAAAATATATATGTATACATACGTTATACATGTTATTTAGAACTTCAATTGAAATCTCCTGCACTTTATGTGACGACATACATATTGTTAATTTGGAGGGTTTTGAGTTTGGTGTTTTTAAGGTGCGGGAAATGGCGCAACTAGTATATAGAATGATAATAGTAGGTGGTATTAGTCCATATTTTCACCAGCGCACATAGGTAGATTTTCAAGTTTTATGCGGCCAAAAATATTTTATTGTCTACATCTATTTCAAATTGCTTGTTTAATGCAAAATTTTAATAATTTGAGTTAAAAGTCGATTTTATTGAAAAATATATACAGTGACTCAAAAAAAAAAAATCATACGCCAAAGTTTTTAAATTTATTTCAAAGAGTTCTGTCGAAAATTTTACTTTCTTATTTTAGTTTAAATTTTTCAATAAAAATCGTTTTAAGCAGGATTTCTGAGCTTATGGAAAAAATCTGAAAAATCGTAGAAATTTCTGAAAGTGGATTAAAAATTTCAAAGCAAGGCCATAATTTATAGAAGATTTTGAGGAGATTTCTAAGTGTACTGTTATGTAGCCAACAAATTTTAGTGTAAAAAGTTAAATTCTCAATGCTGTGAAAAATTCCGTCAATTTTAGAATTAAAATTTCCGAAAAGCCAATGAAAATTTTCAAAAAGTTGAATGTTCCTTGACTTTGAAAAATTGGAAATACTAAAAATACGAAAGCAGGTAATTTTCCAAATAGGCCAATTTTTAATCCATTGTAGATAATTTCTGGCTTTGCATTTTTCCGTAGAGAAATTGACGGGTAATCGATCGGAGGCGATAATATAACTAAAATGCTTTTGAATTAAAAAATTAACAATATTTTTTCAAGAAAGGCCAATATGCTTAAAAGCTTCAAAATGGTGGGTCTCTTAATATGCTAGGTTGACGATTTCTTCAATAAATAATGATATTTACGTGAAGCACTCGAATCCATGATGTTTACTTTGATAACTGTCTTAAAACTAAAACTAAAAACGGGTTACTTAAAATACGTAAAAAATAAAAAATCGAAAAAGTGGGAGAATAATAAGTTTCGACTAGCGGCAGGGACACCCCCGTTGTCTATAAAAGCCGAGAAGACCGGTTTATTATCGCCCGGTCTATTATAAACGTAGAGCGATTTTGGATTTTGTATTTGCACCAATTTTAAAATTTTCAATTTTGGCCGCATAAATTCGTAAAATCTACACTCAGAAAAAAAATCATCAACACGATTCATGTAAAATTAACACGATCGATCTTTGCACATAGAACAGCAACAATTTTTTCAAATTACACGATGTTTGAAACATGATTTTGGCTTTGTAACTGTCATCTGAAAATTTGGTACATTCAACCAAATTTTATTGTTGATACAACATGAAGAAATTTTAAAATATACAAGATGATTCAAATATAAAATTTTATTCCTAAATGTCATTTGGAATTTGGTTTATTTAACATGATGATAGTGTCAATATAAACTAAAAAAAAATGTTAGAAAAATGACGTCCCAATTTTAGTGTTAATACAACATGAAAACAAATGTGAAAACAACAAGACCCACAATTAAAAATAAAATTTGGTTGATATAACACGAAACAATGTTCAAACATAAACGTCATTTGTAATTTTGGTTTATTCAACACGATCATAGTGTCAATGTAATCTAAAAAAAAATGTTAAAAAAGAACGTCAAAACTATTTTGAAACATACATAATTTTTTTGATCATTTGAAGTCTGATTTTCGTGCAAAACGCAAATTATAATTTAAAAAAAAGGAAAATTTTGTGCCGTGGCAGTGATGCGAGTTTAGCATCATTGTTGGTTCGCGATAGTGGATTTTCGATTTATATTTTCAGTTTGCAGGTGAGTTAAAAGAGGATTACATTTTTGTTTCTAAAAGTATTTAATGTTCAATATTTTATTTTTCCTCTTCATAGGTTGCAATATCACGAGGAGGTTTTTTAGCGAATGGGGGTTTGCGTGCAGCATGCGATTGTTGCATTAGCGGCCAAACATTATTCGGTGCAAGTGATAGTACTATCACCCATGTATAAACTACATTTGTGTTCGTATGAGAAGGACGCCTTCAATTTGGTCAGTTGTGCGGGTGATGTACGAATGTGCTTAATTGAAGTGATGAATATATATTTATGTTTTATATGTTTTTTTATTTAAAAAAAAAATAAATTGTACAATCAACAAGACTTTCTAGTTAATTTAACAATAAATTTAATGTAAAATCAAAAAGATGTTATTGTTAATTCAACAGGACCATTTCGTGTTAATTTAATCAGCTTTTATTGTAACATTAACTAGTTAAAATTGTAAAATCAACAGGAAGACTCAATACTTTTTAGTGTTAATTCTACAGTTGTCATCCTGTTAAACTAACACTTGACAGTAGTGTTAAATTTACACGATTACATGATGGCATACATTAAGCATCGTGTTGAAAAAAATTAACCACAAAATTTGTTGATTTTTGGTTGATTTCACACTTTTTTTTTTCTGGGTGTACCTATGTGCAGCGTCTGCCCTTAAAAAACATCTTCCAAAAAAAGAAATTTTCAAAACCCCCCCCTTGCCGAAATCCTGGATCCGCGCCTGTATACATACGTATGCGTATGTAGATCCCCATGCTTGAAAACATGTAAATACTAAGCTGAATTACGCCAGCCATAGCAAACGTTTCTAATACGACAGGAACGCAACATATAATACATGCCTTAAGTATGTAATATCAGGCTACTTTAGTACCTTCTAAATATCATTCTGAGTTACTTTTTTCTATGGAACATAATGTATACTGACGTCCGGAAACATCCATACAGGGTACAAACAACCCAAAAATTCTGGGCGTCACCAATATGGTCGCCGGAGACCTGCACTATTCGTTGGACGAAGCTACATGCTAGAATATCGCCCGTCTTCAGATGATACAACACCACCTCCACCTCAGGCCCAGATGCTCCCAGTAAAGAAACACAACAACATGCTGGCAGAGGCCACCATAATAGGCATGTGATCGAGCCCGAACCACCTCGCCATGTCGGGAACCACCAACCGCTCGAAGCGACAATCTGCAGGGCAGCCCTCAACAAAATACACAAATGCACGGTTGACCCGTAGCAGATGAAGATCGCTAACTGCCGCAACTCCGATATAAATATTGCAGCAGACTGAACTCCTACAGGTCCAGAATTGATCGCAGCATACCAAATGTATAACCCGGCGTGTGGATGCACCACACACCAAGTACCTCCTCACATGCCGAACAAAATCGTCTAATCGGACATCACTGACCCTGTGGATACCCCATATAAGTTGCCACATTCCTGGCTACCGTTAGATGTAGTGCTAATTCAACAACAAACACAACTTCCGAAAACTTCCTGTTGCACCTAAGATGGTCAGAGAAAACAAAAAGGTGTCTCTCATTCAAATTCAGAATACCTGTTACCAAACATTCGGCTTAAGATCGTCTAAATAACATGACAGATAAAGCGTAAAACATTTCGGGCCCTCAACTCATCAACATCTGAACGCAAAAAAAGATCGACGCTGCGGAGCGTAAACCCTACGGTAAATGAATACTGGATCACACTTCCTACCGTAATAAGCAGAAGTATGAAAACTTAAGTTTTGGACCCCACTCCGGGTAAATAATACTTTTTGTGGTGGCTTCCTGGAAGTATTTTATGAAGGGGTTAAGCGTGTTGAAGTTTCGCACTCGAACCTTGAGATTAAGGGCCATTACGCAGAAATAGTGATGGGCGAGTCCGAGACGTTTAGACAATCGAGAGAATCGCCATAGTTGCAAAATCACAATCGAGTCAAAAGTTGACTCGCTCCTCGACTACACAATCGAGATGTTTTTGCGATTGTTCCGAGTCGGCGAGTCGGAGGTTGTTTCGATGACATCTCGACTACACAAGCGAGATGTTTTTGCGATTGTTCCGAGTCGGCGAGTCGTAGGTTGTTTCGATGACATCTCGAATACACAAGCGAGATGTTTTTGGGATTGTTCCGAGTCGGCGGGCCGGCTGTTGTTTTGATGATAGGTTTTAGTTGATAAAATAAACTGAATGAGGTTTGTTGATAAAGAAAGTAGGATTTTTAATGGAAGTGAGGCAAATACATAAATAAATTAACCAAATTGAAAAATATGCTATACATAGACGCTGCATTATTGCAATCACAACTAAAGAGTGTCGTGCATAATAATAATAATTAATTATTTAAACATTAATAAATTTTCTGAAGTGAGACCGTTATGAAACAAATGAATTTTACGAGTAGCACCAACGGCAATAGATTTGTACCACTCTGTATGTTTTGTAAAGCAATTTTAATATTCAAGCGGCAACAATAAATATTATGTATTTTTTGCAGCGAGTCCGAGATGTTGTAGGGTTGATTTGAAGCCGAGAGGAATCGTTGGCGAGTCCGAGATGTTTTAGCGATTGTTTCGACTGACGGCCATTTACGACTTGAATCGAATACGAATGAAAACCATCGAGAGCATTCGAGATGTTTCAACAATCGAGAGAATCGAATAAAACATCTCGGACTCGCCCATCACTACGCAGAAATCTGTATATGAGGTTCAGCGAATAAAAATTCAGCGGCTGCGTCGGGCAGGTCATGTGAGAATGGATGAACGTGCGCCGGCTAACAAAGTACTTCTATCGAAAGGCAGCAGAAAATGGAGACCTCCACTGCGTTGGGATGGTCAGATGAAGAGCGATTCGGCGTCCCTTGGTATTTCCAATTGGAGGCAGGCAGCACGAAACAGAAACGACTGAAGCGCTTTATTGGACAATTGCGAAGAAGCAGGGCTGGGCGATAAAGATTACATTTGTAATCGATTAAGTACACATAGCATTACGATTACAGTAATAGGAATTTCAAGTTTTTAAAATTAGGATTACAGTAAAGCTTATCTTTGTAACGAAGATTACGATTACAGTAATGGTAATTTCATATTTTACTGTAATCGTAATCCTTATCACCCAGCTCTCGAGAAGAAGTATGTTTTCAAAGGGGTTTTCCCGAAAATGCAACGGTGTACCTACATATGTATGTATGTATGTCCATCCATCGTCTAAGGTGAACTGTGGAACTGCTGAAATTCACTAAAGATATTTTATTACATATATGTGTATATATACAACCAAACATACATACATACATAGTTTATAAATTTATTTTATATTAAAGCCTTTTTTTGTTTATTGATAGCTCGTGGCTCCGTGAGAAATAAAATCGAGAAATTTGTTCGGAAATGGCGGCAATGAATACAAATGAGTTGAAAATTCGATTCACTAAGAATACCACTGAATGGATCAAAATGAAATAGTGAATAAATATTTGCAAAAAAATAGATTATCCTTAAAATAAAATACTTGAATATATATGTACATACCTATGTACACAACATAGTGTGTTTTATTTTAAATGTGTTAAAAACTTAAAGAGATATTCGTGTACCAACTACAAATTAGTACATCTATGTACAAAAGTATGAATATTAAAATTAATGCAATCATAAAAAGAAATTGAAATTGAAAAAGAGTGCCAAAAAAATTAAAATGTTTTAAATCATTAAATATTTTAAATAGAAGAGTGAAGAAGAAATGTGATAAAGAAAATACATATGTACATAAATTAGGTAACACGAGTAACAAAAATAATCAAGCGTTCTAACAGTGCCAAGTTCTTATAGTTGATGTGGTTGCCAATGGAAAAAATTCAGTTCTCGTCAATTCAGTGAATCCGATCTACTATAGTAGAAATATACAGAAAAGTCTGCACATACATAAATACACAAATACATACATACATAAATAGATACAAATATAATGAATAATTACCAGCATCATACGCCGCCACCTGTAACGCGGCATCACCATCATCATTTGCCGCCACCGCCGCCGTTGCCGCACCATCATCATCCGCTCCATCAACCGCAGGCAATGTTGCCGCAACCGCAACCGCCACTGCCGATGCTGCCAAACCAAAATCAACAACAACAACAGCCAGCACAGGCGCAGCATCAACCACTGATCAGCAATTCGTTGGCGATACGTCAGGAGATACAACGTTTCGAGAGCGTACATCCATCGATTTATGCAATTTACGATCTAATCGATTTGCTGCCAATTGCCGATGCACAAATCGCCCAACAGATACGCGATCACGTTGTTTGTATTGAAGGTGAGTGAAAAATAGTTTCCCTGTAGGAAATTTAATTAATTTTAAATCACTTTATAAACTACTTTATTTTCAATAACAACTAATTGAAAATGTGACTTTTTCCTTTGCAATGAACTGACTTTTTTAACACGGCGATGTCATAGCAAGCAGTCAATTGCCCTAACCTGCATTTGTTTTCAACTACTTTACTAGTAGTTTAAAATAAATAACTTTATCTTGAGTTTCTTTTCAACTACTTTATTTGTAGTTTAATATAAATAACTTAATCCTGCATTTGATGTCGAAATTCAAGAAATGGTAAAAATGCGAAACAAATTTTCCTCAAATTTCGCAAATCGTTCTCAAGTTGATAAACAATATTTGAGAAACAATTGAATTTATGTTAATTTTCAAATGATAAATATGAAACAATATTTTCTCCGTTTGAGAATTTCGTTTTCAGTGTTTAATGGTAGCCATGGGTAATGGCGCAATTTTTTTGGCGCTGATACAATAACGCCAGCGCCAACCGTGGCGCCAACTCACGGTACTGGCGCAATAACACCTTTAGCGCAATTGTTATCGAATAATCGATAAATAACATTTTTTCGCTTGTTACTGTTTACCATCCCCGTTTTATTTCTTTTGGCGCAATTCTGCTTACATATACGAGGGCACAATTAATTTTAATTTTCATAATCATTTGGAAAAATATTCCGTATATATGTGAAAATATGCTGGAAATTAGAGTCACTTAGATCACTATCAAGCACACATAATTGTGACGTTGTCATACGTATACATATACTATGATGCTGTTATTGGCGTTGTGGTTGCGCCATTTTACACTAGCGCTATATTGGAGCTGGTGTTAGCGCACGAAATTGAGTCAGTGTTATATTGCAATAGCGCATCATTGAGTTGGCGCTACATTGAGTTGGCGCTATATTGAGTTGGCGCATTTCCCAAATCGGAGTTAGCGCAATAACACCAGGGTTGGTGTCAGCGCAATTGCGCCGCGCAGCGCAGTGTTACCCATGCCTATTTAATGGGAAGTGAAGCTGCAAAACGGTAACCAAAAAATGGAAAAAACAATCTTGGCATACTTAGATCTGAAAACATGTGTTTACATATAAATATGTACATATACAAGAAACTGTCCCGCGCTGCATTTATTTAAAGCTACTTCAAAATTAGTTGAATATAAATCACTTTTTAATATATTTATTTTTGCAACTAACTTTTTTTTTCCGTGAGGGAATATATACAAGTGCACATATGTACATACATATTCTACAGTTTACACTAGTTCGTTTATTGGCACAATTTCGATAGTTCTGAACTAGCTACAAGTACCTACAAATTCTACAGTTTTACATCTGCCGCTTAAGTGCAGCATTTGGCACACTTCATACAAGTGACGCGATGGCCGAAAGGCTAACGCATGTGCCTTTCAATCTGAGGGGCGCGGGTTCGAATCCTGTCGGTGTCAAGGTGGATGATAATTTTTTTTTTTTTAATTTTTTTTTACTAAGTATTTTTTTATTTAATAAAAATTTACAATAATATTTAAAAAGTAATAAAATAAAAAAAAAATTAAAAATAAGCCTGAGGGATCGGAAAAGTATAATTAGGGCAACATTTCATTTCATACAAGATGCAAATAGAAAACTCTTTATATAAAACGCTTCACTAAACATCTGAGAATTGCAGAAATATACAAAGCCGACGGCAATTGAACGAACGAAAAATTTTCATAGAATTTTTGTCACTTCGAAATTGCATACAAATCAAAGTGTGTCTTATAATGGTCACTCAATTCGCTCCTTCTGAACTGGTGAGGGTTTAACTACAATTGATCTAGTTCCCCTTTGACACCTTTTCGCTAGTTCGGAACTAGAAATTTTGCTCACTAGTTATTGAGTTCCCTGCAGGGAAAGTAGTATGTATGTATGTATGTATGTATGTACATCAATTGAACGTTCTCTTATACATATTTAGGTGCTTATTTGCAATTGGAAATTGATTATCCAGTATTGAATTAATGTTTGTATTTGTATATACTTACACATACATATGTATTTTTGTCACGTCGCGATAGATTTTCATTATCTAAATTTGGTCTTCAATTAGTCCTCATGTAAACATTAAGATTCATGGCTCTCAACAATTAATTTTCCACCCTACTGATTGCTGTACATATTTGGTTGTTCAATTATTTCCTCAAATTAATTCAATTGATGCAAGATTTAATTTCCAAACTTTTTTTTTATATTTGGGTGAAAGTCATCGTTGCTAATCAATATGTCGTGTTGTGGTTATGCTTGTTTGTACTTGGATATGTATGTACCTATGTATTTATTTTTATGTATCCGTGGACAATAAATTTTTATATGTTTGCGATTGGAATATTCCGCACTAAAAGAGCGAATTTCAAATTGCCGAATGCACATTTAATGGTTTTTGAGGACTGTGCTAATATACTTTATATAATGGATTTTTTCGCTGGAAAATTATTTTCCTACTGCGAAAAAGTAATAAAAAAATCTTACATATCCTAATGATTATGAATCAAATGGTTCAAAGTATGAACATTAGGGTGCGTTTAATTTGTATGAAAATTTTAAAAGTTCATAAAAAGACTGTATCGTCCCCTCAATCTGTAGTAACATGGTCAAAGATATCACACACAGTGATGCCGAAATTGGGCCTTTCGGACCAAATCTGGTCCGATAAATTTACTTTGGGCTGTTGGGCGGCTAAAATCAATTTTGGTCCGATTTGTAATATGAATATTTTTAGTGGAGACAATTTCTCGGACGCTAAACATTTTATCTTTCCCGTGTAAAGTTCTTTTATTGTTAGTGAAACACACTATTCGCATATCTATTAGAGTTAGGAAATTTAGTTTACTTTGTTGAGCACTCAATTGGTAAGTGATCTCTTCAGTGAACTAGTTCACTTTAGTGACTTTGCATAGGCTATCCAGGAAGGAAGTCCCAAGAAAGCGTTGTCTTCCGCTGTTAAGAGCCGAGCAAAGCAATGGCAGATGAGGTGTTCGATTGTCTCCTCGCCTCATCATCTTTCCAGCTTATGCAGCATCAGCGCTAGGGTGCACCTAGCCTCTCTGCGTGTTTCCCGATGAGGCAGTGTCCTGTGAGTACCACCACAAGGTTCGATATGTTATCTCTCCTTAGAGTACTTATTTGATGGGATCGCTTGTGAACCCATTTCTGCCAGATTTGCCTTGATGTTCGACATACTGGCTTCTGTTGCCATCTATCGCTTGCTGGTTTATAGACATACTGTTTAAGAATTATCTCGTTTGTGGCTAAGGCATACCTATGCCTTATGGAAGAACCTGCTCGGTAGTGCCCTGCCTCGCCTATGTCCCGCGACCTACACGAGGTGCAGACACGGCTGTTTGGCCATCTCCTTTAGAGATCGGCGACAGTCTAGTGTTAGTTCTGAATTAAATGAGTGGGAGTCAAGATTACTTAGTATGTACATATGTATTTAAAAATAAATATGTAATTCCATTTTAAGTTGACTTCTGATTTTTGGGCCTTTTTTGGCGGAGTTGGGCGGTAATTTGGTCGGTAAAATTTTTTTTCAGTGGCAACACTGATTCACACATAAATTTTGGTCCCGATTGGTGGCGGTTATCTCTTGATCGCATCAAACCAGTTTATAAACCAGCTACTGAAACCACCATTGAGCATACTTATGCAATTTTCTTATGTTAAATTATTTTATTTTAATTTTCTAATACTTGTCTAAAACCATTGTCTTAATCTACGAGAAATTAGTAATTTAAGGAATTTTTTAATTTGAAATAAATAGCAGTTTGGTAGTGGTCTTGTCCTAGGGCATCGCAATGCTAATTGGACCAATTTTGTTATATGAAATGTGCAGTGGCGCACACAGAAAAAAATTTTGGGGGGGGGGGTTTTCAATATCCAACGGAAAATTAAAAAAAAATACTTAAAACTCGTCCAGACAATTTTTACTTAAATTTATGTTTGGGGAGTGGACCTACGTATGCACACATTAAACAAAGGTACCTTTTAAATCTCAATTCATTGCATTTTCTCTGTATTTAAACTAAAAATAACAAGTAAGGAAGCCTAAGTTTGAGTGGAATCGAACATTAGATACTCAGCTGTATGCTTTCATTGTTTGTTTGCGTTTGTTCGATTAGGGTGTATTTTATATGAATCGAGTGCCACATAAAGTGGGCGCAGCCACGCCCATTTTCAAAATTTTTATCAATCATCCAACTAAGCATATAAATATTATTGTTAGTGCAAATCTGTAGCGCTTTAAGACTTCTAATTACAAAGATGTCACGTTACGAATTCCCAAAGGGTTTTCCAGAAATATCTTTGTTAAAAAGTAGGCGCGGTCATAAACCGACTTCGCTAAATTTTTGAGCATGTATTACCACAAGTTATTAAAGTGTACAAACTGATTTTCGTCATAACATCTTAATTATTTGTAGTTATGGGTTCCGAAATCTCGTATATTCCTGCTTCTAAAAGGAGGCGGTGCCACACCCATTTTCCAACATTTCTGCTATTTTTGTTTTATGTCTATAGTTGAATTCATGACACAAAATTTCAATGACATATCTTTATATTTGACATAGATATCGCTTAAAATATTTTTATTATGCCCCTTAATAGTTCCCATATATAAATTTGGCCGTGGTCGTCAATCGATGTTGGCAATTTTTCGTCCAAACATTTTCCTAAGTAAGTAAATTACGCGTACCAAATTTCGTCGATATATCTGCTACGGTTTCTGAGTTATGACCTATAAAACTTTCAATGTTAGCCCCTTAATAAGTGGGTGTGGCACCGCCCATTTTCCAAAATTTCACCATATTTCTTCATAAGGGCCTGAGCTGAATACGTAGGTGAAATTTTGTTACTCCAACTCTATTAGTGACGGAGGTACAAAATATCCGATTTTTACTATATGGGGATAGTGGGCGTGGTCATGGTCCGATTTCGCCCATTTTCAATACCAACCGTCCCAGTCTCGATACCAACTTGTATTCCAAATTTCATCAAAATATCTCAATTTTTGCGCGAGTTAGAGTGTTTACAGACGGATGGACGGACGGACGGACATGGCTCAATCTCTCTTTTCACCCTGATCATTTTGATATATATAAGTCTATATCTATCTCGATTATTTCATTATATTACAATCCACCGTTATGTGATTAAAACTATAATAATCTGTGTACTAGTACCGCTGAGTATAACAAACCTCAGCTAGTATCCACAGCATACTTTTAGGGAAATGTCTCCACACTGCTTGTTTATACTTAAACATAATCAGTAGTTGTTGACAAACATTGGCAATGTACATCCACGAATATTCATAGATTTTACAACACGCATTTACACAAATATTTGTGCATGTACCATCTTTTATAAAATTATTTTTTGTATGGTGTTGTCAAATTTTGGGGGGGGGGGGGTTAACCCCAAACCCCCCCTTGAGTGCGCCAATGGAAATGTGGCAGTTTTGGTAGTATTTTAATGCCACAAGCGACTGGTTTATACATGCGTGTATGGATTAGTCTCGTTTTCTGCAGGGAACACACTAACCGCACATCCGATATGACGCGTCACTTGCATCAAATCAACCGACTGCTCATTCCATCATATACTTATACTTACATACATACATATGTACATATGGGTTGATGTCAAGTGGGGAAACCTTGTAAGCGACGTTGATCTTCAACGACCTTGCCTCATATACTTACACATATGTACATAATATATTTACATATACATCCACATACATACATACTTATGTACATACATATACTCAAGTATGCATTAAAGCTCAAATTAGTTATGCAGTAACAGTATCGTTATAAAACAGCTGATCAACCAACCTTATGGGAAACAATGTATTTGATTAGTGATTCGCTAGTCGGTAACGCTATCGGTAACAACCAAATGAATTTTGGTTTTCAGCGGTAACGCTAACCAGCTGAGCGATTGTTTGTTTCAGTTGTTCACTGTCATGACCCAATAATAATATGGTCGTAGCAATCAAAAGAGAACACGCAATTAGCGTTAATACAAAATATGATAATTTCGCAACCTAAAAACCCAAAAGAAGAAGAGCGACTCTATTGCATGGCCAACTTTATTGGGCTATGATCACTGTTCAGCTGTTTACTGTTACTGCACCAATAACACTGGATCACAAAATGAAATTTTTTGTCTGTACTTTGGACGTGACTATCCTATCTATATGTAAAATCGGTCTCTGATTCCGAAAATCGGGTTCATTTTTAATTCTATGGGAAGGTTTTTGAGATATCGGCAATTTACCGTTATTTGGCCAATGGGTCCACTTAATCCAGTATATCTCTTTAACACAGTGAGTTATCTTCCTTAGGGTGACACCAAACGAAAGAAAATTAAATTTCCTTTTTACGGTTCCTATAACATTTTTCTCTAACTCGTATAGTTTCTGAAATATTTATATAATATATATATATGAATTTTTTCGATTTTTTACGATTTTTTGAAGAAAAAATTGACTTTGTCAGACAATATCTTTAAAACCAATGTCTTCACCTTCGGTTTTACTCTTTTACGTGAAGCTCCATTCTATTGGGAAAAAGATAAGCTATCAACGAAGAAAATCCATGGTAAAATGGAAAAGTTATAGGCGATCAAGTAAATACAGCCAAGTCGCGCAGTGCCTCTGCACGGGTATATTCTATGCATGTTATACCCGTAAACGCGCTTGTATCTACTGCGCTGCCAATGTGCTGCTACTGCAGATGTGTAGGTATTGGTACAATATGCATAGAATGTACCCGTGCAGAGGCATTGCGCGACTTGGTTGTATTTACTTGATCGCCTATAACTTTTCCAGTTTACCATGGATTTTCTTCGTTGATAGCTTATTTTTTTGGAAATGGAATGGAGCTTCACGCAAAGGAGTAAAACCGAAGGTGAAATCTTTGGTTTTAAAGATATTGCCTGACAAAGTAAATTTTTTCTTCAAAAAATCGTAAAAAATCGAAAAAATTCAAATTTAATCGTCAATATTTCACTGTGTTAAAGAGATATACAGGATTAAGTGGACTCATTGGCCAAATAACGGTAAATTGCCGATATTTCAAAAACCTTCCCATAGAATTAAAAATGAACCCGATTTTCGGAATCAGCGACCGATTTTACATATAGAAAGGATGGTCGCGTTCAGAGTATTTTTTGGCTGTAGAGCAGTGTAATCGACCAAATTAATACCGATACTGTTACTATTATGGAAATAAAGTTACTGCATAACTAATTCAACCCTAAGGCATGCACTTGTTCTTATTTCATATAAGTAAGTATGCATAAAAGAGAATAAATATAGAAAAATCGTTAAAGCCGCAAAACATGCGAAATCGATATTTCAAGCATACATAAGGGAGATTCACTATCCATAGCATAACCCAAGCACGTAGCGCGGATTGCAAAGTTTTACAACACACAAAAACAAAATTCAGGCGCACAGAAATATGCTAGACCTCACAAATATTCTACACCAAAACCTATATACATACATACATACATATGTATGTATACTCGTATTTATTTGCAATGAAGTGTAGGAAATTAATTGCGACCCTGCGTCAGCTGACATTTGCCAATTGCTAATTTCAATTTTAATAACCGAATATTGCTTAAAATGTTATGTTTTTTGTGTATTTATTAAATTTACTAAAATAAAATGATTTCTTTATTTAAAAGTGAATGATGATCCTTTGACAAAAAAAGAAAAGCTGCTTCTTAAAATTTCCTACGACTGTGCAATAGGGTGCTCTCGATGTAGCATATTTTGGTCTAGGATATTTGCAATCCGTGCTATCTTGCAATCGTGCTAGGGATAGTGAATCCCCCTATAATATTTATATATTTATGTACATATGCACATTTCCCCAGTAAACGCTTTTAAATGAAAAAAGCTGCGACGATGAATGTGTAACGCCATCGGAAAATGATTTGTAGACAAGTGAGCAAAAATGGGAATAATCAAGTAAAAATAGGCTATTCATTCATTACTTATTTAAATAATACGAGTAGGTATAAACATACATGTGTACATATAGCTATATTTATCAGTAAGTTAAAGTTTTATTAAAGAAAAATTTAAGAATTTCTAGTCTTAGCTCTCGTTTATCCGCGAACATAGCAAGGGGCCAAAGAGAGTGTCAACTTTGCATTAAAATTCGTCTTAACGCTAGTGTATAAGCGATTAAATATTTTAGGTCATATTCTCCTCTTTTGTTCTAAAATTGAATTTTAAGCACGATCTTTACCTAAAGCTTTTGCATTACTTAAGTTTTCAAGTGTATACTTACATATATACATACATACATACATAAGTGCGTATTATTCTTTAGAAAACATTTCCTTAATGGCTTTGATATTAGTATAATGAATGGAAATGTGTATGTATAGAACTTTTTTCTTACTTACATACCTACTTAATATGTATGTTTTCTTTTTTGAGTGTCGAAAAGTATACGGGAAGTGATCCATGACCTTTCTTCGCTGCCATTGTAGCTCCATTACATACATATAGTATGTACATATGTACATCAATGCTTACTATGTACATACATTGTACGTACAAATGCTTGTAATTGCCTACACAAACATGGAAAATCAATCATTTTTCGTCGAAACGGGATGAAAAACATTAATTCTTTTGGCTTCTGAGCGGCGATCGAGTTGTCGAAGAGTTGGAGCTGTCAAATTTGTGATGACTAGCACAAACAAGCATTTTTTTCGAGCGTACAGATGTACAGCCATAGAAATGTATGTAAGTATGCTCCCCCGCACTGTAAGAATATTCCCAAGTTTTCCGTAACATGTCAAGAACGAAAACAATTTCAAAATGAATTTTGGGAATTGTTCTTATGAATGAGTTTACAATTTCGAACATTATTAAGCACTGCCTACACGACCTGCTGTCTACGAAATCTAAATTTATCGATCAATGATACATACCTATGTATGTATTTTCTTTACACTCAAGAGTTTTCGTGGGTGTCACACTTGTTGTTGCGTTGGTTCACAATGAATTCTTTTGATATTGTGTCACAACACATGAGGGGTGAGTGGGGTGAGTGAAAAAGAAGCGGCCTTACCATATGTATGAATAGATACACATTTATGTAATTAAGTATCTATGTATGTAGGTATGTGCTAACGATGAATTCAGAATTTGTCGTCAGAAAATTTGTGTTTAGTCGATGTTCTGTTCACATACATATGTATTTGTTTTTATAATCCCTGTAAAAAAGTGTGCGACGAGTCTCTAAAAAGATTTGTCCGGGAGCGCTCTCTTTCGGGTACAATTAGTCTACAATTGTTCCCAATTGTACCCGAACGGGTACATATGTATACTAATTGTTGACGAATTGTACCCGAAAGGGTATCAAACGGGTACAATTAGTCGCACAAATGGATGTGTCGCATTTGCTACCTGTTCGGGTACAAAACGGGTACAATTGTGCGCTTTTGCTACCCGTTCGGGTACAAACTGGGTACAATTAGTCTCTTCATAGGACATGCTCAAACAAAAGAGAACACTTCAACCCATATAAAGAGATACAAATGGGTAGTAATCGCATGCTCCCTTGCGAGTTGTCCCGGATGTATCCCGGAGTGATCGCATTTTTTGCAGGGATGGGAATCGGATTTAAAACGAACCACATACTTATTTATAAATACATAAGTAGAGGTTTCAAATATGATGAGCATTTATTGTATAATACTTATGTACTAGCTACATATACATATATGTATGTATGTACATACACTTGTGCTCATACAATTAGGCCACTCGTACCACCAATCCAACATGGTATGGAAATTTTTTATAATTTAAGCAAATTAATGGAAATGATTTTATTTAAAGAAAGGATATTTGTATATTTTCATATTTTTAACTTAGAAATTTACAAAAGAATGCGAAACTTAAAAAGTAAATAACAATGTCTTCAATGCGACGAAATATCGGTGCTCATTTAATTGAGCCTGATGTATGAAAAGCGTACTTAGTAATTCAAAGAAATTCAATATTAAAGGATCAAAAGCGTATCGTACGTATACTAGTAATTTGTTGGGAATCCTTTTTTCAAAATAATTTCCCGACAGCGACTGCTCATTGTTCGAACCAATGTCTTGCATTGATCGGGCGTAATTTTTCTCCATTCCTCCTGAATAATTGCCCACAATGTGGCTTTATTAGCCGGTTTTCTGATTCATCACTCCACACAACTAGATCCCAGAATTTTGAGTCTTTATGTTGTTGATTCTTTGCAAAAGTAAGCCTACTTGCAATGTTTTTCTTTGACACGTTGGGTTTCCTTCTTGCAACTCGCCCATTTAAGCAATTTTCTTTCAACCGGCGTCGGACTGTTTGGGCTGATATTTTTACCCCATGACACCGCTCCATTTGCGACCTTATTTCAGTGGAAGTCAAAAAAGGGTCCATCTTACTCATACGTGCAATTTGTCTATCATCATAAGCTGTGGTTTTCCTCGGCTTTTTACGGGGAATATTCTCAAAAGTCTTGTTAATTTTAAAATATTTTATGGCATTCTTGACTCTTCCTCTCGAAAAAGTTAGAAGCTCTGCTACTCTGGTCATATTTTTATCCTTTTGGAAGCATTCCCATATAATTTTTCTCTCTTGCGCAGTTGAACTCTTATTTTTCCCCATTTTTTGCAAAAATGTATTCAATAAATCCAAAAACTTGTTTAAAATAACAAAAAGGATAACTAATTTTTACTTTTTAAGAACGTTTTCCAGTAAATCGCTTTTTTTCTTTGACTTAAGCTTCGCTGGCTTAACTATGTGTGCAGACACGTGTTGATGTACTTTGATACTATTTAAATTATCTCCAAACTGCATTGTTAACTATTATTTTTTTCTCTCTCCTAATTTTCGTTATAAATAACAGTTCTTAATTTTATTACAGTTATGCAAATGCAGAGTTAATATATGATTTGTTTTTGTTAAATTTTAATTTTCTGTGCAGTGGCCTAATTTTATGAGTACAAGGTATGTATATAAAATTCCATGTTTTCAGGCATAATTAGCGTCATTCCCTAAGCGCATACCAAGTACATTCAGTAATGAATAAAGAAAAATAATCTTTAAGGAACCGACGAAAATGTCTCTTCATTTTCCAATTTCTGTAAAAAAAAAAATGGTAAACCCATGAGTATTAAATTGCTTCTTTTGTTGTTCTTCGTTTTCATATCATGAATGTAACATTCTTGTTTTTTTTTTTGATCGAAACGCATGTTCGAGGAAAAAATGAGGAATTTTAATCTGATTGCGTTAGTTTGGATTTTCCTCGCTTTCTTGCTCAACAACAATAACAACAACAACAACAAAAGAGAAGCCACACAATGCACTACTTGTGCCTATTTGTATTCGTGCTAAGTATGTATAAAAGGAAAATAGGAAAACCTCGAGAATAAAACTAACTGCCCAATTAAAAGTTGCAGCATCGGCAACAATAGCATTTTTATTGTTAATTGCTTTATTTTGCAAGAAAGTTTAAAAAAACACTAACTACTTAGCTTAGTGAATAAAGTGGAAGGCAATAATAAAGGCTAAGCTAGTTGGATTGGTTAGGCGAGTTGAGTTTAAAGCGCTTAGCAATCTGTCGACCTGAACAGCAGTGTTGCACTTGAAATTGCATATTCATTGTTTTTTCGTTTAACATATACTCATGTATACATTTATTTATTTTTCTCGTTCAAAACATTTAATTTTGATAGCTGAAACCAGGGTTGCAAGTAAACAAGCAAGTATGTAGTTGTTTAGCAAGTAGGAGCGTTTTTTAAGGTCGACAGAAAAAGAAATCCACTACTGTCGCAAAAGGAAAAAAAACTACACAATGGAAGGCAGAAAATCGATAAATAACAATTGAGAAATACATACATACATACATAATAAACAAGTAAGGAAGCCTAAGTTCGAGTGGAATCGAACATTAGATACTCAGCTGTATGCTTTCATAATTTGTTTGCGTTTGATGGAAACACGGTGTACTATATATAAAGCGAGTGCTGCATAAAGTGGGCGTAGCCACGCCCATTTTCAACATTTTTACCAGTCATCCAACTAAGCATATGAATATTATTCTTTGTGCAAAATTTCATTCCTTTTTGACTTCTAGTTACAAAGATGTCACGTTACAAATTCCCAAAGGGTGTTCCAGAAATATCTTTGTTAAAAAGTAGGCGTGGTCATAAACCTATTTCAATAAATTTTTGCGTGTCTATTAACACAAGTTATAGAAGTGTATAAACCAAGTTTGGTCATAATATCTCAATTGTTTGTCGAGTTATGGGCTCCGAAATCTCGTAGATTCCTTTGTCTAAAAGGAGGCGGTGCCACGCCCATTTTCCAAAATTTTTGTGTTTTTTGTTTTATGTCCATAGTTGGACTCCTGCCATAAAATTTCAATGATATATCTTTATATTTGACAGAGATATCGCTTAAAATGCTTTTACTGGGTCACTTTATAATACCCATATATAAAAGTGGGCGTGGTCGTCAAACGATTTTGGTAATTTTTCGTCCACGTATTTGTCTAAGTAAATATATCACGCGTACCAAATTTCATCGATATATCTTTAACGGTTTCTGAGTTATGGCCTATAAAACTTTCAATATTTGCCCCTTAATAAGTGGGCGTGGCACCGCCCATTTTCCAAAATTTTAGTATTTTTTGTTTTATGTCCGTAGTTGGACTCCTGGCACAAAATTTCAATGAATTATCTGTATATTTGACAGAGATATCGCTTAAAATGTTTTTATTAGGCCCCTTTATAGTGCCCATATATAAAAGTGGGCGTGGCCGTCAGCCGATTTTGACAATTTTCAGTCAAAACATTTGCCTAAGTAAGCAAATCACGCATAAAAAATTTCATCGATATATCTTCAACGGTTTCTGAGTTATGACATATAAAACTTTCAATGTTTGGCCCTTAATAAGTGGGCGTGGCACCGCCCATTTTCCAAAATCTCATCAAATTTCTTCATAAGAGCGTGAGCTCAATACGTGGGTGAAATTTCATCGCTCCAGCTATATTAGTGACTGAGATACCAAATTTACGATTTTTTCTATATAGGAAAAGTGGGCGTGGTCATGGTCCGATTTCACCCATTTTCAATACCAACCGTGCCAGTCTCGATACCAACCTGCATTCCAAATTTCATCAAAATATCTCAATTTTTGCGCGAGTTAGAGTGCGTACGGAGGGACGGACTGACGGACGGACGGACATGGCTCAATCGATTTCTCTTTTCACCCTGATTATTTTGATATATATAAGTCTATATCTATCTCGATTATTTCGTTCTGTTACAATCCACCGTTATGAAATCAAAACTATAATACTCTGTGTACTAGTACAGCTGAGTATAAAAATAGCAAAAAAAAATTTAGCTTCCGGACTGTGGACGTGAGAAGTTTTTTGTCTTTCCTGTAAAATTTCCAAAAATTCAATGAGCTGGTTTTGATAGCAAACGCCTCATTTTTTCTTATCTCATTTAGTTATGATTTTGGCGTCATTTGTCGAACATCTTTTAATATTGAAAGTCATCTCTAAAAGGATAAAAGAACACCCTATAAACACTCAGTTGTAAGGACGATTCCGCTGAAGATAAGAAGGCGAGTGGGTAGTAATCGGAAGGATAGTTGCTTGGGCTTTTGGGCAGCGGGTTGTAAGGGGGTTGTATATACAAACATACATAAATACGTACATACATACATATATACATAGATTTAGATTTGGTCGTTAATGCCATTTTTGAAAAACCACATGAGGATGCTGGAAGCCAATATATTAGTCAGCAACAACAATTTCTTATTATCACCAACAACCGCCAAATAAAATGGATTGTCATGGCTGTTTTTTTTTTTAATACACACAGCCGACTACATGCAGCCAACGATGCCCCAGTTTGCAAAATAAAAGCATAAAAGACATTGGGTATGATTCATTTTTGGCAGATTATCCAATTCGAATCTAGTTTTGCGGATAAATGAGTGGGTGGCGCAGTGGTTGTTAGAAACTGTTTCTGTTTGCGTGTTAAGTAATGTGTGTGTGTATGTGGGAATTTCTCAATTACTTATCTTTGTAAATGTAGTATGCGATTTTTGCACAATGTTGCCACAAACGATTTTGATGAGCTGCCTGCTGAGCTGTTTTGTGTTCATGAAGTGTGCAGAGCGGCATGGGTGGTGGTAAGTGATTCAAAGAAAGTTGGAAGAAAGTATCAGCACAAAAGAAAGTTTTCTAAAGCGGAAAGTTGGAAACTCGTAAGAAATCGGTCGATGGGCCATTTAAATGTATGTATGTATGTATGTATGTGAAAGTACGCTGACTAGAACTATTGTGCGTTCGTCGCTTTGCCCTGCCTACAACTCAATACAAATGATGCTCGTTTGCGCCGCGGCAAGGACTGTTAGACTGCCAGTTGGGATTCATTTTCCTTTTTGCATGTGTGTTGCGTTATGTGGGTTTTCTTTTTTTTTGTGTCAGAGATGCTTCTATTTCTCCTAGGATCAGTGCTTCCGTTGGCTATGATGAAAAGCAGTTTTGTTATTTTATGCTGTGAGCGCAATAACAAATACGCACATAGATTCAATTACGAACGCTTGTGCGCTTTCCGCGAAATGAAGCGCAGTGAGTGAATGAAGTTTATTTAGCATCTTAAGGCACTTTCCGTTCAACGATCCCATTTACTTACCGTTATGTAGAGGATGTTTTGTCATCATTTTGAAGGCTGCAGCGACGGTGGGTGACGAAAAGCGAAGCCTAAGAATGGTTGACAAAAGTGACGTGTTTTTAAATGAATTTTTTTAAAAATGAAAAGCGTTATACAGACATGCGTTTTTATATACACAAGTATGAGGGAAAACAGTAAATCAATTTAGAGGAGTTCACTTACATATGAGTACATATGTATGTATGTAAGTATTTTCTAGTTTAAGTATTAATTTTTTTTTTACTTTAAGTAGGTACATATTATGTTTAATTTAATTAATATTATTCTTACTGGATAAAGCATCCCATTCTGTTTTGTGGCAATTTTTCATACGGTCTAATTTGGCAAATATTTGTAGTGGGCGTGGCGCTCATAAAATCTATTTTACCATGAAATGTGGAATGTTCAGTAAGTATTTTCATTGAAGCGATACACTTTGTTGCCAAAATATTTGAAAGAAAAATATATTACTCACATTAATCGTGGGACCATGTGGTAGTTGAAGAATGTTAAAAACACCACTTTTAATTTTTTACAATTTTGCCGTAAATGGAATTTTGCACATACACACATGCCCACTTCACACAAGCGCTATACTTTCATGCCCATAAATGTATTTATATACATACAAAAATTTCTATACATTTTTATCTTGTTTGCCGCATGCTCCACCAAAAGTCATATTCCAATGCCGAATTACGCGTCAAGAGCAACGCAATAACGTTCCAAAGTAACAAAAAAAAAACTATGTAACAACTTTTCAGAGTACCAAACTCAGAATCGCTTGTAATAAATCACATTTAATTGCCTTTCAGTCGCGTCTACCAGTGTTGCTGCACGTTTTGCTAGCGGAGTGGCAAGGTGGCAGCGTCATTCCCCAAGGAAGCGACGCGTGCATGTTCAGTGTTAAAATTGGCGATTTCGCGTTAAAAATCGGAAGGTGGGCATATGCCACCCATTCGCACTTCCGTTTAGCCTCAGTGATTGCTTTTTTTGCTTCACTTCACAATTTTGCTTTCGCCCACAATTTTGCTTGAATTTCGATTGAGTTTGGGCCATATGTACATATTCTCGCTATTCAACACCTTGTGATTATGTGTGCATGTTTATTTGAAATTGTGTGATAATGAGGACAATAACGCGATCCTTCGGGTATTAAAAAGTGAACAACAACAAAAAACCACACACACTCGACAATCATTAAAATCCTCAACGCGGGCAACATTAACACTTCATCTGCAATGTTGCAACAAATAAAATCAGCAATTTTTTCTCCGAATCGTCACAGCCAAAACGTGGTTACTTACATACTCGCGGTTCATTTTCGCATTCTCTCTGCGATTTTTGAAGCATTGCTTCTTACTGCCACCAAATAAGTACGCCAATTCAGCTCCACCTCAGCTTTGCTTCATCTTCAATCTTTTGTCTTGCATATGCCATAGATTGCTTAACATTCGATAAGCCATTGTTCCATCAGTTAAGCGCATCGACATGTCTCCCCTTGGACGCCTCGGCGTCGTCGATGACATGCCCCCACATCGGAGTTGCGCCAAACTGCATGCCTTGCATTTTTAGTCCGAATATTTTCATACTGATAATATCGCCGGTGTTATACCTACATACATACATTTATATGTACAAATACAAACAGACCATACCGCATTATATGTAAGTCAGTATTTGCAGATCCATGAAAAATCATGTCACAATTGCCACTCTCTGCGGATAGAATACATCCGAATGGGGGGCTTTTGCTCGTGTTTGTGTTTCAACCACGTTTTGAGGCACGTGTCTGTTTGGCGGAAATGCATCGGACAGGCGTCATTAAATAGCAGCGATTTGCTTGTTGCATACTAACTCTACATATACCAAATAAACACAACGGATTCGCCTCGAATTCGCGTCGGATTCGCTTTCTCTGATTATATTATCGCGGCAATAGTTCGTGGCGATAGATCGGCGAATCCGAATTCCCAGGCGAGTCACCCCTCATAAGCGATTCGCGCATTTTTATATTCTCGGATCGTTGGCGATTCGAGATTTATGCCCATTGGCGAATACATTCTAGAAAATCTTCTTCTGCGAATCCACCTCGAATTCGCCACGATATCATCTGAGCTTTTCAATCTCTTGAGTAGAGTTTTAAATGGTAAATTAAAGCCCAACAGGGAATTTCTTCGTGTAAAGCAAGATTTAATAAAATTAATAAATGCTATTGCGATAATTGATTTTTCTCGAGTCCATCTCGAACTCGATACGAGTCCGAAAAATTACATTCACCTCCGCGAAATCTTCTCGAATTCGCCACGATATCATCCTCGCTTTTGTGTTTATTGGGTATGTATGTATGCGTCTCTGCTCCTGTTTTTTAAATGAAATACAATAAAAGTCAATGCACGCGTGTTCAATTGTAATAAAATGCAATTTTCGACCGCAGTCACTTCGTTATGTCACCGCATTGAACAACCAACAAACTTGCCCAACAACCAAAATACTGCAATTCGTATGCGGGAATAACTCATACCTACATACCTAGGTACATATGTATGTATTTAGTAATAAAATTTGACACTGCGTACGAATAGTAAATATGAAATTGGAAATAAATTAGTTCAAATGGTAGCTGGATTTTGCCATTACAGATGGTCAGAGTAGTGTTAGTAGTCTCAACTTTTTAGCAAGTTCTGTTGATTTTATTAATTATTTTTTCTGAAACAATGATGACCTTTAGTACCTCATACAACTGCAGGATTGTATCTCAAAAACTGAATTTGTATTCCTTTCAAATTCCATCAAACATTTTTTTTATTCCTTAGCCATTACAGATGGTCAGAGTAGTGTTAATCTCAACTTTTTAGCAAGTTCCGTTGCTTTAGTACCCCATACAACTGCAGGATTGTATCTCAAAAACTGAATTTGTATTCCTTTCAAATTCCATTAAACATTTTTTTTTATTATTTTGCCATTCCATTACGTTTTCTTTCCGTGTATACTTACATATGTATGTATGTATTTGTGTATGTTACTGCAGCTGTAAATTACTTTGACATTTTCCAATAAATCACTCTCTCTAAAATCAAAGTTACTAAATCAAATCTCAATTAATGGACACACAGTGAAATTCAAATCTTGTTTTTGATGGTGAAACTTTTTTAATGCATTTTCCCCACGCAACGGGTGACAGAGGGAGAAGGAGAGTAAACGAATGCCAACAAATCAAATAAAAATTGAAGCCAGAAGTCGTCAAATAACATCAAGAAGACGAGAAAAAAACACGCCAGTGCAACAATTGGCCATTTTCAGAGCCAAAGTTATGTACCTACATACGTGTGTTTTTGCGTTTGTGGGAGTACCTTCTTATTGATTATGGCAGGATCTTATTTATAACGGATGCAGGAGGAGTTTGAGCATGAGAGGAAAACTGCATGATTTGCCGTTTCACAGAAACTCTCGTGTCAGAAAGATACGTAGGTATTTATGTACATATGTATGTATACTTTTATGCGGGCAAATCCCCACCATATAATCCATATTATGCAGAATACAAGTGTGTTTGCGTAGCCTCCCGCGCAGTGTCAGCTTTGGGTGTGTGGCGTGGACTTGCTGTGGAAGGTGTGCGAGAGTGCAAACGTGCCAGAGAATGTGTTTACACCCACCGGTAGCAACAGCAAATCTAGCAACAGCAACTGCGTTGACATTGATAATGAATGGCAGCCGGTTGAACCGGTGCCGGCGTTATTTTGCAGTCGCTGAATTTTTTCAATTCCTTTTCTAGCATTTTTGTTTCGTTTTTAATGCAAAAAAAAAAATACAAAAAAAAACAAAAGAAAAAACACGAATGCGCATATTGAATGCAAAATAAGCTTTTGCCAACGTCAACACATGAAACAAATGGCAACAACAAAAAAAATAAAATATAAAAATAAAAAAACTAGAAAATTTAAGGGGTGGCAGCACCGCGTCAAAAGTGAAGAAGAACTGGACAGTCAGCAACCTCCGTTTTAACATAAAAAAAAAATAAATCAAAAACAAATTAATGCACTGCACTCATACCTAGGTACTATATGAATTTATGCATTTACAGTGTAAATTTTACACCCATCCTGTGCATATATGGCAAAACGCTAAATTCAATGTATGAAAAATGAAGTTGCATGCATTTTGCATTTAAATTTGCTGGCAAAGCTCTTGTCAAGCCGGCGCACAGTGGACGATTTTATCAATCTAGGACGACTTAATTCAATTCCAGCCGTAGTTTAAGATATATCGAATTGAAATTTGGTTTGCAGGCATGTATTCTATATATACAACTTTTGGTGCAATTTTTCTTTATTTTTTTTTTTAAATATTTTTTTATAAAAAACAAATTTTTGAATATAATTATTAAGACTATCCGAAGACATGAATAAACGCATGGAGCAGGTCAAAGTCAAACTGTCAGGTGCCGCTTTTTCAGCTTATAGTGCCACAGAAAGTGTAAAAAACAATGCCTTTGGGCAAAATGTGGACAAGATTTTATTTTTCGGACCGGTACTGCGAATATGTCCGCTCATTTCCTATGTAGTGGCATCATAGAACACTACAGAATATAGAAGTTATAGCTTAAGAAAAATTTAAGGTTTTTGAAATTTTTTTTATACTTCAATGAAGTATGGCAAGATAAAGTGAATTAAATTAAATTTTCCAGAGTAGATATCTTAAGACTTGATTGATAATCTTACACCTTAACTATTGCGGTTTAGGGAGAAAATAAGCTTTTTGTCAAAGAAAACACGGACCATTTAATTTTAATCATTTACATTTTGTGTCTAATATCATGTTCAGACATAAAAATTAATTAAGTCAATTGGGGTTGATTGAACATCTTTAGATTTGGTGTTCAGACATATTTAATTTACTTGGCCCATTTAACAGGTCGGCTCAAGATACATACACACATACACGCCGTGAGCTGAATATCAAACTCTCGTGACCTAAATGTCAAAATTGCAAGGAGGACGAAATAATTTGACATTCATCTCACAATTTTTACCAATCGTAAACACGAATGCATGTATAAAATAAGCAGAAATAAAAACAAATTTGATAGGTGATGAAGAAGAACAAGAATGCAGCTGATCTGACGAACCAACCTGTTTACTGGACACTGACGCTAATCACATTTCTCTTTTCATGACATTTCATTTTACTTATGAAACAAGCCTTTTAACAGGGTTGCATGCAGAATTGTTCTTCATTAACAACTCATTAATTTCTAATGAAGCATTAACTTGGTCAATTTTTGTATGGTAAATTGAGAATCATTGGGCTTGAAAATTGAATGAAGGCTCTTAATGTTCAATTAAGGTTGTGTCTGAACATAACATAAGGCTGCGAACAGAGTGGGCGCTGAAAGCCGAGCCGAGATTGTCAATGCGATAAAACTGGTTACATACAAGTCAATACAAATAAGCTTGTGCATAACACAGTGAACGCCGACAAGAGCAGAGAGCAAAGCCGATGAGTGCGAGAAAAACAGTTTCAAAGCGTTTTGCGCGCTTGTTTGCATTGTTGATGTTTACTTTTTAGCGTGAAATCGTGTTTTTTAATGGTTTTTTTAAAGAAATTTAGCTGGATATTTTCTTAAATCATTATATAAATGATGAAATTCACCAAATTGATATATTTTTAGTGTAACTGGATGTTTTCCAAATATTTTTGTGATAATAATTGCATTAACCACACTAGGAGAAGCAAAATACTCTTCATCAGATGAATCCATTACCGTGTACAGCAATTTTATAAACACAAATGAAAAATAAGACTAAATCACATAAAGGCAAAACACATGGAATAAACAGAATTTCAGCGCTGATTCTCGCATTCACTGTGTTATAGACAAATTTTCTTCTCGCATGAAAATAAGCGTCAATAAGCTCGGCGCGGCTCCGCTCGGCATCAGCGCCCACTCTGTTCGCACCCTAATACAAGTTGTGCAAATCATTTAGGCGTGCATAGAACTTACACGCTTTGATAACTGATAATGTTATTTTTGTGGTGTTTTTTTTCTCTTCGTAACAGGGGGACATTTTTCTCACATATACCTACTAGCATATACTTGCATTTGGAGTACTTATTTTTGGCTTAAAATCCCCCTAGATTGTTGAAATCGTCCACTGTGCGGCGCAGTGCTGATTGACTGCGGGTGTATTGGCTTACTTACATATGTACATATATTTTTTATTACCATGTATGACCATTTAACGCACAAAGTGAATTTAGTTATGCATTAAAAATATCCGTATTTATATATTTCAATATGTACATATGTATATTTTTGCATTTTATGTCTTTTAGGTGCCTGACAGCGCCAACAACGCCGCGCATTGCTAATACATATTTAAGAATTTATTTGAGCACATACACATATTATGCACCTTTCCTATATACTACGTATGTAAATATGTACATACATGAAACTGCTTGAATTGGCCACCCTTAGAGCGCTTTCACATTACTCGGTGCGGTATCGGATCGACATTTTTGGTTTTTACCGAAAGTATACCGAAACCTTACCGACCACATGTATTTCAATTGGCATTTCACATTAGTGTTGCATACATGAAATCGGAGCGGATTAATTTCGGTATACCGCAACGCGGTAAGACCGGTCAGTAAAATTTGAGGAATTACTGCATACATTTTTGCGGCGTAATAAAAGAAGAAGAACAAAGTCAGTAAAAAACTCGTTTCGGCTATAAATGTAGCAAGTTATAATGTCTTCGTCTTCGCTAGAAGACATTATTGTTATTATTGAGTGATTTGTTGAAGTTAAAAATTTTGTTTTGCAAATTTCGATGTTTGTTTTCCTATTTTCTGCCGATTACGCACCGAAAGTATTCCCACAAGTGTAAAAAAAACAGCAACGCGGAATCGTTTCGGTAAGCTGAAAATACCGAGCAAAAAATGTCGATCCGATGTCGTACCGAGTAATGTGAAAAGGCCCTTACTAAGCCACAAATTTCGTACTTACTCAGTTAATTTAGCGCTGTGTTCAACTAAAAAGACTTTGATATTCCTCGCTGATTTTCCGTTGATTCAATTTATTTACCAGAAGCCCATATTTTCAACATTTGTCAAGCAAAGTTTGTAAGATTGTTTTACAATACCTACCAAAGTACCTACCATTCAGTGACGGATTCCTCTGCTTCTTTTCCAATCAATTTTATACATTACAAATGTCAATTACTTTTGTCTCCACTCGACATATGTAACAGCGCAAGCGACAAAAAAAATATAGGCGTAAGTGGTTACTTCTGTTCCATAAGCACTGTGAAAAATCAAAACTCCATGACCACACGTTTTTTGCTATTTTTTGTTTCTGCCCTTCAAGTACTTCAATAAAAATGTCACAAAACGTGGAAATACCTGTCTCTCTGTTGCGTGGTCAATCGAATATTTATCCTCTTATTGTGTTAACGTCAGCGCACTTACGATTTGCGTAACAGAAAGTTCCCTTCTCTGCCTCCTATTTTTTATCGAATTTGATGCCAACCACATTAACAAACCTCACTAACACCTGCTAAGGCTGCTGTGGGATTACAAAGCTATTTTTTGGTTTTGGTTTTTTCAATTTTAGGTTTGTTCAATTTTTTGCCGTTGTGTACTTGGAAAAAAAGTTTTGCTCATTTTTACGCTTCGTTTGTTGATTGGATTTTGCCCATTCGCCTTTTTTGCGAAACAAAATGTACTTATCGGTCTTTTTTTGTCAGCACAACCTTTATTGCAAGCTGTCAAAATATGGCATAGAAGTACTTGTGCCAGATTGTCTCTTTTTATACTCAGCTGTACTAGTACACAGAGTATTATAGTTTTAATCACATAAAGGTCCCCACAAACAGAAGCAATACGATACAGCCCACACAGCAAAATCGTGCATGACGCGATACGATTTTACTGTGTGGGCTGTATCGTATCGCTCCTGTTTGTGGGGACCTTAACGGTGGATTGTAACAGAATGAAATAATCGAGATAGATATAGACTTATATATATCAAAATGATCAGGGTGAACAGAGAAATCGATTGAGCCATGTCCGTCCGTCCGTCCGTCTGTCCGTCCGTCCGTCTGTAAACACTCTAACTCGCGCAAAAATTGAGATATTTTGATGAAATTTGAAATGCAAGTTGGTATCGACACTCGGACGGTTGGTATTGAAAATGGGCGAAATCGGACCATGACCACGCCCACTTCTCCTACTTATATAGAAAAAATCGGAAATTTGGTATCTCAGCCACTAATATAGCTAGAGTGATGAAATTTTACCCACGTGTTGAGCTCAGGCCCCTAAGAAGAAATTTGATGGAATTTTGGAAAATGGGCGGTGCCACGCCCACTTATTAAGGAGCAAACATTGAAAGCTTTATGAGTCATAACTCAGAAACTGTTGAAGATATACCGATGAAATTTGGTACGCGTGATATACTTACTTAGGCAAATGTTTGGACGAAAAATTGTCAAAATCGGTTGACGGCCACGCCCACTTTTATATATGGGTATTATAAAGTGACTTAATAAAAACATTTTAAGCGATATCTTTGTCAAATATAAAGATAATTCATTGAAATTTTGTGGCAAGAGTTCCACAATAGACCGCAAACAAAAAATAGAAAAATTTTGGAAAATGGGCGTGGCACCGCCTCTTTTTAGACAAAGGAATATACGAGATTTCTTAGCCTATAACTCGACAAATAATTGAGATATTATGACGAAACTTGGTTTATACACTTTTATAACTTGTGTTAATAGACACGCAAAAATTTATTGAAACCGGTTTATGACCACGCCTACTTTTTAACAAAGATATTTATGGAACACCCTTTGGGAATTTGTAACGTGACATCTTTGTAACTAAAAGTCAAAAAGGAATGAAATTTTGCACAAAGAATAATATTCATATGCTTCGTGGGATGACTGATAAAAATTTTGAAAATGGGCGCGGCTACGCCCACTTTATGCAGAACTTTCTTTATATAAAGTACCTACTCCGTGTTTCCATCAAACGCAAACAAACAATGAAAGCATACAGCTGACTATCTGATGTTCGATTCCACTCTAACTTAGGCTTCCTTACTTGTTTGTAATAGGATTTTCAAAATATTGTAAAGTAGGTATGTACATACATACATATATGTGGCGCGCATATGCCGATTCTCCGACCGGAATGAATCCAGCTAGAAAAATCCAAAATTTAAATTTCTAACTATTGCAGATAAAAGAAAAACTTAGAATTTGCTCGTACTTATATACATGCTTACATAGCTACTGAATGTTGCCAGAGGGAAACTGAATTTAATCCTTAGCCTTCCATATACGAAGTATAACATACAAATATGTTCCTAGAGCTTCGTGGGCCGTCCTTTTCTTCTACAAATGTGGGAAACTACCAGTAAGTATAACGCTGAGAAACGTAACAGTTTGACAGTAAATGGAACAAATTATCATGCAATTCTTGAAAATGAGTCTAATCCATTCTAAACTCTACAACACAAAGAAAACGTAACAGGGAATTTGTCTGACCTAACACTCTAGACATTCCCAGGAATTAAAACAGTTTCTGGTTAGCAAAAAAAAACGAGAAATTATGCAGGAAAAAAAATTGTGAAAGGAATTTGGCGCGTCAAAGTCAGCCAATAAAGCAAATGATTTGGTTTGAAGAACGAACCCCATAACCGACAGTTGAATGCAACAAAGCAAACAAAGCAAAAACACTTATCAGACAAGAAAATTACAAATGTGTTAGCATATCCTTTAAAATGTTAATAAAATTCTTATTAAAAGTAACGAAATAAGATGTCTACAAAGGTTCATGGAAGAAGGGAATAAATCAAATAACAAAAGACACGGACTTTTTTTACCTTGTGGCATAAATCGGCTTAGTAGCTGGCGACTGGAAACCTTTTGTAAAGTAATTGAATGAGCACATGAACCCTTTTCCTTAATGGATACACCACAGAAATATGTAGAAGAAGTATTGTTGCAGCCACTGAGGAAAAATAGGAGAGCGTTTTTGAATGGATAGGTATTGTAGTTGAGCTGAGTTGAGTTGAGCAGCAAATCGTGACCGGCTTTCAATGGTTTTCAAGATATTATTATTTTATTTTTTCCTGTTTTTTTTTTCTTTTTTGGTTTTGAGGGACAAAACTATCGACATGAATGCGTTTATTTAGCGGTTAAGGTTGCGTTTGAAAAATCAACAAATCGTAAAGAACAACAAACACACACGCGAAACTAAAAAAATAGGAACGCCTGAAATGGGGAATCGACGCCAAGACCAAAACAAAATACAAAGAATTTCAGAAAAACAAGTAAGGAAGCCTAAGTTCGAGTGGAATCGAACATTAGATACTCAGCTGTATGCTTTCATTGTTTGTTTGATGAAAACACGGCGTATTTTATATAAAGCGAGTGCTGCATAAAGTGGGCGTAGCCACGCCCATTTTCAAAATTTTTATCAGTCATCCAACTAAGCATATGAATATTATTCTTTGTGCAAAATTTCATTGCTTTATGACTTCTAATTATAAAGATGTCACATTACAAATTCCCAAAGGGTGTTCCAGAAATATCTTTGTTAAAAAGTAGGCGTGTTCATAAACCGATTTGAATAACTTTTTGCGTGTCTATTAGCACAAGTTAGAAAAGTGTATAAACCAAGTTTCGTCTTAATGTCTCAATTATTTGTCGAGTTATGGGCTCCGAAAGTTCGTATATATAGCCACGCCCATTTTCAAAATTTTTATCAGTCATCCAACTAAGCATATGAATATTATTCTTTGTGCAAAATTTCATTGCTTTATGACTTCTAATTATAAAGATGTCACGTTACAAATTCCCAAAGGGTGTTCCAGAAATATCTTTGTTAAAAAGTAGGCGTGGTCATAAACCGATTTGAATAACTTTTTGCGTGTCTATTAGCACAAGTTAGAAAAGTGTATAAACCAAGTTTCGTCTTAATGTCTCAATTATTTGTCGAGTTATGGGCTCCGAAAGTTCGTATATTCCTTTGTCTAAAAAGAGGCGGTGTCACGCCCATTTTCCAAATTTTTCTATTTTTTGTTTCCGGTCTATTGTGGAACTCATGCCACAAAATTTCAATGAATTATCTTTATATTTGACAAAGATATCGCTTAAAATATTTTTATTAGGCCCCTTTATAGTTCCCATGTATAAAAGTGGGCGTGGTCGCCAACCGATTTCGCTAAAATTTTGAACATGTATTACCACAAGTAATAAAAATGTACACACCAAGTTTCGTCATAATATCTCAATTAGTTGTCGAGTTATGGGCTCAGAAATCTCGTATATTCCTGCTTCTAAAAAGAGGCGGTGCCACACCCATTTTCCAAAATTTTTGTGCTTTTCGTTTTATATCCGCAGTTGGACTCCTGCCATAAAATTTCAATGATATACCTTTATATTTGACAGAGATATCGCTTAAAATGTTTTTATTAAGCCACTTTAGAATACCCATATATAAAAGTGGGCGTGGTCGTTAACCGATTTTGACAATTTTTCGTCCAAACATTTGCCCAAGTAAGTATATCACGCCTACCAAATTTCATCGATATATCTTAAACGGTTTCTGAGTTATGACTAGACTGCGGATCTTTATGCAATTGCATATTTTTAAGGAAAAGAGATAGCGATGTGGTTCCAAAGAGAAAAATGAAAGTTATTAACAAAATATTCTAAATTTTCATATTTATTTCTGCATATTTTGCATATTGCATATAACTTGCATATTGCATATAACTTGCATATTTGCATATAACTTGCATATTTGCATAAAAATTGAGGTTTAGCAGTTTTAATCCGCAAGTTAGAGTCTCGCGGAGTTCCCCTAATGGCTTCAATGGCCCTAATAACAGAAGCTTTTGAAGGACTTGACGCTACGTCAGGATCATGTGGGCAAATAGTTTTGGTCAAAATTGAAGCTATTTCAAAAAAGAACCTGCTTTTGAAGTCATATTAGGAGTAGCCAAAATACTTTCAGGTGACAACAAAATATTAGAAACTGGAATACAGATTCCCAGTCAATTTTGGAGCGAATTAAGTATGCTCCGGTTACATCTTGTGATGTTGAGCGTTCATTTTCAGCATATAAACGGATCTTAACTGATAAGCGTCGCAATGTTTCCATTGAAAATGTGGAGAAAACACTTGTAGTATATTGTGGTCTTAACTACAACTAAAATTACCTCTTTACATTAAAAATTATTATAATAAAAATTAGTTCCCATTTGCAGTTTGTTTTTGGGTGTTAATGGGTTTTATATTTGCATAGAACAAAAGATTCAGCATAGAACATATGATTTTTGCATTCAACTATACTTTACTTATTGTGTATATCACTTAAAATTCCATATCTGATGTAAAAAAAGGTGTACTTTTAATTTGCATATAACTTGCATATAACTTGCATATAACCTGCATATAACTTGCATATATTTTGCATATCCAAAACAGAGCAAGAAAATTCGCTTTGGAATGTGAATATATAGTTTTGAATCAATATAACTCTTAATAAAGCATTTTAAATTTTTTGCATAAAGATCCGCAGTCTAGTTATGACATATAAAACTTTCAATGTTTGGCCCTTAATAAGTGGGCGTGGCACCGCCCATTTTTCAAAATCTCACCAAATTTCTTCATAAGGGCCTGAGCTCCACACGTGGGTGAAATTTTATCACTCTAGCTCTATTAGTGACTGAGATACAAAATTTCCGATTTTTCCTATATAGGGGAAGTGGGCGTGGTCATGGTCCGATTTCGCCCATTTTCAATACCATCCGTTCCAGTCTTGATACCAACTTGCATTCCAAATTTCATCAAAATATTTCAATATTTGCGCGAGTTATCGTGCGTACAGGCAGACAGACGGACAGACGGACGGACATGGCTCAATCGATTTCTTTTTTCACCCTGATCAATTTGATATATATAAGTCAATATCTATCTCGATTATTTTATGGTGTTACAATCCACCGTTATGTGATTAAAACTATAATACTCTGTGTACTAGTACAGCTGAGTATAAATATATACATATGTACATACATATGTAGGTACTTATAAAAATACCAAAGAAAAAAGGAACGAAACGAGAAGAAACAAGTAGGAGCGCGGCTGTCTTCGGCCGTACCGCAGACTTCATACCTTTCATGAATGGGCCTGATTTTATTTTTTACTTACACTAAAAATAAAATTTCGTAAAATAACTACGAAAGACTTTCGTAGTCTAGAGATTCGTAATATGTACGAAAGTTTCGTATATATTACGAAAGCATTTTTCTCAACAAAATCTAATTTTACGAATCTTTCGTAAATATTACGAAAGGGCTTTCGTAAACCATTTTCTAATATTTTTTTCGTATATATTACGAAATATTTCGTAAATATTACGAAACACTTTCGTAAATTTTCTTAAAATTACCTTTACGAATAATTTCGTATATTGTATTAAAGTTTTCGTAACATTATCAAAGGATTAAAAGATTTACGAAATACTTTCGTAATATATACGAAATACTTTCGTAACACTATCAAAGGTTTAAACGATTTACGAAATACTTTCGTACAATAATATTTTACTGTACAAGTCTTCTTTCATTGTAAAGTGTTGAGTCGGTGCAATAATATCAAAAATTAGTTTAAGTAGTAAGTGCGTAAAAGAATAATGCATTGTATATAAAAAGACAATATTGATTTACAAAATAAACTGTGATATTTTCCAACTTAATTAAACTTAAAGGTGAGTACAGTAGTTGCATTTACTTTTTCCTTTTTTCGGTCTTATGTATTTTCCTAAATAAATACTCAATAAAATAATATAAAGAGATATTTCTACACTCAGAGAAAAAATTTTAAAAACATATGAAAATGGGCTTAAAATTTGCAAAAACGTATTTAAAAGTGATGTAGATACGACCATTTTTATTTTAAAAAGGTTCATTGTAAAATTGTAAAATCAAGAAAAAACATTTTAATTTAAAAATGTTTATTTTTAATTCAAGCCCTATGAGATTTTGAACCAGAAACATGCGCTTTTATTCCCTTCATTTTAATTTTCAATTTAAAAATTATTCTATTTAATCCAAAATACATTTTTATTTCAAAAGTTTCATTTTTAATTTACAAATTTTCATTTTTAAAATAAAAACGATCTGGTTTAAAACGTGCATTATAAAAATAAAATTTTTTTTCACCGAGTGTAGCTGCTTGAATTTTAAGGTTTTAAGTAGTTTCCCTTTATCTTTATCTATATCTTTATCTTTATCTTTATCTTTATCTTTATCTTTATCTTTATCTTTATCTTTATCTTTATCTTTATCTTTATCTTTATCTTTATCTTTATCTTTATCTTTATCTTTATCTTTATCTTTATCTTTATCTTTATCTTTATCTTTATCTTTATCTTAGTCTTAATATTAGTCTTTATTTTTAATTTTTATTTTTCTTTGTTTTTTCATTTTCTTTTTTTTTTCTTTTTCTTTTCCTTTTTCTATTTCTTTTTTTTCTTACTTTTTCACAGGGATATCTGTTTAAGTGGATCGGAACGATGTCCACATTTGCAAATTGCGATTTCCAAAGTTTCCTATGTTTGTAAGAACACGTATAGGCAATAAGTACCTCTTATTTTATTAGTTACTAAAATTAATATTAATATAAATGTAAAATATTAAAATAAATAAAAAACTTTTAAATGAATTGAATAAATTAATTTCAGTAGATATTTAAAACCAAAATGAAATTATCTAAACTTATTTCTTATGCATATATAAAACATCTTTCTCTTAGCATTTTTTTATTGATATACATATTTTGAAAAAGTTTTCAAATTTCGTTGAAATATACATCATATGTACATAAATATATGTATGTAATAATTAAGGTATTTTTAACTTTAAGCTAAAAAATAATTTGGTCAATTGTACAACAATTTGACAGCTCTAAGAGCCTTCGTAAATGTACGAAAGCGGTTTCGTAATATTTACGAAATCTTTCGTTGCTCAAAAGTACGAAAGTATTTCGTAAATAGTACAAAAGCCTTTGTAAATACTACGAAAGTATTTCGTAAATACTACGAAAGTATTTCGTAAATACTACGAAAGTCTTTCGTAAATAGTACGAAACCTTTCTTAAATACTACGAAAGTATTTCGTAAATAGTACGAAAGCCTTCGTAAATATACGAAAGTATTTCGTAAATACTACGAAAGTATTTCGTAAATAGTACGAAATAGTTTTCGTACTATTTACGAAACCATTCGTTGCTCAATTTTACGAAAGAATTTGGTAATATGTACGAAAGATTTCGTAATATTTACGAAATATTATTTTGAGTGTACACATTTTTTGATCTTGACAATTCATACTAATATCGGATAGGTCTATTTGGGTACAATAACTGGACAAGTTATACTTAGTTAGGTATTCGAGATAGATATACATATGTATGTATGTTATAGTAGTCCGTTTCGGCCGATTTTTACAAATGATCGATTGCACATAAAGAACGGCCATATAGGCCCAGTTTAGGCCAAGATCAAAATCAACGTGGTCAAATATCTGCTATTGCTTTTCCATTAAAGCGGAAAATGAGAGATAGAGCGGGGGAGCACCCTCACACTCTCAATTTTTACCGTGATTCGGCACTGACAACGAATCAATGTGCAGCCAATCTCTCACAGAGTGTAAAAGTGAGAGAAAAAGTGTATTTGACCACGTTGATTTTGTTTTTGGCGTAAACTGGGGCATACCGAATTTCAGTCAACATCTCAAAAATTGAGGGACGAGTTTACGTTCACACAGACGAACGGACATGGCGTAATCGACTTAGCTCATGTTCCTGAACATATTGGTATATATTTTGGTGGGTCCCCCACGCTTCCTTCTGATAATTTCGACACACAAAGTTATAATACCATTCCATTCTCATGAAAGGTATACAAATCCTCGGCGCACGAATATAATAAGGAAAGACAAAAGAACAAGGAAAGAAATCAAGCCGGCGGCATATGAAATTGCAACTCAGAACAGCTCAAACCAAACCAGTTCCTCGTAGGTAATTTGAGCATATCGCTGGCGGTTGATTGTATACATTGAATGTGTACCATGTTATGCTATGTTATGTACTCATATGAATGTATGTAACAGTTTATCATAAATTGAAACTCAAACTGGTTTTATTTTAGGCTTTTTATTTGCATACTTAGACATGTATGAACTATCCCAATAAGCATTTTTGTTGGAAATGCTTTTGAACCCCATTTGAGATCAAATTCATTTTCCAATTTCCAGCATTAATTTTTAACTTGAAGTCAATTGGAGAAACAGCCAATTCTTCAGAAAAAGGGCGCTTTGAAGAAATATTGGATTTCGACGATATTCTCCAACTAAAGTCAAACGTCAGAATAAAGCTTTTATGCAGCTAAAGCTCAACGGATTGAAATAAAGAAACGAAAATGTAACAATGTTTTCTTAACTTCTTTTTTCACTGTTTTGTTAAGCATTTAACAATATGTATGTAATAACATGTTATCCACAAAAATTAGTTGAATCATACATTCTTTTTATACTCTCTTCTTCACTCACATTTTAGTTCACTACTTGCTAATATGATTGAATTGAATTAATATTAATTATGCTCTCAGTTCTGCCAAACACAGAAGTGTTGCCATCTCCAATGGTTTTCAAAATGAAATCAAACTTTGGAAAAAACCTTGTACCTCAAGTGTAAAAACACGTTGGAGGTAAACTTGAGAATTGAGACTTTTCTCCAACATTGGATTCGTGCTTATTGGGATTTACACTCGTATAATATCCCACTAGGAAGTGGATCATGCTATGAGCGCTCCTTTGGGTAATGGGATTGATCCCTGACTGTCTAAAACGTCTAACGATACCCACACCCTTTTACATTGCATGCCCTAGGAAAGCTGTGGAAATGGTTTAAAAAAGATGAAAGCAAGTTGGTATTCCTACTTAATCCCCTTGGTAGTTTGAATTGGGTGCTCTATTCCTGTTCATCTAGGGAGCACTATAGCTTTTTTTCTACTGGGATATGCATACTTATCCATTATGTAGGTAAATTTCCTTTTGAACAACACGGATGTTTTGAGTTAAAAACGAATAAAAAAGCAAGAAGGTCAAATAAAAGAAGAAATTGGTAACAAAAGTCCTTGCGTTAGCGAGCAAATTATGATATTTTCAAACCTTACAACTGCCAAGTATGTACATATGTAAGTAAAAACGTAACTACCCTCTGGTATTAGAACCGCGTGTATCGTAATCTGAGCACCTCCAAGTTCGGCATTGTTTATTCTCGGCTCAAGTGAGTGAGGTCGTATCGATCATGTTTAATTATCACCCTCTCGTCTTTATCTATTGTATCGTATAAATAAACGCCCTCATGTGTCTCTGAACTTTGTTTTTTAATTTAAGTACTTAGTTTTATGATGTATTGTGTTGTATTGTTACATACTTTTTTTAGTGTTTTGTTGGTTCTTTTGAGGGAGAAAGCATATTGTTTTTTCTTGTAGACACTTAACCATGCTCAATAATGTTCAATAATGCCATTAACGACATTTTCCATCTTTTTACATCCTACACATGTCTATTTAGGTATGAACATACATTGCACATGGACTCATGCCATTGCCTCCCTGTTTGGTTGCTGTCTTTTTCGGCAAATATGTAAAGAATTTATTGTCACGATCGAGAGGCAGCTGTTTTATAGATCAAATATCATAACTTCCAAGTTTAATCATCTGCGCATGTCGTGTAAATTGTACATTTGTTATTGCAATTGTTTTTTACGATTTTGTTGTATAGAATTACATTTCAGTCACGTTTCAATTAAATGTTTCATTATTGGCGATTTTGACTTGTAATGCTATTATTGTAAACATTGGTTGCAATTTTAATAGAAAATATCATTGAGTGTATTGATTTTAGCATGCATGTTTTTAAAATACACCCATAAGTACATATGTATGTATAGGGTTATATATTTATATATAACACTTTGTAATCGAAATATTTCATTTACAGAAAATGTATTTGGTTTTTAATGTTTTTGATATTTCAAAAATTTTCATTCGATTTTCAACTTTTTAATTTTGAACATTAATTTTCATTTTTTATAATAAATATATGTACATATAATCAAATATATATATTAAATATTTTAAATCATTCTCTAAATATTGGCGATCCTACCATCGAATCTAAAAGAAATAACTTAAGTTGATTTTCAACTAAATCAAACAAATCATCGACGTAAAACAGTTCATCAATCAATTTATATAAGTGCATATATATCTAATCAGCAAATCAATTGGATCACGCATATACATATGTACATATGATCAATTGGATCACGCATATATGTACATACATACATACATATAATTTCGTAACATCGTTTATGTCAATATCATCATCATTACCCTTATTTTCGGCTACATAAACATCTATTATTATCTGTGTATGCTCATTTTAAAACATATGTATGTACTTGGATTGACTTCGATTTCATCTAATATTTTACTATCAACAACATCAATTCTTGCATAACAACAAATATATTTTTGCAACAATCAATAACTGCAATCAACATAATCACAATTCAAGTTCGTTATTATTATCATTTTTATTTCAAACTTATGTGAGTACTTAATTAGTATATACTATATTAAGAATTTATTTTAAAATTTTAATATCTGTTACAATTAGTTACTTATTTATTTAAAAATTATTAATCATATTTTAAATATTTTTACTTATTACCATACTGTTTATAACAGTTTATTTATTTCTGTAAACTCTCTCTTCAGAAGATTTTCTTTTAATTTTATTTACTATGCTCTATCGTTCACCCATTCGAACACGCACATATACCTCAGAAATGCAGAACAACGATAACAAACACACTAATACTAACATGAAACAAAATATTCAAACAAACAACTTAACAACATCAGAAAACAATTCAACAATTAAAACAATTAAATTACCTAAATTTTGGGAAGAGTGTCCCGAAGCATGGTTTATTCTTGCTGAAGGACAATTTGAAATTAATAATATTACAGATGATAATATTAAATTTCAAAATATTTTAATTTCTCTTCAACAAGAAACTATTACCAAAATTATCGATATTATTAATCCACCACCTTCTTTTAATAAATTCGAAATAATTAAAAAAACACTATGTGAGAGATTTTCTTTAAGTGGAGAAAAACGTCTCGAACAATTATTTTCAAATATGGAAATCGGCGATCGTTCACCATCAGAATTTTTTCGTTATATGAAATCTCTTATTGGTTCAAATTCATTAGTTAGTCATGAATTACTTTTTAAATTATGGATTAAGAAATTACCACAACAAATTCAAATTCATCTAACATCAAGTAATAATTCCAATAAAGAAGATTTAATTATGTTAGTAGACAAAATTTTTGATTTACTTAATCAATCAAATTCATTAAAATCTACTGTAGCTAGTATTGAAAATAATAAATTAGAAAAATGTATTATTAGTTTAACTGAGTTAACTTCAGCAATTTTTCAAAACTTAAATAAAATTACAGATGACATAAATGAACTACGAATTAGATCTAATTCAAACGATAGATCTAGGTCAAGATCTAGAAATTTTTCAAATCAAATACATTTTTATTCATCAAACAATATTTGTTGGTATCACAGAAAATTTTAAAATAATGCTCTTAAATGTATACCACCTTGCAATTTCAATAAAAATAATAATTATAACTCAGATCAAAATTTAAATTAAAAAATTCCATTATGACGGTGGCGGATAATGGAAACATCTCTAAACCAACTCGTCGCCTACTTGTTTTTGATAAATTTAATAATCTTAATTTTCTTATTGATACCGGTGCAGTAGTATCAGTTATTCCTTTTTCAAAATTTAAAATTTATACAAGAGATTCAGATCTTAAGTTATCGGCTGCTAACGGTTCTTCTATTGAAACTTTTGGTACAAAACTTTTAAAAATTGATTTAGGTTTGAGAAGAGATTTTGAATTTCCTTTTATAATTGCAAATATTACGACACCCATTTTAGGCGCAAATTTTTTAGAAAAATTTGGTATTATAGTTAATATTAAAAATAAAGAAATTATGGATTCAGTTACTAAATTAAAAGTTTCTGGGTCATTTGGTTTTTGTGATATATTTTCCCTAAAAATTCCAATTCCTGAAAATAAATTTACGAAACTATTAAATGATTTTCCTTCTATTACCTGTGAACCAGATTACACTAAAGAAGTTAAACATCATACGGTTCACAGGATTGAAACAAGAGGTGTTTTACCATTTTCAAAACCACGATGCCTTGACCCAATCAAACTCAAAATTGCCAAAGCTGAATTTGAATTTTTAGTTAAAACAGGTATTTGCAGACCATCAAATTCTCCAATTGCATCCCCACTTCATCTCGTTCCCAAGAAAGAACCAAATGATTGGAGACCTTGCGGAGATTATAGAAGATTGAATTTTATTACTACACCAGATCGATATCCTTTACCCCATATTCACGATTTAACTATAGATTTAAAAAACAAACGCATTTTTTCAAAAATTGATCTTGCACGTGCTTATCATCAAATTCCTATGGCAGAAGAAGACATACATAAAACTGCTATAACTACTCCATTTGGAATGTTTGAGTTTATTCGTATGGCATTCGGTTTAAGAAATAGTGCTCAAACATTTCAACATTTTATTAATGAAGTATTTTCTGATTTCGATTTTGTTTTTACCTATATAGATGATATTTTAATTGCTAGTGATAATGAACATCAACATTTACAACATTTAAAAATGATATTTAAAAGACTTGAAGAGTACAATTTAAATATTAAATCCTCAAAATGTATTTTCGGCGTAAATAAATTAGATTTCTTAAGTTACGAAATTTCTTGTAAAGGTATAAAACCTTCTTTAAACAGAATTGAAACTATTACAAACTTTGAGAAACCAACGTCAATTAACAAATTACAAAAATTTTTAGGCATTGTTAACTACTATCATAGATATATTAAAATGTTAGCAGCAGAACTTAGCCCTTTGCATGAAATGCTAACATTTTCAATCAAAAATAAATCCAAACAGTTGAATTGGACAGATAAAACAACAACTGCATTTGAAAACGTTAAAAAACTGTTTGCTCAAAATACTTTACTTACTCATTTCGACAAAAACGGTATATTATCATTAGCTGTAGATGCATCGAATGTAGCAATTGGAGCTGTTTTACAACAAACTAGTAACAATCAATTAGAACCTTTAGCTTACTTTTCAAGAAAATTAACAGCAACAGAAGTAAATTATTCAACATTTGACAGGGAACTTTTAGCAATTTATAACTCGATTAAACATTTTAAACATTTTCTTGAAGGTAGAACTTTTACTATTTATACAGACCATAAACCCTTAATTCATGTTCTAAATTCTAAAGTCGATAGATCTCCTCGTCAATTGCGTCATCTTGAATATATTGCACAGTTCACTAATGACATTCAATATATACGTGGAAAAGACAACATTGTTGCCGATATGCTTTCCCGTATTCCAGAAATTACGTCAATTTCAACTCAAGATATTAATTTAGAAACTTTATTCAAAGAACAACAAAATGATAAAACCTTACAAGAAATAATTTCTGATCCAAGTTCTAAAAATAACTTAAAAGAAATCAATATTCCAGTAATTAATTTAAATATTTGGTGTAACGTCTCTCAGCAACCTTTTCGACCATATGTTCCTTTTTCTATGAGAAGAAATATATTTGACAAAATTCATTCTCTTTCGCATCCAAGTACTCGAACAACTAGAAAATTGATTCAAACAAAATATTTTTGGCCTGATATGAGAAAAGAAATAAATGAATGGGCATCATCTTGTTTAAATTGTCAAAAATCTAAAATTTCAAGAAACACAAAAACTCCCATTCAGAAAATCCAAATTCCATCTGGTCGATTTGAACATATTCATATGGATATTGTTGGTCCACTTCCTGTATCGAAAGAATTTCGTTATCTTTTAACTATTATTGATAGACATACTCGTTGGCCTGAAGTTTATCCACTTAAAAATATTTTAGCAAATACTATAGCAACTACTTTTGTTCAAAACTATATACCCCGATTTGGTATTCCATTAAATATTACAGTAGATGAAGGCTCACAATTTACTTCCAAAATCTTTAGTGAATTAACCAAATTATTAGGAACACACAAAATTCATACTTCTCCATATCATCCCCAAGCAAATGGTATGATAGAACGATTTCATAGAACACTTAAAACATCAATAATAGCTTCAAATGACTCAACTAATTGGTCTGAAATTTTACCTTGGATACTTCTTGGTTTACGAACGTCCATAAAAGAAGATTTAAAATGTTCTTCTGCAGAACTTGTTTATGGACAGACACTTCGTCTACCTGGTGAATTAGTTGTTTCCAATAATAAAAATAATGAAAATGATTGTTCGAACGAAATTCTTCAAAGATTAAGACATCATTTCTCACTGGTACGTTCAAAAGTATTACATCATAATAAAGAAAGTTATTTTATTCCTAAAAATCTAAATACTTCTAAATATGTTTTTGTTAAAGTTCTTCGTAAATCAAACTTAGAACCACCTTATGAAGGACCTTTCAGAGTTATTTCAAAATACGACAAGACATTTAAAATACAATACGGAAATACAATTAAAACTTTTTCAATTGATTTATTAAAACCTGCAAAAACTATTTCCGATACATATCCTACATCAAACACTTTAACACATAAAAAATCTAAAAAAGTTACATTTAATATTAATTACTTAATTATTATTTCTCTTCGTTTACACTGGAGGGGGAGTAAATATAGGGTTATATATTTATATATATAACACTTTGTAATCGAAATATTTCATTTACAGAAAATGTATTTGGTTTTTAATGTTTTTGATATTTCAAAAATTTTCATTCGATTTTCAACTTTTTAATTTTGAACATTAATTTTCATTTTTTATAATAAATATACATATAATCAAATATATATATTAAATATTTTAAATCATTTCTAAAGTCTGTACGTATGTACATATATGAATTTTTTTTAATGAAGACGCATAAAAGGGGCTTTGTGGCAACTAATTGTAACCTGGATCATATGGTTACGAGTCTAAAACAAAAATCCCCTAGATAGGTACTAATTGTAAAATAAGTGTTAACTTCAAGGCAATCAAAGATAACCCATCATACATATGTATGTATGCATGTAGGTCTTGACATTTCTCTTTCGTTTGTAGATTCAGGTACCTAATTAGAATATGTAGCACAAAAAATATTTTAATGTAGAAATATGTAAGCCACTAAATTGAATCTAATTTTTGCATGCTTCGTTATCTAGGGCAACTACTTATCATATAAAAACATAGATATTTACAGATGTACATACATTTATAGCAATAAGAATGTGTAGAAGAAGAGGATTTTCCTAGGGCATTTATTCAGTGAAAGTGGATCCCGAAAAAATGTTGAAATTAAGAAATTAATACATAGGTTTTTAATTTTGTGGAAATATATCTGTAATTTCAAATCCATCTCTACTAGGACAAATTTTTTATTTGAAGACACTCCTTCTCAATCTTGGACTCTGAAATATAAAATTACACACAAATCAAGAACCTTAAGTAACTTTAAATTCATCCCGACATTTATAATAAACAACACATTCACACTTTCCCTCAGTCATAACTGAACCGGATTGCCACCTTCCTCTTTTATTTCCATTTTCCCTTCCTTGATTGAGGAATTCAATGGATATCGCGCTAACGAAATAAAAGTCGGACTCACGGGATCAACATCTCTAAAATATCTAAATTACTTTAATTTGCTATGCGCAGCTGTCATTAAATTTGTTTTTCAATTTGCTCGCATTTCAATGGCCATTGCCGCATCCCGTCGCATGCCGTTTGAGCTTTTGTTTGGTAATTTTGTATACAAATTCCGCCAATTAACATAACAATGACGACATTGATGATTTCGCTCGCGTTTTTACTCTTTTTTTAATGGAAACGGCATACATATATTTATGTAGTACTTGACATTCATATAAAGATACTTAAGTACGCACGGAATAAGTGCACATGTACCTAAAACGTGCAGATCAAACAAAATATTTCTATATTTGAGTGTGTACCTACCTGACATTTGTTTGTTCTTTAACCCTAATGTGTGCGCTCCTAGTCAAAAACGCTTGCTATTACAACATGCTCACTCTTTCAAGGTCTTCAGTCACTCGTCTAAGCATTCGAGCTCCTAATTTATTACACATTGATCTTTACTGCATTTCCCACCTATACTCACCGATTTTCGTATTAATGAGCCGTCACTCAATGTTGACAGTCAAATACTTGCGAAACTACTTAACTTATTTCGAAACACTCCAACCAAAATTCACGATTTTTTCTAAGATCCAAATAATTGAGCGCTTTGGCCTCCATTTTCATTACGTTTTCATCACTAATTTATAATTATTTTCTCTAACCTTGTTTCATTACACATTTCAACGAATGTGTAGTAAACACATACATATCTGGGCGAGTAGTTTATATTTTACTATTTTTTTTTGTCTAGTCATTTTCGTTGGCTGCTTTTGATCATCTTTGCTCACCTACGACTGTCTCTTCACGTCTCTTTGCTCTTATTAACAACCGTGTAATTATAAAACAATGATTGTGCAATTTCGCTTTTGAAACGATAATGAGAATATGCAACTAAGTAAATAATAACAAATCCACGGCTTAGTTAATAAGTCTTCCATTTTCAGCGAGCTGTTTTCAAGCCGTCCTACAAACACTCCACACTTTTTTAAAAGGGAGAAAAACTTCAATATGTACTAATCCTGCCTTTTCCTTCATCATAGGTACTTTTGGAAAAAACCCATATTAGACCTAGAAAATATTATGTATGTATGTAGCTACATATTTACAAGCACCCTGTATAGTTGGTAAATAGGTAGGTATGTGTTAATTTAAATTGCACACAAATTATTCGTGCATGCATGTACATACATACATATGTATGTATGTACATATATTAGGGTAATCCCCAAATATTTGGAGAAAAATTTTATAGCCTATTTCTCCAACCTCACTCCCTAGGCCGATGATAATATAATCGAAGATACCAAATATAAATTTTTCCCGATCGGAGACAGTAAAGTGTTGTCGGTCCGGGATTAAAATTCAGATTACTATATGTGACCTCAGTGCGAAACCCCTTAACCGTCACCGATCAGATATGTGATCTCTTTGACTGTGCTGTTACCGGTGGGGGGTGGGACCGAAGAAAATCGCTAATTTGATATTGGGGACCACCCTAATTTACATACAAACTCATGAGTTATAGAAGTTCACATGGTGATTTAAGTACCTTATATACTAGGTACATATGTATGTATTTACCTTTTTTACATATTATGTATATATGTACATATGTATAATATACATTGTATATCCATACATAGATATGTACATATATGCTAATCGCTCATTTTCTTTGCGTTGCCATTTTTACAAGTAATCAAAGAGGAAACAGTAGCTTTTGTATGTTGTCAGCTTTTTTCGACGACTATTATCATTTCATCTATGCGAGGTGATCGATCTTTATTTGAGTACTTATTTGAGATTTGATTTATTGAATAATAAAAAACCATTAACCGATTAATGAGAAATTATAAATATCGGAGCAAATGGTAAAGTGAAATGTTATATCATGTTCAGACATAAAAATTAATTAAGTCAATTGGGCTTGATTGAACATCTCTAGATTTGGTGTTCAGACATATTTAATTTACTTGGCCCATTTAACAGGTCGGCTACATACATACATACACGCCGTGAGCTGAATATCAAACTCTCGTGACCTAAATGTCAAAATTGCAAGGAGGACGAAATAATTTGACATTCATCTCACAATTTTTACCAATCGTAAACACGAATGCATGTATAAAATAAGCAGAAATAAAAACAAATTTGATAGGTGATGAAGAAGAACAAGAATGCAGCTGATCTGACGAACCAACCTGTTTAGTGGACACTGACGCTAATCACATTTCTCTTTTCATGACATTTCATTTTACTTATGAAACAAGCCTTTTAACAGGGTTGCATGCAGAATTGTTCTTCATTAACAACTCATTAATTTCTAATGAAGCATTAACTTGGTCAATTTTTGTATGGTAAATTGAGAATCATTGGGCTTGAAAATTTAATGAAGGCTCTTAATGTTCAATTAAGGTTGTGTCTGAACATAACATTAAATACAAACTCAAATTTGGTTTAATTTTTTTTAATTTTTCAAAAATTGCTTCCATGGAACCACCAAACCCTGCATGGGTCTAGAAAATTCCAAAACAGCAGGCAGTTTTACATCCAAGTCCCGATGTTTTGAAAATATAGCTAAAGAAAGTTTCTAAATGTGTAATGAAAGAGAAATTGTTGATGGAGCTTCAACTAGTAAAGATCAGATATCGCTGGGATGTTTGTTATGATAGTTGCACTCTGTTGAAATAAAGTCAGGTCTCCGATATCCACCAGCACACGAAAGGTTAAGACGGAAGATTTATCCGCGGGTTATTAAGCGCAACCTTTACTTTAATGGGTAATGACCTTCTTTTCATGTGCAAGTTGAATTTAATAAATTAGTTTGTCAAAATTCTACTGAATCTACTGAAAGTAGTAGATTTTAATAAACATTTCGTTTCGCCATTGCTTCAGACAACAGCAAATGTCATGGCGCAACTACAAAGTCATTACTCATACATGTATGCATGTATGTATGTAGTTATATATTACTTTCAATGTAGGTATATTAAGACAATCAAATATTCCGCGCTTTTCTTAATTCCTTTTATTAATGTTATTATCCATTCATGGCGGGCTGACTGTTGTTTGTGTCGGCTTTTCTTGTGTTTCCTTAATTTGAATTTATATCAATTAAATACATAGATGGATGGCTTCGTGTGTAAAAGTCCACGTAAGTGGGGAAAGCTTCTGACTGCCATCCACCTGGGGGTGGCCAGAGCGATTCTTTTGCATGCGGAGCAAGCAGCTCACGACTTCCGCGCAGTGTCCTCTGGATAGCCACCGAACACCCGTTTGGTGGTGAACTAAAGTGAGAAGGCGACAACTCGACAAGGCCACTCCGACATATTCGGTTTAAGGGCTTGTTGAGGGGAATAACTGCAGCGTCTGTTCACCAGAAGGTGCGGCTGCGAGCGGGCGTCTGTCTTGGAGCAAGCGGCTCGCTATATAAACGTGTAACAATATACAACTCCCGCAGGGCGGGTTGTGCGTCGGGCTTGGGACCCACCACGTAAAAATCCTATCCAATGAAAACAACAACAAAGCCTCGGATGAGACCACCCCTTTCTGATGACAACCACGGCAAACGTTTAAAGGACTATGATTTGAGGGTAAGCACCTGGAACGTCCGGACCCTTAATTGGGAAGGTGCCTCTGCCCAGCTGGTTGATGTCCTCGAAAGAGTGAAAGCTGACATCACCGCCATACAAGAGATGCGGTGGAAGGGGCAAGGCAAGAAGAAATGTGGGCCTTGCGATATATATTACAGTGGCTATGCAGAGGAGCGTATATTTGGTGTTGGTTTTGTGGTGGGAAAGAGACTCAGCCGCCGAGTACTGTCGTTCACGCCAGTGAACGAGCGTCTAGCCACCATCCGCATCAAAGCGAGATTTTTCAACATATCTCTCATCTGCGCCCACGCCCCGACGGAAGAGAAGGACGATGCGATCAAAGACACTTTCTATGAGCAGCTAGAGCATGCCTACGACCGCTGCCCCCGTCACGACATTAAGATTGTGCTTGGCGATTTTAATGCCAGGGTGGGTAAGGAAGGTATCTTTGGCAGCACAGTCGGAAAATTCAGTCTCCACGACGTAACCAGTCCCAATGGGACGAGGCTGATCGACTTCGCCGGGTCACGAAACATGGTCATTAGCAGTACCAGATTCCAGCACAAAAAAATACACCAAGCCACATGGCTGTCTCCTGATCGAAAAACGCGGAATCAAATTGATCACGTCATGATCGACGGCAGACACAGCTCCAGCATCCTAGATGTGCGCACAATCCGTGGTCCCAATGTCGACTCCGACCACTATCTTGTAGCAGCCAATGTACGCACCCGCCTCTGTGCAGCAAAGAATGTGCCAGCAGGACAGCAAGGAAAGTTTGAAGTCGAAAGGCTGCACATGACGCAGACAGCCAATCAATACACCACTCGGCTCTCACTCCTGCTCTCTGAGAGCAACCCTTCACCAAACGATGTATCTGAGGAATGGGAACACATCGCTCGTTCACTTCGTATCACCGCTGAGGAATCTATAGGATACAAGCGAGCCCACAAAAACACCTGGTATGACAAGGAATGTCGCGATGCCTCGGAAAGAAAGAACGCCGCCTACAGGGCTACATTGTGTGCGGGCGCAACGCGAAGCGTATGGGAGCGTTATCGAACGGCGAAGAAGGAAGAGAGGCGCCTTTTTCGAAAGAAGAAAAGGGAGGCTGAAAGGCGCGAGTGTGAAGAGCTTGAGATGCTGGCGGGTAGGAACGATGCTCGAAAATTCTATAAAAAAATCAGGCGGATGACTGAAGGTTTCAAGACCGGGGCAAATTCCTGCCGGAATGATAACGGTGATCTGGTAACTGATGTCCAGAGCATACTTAAGTTGTGGAGGGATCACTTCTCCTCCTTGCTAGATAATGGCAACAGTGAAAGTGCGGAAGGAGAAGATGTACGACCCGAATCCCCAATAGCAGATGATGGTAGGCATGTTCCACCACCTGATCATGACGAAGTGCGAATAGCAGTATGTAGGCTTAAGAATAACAAGGCCCCGGGCGCTGACGGCTTGCCAGCCGAGCTATTCAAACATGGTGGCGAAGAGTTGATAAGGAGCATGCATCAACTCCTATGCAGAATATGGTCGGACGAGCGCATGCCCGACGATTGGAACTTAAGTGTGCTCTGCCCAATCCACAAAAAAGGAGACTCCACAGTACGCGCCAATTATCGTGGGATAAGCCTCCTGAATATCGCATATAAGGTCTTAGCAAGTGTATTGTGCGAAAGACTGAAGCCTATCGTCAACAATCTGATTGGACCTTATCAGTGTGGCTTCAGACCTGGTAAATCTACCATCGACCAGATCTTCACAATACGACAAATACTGGAAAAAACCCATGAAAAAGGATCCGACACACACCATCTCTTTGTCGATTTTAAAGCCGCTTTTGATAGCACGAATAGGAATTGCCTGTATGCCGCAATGTCTGAATTTGGTTTCCCTGCTAAACTTATACGGCTATGCCAAATGACGTTGACTAACACCACCAGCTCCGTCAGAATTGGGAAGGACCTCTCCGAGCCGTTCGAGACCAAACGAGGTTTCAGACAAGGTGACTCTCTTTCGTGCGACTTCTTCAATTTGATGCTGGAAAAGATAATACGAGCTGCAGAACTTAACCATACAGGAAGCATCTTATATCACAAGAGTGTGCAACTGCTGGCGTACGCCGATGACATCGACATCATTGGCACTAACACGCGCGCCGTATGTTCTGCCTTCTCCAAGCTGGATAAAGAGGCTAAGAAAATGGGTTTGGCGGTCAACGAGGACAAGACGAAGTACCTCCTGTCATCACACAAAGAAACAGCACGCCTTGGCAGCCACGTCAATGTTGATAGCTACAAATTCGAAACTGTTAAGGACTTCGTCTATCTGGGAACCAGCATTAACACCAAGAATGATGTCAGCACGGAGATCCAACGAAGAATCACGCTTGCCAATAAATGCTACTTCGGACTAAGTAGGCAACTGAAAAGTAAAGTCCTCTCTCGACAAACAAAAATCACACTCTACAGGACGCTCATCGTTCCAGTCCTCATGTACGGCGCAGAAGCATGGACAATTTCAAAATCAGATGATATGGCACTTGGAGTATTCGAGAGAAAAGTTCTTCGTAAGATTTATGGACCTTTGCGCGTTGGCGTGGGCGAGTATCGACGGAGATTTAACGATGAGCTGTACGAGCTTTACACAGACATCGACATTGTTCAGCGAATAAAGATCCAGCGGCTGCGTTGGGCAGGTCATGTCGTGAGAATGGACGAAGGCGCTCCGGCCAAGAAAGCATTTCTATCGAAACCCGCTGAACGCAAAAGAAAAGGGAGACCTCCACTGCGTTGGGAAAATCAGGTGGACAGCGATGCTGCCTCCCTAGGTGTTCCCAAGTGGCGCCATGCTGCACGAAACAGAAGCAATTGGCGCGCTCTGTTGGACTCGGCCAGAATCGTCTAGACGGTTAAGCGCCAATCAAGAAGAAGAAATACATACATACATGAGTGCAGACATATGTACAATGTAAATACAAATTTCCACTGAAATAACTAATGGTCGAAAAACTCTTAGTAATTAAACGTTAGGCAATTTTAATTGCTATAATATGCGTAAATGCAACGATAAAAATAATTACACGAGGAGACTCCAGTCAGATTATTTCCTATTCGATGTATGAGGGAAATATTCGAGCGCAACTCTTAATATAATTAACCAACAAACGCAATACGTTATCCAAATATTCGACGGTATGCAGAAAAGTATGAGCATATCGTTTAAAATCGATATGTCTATGGATTTCAATAATTTCTGTAATAATTTAGCTCAACCGAAAGTACTATTTTAAGCATAACCTTGGATCTGCTTTTACATTGAAATGAATATTAATTGGCCTTGGGCGTACTCACTGGTATATTCGTACATAAATATATCTTCATCTTTAGTAATATTCAATTGACTCTTACAATTACTAGCTTCAGGGTAATCTAGTATGAGCTAAGCTAGCTGCGCAAACAATAAAATTACAACAGTGTTTCAACGTAGTAATTATATAGGTAATTTAACTCGTTCTCCTATGACCCAGCACTTTTACTAAATTTTTAAATACATACATGGATACTCGTACCTTCTCTTCAATATTTTTGTACCTATCCAAAGTTTTCGCTGTTCCATTTTTCTTTCGATATTTTCTTTTAAGTACATTCACTTACTTAATTCCTCTTTGCGCCAAAACTGTCACTTTGCATCAGCTTCGCTTACCCACTTCGGTAGCTGTCTTTTTACACTAGATCTTCCATAAAACAATAATACTAAAAAATTTAAAATTTTATGCGCCAAACAAACAATAAAGTTGGTGAGTGAGAGTCTTGACTTAACTTTGTCTTTTCGGTTGGTTGCGCTAGCCTCGACTTTAAGCGCATTAAAAGCAAAGAAAAGCACAAGAAAGTATGTAGGTAGTATGTTTGATTACATACATTTGGTTACACTCACTTTTGGATGTATAGACATGTGCTTTATTTGTTCGACACAACGATGCCACCACCAGTTTTGCTGACCTATTAACATGGAACCGGTATTTTTTGTGCTACAAGCTTTTCGTTTTATCACTTTGCCATTCACGTTTTATACTAACTCGTATACACAATACACATACACACCTACATATGCACATAATTGTATTTTCCGCCGTGAAAAGTTTCAAATATACACACCTTTGCAATGTATAGCTAGCGAAATACATACATACATACCTTAATACCAGAGGCGGTCGCTTCATACAAGCCGAGAAGCCCGGCTTGCGTACACATTTTCGTTCATTTCATACGAAATTCTTTAAAATCCGGTTATTTTACGTTTTAAATGTGTTTACTATTTAAGTTCTCAATAATATAGCCCCACTGTAACATGCCCCTAAAAGCCTGCTAAGAAAATAGCGCAAATACACCACCAATCCACCTCACAATGTGTATTTTGTTTGTACAGCCAATCACAGCACAGTGAGCATGCTTCAACGTGTCCACACATTAGCTTTTACGTGGCTTTCAAAACAGAATAACATAGCTTGTTTTCTCGCTTTCGCTAAGGAGAAACCAATTGCTTATTTTCAGACTTAAATTGAAAAAAAAGTAGCAAAGCACTTTTTTTATTTTTCACATCAAATTTGTATGCGAATATGAAGCTGGCTTCGGCATTCAAAAGTTCAGTATTCACAGCCATATGCATATTTGATTTGATTTTCGTTTGCATGTAGGTACATACTTATGCACATAATTTCTTACATCTGCATGTGCACGCAAACATAAATATCAAATACCAGATTATAAAAGGGTTGATTGTGATTTTTGGCGACTATTGGCACAATATCAGGATAATTTTAAAAAGCGGTGGAAATCAAATTGGACCTCAGTTTTTCAAACACTAAAGCACCCATTTTTTAGGCAATAAGCAAATACACTTGCTACTGCTGAAATTTCCGTCGGTATAAGGAAACTAAAAATACCTCTGCGCATTCGTGTAAGATTTCCCTAGCGCACGTTTTTATATTTTAGAATTATGTAAATACGAAATTTTTTATGTTAAAAATGTTCAGAGTAAAATTGCGAAATCAAGAAAAAACAATTTTAATTTAAAAATGTTTATTTTTATTTTAAGCACTATGAGATTTTGAAAGAAAAACTTTCGTTTTTATTCCATTAATTTTAATTTTTAATGTAAACATGTTTCTTTTTAAATCCTAAATACATTTTAATTTAAAAAATTTAATTTTTAATTTAAAAATTTTCATTTATAAAATAAAAATGACTTGGTTTAAAACGTGCATTATAAAAATAAAAATTTTATTTTTGATTCCTTTTCTCTGAGTATACAAACAAAAAAATGTGTATCAGGAAAAAAAAAAAGACATGAAAAAAAAACAAAAAAAAAAAAAATAAACGTGAAAAAACAATTGTTCAAATGCCCGTACAAACATACGCGTAATAAACAAACAAACGAGCGTTCGAGCATTGAAAAGCATTTATTCGGGTCACTCGAAAATGTTAAAAAGAAATCGAGAACTCTAAATAAAAGTCAATGACGGAACGCAATCAGACTTTTGAATAATACAGCAAAGGAAATTACATAAATGGCTAATGGTTATGCTTCACACATAGGCTTGCCCAGGCAATTTATGCTAGGTCCGCCACTGCTTAATACATATCGATTTTATTGCAAAGTGAAAATCCAAATTGAAAGAATTTGTTTGTGCAATAAGTAGGTAGATTATTTCATTTCTTATTCAAAAGACTCGATGGAAAAAGGTGAAAAATAAAACACATGATTCGTAGAAAAGCTTCTGCTACATTAAATTTCAATCAAAGAAAGTATGTATGTATGTACATATGTAAATAAATAGGCTAATGATTTTCGAAATGAGCTAATTTTCTTTCCCCGTGTATTGCATGGCGTTAGAAATTCAATTACTTATGTACAAGCTAAGCTCGAGTTGCATATACATAAATATGTAGGCACATATGTATGTTAATGTAATTTCATATACATGTGATAAATAAATAAATAATTCTAAGTTCGCTGAACTTGCCATTGTAGAACAACACAGAACTGATCACACCTAAAATTGAACCGAACTTCCTTCCGCTTTGTGTACACATTGGTGATTGGCAACAGCTTTATTTACAGGTGTTGTTATGACCCAACAAAAACTGAGGTTAGTTATCGATTTGAGAATGACTCGAGAACTAGCCTCATTCTCAAACCTCTAACGTTAGAGGACGACTCGAAAATCTATGGAGAATCACAGCGTTCTCAAACAAAAGGGTACCTAATTCTCAAATCGATAATATTATAATTCTCGAATCGAATTCTAATGTAGTTCTCTAATGGGATTCTAATCAGAATTTGCAAATACTTCCAATTGAAATGAAAAACAAAGCTTTGTCTCCTTTTACATGATTTTTTCATTGTTTAGATTTTATTAGTGCCAAATTGCATATGATTATATACATATATTCGCATGTATGTATAAGTTTATCACATTTATAAGAACTGAAATTTAAACTAAATTCAGTCTTATTATTTAAATTAAAGGTATTTCTTGTACTTTTTAGTGGAAAACATTGTACTATGGTAATATTAACTTTACCATTTTTTAGTATCAATTTCAATATATGTATGTATATTCAATATATCACAGAAATATATTGAGAATTGATAAAAGGCGTGAGATTTGGCTCCTTCTCTAATTACTCGCTAATCGAATTCTAGTGTAGTTTTCAACCATAGTTATCGATTTGAGAATATATAGAGAATTACACTAGTTATCTAAGGTAATCTCGACAAAATTTCTAACGTTAGAGACTGTGTTTGCTGGGGATATATACTTTACATATGTATGTATGCATATTTATTTGTTTTCGCATTTACATATCGACGCTTCCAAACAAAACTGTACTAAGTCTGAAAACTGTGTTTTGCAGGAGAAGCTCTCAAAGTTTAAACTTGATATGAAACCTCGGTTGTATACTAAGTATATTTTCACTTATAACTTCTGTTTGGATTGAACGATCAACACCAAAACTCGACAATATTAAAATCAGGGTACACTTTATATAAAACCGTAATAAAAAATAAAAATTTGCTACGTGGTTTTTCATGGCAAGCTCTCCAAGTTTTTATTCTCTAAAAATCTCGAGTTGTATTATATGTACACTTTTGCTCATAACTTTTGATTGGATTGTCCGATTGATACCAAAATTAGACAGCATCTAAATTAAGAACCGCTCTACTTGAAAACGCCAAAAACGGGAAAATGTACTAAGTCGACTTAGTACAGTATTATTTGGAAGCGTCGATATATGTATACATATGTACATATGTATGTCTAGTCTACATACATATATGTATGTATTTTAGTTTCTCTTGTTTTATGGCCGTTTTATATTTCGCAGCAACGGCCAGTGACTGTTTTCACGATGGTCTAATATTACTTACTACTGCATAGGGTTGGGCGATATATATCGATATATCAATATATCGATATTTTTAAAATAGTAAAGCCGATAATATCGACGATATTTTGAATTACCGTGCATCGATAATCGATAATTTTTGCCATTTCGAGCCAAATTCGATATTTTTCATACATTTCTGATTCGCTTTGAATTTAACACCAGAACATTTTTTAAGAAGTGGTATAACCATAATGTTCGGGTGCTTGAATTTACATTACTTTCTTCTTCAAGCAATTTTTAATGATGTTTATGTTTATACTTCAGGATTCGTAGAATATCTGTAGACCCATCGAACTTTAACAACAAATATCTAGTAAACTATAAGTCTCCGGCAAGGTTGGATTTCAGTTTTGAGAGCTGTGCGAACACCTCTAACCCCGTGAAGAAGTGGTTTTTTGCGGGACGTGGTTCCTTAATGTAAAGCCGACCCTTTCGATATATTGATATATCGATGTTTTTACACGGCATAAATCGATGTTTTTTTAAATATCGATATATTTTTCCAATTTGCCCATCCCTACTACTGCACCACTATATGTGACAACTTGTTTATTAACAAAACTTTACGGCTGATGCTTATCGTCACTTTTATCTCTTTTGACGTTTCAGTAGTTCCACGATGCCATCTAGGAAATGTTCAGCAAAACTACTTTGAATTCCGCCAAAAATCATCCAAATGTACTTAATGCAATGCTGTTTTTAGTAGCAAACTAGCTGACCCGCCAGACGTTGTTCTGCCTAAAATTAATTCCTATAAAGCATAAAAAGTCTTTGTTTACCGTGTTGCTCAGCATTATCTTAGAAACCATAGTAATGACTGCGAACACTAAACAATTGTCACTTTTCTTAATAAAATTTATATATGTACATATTATCCCTATCCCTATCCTTATCCCTTTCCCTATCCCTATCCCTATCCCATATCGTATAAACACCTTCTAGGGTCACCCCTGGTCCACATTTTGATCAATATCTCGGAAAACGGGTCGCATAGGGTCTTGAAATCACCTCTTTTTTAAATACTCGCCAACACCTTTTATTTTATACCCGTCTGGGGTCACACCTGGTTCATATTTCGGGAAATACCTCGAATACGGGGTCTTATATGGACCAATAACTACACCATGTTCAAGCACTCGTCAACACCTTTCATTTGATACCTATATCGTACGAACCCGTTATAGGGTTACCCTGGTCCACATTTTGTGGAACATCTCCAAAACCTTCCCGGATTCTTATACTTTTCTTGGCCATAAACCATGTCGGGCTCAATCGAAAACTATGTACGTGCAAAGTTTCATTTAATTCAGTCCAGCCGTTCTGGAGTTATATCATCAGGGAGGGAAAAGCAACTTCTTTTTATATAATAGATGAAGTGATTAAAAATATGTACCTCATTCATGCTGCTTCCTGCTAGGCAACTTCATATCGACGACTGAGTGAAAGCTCAACCTATTTTAAAACATGTTTCAAAAACTTAGTATTTCAGACTTTGCAATTTTCTCTGAACTTTTTGAATGCAATTTTGAATTTCTTTGTTTATTTAGGCACTGATAAGAGTGATTAATTGCCACTCTATGCGATCTGCACAAGCTGCCTTCTGGCTATTTGTTTGCAATTATTTTTTGTCAGCTAGCAACATATAGTTATACGGTATGTACTACACACATGTGTATGTTTTTATTAACGGAGTCGCATTTAAATGTCTGCGCCTTCCACCGACAGCACCAAAGGTGTTAAATTTGACACTTCGTATGAATTAATATTTATGTATCTATGAATATTATAAAGTTTATTCTATAAATATTTAAGTTTTTTACATTAATCTAAGTAAGTGTTATTTTTTGTTTGTATAAATAGTCACAGTCCACTAATTTAATTTTTCTCTCTTTTTCTTTGCAGGTTTGTATAGAAAAATGTGCACATCCAATCAAGAACTTTCATATCATATTCCACTTGCGATCGTAAGTCCCAAACATAGGAAATGAAAATATACCAACTTGTGCCATGATGGGCTAATTTTCAACGCTTAAATCGCTACCTCATAGCTTTATTAACAGCTCAAGCATAAAAATCTGAAAATCTCTGCAATAACTCACTTTATTACTTGCTGTCATATTGCAGTACTTACCGCCAGCGCCCCTGTGGTGTAGGCAAATTTTGATAACTTTGGCGTGATGGAATGGTGGTGGACAGCGTCTTACTCTGTCTCAACTTTTGTATATTGAAGGGTTTTTTTTTTCTTTGTTTGAAATAGTCACACTTAAAATGTAATTATCACTGCTTCAGTGATTTTTATTAATATTATCGTTTTGATTGTCAAACAAATATATTACGCCGTAAATAATGGCGCCGCCATCGATGATGTGTATTGATGCCACCAACACTCATCCCCACAGCGCCATCAATTTTGTCATAAACAATAAAGCTTAATAAACTTGGTGGTGTCATCGTCGTTGTCGGTGTCAGTTATGACATCATCATTGTCAGCACCCAACCATACATACATACATACATACATACTTCAGTCATTCATCCCCAACCAATCCTTCAAATCCTTCGCTCGTTAATTTGTGCAAATTTGCTTTGCTTTTATTTTTGTCGGTCATTGCTTGCAATGCTCTGTGATTATTTAGTGTATTTGATAGGCTCGTTTGCCGGAAACTTAATTAATTTCTTGTTAAAACTGTTGCGGTTTCAGAAAATAATTAAACACGATGCATGCAGGCAACAGAGGATAGCAACTATTGTCATTATCCTTTGCAAAAAATGCGATTGACGCCGAGAAATAATCAATAACTGCGTGTTTTCCAGCAGATTTTCGTTATTTAATAAAGTATGAAAGCAAGAAGTAAAAGATTAAAAAAAATAATTTTTAATCGTTATAATTTGATTTTTATTTTTTCGATGAAATTTGATCGATATTTTATGATTTTTATTTTTTCGATCAAAAATAATTGTTATTACTGGATTTAAATTTTTCCGATGAAACTTGATCGATATTTTATGATTTTTATTTTTGCGATCAAAAATAATTTTTATTATTGGATTTAAATTTTTCCGATCATAATAAACTCTAAAAACTTGTTTTTTTTTTGCAAATTTGTTCTCAAATAGAACTGCGCCAATGTTGGCACAATCGTCAACTTCAAGCCATCAAATATAGGATTCACTAACGGAAAAAGTTTACTACGATCGGAAAAAAAATAAAAAAAAATATTGATTAAAGTTGATCGGAAAAATTTAAATCCAATTATAACAATTATTTTTGTTCGAAAAAATAAAAATCATAAAATATCGATCAAGTTTCATCGGAAAAATTTAAATCCAATAATAAAAATTATTTTTGATTGAAAAAATAAAAATCGTAGATAATGGTTATTTAAAAATTTAAAAAATAAAAATCTTTAGAATAAAGATGATCTCATATTTGGATAGAATGTGCTAAAATCATTGTATCGGCATACTTGCATTTTATTGTTAACGAAGTTTTCATAATGATTTTTTCATCCGAAGAAATGAAAATAACGATTAAAATCGGTTCCAATACATTACTCTACTATGAACCATAAACTTGTGATGGCTAAAGTATGTTTTTGATTGGGAGAAATCATTCTGACGAAGTGATTGCCTCTTTGTTGCAAAATTCATTTGTTTTTGAGCTGTGACACTATTGAAGTAGATGTGCGATATGTGCACTAGGTACACATTATACATAAGTAGTCGCAGGTGAAATTATTACAATTAGTGCCCTCTGCGCAGTGTAATGTAATTACTGTTCTCTGGTGTGTGTGTTTATTTTCAATGGAACATACCTACCCTTGGGAAACATAAATAGGACTACGTTGTTTTATCACAATTTATGTAACTCGACGCCATCAACGCTACTCTTACTAACTCGCTAGTATGAACATAAATACATAAATCACAGCGCAAATATGACAAGAGCGACCAAATATGTAGGATGCCCTAAAGGATATCCCGTTGCACACATGTCGACAGTGTGTTGTGGGAAGGCAAAGAGCCCGCGGCTCCTTCCGTTTAAAACAGCCGGATGGCGGATCGCATATGTGTACATACGTACCTACATATTCATAAATGGATATTTTTAACTTCGTCCTTGTAGCGGGTATGTATAATTAATGTGGGGTCCTACCGGCAAGGGTCAAAATCTGCCGATTCAATTCAGCCGCTTCAGGCGCGATTAAACGACGCACGTGGGCGCATAACTGTCATTATGTAAATACATGTGTGTTGATATCCATTTGCTCTACCTTTTTGCAGTTTCGCATATTTTTGTTTTTGGATTTATGTCCATTAATTTAAAAAAAAAAATGCTTGTATTACAGACCACATGCAACTTCGAGCGAACGCGAACGCGGTGTGTTACCTGCTCATATTTATTTATTAATAACTCAAAAGTTGTGTAAACTTTTCTTGTAGCCTTGTGATGGTACATTTCTACCGCTCTCCCTCCTGCGAAAATGCTGACACATCGTTTGTCCTTGCAGGATATAATGTGGCGAAAAACGGTGATATTATTGCATTTATGGTAATTGAAGAACGTTTCGAAAAAAAAAAATTAAGTTAAAATACGTTGGAAATACGTTTTCACAACTTCCAGTTCCACTTAAATCAACATTCGCTTAATCAGATTGCGCATAATATGGACACGGAATTTATTTTTAATGCCGGATAGACAACCGCTCAGGGTGTGCACTCTTAATAAATGCCGAAAATGCACTTGGAAAATCATAGTTACGCAGTTGAAATGTGGCCACACTCAATCCAGCATCCAAATAAAGCACAACGAGAAAGCAATCGACAACCGACCAACCATCCAACCAACTACCTACCACATACCAGTACATTTCGCATAAAATGCCGGCTTACGCCAACGTAATTATTTCAGCAGACATTATGAAAGCGCAGCTCTGTATTCACTCTGCGAATATTTACGTACCTACTTCTTTTTGTTGAAATAATTTTTATTGCATTATGTTCCATAACTGCAGACAGGTTGTGACTTAACTCTCCTCCTTGGTGGCGAAAATGTTATTACGTTTGTTAGCTCGTGATGAAGAAGAAACTCTTTCTTTCTTTCTTTTCTTGTATTTGTCTGTTGGTGGGCCAGATTTCTGCGTATTTCTTTTGTGTCCTTGCTTGGCTGTCTTTATTACTGTGTTGATTTTTAATTTTATAACTTGCTACGTCATCGTTTTTATGGGCGATAACAACGCACCAACTTGTACCTATCTATGTATGTATGTAATTATATAGTTTTACAGTCTGTCTTACAATGTTTTGCATTCCTCATTTTATATCCTTTCATAGATACACTTAAAAAACAAATAATTTCTGTTACATAATTTCTTCATCGTGTTGATTTGGTATAATTGCCTCATTTCGTATAAATTGCACTTGCAGTTTTCTTAAAGTTTTTTATTATTGTTTTTAAAGTACTTAATTAATGCAGATTATGTCTACCGACTCTTTGTTTGTCACAAATAAAAACAAAAATTGTGTTAATAAAGTTTGCAAAGAATAGAAAATTGTATATAGCATTTTCAGGTCAAATGAAACCTTTTTCAAGTCAAGTGAAACTTTTTTCAAGTCAAGTGAAACCTTTTTCAAATTAAGTGAAACCTTTTTCAAATAAAATGAAACCTTTTTCAATTTAAGTGAAACTTTTTTCATTTCAAATGAAACTTTTTTTATTTCAAATGAAACCTTTTTCAAATGAAACCTTGTTTAGTTAATACAATAATATTCTTATATGAAATTTTTGAACACGGCTTTTACACATCGAAAGTTAACAATTCAAAATATTTTACACAATTTGCACTCTAAGCTAGCGATATGCATAAAAGTTCAACATCACCTCAGAAGTTTTTGCATTTCAATGTTTTTGTTGTTTTATTGTTGGTTGAATTAACAATGAATTGATTATTGGTAATTTTTACTCTTGAGAAATGTTAGAAACGTTGAATTGTACGCTCAGTTAACCACCCAACACCCCATTCGGACTCATATAAGCGTCAGTAAACATTTCTTAAGCTTATATACCACATAAGCCGCTGTGGTGCTGTGGGTAGAGTGCTCGCCTGCTATGCCAGAAGTCTCGGGTTCAAACCACAGTCCGAGCAAACACCAAAAAAATTTTTCTAATTAGTAAAAATCTAATTATTGGGTTTTTAAGAGCAGCGGTCACCTCTCGGCAGTGGACGGCATACCCTCCAAATGTATTTCTGCGATGAAAAAGCTTCTCACAAAAATGCATTCGCTGTTCGGAGCCGGCATAAAACTGTAGGTCCACCCAATTGGTAGGAAAAACAAAAGGAGCACACCTCGAATTGGGAGAGAAGCTCGGCCATAAAACTCGTCAGAGTTATAATAGCGCCATTGTATTATTTTAACTAAACAAGGTTTGATTTAACTAAACAAGGTTTCATTTAATTTGAAAAAAGTTTCATTTGAAATAAAAAAAGTTTCATTTGAAATGAAAAAAGTTTCACTTAAATTGAAAAAGGTTTCATTTTATTTGAAAAAGGTTTCACTTAATTTGAAAAAGGTTTCAGTTGACTTGAAAAAAGTTTCACTTGACTTGAAAAAGGTTTCATTTGACCTGAAAATGCTATAGTTACGTCCCTCTCCAGAAGCGAAACCTCGTTCACCTGCCAAATTTCCATGTTTACCATATAAATATGCACAAATTATACAATTTATACTTAAGTGCTAAAATCAATATTTTTACATATCAATGGAATCTCAAATATTTGCAGAATATTTTGTTTATTTAGTATTTACAAGTCTATTTACTTACATATTAAAAGACATCAATATTAAGTTATGTATGCATATAGCCATACCATGTAAAGACTTTTCATATTTGCTTTGTCAGCTCTGCAAGCGCAAACTTTTCTTCCACAGCGCTTATTATTAACTTTTCTTTTGTCCATTTCACCTTAATCACATTTGAAATTATATATGTAAATAATGCAAAAAACAAAGAGCGACTTTGACGTGCCTAGAAAGATTGATGGGCGTATCATTAATTCATATTAAGCTCCCCTCCACACGCCACACTTTCCTCTATTTTTATACTCAGCTGTACTAGTACACAGAGTATTATAGTTTTGATTTCCTAACGGTGGATTGTAACAGAATGAAATAATCGAGATAGATATAGACTTATATATATCAAAATGATCAGGGTGAAAAGAGAAATCGATTGAGCCATGTCCGTCCGTCTGTCCGTCTGTCCGTCCGTCCGTCTGTGAGCACGATAACTCGCGCAAAAATTGAGATATTTTGATGAAATTTGAAATGTAAGTTGGTATCAAGACAGGAACGGATGGTATTGAAAATGGGCGAAATCGGACCATGACCACGCCCACCTCCCCTATATAGTAAAAATCGGAAATTTTGTATCTCAGTCACTAATAGAGCTAGAGTGATAAAATTTCACACACGTATTGAGCTCAGGCCCTTATGAAGAAATATGGTGAAATTTTGGAAAATGGGCGGTGCCACGCCCACTTATTAAGGGGCAAACATTGAAAGTTTTATGAGTCATAACTCAGAAACCGTTGAAGATATATCGATGAAATTTGGTAGGCGTGATGTACTTACCTAGGCAAATGTTTGGACGAAAAATTGCCAAAATCGGTTGACGACCACGCCCACTTTTATATATGGGTATTATAAAGTGACCTAATAAAAGCATTTTAAGCGATATCTCTGTCAAATATAAAGATATATCATTGAAATTTTATGGAAGGTGTCCAACTATGGACATAAAACAAAAAATACAAAAATGTTGGAAAATGGGCGTGGCACCGCCTCCTTTTAGAAGCAGGAATATACGAGATTTCTGAGCCCATAACTCGACAAATAATCGATATATTATGACGAAACTTGGTCTATACACTTTCACTACTTGTAGTAATACATGTTCAAAATTTTACCAAAATCGGTTGACGACCGCGCCCACTTTTATATATGTGTATCATAAAGTGGACTAATAAAAACATTTTAAGCGATATCTTTGTCAAATATAAAGATAATTCATTGAAATTTTGTGGCATGAGTTCTACAATAGATCGGAAACAAAAAATAGAAAAATTTCGGAAAATGGGCGTGGCACCGCCTCTTTTCAGACAAAGGAATCAACGAGATTTCGGAGCCCATAACTCGACAAATAATTGAGATATTATGACGAAACTTGGTTTATACACTTTTATAACTTGTGTTAATAGACACGCAAAAATTAATTGAAATCGGTTTATGACCACGCCTACTTTTTAACAAAGATATTTCTGGAACACCCTTTGGGAATTTGTAACAAGACTTCTTTGTAACTAGAAGTCATAAAGGAATGGAATTTTGCACAAAGAATAATATTCATGTGCGTAGGTCGATGACTGATAAAAATGTTGAAAACGGGCGTGGCTACGCCCACTTTATGCGGCACTCGCTTTATATAAAATACACCCTATATCGAACAAACGCAAACAAACAATGAAAGTATACAGCTGAGTATCTAATGTTCGATTCCACTCGAACTTAGGCTTCCTTACTTGTTAACGTTTACATAAACCTACATTCACTTTCACTTGTATTGAATTATCTTTATGTTACGTTGTGTCAATCGTTAATGATATCTACTGATAAATTAATCTGCATATTGGCAGCTTGGAGCTTTTGCAATCAAGGCAATCATGACTGTATTGAAACGAAAAGCTGGACAGTCTCTTATTCAGATTAGTCTCTATGGAATAAAAAAGTTTCAGCATTCATTAGGAATAAGATGATTTATTGCAAGATTACTAAAGTTAACTAAGTAAGGGAAAACACTTTCTTAGAATTTGTGATTGCACGCTTGTTTACGTTAATCGCACAAAAAGCGAAAGCAATCAAAATACCATGGGGAAATTTTGGCCTTCAAATTAAATAGATGAAATGGACAAAATCAACTGTCTGGAAACCAGATTAATCAGATTTAGTTCGACTCACAACTTGTAAAAAGAGGAATTGTAAATATAATAAGGACGTCAGGCAATGGCCATTTTCCCTCTCTCTCTCTCTTTCATAATTTATAATAGACTGTTTTTAAGTGAGTTTAGAAATTAGAATTTAGTTACTAGATAGATTTGTTTTGGCATTGAACTAACTCCTTAAAAGCTTGGAAATTTTCTCTTTTTTGACTTAAATATGTATGAATTTCCGAATCTGCCTCCCAAAACAATATCCTCTTGCATTCCACCATCAACCACATTCACATGTCATCAGTGGTTACCTGTTGGAACAAATTGGAATAAGTATATGGGTACATACACATATGTATGTATATATATACATAAATACGCATTCACTTTTAAAGGCAAAATGTGAATTTCCGAATTGTCTGAGTATGTCATTTTACACATTTCCCATAGAAGAAAACAAAGGAAGCTGAAATTATCCTGCACTTGTTGAAACTGCCATATGCACGTAACTAACGAGGTATGCAACTGAAATAATGGCAAAGTGCAGCATTTGTGGTCAAATTGAAAGAAAAACACAAAGTTTATACAAAAACTAAAGTTGTAAAGTAATTTGTATTGGTCAACATTGACATAGGAGTGAATTTAATGTAGCGCAGAGCAGGGTTGCATTTTGAATGCATGCAATGCATGCCATTTCAGTTTCTCAAATGGTTAAGTGCATGGCTGATGTGATATGTACCGGCTCTCGAGCAATTGCTAAACGAGGTTAAGTTTGCCATCATGCATATTGCAGTTGTAGGTAATTAAAATAAAGTACGTAACATGAATTTGATAAATGGCCAGAGTTGCAAGAGTTTCAATTAAACAATTGTTGTATGGGAGACGTATTTAAAAATTGAGCATGAATTTGAATGAGCTTTCTTATCTTTGAAATAGTATAGACTAAGGCAAAGCACTGGTCTGAAGTTGACAGAAATCTTTCACTTATAAAGCTGAAAAAATACATATATATAGGTATAAAAGAGTTCTACTACATCTAGAAGTGGGGTTCTATAACCACTTCTAAGGCGGTCTTCTATTCAAAAGTTGCATTAGAGAGCAACTTCTTGCAGTTGGCATGACCAGGGAAGGCGCTGCATATTCACTAAGCCTTTCTTGTCTTTAAAGTCATAAACGTTCTGTCAACAAAGACTTGACTTGAAAGAAACAACTTGAAAACACTTTCTTTAACTGTCATTTCAATTGCCATACAACGCCACTTGCTTTTCAAGTTTAAGCATGTGCGGCTCTAGTTGAGCTTAATGTCATTCATAAATATGCAAATACACTCAAAACATGTCACCTAAGTTTCAGTAGCCGCCTTAGCACCGCTTTGGGAATTTCATTAAATATTTGCACACTTGAGTGAGGCGATCTACATGTGAAATTTTAAGTTTAATACCCTTCCTGCTCCTACATTTCCAAAACATATGTATGCCACACAGTATATCACATGTTTGTATATTTGTTACAAACAGTGCCCTTTCCCGCCGTACTTAAAGTCCATTCGAAGTGATTTAAACACCAGAAAAGTGTAAATAAAAACGAAACAAAGAAGTTACATACTTACATAATAAAATAAAAACCATAAAGAACTTAACAACCAGCGCCTCTGTTGGTGTGCTGTTCCTAACCATTTTAAGTATTGTCATATTCGTGATGCCTTCAGTTCTCATCATATTCACATGTGACATCTGACACTGAACGTCTTCTCGACAGGCTGTCATCCTGAGCTGCTGCTAAGCGGCACTAAGTACAAGAAGAGAACGGCGGCATGTCGCTTGTATTTGGTGCCTGGAATATTTTTCAATGAATTAAATTAATTTTACAACGTATGATGAAAGATATTCCCACAAGCATCGTACGGAAATAGTTCCAAGGGAATTCGCAGGGAATAAAATTTGCTCTAACTCTTTAAAAATGGAAAATGGTATGTGCGTTAGTATTACGAGCTTGGATTTTATGCAGATTTCGTTCATAACCAGCTCTGGGGATTTATTCTGCAAAAAGGTAAAATTGTCACGTAATAATCAATGATCTATGAATACTCACACTGCGTATCGAACACCATCCATTCCATCAATCACCGAAACTGTGTAGTCTTACTTAGGCTTTACTTTCCTTTCCTTTTATTTCTATTTCTTATTGTTTGTTATTTACATTCAGCGAGAAAGGGCATTCCATTCTTTTCGTAATTACATCGTCTCCATATTACCAGCATTTTTATGTGATTACGTTAACTATAGGTCTGCGATCTGTCAAAAGCAACACAACATCACAACAAGCCAGACAACGAAATCAGCCAGAAACCAGACTGTTGAAGATTAATGGCCACTACAAATTCAAAGCTGGTCATAAGTAAGCTTTACAATAACAGCAAATACATAGAAAAAAGCGAAAAGGCGTAAATAAGAACAAAACGAATTCGATAAGTAAGACTGTTAAGCTGACAACGGCCAGCCGCTGACTGCGGGCGCTTCCAGGGAATGAGCAAGTTTTGCAAAATATGGCGACCGAAGAACAAATTGTTACATGCACCGACGGACGCTCATTAACTCGAATTACTTAAACGAAAAAGGGGACGGCTGAACTTAAGAGATTGTGTACAATATGTAGTGGCTGGCAGGGATGCCACTAAGAAATTTTTTTTCCTACCAAAAACCTACCAAAATAACTTCGAGCCTACCAATTTATTTTATTTTTTTAATGTGAGATTATATTCGACAAATTCATTAGGGTAACTGTGTCAGTAACCGACCACCCTGCAGTAACCGGATACTTTTGTTTTTTTACCGCTTAAAATAAAAAATCTTTTTTTTTTTTTTGAAAGCTTTAGTATTAAATTTAAATTATTTGTACAAATTTCAATTAATTTTAGAATGAGTGATAAAAATGTGAAGGAAAAGATGAGAGCAGTTTCCAGATAAACAAAAACTTGAGTTGGCGTTAAATGATATTCGGACAAGGTTGGATTGGGTATTACTGGCTGCCACCGCTCGTCTAGTGCAGAGGAAATCAGGATTTACATTTTGTGGAATAACATTTGAGGAATAATGATCCTGAAGGAAACGTAAGAAGATTTATCGAGGAAATACCACACACTATGTAGACGAACCACCTTGTTTGCTTCATATAGCGTAAAATGTGAGATGCCTTTCTGTTTTCAACATCCTCCAGTTGTGTCTGTGGGGCAAGTGCACTTGAAGCTCAAAGAAAACGTTTCTATTTAGCAGAGTTTTGTGACAAAACTCTACTGAGAAGACAAATTTTTTCAACAGTGTTGTGGCAAAGTGACCAATGCACCAAATCAGTGATGTTAGTTGAACGAAGGCAAAAACCTACCAAAATTCAAATCGTCCTACCAACCTACCAAAAGGAATAAAACCTACCAGTTTTGGTAGGAAAAGCCCAATAGTGGCATCCCTGGTGGCTGGATGTAGAGGAGAGATAAAAACAAAAAACGCAGAGATTACACTCACTGGAACGTGGCACAAAAATGTACATATGTGCTTACGTGCTTTGGCATTTCACCTTTGGCGCCAAGCCTTAGGCATTCGCATACCAATCGCCACAGAAACAATATCGTACATACCGATGGCGGGCGACCAAGTGACCAAGCGTCGCAGAAGACAATTCCATGACTAGAGCGAACAATATCGATGAGGGATGCGTTGTTATTTGGATGTCACATGCGTTTTTTTGTAGCGTATACTCATTCATACGTAGAATGTAAGTATTTGACAACACGTGACATGATACGAACGAGTTGTCACTGCCGCCAGGCCATCACCATACACGCTTTGCTCGGCTTTGTTGAGCCACTTACTTGTCGTTAGTGCGGGTGAACGTGATCGTGTACAAAGAAAGATGAAGCGCCAACAAAACAGTGGCGTTGATGCTGTCATCGGTGAAGTAAAGAAGTGCCTGACATTCGGACACGTACAAATGTCATTTAATTAATTAATCAAATTACTCAAAAAATGCCAGTTCAGCAGAATTCTTGGCAAAAGATGGAGGAGTTGGCATTCATTCGCAAGTAAAAAAGAAGTCGCGTGTACTGAAATTGAATGAGTTGATAACTAATTGACATGCTCTCGCTTGCGAGTTAATAAATATAAATATTATGAACTGTCAAAGTTGGAGCTGATTTTTTTTATTTATTGGCTTCGGTTAAAATAGTTGCTACAGCTCTTTCTGAGTAGTAATAATTAATAACTTTTTTTTTAGTTTTGTGTACTTTTTGGGCAATAATTAGAGTTTTATGAAAATGTTAATTAGGCTTAGGGTTGCCAGATAACTTTCCCGAAAAAATCAGTACATTGTCCTCAAAAAAAAAAAAAAACAATATATGCGGAGAAAATCGTCTTTATTACTGGCATTTTGTTTTTGTTTCCGTAACTGTCAATTATGTTTCTATGACATGTGACGTTCGCGTTGCGGCCTTCTTCCTAATTGTTTCATGGTTACAAACGTCAAATGAAAACAGTTGGAAAATTAAAAACAGTGCAGGGTGATAAAAATGAATTTTTTTAGTGTTGGCTAAAAATCAGTACAAATCAGTACAAAATCCAAAAAATCAGTAGGTATTTCTTAAGGGTTTTAAAACCATCAGTACGGGGCACAAAAATCAGTATTGTACTGATCAAATCAGTACGTCTGGCAACCCTAGTTAGGCTACTCTGGCGCTCATGGCCTTTAAACGACTTTGAAAAGGAGAATCAAATAGTTTCGTACATGTATTGCGGAACGAATTTCCGTCATGCGCTGTCAAATTTGATTTAGTTATAAGCCGGTTTCGGCGATGTGTCATCTTCATTCCACAACACATGGCAATCCTACCCTGTCGGAAAAACAAACAACAACAACAAATAAATCATCAAAGAAACCAAAACTCATTGAGCTCAATATTAGCTTTTTCGTTGCGGAATTGCTACCGGAATTGCATTTTTTGATTCTTTTATTTTTAGTTCACTTGCTAAAACTCCTCGCCTTCACTTCACTACCTTCATTTACTGGCTCAAAAGTGGTTAAGCGGCTGACCACTGTCCCTATGCACATAAGTTGACGAAAGACGTGATTCAAATTTTAAACACTATTTTGAACGTGCCGCAAATTTGGAAAGAATTGCTCACCTTTTGTGCTTTTAGTGCGAGCTGACAATCGACGTTTTACTGACGTGAGCATGAAAATACTTTCATTTAGAAGTATGTATGTAAGTACATACTTGTAGTACTTGCTTAACTTTCCCACAGTTATTGGCATTACTTAGCAATTAGCCATCCTTTGGTCTTGCTATTATTCTGAACGCGTTGTCTTAGACAACCATAAAAGATCGCTGGCGTGGGTTAGTTTCAACTTTTGCCTTTTCCTGCCCCAAACTCGAACTAAACAATAATAATAATAATACAATGGCGCTATTATAACTCTGACGAGTTTTATGGCCGAGCTTCTCTAGCAATTCGAGGTGTTCTCCTTTTTGTTTGTCCTACTAATTGGGTGGACCTACAGTTTTATGCCAGCTCCGAACGGCGAATGTATTTTTTGTGAGAAGCTTTTTCATGACAGAAATACCCTCGGTAACCGCTGCTCTTAAAAAACCCAATACATAATTGGATTTTTACTAATTAGCAAAAATGTTTTGGTGTTTTGCTCGGACCGTGGTCTGAACCCGAGACCTCTGGCATAGTAGGCGAGCACTCTACCCACTGCACCACAGCGGCCACAACTAAACAAACTTTAATTAATTAGGTCAGCGTCCAATTGCTTCATTATTCGACATTTGCTTGATACTTGCTTACTTTCTTTGTTTTGGAATTCGACAGCCTTTTTAAGATTTGCTTAGTGCGTGATGTTTGCACATAAATCAGTTTGCTTACAAGCGAGTTTGAATACCTACAATCCTATGCTTGCTCGCATGAGAAATTAAAAGTGAATTATTGTAACAATTAAAAATAATTAAAACTCCTATTCTCGTGCGTTTTATTAAACGACTTTGTCTAGCAGCCCACGCACGTTTTTAGATTTTATCTGTCACGGTGCACATCATGTGACAGATGCTGTGCCGTTTTTTGGCTGCGTGTGAAAATTTGTGATGCGAACAATATGTTGTGGATGTGCGCACATAAAAAGCTGCTTTATTAGAACTGAGTAGTAACATATTTTGGCGCTGATGAAAGTAATTTATGCAAAATGTATGTATTCACACACCTTTGAATTATGGCTTTGCTGAAGAAAGACTCCGCCAACAATTTCCCCGCTTTTACTCATCGTTTATTATGCCATAAATTGTGTTTACTTTATTGTATGCCTTATAAACCTTTACTTGGAACTTCATTCAGCGCGCAGTCAAATAATTTCGTGGGCACATGTTGCATATCAAATATTTAATCTTGCGTATCGCAACTTTTTTTTTCTTAAAATATTTTCTTCCTTCACGGTGGAAGCGTAACAGATTTTCATTCTTTGGCTGGGAAATATTTCGCAGAAAGGAAGCGAAAGAGGCAACTTTCCATATTTTGTTTTCATTTCTATTTAGCTGCACTCATTTTCCGCTAAGAGATGGTGCAAAAACGCATTTCAACGTCTCACACATGCTTCAGCATCTTACGAAAATAGCACTTTGTAGGTACTTATGCTGTGAACTGCCATTGATGTCCCAAAAATAGCAGCAATAAAAAGTGTAATGCACGCAGAGCATAGAAAATGCAAAAACCTAAATAAACATTGCTTCCAGATTGCACGCTGCCTGTCGAGGAAATCTAAAAATGCAGCAAATGAAGATATGTTGAAGAAGTCTACCATCTTACCACATGCAATAAAAATAGACCGCGGCTGTTTTCGACTGTACCAAAGTCTTCATACCTCTCATGAAAGGGAGAAATGAAAAATGTTACTTAGACTGATTTTTGCTAATTTTACTGCCAACTGTGTGAGTTATTTATAGTAAATACATACGAAGATTTATATGCCGAATTTCAATCAGATATCTCAAAAACTGCGTGATTAGTTTGCATTCAAACTGGCGTTTAACCCATTTCGCTATACATATATGTATATTGGTGAATCTAATGGCGTTTTCGATTCTGGCAAAAATGTCGCACTTATTCTGCATTTTTATCGGGCTGTCAAATTTGTTTCTTCTATTCCACATAGATTCCACACATTTTTTCAGGGTTGCTTGTTCTATTGACAAAAATGTCGCCCTCTGCCCGACCACAGGGCAGCATTTTCTGCCCTTTATACCATGTCTCCACATAACGTGTTTCGCTCTTTTTTTCTGCAATTTCTCTCTCAATCTTGTTTCGACACGGAAACCAGTGCCGAAACTCGCCAATTTCCATACAAATTTCTGAGAGCGAGTGAAGATTGAAACACTGTTTCATTCTGAATCATCTTGCCAACCTCGATGATATCGATGTCTTCTCTAATTTTGTATCGAAAATCTATCGAAATCTCACACAGACCAAAACAAAGACGCAAAAATAAGCAAACATACAAACATTTAAGAACAAGAAAGAGAAATGTCAAACTGAATCACGTTTAGCCACGTGGAGACGGGTTATTGAGCGAGATGTTTTGCTACATGTTTCTCTGGTGAATCAAGTTATGTGGAGACGGGCTTTAATATGACCATTATTTTTGTTTCATACATCACATGAAAAGTGCAACATTTTCTTAGGGCTCAGGGCGCATGTTGATAATGTTGCCTTGTAATAATGCAGCATTTTGGTTCAGAATCGAAAACGCTATAACTTTTGCATTTCTGCTACTAACAAGAACTTATCAAGCTCTGGATCAGATTTGCTTTTTTCTTCTTTTGCTGCATCATTTGAAATTACATATGTATATATTCTTTACACGTTTGACTGTCCTACGCATGGGTCTTTGAAGGGCTTCTCTTGCGTATGTATGCATGTTGCATAGGCAAATCATAAATGCAGTTGTGAACTTATAAAAACTCATTTGTTTTGTATATACCTGCGGACTCTTAGTGTTTTGTGGCATGCCACGAGGGTGTAGTTGCCATTTTCACGTTTTGCATGTTTATGTATGCATGTAAGTACGTATGGCACCTGCCAACTCTGTATCTACCTATTCTTTTATATCCATTCTCTTTAGCATTTTTGGTTTGTGGATTGCTGTAAGTTTCTACTAGAAAACTAGTACTGTGTGCATGTGTTGTTAAATGGATTGGCTTGGACAACGATCACTTCAATTTAAAGCTCATTTATCAGCATTAAGGAAAGGTTTAAAGATGCTCTTAACACCATCTTGTTAAATACCTATAATTCTGGCAAACACAAACCCTTTTTAAGAGCATATGCTCACATAAGTTTTCCCTATTAACCGCTCTGTTTATGGTGTTCGGTTTCGGTCAACAAACCAAAACAAAACGAAAAAAGCTAAAAACAGTATTTAAAAACTTTCTGCGAACGAAAAGTTATAAGTTGTTGAAAAGCGCCACCAAATACTGAGATTAACACTATCGTCATATACAAACATTCTCTACTGCATCCAGATTGCGGAAGTCTTGACTTAAAAATGATTTATAAAGATTTATAAAAATGTGTAAATTTACCTTTATTCAAGAAGTCTACATTATAGAAGCTTTGGTACATTTAAATCAAAACTTGTTATCAAGTTCCAAAGCTGATCATAAATTGTATAGCTTAATATAAGTATTGCAAACATGCGAAATATGTGGATTCGTGTAGAAATGAAGTGCAAATATTTGACCATATCAACTAAAATAAATCTTTGCAAATACATACCTACATGAATTATTAAGATAATACATATGTACATATGTACCTTATGTACCTAGAATGCATGCGCGAGATGAATATTTATGCATGTATGTACTTACTATGTATGAGTATGTGTGTGTATACGAATGTAATCATAATAACCGTAAATGTAGGCAAATAAAATATTACTTAGTACATACTTTGAATTATAAGCAAACGAAAGTATGTATGTATGTATCATATTTAAACTACTTGACTATCTCTTTATTCACGGATCTGCCCTTAGTCTCTGGCACAAATGTGGTTATGTAGAAGAGTCCAAGAGCTGCGAGCGACGCAAAAGCCCACATACTCGACGATAAACCGAAATTGTGCATGAATGGTGGGAAAATCTTCAAAACAAAAAATAACAAAAGACTCACAAACGTTATGCAAAAGGATACGGCCTTTTCGCGAATCTGAAATCATAAAAATATTTTTTTTTCAGGAAGCTCAAACTTATTATGTACATTGTACATATGCCGAATTGCAAATTACCTTAGGTGGCAAAATCTCTACCATTACAATCGCTGGCACCGACATCAAGCCCAAATTTGCCGAAAGAATAACAAGCGCCATTAGCAAAAATGGCAGCCATGAATGATAGGCCGATAGATCAACGCTGGTTTCCTCAGCAAAGAATGCATACATTCCGAATGCGGCTAAGAAAATGCCCATTGATCCCGTTGAAATAATTAGCAACACTCTACGTCCGAAATGATCAACGAAAATCGTAGCCATATATGAGCCGATCACTTGCACCACACCAATGAGTATGGTGTTCGTATCGGGATCAATGCTAGTTTTGATAGCCGCAAAGATGCTAGACATGTAACTGAGTAAAGTGAAACTGCCGGTAATGTTCATTATGCTCAAGACCGTTAAGGCAATGCTGATTGCTTTCAAAGAACTTTTTGTAACTGAAAAAATATTAAAATAAAATATAACTAGTTAATTTATCTCTTGAAACATTACATTCGCAACTTGTTAGATGAGTGGCGCAAAGAGCATAGACATACAGAAATCGCGCATTGTAATTGCATCCTTCAAAGCCTTTTGCTCCTTCACCGCGCTTTTCAATTTCTCAAATGCCGAGTTGAATCTCTCAATTTCCGCTTTATTGGCGGCTTTGTAGTTCATATAGAATTTCAGTGATGCCTGCGCTTGCTCCTCGCGGCCACAGTGCAAGAGGTACGGTGGTGTCTCGTGGAAAAAGGTTTGGGTTAAGAGAAATAGCAAAGGCAGCATTATAGCCGCTAATGGTATAATGTGGTACGGCACATGCGCGGAGACGATATAACCAGTCAGCATGCCAGTGTTAAGTGTGAGCGTAAACAGTGATGTAAGACGACCGCGTATACTAAGAAAAAATAAATGAGGTAATGAAAGAAGAAGAAGAAAGTGAAAGTGCAAATGGAAGCGAAAGAAATACAGAAAACAAAAAGAAAACCAAAATCTTAAAAACTTAAAAATTATAAGAAACAAAAAATGAAATGATTAAGCAACTAACTGTGGATCCGCGATTTCTCCAATGAAAATTGGTATAACAACCCAAGTGCCGCCGCCAGTAACGCCAGAAGCAAACCGTCCAGCGTACAAGTATTTAACGGATGGCGCAAAATAGATCAGCAACCAAAAGCACTGTAAATTTTTGTATTGAATGGAAATTCGACTTGCTTAACTCTCTTACTCGTATTTATTAGCGCAAAAGCTTCACTTACCATGTGCGGTATGGCAAGTAAATAAATACTCGCTTTACGGCCGAACACTTGCAAAATGAAGCCAAAGAATATAGTGCCGAAAACACCGCCCATACATACCAAGGCGCCTACCCAAGACGTCTCTTCCACCGAGGTGACAAACGCAAGTGGAGTCCTTTCGAGCGATTGCAATTTCGTTGCCAAAGGCGCGAACCAGCCGATGCCGATGCCATTTGCAAATGTGATGATTGTGACTGCACAGGGAATGTTATAAATAGTGTGTTATTAATATTTTTGTTATTAAATTTCAACCGAGTGAATCGGAAGTAAATTTCTTTTCACACACACGAGTATCTGAATTTTTTTTTCAGCCTTAGCTTAAGTTTGCCACTTTGCTCACCACTCAATGCTGCCAATAATTGTACGCGATAATCAGTACGAAATACACCGTCCGAAAAATAATTTAACAGCATTTTTCTTTATTACTTTTATAAATTAAATTGCACAATTTATTAATTAATTCAATTAAAACTCATTAAAATTACTGCTCATTATTTTTGCTAGACAATTTTTACTTGTGAACTCCATCACTGGCGGCGGCCAACTGATGGCCTGCAACGAAATTTTTGCCAAATAATCATACACCTTTATAATAATCGAGTTGTACTTATACCCTTTTGTACATAATTAGTAATTCGCTTATGTTATGTGCATCTTAATTTTTATCTTAAATACACAGCACATATATTCTTCACGAAGCCCGTGAAATGATAATTAGACAGTATTTAGTACCTACTTTTATAGCCCGATATTTGCACATTTCTATACTTATATACATGCCTACATGTATGCGCGTATTTACGTACATACTTATTTACAGTACGGCGCTAAATAAAGGCATAGAATAAAAAACAACAATTTTGTGTAGCAAAAGTGAAAAGCTTTCAAAAAATTTCGCTAAATAATCAACATGGCAGTAAACTTATTTGTTTTTCGTGTTGGTTAAGTCTTGCACCTCACTGTACCATACCATTATTTTCTTTTCCTATTTAATGCGAAATGTACGTATAACGAAAGACGTAGAGCAAAACAGATTTATTGTTGAAATGTCAGCGAAGTTGACAAAAATATTATTTTTTTTTATGTTTATGTAGGAATGCAAAATAAATAACACTTAACAAAAAGCATGTATGTATGTACATATGTACATTTGTATGAAGATAATAAAAATATTAAAAATACGGTGGCAAAATGCAACCATTTAAATTTAATCAGAGCTCACCACGCCAAATAACACTAATTCCATTTGAGGATGGGTATATAAATGTATAAAATGTAGTCTTGCGCAATTTTCTCGACTGCATTCGTATTTTTTTGGACATAAAAAGTAAATTAAACTCTTTTTGATACAAATAAAAACATGTTGCGTTGCAATTGTATGCATGTTTGTATGTAGGTATTAAATACAATTTATGAACATTATACATATCGAGCTGTATGCGCCGGAAAAACGTATGAGCCAAATTAAAAAATGTTCAGGAGAAGGCTTTTTATGATTTTTTTACTTTCATTTCTTTTTTTCGTTTTTATCATTTTTAATTATTAGCAAAAAAAGAACTAATTGATACGTATTTAAGATTAAATTCATTGATTTCAAATAACTGTTCAACGCCGTATTCCTCTTGGTAAATCTCTATTAGGTAATCCTTTAAATTTTTTTTTCGTATTTTTTGAAAACAAAAACTTACTGGCCATCGATATGTATGTAAGTAATTAAATAAAAAGTAGAAAGCTTCAAAGTGATGAATCATCAAATTGCTTTTCATAACGTTACATTTTTCAGGCTCAAATTTTCTGGAGAAGGTGCGAGTAATGACAAGTAAGCAATTTCTAAAAAAAGTGTAAATCGTAAATCGTGGCTCATACGTCTTTCCAGTGCAGACGGCTCGATATGTTTACATAGGTATGGAAAATTTCCCACACACAAAGAAAAAAGACTTTTAGCTTGGTATTTTTAAGCAATCGAGAGAAATATTAAATTTTTATCAAACAGCCGGAAATCCATAATTATACTCAGCTGTACGTAGTACACACAGATCATTATAATTTTGAAAACATAACGGTAGTGTGTAACGCCATGAAATAATCGAGATAGATATGGACTTGAGTATATACATATGTACATATATCAAAATTATCAGGGTGAACAAAGAAATCGATTGAGCCATGTCTGTCCATCTGTCTGTTCGTCCGTACGCACTCTAACTTGGGCGAAAATTAAAAAGTTTTGATGATTTTGGTGCGCAGCTTCGGATGATAATCACGCTCAGTTTCCCTACATACATACTTAGTATATAACGAAAAACATCCAAAATAACACCTTCTATGCTCAGCTTTTAATAAAGGTCGTAATCTACAACAAATTACACTGAAAAATTGGACCGAAGATTTAAATGCCACTTCGTGAGAATAACTAAAACATAAAGAATATCCTTTCAAATAATGTGCTGAGAGCAATAATCCCGCAATAGGAATCTTATGCACCTCAGATGTACTTACTCGCAGTATGGGTCCTTGAATATAAAAATATTGAAATCATATACATATGTACATATGTATGTGTATGCATGCCGCAAGGCATTCCAGGAAGGATATTGTTCTCTTTATGCTGCAGAGACATAGCAACAATATACATATGTACATGCTAGATGGCAGCGCTTCGATTGCACTGCAGTACTGCTTTAGGCAACTGATTATGTTGTGATTCAGTCGCAATGCTCTTATACCCCAATCAAGGACGATGAAACATAATACAAGGATAACTGAAAAGAGCTTATTCCACTTCTTTTACATACATAGTTACAACGATGGAGCAAACTCGTGTGGGTAACAACATACGTATGTTTGCATTGATACAAGGATGTGAGCAAGCAATATTTTAATACACGCATTCATATCCTTTTTGAACCAACTTAAAAAAGTGTTTTTTTTTTCTTGTTGCATTAATCTAAGAATAATAGAAATTTCCATGTATAAAACATGTCTTTGCCAATGTAACCGCAGGATATACCGCGCATTGTACCTATGTATGTATTGGCAATGCTGCAGAGGACGTTTTTTAAGTTATCGTTTCAAGATATTTCGCCATGCCGCAAAAAGTTTCCTTGTCAGCGTAAATGCATAAACACACACACATATACGCATATACGTTTATTAACATGAATAAAATAACTAGTATATAAGAGGTCTACTTTACAACGCTTAATTCACGGAACTCATGAGCTCAGAATAATAATAACGTGAATTTTATATAGAAACTTTCTCTTTTATGTGATAAGTTTAAGGATTTAATACGCATACGAGTTCGTATGTAGTAATCGTTAAGAATTCACGCTGCGAATGAGCAACTAATGGGAAATGTGGGTGGGAATACACTTCTATAAGCTTAAAACTGTTCACATGTGTGTTCTTTTTATTTGCATCGATTTGGTCCTCGCCTTTCCAGATTTGCTATTGCGGCTCTCATATATGTAGGTATGTCATATGCTGTGCCTCACTTAAAATACTCCTTTGCACATTTTACCGAATTCAGAAACATTCAGGTGAGTTGAGTTGGAAAAACGCGCTTCAATCCTATGACAGGCAAAGTCAGTGTTGCGTAAAATTGAGGCACCTGAAAGTTCATTATATTATTACATATGTACATGCATACCTTCATATATGTACCCTGTAAAAAAGTGTGCGACGAGTCTCTAAAAAGATTTGTCCGGGAGCGCTCTCTTTCGGGTACAATTAGTCTACAATTGTTCCCAATTGTACCCGAAAGGGTACATATGTATACTAATTGTAGACGAATTGTACCCGAAAGGGTATCAAACGGGTACAATTAGTCGCTCAAATGGATGTGTCGCATTTGCTACCTGTTCGGGTACAAAACGGGTACAATTGTGCGCATTTGCTACCCGTTCGGGTACAAACTGGGTACAATTAGTCTCTTCATAGGACATGCTCAAACAAAAGAGAACACTTCAACCCATATAAAGAGATACAAATGGGTAGTAATCGCATGCTCCCTTGCGAGTTGTCCCGGATGTATCCCGGAGTGATCGCATTTTTTGCAGGGTATGTACATACATATATACATATGTATATCATACCAACGACAATGAACATAAAAAATTAAAAATTAAGAGTGAAACTTACGGGGTCTCCTCAGACCTGCATTGCAATTTCTGTGATAACATTTTCTACAAAAAGACAAAACTCTGAGGATGCGCATATTTCGGTTGAATTTAAATAATAATTTTTTTTTCTTTAAATTTTTTATTTGTTTAAATAAAATAAAAAATTTTTATTTGTTTAAATAAAAAAAAAATATTTTTTCTCTAAATTTTTAATTTAAATAAATTAAAAAATATTTTTTTCTTTAATTTTTTTATTTAAATAAAACAAAAAATATTAATTTTTTTCTTTAAATAAAATAAAAATATTTTTTTTTTTTTTTTAATTTTTTATTTGTTTTATATGGTTTGTTTTTAATTATTAAGAACTTAACTAGTCATTACAACCGTGAAACGATTTCATTCAACATCCCGCTTGGTGAACTTTTTCTGGGTGCGGGATATTTTCCAGCTCTTCTTCCTCAAATGAGTAGAAATGCGCCGATTTTAGGGCCGCCTGTCAGGGAATTAATGAAAAATTCCCCTTCAAACGTTTTATCCATCAATTAAAAATTCCTTCTTTGGTCGAGGTGGGAATCGAACTTGGATACGCTCGCATGGCAGCCAATCGTACTAACCATTGCGCTACGGCAGCCCCAATTCCTCCATTGTCAATTTTCCTTTATGTATGAGCAGCATGAAGAAATTGTTTGTACGCATGGCTGTGTGAACAATACAACAAAAAAAGTGTACGTTGCTTGGCAATAAAACAACAGGGATGTTTTCAATGTTATGAACGTGTGTCTGGCAAAATAACGCAAACAGATGCAGATAATTTAAGAGCACAGCTGAGAACAGAGTAGATTCGTGATGCTAATGTCCGGTTAAAATGTTAGCTGATACCTATTCCTGATTTAATTTTTCATTTTATTGAATTTTTTTTTATTTTGAAAAACACTATATATTTTTTAATGTACACTCAGAGAAAAATAAGCATTTAAAAAATTTTTTTTTTATCATGCACGTTTTAAAAATGAATTTTTTTAAGTATAAAATGTATTTTAGATTTAAAAAAAATTACGTTTAAATTAAAAATGATAATTAATGGAATAAAAATACAAGATTTAGATTCACAATATCATAGTGCTTAAAGTGAAAATAATAAATTTTAGATTTTAAAAGTTTATTTATTTTACAATGAACATTTTAAAGCAAAAATGTTCCCAAGTATTTACATCACTTTCAAATACGTTTGTGCTTATTCTAAGCACGTCTTCATGGATTTTATAATGTTTTTTCGCTGAGTGTACATACATAAGTGTACTTCAATGCATATATTTAATTTTTTTTATTATTTCTCAGTACTTTTTTTTGCGAAAATCGCTAGTCAAAAGTAAAAGAATTTAAAAAGTGCCAAAATATTTTTGTACTTTCCCTCAATTATTATTTTTTTATAATATCGTTCTATCTTACATTAAATTTTATATTTTTTTTATTTTGCTCAATATCAATCGCTTCGCCATTTATCAATATTCTCTTCTATGGTTGTTCCAACGGCTTTGCCACTTATTTTAGCTATTCTCCAAAAATAGTTTGCCACATTGCCCAAGAACTTTTTGGTTTCCTCCTCAAGTCCACTTTCGTTGAGTATTTCGATGTAACGAGAATTTGACACGCCCGTGTCCTTTTCGTTATTTAATAGAAAAGAGCTGTCACTGAACTGGAAATCACGAAACATAGGTATAAGTAAATAAGAACATAAGATATTTGCTATAGACGTCACTCACTTCGACAAATGTGTCGCGCCACATTTTGTCCTTCTCCGACACCGACTCCGCCACAATGGCCTGTCGCAATCTCGCAATATACTTATCAATATCACTCACTCGCTTTACGTTTGGCGCCAAATAGCCCTTGACCTTTGTAAAATAATCAATTTGCGATTGAAATAAGGCATTTAGAAAGCTGATTGTCTCTTTTAGAGCTTCGCGTTGGAATTCTTCGCGTGTTGCGCTGCTTATAATACTGCCACCCTGAGCATCTCCTTTTGGTTTCTCTGTACTTTCAGCACTGCGTTCGGCTCGTATTACGTGTGCACATGAGAGATTCTGTGTTTTGAGAAAGAATTTCGCTGAGATTATCTGATCGGTTTCAAAATTAAATATTTGGCATTTCCTACCTGCGCACTTAGCAAATATGCCAAAATCACAATAATAATCTTTTGTGTCATGTTTATTTTTTTTTTTGTTTTCAAAACACTTTTGAAAAATCGGCCGTAGAAATGCTTGCTTGCGACACCTTCCACTCTTTAATTGATACTGAAATTGTGCATGTAAATATTTTCGTCAAGTCCATGAATGATCTCGCCATCGGCTTATCAGCGAACATTGCAGTGTTGCTTATTATGTTCATGGATGGTGTTGTCAATCCCGAGATCGTAGTCGGCCAAATGTCGGAGAATTTTTGATTACTTTTCGGTTTTGGGTTAAGCTAAGCAAGGCTTTACATTAAAATTGACACACCAAAATTCAACACAGATTGATGCCTAAAATGCAATTTAAAATCAACCGTAATATGTATATTTTTTAGAATTGAGTTTTGAGCTGTATAGTCTTGTAGTCTACGGTTACTAGACCCAACTGCTGTGCGATCGCATGAAAAGGGTCGAAATGTTTGATTGAAAGTATATCGGGATTTAGGTCTAGGCTTTTAGTAACAGCTCTAACTCTGACTACCAGTCACACCCTAAAACTAACTATAGCTTTTATTTTCGTCTCTTTGCTGATGATAACGCAGAGAATATTAAATGCTCTTGCTAAAAGCGCTTGAACAGTGGGGTTAATAAAATTTAATTGAAACATTTAGGGCCGTTTACTCAACATCTGATTAATTTAATCGCTGGTTAGTTTGACGTAAATTGTATGGTGAGCTGTCAAATAAATTGCTTAACCGGACAAAAATCTGTGGTTAAGTTCTTAACCGGAGCTTGAGTAAACGGCCCTTAGAGTGTGTGAGAGAATAACAATTGCGGTCATGCAATTGCGGCATACATATGTAGATTTTGGGTCCATTTTCTCTTTCTATTCTTTTAATGAATTCTTTCAGTTTCTGAGTATGGAACCTGGCATCTCTTCCCAGTGAATCTTGCATGAGCTTCTCGTGTAGTAGCGTGCGCTCTTTTGATTTAATAAAGATAATTTACTCAAATTAATAAAAAAAAAACAATAAAAAAAATCTTCTGGAAATTAAGTGAGCATAACAATAGTTGAGCTTCCAAGCTGATTAAAGTGCTTATCTGCTGCGGATTTTATTTTTGAAATTCATAGCTTTTTTCTGATAATCCCATTTTATTGTGTAATGTATTCATGTTTGTAGGTATGTATGTATGTTTGTGCCTATAATAATATTTATTTTTATTCACTTATCGCTAATGTCACTTTCCTGCCACATTGTAATAAGAAAGTTGGTAATTAAATCAATCGCTCATCGTGGTATCTCATCGATTGGTCGCAATAAGAATGCGTGGCCCTCCTTTGCTTCACTCCGTTTGGAGGAGTGGCAGAGTCATTGAACTCTTTTTAATGTAATCGATGTGCCAATGAATGTACATACATAAGTAAAATAATACGCATATGTTTTCTTAATAAGTATTGTATCGCTTCTTTGATAATATAGTCACTCCATTGTGTTTTGCTACCTTACATTCTGGCATACCAGCTGGAGCTCCCCACTTTGTATTGTCTTCATGTTTTCATAACTAGGGATGGCAAAAAATTGAAATAACCGATTAACCACTTTTTAGGTTAATCGAAAGCGTTCGTTTATTAATCGCGAATAATTGTGGGGAACTAACCGTTTTTCGATTGCAATTATTCCTTAAAAAAAATATATATAATAAACGAAAAACATCGTTATTTATTAGGAAAAATCGTATATTCGGGAACTATTTATTGCGTTTTTTTTTTGGATATACTCACAAAACAGTAAGTACCGAATTCGGACTCGGATGAAAAGGCGCAAATTCTCAACTTCGTTTATTTTCTTTCGATTATTTTCGACTTGAGAAGAAAGAGGTTAATCGAAAATATAATCAAAAGGAAAAAACCGATATATTTTAACCGTTAACCGAAAGAAATTAACCGATTATAATCGTTTTTCCGGTTATTGTTGCCATCCCTATTCATAACATAGTCTGTCACTCACCAGTGACATTGTGCTGTATGTCCATTATAACGAAAATGCATGTGAGAATTTTAACACATGTTCGCCTTGTGACTAGATAAAATGAAGTAAGAGTGAGAAATGATAGGTTGAAGCCATCCCAAAAGGGAAAGGCTAAATGATATTTAAAGCTGAAAAATTTTTAAAGTTTAGTCTTTCATTTAAGAAAAAATATCGAGTAAAATTTATTACTTCGTGAGATGCCAATATACAGCCTTTACTTAAATCTACTCCAAATTAATTGTCACGTTGAAATTAATAGCACAAATCGAATACAATTAAATCAAAAGAAAACTGAATTAAAATCATACTACCTAACAACTCTCAGTTTTAATTTGTCAATTAAACGCAATAAATTTTATATTTAAACAATTTAGCTTAAATATTTACACAACGCCCATATGTATGCTACAAAATCACTACAAAATCGCACATATGTCACACATTCGTAAACATGTCGCGCTAAATCAATTGCAATTCAAAATCCTCTTATGGTTTTATTTTTGTGCAAATAATTAAAAGTGGTAGCGCATTCAAACAAATGCAGGTAAATGATATTGAAATGAATGCATATTTTAATTATACATACATGGCGTGGGATTGCGCCTGTGCTTATGCAATAAAAATTCATTTCATGTGAAATATTGCAGCGCTCGTAAGCCTTCAAAAACAACGCTTTGGCGGCCGCCATTCAGGCGCTGTTCAGTTGTGAGTGGTCGCCGCCGCAAATGTGCAAAAATGTCCGGTGTGTGATGTATGTAAGTAAATATGGATGTTGTAGGTAGGTAAAATTGGGGTTGGCGACATTGTTTTTCATGTCACAGACTGTGATGGGCTTCACAAACAATTAACGCATATTCATGTGCATTCAGTTGTTTACGAAAGCATTTATTGGGAATGGTCAGTCGGATTAAGGCCTCTGTATGCTTTAAAATGTATGTATAGCGGCATGCCTGCATTAATGTGGTGGCATTTTGGCGCATTTTGTGCTTGAGAACATTATAAATTTATTGTATCTCGTTTCATAGACGAATTTAAAAGCCCTTTAAATTATTGTTGTTTTTATTACTGTACTACTTTTTAAGACACTTTTAAAATTTGTAAGTCATAAACCCTTTACTACAACTTAATTTTTATTTTTCTTCAACATCAAACTTACTAACTTTCTATTAATTTTCTTTCATTACAGGTATGTACCTGCGTTATATTTAACTGCAACACTTACCGTTACATGCAGGTAATTTATGTATACAAACCACAAATTAAATGTTGCCTATTTTTAGGCGTCAAACCACTAATTAGAACATTAAAACTAAACCACTCTATAAAAATCTAGTAAATGCACAACTTGCAACTGCAATATTTTTAAATGCCTCTTTTCAATAAACAATTTATTAATTTTCGAAAATACGCATTCACGTGGAAAGCCATGTAAAATTCCAAATTCCAGACAAATATTTGTTATTTATTTATTTTATTGCCTACTTTTGTCAGCTACACAAATAACAGCTAATGAAGGTAGAAGATGCGCACACAAGCAAATAACTACAGTGAACAATGTTTCCATTCGACCATGAAAATTTCGTATATGTAGTACATAAATGTGACAACAACAAAATATTATCTATATGTGCCATCCAATAATATAAAACGACACGAACCACAATTTTGTTCACTGCAATAAATGTGCATATACCCTCTCCTCCACTTTACAACAAAAATTAACGCTGTTTAATTTTTCCTATTTGTTGTCCAGCTTCTCTTCTCTTTCGGCGCAGTTTATCTGTATCAACTCAACATAAGCTGCTGATTTTAGTATCCAGTAATTGCAGTTTGAACTGCGGCTGAAATTGAATTTACAGCATGGATTCATTGGCTTATCAATGTGCTTGTCCAGTTCGCTTTTGAAAATCATATTTTGTCTTTATTTATGATTTGGTAAATTTACATTTACTACTTGCCACACCCACAAAGGTCTAATATGGCCATTGTGCGCCAGGCTATAGATTTGTTTGCATTGGCTCCGATGTCAAGCTGGCGCCACTGTCCTCATACTTCTTGATAATTTTTTTTTTGTCTGTTAGATATACATATGAATGTACATATCTAGGTGTTGTAGGTAAATGCTGCAGGGAAAGTGGCTTTCAATTCGATTTTGCTTCCAGTATCTCCCGGTTTTACGTCTAATAGCCCAGTGAGTCGAGAACGTAAACCCGTGTACCGTGTCAGCTGATCCAACCTATTTAATGGGATTTGTATGTAACCGATTATTCAACGACGTACGACGCAGAAGCCCGTACCGCAGAAATCAAAATCATTTTGATTTTTTACGTAATAAAAATAGGTAAAAAAACTTTTTAAGTTAAACGGTTTTATGTTATACATACATTGCAATGTTTAAGATAAATGTACTAAAAACCAAAAAATAATAAAATAGATACAGTCGTGGGAATTATAAACATTTGCATAGACTAAACTAAAATAAAACCGTGGGGCACGTCAATTGTCTACAATCGTTGATTAAAATGTTTGTTTTGTAATGTTACACTATAATTAGGCAGTTGTTCAACCGACAACGATGGACGTGTGATAAGTAGGGCTAGAATGTGGAAAAAAGCTAGCAAGCTCGATTATAAGCGAGTTTTAGGGTTATTATTTAAAGACAAACTACGAGCAGTGAAACGATTCCTCGTGTGAATGTCCAACGATAAAGTAGTTGAAACATCTCTTTTATTAACATGGAGTGTATAACTATTGGAATTTCCGTCTGCGGGCCAACTGCCTAACGACGAATTAAACGATTCTTCTATCGCACATTAAGTCGATAATTTGTAGACAATTGACGTGCCCCCCGGTTTTATTTTAGTCTAGTCTATGCAAATGTTTATAATTCCCACGACTGTATCTATTTTATTATTTTTTGGTTTTTAGTACATTTATCTTAAACATTGCAATGTATGTATAACATAAAACCGTTTAACTTAAAAAGTTTTTTTACCTATTTTTATTTTCTAGTTTTTAGTTTTTATTTCGCATTCTGTTTAATTCATTTAGTGCTTCATTATGGCATGGTTTCTTGCCCGTTAGTTTATTGCAGTCCAACGCCTCTATAGCGACCCACGCGCCACCTATCGGAAGTTTTTTTTAGGAAAATATTTCCTTTCAAGGTAGTAATACATGTTCCGAATTTCAGCCAAATCGGACCATAATTGCTATTTTTGTAAATATAGCGACCCACGCGCCACCTAGCGGAATTTTTTTTTTAAGAAAATATTTCTTTTCAAGGTAGTAATACATGTTACGAATTTCGGCCAAATCGGACCATAAATGCGATTTTTGTAAATATAGCGACCCACGCGCCACCTAGCGGAATTTTTTTTTTAAGAAAATATTTCTTTTCAAGGTAGTAATACATGTTCCGAATTTCAGCCAAATCGGACCATAAATGCGATTTTTTGTAAATATAGCGACCCACGCGCCACCTAGCGGAATTTTTTTTTTTAAGAAAATATTTCTTTTCAAGGTAGTAATACATGTTCCGAATTTCAGCCAAATCGGACCATAAATGCGATTTTTGTAAATATAGCGACCCACGCGCCACCTATCGGAATTTTTTTTTCATAATATTGCATTGTCATCGGGGTTATACATGCGTGCAAAATTTCAGATTAATCGGTTGACAGGAAGAGGGTGAAATTTGAATTACTAAATTTGACCCAAGAATAAAGAATAAATAATAAAAAAACGGGGTGAGCTAAATAAAACCGTTTAAAAATGTGTCAGCTGATCGCTCGCATGGTTGCAAGGTAGAAGGGTTGCCAGTTGAACATTTTTAGTTATTAAATATTTAAACAGTAATTTTCACAGCATTATACAACTAACTCAACAAGATTGTAAAATGTTATCGAATATACATATATGTGTTCACATGGAAAAAATAGTATGTCTACTTAAACGAACCATTTATTATTACTTTAATTTTTAAAACGAAAGGAAAGAAAACGTTTATAAATTTTTTTTAAATCCCAAACAAAATGTAAATATATGTATATATATAAATTAATAACAAGATAATATCTTTGTTCAACAACTTTACTTGCAAGTACTTGCAAAAAGAGCGTCAATGTCAAATTAAGAGTAAAAACGAGAAAAATAGAAAATTATCAACCAAAGTAATTGAACACAAAATCGTAAACATTCGCAAGAAAACAGCTGATACGCTGTTTTGACAATTTGATTTTTAGGTTAGGTTGTAATTGAAATTTTTGAAATTGGAAATGAATGGAAATAACTGAATTAGGAAAAAAAAATTCTACTTTGGCTATTCCACAACATCAAGATTCGTTTTTGCGCTAATTTATTTAGTACACAATTAGAAATTTGCGTTTAAAATGTTTGTATATTTACAATTGAAATTTTTGTGATCATATATTTTTGATACTTCTATTTTTTTAAAGCTGCTAGTAGTTGCAAGTGAAAATTTTACTTGCAGCGTTTATCAACTCTCTCGAGGTCTTACTCTCTCAATTTGGCTCTCTTTTCCGAATTTTTTGGGTTATTGAACATAAATTCGTAACTATTCGTAAAAATATGTAAAAATTTTGAGATATTGAACACTCCTAATAAATGAAGATATTACTGAAAATTAAAGCAAAAATTGTATTTATCCACAATGGTGGCGGTATTTTCTTAATTGATAACTCTTGGTGGTCTTCTTCTGCAATTTTTCTACATTAAAAAGTTATAACTTGCCACAATAAATCTGAGTTTCTGTAACAAAATCAATTAAAGTGATTTCACACTTATACGATCCACACTTTGTCACCACCTACTTATACTAGAAAAGATATGAGTTACAGAAACTCAGTACAGATATCTTAATTAAACACAGATTTTTGTGAGAATCTTGTTGCTTCCCAATATAATTTTTTATGGATTTTCAATTGTAAATTTAATGTTCTGACTGTGACTTTTGTTATTTTATGTTTTAGTCCTTGATAAGTATCACCAAGGTGTGATGGAAATATATTGGGCAGCAACAAATTACAAGAAAAATGTGTTTTAATTACCAACTAAGCCGAAAAAAAGTAACTAAATTAATAAAAAAAAAAGTCGTCAACGACAACTTTAAAAACGATTAAATTAGTATTTTCTTGTCATTTGGCAAATAATGCACAGTTGTGTATTGAAGAGTAATCCGCATAAAACTTTGAAGATTAGTAAAAATCTTGTTTGTTTAAAAACGACTAAACGGCAACCTTGCCAAAATGTAAACAAACTATATATATATGTAAATGTGTGTGAGGAAAACAGCTGATTGCTACGGGCTCAAAAAATCCTAAAAATTGCATACGGGCGTTTGCGTCAGCGAGCGGACCACACGTTCTCGACTAACTGTGCTATAAGTCCGATACACTCAAAGAAATTAATGTGTGACAAATTAGCTTACTTTTTCTATAATTTTTTTTAGTTTTCCTTATAATTTTTACTACACACCGAAGCGAATTTAAAGCCCCAAGGGTCAAAACAGTCTAGATGCACATTTTAGATACACAATTTTGTTCATAGTGCTTCTGTTGCCCTAACTTTGGTCACTTCATCGTGCTGTGGCTGTCTCGATTTGTGATTTAGTTGATTGCCTCGTTGATTTGATTGTACTAATAGAGCAACAAGGCGCGTGACCGCCGCTGGCTAAATATGTTCAACAAAAGTGCCCTTGTGCACATAATACTTAAATACATATATGTATATGTACTTATATATGTACTTATATAGTATATAATATATACATACTTGTATAGCCATTGTAAGCAATTGAAAGGCATAAAGTATTTGTGTCTCATTGCACGCTTACATACGAGTGTAGTTTCACATCTTTGGTGGGGGTTCAGACTGTTGTTGCACTACGACTTGACCATTGCAATCGTTTCATTGCTGTATTTTATGGCATTGTCGATTGGCCCTTAAAATTGCCATAGTTCAGGGGTTTTCAGCGTTGCTTTGTTTATTTTATTATAGTTTTAAGCCTAGTTATATATACTAAACTTTATGTGTATGCATGTAAATATTAAACAATATAAAGTTTTTATTACGTGCCTACGTACATATGTACATATATATTTACATATGTACATACATACATAAGTATCCAAGAACCTCCCTCCCACCCCCCACTCTCATTTATTTCACTTTACTATAGCCGCACTCAATGTTTGTTAAACAGATTTGTTTGTGGTGTAACGGCTTATGATGCAAAACAAAGTCTATACGCCTGAAAGTATGCACTCTTATTTATATTGTACACTTGTGAACGGTGGAGGCATATAAGTGTTGCGTGAAATCGCTATTAAATATGTATGGTATGCCTCACAGATGCCGGCCGTATATAAAATCGGTCATATACACAGTACAGTTGCTCAAATAATTGAACAAGTGTTTCGGAAAAAGTTTTATTTTTTTATCTCTGCCTTATATCTAAGACTAGCCGCAAGATTCCTAAAAAATCATTATTCAACCGTTATTTCCTTCGAGAATCAGAGTCATCCTCAGCATCTATCCATTACATACTTTTAGAGACAACTTGTCATCTATTTCTATTTTTATTCCACTCTTATAAAATGTATACAGCTTTATTATCCCATTTGATTTACCCCCAACATTATACCGAATACAGTTATTTCTTCCCCATCATTTTTCACATTTAAATTGCTATTTTCTATTCGCTACACACTCATCCCGACTAAACAAACCCATTTATCTTTAGTGCAATTTACGGCGCATATAAATGAAATATCGGCTAGAAGCATAACCTCAAAATTGTGTTGCCTGCGTATCGTTCATTCGTGTGTTGCTTAAGCGCCACCGCACACACCACAAGCGCACATCTTCATAAGTAAATCCTTGCAATTTAATCAAACAAAAGTACAGTTTAATAAATTTTCTGCCATTTTTCTTGTTCGTACTCAACACTTCGCACACATTCGCTTCTCGAAAATGAAAGTACGCGAACATGGCTGCTTTGCTTACCAGCATTTACTCTCATCCGGCTGCCTTTTAGCATGTTTTCGAGGCCTTTTACCCCATCTCCTCTGGCTGACACTTGCATTCGTATTTACATAAATATTTTGTTTCGTGCGATATGTGATTGCATGCTTTTAGGCGCAATATACTAAATAGAAGTTAAACTCCAACTAACAAATGAAAAGAGCAAAAATACAATGGCAAAGAGGGAAACAAATCCAAATGAAAAAGAAAATGAACGAAATAAAATGCTATGCATAGCGGAAGTAAGCTTACAAGTGGAATTACCTCGCGGAAATGTACAACTCAGTTCGCGGCAATGCATTTACATAAATGAGTGAGTGTGAATGTGAGTGGTGCAGCCACTACCACTTTTCTGTGGTACAAATTTGCGATTAATTGAATTTTCATTGTCGCTTAAAAGGCCGTTGCATGGATTGTGGGGCGGCATGCCCATTTCACTAGCTCTGCGCCACTCTCAGCGACTAATGTCTGCCCGTTTGCCCCTTAGTCTGTCACTACGTTCGTCTGGACTTCATATCAACTCACATACAATGGTATGTCATTAATTAAATGGCAATGTAAACATTGTTAAGCATGCATTTAAAATGTTTGTTTTTTGTCTTTTTGTTTTGGGGTAGACACGAGCCTCAACAAATCAAAAAGCAAAGCGAAATTCGAAAAGTTTTGTACAAATTGATATATGACCTTTTTGGGCAAATCGAGTCTTTCCATTATAACTTCGTTTAATTAAACAAATAGTTTGAAGTGGCTGTTTGAGTTTGTTATTGTTGTTTTGTGATGGCTTCTGGAAAGGGCAATCGGTTGTTGCTAAATGAAGTTAAAGAATACTTTTTAGCGGATAACGCAAAGCTAAAACTATTTTTTTTTATCGGCTTGAAAGCGCCTCTAGAACAAACAGCGGCATCTTGATTCGTAGGAGTAAATCAGAAACATCATACATAGCGCAAATCGACCTATCCAACGCAAACTGTCTCGAAATGTTTCAGCACTCTACTTTAAAATGATGTGAAATAAAGAGATCAAGCAAAAGATCTTCTAACCATAAAATAATATAAGAAAGCAAATAAAAGATAATAAAAGCAAAGCAAACTCCACAAACACTTGTCAGCGCCTTAAAGTATACTACACAAAAGTTACGAGTAAATCATAGGCACTCAAATGTCGCCTACAGCTTGCATGAAGAGGCACCTTTTAACAAGTGTTTTCTATTCAATTCATAACTTTTTTTTTTTGCATAAAGAAACCACTAACTTCATGTAAGCTCCCTCAATCACTCGGGGAATATCTTTATAACCTCAACTCCTGCAACGCATAGTAAATGTAAGTGGCATTCTAAACTGAGCCATTCATATACGAGCATTTGTTGCTGTTCTTGTACCATCACTCAAAAACAATCAAACGACATAATTGACTGTGGCCGCTAGTACCTACAATTGTTTGCATTGGGTTAGTTACGCGCGCCACTCAGCGTCACTCACAGCGCTGCGGCTGCGCTTACCGTTGTTGCGGTTAATGGCACACTCCTGCAGGTACATACATAACCAGTAGGTGGAGTTGACGGTGGATCATTTGTTTGACGATGTCATTGTCAGTGATAGTGTTTGCTGGTTGTTGGTTGTTGGCTGTTACTTGTTTGTTGCTTTTATTGTTGCACGCATTTGTTGTGGCTGCGCTATTATGAGCCACTCTGTGTGCATTGGCGGTGAAGTCCGACGCTTGTTTGCGAATGTTATAGCCACTAAAGCTGCCACCACCACGACCACCACCCACAGCGCCACATAACCACCTTTTATACGCACATGTTTACTGTTATATGTTGCTGCAAGTGCTCAACCCTTTCGTCGCACGGTCTCATTTGTCCCTTTGTGCTCTATAAGCTCCCGTTCGCGGGATGGCAATTTTTGGTTTGAGTTGTGCATGCGAAAGTATGAGTGATTGGAGCTTTTATTTAAATTGACATTTGCTCGCTCCATTCATATGTTTGCTTGTTTGCTTTTGAGTCAGAGGAAGGCAAAAGAAACTGCCAGTTCCTATACAAAAAATATTGAGCGGCAAATGTTGGAAATTAAATTCAACATGAAGAGTTTGCGAGCTAACTCAGATGTGATATGATAAGGCAAGCGCTGATTTCGGTACATCCGTAAACAAATTTGCCATCTGGCGCCATACCAAGCAAAGGCAGACAAGCAATTTTCTACTGCACCCAGGCCCGACGAGAGGGGGGGGCTGAGGGGGTCAATTGCCCCGGGCCCGGGCTTTAGAGGGCCCGGGAATCTCAAAATGATATCCAAGTTTTTGCTACGGAAAATAAACAAACAACACCTTTAATCACCTTTCGTAGATAGCAATCATTTTAAGTTTCAACAAATTTTATAAATCTCTTAACGTGTCTGCATCCCACTTAAGGAATTGTTGGTTTTTGGCGTCGACTTTGCAGCATAAATTTGAATTCGTTTTCTGTTGCAACAGAAAAATTCGGTATGATGCAAATTCTTATACAGCGATATGGGTATTTCCTGGGCGTTTCGGACGGTATGTTCGCACGATTTTTTTAACTTTTAAGGCAGAAATATCGCGAAATATTGTATCGTTTTATGATAAAAGGAAAGATTTACGCCACAGATAATGATTAAAGTATGTTACCGACAGAAATTTAGTTTAATGCCTCTGTGTAAGCCACTTAAACTGCGTTCCGGACGCTACAAAAACACGTCCACATTTTAAAAGTAGCTAAAACAGAGGCATTAAACTAAATTTCTGTCGCTAACATACTTTAATCATTATCCGTGGCGTAAATCTTTCCCTTTATCATAAAACTATACAATATTTCGCGATATTTCTGCCTCAAAAGTTCAAAAAATCGTGCGAACATACCGTCTGAAACGCCCAGGAAATGCTCATATACATATGTACGTGTATGTATGTATGTAAACAGCGATACGCCGAAAACAAACAAAGCTTGCGAAGCTAAAATTTGCTTTGGTGCTTCGTACAGTTGAATTCGATTGCTGTTTCACTAAAGCGTTCAGCAGAATCAGTCTTTTGATATACTAAATTATTACCAACAAATATTTGTATTCCAATTTAAAGAAATTTATTTCATACAAATAAAGCAATATGTATTTAAACAGAATTCATTCAGACCTATGGTCCCTTGGACAATATTACTCAGTATGACCCATGGATTCGGAAACTGGATGTGCCTTTTGACCAGGCACGTAGCCAGGGGGGGGCTCGGGGGCTCAAGCCCCCCCCGAAATTCGAAGGAAGTATTTTTTTTTTGTAATTTCCTCAACTCGCGTCTCGCAAATTCGAATGTCAAGCATGGCGAAAGTGGGTTTGGATTTTCTTGAAGAAATTTAGCTCTTTCAAGCCCTTTTTCGTGAACCTAGCCCCAACCAAAGTGCGCAAGTTCGAGTCTTGGCAGAAGCAAAAGTAACCTGATGAGTCTTAGAGGGATCTAAGGTGAAACAGCTGTAGTTACATCCATGCTTAAAAAGTTTTTTTCTAGTTTCTAAAAAATAAAAAATTAAATATTACATGGGCCTGTGCTCGTTAAATTAAATAAATCAAAATTTTTTCTGCCAACACTAAATTTCTAGATAACAAGTAAGGAAGCCTAAGTTCGAGTGGAATCGAACATTAGATACTCAGCTGTATGCTTTCATTGTTTGTTTGCGTTTGATTGAAACACGGCGTATTTTATATAAAGCGAGTGCCGCATAAAGTGGGCGTAGCTACGCCCATTTTCAACATTTTTATCAGTCATCCGACTAAGCACATGAATATTATTCTTTGTGCAAAATTTCATTCCTTTATGACTTCTAGTTACAATGATGTCACGTTACAAATTCCTAAAGCATGTTCCAGAAATATCTTTGTTAAAAAGTAGGCGTGGTCATAAAATGAGTTCAATAAATTTTTGCGTGTTTATTAACACAAGTTATAAAAGTGTATAAACCAAGTTTCGTTATAATATCTCAATTATTTGTTGAGTTATGGGCTCTCGTAGATTGCTTTGTCTAAAAAGAGGCGATGCCACACCCATTTTCCAAAATTTTTCTATTTTTTGTTTCCGGTCTATTGTAGAACTCATGCCACAAAATTTCAATGAATAATCTTTATATTTGAAAAAGATATCACTTAAAATGTTTTTATTAGGCCACTTTATAATACCCATATATAAAAGTGGGCGTGGTCGTCAACCGATTTCGCTAAAATTTTGAACATGTATTACTACAAGTAACAAAAGTGTATACACCAAGTTTCGTCATAATATCTCAATTATTTGTCGAGTTATAGGCTAAGAAATCTCGTATATTCCTGCTTCTAAAAGGAGGCGGTGCCAGACTTTATCTCTGCTATAAACCGCACGAAAGAAGTAATACAGTCTTTGCGCGAAATTAGACAATCTGCTAATGATTTCTTCTGGCAAATCTTAGTTTCCGCATCAAAAATCGCTGAAGACTTTTTTGACGGTGAAATCTGTGCTCCAAGAGTGGTATCGCGTCAAAGAAACCGAGCTAACCCGGGAACAACGTCGAGTGAAGAGTATTTCAGAATCGCAATATTCCTGCCATGCATCGACTTATTAATTTAAAATTTAACGCAACGATTTTTAGAAAACGAAGATATTCTACTGAGCTTCCAACTGCTTCTTCCAGGATTCGCTGATGTAAGTAAAGCAGATGAGCTTGAAAACCTGGCGCCATTCTTCGAAGATCACATATCATCAACAGCAGTAAAGGCCGAATATAGGTTGTGGTGTGCGAAAATATCGTCGATTAAAAACGAACCCGAGGTTTTAAAACTATTGGAGTACTGCGATGGAAACTATTTCCGTGGTATAAAAATTCTTCTCACTGCCTTGGCAACTTTGCCCGTGACAACGGCGAGCGTGGAAAGATCATTTTCTACCATGAAAAGAATCAAAACTTTACCTCGGAGTGTAATGGGTCATGAAAGATTGAGTTCACTCGCTATGATCTGCATTCACTGGGATACTGCTGTTGATCCTGACCATGCCATAGACATTTTATCAAAAAACAAATCCAGAAGGCTACTTCTTTGATGAAAAGGTTATTGTAAAAGAAAGTTTTATATGAAATTTTGTACCACATTCCATATGTATATGTATGTATGTGCATAATAAATGTCAATTAAAATAGCTTTTCAGTAATCTTGTACATATGTACAAATTTTTTCCATATTCATTTTCAAAATAATCAACCAATATGAATAACTTTCATTTGACCTATGTATGCACATATATATATGTGGGGGGCGGGGGGAGTGCAATTTGTCCATGATTTCTGTAAGCCCCACCCGAAACGAATTCCTGGCTACGGGCCTGCTTTTGACAATACATTTGACCCACCCTAAGATGTATATTTCTATGTAAACATATTTACTTGATCTGTATTAATGTATAGATAAATTAAAGTTCGTAACTATATATTCATTGAATTTTGATTTTGAGAATTTGTTCATTTAGTATAGGGGCCCGTAGTTATTTTGACCCCGGGCCCGGATTTTCTCTCGGCGGCCCTGACTGCACCTCCCATCGTTTCCATTACGCCACACATTATTTTAAAGCAAAAAAAGTTTGATAAGAAGTGAAGCTCTAACTAAAGTGATTGCCAACAAGTAAGTAATCACTTGATATGTGTTTGCTTTATAACCAATCTTGCAACGAACAAATGACGTACCCCAAATTGGCGGAGCGTGATGGGGGGTTTCGGTGAGAGTTGGAGTTGGTGGCAGTGAATAATGAATTGAACGATAATGACATACAGTTCAGGTTCAACATCATTTCGCGCATAATTTAATATGCAAATGTAATTTTCAAGTAGTACAACGCCTAAGTGTAGGCTTCCTTGTATGAATTTCCTTCGTCTTCTCTTTGTGCTTTGCTCAACTGGCAAACAAGGTAAATCAATTCAACACGGTGTGAAAAATTTTTTAGACTTTGATGTCTAATACACACGAACATATGTAAATATCAGCGAATTTCCATAATATTTAAGCTTGGAGTTGAACTGCAACGTATATTTATTGCTAAGGAAAACAGGTGTAGCCCAAAAGTATGCTAGATAAATGCGGGTTGAACACAGATTCTTTTACTAAGTTACAACTCATCAAAATTAGATTTCAAATACTTTAGTTTACCAATACATTTTTGAAAGGGTAAGCTCAGGCAAGATTAAGTCATCCTCCTGCACGGGTCTAAAATGAATATTAGGTACAAAAGCTAGTACTTTATATATACACGGGTAAAAAAAAATTAATAAAACATAGTATAATTTACAAATGCACATACAACTAATACATACATATGGTCGTATGCAATATAAATAATGAATGACAGCAAACAATAGAAAGTAGAACGTTGGCAAACTTCAATTCCAATATCATAACACATGGCCAAGTGGGAAATCGAGCAGCTGTACAGCTCCTTTGCCTCAAAGTAATCGAAAAAACAGGTACAGCTGTGCGCAACGAAAATGTCGTAAGAAAGATATTGGAAATCCTGCTAACTCGAGCTTAATCAAAATTGAATTGCTGACGCCCAACTCTAGGAGCTGGAAAGGACATTAGAAGGAAATGTAGAGCTTCGCGACCCAAATTTATGGTATGGATCGATAGATCTGGGCGGCAGGAGTTAAAGAGAGGATGAAAGTTTCACTTAGGCGGTTACGAAGTTTAAACCACGATATGTACTATGTTAATGTAGCTCATGCAAATCTATTTTACTGCACTACTGTACAGCCAAAGAAAGAGTAACACAAAATGCACAAAGCATAAATTTTTGCAAAGAACTAACACAGAATATACAGACAACAACAATAAAATCACAACACGTACATACGTATGTACATACATTGACAATAGCAGCCGCAGCGGAGCTATCACAGTTACAGAGTATTGCTACCGTATGCGGAGCAAGTCCGTCTGGGGGCTTCACTACTTTCACGCCACAAATGCAACTCGCCACAAGCAATCCCCCTTTCGCTTGTTCAATACTTTTTCCTGTACACTTTAAAGCAATATGAAAAATATACACAAGAAAAAAAGAAAAAGGAAAATCTTAATAAACAACAATGTCATCGCCAACGTTGCAGATGTTTCACGTCACTTGACAGTGCAACACAGCGCAACACAACACAACCAACACAAGAGTCCAACGATGAAAGGCAATGACAAAAGTGGAGCAGATTTGGAGCGTTGATCTCTGCGCTTGCTTTCCCTCCACACTTCCCTTCATGGGTTTGTGCATATTTTCAACTTTATTGCTGTTTGTAACTGGATGCAGTGCATTTAATGTTTGTCATATATTTGTATGCATATACATATGTACATACATATACTATGTATACATATGTTAGAGATAAATATGCATATTTATGTTTTTTTGCTAGGCATAGCTCAATTTGCTGCACAAAACATAGTACATTGTTGTGGTTTTTGCTGCAGCACAACCACCGGAAATGTGTGCTTGTGTATGTGTCGTCTAATCTACAGCAACTGCAAATGAGGAAGGTGAAAAGTGAGGTCCGAAGTAAATATGTTTTATATGAGCGCTGACAAAAGAAGGTTGTTGGCCTTAGGCCTTCGAATTTCGGTCAATTCAGAACGACACATAATTCATTATGTGAGCTTTGCAAATGCTCTGCGGATAGTCCGGAGTCATGGTCTGCAAATTTAAACATAGTAGGCAAATAATATATTCCAGAAAACTGATTCGAGATGCTAACGAAATTTACATATCCAAAAAGGAATAAATTTGAGGATAAATGAAAGGAATTAAAATAAAAATGCACGTTAGATAGACATAAATGTATCGCGCGTTTTATTCAATAGGGATTTAACTAAAAAAAAAATTTTTTTTGGGAAAACGCAAACAAACTTTTATAATTTCAAAGAGTTTCCTTCTACGGCTAACTACAAAATCACTTTTATTTCGGCCTTTTTTTGAGTATTTTATAAGACTAGACTCAAAGGCATGACCCAGTTATTGAAATACAGTAGAATCGCACAAAAGTTAACCAAATGGTCCCAAGGGCATTTAACTTTTCCGAAATATTAACTTTTCCAGGTGGTTTTTAAATTTGATAGAATACGGTAATAAACATAATTTTTGGGATATAACATATCAAATTTATTTGAATATCTCAGTTTTAATCATTATAAAGCAGAAAATTAAATTTAATTTACATACCTAAAATTTGCTAGCCATCCATCACTTGCATAAAAATTTTTTCTATTGTACATTTTGGCTAATTCAAGCTTAGCTCTTGATTTTAAAATTGGACCACTAATTGCCCAATTGCGTTGCCTTTGGTTCAAAAACCATTTATACGACCTTGCCTCGAGAACGGGATATTCCGACCTGTGCAAAGTTTTCTTGGTTGCTAATTCCTGTGTGTTTGCCACTGCCTCCAAAATTTCATATCGTTTTTTCCTTATTTTTGAGATAGCCACTTTAGATACACCATAATCTAATGCCAAGGTTTCCGTGAATACCTTCATCAAGTTTTCTTAAAATATCAGCTTTTTGATGTAACTTCAATCTAATTTGCGATGGTTTATTCTGCTTTGTTGCCATTTTTAACACACAAACTATGTTTACACCATTCAATAGTTCAAAAGACTAACAACATTTGTACCTCGCGACACCGACAATAACTTTTTACACAGATATTCGGGGAATGCACGCAAATTCCGGGAATACATAGAAACAAGGGGAATAAGCTTGTTTTTGCTGAGAAATAAGCGGTTGGATTTGAAAAAAAAATCAATAAGCTCAGAAAAGTTAACCAAGAGTTAACTTTTTAGAGCCGTACGTGGACGCTCAAATTTGGTTAACTTAGCCGAAGGTTTAACTTTCTCGCGAGTTAACTTTTGTGCGATTCTACTGTATATGGCAAAATCCCAGAAATCGAAAATTTCGAGTTAAATCCCTATTGCATAAAACGTGCGGTATGTACATACGTTTATGTATGTATATCAGATTTGTTCAGTAAAGCATTCCTTTCGGAATTATAATTCCTCGTAATTTAGCACAGAAGAATGCAATGGGGAATTGAAATTTTAATTCATAATTCCGAAAAAGGAATTGCTGAATTCCAAATTGGAATCGGAAAAGGAATTACAATTCCCGAATGCCCGAATGCAAAAAGGAATTGGAATTGAAATTCCAAAAACGCAATCCCCGGAATGGGAATGCATTCCTTAAAAACTCTGGTATATATGAGGGTACTTACATATCGAGATCTGAGTGGAAGATTACCTCGGTTCAGAAAAGTTTACAAAAACGTCTAATTTCATAGAATTATGTAGATATGGAATTTTCAATGAACTGGAGCGTTCTTGAAGCAAATTTTGACCTGGGCGCTTTTTAAAGCTTTTCTAAACTGGGGTGGGGTGATCGAACTCATGGCTAAATCGATTAGATCCATAATAATATCGTTGTATGTAAATGCACGTATTTTGATATGTCATTCTCTATGTGATGTTTACACCAAATAAAATTGCTAATTTGATTTTGAGAGACCACCCTAATATACATACATATCGCACCCTATTCATAAAGTGACAACTCAAAATTCCAAAATTTTCAGGAGAGCCAAAAAACTTTTTCTTTTTATAGGCAATGATATGGGAAAAGACCACGTATATTAGTTATTTTAGATAAAAAAGACTGATGGAAATTTTTTTGGCAATCGCTAGAGATATACTTATTCTATGTACCGATCTATGAAGGAAACCCGATTTCGAAAAATTTTGAGTTGTGTCACTTTATGATTTAGAGTGCGATCTGTAGTACATTTTGCCTGGCATGGATTTTCAATAGTCAGCAATCATACACACATACCTATTTCACCATTTTGTTCTCTTTTATTTATCAGCCGAGAGCACGTTTTAGAATAGAATCACACACATTCGCACGCGCTCATTTTGAGCAGGGTGTGTGTGTTTGTAAACATTCTCAATTTTAGCTCGCTGTTATATGGCCACTTTGACACACGATGTGTATGTGCCCGGGTAGCTCAGTCGGTAGAGCATTGGACTTTTAATCCAAGGGTCCAGGGTTCAAGTCCCTGCTCGGGCGATTCAATTTTTTTTAACTTTTTTTTTTTTTTTTTAAATTTAAAATATGGAATATTTTTATAAATACATACCTATTTGGCTAAAGAAATGCAGGTGCCCAAGTCTACTCAATCGGTTTGTAAGTGCAGTTTTATACTGAGTTAAATTTTATTTTTGTGGGAAAAAATTGTTGATGTCCCAAATTAATAATCCCCCGTCCTTTGTTAAGTTGTGCTTCTGAGTTGAAGTTTTTTGTCATTAAAGTATTAAAAAAATTTGGTTACAAATTTCTTTTGGTTCGAGCTTTGTGCTTCAACAATTGTTCAAATTATATACTACGCTATTTTAATTTGTTTTTTTGTATTTAAGAAGGTCGTGGGTGTATATTTATTATGCATCACACCTAGTACCTAGTTCTAGTATTTCCATTAGCATCAAGAAGATTAATTGAAAGTTAAAAAACAAAAACAAGTCTTATTCATACCGACAGTCCACATTCCATTCGCGCTTCAGTGCTTCTCCACATGTTTAACAACGCAGAACGGTATCCGGAAAATGCACTCGAATACCATTAAAAAATCTACGGAATCCAGTGTAGTCATAAATGTTTTTCGGAAAGCAAATGAAAAATAAATTTAATAGATAATAAAACAGAACATGAAACAGAAATGAATAAACTGACTCTTAATTTTTATTTCTGCTCTTTATTTAAAGTAAATCTGTTTACCTGCTCGTCTAGACTCTAGATGTATTCTACAGCGGTCTTTACTTCTTCAATTACTTTGTTCTTCATTTCGTTTCATTTTATTTTATTTTATTTTATTCTTTATAAATTTCACTACATTTCTTTTGCCAGCGCGTTTATTGACATTCGAATGGACGCAGAAAACTTGCGAAACGCCATAAGCGCCAGCAAAGTATAGGTATGTATTTATAAACAGGTATGTACTATAATTAGTCATTCATACATTTTGTAAGCATAGCATGTATGTTTTTTTGTATGTCTGTAGGTATACACTTGTACATTATATTTATGTACCCAGCAAAAAGATTAGGCTGATAGCCGAAGCCTAAGCTATGAAACAGGAAAACGCTGGCAGCGCTGCTTGCTGCTATGCACTCATTCCCTCTGCTTCAAACGTTTTAATACTTATCTCTCTGTTAGCGCTCATACGTATCCCAAATAGAGAGATAGGGAATTGAGTTTTATGAGCAAACATGGGCAAAGAGAGTACAATGTGTAGCGAGCGTAAAGCTGGCGTATTGTCGAAGGAAAGTTTGTCGCTTCAGTTTATTTTCAACTGTATGAATAATAACGTTTCAACCCCCTAGCAAAATATACATTTTTTTATTAAATAGCCGCAATGCTAAAGTTGCGCAAGAAATGTCAATTATGCAGCTAAACAAAAACCACCTTTTTTACTATTCCTTATATAAGTCATTTAAATACCACAGGCCTGATTATCATGAATGAGCTAAGCGTTATTTCCCTTGGCGAATAAGACTTATTTTAAGGTATTTATATATACATCACATAAGGCCTGATTATCAGGATCTAACTAATGGCGTTTTCGATTCTGGCAAAAATGTCGCACTTATTCTGCATTTTTATCGGGCTGTCAAATTTGTTTGTTCTATTCCACATAGATTCCACACATTTTTTCAGGGTTGCTTGTTCTATTGACAAAAATGTCGCCCTCTGCCCGACCACAGGGAAGCATTTTCTGCCCTTAATATGACCAAGGGGTTGCATTATTTTTGTTTCATACATCACATGAAAAGTGCAACATTTTCTTAGGGCTCAGGGCGCATGTTGATAATGTTGCCTTGTAATAATGCAGCATTTTGGTTCAGAATCGAAAACGCTATAAGCTTTATTTCCATGGCGGAAAATCCTTTGCAATAAGGTTTCCTCTCAGAGAGAGAGAGCGAGAGTAGTGCTTGCGGCCTGATGACATCAACACAGGAAAATCAGCTTTATTTTAAGCCTTTGCCAATACAACTTGTGTACGCTTATGGCTTATTTCTTTTGCCTTTAAATCAGTGATGTGCAGCCTCTTGCCCGCGGGCAGACCAGCTGTTTGCGATTCACACGTATACTCACCGATTGTCACTAATACAGACAAATAAAGAGCGTAAAACGAGCGCTTACGATGGGACCAGGCGATCGTCGCTTAGCAAAAAGAATTCATTTGCCTTCGACTGTCGTGAAAGCAAGTGGTCGTCGCTTGAAATTCTTTTGTTTTATTTGCAGAAGCCAGACAACAAACAAAACTATCAAGAGTTTGCATATAACATACATACGTACGTATTTGTATACGTACGTTGTTTCATAATTTCGCAAGGCGTGCGCAGCATTGTCAAAATATACAAATCGAAAATCGATAAAAAAAAAAAGACGATATGTTATCGGCAAATTTCAAAATCGGGGACAGATTGGTATGGCGGCGACTTCCGGGGGTACAGATTGGTATGGCGGCCGGATGTGGTTGTTGTAAGAAAAGGGACCATAATGGCATGGTCGTAGCAATCAAGACAGAAACGCAATTCCGGAATTGGGAATTGAAAAAACCAATTCATAATTCCCAAAAGAAATTAAGACTGAGTTCCTAAAACGCAATTCCCGGAGAGAGCGTAAACGCCAGCTATTCCACGAATAACATTTGCAAGAATGTAAAATCAACAACCTACAAAACAGAAAGAAGAAGAGCAACTTATATTGCATTCACGATCGTCATTGGGCCATAACAACAACTTCAAAATCAGCTGAGCACAGCTGTTCGACCTGTTTGATACACATCCCATAGTCAAGTCACTGTTCTCCATACACAATGAGCATGACCCTGCTCGCTCAACATCTCCATGCAGACTGATTATTATTATCCCTGCTTTAAATCTTCTGGAATAATTCTTAAATAAGGCGTAGAATTTTTGCTGGGTAGGTACATTTCGTTAAAAAATACTGTCTGTTTTTATGCCCATGTCTGGCATTTTCTGCTCTGTTTACATCTCGTATTCGTGTTGGCAAGCTTTCGGCTCGCTGGTTAGTGGTCAGCTGCTTTGGACTTCATTCTATGCCCTCTCGATTTGGTTTTCTTTTTGTTTTTTTATTTTTCTTTTTACTTTACTTCGTTCTTAGTGTTTTCTTCTTTCTTATTTTGAAACTTTTCCCTTATATCATATTCCGACTTCAATTTAATAAACTTGAGGTAATTCATCACCATACCTATGTACATAGGTATATATGTACATATCTATCTACTATGTTCATCGGAAATCAAAAACATACACCAATCAAAATTCTTGCAAGACGATCTGTGATTTAAAAGAATATTGAGTTTAATTAAATTCATTTTCCAAGCTTCTAATCCAAAATGCTGTAAGCGCACTGTCACACATTTAGAAATAATCTCTTATTGCCCGCAAGCCCTTCACGACACGCATAAAAGTTTTGCTGTGCCAGAACTGCTTCAGCTTTGGCACTTTTCGGACTTCAACGGCCACTTAAACGTTCTAATCTCTGTCGCTGCTTGACTTGCATAGTTTCCCGAAGCAAAGTAAGTGCTAACAAAAGTTTCGTTTTGTCACAGCTGTGCGTTAAGTACTTGCCGGTAGAAAGGTTTATTCCCTTACTTTTCAGTGGCTAACGAGTCACACTGTCATGTTTCAAGCAAAAACTTTTTAACTTCATGTCATTCTCATATAAATATGTATATATACACACATGCATCCACGCATACCCTCCAAGCGTTGCGTCTTATAATTTTATTAATTTAACATTGTGCACGTTGCCGTGACATAACTCAACGCAAAATGCCGCAAGTGCTCGGGTATGTCCATACTCGTCCACGTTGTGCCAGTTGCAGCCTTTCTTAGTGTGTGGCAGAAGGTATGTGACTTGCACAGTGGCGTAGCTAGAGAATTTTTCGGGGGGGGGGGGGGGGGTCACAGCCAATGTAAAAAATTTACCAAAATTAAAATTACCAAAAAAAAACTACAATTTGTTTTACAAATGATAAAAATCGCTAGCTTAGAATGCAAATTGTGTAAGTCCTTTTTTAAAACTTTGTAGGAGAGACAAAAAACAAAAAAGAAAAAAATTCGAAATGAAAAAAAATTTCTGTTCATATAAATATTTTGGACTTACACAATTTTGTTCGCTTTTTGGACTTACACAATTTGCGTATCACTGAATAACAACGAGTAGAAATATGATAAGTATCTCAGACTTGTTTAGCGCGGTGCGTATTTGATTTTTCTACCGTTCTACATAAAAATACACTTTTTCATAAAAGTGGACTTACACAGTTTGCACTCTAAGCTAGCGAAATGTAATTTTTTCAGACTATAATTTAACATTATAGTACACAAATATCGCTTATAATACATATATCAAACTCTTAAGGCCCTTGGCCACTTAAAATCTGGAATGTTAAGAAGTGTATACATATGTGTGAGTGTCGGGTGATTGACGCAAATATCTAAAAGATTTGATTCTCATCAACGCGAGCCCGAATAAGAACGTGTAGCACGACGACTGCCGATTGCACTAACACACACAAAAAAACTCACACATACACACTGCTTGACATGCCAGATTGTCAGTTTCCAAGGGCCTTTAACTATGCTTCAAAAGTAAGTCTCATATTCTCTTTTGGAAATCTACGCGTATAGGTAGATTTTCAAGTTTTATGCGCCCAAAATTGAATTTTGTAAAATTGTTACAATTACAGAAAAAAAACATACTCACATATTGGAAATAGAATGGGGAACAATAATTCATCGCTTTTTTCCCGACCCCATACTCCCCAGATGGTCGTAACTTAGCATATCTGAAGTAAATTTTTTTGTTTTTTTCTTACATATTTTTAAGTGCTAGTTTCAACTTGAATATTTATTATTTAAAGCATTTCATTTAAGTAATCGTGATGAATCCTAAAGGTTCAAGTAATTATTAACACTTTTCAATAATATCCTTGGTTTCCAATAATTCTAATTTTATAGTTTTAAGCTTTTAAAGTTGGGATATTAAAAAAAAAAAAATATCACTCTTTTTCATGTTAAAAATTGGTTTTGTTATATTGCCCTGTCAGACTCAGTCAAATTAACCCTCGGACATGATATCTAGTACAATTAGTAGTTAGCCGACAAAAAATTACGTCGCACAAAGCCGCACTTCACTACTAGGTACAGGCTTTTACATATTTACCTACAATAATTTTCTTTTTGTGCTTTATATTTAATTTTAATGTTTATTTTTCTAACGCATATCTTGGTTAATGTAGGTGATGCTCGAAAGTAACCCAGATATTTAGCAGCGATTATTGTTAACTTTTTAGGCAGTATTTTTAGTATTTCCAATTTTTCAAAGTTAAGGAAGTACTTATCATAAAAAGGGGCTAAGAATTATAAAGCTACATTTCTTAGAAGATTTTTGAGTATGCAATTTTGCAGCTCATTCAATTGTAATATAATAATATGCAACATTCAACTTTTTGAAAAATTTCATTGGCTTTTTAATTGGAACGGTCTCACGTACATATAACGCAAATACCCTACAGAAAAAAAATTACTAAAATCGACGGAAAGTTTTACAGCATTGAGAATAGCACTTTTTACACTAAAATTGGTTGGCTACATAACAGTAAACTTAGAAATCTCCTCAAAATCTTCTATAAATCCTGGCCCCGCTTTGAAATTTTTAATCCACTTTTAGAAATTTCTACGATTTTTCGGATTTTTCCATAAGCTTAGAAATCCTGCTTAAGGCGATATTTATTGAAAAATTGTTTACATTATTAAACGAAAATAAGAGAGTCAAATTTTCGACAGAACTGTTTGAAATGTATATATTTTTCAATAAAATCGACTTTTAACTAGAGCTCTAGATACCCGGGTATCGAGCAATTCGATCTGATCGTTTTTGTTTGAAGCCCGTTTGTTGTTCAAATGCCCGTACAAACATTCGAGCATTCGAGCTTACAAACAAAAAAAATGTGTATCGGAAAAACAAAAATAAAAAAACTACATATAAAGAAAAAAAATTAATAAACAAAAGAAAAAAACAAACTTCAAAATACCCGAATTGTTCAAATGCCTGTACAAACATACGGGTAATAAACAAACAAACAACTCTTCGAGCATTTGAACAACAACTGTTCGGGCTACTCGAAAATGTTCAAAAAAATCGAGAGCTCTACTTTTAACACAAATTATTAAAATTTTGCATTAAACAAGCAATTTGGAATAGATGTACACAATAAAATATTTCTACCTATGTGCTACGGTTATAAATAATAATTTTCTTATATAATTTAGTTTTTTAATATTCCATTTTGACAGACATTAAGTAAAATCTCAAGTTCAGATACTCTTATACATTGCATATTTATTCCCATTGTAGTTTATACTAATATTATTTGACTAAGATGATAAGTAATTGAAAGAAAACTTGAAATTTAAATAATTGGCGTTACTTTTCTGTTATTAGCATGTTAATAACAGCAATACCGTATAATAATTGCAGCGTTTGTTGAGCCGTAGGGAAGTGCAGGAACCGTAGGAATTTTACCACAAAAGAGCGAATATAAGTACAACGAATGTAAATTGTGGTAAAATTCCTGCGTTGCTACAAACGCTAGAATTATAAGTAATACTTCGTGAAAAAGCGCTAAATTTCGAATTACCAATTTCGAAAAATTACTATTCTCATTGATTTTTTCCTGAAAAAGGAATGTATGCTAATAAAGTCAAAGATGGTTTTATGGTCAAATCGAATCTTTCTTTTCGTTACTACGCCACTGGACTTGCATATGCATATCTTCTTGTGTTTGCTTATAAACTTTTATGTTACTTTAAACGCTGCTTACGCGCTTTACTCACCTTTCATTTCCGCTGCGGAAGACCCTTTACCTTTTTTTCTCTTTTTCTTCTTCTTCTTATTCTTGTTTCGTGCTTCTTTCCACTTACCTGTTAACTCTTACTTTCCTCGTTTTTTTGCTTTTCAAAACTCAACAAAAAGGATGTTGCAGTAAAGTTGCGTCTCCGCCTTTCTCCTTCCTCTTCGCCCCTTTGCGCACCTCTTGCTTGTGCATTGCTTATACTCATTGAGTAAGTATTCGCCCTGCGGATGTTGCCTACTGCAAATAATAAAGTTTGCAAGTTAAAATTTTTGTCGCTGATTTGCCGTAAAATCGTTCCATACCGATTGTGAATTGATTAAGTTGCTATAAAATTTTACGACAGGTGCTACAAAATGGTTTGTGTATTCTTCTCTTATGTCCCCACTTTTACACATTTATGTCTTCCTGTTGAGCAGAAAACTTTTTGAAGTTGTGGGAATGCATAATTTTTCGTAATTTAACTGTAATCTAATGGTGGGGCTCTTAAATAGCGAAGGACATCCGGAAAACGTTCATAGTATAAAATTTAAGAAAAAATACCTACTATGATATATTTTTTTTATTTGCTTTTTTTTTGGGCGCCCCTTTTATTGTAATAATGAAATTACTTACATATCTAATAATTTTCCTATGCTTTATCAATGCTGAAAATTGCATAAAACTTTTGCGTCGTTGCCAGAAGGCAATTGTTGGTTGCGACTAGAAACTTTATTGCAGTTTAAACTATGGTTAACTCACTTTTTTGCTCGTTGCCCCACATCTCATACGAGTTAAGTATCCAATGCGAGCGCTGCTTAAATTGTTAAATTGCAATGTAAGTCAAAGTGGTAAGTACGCAAATGATTATCCTTACACTGAGAGAAAAAAAATATATGGAGGGGTCAAAGAAATTGTTTACCTATTTTGAACACTACTTTCCTTGTTTTGAGTAAATTTTCCTTAAAACATGTTAAAAGGTTTATAAAATATTGTTGTTACATGCGTTACCATGGTTTCATATACTTGTTTTGAAAAAATTCATACATTAAAATAATGAAAAATTCTTTAAGCGCCATTCCATTCCCAACTTTCCTTGTTTTGAAGACTTGATTTCTTTAATTTTGAGAAATTAAATTCCCATACAAATCCCCATGGCAACGAATTTGTTTGAATGTTTTTTATGTTTTTTCCACATTTTTCAGAAAATTTACACAAAACAAAGAAAATTTTGTATTGGGACGCGTGTTCAAAATAAGGAAAATTATGTCTTTGAGAAATTTTTTTTTGAGTGTACCACAACATGTTGCACACACCCCAATAATGGCTTTACTTACAACCTAATATTCGTAAATGCAATGAGTATAAAAGCTACTTGTCCTGGTTTCAATTTTATGCAAACATACATCAGTATGTATTTATGTCCTCAATCTGATATCCTTTGGTTTATAGTATAATTCCAGCCATACGAGAAAAATCAAGCATATTATCTGCTATAAATATGATGTCCCTAAATACCTACCACATACATGAGTACTTATGTATGCACATACAATTATTCCAAATACCATATAAGTAGGTATGTATGGTATTTTCGATTCGCATAAACTCACTTAGGCGGCAAGCTAAATGAAGAGCAAGGCTAGAAAAAATATCTACAAGCAATCATGTACATGAAATAAAACAAAATATCAAAAAACAAGTAAGGAAGCCTAAGTTCGAGTGGAATCGAACATTAGATACTCAGCTGTATGCTTTCATTGTTTGTTTGCGTTTGATGGAAACACGGTGTAGGTACTTTATATAAATCGAGTACTGCATAAAGTGGGCGTAGCCACGCCCATTTTCTAAATTTTTATCAGTCATCCAACTAAGCTTATGAATATTATTCTTTGTGCAAAATTTCATCCCTTTATGAGTTACAAAGATGTCACGTTACAAATTCCCAAAGGGTGTTCCAGAAGTATCTTTGTTAAAAAGTAGGCGTGGTCATAAACCGATTTCAATAAATTTTTGCGTGTCCATTAACACAAGTTATAAAAGTGTATAAACCAAGGTTCGTCATAATATCTCAATTATTTGTCGAGTTATGAGCTCCGAAATCTCGTTGATTCCTTTGTCTGAAAAGAGGCGGTGCCACGCCCATTTTCCCGAAATTTTTCTATTTTTTGTTTCCCATCTATTGTAGAACTCATGCCACAAAATTTCAATGAATTATCTTTATATTTGACAAAGATATCGCTTAAAATGTTTTTATTAGGCCACTTTATGATACCCATATATATAAGTGGGCGTGGTCGTCAACCCATTTCGCTAAAATTTTGAACATGTATTACTACAAGTAGTGAAAGTGTATACACCAAGTTTCGTCATAATATATCGATTATTTGTCGAGTTATGGGCTCAGAAATCTCGTATATTCCTGCTTCTAAGAGGAGGCGGTGTCACGCCCATTTTCCAAAATTTTTGTATTTTTTGTTATATGTCCATAGTTGGACACCTTCCATAAAATTTCAATGATATATCTTTATATTTGACAGAGATATCGCTTAAAATGTTTTTATTAGGTCACTTTATAAGACCCATATATAAAAGTGGGCGTGGTCGTCAACCGATTTTGGCAATTTTTCGTCAAAACATTTGCCCAAGTAAGTATATCACGCCTACCAAAATTCATCGATATATCTTCAACGGTTTCTGAGTTATGACTCATAAAACTTTCAATGTTTTCATCATATTTCTTCATAAGGGCCTGAGCTCAATACGTGTGTGAAATTTTATCACTCTAGCTCTATTAGTGACTGAGATACAAAATTTCCGATTTTTACTATATAGGGGAGGTGGGCGTGGTCATGGTCCGATTTCGCCCATTTTCAATACCATCCGTTCCTGTCTTGATACCAACTTACATTTCAAATTTCATCAAAATATCTCAATTTTTGCGCGAGTTATCGTGCGTACAGACGGACAGACGGACAGACGGACGGACGGACGGACATGGCTCAATCGATTTCTCTTTTCACCCTGATCATTTTGATATATATAAGTCTATATCTATCTCGATTATTTCATTCTGTTACAATCCACCGTTAGGAAATCAAAACTATAATACTCTGTGTACTAGTACAGCTGAGTATAAAAAAAAATAATAATAAAAAAAAAGGATTTGAAGGGTCCTTGAAGAACAAAAAGGATATAAGCACTTGTTAGCAGGCGTTTCAAATATAAAAACCATTACAAGAAGAAAAGCGGGAGGTGGGATAAGTGTTGAAGTATGAGAAAAAGATCGAAGCACTTGTGCCACTTGTCTGGGTACTTAGGCACATGTTCACACAACTCGTACAAAGTAGAAAACACTCCCCGGGCAAACGCAGAAGAATGAGAGCAATAGACGTAGAACATAAGGAGTGCCGTAGAGTAGAAAGTGTGTTGGCGCCGCTTGGATAAATTTAGGGTAACATTCAATTAAAATAAATACGGTGCTGATGACGGTGCAAAGGGCGGTGAGCCATTGACTTTGGTGTTGGGCCTTAAAGGTTTGCTGTGAATGCAATTTTTATTGCATTTATTATATTCTCTTGCTACGATTCGTGACTGTGAGTATTTGTGTAAAATATTTAATCAGTCCTTTGTTTTTATGGTTGACAGCGCTTATTGTTGTTGGTTGGTCACGTGACCATTGTTTAGTATTGTTTGAGGATACGCTTGTAAGTGGGGCTTTAACAAGAAATTATTAGGTCAAACAAAAAAATTTATGGGTCAAATAAAGGAAATATTTTATATGCATATTTGGGAGTGTTACGATATTTCAATGAGACGCCTTCTATGTAGAATGTCCAGATCAAGATATCAGATTTCCCGAACTTTTTTATGCCTTGTTGGGAACTACGAAGGTGTTCATGTGAAAAAGTGGATATGAAAAAGTCAATTAGCTCATATTATTCTTCTTAATTGGCGCATAATGGTCTAGACAATTTTGGTCTTGCTTCCTTAATTGGCACGTAACCGTCTAGACGATTCTGGCCGAGTCCAATAGAGCGCGTCAGTTGTTGCTGTTTCGTGCAGCATGGCGCCACATGGGAATACCTAGGGAGGCAGCGTCGCTATCCACCTGATCTTTCCAACGCAGTGGAGGTCTACCTTTTCTTCTGCGTTCAGCGGGTTTCGATAGAAATACTTTCTTGACCGGAGCACCTTCAATTAATTTTTGGCCGTAGACCAACTTGAGTAAATTAAAGATTTTTGAGAGCTATTATAACAATATTAAATACTGATTCTATTATACTTAAGGCTTTTCTACTCACTTCACTTCCGCCATTCCCCCGCTAATAGCTTATCTATTTATCTTCATGAATTATTTTTGTTCACAGAAAATCGAGTCGCCGCATGCCGCTGCACAATGCAAACTTGGCTTCGGGCAATACAATTTACTTTTAATCTTCCATTTTGTCTGCAATCGCTACTTGACTAATTGTCATTGTCTTAATTGCTAAGTGAACTTAGCTGCGGCTATAAAAGACCAGTAGGAGTCTACTAACAGACAACTAACGCCCCCACGCCCACTCAAACGAGTCATAATTGTTTATTTAGCCATTAAATTACTATATGTATATTTACATATTTATATGCGATTAATTCGTTATATTTCTTGCAGTATAATTGAGTTTACCGAATTTCCAGCAGTTTTGTTGTTGTTCAAGTCATAATAGCTACGTTACGTGCGTTATCGGTATTGCAAATCATCACAGACATTGCGGCAATTCGATTATCAACCAACTCCAAATCCATTTAATTGTTACGCTAACAACAATTGTCTGTTGATGCGGAAAAGCGCCTTAAGCGTTGCACATACTTTGATACATGACTTTCAGCTTAAGTTTATCCGTAAGCTATTTTCATAGGTTTCTGCTTCAGCTTGCATTTTCCTTAAATAAGTGCGTGCATGTGAATCAATAGATATTCTTCGCTATTCTCTGGAATTTTGGCTATGCTATCGTGGTTTCGAAACCATAACAGCAAACAATGCTACCTGACAAGTGCAGTAACCGACTCCAATCTTCTACTATACATAGTACATATTTTTTGCTCAAGATGCTGTTTTAGTTGTTGTATTTTCATTTTACCGCCAACACAATCTTATTGCCAACAACGTGCGTGTTGTTGTTGTTGCAGGCAGTATTTTCATTGAGCGTCGAAAATAAATTGCATGTTTGGATTATGTTGTAAGGTGCATATTTCAATATTCGTTATTGTACCTAAAGTCACTTGTGTGATGAGTTTCGTTATTTGCGTATGAAATGTTTCGTAAAATTTGTGCTAGTATGCTTAAGATGGGACTTCATAGCCAAACTTTTTATTAGTATTCATAAAATGTATTCAATTCTAGATTATCGACCAATCGAAGCGACGCTACTAAATTAATTTTGCCTAGGTCGATAATGAGCTCTAGAAAATGCTTGAATCCAATTTATTTCTGAAATGTGGGCGTAGAGAAATGATATACTAACCGAAATCGAAACAGCAAATGCAACAATTTACTTGTGATGATGAAACAAACTGCAAACAACATACATTCATTCGCTTTTAATTCTTCGATTGCCTTAAAAGGGGCTAATGCCCTCGTTTAACTCGTCATTTATTCTCTACAGCGCATTTCTCATTGCCTGTTGTTGCTGCTTCTTCTTCTTCTTCTCATTCATTAATTGTGTGCAATTTTCTTAATTGCATGTGGGTTTGCTGGTGTTTCACTCTCAACTCGAGAAGCTTGTTTATTTTGTCTAGTTTATTTATGTGGGTGCCTGCAGCTGTGATTAGATAAGCGTCTTAAAAGCTTTATGATAATTGATTGCTAGAAATTGTAATGAAATTCTCTAAATATGTATGTACAATACAACCAATAATTTCTTAAATAAAATGTTTACCGAAATATTTTGAAATTAAAAAGTTAAAAAATTACAAACCTTTGCCAACGGGAAAGAAAGAATGGGTGTTGATGTATTAGCATAAGTTCTTGGCAATCGAGGTGTAAATGGATCGCCTGAGTATTTTGTAAACTTTAAGTAAAGGCGTAAAAAGTAAAATTTTCATATAAAAAATCATATTTTTTTTCCATTTATTTAGGTGATTCACAAAGTGTCATAAAGTCATATGTCATATTAAATTATTGTACGGAAATAGTTATAAAAGACTTTTCCGAACATATCGTGCAGAGTTGTATTTATTCAGTACACACAGTGGCGGATCCACGGGGGGGTTTTGGGGGTTCAAACCCCCCCCCCCCCTTGTGGTTTATCACAGATCCCAAATTAATGCCTTTATGGATTCTGCGCCCAAATTTCCCAAACTGATCAAGGAAAACTCTATCATTCCAAAAGCAATGGTTGGATGGGTTTAGCTGTCAAAAGGCAAAACCAGGGATTGAAAATAATGGTTATTTTTTAAATTTTGACTAAAAAAATCATACTGAAGGAGAAATGCTAAACGCAAAAGAAGTACACAGATGTAATCACCTTAACGCAGACTATCACTAGGTGCATTAACTTTTATTTTTTCGATTTAAAAAAAAAAATTGATTTTTACTCATTATTTTCTTAGTTTTATTTTCTGCTCAGAAAATGAAAGTTATTTCTTGAGTTTTATTTTTCCCTCAGAAAATAAAAGTTATTTCTTGAGTTTCATTTTTCCATCAGAAAATAAAAGTTATTTCTTGAGTTTTATTTTTCCCTCCGAAAATAAAAGTTATTTTTTGAGTTTTATGTTTCGATCAGAAAATAAGTTATTTTTTGAATTTTATTTTACGATCACAAAATAAAAGTTATTTTTTGAATTTTATTTTTCCCTCCGAAAATAAAAGTTATTTTTTGAGTTTTATTTTTCGATCAGAAAATAAAAGTAATTTTTTGAGTTTGGCTCGTTGGCGTAGCTGTAGCGCCTTTGATTCGCCTGTGGCTTGTATTTTTTTTGTTTTTTTTTTATTTATTTAAAAATTAAAATAATATTTAAAAATGAATAAAAAAATATATATTTTATTGATGCATACTGGGTACACCATATAACACGTGAATAAAATCAAATTTGTCAAATGCTATTCGCAAATTGCCAAATCGCAAATTTATTTTCTTTTCTTTCTTATCCCTTTTTTATCGGGATTGTACAGCATTAATTTGGTCAGAAATGTCTGAATCGTTGGAGAAATTGCCTTTTTCAGAGGCATTTCGCAATTCTTGTTTAAATTAACCTTTTAAAAATTTGAGTATATAAAAACAAGAACTTAAATAAAGTAAAAATTCTATAAAAATATAAATATAACCAAAAAGTACTACATACATATCGCTAGCTTAGTGTGCAAATTGTGTAAGTCCATTTTTCAAACTTTGTAGGAGAGACAAAAAACACAAAATAAAAAAATTTCAAAATGAAAAAAAATTTTCTGTTCATAGAAAAATTTTGGGATTACACAATTTTCTTCTCTTTTTGGACTTACACAATTTTTGTATCATTGAATAACAACGAGTAGAAATATGACAAGTATCATAGACTTGTTTAGCATGGTGCGTATTTAATTTTTCTATCTTTCTACACTTAAAAACACTTTTTCATACAAATGGACTTACACGTTTGCACCAGGGCTGAAATTTATTGATATTTTTAACGATAAACAAAAAATAATTTTGTTTATGTTGAAACTTTTCATTTTAAAAGCATAAAAAATTTAACAAAATTCAGACTGCTTCAACAAAAATCAAAAAAATTATCAAAATTTTTTTCGTTTCGATAATTGCCGAAACAAAATTTGTTTAAAAATATTGTTTCAGCTGCAAACAAAAAATTGATTACCAAGATAATTTTGTTTCCTGTGCCTATAAAAAAAAAAAACTGAAAACCTATCATATAAATATGTATTCATACATACATATGTACATACATATGTATGTATATCTTAGCAACAAACAAACAAACATAAACAAAACGAAATCCTTTTTGTTATTTTGTTTTGATATCAAATTAGCAAAATTAATTGTGATACAATTTTATTGATAATTTTGGAATCGGAAATATTTTGGTTTTGATAAGCAGCAAAGCAATATAAATTTTTGATATTTTTTTTATATGTTTATTGAAACAAATTTTTTTTGTTTATTTTGTTGAGCAGCCTTGGTTTGCACTCTAAGCTAGCGATATATTCTTATTTATTTTGGCTTTAAATGCAAGGGTAAGTGAAATTGATGATCAATTTGCCACCAATACCATACGATACTCACTCGCACGTACCAATGCAAAAATATACATACATACGTTACATGTTATTTAGAACTTCAATTGAAATCTCCTGCACTTTATGTGATGACATACATATTGTTAATTTGGAGGGTTTTGAGTTTGGTGTTTTTAAGGTGCGGGAAATGGCGCAACTAGTATATAGAATAATAATAGTAGGTGGTATTAGTCCATATTTTCACAAGCGTCTGCCCTTAAAAAACATCTTCCAAAAAAAGAAATGTTCAAAACCCCCACCCCCCCCCCCCCCTTGCCGAAATCCTGGATCCGCGCCTGAGTACACATATAGCCTAGAATGCAACAACAAAATATTATGACTTATGACGATATGACGCAATATGACAGATTGTGAATCCCCTAATTATGTATTTTCATTTCAATAAATTTCAATCTATGATACATGTGAAACATTTTTTCGCTTCGCTGCGCCAATAAATTACTATGAAAAGCTCATTGGCCACAGAAGGAATTTAACAGAAACCACACAAAAAAAAAAAGAAAAACAGAAAAGGCAAATATGGGCGCGCGTAATAAAATTCCCTACATAATTTGCACGTTTCATATTGTCACCACCACCCTAATCCACCTTTTACTCATTATATGGATATTTATTTAATTTCAATTAATCGATTTTGTGGCCGCAGAATGTCATGTTAAATTTAAAGAATGTGAATATATTTTTATAACCATGTTATTAATTTTTCATGTCTTTATTGCTTATTATCAAAGGAAACAGCGTTTGCGTACTTAGCGTAAATATTTAATGTATAAAGTGTTTCTTTATGGTTTGTTTTAATTAAATTTAGAGAATATCGATGTGGTCAAATGCTTTTTGACTTCAGAAATTTTATAAAATTTAACTTTAACTTTGTAAGATAACCATTTTTTTGTGTTCATCACATACGTTACGTATGATACGTATATATGTAGTTACTTGTTTTTAAAGAGATGTACTAGATAGACATTTCGGTTTCAAGTTCACTCGAGGCCAATAACACCGCATAATTGTCAACAGTCCCTCCCTGGTAGTCTTACCATGTACATAATATAATCACGAAAAATATTATTTAAAACCAAAACAATCAATAAGCCCAAAAATATTCTAAATACAACAAAAGGATTTTAGTGATATTTCATATAATCTTCTACTAATTTCCATAAATCTGTTCATGCGTAAATAAGCATACAGTTTAAAAGCTTAAGGCATCTTAAAAAGCAATAATGCCACAAATTAGAGGGCTTATTCAAACTCATTTTTATTTGTCAAAGATTTATTAACAAAGGCTTTCGCTAAGAAATATAACAGAAAACATCAAATACCAGATGCCTTGTGTCATATTGTACGAAATGAGTAGAATTTTTAAGATCTAATACATGCAAAAAATGCGAACATATGGAGAATATGTGCCACTATAAGCTGAATGAATATATTCTTAGCATATCAATGAGCCAATGGAATGAAAAAACAAAATCAAAATTAATTCTGCTTATAGAATATCAATTTTCTACTTTCAAATTATTTATGTAGATTCTCTTTGGGAAACTTCTCTTTTTGAATTATTTATTATTAAAAACCCGCGAAACCAGTTTTTTGCGTAATAAAATAAAAAATATTAAATATAACTCAAAAAAAAAAATCTTTTGAGTTCGATTTTTTTTTTTGAGTTATATTTAATATTTTTTATTTTATTACTATTAATTAAGATGAGCAAACTGTAAATGTTGAAAAATGCCTTTTGTGGAATTTCAGCTGTCAAATTAAGTCACGTTGTTCATATCGACGCTTCCAAACAAAACTGTACTAAGTCTGAAAACTGTGTTTTGCAGGAGAAGCTCTCAAAGTTTAAACTCGATATGAAATTTCAGTTGTATGCTAAGTATATTTTCACTTATAACTTCTGTTTGGATTGAACGATCAATACCAAAACTCGACAATATCAAAGTTAGGGTACGCTTTATATAAAACCGTAAGAAGAAATAAAAATTTACTACTTGGTTTTTCATGGCAAGCTCTCAAAGTTTTTATTCTGTAAAAATCTCGAGTTGTATTATATGTACACTTTTGCTTATAACTTTTGATTGGATTGTCCGATTGATACCAAAATTAGACAGCATCTAAATTAAGGCACGCTCTACTTGAAAACGCATAAAACGGGAAAATGTACTAAGTCGACTTATTACAGTATTGTTTGGAAGCGTCGATATGTATGTACATAAATATGTACATATATAAGTAAGGAGACAAGCTACCAAAATTGGTAGTTCAGTCCAGTTTGGCCGCACTTGGCTTGTGTTCGAATTTAGCGCTGATCATTGAATGGCGATCGAGACGCTGAATGACTACTCGTATGTACAAATGTATGTGTGAATATTGGTATATGTCTGTTTCTGTTTTTATTATTATTATTTTTTTTTTGAGTGGGTGAGGAGTGGGGCGTGTTTGCGTGCTAACGTGTTTATCATGAGCCAACTTGACAGCCAACATGGCGACATGCGGTCACTAGTCAATGAACTTGAACTCTTTCACATTTTTCTGTATGACGCGAATGGACGATGGTTCAAAACGCCGCAATGTGTGAAATAAAAAATATTTAGTATGCATGTTATGTACCCAAGCGTATACAAGCAAGCATATTTTATAATTTTAATTACATACATATGTATATATAACTAAAAAAAATTATATTTTCGCGCAGGATTTCAATTCTTGATACGCAACAGAATTTCAATTTGGTTTTGTATGCTTGTTTCTTGCATTTTGACCATATTTTTTTTTTTAAGATAATTTATTTAATCGACAACAATCGCTTATTTGTCGCACTTAAGAGTGCGAAGTGCATAAATTCCAATATAAAAAATGCGTAAAAAATGTTAGACCAAAAAAAAGTGAGGTTTAACCGGTTTTCTACAGCAAAAAGCTAACACAGCTCGTTTGTAGCTTTTTACAAAAGAAACAAAGGCAAAAAATATACATTTATACGTCGAGCTCGTTTCAGAAAACAAAATTATCAAAACTGAACGGAACTTCTTAGAAACGCGAAACTTGCACTTTGCTGGAATAGAATTATCTGAGTTACAAAAATGCATACTTAGAAATTTGTTAAAAGATCTTTACAAAAATTTATTTTTTTAGGTAAAATTTCAGAAAAAACAAATTTTCACAAATTTTGTATACTAAATCCCAGTCCGAGCAAACACCAAAAAAATTAATTAATTAAATCCCAATTATTGGGTTTTTTAAGAGCAGCGGTCACCTCTCGGCAGTGAGCGGCTTACCCTCCGAGTGTATTTCTGCCATGAAAAAGCTTCTCACAAAAAATGCTGTCGCCGTTCGGAGCCGGCATAAAACTGTAGGTCCACATAATTAGTAGGAAAAAACAAAAGGAGCATACCTCGAATTGGGAGAGAAGCTCGGCCATAAAACTCGTCAGAGTGATAATAGCGCCATTGTATTATATTATTAATAATTAATGTTACCCTCTTCTCTGACTCTGAAATTAACCTACATAAGTTTAACATCAGACTTTTTATCACACATGATTTGCTTAAAGTTATGCTATACAATAGACTTTTACCAAAATGTTTGTTGTTGTACGCATTCCTACCATTGAGTGCGTGTCAAACAACAATTAATTTCAATACAAGAACTACCTTCAATAAAATGTATTTTTATGAACTTTTTAACACCTTAACGAATGCCTCACACATTCACACAACTCACGCAACTCATATTTACATCTAGATACAATTGTAGACAAGTACAAAAGAAACAGAAAAGGTAATTTCACATTTTATTAAAGCACAATTTCAAAGCTTTTATTGTCCTTAATTGCCCATCATATTTCTGTCTAACTTCCTGCCGCTGCATCGCTCCTCCTCTTTACATATAACAATTGTATATACATACATACATACTTATATTTTTGTATGCACATTATTTGTTTCAATAGCCATCTGTCAGATGCTGTATCTTTTTCCTTAAACACACTTTCGCCGCCAGCTCGCCACGCAAGGCTCATCCATAAACACATAGGCATAGGCATAAGTTACTGGATACTTGCTCGCTTCTCCCCACGCACAGCACCTTTCCAAAAAGGATTTACTACCACTCAAAGCAAGCAGCAGAGGCAGCACTCAAACAAACGATCCTCATTATTATCCATGTCCTTTGCAGCGTTGCGTTTGAGACAATAAGTTGTATGCGTATTAAATATTTTCAATTGTCCCAAAGGGTATTTATGTTATGTAGCGCAAAATTGTTGGATTATTTCTGGCCTTTTGCAATGTCGACAGCGACGACAGACAATAAGCTTTCCTGTTTCCGGTGTCGCCGCATCGACTCATCCGCAGAACATTTCATTTTATTCACTATTTCGTTCTGAGGTTGTTCTCAATATGTTCTAGCCTTTTATGCTTTGTTCCTCCGTTCCGTTTTATTTACTTACCACGCCTCTTACTCATCTCTCTAGTGCTAATGAAAATGTGCTCTCATTATACTCATATTTAGGCCCTTTTATTCTCGGCTGTCGTCGCTGTCCTTCATCCAACGGAAGTTTAAATGTCAAATAAGTAGGCATTCTATTCGCTCTGTTGGTTGTCTCAGTTCGTCTGAAAGCGCCTTTTGTATTTCGATGCGGTTACGGAAAAGGTTACTATTTATGTTTTAGTCACTTATTCTGCTGACTCTCTGTCAGTTCGTCCTTTTAGTTGTCAGCTTGTTAGTAGCGCCTACTCTCCACTCATGTTTTCATTATCATTTTCCCCTTTTTTATACCATTCAACTAATAACAAACTTGTCCGCTTATGTCACGATAAAATATGAGTGAGTATAATCCCTTTTATAGATATGTAGTTTTTTAGAGCTGTTTGTTAATATAAAAATAGTAACATTCATATCCTTTAATCTTTTCCTAGTGTCATATCATCATAAGTATTATCGGCATATATTGTCTACTTGTCATGTGGCCGTTTTAAACATTTGCTAGGAAGTTCAAAGTATGCCATTTTTGGGACATTAAACTATGCTGTTCAGGTGTTTACTAAGCTTAGATTTTAGGTTTAAAGCAAATATTTTGTTAAACACTTCCAGGGTAGATTTCTCAAAAGATGGTCTCTCTAGTTTTACACTTGTTCGCTCCAGCGTAAATTTGTATACCAGGAATTAACTGCTTACTTATTTGTTACATACATTCCACAGCGTTAATACATAAGTATTTAAATACTTTTAAAAATTTCCAACTTCCACAAAACCCCACATCATACCCACGCAGAGAGACAATACAAGTGCATAGCCTAAAGTCTTGCTAAGCTCCTTCAACATAGAATTTAGAAAGTTATGCACTTAAGGGTATAACATTTCATAGCCGTTGTGGTTTAAGCTGAAATTGTTGCAGAATATTTTGCAAAGGAAGTTTGCATTGATGGCCAACACATGTATGTACACATTTAATGCTCTAGTGGCGAGTTTGCAGCTTGTTGGTTAGACATGCTTTAACTGCATAATGTTAGTATTCAGCCATTTCCTATTTAAGGCAAATCATTATCACTTTGAAACCTCTTAAGAATATATTATATTTATATCTGCGAGTATGTGCTTTCGATTTTACAAACAAACTCGTGCATATGTATGTACATATATCAAGTGGGTACATAAGTAAGCGTCTAGCAACCTTAACCTTCTCTTTCGCTTATAACGTTAATGGCACACACTTTCAAGTTCTTTCTAATATTTGTTTGAGTATTTGTAACTTTTGTCGCTACTTTTCTTAAGCAGTTTATTGCCACTTTATTTTTTATTTCCTGACTGCTTTTCTGCATTCTGCACTCATATTTCAATATGCATTCGGCTGCATTTGGTTGCATTTGCCTTCGAAGTTTACATCGCAGAAGTTGTCACCCTCTAACTCACGTGTGTGTACTTACGTTGTTGCCGCCTTTGTGGTAGCACCGCCACCGCCACCGAACTCGTCAAGTGCCCAAGTTATCGTGAAATGCTGCTTTCTTAAGAGCATTAACTTTAAATAATACCCTCATATGTGTATACTTAAGTGTTGTTGTAAGTTCTTTAGCGCTATTTTTATGATTTTTATTTTAATCCAATTATTGTGTTGACAGTTCTACGACACAACAGTTGCATATGATTTGTGTAGTATTATTTAACCGCATGTTTGCCTCTTACGTTGTCGTCAAATGGCATTCAATAAGGAGCTCTTAAGGAATTTCACAAAATCAAATATCTCTAGAATAGACGGAGATTTGAAAACTTACTCTAAAGTCTTTTTACGATTTGCTTATCTTTGCAAAGGCAGTTTTGTTTTAATTCTAAGTGTGTATCTATTTATTTTCTATACCGTTATTAACTACTACAGTCACATAATTCTAATGCTTCATTTTTTTCATTGCAGGTACGTTTGTTGTCATTTATAAAAGTCAATTAAACTTATAATAAAAAGTCATGGTAAGCATATTTAATTTAAATTTTATACCACATTTATTCAATCCTTGAAAGCCAAATTTATTGCCTACTTTTCTCGGGTCTTTTAAGCTGCCCACACCTCTCAACTTTTTAGTTAACTTTACTGGCAAAGGAACTCCTCAGTTCTTTAAGGAACCCATTAATAAAGTCACATACCTACACACAAACATATATTTTCCCTGCCTCATGTAATATTTAAATGTTTCATTTGTCATTTATGCGACGCATAAATTTTGGCTTAACTGATTTTTAAAAGGATCTCGCAAATACTGAGTACCCACATTTTTAGAGACTTACTTCTTTCATATTTTCCATCCGCAAACATGCATGCTTACAAAGGAGAATCGTAAAATCAGCAATTGTTGTAAATAAATTTATGCTTTTGCTTGCAAAAACTGAAATTTATGACTTGAACTGCGAACGTGTATGCCGTAAACTTTTTCTTTTTCTTTTTAATTACGCACATACGGCCTTAAAACGAGTGGCATTGCGGGCATACAATAATTTCTTGTTTAGTACGTGTAGAATCAGCGGCCACGTGATGTGGCGCAGTTGAATTTTAATTGTGAGTCTCTTAAGTACATGACCATTTAGGAGTGAAATATGACAAACAGTACTTAATTGGAAGTAGGTAACTATAAATATTGAGAGATTCCCTTTTGATATACGAGTATGTATGTACATATGCTTCATAATACTCCAAAAAGAAAAAATCTATTTCAACGTTTTGAGATACATACTTCAACACGGAAAACTCTGAATTTCTCTAATTATTTTTATTTTGCTATGCTTTACGCATTCGCGTTTCGTATTAGAATTTCTTATATCGTAAATATATCACTTTAAGCATATTTTATTAAAATTTTTCTGCCACTTATCGCACACTTTTACGACATATTCAATTTCTATCGCTAAGGCAAATTGTTTTTTTTATACATTTATTTTAATTGCCTAATCTAAAAAGAAATTCTATATGAAGATCTGCTATACTAGCTTCAATTTCAATTTTGCTCTCTTAGCGGCAGCGCTTAATTCCGGTCAATTTATTGCTTGCGCATTTTTTTAAACCACAAACGAGCACGATTTGGTTTGCTCGCGAAGCAAAATACGAAACAAAATCTTATTACATTCCTTATAACATCCAATATCATATTTTTGCATTATTTTTAATATTACGCTTCCATGTTGCTGTTGTTTGAGTTCCGTCGCATCTCATCCTCATTTAGTAAACATTGTCTTCCTGAAATATTTTCAATTTCCTGCCTGTTCTTTGTCTGCATGTTTAGCAAGCATTCCTTTTTCTCTACAACTCCGCTACGCATATCCTTTTCCGCTACTAAACAATTTCATTCAATTGTATTGCCTACATACAGGCGCTTTGCCTTGGCCGACGGCATGGAACGTGTGTAGTCAGCGGTGCTTTGTCATCACTTTGCTGAAGCAATGTCATTGGGGGTACTAAAACAGCAATGAAATGAACTGTAAAAATTAGGAAAAATATTTGGTTTTATTTTTATTTTCTCCCCAACACATTTTGCCGATTTTCGCTTTCACGTTCCGCTTGTCTATTAATAACCACGCATAATTGCACACCAACGCTTAAATTAATAAAAAAAAAGGGGTCAGCCTGCTGAGTCAGCAAATACAGTCATCATTTCTGCTTTCATACACAAAAAGCACATGCTCGTATCTGCACTTGTCTGCTTTCATTCAATACCAACGGCTGGCAGCGGCCATTCTGTTTCAGTCCAGCCACAAGGGCTTCATTGTGTCACATTCGCTCTCCACCGACCACTAAATTGACTGTAGCATCCACATAAGTTTGCTCATAACTGTAATTGTCTCAAGATCGAAACAGAGATTTGTAGGCCATGATTTGTTGTATCTCTATAAGTGGCTTTTTGTAAATGCTACCGGAACGCAGTTAAATGGGAAAGCTGGGAAATTGGGCTATCCTGCACGTAGGTACTCCAACTTTTATGTGGTACTAGTATTTATCTATATGTTTGTTTGTTTTTGTATCTCTATACATATATGTATGTAGGTATGTATTCTTATATTTATTCATTCACATACCTGCCGTTGACAGTTGGCTTTTAGTAATTGTCTGCTATTTATGATATTGCCGCAATTGTGTTGCTTGTTGTTGCTATTCTTATTTGCATGCCACAGAGCAGATTGGCACTGTGTTTAAGTACGCTTCTTAATGACCTTTGATGGGCGTGGTTTTGTGAGTTGTAAATAAAATTTATTGCGCACATTAAGAGTGAGTTAAGTGGAGAATTTTAATCTGCTCTGCATGAGCTGCCAGAGACGCAAATTAAAACGATACACTAAAAATAAAATTTCGTAAAATAACTACGAAAGACTTTCGTAGTCTAGAGATTCGTAATATGTACGAAAGTTTCGTATATATTACGAAAGCATTTTTCTCAACAAAATCTAATTTTACGAATCTTTCGTAAATATTACGAAAGGGCTTTCGTAAACCATTTTCTAATATTTTTTTCGTATATATTACGAAATATTTCGTAAATATTACGAAACACTTTCGTAAATTTTCTTAAAATTATCTTTACGAATAATTTCGTATATTGTACGAAAGTTTTCGTAACATTATCAAAGGATTAAAAGATTTACGAAATACTTTCGTAACACTATCAAAGGTTTAAACGATTTACGAAATACTTTCGTAATATATACGAAATACTTTCGTACAATAATATTTAACTGTACAAGTCTTCTTTCATTGTAAAGTGTTGAGTCGGTGCAATAATATCAAAAATTATTTTAAGTAGTAAGTGCGTAATGAAATAATGCGTAAAAGAATAATGCATTGTATATAAAAAGACAATATTGATTTACAAAATAAACTGTGATATTTTCCAACTTAATTAAACTTAAAGGTGAGTACAGTAGTTGCATTTACTTTTTCCTTTTTTCGGTCTTATGTATTTTCCTAAATAAATACTCAATAAAATAATATAAAGAGATATTTCTACACTCAGAGAAAATTTTTTAAAAACATATGAAAATGGGCTTAAAATTTGCAAAAACGTATTTAAAAGTGATGTAGATACGACCATTTTTATTTTAAAAAGGTTCATTGTAAAATTGTAAAATCAAGAAAAAACATTTTAATTTAAAAATGTTTATTTTTAATTCAAGCCCTATGAGATTTTGAACCTGAAACTGCGCTTTTATTCCCTTCATTTTAATTTTCAATTTAAAAATTATTCTATTTAATCCAAAATACATTTTTATTTCAAAAGTTTCATTTTTAATTTACAAATTTTCATTTTTAAAATAAAAACGATCTGGTTTAAAACGTGCATTATAAAAATAAAATTTTTTTTCACCGAGTGTAGCTGCTTGAATTTTAAGGTTTTAAGTAGTTTCCCTTTATCTTTATCTTTATCTTAGTCTTAATATTAGTCTTAATTTTTAATTTTTATTTTTCTTTGTTTTTTCATTTTCTTTTTTTTTCTTTTTCTTTTCCTTTTTCTATTTCTTTTTTTTTCTTACTTTTTCACAGGGATATCTGTTTAAGTGGATCGGAACGATGTCCACATTTGCAAATTGCGATTTCCAAAGTTTCCTATGTTTGTAAGAACACGTATAGGCAATAAGTACCTCTTATTTTATTAGTTACTAAAATTAATATTAATATAAATGTAAAATATTAAAATAAATAAAAAACTTTTAAATGAATTGAATAAATTAATTTCAGTAGATATTTAAAACCAAAATGAAATTATCTAAACTTATTTCTTATGCATATATAAAACATCTTTCTCTTAGCATTTTTTTATTGATATACATATTTTGAAAAAGTTTTCAAATTTCGTTGAAATATACATCATATGTACATAAATATATGTATGTAATAATTAAGGTATTTTTAACTTTAAGCTAAAAAATAATTTGGTCAATTGTACAACAATTTGACAGCTCTAAGAGCCTTCGTAAATTTACGAAAGCGGTTTCGTAATATTTACGAAATCTTTCGTTGCTCAAAAGCACGAAAGTATTTCGTAAATAGTACAAAAGCCTTTGTAAATACTACGAAAGTATTTCGTAAATACTACGAAAGTATTTCGTAAATACTACGAAAGTCTTTCGTAAATAGTACGAAACCTTTCGTAAATACTACGAAAGTATTTCGTAAATAGTACGAAAGCCTTCGTAAATATACGAAAGTATTTCGTAAATACTACGAAAGTATTTCGTAAATAGTACGAAATAGTTTTCGTACTATTTACGAAACCATTCGTTGCTCAATTTTACGAAAGAATTTCGTAATATGTACGAAAGATTTCGTAATATTTACGAAATATTATTTTGAGTGTATGGTAGCGAAGAATCAAGTTGGGTAGGATTTCTGTAAATTTAAATTACGGTTGTTTTTTATTGCAAAAAAATTGCGCTTTAGTTCCAGCCCACAGAATAGCTTTTATTTCCTCACTTTTACTTATTTACCTTCCTTATTTATGCTTCTTCCCTATTCGTGTCGATGGTTATGTCATACCACACATACATGTACATATGCACAATTGATTACATCCACTGACATTATCAATGCTTTGTTCTATTCTATGGCGATTTGGGCAACCCAAGAGGCTTCACACCCCCTATTTCCCAAAAAAAAAAATAGAAGTCACCTATAAAGCACATGAGCTTACAAAAATTGCGCAACGTTTGAATATTCCATTTGTAACAGAATCACATCAATCAGTGAAGCGTATTCTACTCATTCCCCTCTATCAAAAAAAAAGGTAGAAGAACAAAAAATTACTGAAAAGTTTCTGCCTCATGAGACCAAACGAGCTAAAAATATAGTTTCTGCAATGCAGCAGTTTGCTCCAACATTCCAATCACAATCAACAAAGGATTATATTGCACACTCGCCTTAAAAGAGGCATAACTGAGTATTCTTAGTTTTTTTGAAAAGTTAAAAGATGCAAATTTTAATAGAACGTATATTATTGTTGTTTGTATTATATGCAGTGGTATTTATGTAATTTTCAGTGATTTCAATAGTGCATAGACACAAGAATCCTGAGTATTTTAGCACACTATCCAAAAAGCACAACTCCTGACTTGTGTCGCTGTTTTGTAAAATTTCTGATATGTTGAGAGAAAGAGGAAACTTTTAACAAATGCTGCTGGCACTTATTTCTTAACACTTTCGTGTTGTTGGCAGCAAAAAGCTACAATTACCAAATACACAATACAGTATTGAGGAAAAACATACACAATGGAGATAAAGAGAGCATTTGTACGTGTGAGTGTATAAGGACAAAGCCTTACAACGACAACAGGATGTGGCAGAAAGCATATCGAACAATTATTGGCAACTTAAAAATTACAATAATAACAACAACAAAAGAGGTAGGTGGTATTAGTAGTACTAATAGGGCGGGTAAGTTTTTGCAATATTTTCATACTCGAGTAACCGGTTCAGTAACAGTTGTTTTTATTGATAAAGTCTAGGAAATTCGTGTCGTCAATCTGTCTATAACATTCTAAAAAGCGCAATAACAATTGATTAAGAAATAGCAGTGCAACTCAGTCCATCACTAGCTTTAGGTGTATCGTATTCTTTTGCATATACTATAATATGAGATACCTACTTCTAAGGTAGTCGAAATGGTCTGGTTGTAAAAACGAAACAGCTTAAAAATAAAAAAGGCCCCTTATCACTAATATACCAACTAAAGCGCACTCAAATGTTGGCAAAGAAGCAGAGCTATTGTATGCATTTTAGTAGGTATATCAGCATGAATTTCCATAGCATTTGGCTGCTTTTGTTGTGCTTCTACTTCAAGCTTTACACTTAAGCCATATCCTTTGTACATGTTGCACATATTCTTCTATCCTGCTGCTACACAAGTACATATGTACATCGTGCTTGTTGTTGTTAGTTGTGGTGGCAAATTTGCATTAACACGTTATAGTCGTAGTAACTACTCGTTATGGATGAATGAAGAGCATCTAAAGCCATACAATGGACTGACTGCCAATTCAATAACTACCAGCACATTCATATGTTTGTAATACAAACAATTTCGTAGCTGCCACAGGTGCAACAAACACGTTTATTATACGCATATATCTGCGCTTACAATGACTATGAATGCATGTAAATATGTACGTAAATCGTTTGGTAGTTCATGTGATGCTAATATGTATTTTCAACTATTATGCAATTTAATTTCATACAAAATGCAGCAGCGTTGGCAAGGAGTGTGGGTGAACTACATATACATAATTGTGCATGGATCTACTCAAAAAGCTTTTCAAGTATGAAGGCAAGTGCAAAAAGCTAGCAGGAACTATGTATGTATTTTGTGAATGTAATGAATTTATATAATGTACATATCGTCGGTCTTCTGCCAGAAACACGAATGTGAAATTTTTTCTAAGTGCGATGTCTGCTCTTTATCGGGTATATATTGATATAATAACAATTAATATTTGTATATATGCTTATGTACATAAATGTATATATTATGTATGTATGTTTACACAAGAATTTATACCAATATTAATTGTTATTACATCAATATATACCCGATTAAGAACAGACAACGTACTTAGAAAAAATTTCACATTCGTGTTTCCTGGCAGAAGACCGACGATATGTATCAACTTTAATACAAACAAATTTATGTTGTGGCAACAACATCGCAATTTTATTGAACAATTTTCGCATTGCTGTTAAATAAAGATAATGTTTGGACTTTCACCACATAAAATTTAATGGGATTAAGTAATCTTTTGGACAATTATGTGAAACCCAATAGCAAAAAGAGGGTAAGACGAGGTCCATAAAGTATAACAGTATGTTCAGTTGTAAGCTGCAAAGTACGCAAATGCATATTTATGTGTGTATAAGCGTTTGAAAGGCATAAAATTAAGGTTATCGGATATGTAATCTTACACCAATTTGCTCCTTCCCCAAAAAATTAGTCCAAACTTTGTTTTCAATCAAAAAAAGTATCATCTGTTTAATTAACTTTTGCTTTGCAAAGAAATTTCAATTATTTCTTACGAACAAATTAATTTTTTATTTAGCCCTGCCTTCCCCCACCACCACCTCTGAAACGGACAAATTAACTTGACGTCATTTTTATCATCATTCTTGCATTAACCACATGCTCGCCCATTGTTCTCGCCACCGCGTCCGTAGGTAGGTACTAGGGATTCCAATTTTTCCGATTTTTACGATCCCGGGATTTTCGGGATTTATTTTTAAAATCCCGGGATCCCGGGATTTATCCCGGGATTTGGACTTTAATTACACAGGCCGACAATATTTCCAAAAAATTTTCTAACTCAAATAAAATTCTACTTTTCTAAAGGATTTCGGTGCGCTGATTCTGAATTTGAAGTCGGATTTTCGGTAATGCGTGTAGGTTTTGAGATATTCGTGTCCAAAGAGATGAAAAATGCGATTTTTTGCTATATTCACTGCTCAATCTGTTAAATTATTTACTTTCATTAAAAGATGATTGCAGCTATTGAAAGAACGATCATTTCTCTTGAAAACAGCGCTTTCCTTTTTCGGGTATCTTATTCGGATATCTACGTTGTCTTCAAAAGAAATGATCGTGCTTTCAATAGATGTAATGAGTTTTTAATGAAAGTGAGTAGTTTTAAAAATATTGAGGAGTGAATATGGCCACAAACTGCGTTTTTCGCCTTTTTGGACATGAATGTCTCAAAAACTACACCGAAATCCTTTTGAAACGTAGAATTTTATTTCTATTACAAAAATTTTTCGACCAGTATTATTTTCCCACATTTGGGGTTGAAAAAAGGAAATATATATTTCGAGGAACGCTACAACTTTAAAGTGCAAAGAAAAATTATTGATATTTCCAAGCTTGCCGAAAAATTCAGAAAATTAATGCAACTTCTGAATAGATAAACATCGGAGGCAAAATTTTGATATGAATTCCGAGTATGCAGCTGCGTATTTAATTTTAGTACAGTGTAGTAAGACTAACAAGTCTAATTAAAATTTTGTTTCCATTTTCTTCCATTATTTACTTTCCATGTGGGAAAATTCCAAAAAACATTTGAGAAATAAATGACTAGGGCATGGAATTTTATGTACTAAAAAATAAAAAATATGCGCATAAAAAATGCAACAAAAACTGAGAAATATGCATGAAAAATAAAAAAAAATGCATTAATTCATTTTTATCGAAGTTACAATTGGCGCTTTCGATTCGCCATCAGACAAGCGAGGTCGGATCGAACAAAAATGTTTGAACTCATAATGAGTAGTAGCCATACTCGCTAACTGGTCGATAAAAATTTCCCTCTGCTCGCTATCATTCACATATAAATTTGGCAGAGGGAAATTTATAGCCAGCAGAGAAATTGTGAATCGAAAGCGGCTAATAGTTAAATAAATTAGGTACAAATATTTTTTAATTCAATTTTGCTCTTACGTTGTACGTTTATACATATGTATGTATGTTTTTATAGATATGTACATAAATTCAGTCTTGAACATTTCATAATTTGTAAAGGTTAATCCTTATTTAACGATTCATTAGCGTACACAATGAAATATTTTTTTCATATTCTCAAAAAGAAAAATTTGCCGATTCGGTCGAAAAAAGCTCTTAAACATAGAAAACGAACGTTCTAAATCCACAGAGGTAATAGGAGCATGTTTGAAAACGGCTCTTTGTCGACAGGTATGCACCGTATCGAATATACTAATAATAGCCGTGTTCACACGAAACTCTATTCGTCGTCAGATGACTGTTATGCATGAATTTCGTTTGTATAAAACTGTCAACTAGCAAATTACAAAAATAGGCAATATAATGCGAAATATGTAATAAAAAAATGCAAACAACGCAAAATATGTAAAAATATGCATATATGACCAAAATATGCAAAATATGCAAAAACATTTGAATGCCATTTTTAAGACAATTTCACGATTCGCAAAGATTGTTTATTTATTTTGCTCTACCTAAATCTAAGAAAAACATGTATTTGCATAAATTTCCATGCCCTATAAATGACCAAAAATCAGGAAATAGAAATTATCGAATGAATTTTGCCACAAGCTAAAAGCTTTAAAAATACCTAACGTACGTTTCCTTACAACGCGTACTTCAATACAAAAAAATTTAATTATTAAAAAAAAATCAAAAATTTTAATCCTTACTTTAACTAATGCACTTTTTTATTATAGCAAAAATGTCGCACTTTCTTCCGGCTGTCACATTTTTTTCTTCTCTTCTACACAGACACAACACTTTTTTGGGGATGTTTGTTCTATTGACAAAATATAAAACTGGCCCGACTACGGGCAACATTTTCTGCTCTTAGCACAAGTAAAAGGTTGCATTATTTTTGTTTCATTAATCACATGAAAAATTCAACACTTTAATAGGGCACATGACACATGTTGATAATGCTGCAATGTAATAATGCAACATTTTCATTCAGAATAGGAAATGCTATTAGTATACAGATCTGAGACCAATAAAAATTATATAAAATATAACTTTTCTTTGCTATAATAGCGGAATATTCTCTCTTTATCTTAGGGTGCGAACAGAGTGGGCGCTGATGCCGAGCGGAGCCGAGCCGAGCTTATTGACGCTTATTTTCATGCGAGAAGAAAATTTGTCTATAACACAGTGAATGCGAGAATCAGCGCTGAAATTCTGTTTATTCCATGTGTTTTGCCTTTATGTGATTTAGTCTTATTCTTCATTTGTGTTTATAAAATTGCTGTACACGGTAATGGATTCATCTGATGAAGAATATTTTGCTTCTCCTAGTGTGGTTAATGCAATTATTATCACAAAAGAATTTCGAAAACATCCAATTACACTAAAAATATATCAATTTGGTGAATTTCATCATTTATATAATGATTTAAGAAAATATCCTGCTAAATTTCTTTAAAAAAAACATTAAAAAACACGATTTCACGCTAAAAAGTAAACGTCAACAATGCAAACAAGCGCGCAAAACGCTTTGAAACTGTTTTTCTCGCACTCATCGGCTTTGCTCTCTGCTCTTGTCGGCGTTCACTGTGTTATGCACAAGCTTATTTGTATTGACTTGTATGTAACCAGTTTTATCGCACTGACAATCTTTATCGCTTTGACAATCTCGGCTCGGCTTTCAGCGCCCACTCTGTTCGCAGCCTTATCCCGAAAATCCCGGGATAAAATTCTAGCGATCCCGGGATTTTCGGGGTGTCAAAAAGGGCGGGATCCCGGGATCCCGGGATTGGAATCCCTAGTAGGTACGTATTATTTGCGTTGAAGGCATTCAGTCAAGCAGCCAATATTTAGAAACTTTCTAAATTAAGTTTGACTTTACAAAATTCTTTTTTGCCTTTTCAATTCATTCGCTTCGCGTTCAGCCGCTAGCTGGCAGCGTGTCGCCACCAAAAGTTGCTGAAATTCATCAAAAGTTTGTATCTTTCTGAGGAGAAAAGAAAAAGGAAAAAAATTACAACAGCGCATTTGACGAAAGCAGCACGAATCCGAGTGAAAAGCAAGTTACATAACTGTAAGCTGCTTGAGTTGATTGTTATCATGCGAGCCACAGGAAACAAAAGCGATAGCCTTCCGCAGCTCAGCTCAGACAGTCAAAAGACGCGCGTTTCAATTCCAAACTCGTCATGTAACTGCAAGTTGTTGATAGTAGCTGCTCGCAGTTGTGAGTGACCACATTCCACCGAAGGAATTGCGAAAAGTTGGCCAATTCAACTTAGTTGCCATTTTTTGCTCATCAAGGATTAAACGCAGCACATGGCGTATAAGTAACTAAATAGTTAAAAAGTTTAATTTACAGGCGCGCTGCTGCTTTATCTCTGTGCGCATTTGCTAGGGTTTCTCGCTGCGTTCATGTGGCAAAGATTTAAATTATATGCTTGGAAGAAAGTGTTTGTTCCTGAGAGATAAGCGAAAAAAATCGGTTTAGCAATTTTCATGGATATATTTTTTAAAGCGATTAGATGTCTGTTACTTATAAAATGAAAAAAGTTGCATGAAACTCTATCTTCAAAGCAACTCATTCATTATACGTAACTAAGGATATTTCAGCTCAAGCATTAAATTAAACCTTCGCGGATAATTAACTCTCCTTTTTTCGCTTAAATTTAATGAAGTTTTCTTTGTAATGTTCAATTCGCTAGTCATGTTGACAACTAAAAGTTGTTTGAGAAAGTCAATGAATTTTTAATAGCAAAATATAATGAAAGCGGAATTTACTAATTGGGCGCAAAATTATACACAATTGCTATTTCTGTTTTCTTTTTTTTGCTGCAACCTTTTCGTAAGAAAAAAAAAACAGTTTCCTTCGCCTTTCGATGTTGGCTAATATTGTTTGTTTTGCATCACGGTCGCTTGTTTTCGACAAAGCAGCCAAGAGTGAAAAAAAATTTTTTTGAATTTTTTTCTGTCAACATAATGAAAGCTTAAATAGAACGAATGGGGGGGTTTAAAATTACAAAGCATAGCGCAAGCAAAGAAAACAAATTTTGTATACATATGTACATATTTATTTTTGATTTCATTCGCTGTGCTTTGCTTTTGTGCAAAAAGTGCAGGAATAACAAGCGATTTCGGCGCAAACAGTATTCACTCTATTATTTTACTGCAATGAAATTCAAAGAGCTCCCCCTAAAAAATAAAAATAATAAAAATAAAAACATATATAAAAATAAACATCAACATCAACAACCATAAAAATCTTGTTGCTTCCGCGCTGCAACGAGCAAACATGAATTCTGTGCAGAATTGCGTTTGCTACTTACGAGTTTAATAAACCAAGGCATACTTCAGGGCGCACCAGCCAGTCAGCCAGACAGTCAACTAAGCTAGCGAACGCATTCTTTGGCTTCGCGCAACTGCTAAGATCAAGCGTTGCTAATTTTTAAATCTGCAGCATGTTGCAGAAACTAAAGTTTTTTATAAATTTTATATTTTCTTTACTTTTCCTTGCCTCCCATGTATTGCTGCAATTTTGTTATTATGTCTGCGCGTTTCTCATTTAAGGTTGTGCTACAGAATCAAAACACACTTCTAGACGTAAACAACAACATTGTCGGTTATTTTTTATGGCGCTAGTTTGACTTGTTTGCATAAAATCTTATTAACATATGAGTAACTGTGATTTTTATTGCCTTAAGTATTTTATTTTCGTTATTTTGGTTAGATTTGCAACAAATATTTGGTAGCATGTTTGTTTTGAATTACGTGCTCTTGGCAATCGCGTTGTATCTACAAAGTAACAGTTAAAGTCAGCAGTGTGAGTGCGTTGAGTGCGTTTAAGTTCCAAGAAGCAAATGTTGGAAATACGCTTTAATAGCCTTTATGTAGCAAGTTATTCCCTTTTTCTGCCAGTATTCTTTCCATAAAAAAGTATACAAGATTTCGCTATAACTGACTTCGAGACTATTTTCCACATCTTCTTTTTGTTAGTTCAGTTTAAGGTTCCATTTATGACACATACCTACCACCACAACCTCTAGACACCATCGAGCTGTTAAATGCTTCCTTTTGGAGATTTTCCCCAGCGTGCTTTGGCGTCATAAACTAATGAATGAATCTGCACTTGACATCAACAACTTTCTTGCGGCAGCATTTAAAGCGATCTGGTTTTGGTTAGGCACTGCGTCTTTCCTCAGCAGCGGCGCTGCCTTATATACACCTACATATGTATATGTATCTAAGTTTGTATAGAGGAGTTCTTTAGCCACTTGTGGCACAACACCAATGTCTACACCGCATCGCAACACCTTCATAAATATTCAAAACGCATTTCATCATACATAAGCGCCATCGCTTACTGTGCTTTACTGCTGCTATTCGCTTGTCAGTGACTTTGATGGCAAAGGCGACAATAACAACAACAAAAACAACAACAACGAGGACAACAACACTAATGTGCGCTATTAGAGGATGATGTCGGTTAATGTTGCCAATTACTTGTTGGTTTATTTGCTGTTTGAATGTTTTTTTTTTTGGTTTTCTCTTGCGGCAGGTGAATAAATGTGTAAATTAGACGGCGGTGCGGCGGGTGTGTAGGTGTTCTTTTTGTGTTTATCACATTAATGGAATGCGTGTTTGGTATATAAAAATATAATGTCTTTGATGTTGCAATTGCATAGTTGGTCTAAGAGCTAATTTAGATGGTATTTTATTAGGTTTAACAAGTAAGTGAGATAAATAGATATTTTTAGATATTTTTCTTCGCTGTTGTGGTTTTTAATTTTAATGAGAATTTATAATTTATTTTTTAGTCTATAGACGTTTTTTCTTGTAAGCAGGTTGGAAAAAAACGCTTGCTAGTTTAGCGAACAAAATGGAAAGCAACAACAAAAACAAAACTAATTGAGTTGGCTAAGCGCGTTGAGCTGAATGCACTCAGCTGTTAGTCGACCCGAACAGCAGTGTTGCCAGGTAAAATAATGAAACTATTGCGTGTAGAAAAATTCCGCTGACATAAGTAGATGCTTGTGGCATAAACTTCAACCAATAGCATAAATATCAACCAATCGTATTTTTTTATGCAGAAACTACAGCAGCGCACTCTACCGGTAACTAGCTCAACTCTGCTGCTGGTGAATGCCAAAAATTCGAATCCCTTCGAAGTCCTCTAACGTGGAGTGCTTATATAAAACTAACATTAATATTTAGCAAGTTGAGCGTCCTTTTCGCGGTCGGCAAGAAAAGAAAAGCACTAAAGTCGACTGCAAGAAAAAGCGACTTAACACTAGAAATACGCGCGCATCAACCTTTTACATCGCTCTCTACTATCCCATAAATTTCTACGTACTTTAGCCTACTAACTTTATTGCTTCACCAGAATTTATTTGCAGCTTGTTTACAACCAGTCCAACTCTAACAAAATTTTCATTTGGTTTTCATATCACGTCTGCTTTCACGTGCTCTTACCTTTGGTATTCTCCTTCTCGCTTTATTCCACTTTATAACTTACCTTGGTTCGTATTTATTTTTAGTTCGCCTATCGCAAGCCTGCACACCTTCTCTTCTCAGGATACTTAACAATTTGCCATGCTTGACTTCCGCTTCATGGCACCACCTCCAACCATCCCTTTCTGTGTTTTTTGTGTGTTTTGAGTTTTCCTGCATTAAAGTCTACCTTTGGTGATACGCCGTTGGCGCTTTCGATAGCTTCCTGTGTCTCTTTAATGTTTTCCTTTTCGCCTATTTTATTTCATTCCATGTTCCGCTTTCATTTCATTTACTAGAGTTTTAATCATCTTGCTCCTTGCACTCAAATTGCATTTCGGCATTTATATTAATCCTTTACGTGCCTGCGCCTTTCATTCCGTTGAGTGTTTTATTTTTTTATACAGTGGCTCTCAGAAGTATTTTTCATAATTCATTTATTAAGAAAACGTTAGAAATTCGCATATTTTTCGAACTGTTTTCGAAATTTTTTTAATGTGGTATTATAGCTGAATCTCCATACTACAAAAACACATTCATTAAAAAATCAAAATGCATTTCATCTTTTTTATAAAATTAAAGAAAGGAAAAAAGGCATACATTTTTGCTCAAAAAAGTATTTTGCATATTGGTAATTTTGGTGAATAAATGCATCTACAACCTGTTTAATATTTTTATGATATCCGTTCTTTTTCGAAATGGCTTCCAAGAGTCTAGGGATGGGCTCTGCTAATTTTTGGCAGAATTCCGAAGGTTTTTTGTCCCATTCCTCGGCCAAGACCGCATTTGGATAATTTTTTGGGAAAATCTTCGATTTTCTCACATGATCTTCAAGATAGGATCAACAATTTTGAATGGTTCTTATATCGGAGCTTTGAACGCAAACTTGGAAGTGTTTTTTATTCCAAAGTGTTCACATTTTAACATCAAGAGTGATATTTTTCGGAAAAAAGTTGCTAGTACAAAGAAGAACCTCGCTAGAAGAACGTGATATATTGAGAGAAAATCAACTAAACCCCCACACATAAGCTCCTACAATAAACAGAAAACTAAAACCAATACTCAACAATCAAGTATCGGACGAGGCAGTGCATAGAGTACCGAGAAAACCCATATTCACCGCCAAGTACTGCGCAACCAACTCTTTATCTCAAAGAAAGTGTCTTATTTTCCCCAACAAACACAAAATAAAAAAAAAATTGACATTTCTAAAATCATAATTTTAAGTGCCGAAAGCAAATATAATATTTTTGAGTCGTATTTTATGGCGAAAGCCCAATTAAGAGATGAAAATCAAAAACATTAAAGCGATTGTTAAGCACTGTAGGAGTTTGTGATCAATCGAGGCTCATAGAGTTTCTATATCACCTCAGTGAGTTGTAAAACTGGTTTTAGTGGATAGTACGATGGACGAGCATTCCCGATATTCCATTTTCAGGGAAAACCTACGTTCTAGTGCAGAAAAAATGGATATGATATACAATGGGTTTTTAATTCAACAAGATAATAATCCGAAAAATACCGCTAATGATGTTAGAATATGAACACTTTCGAATAAAAACACTTTTTCAAAGCTCAGATATAAGAACCAATCAAAATTTTTAGTCCTGTCTTGAAGATCATGTGAGAAAATCGAAGATTTCCCCAAAAAATAACTCAAATGCGGGTTTGACCGGGGAATGGGACAAAATACGTCCGGAAATTTTGCCAAAAATTAGCGGAGCCCATTCCTAGACTCTTGGAAGCCATTTCGAAAAAGAACGGATATCATAAAAAATATTAAACAGGTTGTAGATGCATTTATTCACCAAAATTCCCAATATGCAAAATACTTTTGTGAGCAAAAATGTATGACATTTTTCGTTTCTTTAATTTTATAAAAAAGATGAAATGCATTTTGATTTTTTAATGAATGTGTTTTTGTAGTATGGAGATTCAGCTATAATACCACATTAAAAAAATTTCGAAAACAATTCGAAAAATATGCGAATTTCTAACGTTTTCTTAATAAATGAATTATGCAAAATACTTCTGAGAGCCACTGTATGTGTTTGCCGTTTTATGATTATTGTTTTTATTTTTTTTTTTGCATTTGAACATCATCCTCTAGCACATCTTAACAAGAATTACTACAGCTTCGTTTCCAATAGAGTTCCACTGCTTGCCCCTCTTGACTGCGCTCAACAATAAAAGCTTTTAGTTTTTTTTTTTTTCTTTCTATAATTCACTTGTAAAATATAATTTAAAGCACATTAAAATTTGTATTTACCTTTACTCTTTGTCCCTAAAATCTCTTCGCGCCCTCCTTGTCATTGTTTTTGTTAGTCTTCAACTGCTGCTGAGTATTTTTTAACCTCCTTTTTTGTCCTTTTTGCATGCCTTAGTCACATGCTCCATCGTGCTCTGTTCCTGCTGTTTTTGTTATTCATGAGTACTCAATTGCAGTTTGCATTTCAATGCTTTTAAAATATTTACATTTACGCTTTCTCAAACTTGATTGTATTTTCCCCGGCAGACAAATTGTCACTTTACAATTTATTTAAATTTCCAACGAAATTTGTGTACTTTGCAACACTTAATTTGATTGCACTTCAACTTTTATACATTTTCTTCAATTTCAGTTGCAATTGAGTTCACATTTTTTAACATTTTTTTGGGTTTATTTTCTTGGCGAGCATTTAAGCTTAATTTTCAAATACTTACAGTGATTTTTAAACCCCTTAAGATATGATTTTTATAAAAGTACCTTTTTAACTGTGTAAAACAAAACAATCCTTTTTTAGAAATTACAACATTCTGCCCTCGCTTTTAATAAACATCCTCTTCTGTAGCTATTTTAATATTTAGCTCGCCGACAGGTTTATTGTGCAAACCTACTGACTTAGAAAAAATGCACCTCCATCTGCATGTGCTAATATCCATTTTCACTTTAATGCACGTTCCACTTTTGCAAATTATGTACTCACTTCACAATGAGCGAATGACGCGTACGAACCATACAATTTAGATGCTCATAATTCCCAAGTGTATTGTTTTATTTTTTATAACTCCTTTCTTCTCCGTTTACCCTTTCCATTTCCCCAATTCAAAATGAAAAATTGCAGTTGGGCATCCCTTAAATGTCGACCTCAATTTTATTCTACAAACATTGTTTTTCGCTTCCAGCTCAGAATTTATAACAACTCAACCTATCTCAATAACATCTACATATGTATGTACCTACACCATTTCAACAACAAAGGCGAATATGTATCCTTGATCAGAAATATGAAAGTTATACATTTTCATCCTTCACGCTGTCCATCTACACCACAACCTTGGGCGCTTCGCTCGTGTTATGTGCATAGATAGTTTAGCTTTTCAATAATAAATTGATCGAAAGGCCTTCTGCGCTGTCTGCAGTGGCTAGTCGAGCTGTCAGTTCGAGTAAATATCCTGTTATGTGAACAAACCATACCCCGCTCGTCGCTGCTTACCTTGCATTTCAAGTTTTCTCCTTTTCGTCGTATTGTTTTTGCCATCCATCAACTAGTGTTTCGATGAAACTTTGTTTTGTTTTTGCGCACAGTCAACAGTATACCTAGATTTTGCAGCGTATTCATCAAGAGATTTTTGTGTTGAATTGCTTGCTTGCGTGATATGAATTGGTAATCGAGCGAGAAAAAAGGGAAAATTGAAGAAATGCAAAGTAAAAAACTAAGGGCGAAGAGCAATTTCTTGAAATAAATTATTGGCGAATGTATCCTTTGCTGCCGAGTGCATCCTTTACAGCCGCGAGTATCCTTTGCTGCCGCGTGTATCCTTTGCTGGTTAGCAAAATGAGAATGGTTTGGTTTTGCTGGGTGTGTTCTTAATAAATCTCGCTAGCTACACTTGACCCTTTTACTGCGTTTTGTTTATTTTTATTTTTGCAGGGCTTGTGTTTTATTTATACTCGTATTTATTTAAATGCAAAAAAAGCATATCAATTTTTTGCAAAATATCGAAACGTGTTCGTTTAGTCAAGAAATTAATAAAAATGAGCAATATTAAGTACCACTTCCGTTGAAGTACAAAATGAAAGGAACCGGACAAGATGCTCTTCACGTGTATTCTATCGACTGGTATCGCTTGATTTTCAAGTGGTTTTAAAAGTATTCCGATTGAAGCAAATGGATTTACCAGGTGTTTGCTGCTCTCAGTTGGGCAAAGGCTGTTATCAAAAGATAATGCTCATTACCATTCTTACTAAACATGCCAACATTGAGCAAGTTTTCCATTTGCATTTAACATAACGCAAATACACCAAAAACTTACGAAACACAAACACAATCAGTTGGAGTGGCTTAAGATCCAAGAAACTGCAGAATACACATTCACCCAAAACAGTTGCTCTCTCTGCCACTAATTTTAATATTAAGTATGCAATCTCCCACTATCACTCCCACTACTCAAATAAAATATTTATGTAAGTAGGTACAAGTGCACCTTGTTACTACCATTTTAACCACAAAAACAACAAATGTACATATAAACTGTACATACTAATGAACTTTCCAAAAACCACAATATTTGTCAGGGAATGCATAATAAATGAGCTTTTATAGCAACCGGTAAAGTTGCTCATTAAATAGTTTTACAGAGGCACAAATATTTGTTTGCGCTACATATGTACATACATACATACCGACATGCAGTAGGAAAAATATATTTTCTCACACACGAGCTTGTTTAAAAACCATTTTGACATGCCACCAAAACCACAAAATACACTGACAAATGAACGAAGAAGAAGAAATGAGTGCTTGTTTGTGCTGCCAGAGTGCTACTCGGGCATGGAGCAAACCGAAGTACAACAAATTCAAATTACCACACCCAGCAAACAAGTCAAGTGCACGCTGTTACTGGTAAGTATGTAATGGCATTGCAGTCGAAATTCGCAAATGGCACATTTCTGTCCGCACTACAGAGTGCAACGCTGGAAGAGCGCTGGAGGAGCAAATGGCAGGCGCAGCCAATGTCAATGTGACACGAAGGCGTTTTCAGGCATCGTTTTTTTTTTGTTATATTTTGCTATTTTTTGTAAGTGCCTCTAGCATCAGCATTTTGCGATGGCATAACATAGATTCTTAGACACATGTGGGACCACAGGAATTGCTTGGCATTAAAATATTTGCTACATCCAGCAAAAATCTTATAGCAAACTTTTATGAACATATAGTACATACATAGATATACATACGAATATACATACATATGTATGTCTAGGGCTCCTTACCTGCATTTTCTATATGCGCTTGTTCGCATTTGTTAACCGATTGCGCAAAATCACACCACTGTCACTCACACACTAATGTTAGTTTACGCCCATTAATTTGTAGCATACATTTGGGCGCATACGCGAGCACTCATATTTTTGGCTTGCATGTTTAGAGTTGCTGAGCGGCAATTGTGGTCGGTAATTACATTGTATTCGTGCTAGCGTGACGCTAATTGGGTCGGGCCACTTGAAGTTGAATTCGTACGTATGAATGTGTAGATAAAATTCAAAAGGTCGCAATAAAATCGCGTAAGCGTTGAAATGGTAAAAAGTGCAATTAAAGTTTTGAAACAAAAAAAAAAAGCAAATGAAATGGAGGGCACACAAACATTCAAAAATTGCATTAAGTGGGTTGTGCTAATTTGTTATTGTGTTGAAAGTGGAGTTTTAAATGAGATGTAAAGCTTAAGCAAGCAAAGGATTTAAACAGTGAACCTAAGAAAGCAGTGTGAGCAATTGTGTGAACTAACGAAAACTTAAACAAATTGTGTAAATAGCGCACTTTTTCCACGCGTATTAATAACAAAAGATTTAAATTAAAAAAAAAACACTTAAAATGTGAACATAAACTCCTTATTAAAAATATTTTTTGAAACTATTCAATTGCGATCATAATCAAACTTCTCAAGCATACTTAAAAATAAACTTTGCTAATATCTGCAGATCTTGAATATATACGAAAAAATATGCATGTAGCTCCAGAGTACCTACGCTGCGTGGTAGTTCTTATATGCGACACAAACTATTTATTGTAAATATTTATTTTGGAGTTCGTTTGCTATTTTTATTGCACTACGTTTTTTGAACGTTTCTTGCCTTTTTGCAAAATAATTTAAAAGTGAACTTAAAGTACATGCCACAACCTCCATAATATACAATGTCCAAAACTTCTGGCGAGGAAACGAAAAAGTATTTCACTTCAATGTAGCCATCGAATAACAAATCGCTTGTATAATTTTTATGTATTCATGTTATATACTTACATATAAGTACATATCTATATGTACAAAAAAATAACATTGGAAATGCAATACGTGCACTCGCATCACTTGGCCGGCCACACAAAAAGTTTTTGCCTTTATTCGAGGGTCAAAGTTTCAAGTTTACAAAACAAATGCTCATAAATTGTCAAAATGTCCTTTTGGCGCTGTCGATTAGCGGCACGGGGGGCAGATATGTAGTAGTATTGTGCAAGGGGTTACACAATCACGTAGAGTAGATGATGCAATACATTTTTGGGGAGTTTTTCGTCAGCGACTTTTTTCCATATTTCTTTTCTATGGCAAGTAGCAAATAAGTATAAGGGGAGAATTTTACATATATGTACATAAGTATGTAGGAGATACATGTCTACATGTACATATAAGTTTCGTTGATAGGTCTTTGTATGTGCATTTGATTGAATATGTGTATGAACAAGTATATCGAAGTCACATTTTTCACTGACAATGGAAAAAATCACTAGCACTCAAATCAATTTTAGTCAATGAATACATATCTGTATACATACAGTAAATATTTCTTCCATGTACCATCTCTTGCAAATACAACTATACTAAGTACTTTCCCTGCAGGGAAAATCTCTATTCCGAACTAGGTCGCTTCTAGTGCATTTTTCGACACTACTAGTGCGAGCTAAATCTCTTTTGCATGTTATCAACTGACGAATTTAACACGGCGATGTCCTAGGCGGTGTCAATTGTCACTCTCTGCACTACATTTTCGATAGTTCCGAACTAGTACTAAATTCTACAGTTTCCACTAGTTCGTTTATTGGCACAATTTCGATAGTTCTGAACTAGCTACAATTACCTACAAATTCTACAGTTTTACATCTGCCGCTTAAGTGCAGCCTTTGACACACTTCGTGTAAGTAGCGCGATGGTCGACTGGCTAACGCATGTGACTTTCAATCTGAGGGGCGCGGGTTCGAATCCTGTCGGTGTCAAGTTGGATGATAACTTTTTTTTTAATTTTTTTTTTTAAACTAATATTTTTTTTTATTTATTTATTAATTAAAAATTTACATTAATATTTAAAAAGTAATAAAATAAAAAAAATTAAAAATAAGCCTGAGGGATCGAAAAAGCATAATTAGGGGAACATTTCATTTCATACAAGATGCAAATAGAAACCTCTTTATATAAAATGTTTCACTAAACGTCTGAGAATTGCAGATATATACGAAGCCTACGGCAATTGAACGAACGAAAAATTTCCATAGAATTTTTGTCACTAGAAATTTTGCTCACTACACCTTTTCCAGTTTAAGTTCAGAAAGTTACAATTGAAGTTCAGAAAATTACAATTGAAGTTCGGAATTTCCAATTGAAGTTCAGAAAATTACAATTGAAGTTCAGAATTTCCAATTGAAGTTCAGAAAGTTACAATTGAAGTTCAGAAAATTACAATTGAATTTCAGAATTTCCAATTGAAGTTCAGAAAATTACAATTGAAGTTCAGAATTTCCAATTGAAGTTCAGAAAGTTACAATTGAAGTTCAGAAAATTACAATTGAAGTTCAGAAAATTCCAATTGAAGTTCAGAAAATTACAATTGAAGTTCAGAATTTCCAATTGAAGTTCAGAAAGTTACAATTGAAGTTCAGAAAATTACAATTGAATTTCAGAAAATTACAATTGAAGTTCAGAAAATTACAATTGAAGTTCAGAAAAGTTACTCATACGCCCTGGTATCTCGATTGTAGGAAAATTGTATGGATTTGTTTGAAGATTTAATAAAAATGTAAATTCTCGTATCTTTAACGCCCTTCGGGGTAGATGCATTTTTAATTCGATTAATCGCATATATGTCTTATAGGGCTTGAAACAAACGTCTATATATGCAGAAATTTGGACATTCGTTGCAAGAAAGTGCATCAAGCAATGGGTGTAAATCGAAACCGTATATGAAAAAAATGTTTGCGCATTCACATGGAATGAAACTGATGTTATTACTTTTCATGAACAATGAAGCTAAATATTTTCGGAATTGCATACATATAAGCAAATAAATTAATTATTTACATAAAATGCATTATTTCGGAATAAATACATATGTAAATAACAAGTATGTAAGAACGCGGCTGCCTTAGAGATACCATGCCGTAGTCTTTACACGTTTTATGATGCGAAATGAACATACAAATCATCTTTGTCTGAAAACACTATTATGCAATTGAAAAGTTTGAAGAATGCATCTACATATCGTCGTTTAAAGCAAAGGTGGCCAGGATTTAAGCGTAAGGGAGTCACACGACAACAACATCAATAAAAATTGCAACAACCTTCTTCTCGGAATTATAAAAATATTATTTTGCCAAATAACGGTTTATTGCAACAACATGTACTTATGTATGTATGTACATATGTACATGCATACATACTTCAGTAGATATGCTGCAGCCAGGCATTCAAATATTTTGCTAAACAACATAAACGAGGTAGCACATACATACATACATATGTACATATGTTTGTATGTATGTATGAAGGCGTAAACCGTTAAACCGTTATTTGGCAAAATAATATTTTTATAATTCCGAGAAGAAGGTTGTTGCAATTTTTATTGATGTTGTTGTCGTGTGACTCCCTTACGCTTAAATCCTGGCCACCTTTGGTTTAAAGTGCATTTTTGCGTAAGAGGTATTTTCATTTTCGCGTAGCGGACATTGGTTGAATTTTACAGGAGAGCAAAAAAACTGTTTCATTTCAAAACCGTTACTTCTTTCTGCGTACAAACTTAAATTTAAATAGTTACGTAGATCAGTTTGTTAGCTAAAATATCAACTTAGTGTAAAAAAAGAAACAAATTGAATTATTAGGACTCTTTTTTTTCATGTGCGGTTGTGCAATTTTTATTTGGCACAAAAATCACGCACAAGCGGTTAGGAAATGGCAAAATGTTCAATATAATTCTTTTTTTTAGTATTTTATAAAGAAAAAAAGTAACAAAACTTAAACTTATATTAAATTTAAAGCTAAAATTAATATTTTTAATTAAGAAAACGTAATTTTTTTTACACATTGCTGGAGAAGTCGTAAGGTAAATGTGGTAAATTGTCATAAAAGCTGTGACAATCGTAGGGCATCACTTGTTTTAAGTGTTTTAAATCTTGATATTTACTTTTTGTAATTTTGAGGTGACTTTTGTGGATTGGATTAGGAACATCCCTGTTCTATCTGGTTTATAACCTGACTTGAATGTCTTATAAATTTTCGCATAAGAATCATGGCCTACAAAAAACATGTTTTCATCGCAATGTAATAAATTAATTTTTATACACAGCTGTAATAGTACACAGATTTAAATATCTTTATGAAATTTAGTATACAGGTTCCTATCCAGACTGGGACGGTTGAAAATGGGCGAAATCGGACCATGACCACGCCCACTTTTATATATGGGTATTACAAAGGAGCCCAATAAAAACATTTTGAGCGATATCTTCGTCAATTATAAAGATAATTCAATGAAATTTTGTGGCACAAGTACCACGATAGATAGAAAACCATAAACAGAAAAAATTTGGAAAATGGGCGTGGCACCGCCTCTTGTTAGACAAAGGAATCTACGAGATTTCGGAGCCCATAACTCGACAAGTAAATGAGATATTATGACGAAAATTGGTGGACTTATTTCTACCACTTGCGGTAGTATATGTGCAAAATTTTAGCGAAATCAGTTTATAACCACGCCTACTTTTTAGTAAAAATATTTCTCGATGCCCTTCAGAAATTTGTAACGTGACATCTCTGTAAATAAAAGACATAAAGGGATGAAATATTATAATAACAAGATTATTTATACGTTTAGTCGGGTTATTGATACGAGTTTTCAAAATGGGCGTGGCTGCGCCCACTTTATGCGGTACGGGCTTTATATAAATTGCACCGTGTTTCCAGCAAACGTAAAAAAACTATGAAAGCTTACAATATTTGGCTCCACTCGAACTGAGGCTTCCTTTCTTGTTTTGTTTTTTTAATTTTTGATACCTTTAGTCATAATTTGGTTGGGAAAATTGTAAAGATTGTAGCAAAAAAACGTAGTATCAGAGCTTACCAATTAGCAACTTCATTTAATTTGTTTAAAATAATACCTGCTTGATATTTACCTGACATTATTTGTTTAAAATATTTAACTTTTGCTCCCTTTCATATAAATTCGCTATTTAATTTATTTATCTAATAACATATAACTTCGCTTGTATGAATGAACTAAAATCATACGCGGTAATGCTGCCAAATTTTAACAATACTCTTCATAAGCGATTATGAAATTTACTGTTATTATGCGTTTTTGTTGTTAGAATTGCAAAGTTTTGGTATGGATCGATAGAGCTGAGCGTCAGGAACTCAGGGTTGGAAAATCTCATTTTTGGCAAAAATGTCCCTTACTCGAAAATGAAAATACCTCTTACGCAAAAATGCACTTTAAACGACGATATGTACAACGAAGGGCGCTAAAGACACGAGAATTTACATTTTTATTAAATCTTCAAACAAATCCATACAATTTTCCTGCAACCGAGACACTATGTACATAGGGCATATGAGTAACTTTTCTGAACTTCAATTGTAATTTTCTGAACTTCAATTGTAATTTTCTGAAATTCAATTGTAATTTTCTGAAATTCAATTGGAATTTTCTGAACTTCAATTGTAATTTTCTGAACTTCAATTGGAAATTCTGAACTTCAATTGTAACTTTCTGAACTTCAATTGGAAATTCAGAACTTCAATTGTAATTTTCTGAACTTTAATTGTAACTTTCTGAACTTCAATTGGAAATTCTGAACTTCAATTGTAACTTTCTGAACTTCAATTGGAAATTCTGAACTTCAATTGTAATTTTCTGAACTTCAATTGTAACTTTCTGAACTTCAATTGGAAATTCTGAACTTCAATTGTAACTTTCTGAACTTCAATTGGAAATTCTGAACTTCAATTGTAATTTTCTGAACTTTAATTGTAACTTTCTGAACTTCAATTGGAAATTCCGAACTTCAATTGTAATTTTCTGAACTTCAATTGTAACTTTCTGAACTTAAACTGGAAAAGGTGTAGTTATTGAGTTCCCTGCAGGGTTAACATGCACAGAAAGCACAATACGAAATGTGTGTGTACTTACTCGTAAATATGTGGTTAAAGGCATAAATCAGTGATTTTTGCAAAAGAAGTTAAAAATAAGTGCTTAGTTTCTAGTGTACACTTTATTTATTAGAAAATGTACTGTATTTTATAAGAAAGAAGATCAGAAAGTGCCTTGTTTCTTTCCCACAATAAACTCAACTAGAATATTTAGAAAATAAATGGCACTTGCACTTGATGAAAGTTAGATTTCGTGAATACAAGGTGCTGCAGCTTTATTTGTTTGGAAACCAAACTTTGGATGAATAATATATAAAAGAAAAAGATTTTGGTTGAGGCCGCCTGAAGAAGTCTGATGAGGGGATGTGGTGGTCTCCGAAATGGATCCATAGATAACTTCTACCAAATAAAAAATTTTTTTCAATTTTTCTTAATTAAAACTGGCCAATAGCTCTATAAAATTCACATGAAAAACATTTAAATTTTTTGTATAATACAATTAAAATATGTATATATATTAACCTTCATTTTCTTCCTTTCAGGTATGTACTCGTTGGAATGATGACTTTTTGGTTGACAAAGAATAAATGTATGTATGTCACCTAAAGAAAAGAACTTTATGCTATTTTAGCGTAAGTAAGATTTAAAGCAACGTTATTCTAATTATAAAAAATTCAACCGGTTGTCTACCGAAGTCCACCCACCACCCCTTTTGTTAAATACGCTTTTGAGAGATTAATATTTCAATTTGATAGGCTTCCGGCAATGCTCTGCAAAAAAGATGGAGAACAAAGAGAAGTAAAGGGAGCCAGCAAACAAATGAAAAAACCAGACATTTTTATTGGATCATAAGTTATTGTCACTAAGTAATACTGCACTTGACTACTAAGCTTCGTGCTACTACATACTACTACTACTACTCACACCAGCGCATGCAACGCTGAAACTGCTTTTAGGGCTAAGCGGGCCGTGTACGTGGATTCAATAAATCTGCATACACATTCAAAAGATCGAAAAATGTCGCATCGATATTTCCAAACTCTTGCCAACTGCAACAAGGAGTGCGAGTCAGGAATTTTTTCACCTGCCTGCCTGGCGGGGTTAAATTGCCGTCTGCGTCGGCCTTGTTACTTATGTTATTATGGGCAAAGCAAAAAAAAGTGAAAGCTTTTGTAGGCGCAGATACATAATATGTAATTTTTTCGCAAAAAAAAAAAAAAAATCATCGAATATTGCGAAGCGAAGGGAAATGAATGAAGAAATCGATTTTCGAGGGGACTCTGCACTGTGGGTATGCAATGAGGAAATGTGCAAAGAAAAATCAGGATTAGAAAGCAGAATAGTTGCAAGTGAATTTCGATAAAAGGGGCATTCGTGTACATAAGGCGGACGAAAAAATCATTAAAAGTGTGTAAAACCATATAATGAAAGAAGATAGTGTACTTTTCTAGTAATCGCACGCCTTAAAGCATTTTATCCAAGGTCTGCTTGGCGCACTGACAAGCAAAAGAAAAATTTTATCAATTCCAATTTTCTTTAATTATATTTTGCTGCCAAAAACTGTACGCCAGTGTTGCCAAAATGCAAAAGCAAGCTTGCTAACAACAAAACATTAATGCGTATTGCAATAAATTTCAATTTAGTGACACATCGCAGTTTTCGAGAAAGAAAAAAATAGGCGAAAATACTCACTTTTCTATTTAGATGCTTTTTCTTCTTTGGCATTTCTGCTTTTACTTTTTTGCTATCATTTTCGCAGCCAAAGTTCAACTGCGAATAAATATTCATTTCGTTTCCTTGACTTTGGCAACAACGCACGAGAAATCTACAACAATTCGATGATGTGGCGGGGTGGCTGCATGGCGACGTGGTGGCATAAGCTAATGTCTTAAGTGACGCTGGCTGGATGGAAGGACGGACGGACAGACGAAAAATAGTACATTCTAGCGAATTCGCAAGCCGGATGTCGTCTACGCCGCCAACGTTTACTATTTGTCTATGCCGCTGTCGGGAAAGGAAACAACTGCTGGTGGGGTGCAATGCTGCACACTCCTCCCCAGCTCACTATTTTAGCGAGTCGACGGCCTTAGTATGTAATTGCGTACGTATTGTCACTTCAGTTGCTGCAAGCCAGCTAATAAAATATCTGCGCCTTGGCATTGCGGCACTTAAGTATGAATTTGTTTTATTTTATTTCACTTTATTTGTAATGCAATCCTTGTGTATTCCTTTGCACTTAAGTTGGTTTTGTCGTAAGGCTTGCGCTGCTTTGCTTCAATTGAATATTCAACCACCATTTTTTGTTTGTTTTCACTCGTTTTTCCAGCCATTATTTTCGGATTTTTCCTTATTTACTTTGGCTTTGTGTTTTGTGCTTCTTTAAATCTGCATTTGCTTTTGTAACAAAAAATATGCGCGGTTTTCTTTTTTCTTAAATTCATAAAAATAAAAATTCTCCTTTTAGCTATGAAATTTTGGCTGCCTTGGCATTTTCTATGGCAATTGCTTATTGGGTTGCACTTAAATATATTAATGCTTCCTTCACCCAGTATATACATTACTTCTCTCTTCCATTTCAACACCCCCAAAATGCCTTAAAAGTTTTTCGCAACGGATTTGTCAACAGTCTTATAGCCTTCCGCATTGTTGATTTCTATTCCCAGACGACTTTTTTTTTTTGCCCAACCACCCTTTTTGTCAAATATGTACCTCATAATTGCCCTTCTCAATCAGCTGCCTTGAACGCCCACAAAAATACGCAAATTCCTTTGAAACCAGGTGTGAGTTTTGTTTGCATTGGCGTCTGCCTTTTGCAATTCATAAATTGCAGGTATTAAAATATTTTATCCCATTCCCACTTCCTATGCTGTGAGTGGAGCTCCCCATAGACATTACTTTCGCTTACTTTGAGAATTTGAACTAATCGCATGCGCAAATTTTCAACTTTTTCCCCCAACAGAAGGGACTTTCATGAACATTAATTCAGGTATTACGTAACAACATGCAGTCATATTCACATATCGTGTGTATTTATGTATTTGCGTGTGTTTGCAGCATTTGACAGAACTTTTACTTTCATTCAATCAAAGTTTTTCATTTCAACGTCAGACATTTTACAAAGCGACCCTCCTTTACTCGTTTGCGTGAATGGTAATAATTTAATTTATTTTCCCCCATTTTAGTTTCCCTGGGGCTCAAATGGGCTAACTGCTTGTTAACATTTTACTCATGATTTGGCATTTGGTGTAGGTATTCTCATATTGTTTAACTGTCACTTAGGGATCACACATACGACTGTACGATATGTACTTTTTTATGTGGAAATACCTTTCAAAAGGTTAAAAAATGGTTAATAAAATCCATATGAAATTTCTAATTTCCGCGTGAATAACATCACAAGAATACTCGTGTTTCTAGCTTTGCTCTTTATATCGGCGAACCAATTTTTATGAAGCAACCAATTTTCAGCCTAGAGCCAGTCTTTCGTTCCTTAAGTTCGAAAATTAGTTTACTAATTTCTAATTGCATTATTTATTAAAGCACGCCCGCGGCAAATGAAGAAATCGTAACTCAAGAAACGCAAATTCTGCTTTCGGCCAAAAACAATCGCACTCAAATACACGGTTGTCGTGTGCAGCCACTAAAACCAGATTTCGTTGTAACATTTCACACCTGAATGCACACAGATGCTCAAGTATGCTCAAAAATGTCTGGCGAAATCCTTATACTGCTGCGATTGCCATCGGCTATTTCGCTTTATAATAATAATAATACAATGGCGCTATTATAACTCTGACGAGTTTTATGGCCGAGCTTCTCTCCCAATTCGAGGTGTGCTCCTTTTTGTTTTTCCTACTAATTGGGTGGACTTACAGTTTTATGCCGGCTCCGAAGGGCGAATGCATTTTTTGTGAGAAGCTTTTTCATGGCAGAAATACTCTCGGAGGGTATGCCGCCCACTGCCGAGAGGTGACCGCTGCTCTTAAAAAACCCAATACATAATTGGATTTTTACTAATTAGAAAAATTTGTTTGGCTCGGACCGTGGTTTGAACCCAAGACCTCTGGCATAGCAGGCGAGCACTCTACCCACTGCGGCCACTATTTCGCTTTACTTAGTAGTTAATGTGCTTAAATTTACTACTTTTTTGAACACTTAAGAAGTCAAAGGAAAGCGCATGAAGGCAATTGTCCGCCAATTTCTTTGAGGGATGCAAGTTTTTGTGATGCGGGGGTGTATTTGCGTTCAGGCAAGGTATAGGAGCCTAGCAAACATTGATATGGTCGTTATCTACAATCATAATTACTGGAATGATCTTTAAGCAGGAATTAAAAAAAAATTAAGTTATGGAATGGTATTTAAATTTAAGTTATGGTATGGTATACCTAATCAAAGAACGTATCTACAATATGCAAAAGCAAGCATCCAAAAAGTAATAAGTAGGTCATGGAATTTCATGTACTAAAAAATAAAAAATATGCGCATAAAAAATGCAACAAAAACTGAGAAATATGCATGAAAAATCCAAAAAAAATGCATTAATTCAAAATTTTTCAACTTCAGATAATTCATGTTTATTGAAGTTACAATAGTTAAATAAATTAGGTACAACCATTTTTTAATTAAATTTTGCTCTTACGTTGTACGTTTATACATATCGTTAGCTTAGAGTGAGACTTTTTATGAAAAACTGTATTTTTATGTAGAACGCTACAAAAATCAAATACGCACCACGCTAAACAACTCTGTGATACTTGTCATATTTCTACTCGTTGTTATTCAGTGATACGCAAATTGTGTAAAAGCCCGTCTCCACATAACTTGTTTCACCAACAAAACATCTAGCAAAACATCTCGCTAAATAACCCGTCTCCACGTGGCTGATCGTGATTCAGTTTAACATTTCTCTTTCTTGCTCTTCTTAAATGTTTGTATGTTTGCTTATTTTTGCGTTTTTGTTTTGGTCTGTGTGAGATTTCGATAGATTTTCGATACAAAATTAGAGATGACATCGATATCATCGAGGTTGGCAAGATGATTCAGAATGAAACAGTGTTTCAATCTGCACTCGCTCTCAGAAATTTGTATGGAAATTAGCGAGATTCGGCACTGGTTTCCGTGTCGAACCGAGATTGAGAGAGAAAATGCAGAAAAAAAGAGCGAAACACGTTATGTGGAGACATGGTATTAGTCCAAAAAGCGAAGAAAATTGTGGAAGTCCAAAATATTTACAATTTAAATTTTACATGAACAGAATTTTTTTTTTTTTTCATTTCGAAATTTGTTAATTTTTTGTTTTTTATCTCTCCTACAATGTTTGAAAAAAGGACGTACAAAATTTGCACTATAAGCTAGCAATATGTATGTATGTTTTTATAGATATGTACATAAATTCAGTCTTGAACATTTCATAATTTGTAAAGGTTAATCCTTATTTAACGATTCATTAACATACACAATGAAATATTTTTTCATATTCTCAAAAAGAAAACTTTGCAGATTCGATGGAAAAAAGCTCTTATACATAGAAAACGAACGTTCTACATCCACAGAGGTAATAGGAGCATGTTTGAAAACGGCTCTTTGTCGACAGGTATGCACCGTATCGAAAATACTAATAATAGCCGTGTTCACACGAAACTCTATTCGTCGTCAGATGGCTGTTATGCATGAATTTCGTTTGTATAAAACTGTCAACTAGCAAATTACAAAAATAGGGAATATAATGCGAAATATGTAATAAAAAAATGCAAACAACGCAAAATATGTAAAAATATGCAAAAACATTTGAATGCCATTTTTAAGACAATTTCACGATTCGCAAAGATTGTTTATTTATTTTGCTCTACCTAAATCTAAGAAAAACATGTATTTGCATAGATTTCCATGCCCTAGTAATAAGCAATATACGTTCATTGACCTAATCAGAAAAATTCCTGGCGTAGAAATTCACTTCCTCGACAGGGATGTGATAAGTGGGCTTTTCCTACCAAAACTGGTCGGTTTTTTTTCCTGTTGGTCGGATGGTCGGACGATTTGAATTTTGGTAGGTTTTTACCTTCCTTCAAGTAACATCACTGATTTGCTAGATTTTGCCACAACACTGTTGAAAGAACGTTTGAAAGTTCATGTATTCATGTCTCTTTCTCACAGCAACAGTTTGCTTGAATACTTTTTGTGTTTCTCTTCGGCAGAGTTTTGTGCAGTGATGTGATACGTAGGGAAAATTCCCTACATGTAGGGACATTAGTAGGAAAAAAGTGACCGTGGGGAAAAAGGACAGATTTTTATAAAATAGGTAAATGTAGGGATTTTTTGGCAAAACTGTCGATCTGAATAATGAAAACGCTGTGAAGACGAGTTAATCGCGAATCCTTTAATGGCGTAATTGGAGACAAGCTGCCGTATCGTGAAGACAAGCTTTGAGATCTTTTATTGAACTATCGGATAACACGATACTTTTTATCTGTGCATCGGAGCAAAAGATTTTTTTATTATACATATTATAGAACTGTTAAATTGCAAAAATTTTATGAAAATGGTGCAGGTACACTTGAAGAAATGGAGTCTTTATATCCCGAAACTTTCGTAAATCCTTCATTTACTGCCATGCATTTAATTCATTGTTATAACATGGAAATAACAAAAAAAAGTGTAGGGAATTTCGTGGGGAAACAGGCGTAGGGAAAAGTAGGGTTTTTTTTCTTGCTTTGTAGGGAATTTCCAAAAAAGTGTCTACCATCACTGGTTTTGTGTAAAGTGGATAAAAGAAGGTGAACGCATACGCATGAAAACCCTTTCTTCATTTTTTAGTTTGATGAAAAAGCACTATGCACTAAAAAAGATCTTAGATTCAATTTCGATATTTAATTAAAGTTCTGATCTCATTTGTATACCTACTTGGAGACCTGTTAAACCATAGTCGTAACTATTTTAAAATGTTAACATAAATTACATACACAAATTAATGTACATACATATGTACAAACGCATTCGTACCTTATTATTTTAAGCTAAACCATGTGAAAATACTTGAAGAGTGATATGTATGTATAAGTTCCTATATATGTACCAGTTAAATGAATAAATAAAAATACATAAATTTTCAAAAACCAGCTTAAATGACGAATTTTGTGAAAAAAAAATTTTGGTCGGCTGAAACCAATTTTGGTAGGTTTTTGAGACGAATTTGGTCGGAAGAAAAATTTCAAAGTGGCAACCCTGGAATTCGAGGAATCCTCGAATCGCAAATTTCTTACAGGGCTACCAAACAACGTAAATTTTACCAAAGAACGTATATTGCGTCAAAGAACGTAAGTTTAATTTACGTTATTTGTTTCTGTAAGGTTTGCGTACTTGCTAAGTAAGGAAAAATATGTTTTCATATCACCCTGTAACTTGTAGCTCAATTGGGATATTTCTGTATTTCTGTTAGTGGTTGTTGGCTTTACTACAAAGGAAATGTTGGCGCAACATGTGTATGTACCTGCAGGCTTACCACATGAAGCTAAACATATTACACTCTTTTATATGTATGGCTGTTGATTTATTATTTTCTTTCGTTTTAGCTGGTTTTAGGTACCTACTTACTTTTAGTTATTAATTATTTCATTTTATTTTATATATTGTGTGTAAATGTGTAATATTATAAATAATTTTGAGGCTTCTTATTCCCAAGTACAAACATACATATCTACATATATTATTTTCCCCTCGAATTTTGTTTACACATAATAGTTAACAACCCTTTTTATCACAAGAAAACCTCTCCGGGTATGCATTCCTCTTCATCACTTCCACTGCCACCACCACCGCCAAGTATCAAACCTAGAAGATCACTCAATGTAGCATCGCCGATCATATCATTCACCAAAGGCACCACATGTGTATTCGACATCTCCTCCATTGCTTCCTTATTCTCATTAACCGCCAACAGTATCCATTCTTCAATAATCTCATTTAGCTTCTTATTAACAATTTTTATATTTGATAAATTCTCGAATTCCGATTTCACATTACCAATGCTGGCGCTGACTTTTAACTCCTTCAAGCGCAGCTTATTAATCATATTGTACTTGGCCGTACCAACAACAACCAAATCCTCAATGGCAAATTTGGCACCACCATTGCGACCAAATTCTATTTTGTTCCTCTTCTTCATGTCCAAATTCATATCGTAATTTGTAATGAAATGCACTCGATGCCATCTAAATTGGAAGTTGACTTTGCTGCGGACCACATTAATTCTAAATTGATCGATATCAAAGCCGTCCAGGCCATAAAGTATGAAATCATCGATTTGGCCAGCCAATGTAAGGTCATCTGATTGGAGAGAAATCTCACGATGCGACAGGCGAGCGGGCGATAGTGGTCCCAAACCCAGACGGGGGAAGCCACATGGCATTTGCTTTTGGATTTTCTCGATGTACTCAATGACTTGACTGGAAACCGAGCGACTTTGAGCTGTGGAAATGAGATTTGTGTATTATAAATATTAGGTGGCAGTTCTTAAAATTTATAAGTAATATCATTTCTTTCAATTTAAAGAATCAAGTATAGCAGTGCCACATGACACTCCTTATCTACACACAAACAAATATACGGACTCTTATGGGATTGTAGGTACATACATATGTATCTTCTTAACTTTTTGATCGACATCAATACTTAATTCATTTTAATTAAAAATATTTAATTGCCTTGTTTAGATATTTATTTGCTAATCTCATTGAAAGCAATTGAAAAAAAAAAAAAAAACAATTTTTATTTACTTCATTATTACCGATAAGGAAATTGTATGTACCTGAATTTATTAAAAAAATGTATTAACCGAGATTAGATTAGCGTTCATTAATCGAGGTTATAAACTCTTACACCCGCAAGCGAATAGATTAGCGCAAGTTTTCTATGGATTTTTCTAGCACTTTGTATTGGATTACGGCATGCGACAGGATATTTGACGTTTTCAGCACAGCTAGAGACTCCACTTGCATTCAGTCACGCATTTTCTTCATTGCGAACTGGTTAACTCAACTATTTTGATTTTCTAGTTTTCCATTGGCACTCATTCCACAATCATCTCATTTATTAAAATTTATTTCACTTCGTTGCATTGCGATTTCCGTCTTTTGCAAATCTATCGGTTCGATTGCACTTCCTTTTCAAACAAGTTCAAGTTTCGAAAGCTCATTTGCTAATCAGGGATGCCACTTTTGGGCTTTTCCTACCAAAACTGGTAGGTTTTATACCTTTTGGTAGGTTGGTAGGACGATTTGAATTTTGGTAGGTTTTTGCCTTCGTTCAACTAACATCATTGATTTGCCACAACACTGTTGAGAAAACGTGTCTTTTCAGTAGAGCTTTGTCACAAAACTCTGCTAAATAGAAACGTTTTCTTAGAGCTTCTATACTTTCCGGATACTCATTGACTTTGTCCGAATATACATACATATCTCTTCTCAGCCGTCCCCACATTGGCCTCTAGCTGGCATAACAACAGACCACTGCCTCATGAGCATCCATGGAACGCGCATGGTTCTCCTTACAAACAATTTCTGTCGCATCTGCAGGGATGATGAAGTATAATGCGTAGGGCACTACCTATACTCTTGTCCCGCGCTGTCCAATTCCAGGCACGCTTGCCTCCACAAACACAGCTGGAGGAGATTGGAAACAGAAAGGCATCTGATATTTTACGCTATGCGAAGCAAACCAGGTTGTTCGTATACATGGTGTGTAATGAATAGCTCCACGTGGTATCACAACAAGTCATCAGACCTACGTAGGTAGTAAATGTGTTTGCTGTACCAAGTGGAAACAATGCCCGCTATTTCCTTCGATAAATCTTCTAACATTTCCTTGAGGATCAGTTGCTTGCCCTCATTATTTCTCAAATGTTATTCCACAAAATGTAAATCCTGATTTCCTCCAACCTGTCGGAGTATGGCTTTGTTCAGAAACTCAGTTTGAAGCGCAACCTGCATTTGTTGTACAAGCATAAAAGTAAATTTTTCAAAAAAAAAATAATAATAAACTTTTTTTTATTTTAAGCGGTAAAAAAACAAGTATCCGGTTACTGCGGGGTGGTCGGTTACTGGCACAGTTTCCCTAGATGAATTTGTTGAATATGGTTAAATCTCATATTTAAAAAAAAAAAAAATTGGTAGGCTCGACGTCATTTTGGTAGGTTTTTGGTAGGAAAAAAAATTTCTTAGTGGCATCCCTGTTGCTAATTCGATAATTTTCGTTTTCTGCTTTTTAATAATTGTTTTTTTTTTTTTTTGCCAAACTCACCGTCAACACGCTCTTGAAACTCGTAAGCGCTGGTCGCTGCCACAAACGCCAGCAAAGCCAACAGGATTTTCATTTTGAAGAAAACTTAGTAAGTAAATTAGACGTGCGTTTCGAATGGAGCAAGGAAACCGAATGTTTGCAAAGGCGATTCGCTTGGATTTATATATTATTTAGCTTGTGGTCAGCTATTTTTGCGGCTAATTTGTAAACAAATATACATAAGTTGATTTGATAAGAAAACAAAAAACAATTTTTAATCTTGCGCTAATAAATATAACCGCCTTTTATGATGTCCTCGAATTTTAACTATGTATGCAATACTTCACCTATGTACTATATAATTTTGGCTGTTTCAACATAATGTTGGCGGAAATATCAACAATGATTAACAAGCTTTAGAAGATTGTGTTCAATAAACCAGTCAATATTCAAATCTCTTTCATAAGGAAATTCGCACTCCTTTTTAAATACTCTTATTTATATTCGTATGTCCATATATTTTTATAAGCTTCCAGTACAAAGAGAAACTCTTTAAAAATTAAATTCGCTATGAAAAATCTCAATGTTCTCAAGATTCTCATACTTTTTGATTATAAGGCTTCGAGTACACCAACTCAATTAATCCCAAATGAAACCAAATTAATACTTTCGTCTCATTGAGAGTCTCATCCTCTATCTTCATGTTCATTTATTGTTAAATAACTTCACATGTTTCTCTTTATTCGTTACAAGAACTTAATTTCATTCCTGCCCAACTCCAAACTCCAACTCCTCTCATCACTGCCTTTGTACATTGCATTTCTCCTTTCCTTCAGCGCCACTGCCACTGCCACTGCCACCACCTCCCATCGCACCAGACAAATTCATTTGAGCTAAATGGGCATTTATAATTGGCACCGCAGTTGTTTCAATCTTATCGGCAATTTCTTCTTCATGCTGATTGACTCCCGTTTGTACCATCTCAGCCAAAAGCTCGTTCATGTGCTCGTTAATATCACCTTGTCCCAAAATACCCTTAATATTCGATTCGACATCGCCGATGTGTGTACGAATGTTCAAAGTCTTCAATTTCAATTTGCCGCTCATAATTCCGAACGAGTATTTGACGCTGCCGGTGATAGTCATATCTTTAATAGCGAATTGAGCTGGACCCTTGCCGATTGCGTTAACGGTGAGACCATATTTCTTCAGCACCAAAGCCAAATCATAATCGGTTTCCACATTAACGTTATTGAAAATGAAACGGAAGCTAACTTTGCTGGTGAGCGCATTGATTTTAAATTGATCGATATCAAAATCGTCCAGACCGTTCAAAGTGAAGTCGCTAACAGTGCCCTTCATTTGGAATTCTGGCGTGCTGACATCGACCTCTTTGTGTGCAATAACGAGTGGAGTGAGTGGCGGAATGCCGTACTCGGGAAAACCGCATGGCATCTCATCACGCATATTTTCGATAGCTCGTACGGCTGCACTGGAGAGCGAATGTTGAGCTGAAAATATTTGTTAATTGTTGCTTTTAGTTGAAAAATATAATCGTTAAAAATTAGTGCTCTTTGAGAATGAATGTTGGATGAAAACCATTAAAATTCAATACAAAACCCTTTAAAAAAAAGTCAATATATACTCACATACTCCCACTTCTGCAGATGTCGCTAGGGCCACGGCGGCCAAAAGGATCAATAAGGTTCTCATTGTAAATACAAACTGTTCGTGCGAATAACAGTTTTTAAACTAATCCCTAATTGGCAATGGCGCTCTGCTTTTATAGATTAGATTAAACTAAAACTGCGAAGCGTAGAAGAATAATCAGACACTCAGATAAAATTCCGTCGACTACAAGTGACCAATATTAAATCAAAACAAGTAAGAGAGCGGCTGTCTTCGGACGTACCGAAGACTTCATACCTTTCATGAAATGGGAAAATTAAAAGTTACCTGCATGGTCTGATTTTGTTTAATTTATAATTTCAATTCTCTGGTTATTTATGGAAAGTTTTATTAGAAAAAATAATATTAAATGGAGAAGCTATAGCCCAAAATGTCCATATCTGGACAATCGGTTGTATGGCAGCTATATTTTATAGTGGTCCGATCTTGACAAGTGGCAACTTTATTTGAGTCAATATGGGTACAAGCAGGGCCGCCGAGAGAAAATCCGGGCCCGGGGTAAAAAAAAAAATACTACGGCCCCCATACTAAATGAACCAATTCTCAAAATCAAAATTCAATGAATATATAGTTACGAACTTTATCTATACATTAAGTAATACAAATCAAGTAAATATGTTTACCTAGAAATATACATATTAGGGTGGGTCCAATGTATTGTTCAAAGGGCACATCCAGTTTCTGAATCCATGGGTCATAATGAGTAATATTGTCCATGGAACCATAGGTCCGAATGAATTCAAATTTATGCTGTAAAGCCGACGCCAAAAACCAACAATTCCTTAAGTGGTGTGCAGACACGTTAAGAGATTTATAAAACTTGTTGAAATTTAAAATGATTTCTATCTACGAAAGGTGATTAAATGTGTTGTTTGTTTATGTTCTGTAAGCAAAAAGCTTGGATATCATTTTGAAATTCCCGGGCCCTCTAAAGCCCAGGCCCGGGGTAATTGACCCCCTCAACCCCCCCCCATCTCGTCGGGCCTGGGTACAAGTACTTCAAAGTTTCATGTCCTTAGCTGTTTAGATGAAGTAGTTATACCTCAAAATGTGTATATTTGAACAATCGGTTGCTTGCTATATGTTATAGTGGTGGGATTCGGCCGATTCCGAGAAACGGTCAATCAGGCCCGACGAGAGGGGGGGGCTGAGGGGGTCAATTGCCCCGGGCCCGGGCTTTAGAGGGCCCGGGAATCTCAAAATGATATCCAAGTTTTTGCTTACAGAAAATAAACGAACAACACCTTTAATCACCTTTCGTAGATAGCAATCATTTTAAATTTCAACAAATTTTATAAATCTCTTAAAGTGTCTGCACCCCATTTAAGGAATTGTTGGTTTTTGGCGTCGACTTTGCAGCATAAATTTGAATTCGTTTTCTGTTGCAACAGAAAAATTCGGTATGATGCAAATTCTTATACAGCGATATGGGTATATCCTGGGCGTTTCGGACGGTATGTTCGCACGATTTTTTGAACTTTTGAGGCAGAAATATCGCGAAATATTGTATCGTTTTATGATAAAAGGAAAGATTTAGGCCACAGCTAATGATTAAAGTATGTTAGCGACAGAAATTTAGTTTAATGCCTCTGTTTTAGCCACTTAAACTGCGTTCCGGACGCTACAAAAACACGTCCATTTTTTTTTTTTTTTTGAGTGGCTAAAACAGAAGCCTGGCATAGCAGGCGAGCACTCTACCCACTGCACCACAGCGGCCATGTATAGATAAATTAAAGTTCGTAACTATATATTCATTGAATTTTGATTTTGAGAATTTGTTCATTTAGTATGGGGGCCCTTAGTTATTTTGACCCCGGGCCCGGATTTTCTCTCGGCGGCCCTGCGGTCAATTACACATAACAATAAACCCGTATACCGAATTTCATTCAGATATCTCATAAAGTGAGGGACTAGTTTGCATTCACACGGACGGACATGGCTAATCGACTCAACTCATGATTCTGATCATGTCGGGATATATTTTGGTGGGTCTCCATGCTTCTTTCTGGTACTTTCGACAAAACTGTTTTGGTACAAAGTTATAATACCATTTCATTCTCATGAAAGGTAAAAAAATGGGGGGAAAATCAATAAATCTGAGTTAGCTCATCTATTCATGGAATTATTATCAAAATAGCGAAATTTCAGATTATTGTACCATATTTACATACATTTGTAAGTATGTATATAGCTAATACAATAAATCATATAAGCGTTAAAATCTAGCTTATCTTAACAAAAATTATAAGTATCTTGCGTTTAATAAATCATAAAAGTATAAATAAACCAGCGTAACATTTGGATTAATATATATAAAAGTGCTTGAAGTGAAGTGGATAAGTGTCAGGCTTCTCTGGCTCTGCATTGTTGTTCTTTTGCTAATACTTACAAGGGACCTATTTGCATATCTCTAACCACAGTTTTTAGGCCCGCCATTTTTTATACGTACGATTTAACTTTTTGATAGAAAGCAAAAAGCGCATATTTGGCTAATTCCATGACGTGCTTGTACCTCGAACAATATTATCTACTAATAAAATATCATACCAAACAAATAAATATTGTATTTGACAGTTGACTTTTCCAAACACCTGTTTTGTTGCTTTTAAACGTGCCTTCTTATCAGCGATTTTTAATTAGAAAATAAACTTCCAGATATTCAAATGGGGCCATGCGCGCTTAATCTGTGTCTGTACAAATTCCGCAAGAAGCCAATTAATCTTGTGTTCATATTTCTTAAGCATAGCTGACGCTTGTTCGCCGATGAAATTATTCATCTCCTTTGTTATGGGTCTGGAGTTGAGAACACCGTGTGCCTCGGAACGTATATTGCCCATTTGCAATGCCATTTGAATGTCATAAATGCGCAAAGAGCCATTCAACTTCGGCAGTTTGAAACGGAGTGAGCCGCTTATACGCAAATGCTCGAATATGAATTTGAAATCACCCTTCGCGATATAGTCCAATGGTACACCGAACAGATCGAGCAACTCGACCAAGAAGTAAAAATCAAATTTTCCCATGGCACTGATAGAGGGAAAGATGAAATCAAATTCGATGTGCCGTTTTCTTAAATGGAAATTAACATTATTGATTTTCATGTTGTTGAGATTGAAAACTTGTAAATTCTTGATTGAATTGCGGCAACTGTAATGGTAAAAACAAAATTTTCATGTTTTGAGTCTAAATATGAGAGTCGCAAACACTTCACTAGGTAAGCATTTGCTAGAGTAGAACTTACGTAAAGTTGTCAGCTTTAAAGTTCATTTCAATATCCTTATTTCGGTATGGCGCTAAACTTGGAATGCCGTATTCTGGCCAACCCTCGGGCATTTGTTTCAGCATTCGTTTTATAGTCTTCTGAATATGTGCGGAGATAGAGAAAGGGTTAAAGCCTGCAAACGAAATATTTCGTTATAAAACTTTTATAAAATTAATTAAGTAATTAATTAAGTTTCACTCGGCATTAAATAATTTTATTTTTAAAACTTAAATGGCAAATTATTATCTTTTATACCCTTTTTAAAATATTTTTTCCATTCATGAACATCTTCATAATCATCATTATATTTCAAGTATTTCGTACTTATCACGGGAAGAAACAAGAGATTCGCTGCCAACAAAAATACAAACTTTTCCACTAAAATCATTTTTGCAAATTTTTTTTGAATTTTTTCAATTTGCGGTACTAAGTGGTGTTTTGCCGGTTGTTAATTAAGACTAAGTACGATTTCAATGTTTATGTTTTATATACATAGCTCTATGAAATAAAAATACAAACGTGTTTTTTCTTTTTTTGGCTGTTCTTATTTATTCAGCTTATTGCTTCCTTCTGCCTGAAGCATTTGTTTCTAATGAATTTTCTTCCAAAAAATTCTGTTCATGCCAAAACGTATTTAACGTGGGGTTTGGTATCGTTAACATAAAATACGTATTTGCTCTTAGGGACGCAATTTTGTAAAACACTTGAACTACCAAGTTTATTTTAACAAGTATTTTTGTTTTGTTGTGTGTTCAAAAAAAAAAACATTTTTCTTGAAAAGTGTTAAGCTAAACAAGAATCAAGTAAATATTTCTGTGCCCGCAAATTAAAGTAGCCTAACTCAAAATATGGTGAACGGAGAAAACTCAATTTTTTGTCAAAATTCAAACCATTGGACCAATTCGGATTTTTAAAAGCGGAAATAATGGATTTGTAGTGTTAGAGAAGGAATAGTTGTGAACCAAAAATCTTAAAGCAAGGTTAATTGCAAAAAATTGTCTTTTATAACTTAAGTGCTTTTATTGGATGCAATTTTTACGAAAAGCAGAATTAACTCGAGCTAAGTTCTTTTATTGTGTTGAATTCTTCCCAATAAGGTTTTTATTTCCATTTAACTCGAGTTAAGTGTTTTTAAGCGTAGACCTACGTTCGGGTCGAAAACGACCCGAAACGCCCATTTAAGTGGATATAACTAACTAAGTAGTGGAATTAGAGGTCTTCGAGTTTTTGACTTTTAATTTTTGTTTGAAATGAATGAAATAAGATAAAAATCGTTTCGCTAATCATTGTTGTTTGGGCCTGAAAAAAATAATCCATAATCCTACGCCGCGGATCGTTTTCAACCCGAACTGAATTTGCGTTTTATTTTACCGAATACTGAAAAAGGTATGGTACTAGGGAAATCACCACAAGAAGCTTGGTTTATCCGGAAATGATTAATGAAGACTCCCAAGCGAGAGGTTCAAAACTATAACAGCTGGAACCGCCGAAAAAAGGGGCGCGGTAGCACTACTGTTTGATAGAAAACAGCTGGTAATTGTGATGGAATCGACATATAGAGTCATGTGCAAAATACATATGTTTATAAACCCAGTGATGAATCTTTATATTCGTTTGTTTTTTTTTCGTTCAATTAAGCCATGTCTACAGCACACTCCATATGCGCATGACCAGGAACCAAAAACTAGTGATAAATTTTCCCAATGTTAGTATCACCTTGCATGAAGATTTAAAACATAGTACTAATAAAAGAGTTTTGGTTTTGGCCAGGACAGCAACCGCTATAAAAAACGACATGTTTAATATTGAATGGTAAACTATTTAAGTGTTTGAATAAGCACGATGCTATTCCATTGCCACCACAATTTGCAAGGGTCTCATGCCACATATAACACGTAGGTTGTCCGGAAACACAGTCATGTACAGTTAAATAAAAAGTGTATAAAGCGTTTACAAAAATATTCAGAAGATCACAAAAAGGTGTAGGAAGGCATAGGCTAATCAGCACTATCTGACCCCGTGTCCGACTGACTATCGTTAAAAAATGAGTCCTTAATTGAGTTGTCGCTACTATAATCCATATTTAGAAAGTCTTCTTCATCCATGTTACCAGGATCCATACCTTGTAAAAGGACACACGATTAAAGTTTAATAACAATAATAACTAGCCGAAGGCCTGAGTTGCCAGTGCTATATAAAAAAATATCTGTTAGTTTCTAGCTTTTAAGCTTAACTATCAATATTAATAAATAAATAAAAAATAAAAATAAAAATACACTGGCGATATTAAAACTTTGCCGAGCTTCTCTCCCAATTCGAGGTGTTCTTCTTAACTATTGTTTTTCCTACAATTTGTGTGGACCTACAGTTTTATGCGAGCTCCGAACGGCGAATGCGTTTTTTTTTTTTTTGTGAGAAGCTTTTTCATGGCAGAAATACCCTCGGAGGGTATGCCACCCACTACCGAGAGGTGACCGCTATTTATAAAAACCCAATAATTGGGTTTTAATCAATTAGAAAAATTTTTTGTGGTGTTTGTCCGGACTGGGTTAGAACCCGAGACCTCTGGTATAGCAGGCGAGCACTCTACGCACTGCACCTCAGCGGCCACATTAAAGTTTAATTGATGAAAAAAGGTGTTTTATGTTTGCAGTATATAATAATTAATTGAATTTCTATAATATATATCCTTGAAAAATCTCTTATCTCAGTTTATCATATCCACTTGCTTCCAACAAAAAAACCTAACTGAAGATAATAATGCATGAAATGAGAAAAGTATTCTAACAAAAAAACCTAACTCAAGATAAATTGTGTAAAAATAAAAAAAAAATCACTTAAAATAACCTATTTCCACTTAGGCTATGAAAAGAAAATTGACAAAAAAAAAATTATAATTCCTAACTCAAGTTAGGTTTTTTTAATAGACTGAAAACGCAAATAAATACGTCCATGAAGTACCCACATAACTCTAGTTAGGATGTTTTAATAAAACGATTTTTCATACAATACTAGACTTAAGAAATTTGCTAGAGATAAGTTGTTTTAACTGGTGCAAAATGTTTCTATCTGAGTTAGGATAATTTTTATGTCTTAATAACTTTTTAATTATTACTCCGATTTAAATGGGGATAAGACAGATCGGTGGGGTATCCTCCAAAGATTAACACTATAACAATAACTCAATTTCGCGTTATCTCGAGTTAGGCTACTTTAATTTGCGGGCACAGATTTGCAAGACAGGGTTAATGTTTCATTTTTAATTATGTGGCCTTTACACGGGTCGAAATCGATTAATTTTTGCAGTTAATATTTACTCAAGAAAAAAAAAAGGTTTGGCATAAATGGAACTCTTATATATACATAAGTGCACAGGTGAAAAGGCACTGAGAAATATGTATGACACCTGATTGGAACATACATAGATTGAAATAGAAGATGATTGTAAATTGGTGGCTTCGGTGGCGTTTGCAGTGTTTCTCAATTGATCAATCCTCATTGGAACTAACCATAGCCCTGCCTCGTGTTTTGACTATTGTTCTCGTTCCGTTAAAACACTTGAAAATCAATCCAATAAATCAAATTAATTCTATCTTTATGGCTTTATGAATGAAATATTTTTTTTTCCTAAAATGTAATCGAGTACAAAGTCTGAGAATATTGCTAAATCTAAGTACGCAATCAACTCATAGGGGATAATCGGATTAAATGTGTAAGAGAATTTATGAATTGTTAACGCTCTGCACTATAAAAAGCCGCCATCAATGTAACAAATATTTATTCCATAACCATCAAGCAAAACAAATTTTTTGGCGTGGACAAAGTTTCTAAAAACAAAAAAATGCGTATTATTTTCATTATTTTATTTGGCCTTTGGGCCTTGGCTGCCGCCGCGAATGAAATCGAAGATTTCGCTGAAGATGAGATCGAAAGCTCCGGCGATGACTTCGCTGAAAATAAGATCGAATACTCCGTCGAAGATGAGTATGGGGCTGGCTCGTATGAACAGAGTAAGTAGAGTCAAAAAGCGAATATGTATGTATGTGCAGTTAATATTTCTTTTCTTTGTCACTTCACTCTCTTCCTCACCCTCAAAACAGTACAAACATCTGGCTTGATTCTAAATTCTCAGGTCAAAAAAGCCCTTAAGAATATGGTTAAGCAAATGCCGTGCGGTTGGCCTGAATATGGCATACCTCCTCTAGCGCCCTACACCAATGCAGATCTTCAGTTGCAATTGTCTAACTCCGTTGTCGAGTAAGTGCTGGCGGCTTGTACTAAACGATATTAGATACTGTCACAAATGATCTAAAATTACAAAATTACCTTCTTTTATTCCACCAATTAAAAGATCTATGCTACAGTTTATTCGTTTCCGTTTCGATGGCTTGGACCGCATGATTATCAAACAGCTCAAAGTTAGTTATACATTCAAACAAAAGGTGAAATATCACTTCCTATTCAAGGAACTAAAAGCCACCGCTCATGCCTTCAACACCAGCACATTCATCGACATGCTGCAGGAATATGGTGTGTCTGTGAGCTATGAAGGCTCCGGTCCGCTCGCATTCACTTTGCACGATTTGTCAATTAAGGGCGAATTCAAATACAAAATGCCGTTCTTGTGGGGCTCCATCAAGATCTACAAATTCGAAGCTATTGTCGGTTTAGGTGGCGTAACCTCAAACATCGGCGGTATTCTGGGCAATGGAAAACTGAATCGCATGATCAACGACCAGATAGAAACTCTCATACCTGAATATATAAATGGAAATCAAAAAGCGATTAGTAAACGTATTGAGGAGACTGTCGTGCCGGCCGTCAATGCAAATTTGGAAGGACATAAGGTGTGGTGGTTGTTTGGTCAAATGGGCGGTTCGTCGGGCAAGTGTCACCCACAACCGGCTCCATGGGCTGCGCTGGAATAATAAGCAAAAGCGATGTTTGTAAAAATTCAATGTGAATAAACATTTTTCAAAAAAAAAAATTAGTTTTAATGACAAGCAATGTACTGTTATGCATCATGTTCAGGTGGTATCCTTACATGGAAAAATCAGCCAAGGTGCCTAAAATTTCTCAGACTATGTAGAGCGTAACGAAAAATAACAAAATTTTCCTATATTTATTGTAACAATAAATTTAAATGTTTTATCAAAACACTTGCTAATCTAAACTTGGAACTAAGTCATAATCGTTAGAAAAAAGCGCTGAGGGGCATAAATCAGAGTTGCGCGATAATTTATTAAAATATTTTAATAAAGAAAGCAGTTGTAGGGAACTGCGTAGATTGTAATTTTTTACTTTTTGCAACACCTGTTTAACAAATTTTAAAACATATAAAAGACATTTGTAAAGCTGTACGAAAATCAGTTGATCCGCTGAAATTCAACCAACGGCAGGGTTAATTAAGCAGATTTCTGTAAACTATTAAAATGAAGTACTTTTTATTGCTGGCGTTTTTGGTTGTAGCCCTCGCAGGCACCATACAAAATCCCGCAACAGATCTTTTGCCTTTCGACGACGATAGCGAAGTGGAAGTAATCGTTGACGATGAAAATGCCGTACAAGAAAGTAAGTCTTATCTATTTTATAATTTATAAGTAAATGAAACCAAACTTTTTATCTCGACAGTTGCGCCTCAATTCATTTTGTCGTGGCAGGCTCGTCGTGCCATTCGTAGATTCCAGAAGCAGATGCCATGCGGCTTCCCAGAATATGGTGTGCCACCTTTGGCGCCATTGAAGAAGCGTGAGCTCAGCTTGAGTTTTAAACGGGGTGCTCTGGAGTAAGTAAATTGACAATTGTTAAAATTTATTCTTAATGGTTTTCACATTTTTTGTTTACAGTACCACAGATGTGTTTACGCGTTTCCGTCTCGACGGCTTGGATAAATTCAAAATCAAAAAATTCAAACTTAACATGTTTACATCGAAAGTTACTTTCGACTTCAACTTCAGACATCTACAAGCTTCTGCTCCTCACTATACCACCGACACCCTTGTTGATCTCTTGAGCGAATTCGGCGTTTCGGCGCAGTACGAAACCGACGGCGCACTAGATTTTGGCTTGAGAAATTTACGCATTGCTGGTATCCTGAAATACAAACTACCTGTTTTGTTTGGATCCATTAAAATTAAATCTTTGAAAGTCAGTGTAACTTTGGGTAGCAGTGAGTCGAATATAACTGATCTCTTAGGTGAAGGCAAATTGAATGAGCTCGCCAATAAGAAACTTGAAAAATACATCGAGTCGAGTATCAATGATAACCAAGAATATATTACGAAGACTATTGAGGAAACCGTTGTGCCACCTGCGAACAAAGCGCTGAAGGGAAACGACTTCTGGACCTTGTTGGATTGGATTATGAACAGCGATGATGCAGAGCACGAAGATGATCCAATTAAAACGAAGTGTAAAGCGCCGAAGGATCCTTGGGCTTAGAATGTCAATGATTTGAAGAATATCTTATGCGTAAATCTCTGATAAAAATTTTGTTTAGATACGTCTAAGTAAGTGGCGAAGCCATAAAATAAAACTAAATCCTTTTTTTTCATAAAAAGTAAATTATTATTATTTGTATCGTGCGAAGAATCTCCAAGAGCGTTAAATATCGTGAGCACCGTCTGCTTTTGTTATTTATTTCACATTTCTGACTTTATTACTCCTTTCTAATCTACCTTAGAAGCAATATTATGCCCCTAATCCAAAGTATATTGCCCTACCGATTTATATGTTGTTAACACATTTATCTCGATAATCGCTGGTATTATCGCTTCAATAAGCACCGATAACACAGTTGTATAGATTTCTGCTTTGAAATTGAATGGCAATTATTCAGACAGTTTTCTTTAAGCTTTTGGACAAAAATGAACGCAATTTCGTTTATGTTTTGCGCCTTGGTGTTTTCACCACTAGTGCACTGTAAACTACTAACCCAAACTGAAGATGTCGAAATTGGAGCGCGAACAATTTTCGATGATGATCTGCGCGAGATCGTCGAATTCTTGCGCCTGCAAATGCCTTGTGGCTATGCACCTGCTGATATTCCGCCACTGGCGCCTTTATATGCCAGCTACAAAGATCTGATATGGCTAACGGATAATGTGAAGTGAGTTTTTTTTTCAAATTCATTTTTCACCTAACAAATCGTTTCATTTGAATCGAACTGCTCTTAATCAGCATTCTTAGTAACGTCACCAATCTCAGCATAACGGGACTAAATGAGTTTGACGTGCGTCAACTACATTTCAACAATATATTTCGTAAAGTTAAATTCGAGTTCAACTTCCCGGAAGTTCTAATACTAGGCGATTATAAAGCTGATATAATAACAAAAATTCGCAATGCGACCGTAAATATTTATGGCAATGGTGAATTGAATTTGGCGCTGAGAAATTTACGCTTTAATGGGAGTTTTGTGTTGGGTCCTAAACTTTCAGGCAGCGTGGAATTATCGAAGTTTAAAGTTAGCACAGCGCTTGGCGACGTGCAGTCCAAATTGACAGGTCTGATGAACAGCCGTTTGAAAGCGAAACTATTGAACTTGTGGATAGAAGAATTCATTAATTTGACATTCAACGACAGTCCGGATGAGGTCAACGCTGTACTGCAACGATGGATAGTTCCCGGGGCGAATAAGGTTTTGGATAAAGTTCCAGTGATTGCAGTGCTTGCATTAATATTTGGCATTATTGACGGTTCGCTGCCTCAGGAGTGTCTGTGTTAATGGCATGGTACAATAATTTAGAGGTAGACCCGGTGGCGAATTCAGAAAATACTTTTTTTATTTACAAAAGTAGAGTGTAATGTCAAAATGAAAGCGAACCCACATCATGGAGGAGTACCAAGCGAATACAGATTTTAACAACGGCGAAATATCATTTTGGCATTACCAACTCCAATAACAAAATACATGGGAAATTTCTGAATTCGCCGCCGAGCCCACCTGGTAAATCTGCCTTGGTTAATGGAACCATTTTGTATTTGCTTATAACTTTGAGTTCTTTAAAATTTTTCGATGTAGATTTAGTAGAAGCAGCGTATTTTTATAGCTCAAGTTGCACTATTGATTGAGACACTATTATATGAATTTCTAAAGCATATGGCGTATTTATACTAATCCAAATATGTATGTAACAGAAATACAAAGTAGGTATGTACATATCAGCTGGCTAAGATTCGTTCTGGCTCATTTAATTTGCAATTTATGTCCTAAAAAGAACAACGGCGGCGGACAATCCGCTAATTGCATTAGCTGTGATTTGAAGACTAAAACACTGAAAAATCAAAAGCAACAACCAGAAATTAGAAAGAAGAAAAAAAATTTATAGAAAGTAGAAAAGTGTGTGAATAAATAATAGAACTAAGACAGAGCTCACGTTACGCATTGAAACGCTCGATTTTGTCAATGACTACTTTGAAGTGATGAAAATGTCCTAAGGTTTTATGACATCGGCAGCTAAATATATACGTTGTACTTTGTAACAATTGCAATTGACTTCGACGTCAAATAAATTAACGATTATGTTTTGCTTGCTTTTGTGGATCCTATATAGGATTTCTTATGCTTTTTTCGGCATTAAAGGCATTAAACATTCACTTACTTTCCTTCATAACAGCCATCTTACTATCGCCGCCAACTGACATTTCGACTGCAGCTTAGTTAGATATCCTTTATTTTTTACACAGCTTTCGTTTCTGGCATTAATGTCACTAGCGCAAGACTGGCGGCATTGGTGATTGTCGAGTTCGTGAACAGGCGGCTGCAGTGGCGTGGCCAAACGTTTGTCACAATCTCAAATTGGCTGCATGCTGAGCGCGTAGTCCGGTCAATGTTTTAATTTTTCCGCCATTTTTTTTGTCGGCTCTACCAGTTCTAAGCCAATGTGATGCTGCCGTCTGGAAATGCAGACTGCTACCGAAAGCGTGTATGTATGTAAGTAGGTTACAAATATTGCGGACAAACAAAGGTGTGATTGTTGTGTGTGTCAAAACCATTGGATATCCCGCTGGCAGATTGGTTTTATTTTTAATTTTTTTATTTTAACATTCACGAGTCCATTCCGTGGTCTGTATATACATACATACATTGTATTGTATGTACCTACACATTGCTTCCACTTTGACTTTTGTTATGAGATTGAATTGTATCGTATATAAATCGGATTAAAACGCTGGTTTAATTATGATTTATTGCGCAGAAGAATAGGTAATGGGCAGAGATTTAAATAGAGTCAGCGGTTTTGTGTCCCTTTTGCATATGATTAGTGTAATCAAATGCAGATTTATTGATTATCAATTGTGATTGATCCCTGTCACATTCAGGACAAAATATTTGTGCGATCATGTATATACCTACCTACATGTATAAATATATCTACGAAGAAAAGATACTTACCTATCCGTTGCCATTTACTTAAGAACAATTTGTTTTATACTTATTGGCGTTTACTCAAAATAAACCAAAGATTTTAACACTTCCAATTTTTGTATTCTCCCTTACTACTTTTCTGTTTTCATCTTTTTCTTATAGCTTTCATTTTCAATTTTCCTCTCTATCTCACTTTGATGCCAAACTTCAGTGCACAAGTTGAAACTGAATCTTAATGACCACAATGTGTGCCACTTGCCATTAATCCGTTTGTCAGCAATGTGGTAGAAGCCAAGTAGCCGTAATATACTCGTATTACCTCATTCAAAGAGACATACAAATAAGCTTGAGTTTTTAACCCAGTGGATGCTTTTCTTCCTTATTTTGTATTACTTTCTTGTTTTAATATTTGTGCACACGGCGATCGAAATAGGGAGATAATCTAGGCACAGACAGCATTATTTCTTACGTAGCCGGTAAGGCGCCGACAGACACATTTCAGCAAACGCAACATTAATAGACGAACAAATGTCAAATAAGGATTTCTTGACTCTGAAAGTAAAGAGTCTATAAGGGAAAAGTGAAATGGCATGGATTTAAAGAATACATACCTACATTTTACAACACATTTCAAAAGAGATTTTTAAATTCTTTTTTTTTTTTTTGTGTCATCATCAATTTGATTACAAAATTTAAAATCTATATATACATATGTATGTATATAAAAATGATTTGGTATTTAATTGTAACGCTAAAACTTGAAAACGGCTGAACCAAATCAAATACTTCCTTAGGGTGGTTTGTTTGTTGTTACCCGCGAAGGTTTAGTCGAAGAAAAAATTAAAAAATGTTAGGGGGGCGTGGCACCTCCCATACAACCTTAATTTTTAAAGCTGATTATCTCTAAAACAGTTCAAGGTAGGGAGCTGAAAATTGATATAGAGGTAGGTGATATCAAACCCCTTCTCACTCAGTAAAGTGGGGGTTATCAGAAAAGAGGGCGTGGCACCTCCCATACAACCTTAATTTTTAAAGCTGATTATCTCTAAAACAGTACAAGGTAGGGAGCTGAAAATTGGTATAGAGCTAAATGATATCAAAACCATTCCCACGCATAAAAGTGGGGGTTATCGGAAAAAGGGGCGTGGCACCTCCCATACAAACTTAATTTTTCATGCTGAATATCTCTAAAATTGTTTACGCTAGGGGCTTGGAAATTGGTGTGGAGATAAACGATAACAATTCCATATTAACGCAAAATAATAGGAGTTATACGAAAAGGGGGCGTGGAACTTCCCAACAACACTTAATTTTTTAAGCTGAATATCTTTAAAAGGATTTAAGTCAGGGACCTGGAAATTGGTACAGAGCTATATATCAAAACAATTTTTGCGCATAGAAGTGTAGGTTATCGGAAACGGGGGCGTGGCACCTCCCATACAAACTTAATTTTTCAAGCTGAATATCGTTAAAAGCGTTTTAGGTTGGGACCTGAAAATTGATCAGGAGATTAACGATATCAATAGCATGCTTATGAAAAAACAGTAGTTTTGGGAAAAGGGGGCGTGGCACCTTCCGTTCCTAATTTTTAAGGCTAAATATCCCTAAAAGCGTTCATGGCATGTACATAGAAATCACTATGCAGATATACGATATCAATACCATGTTCACCAAAAAAAAAAAAGATTTATCGAAAAATGGGGCATTGTACCTCCCATACGTACTAAACTTTTGAGGCTGAATATATCTAAAGGGGTTGGAGGAAGGGCCTGAAAACCATTATGGAGGTATACTATACGTATCAATACTCTTACTTACTTGGTTAAAATAGCCAATACTCAGTGAAAATAAATATCCGGAACAGAAAACTAAAAATGTTGTGTATCGTGCAGCCTTAAACTGAATACTAAAATTATATATTTTTGAAGTTGTATACACAATGAAGTAGTGAAAAATCGTTAATTTTCTATTAAAAATAATACCGGTGTAATAACAATTTTTGAAATGAAATTAATAAAAAAAATCTATTTTGGGCAGAACGAAGTTTGCCGGGTCAGCTAGTAAATTTATAAATTTAGGTACTCAACTTTCGCAAATATTTAATTTATGCTTATAGCCAGGTGATCAGCACTGAAAGCGACAATAGGTGTGTATGTGTGTATTAGATCTAAGCATTAGCACATAAATTAGCATTAATTATAGCATATGCTCGCACATTTACCACGTAACTGTAAATTGTCAGGATGGCCGAGCGGTCTAAGGCGCCAGACTCAAGTGTAAGAACTTACCCGCAATGCGGTGTTGTACGGAGCGTTCTGGTCCTCTCTGAGGGCGTGGGTTCGAATCCCACTTCTGACAAGATTTTTTTTTCAATTTAATTTTTTTTTTTTTGCATTTTTTTTAATTATTATTTATTTTTTTTTTATTATTTAATTTTTTTTTTTATTTTTTCCAATTCTTTTTTTTTTCTAATTTATTTTACTTAATTCCCAATTATTTTTTCATTTTTTTTTTCGATTTAACTGTCTTGATTTTTATGTAAGAGTTTCTGAGTTTGATCTTCGGAAAAATAAAAATAGCAATTAAACTTCAATAAACCAATATGAAAACAATATTCAGGTAAATGGACTGCGAAATTTTTTGTACATTTATTTATGATACATTCGATTTATGACATCTAACATTTCTAAGCAAGACAAAAATAATTGCAGTTGGGGTGAACAGAGAAGGTAAGTCATAACCGACTTCCGTTGTTATTAAAAACCGCAAAGATACCTTCCTAGTGAAGGAAAGATTTCATAAAAGAAATGAGCGCGACGCAATAATTCAAAATTTTACGATTTCAATGAGTGAATGAGAAAACCCAAAACAAGGGATAAACATGAGAATTATCGAGTTAAGTAAGGCCAAGACAATAAAAATTAAGAAATTATAGAAGGAAGTAAAGAAGCAATTCTGCGCATTAATAAAATTTGCACTGGATTGAACATAAATCAAAAAAATTCAAATTTCTCACAAACAAAAAAAAATAATAATAATAAGAATGTAAAATAATATTTCATTTAAGAGGTTCGTGCATTTTAATGGATCTTCTTTATTCTTGAACCATTACGAAAAAGTTAGCTACAACGTACAGCTGTTCAAAAAAAGATAGGTATGATGAACCGAAAATGCGCATTCCGCCACAGACTGTCAGTTATAGTCAGTGTTAAACGATTTTTAATTTGAGTAACCTTCTGAAGAAATGACGAAAGTTGAAATGAAACATTTGGGATGAAGGTTAGTATGCTTGCTAAGTCAACTAGAAAATAACTCAGTTATCGTGAAAGGAGTAAAAATGAGTTTCTTTAAGCGAAGAAGAAAAGTTGTCTAGATGCAAACAAAGGCTGAACGCGAATAATGAAGAAAAACGTGTAATTGATATGCAGACATCAACAGAAAGGGTTTGTGTGAGAACAATAAAAGAGCTTTCGGGGTTGGGGATTCAGTGGTAGTAAAATTACACCAATTAAGTATGCAGTTGCTAAGATACTATTTAAAAAGTAGAAATAAAAACGAAGTTAGTTGAAAAATATCCATTCAAATGGATAATGGCCAAACAGGAAAAGTATAAAAGACTGAAAGGAGATGCTTCTAATGTACAATATACAATGCTTGGATAATTTCTGCTAAGAACTTAATGTTTGCAACGAAGTTTTTGTCTTTCATTATGAAATCATCAATGAAGTTAAGTGGTATCTTATTCTATTATCGTACCTACCCTAACCTAATGGCAATGTGTGCATAAAAGGATTTATGATTAAACAAGACTCTCACATAAATCGAGATTTTTTTCAAGGTTTATTCAACCACAAAATATTAACTCTGACCTAAGCGCACACTTTAGATACTTGAACCGCAGCAGAGTGCACTTTCATAGCTGCAAATGTTGCATAAAACACTAAAAAACTAATAAAAATCGTCTAAATAAAGCATTTTATCGGTTCATCATTGTGAAAGCACTCTTGGTGTATTTCCAATGACTTTGCTAGCGGCGGTGGCAGGGTTTGTTGATTTTGTGGTGGTGGCTTAGTAATGTCTATGCCATTAACGCATTTGATCGTATCAACTTATTGATTTACGATAAATAGTAATAAAATGACATCCGTAACCTCTGCAAACATTAGCGTTAAGTACAATTTAACTAAGAAATAAGTTCAAATCGGGGTGCTTTAGTGCGAAATCGCATGCTATTTAGCGAACTATGACCATTAATCGCTAAACTTCACACATTTTAGCAAATACTTAATCACGTTTGTTCTAATGGTTCTCTGTCAGAAATCAATTCAATAGTGAATTTGACTTTATTGTTCAACACTCAAATGTTGGTTTTTATTTTTTTTTTATGAAATCAGGGGTCAACATTTCGTTTTAGGCCAACGCATTTCTTCCTTTTTTCCAATCAAAATCCATCAGCCGCGCAATTCAATTTTCTATTTTTTCTAAACGATTTTTTCATTTCAGTAATCACTGCACTACTTCCATTGATAGATAGAGTTGAATTGTGCGTGCGTGTGTACTTTCTAAATTGGCTGATAAGAAGGTTGACAGCTATCAATCAATGTGGAGTGCAATGTTTCTCATACATTAGCTTGATACGTCAATATAATGTTTAAAATATCGCTTTTGTTTGAAAGTGTGCATAAATGAATTGATTTTAAACATTTCCCTATAGAAAATTTATGCATCAGCATTTCAACCTCATTCTTTACCAAGGGAGTGCTTATGAATACTGCTTGACATCCGAATAAAATGCGGTGCACTCATTTGACACATGATTGATTAACTTGAATGGGTTTATTCTTTAAAATATTCTATTTTGCATACCTAATTTAATTTTTAATAATTCAATGGCGGTATTATAACTCAGACGAGTTTTATGGCCGAGCTTCTCTCCCAATTCAAGGGGCGCTCCTTTTGTTTTTCCTACTAATTGGGTGGACCTACAGTTTTATGCCGGCTCCGAACGGCGAATGCATTTTTTGTGAGAAGCTTTTTCATGGGAGTAATACACTCGGAGGGTATGCCGCCCACTGCCGAGAGGTGACCGCTGCTCTTAAAAAAACCCAATAATTGGATTTTTACTAATTTGAAAAATTATTTTGGTGTTTGTTCGGACTGGGATTTGAACCCAAGACGTCTGGCATAGCAGGCGAGCACCCTACCCACTGCACCACAGCGGCACACCTACTCGTACATAAATTAGAAAAAAGTGAAACCTTTTTTAAGTGTAGAGATTTGCATATTTTTAGGCGATGACTCTGTATTTTTCTCACATCAAAATTTCATAAACTGAAGTTCAAGCAACCACAATTCTAAGATTTATTCTACTATGCAGCTTTGAGGTTATGCATTAAATATAAAAGCGTGACTTTGCATTTATAACAAATTAAAAAAAAAGTTTGGTATTTTTCGATATCAGGCGAAGCAATGTTTTTTTTATACTTAATATCCCAACACAGCTTTTTGTAAAAAAAAAAAGAGATGTTGAGCACTGAGTAATCCGCCCTAATGTTCACGACTTCCCTGCCTTTAAATCTTTTCCAATGCCTTCATGTTTTAGTTAATTATGCATATATGTATGTATATCTGCTCTTTTACGTTACCTCTTCTGCTTACCTTCCTCACATCGCCAGCCGTTATCCTTTGACATTTCTGTTAAATGTTTTCACCTTTGTTACAATTAAGTTTCGCAAACTTCAAATTGATGTTTCCGTTCGCGTCATCAATTCATTTCCTTTTACTTAGCTACCTACTCTATATAAAAGTTATTAGCATTCTCTTGCTTAGACTACTTGCCTTAAGAGGTTTGAATGATTTGTTTGTTAACCCTATCTCTGCACATTGATTTCCTTAAAGGGGACATTTTTTTTCGGAATGTCAACCATCAAAGCCGGTTTTCATGTTTATTTCGCTGTTTAATTAGCTGTGTTTGTTTATTTTGCTTTATTTATTTATTAAAATTCATGTTTGAGATAAGAAGTGCTTTTAGTAAAGTAATAAAATTGCAGTAAAAGGGTTATTTCCGTATGCATACATACCTATGCTCTGTATATGCATATGTACAAATGTGTGCATTGTCTATGTAAGTGGCGCTTATCCTTAAAACAATGTGTTTTGTTGATGTTGCTTTATCAAATTTTATTATCGCTTAATGGTTTGTGGAATATAACTTCAGCGCTTTTGTGGGATTTCTAGTAATTCAAGTATCCTAGATTTTATCACTTCGCAAAAAAAAAAGGATTTTTTCATTCCTACGTACATATGTATATATGTGTGTATGTCTATTACTTTTTATTGGCTTTATCATCATTTTATTTTTTTGCGGCTTGTGACACTTTGGTTTATACTGTGTCGAGTGGTGAGTTAACCTCATACGAATGTTGTACGAAAGTGAGTTGTAGCTTCATGCTTATTAAATTGAATTTATGAGCTCTTATTTTAGACCGGAAACAGTTATTATAATCATTATAAAATGTGTATTCACTATGATACATTAAAATTCGCTCGGTAGCTACGTGCGTACAACTGAATATTGAAATACATAGAATTAAAACACGAAGTTACTAAATCTATCATCCCCTGATTTTTATTCAGTTAATTAATTCGGGCGAAATTTCATTTAAAAGATTCGATGTTTTATGAAATTACATGTCCTGCTCTTATCGTTTTCCCATACTTACATATGTACATATATATGTACATACATACAAATGTAGAAAAATTCCTTCTATAACAGCATTTGTTGCAGCTGCTCCATTACTTTCCATGTCAGAAGTAGCGCACGAAAACCTAAAACATCATGGAATACCCCAAAAAAATGCGTTATCCCGTGACATGTAGCTGTCATGTTTGAGCAAACAATCGCAAAGCAAGTAATACATTGTATTTATACATACATATCTATGTACATAGGCTCATATACATGTATGTATATATGGTTGGTAGTCGAAGGGCAACACACAAAAGGTATTATTTTTCTTGACAACATTGATTTGCATTCTTAATCTCATAAGGATGTTGCAACGTTGACTATCGTGCGCATTTCAAATATTTTTTTTTCCTTCGGTTTCCCTACATAGCAAGGCATTTATTACCTTTCGGATTTGTGGTTTTTTCGTATATTTTTTTCTATCGTTTTCGTACAAGTACGCGCTTTTGTTGCATTTTTTTCCTTCAAAATTAGGTAAACGCACGCATCTAATCCCCCGAAAACTGTGCAGCCGCAATTATCTACTTTTCCGCCATGTCATCTGCCATCTTGTTAAATCACCTCGGTTATGCTTGAGTAACTTCTTTGCGATTTCTGTTTTAGGTACAATTCAAAAAGAGAAACGTTTCTTTTGAATGCCACGAGAGAGATTTTCTAGCTCAGAAGCGCCAGCGTATGTTTTCAGTGACGATTTATTTTTATAAAATTGGCGTTTCTTAATTGTTCAAGCAAAAAAATCCTTTTGTCTAACTTAAAAAAAAGCAGCTCCAATTGCTACAGCTAATTGATCTATTTTTGATTTCAAAAGAAAAACTCAAATAGATCATAGGTATTGCATTGTTATGTCACCATTTATAAATTACATATGTATAAGAATCTGGTAATCTGTGTAAGAAGCCACCACTTTAAGAAATCTCACAGATCACAAGCATACAAATGTTTGGCGGCTGCGGTGCACAACACTTAGCTTAGCTGCAGTTATGAATGAAATTGTCATCAAATAACAATAAATCAAATATGATCTAATGATCTGCAATAGTGCGGATAAATGTCACAAGATCATTCCCTCGAACTCTTCCTTTTTCCATTCTGTTTCGCTTTTCATTTCCGATATGTACTTACATGTATATATATATATATATATATATTTCTGTAGTTCCCTTTTCCCCACCAACTACAATGCTCTCGCTGAAATTCAATATTCTGCACTGTCATTTGTGATCATTTATCAGACTAGTTGCAAGCGATCTTTTATAATTATGTCACTGGTACACATGCGTTATATTTACTTTTGCATGACTATTTAAATTGTAATCTGAAAAAAAACCGCAAAAGCCACAAAATTCCGGTTTCCTGCAGGAACTCAGTCGAGAATTGTCAACCGACGAATCTTTTGGCTAAGGTTTTGTATTTTTTATTAATGATAATTTTTATTAATTGCTTCTCAGTCTGAAGTTTACTCTACTGATTCTACTAGATTTCGGTCAAGGCGGAAATGATGAAATCTGTCCCAAGAATAAGATGTCAGAAATTATTATAAAAAGATGTATTGCGGAACGATTTTCCGTCAACCCTTGTCACAGTGTGAACGAAAAAAGGCACTGAAGATGGCGCATATTAGCCGAAACCGGTTTGTCTCCAAACCAAACTTGACAAGGAATGACGGAAAATCGTTCCACAATACATCATATTCCCAGCCCGTCGGAAAAGCAAGTAACCAAAAATTAATATTGTAAAAAGTTTTAAATGAATAAGTATTTTAATAAATAATTTTTAAATTACAATATTTAAACTTCGTGAATCTCAACATTCTTACTTATTATTGTATACAAGCCTAATTACTTGTAGAAAAAGTAAAACTTTCACTAGTCCAACTTTCGTTTTCATTTATCTCACGGCAAACAGAACTTTTCTTTCTTTGACACATTCGTGTGTGCTCATCCTAAAATAGAAGGCAAGAAAATTAATCACACTTTGCCTTCAGTAATGAACACAATAAAATGGTACAAAATATGCTCTCCTTTTTTAAAGAAAAAGAAATTTCACTTTCTTAGAGCTGCAATATACTGAAAACATGGGGTTTATAGGCTACTCTATGTGGGCATGTATTCGCATGAATGTGGTGATTTTGCAAAATATGTCCTTTTACCTACACACATACATAGATACCTGCAATTAATGAGCTATGCAAAATGAACGAAGAAATGAAAAACAAACATTGCCGAGTGATTTCAATTAAAAATGCAATACCGTCACATGTGTGTTGATGAAGAAAATTCAAAAAGGGACATTTGTATAAAAGCGATCTAACTAACTAGCCTTTACATTTTCTGTTCATTTATGCAGATGCGTGTGCTCGTTTTTGATGATATTTGGGTCAAACAGAGTGCATGGCAGCGGTAATATAAAGTGGAAAGGACGTTAACAAGGTCATTTTTCAAAAAAAAAAGGCAGAGTATAAAGCATATTTTTATCCTTGGGCAGTTTAATTATTTCGTATGAGAGTGAAAGGAAAATGGATGTAATAATGTAATTGAAAATTGTGAGATTGACAAGAAATTGTATTGTACCTCTGTTAAGAAAAAATCTCGATGAATTTAACCTCAGCTGGCGCCGAAATATTTTGAGTTTTGGACTCCATTGGGCAGTTTCCAAGAATTAAAGAATTCGCCAATGAAATATTGAACGCCATTGAAGTTCATCAGAAAACTATACTAAGTAAGCGATATGTTAACTGCCGAGGTACTGCGCTCTTCAAGAAGAGGGTTTTTTTTAAAGATATTAAGTTCTGCCGTTGGGAATACTTTTTGTCATAAGTCAAACATAATGTTGAAGCCAAAAACAGCTAAGGCATCTGCAGTTAAAAAGGAGCTGCATTTGGCAATGGCGAAACTCAAACAAATCAAAGGATTGTTCTTCTTTTTAACTTATCACAAAACGAAAACTATTGGCAAACTAAGGATTTAAAATCAAGAAAAATTACCAACTTCCGCTTTTAACGTACACAATCGACTAAGCAGGATTAGATGAACATCTGATTGTTGTTACAGAAAAAAAAAAACAAAACCAAATCAATTTTTAGCAATTTGTAAAATGTCTCAAAGAATGAAAAAAAAATACTAATCCTTTACTCAGTTGCGAAATTAAAAGTAACCCAAAGTAGTTTAGTAAGACAATGGAAGAACATATTTGTGAATTTGTCAAATGTCGTCTGACAGAGCACAAAAACAACAAAAAGAACAAATAAACGCCGGAGGGCAAATGCATTGCAGTACAAATCGCAGTTGCAGAAACACAAAATCAAAATCTACCTTTTGCGTCAAAGTAAATCCAATTTACATGAGATGTGTAAAGGGAACAACGACGAAAGGCTGATTGACATTTTCAAAGATATCCTGCTGTTGTGGGCAGGCCACGAAGCAATCGGTATGCTCTGCTTGCATGCGAAAGGATTTCCAATATGTGACAATTTAAGCGAATTAAAGTAAAAGTGAATTTGCAGCAACAAATCAACCAACACAGTCGTAGACAGAAACATGCAACGAACGATTTTTTATATTGTTATTGAAAAAAGAAAATATTGTTAATGCTCAAATAAATTTCGGGTTGATTATTTATCGCGCAACAAGCCAGCAAATCTTAAAATTGCACTAAATTAAAAAAAGAAAAAGAAAATGCTCAATAAATAAATATGCACAAGAACAATGTGTAAAGTGAAATAACAAAAAAGTGCACTTAAGACATTTAACTTTCTTAAGTGCAGCGGGACTGGGATGTGCAAACAAACGCTACAGGCAAGCTGCACCATTCCATATATGTAAACATGTTTGTATGTATATGATGGTAGTGTGATTTACCCAGTCAACAAATAGGTGAGTTCTACAGAGAAATGTAAATTTTTATTACATATGTACATATATGAAAGCAGAAAGCCACCAGTGAACCCAGCTCATCGTGCTTCAAAAGATTCCCCATTCTCTTTACTGGGTAGTAAGCACACCGATATCCCCTCCATCGTTGCGGCATCTTACAAGTCAGACACACAAGTACGTAAGCAGCTCAACCCTTCCACCACATTGCGCCAATATCCTTCCGGTTTTTGTGGTTCAAAATGTCGTCGTCAGCACTTGTGTATCTACCAATTTTCGTTCGTCTGATCACAATAAGGTTTTGCAATGTTGCGTTCATGCCTCTGCATGTGTTTGTTTGCTTGTGCGCAAGTGGCAATAATGCAAGAGCAACAACATGGTGACGGTGACGGTGATGGTGACAATGTCAAAGGCTCTTAAGTGCTAATCGTCATTTGCTGCACAGTTGGCGGTCGATCTTCGCAGCAACGTGAAAGGATTAAATATCCTTTCTCAGCTTTTGCATTGCAAATTTGTATATGTAGTTGCCCGCTTTGTGTAGCAAGTTTTGCAGGCAAGCGATGTGCGTACAAACATACATACATCCTGCTTGCGGGCATTTGTATATTAATGCTCTACATGCATATTAACCCTACATATGTTTTGGTAATAAATGACATTATGTTCTTACCTGTACATTATACATATTCATATGCATGTAGGTACATATGCAATTTATTTTTTGATTTTTTGGGCGTTTGTTTTTCGCGTATCCTTCCTGCCTTTTATCATGACAACGATTCTTGCATGAGGCAGGCTTGAGAACAGACTTTTCAATCCGTTGCTTAATGCCTTTGTGAATATTTTTAAATTTCATGAATAAAGGCGATATTTGTTTCTATTACATAAGTGTCAGCCTAAAGGATATTTATTTAATGTATGGAACTAAGTTCGTTCTTGCAATGCATGCAAAATGGGAAATACGAATAATGTGCTTAACTTTGAAAATTAGAAAATGTTATTCTACACTAAGAGAAAAAGCAAGCTTAATTTAAGTATAGCGGGCTGGAATCAAGCCGAAAACGTTATGAAGTCTGTTAAGCTTGAAAATGCTAAAATCAAAAATATATTCTTAATTTTAGAAAGGCATTTTTGAGAAGAAAAGGCTTATATTAAGAATTTTCCGTTTTGAAACAAGCTTGAATAAATTTATTTTAAGCATAACTCGTGATTGATTTAAGAATGTACAATCTTATTTTAAGAATGTTCCAATTTGCTTTACACGGTAGGCAGGAAGCGACGATAGGTTGCATGAAAATGTCGAGAAAAAAGGAAAGTGGGGTTGTGTTATGTGATGTTTATAGATGGAACATCCGTTGAAATTAAAATCCGAGCTGCTCCTTTTTCAAGGATATCCACATTTTTTGTTTTTTTTGAAAGGATCAAATATTGAGAAAATCGAAAATTCGCCACCGTCGAAATTTTTCCGATTTCAATACATTATTTGGTCGCTAAGGGATACAAAAAAAGGTATTAAAAAGAAAAATGGACACCTGTAGTGGAAAAATCCAATGTGAACAGGACCTAAAGGATAACCACTGAAATATAAAATAACACAAAAAGTACCCACTTTAATTTGCGTATAACTCCTAACATGTTAACTCTACGTGAAAATTCCTTATAATATGTTTCATTCAGAATAAATAAAGGAATATTTCTTTGATATACAATTTTGATGTACCTGCAGTGGTTAATGCACTTTGGTCCATCTAAAGTGAAAATTTCAAAAAAAGTACGTTTTTTTTATGGTGCTATTTTAAGTTCAAATATTTTTCTAGTTTATGTAAATATTTTAATCTAATGATCCAATTCTCATTCTTACATATCTATACGTTAATATTAAAAAGAATTGGAGCTGAAATACGCGCTAGCTGTGCACGGTGGGCGGTAAGCAACAATAGGTTGCATGAAAATATCGAAAAAACGATCGCCGGCTAAACACTTACGTAAACTGATATTCTAATATACTTCATAAACACACAGCAAGCGTGAATAAAATCTCCAACATTTTTTTTAAACGAAAATTAGTACCAGCACACAGCTAGGCACATATTCGTTGGGCCATCGTTTTTACGATATTCCCATGCAACCTATTGTTGCTTCCCGCCCACCGTGCACAGCTAGCGCGTATCTCGGCTCTAACTCTTTTTTAGTATTAACGTAGAGATGTGTAGGAATGAGAGTTGGATCATTAGATTAAAATATTTACATAAACTAGAAAAATATTTGAACTTAAAATAGCACCATAAAAAAAACGTACTTTTTTTGAAATTTTCACTTTAGATGCACAAAAGTACATTAAGCACTGCAGGTACATCAAAATTGTATATTAAAGAAATATTTCTTTATTTATTCTGAATGAAACATATAATAAGAAATTTTCACGTAGAGTTAACATTTTAGGAGTTATACGCAAATTAAAGTGGGTACTTTTTGTGTTATTTTATATTTCAGTGGTTATCCTTTAGGTCCTGTTCACATTGGATTTTTCCACTACAGGTGTCCTGTTTTCTTTTTAATACCTTTTTTTGTATCCCTTAGCGACCAAATAATGTATTGAAATCGGAAAAATTTGGACGGTGGCGAATATTCGATTTCCTCAATATTTGATCCTTTCAAAAAAAACAAAAAATGTGGATATCCTTGAAAAAGGAGCAGCTCGGATTTTAATTTCAACGGATGTTTCATCTATAAACATCACATAACACAACCCCACTTTCCTTTTTTCTCGACATTTTCATGCAACCTATCGTCGCTTCCTGCCTACCGTGTTTAAGGACACTTATTCTTGATTTTCCACTTTTTCGAAATTCAAAATTCGAAATAATTTAACCCACCTAACACAAATAAAAAAATAATTTTTTTATTTCTTTGCATTGTATTTTATTATTTTTTATATCTTAATGTATATGGAGATACAATTCTTATTATCACTATATATAATTCAGTACTTACATAGATAGATAATCATAAATAAAAAAGATCTGGATGCATACACATATCTTATACCGAACTTATTTTAGAAAAGTGTATACATTTTTCCGCAATCTTTTTAACGGTTAAAAAACTCACTCAATTCCTCCACCTCCAACATAGATTTTCACCACCCAATTTGAATGGTAGTATGCCCATATCCAACCATCTTGAACCGTTTCTTACCGACACCGATGGTCTGGAATCCAACAATTTTGGCCACGATTTAAAAAAGTCAACTGCTTCCAAATTATTTAAGTCTTGCTCTTGAGCAGTTCATATGTACATGCCCATTTTACCACTTCTCCAAATTTCATGTAATTCTTCATCTATTGAAAACTATTAAAAACCCTATTAAAACATAATCTAAATTCTCATCAACGCGATACCTGATCTTTTTCCAAGCAACCAATTTCATGCGAAGCTCCATGCACCAGCTGAGGAATAGCTAATAGTCTTTTTGTTTTATTAAATTTTTTTTTTACACAAAAAGCAACAACTATTGAAAATTATATATTTTCTTGTAAACATTTGGCTATGATGGTCTTCAATTAGGAATTTCATTTTTAAATCAAAAATTTTATTCTTAAACCAAGTTTTTTATGTTGTTTCAAGAATACCCTTCTTGATTTAAAATCGGGGAAACTTAAATTTGATTTATTTTTCATTAATTTCTGTAATTCTTAATTCAAGTACGACACAGCTTGTTTTTAGCCCGCAACTTTTCTCTGAGTGTAAGTATGGCAAGTACTACTTTCTTTGATATTCAAGAGTATGAACGTATGTCCACACTATAAGTAGGTATATATATATCCATGGTTCAATCATCAGCACACCTTCATAATGCACAGCTGCCACTACAATTTGAGGTGTTGTCGTTCGCAAAACTGTACACAGGATATGCATCATTTTTCAGTTATGACAGCCGGCATCACTTTGCATTTAACTACGGCAACTACATGCGGTCATTTCGTTTTGTTGACTATTGCACCATTAAACGGCAAAGTGTCTCCTTTTTATGGTGTCTGCAGTTGCCGACTGGTCGACATATTCGCATGTGGCACATGCCACATTGGAAATTAACTTCATTTGAATGCCACACGTTCTTGACACTGTACGCTTTCAATTCTAACTCAACACAACTTTTCACACTTTGCTGCAGTTTAATGCTGTAACATGATCGTTGTATTATTTTGCATTTGTGCAACATCTCGAACATTTCAGTTAGCGCAAAACATGTCAAACATTGGCCATTTCAAAAATTTGCGTGTCATTATGTAAAAAGAGCGCTTGCTGGAACAGCGTCCTTTACCTGGAACAGTTGTGCTAAATACAGATGTACTTGCCTATAGTGTTCTAGAAACACACGTAGATATGTACATATGTATGTATGCGAGTATGTAAGAATGATGATGATGACGACGGCGAGAACTTCTTGTATTTGTCCAGTTGTCCGAGCATGCTGCTCCTGTGGCGCATTATTGTTTGCTTCTGTATGCATTATGTTCGCTGCAGGAGATCGCTTTTATTGTTGCCGTTGACACATGCTGCTAAAGTCACAGTTTATGCATTAAAAATAATTGAGAAATGCAAAAAAAAAACACAATTGGACAATTTTTTTCACTAGCCGCCCAAATCGCATGTGCATTATAACATTGCTGTTTGGTTTATAATGAAGTCATAGTCGCCGCTTAAGGACGAGAACTAAGCAACACTTGCGACAGCTGATAGTTATTAGCTTTGTTCAACAACTTTACTTGCAACAAGAGCACCAGTGACAAATTAAGAGTAAAAACGAGTAAAAGAGAAAATTATCAACGAAAGTTATTGAACACAAAATCGTAAACATTTGCAAGTAAACAGCTGATGCGCTGTTTTCACAATTTGATTTTTAGGTTAGGTTGTAATTGAAATGTTTGAAATTGAAAATGAATGTAAATAACTGAATTAGGAAGACGAAAATCTACTTTGGATATTCCACAACATCGTCAAGATTCCTTTTTGCGCTAATTTATTTAGTATGCAATTAGAAATTTGCCATTGAAATGTTAGCATATGTATTTCCAATTGCAATTTTTGTGATCATATGTTTTTGACGCTTCTATTTTTTTTAAAGCTGCAAGTAGTTGCAAGTGAAAATTTTACTTGCAACTATTTTCAACTCTCTCGAAGTCTTACTCTCCCAATTTGGGTCTCTTTTGCAAATTTTTTGGGTCATTGAACATAAAATTCGTAACTATTTGTAAAAGCAATTAAAAACTTTGAGTTATTGAACAAAGCTATTGATTTACTGAAAAGATATTAATCTTTTGTAGATACTTGCAAAAAAATCATCTTCTTTGGCCTTTTTATTTTTCTGCATATTGGCTAATAGGCCCGTCACATAGCATACGTCAATCCGTCTACGTCGACGTATGTGACTGACAGCTCACGTACTTGACGGAGAGGTCGCCACATAGGAAACGTTGGCGGATATATACAAATCAGCTGTTTGATTAACCTTTAATTACAGAGGTGGTGGAAAAAATTTAACTCTTTAGAATATTTTGTAATTTCTCTTTTAAGTTGCCCTATTGAAAATCAGTTTTCAGTAACTTCACATCTCCTGATAATTCTTGACCATTTTGTTTTATGGAGGAATGTTATACAAATGAGAAAAAACTCGAAAAGCAAATTGCAAAAAAAGTGAAATTCAGGAGTAGCTAAAGGTTAACAATCAAAAGCAATCAGCTGACATAGCGACGGATTGACGTATACCAAAAGTTGACTTTTGGGCAACTTCGGTACGTTGCGGCGACGGATCCGTCGTACGTGTGACGACGTACGTTTAAATGCCGACATTTTACTGAGCTGTCAGTCACATACGTCGACGTAGACGGATTGACGTATGCTATGTGTCGGGGCTATAATATTTGCGGGTTTGTTCCAGTTTAGAAAACAGAAGGTCGGTGGGTGCAGACTCGCCATGGGGCTTTGTACTTTATGGAATAAAAAATTAAAAATAATGCGATGAGAACCGCTTACTAAAACGAGATTCAAAACGAAATTGCGTTTATGTATTTCAGAGTGAGCTGACAGGCTGCTCAGGCCAGCAAAACCGGTCAATGCTCATATGAAAAGTAAACAAGCAGTTGACAGGCGAATAGAAAAACAAAGCCGAAAATCTGAAACCACCACGAAACTTTCTTATTGATAATGAGGCTGTGATTCCACGGCACAATACATGCTGCATCCTGTTTTTGGATAAGCTTGTCCAAAAAATCATAAAAAGTTATTCTACGAAAGCAAACAACAAGCGAAACGTAAATTGCGCTGCATTGCATCAATCACACAAAATCAACAAAAACAAACGTTGTACTTATTGTATGTCCTTACTGCCATTGGGATGCATTTGGTGTTGGTGGTGCTTTAAGTTGTAGGTACTGTCCGATGGACGGATGGTTGACGATGGTGTTGAGCGCTGACGACGTGCTTGTCCGATTGAGTGACTGTCATATGTTGTTCGCCTTGTCACCCAACATTTTGGGGGTTGCTTTTGCGCGGACCATCATGCGCCCGACAGCCGCTCCGCCAACCAGTTGACAGGACGACAGGACATGTGCGCTAAATGGAATGGATTATTCGCGGCAACGCTGCACATTTGCTTTTCATTAATTACCAAATTAGTTGTGGTTGTTTGTTAGCGTTTTTGTTGCTGTTGATGGCGGTGGTGGTGGAAGTTATGGCACAAAAGCACACATTCAAAGTTTATTGTTTTAATTTAAATTGAAAAAAAAAAACAATCAATTAAAGAGGAAATTAAATAATTGAAATGTAAAAAATAAAGCAGCCAAGCATAAAATAGGATTAAACAACGAAAGGGTTCAGATTGGCTTTAAGTTTTTGTATTCTGAATCTTTATTTTTATACTCAGCTGTACTAGTACACAGAGTATTATAGTTTTAATCACATAACGGTGGATTGTAACAGAATGAAATAATCGAGATAGATATAGACTTATATATATCAAAATGATCAGGGTGAAAAGAGAAATCGATTGAGCCATGTCCGTCCGTCCGTCCGTCCGTCCGTCCGTCCGTCCGTCCGTCCGTCTGTCCGTCCGTCCGTCCGTCCGTCCGTCTGTAAACACTCTAACTCGCGCAAAAATTGAGATATTTTGATGAAATTTGGAACGCAAGTTGGTATCGAGACTGGGACGGTTGGTATTGAAAATGGGCGAAATCGGACCATGACCACGCCCACTTTTCCTATATAGAAAAAATCGGAAATTTGGTATCTCAGCCACTAATATAGCTAGAGTTTTAAAATTTTACCCACGTATTGAGCTCGGGCCCTTATGAAGAAATTTGATGAAGTTTTGGAAAATGGGCGGTGCCACGCCCACTTATTAAGGGTCAAACATTGAAAGTTTTATATGTCATAACTCAGAAACCGTTGAAGATATATCGATGAAATTTGGTACGCGTAATTTGCTTACATAGACAAATGTTTTGACGAAAAATTATCAAAATCGGTTTACGGCCACGCCCACTTTTATATATGTGTATTATAAAGTGACCTAATAAAACCATTTTAAGCGATATCTCTGTCAAATATAAAGATCTATCATTGAAATTTTGTCGCATGAGTCCAACTATGGACATAAAACAAAAAACACAAAAATTTTGGAATATGGGCGGTGCCACGCCCACTTATTAAGGGGCAGACATTGAAAGTTTTATGAGTCATAACTCAGAAACCGTTGAAGATATATCGATGAAATTCGGTACGCGTAATATAATTACTTAGTCAAATGTTTTGGCGAAAAATTATCAAAATCGGTTGACGGCCACGCCCACTTTTATATATAGGAAATATAAGGGGGCCTAATAAAAACATTTTAAGCGATATCTCTGTCAAATATAAAGATCAATCACTGAGATTTTGTGGCAGGAGTCCAACTATGGACATAAAACAAAAACTACAAAAATTTTGGAAAATGGGCGGTGCCACGCCCACTTATTAAGGAGCGAATATTGAAAGTTTAATAAGCCATAACTCAGAAACCGTTAAAGATATATCGATGAAATCTGGTACGCGTGATATATTTACTTAGCCAAATGTGTGGACGAAAAATTACCAAAATCGGTTGACGACCGCGCCCACTTTTATATATGTGTATTATAAAGTGACCTAATAAAACCATTTTAAGCGATATCTATGTGAAATATAAAGATAATTCATTGAAATTTTGTGACATGAGTTTTACAATAGACCGGAAACAAAAAATAAAAAAGTTTGGAAAATGGGCGTGGCACCGCCTCTTTTTAGACAAAGGGATATATGAGATTTCTTAGCCTTTAACTCGACAAATAATTGAGATATTATGACGAAACTTGGTTTATACACTTTTATAACATGTGTTAATAGACACGCAAAAATGTATTGAAATCGGTTTATGACCACGCCTACTTTTTAACAAAGATATTTCTGGAACACCCTTTTGGAATTTGTAACGTGAAGTCTTTGTAACTAAAAGTCATAGAGGGATGAAATTTTGCACTAACAATAATATTTGTATGCTTATTTGGATGATTGATATAAATTTTGAAAATGGGCGTGGCTGCGCCCTGTTTATGCAGCACTCGTTTCATATAAAATACACCCTATATCGAACAAACGCAAACAAACAATGAAAGCATACAGCTGAGTATCTAATGTTCGATTGCACTCGAACTTAGGCTTCCTTACTTGTTTTTTTATTTATTTTGATTTTATTGCATTTTTTTTGTCACAAATGCCATACGCATACGTATTGTTAAGCGAAACTGTTTTCGGCGACACGTTAAGCTTAACTATTCACACTTCACTTAGTCAAAAGTTGTTTTCATTAAATTTCCCCCAGCTAAAAGTTTGTTTGCTAATATTTAATTTGAATTGTTTATTTATTCAAGTCGTTTGCGCTAATTGGACAAACAAAGGTTTTGTTGATACATGTGTGCAAATTCACGTACTATTTGAAAGTACATAGAATAGAACAATTTTTACTACGTGAATATTCATAAAAAAAATAAAAAAAAAAAAATAAGCCTCCTCCGTGACAATGATTCCCTTCGGAAACATTGCCGTGACCAGGATTCGAACCTGGGTTACTACGGCCACAACGTAGGGTCCTAACCACTAGACGATCACGGCTATTGGAAGCTTGTGTGCCTGGCCGTCAAATGCGCTATAAGAGCCAACACACAAAAAAATAACGAAGGCAAAATAAAAGCAAAACAGCAAAAATAGATCATAATAAAAATTAATGGTGAAATACTTTTTGTTGTTGTGCTCGCTCGCTTCACCATAGCTGAGTTAGCAACAAAAGAGACAATCGCACGAAAAATATGCGGCTGAGTGTATGTACATATGTATGTATGTACATATGAATTGTTTCTGAAGAAAATATGTACATATGTACATATTTATATATGTAGATATGTATATATGTACATTAAGGTGGAGTGAAAACATATGGAGATTTTTTTTTGTTCTTTTTTTGAACGTACCAGCAATGAAAAGTTGCCTTTATACGAGTTAACCCTGCTAGAATTGTGTGACCGAAAGTACTAACACTATTACAACAAGTAAAAGCGCGGCTGTCTTCGGCCGTACCGAAGACTTCATACCTTTCATGAGTGGGGAAATGAAAAGTTACCTATGTACATATGTATATAGCCTGATTAAGTTTAATTTATAATTTTAATTCTGTGGGTTATTTATGGAAAGATTTATTAGAAAAAATGGTGTCTTGGCTATTTAAATGGAGGAGCTACACACCAAAATGTCCATATCTGAACAATCGGTTGTATGGGAGCTATATGTTATAATGGTCCGATCTTGACAATTTTCGGTAATCCCGTTTGGGCCCATATGGGTACAAATACTTCAAAATTTCAGGCCGTTAGCTATTAAAATGGAGGAGTTATACACCAAAATGTCCATATCTGAACAATCGGTTGTAGGGGAGCTATATGTTATAGTGGTCCGATCTTGACAATTTTCGGTAACCCTGTTTGGGCCCATATGGGTACAAATACTTAAAAATTTCACGCCGTTAGCTGTTAAAATGTAGGAGTTATACACCAAAATGTCCATATCTGAACAATCGGTTGTAGGGGAGCTATAGGTTATAGTGGTCCGATCTTGACAATTTTCGGTAACCCTGTTTGGGCCCATATGGGTACAAATACTTCAAAATTTCAGGCCGTTAGCTGTTAAAATGGAGGAGTTATACACCAAATGTCCATATCTGAACAATCGGTTGTAGGGGAGCTATATGTTATAGTGGTCCGATCTTGACAATTTTCGGTAACCCTGTTTGGGTTCATATGGGTACAAATACTTCAAAATTTCAGGCCGTTAGCTGTTAAAATGGAGGAGTTATACACCAAAATGTGTATATCTGAATAATCGGATGTTGTGGAACTATATGTTATAGTGGTCCGATCTAGACAATTTTCGGTAACCTTGTTTGGGCCAAAATGGGCACGTCTACTTCAAAGTTTCATGTCCTTAGCTGTTTAAATGGGGAAGTTATGCACAAATTACATTCAAAAATTTCATGTATATCTGAAAAATCGGTTGTTTTCTATATGTTATAGTGGTCCGATTCGGCCGGTTCCGACAAATGATCAGCTGCATATAACAACATACCTGTATTCCGAATTTCATTCAGATATCTCAAAAACTGAGGGACTAGTTTGCGTTCACACAGACGGACGGACGGACAGAAGGACAGACGGACAGACGGGCATGGCTTAATCGACTCAGCTCGTGATTCTGATCATATCGGTATATATTTTGGTTTCCTTCTGGTACTTTCGACAAAAATTTTTTGGCACTAAGTTATAATACCATTTCATTCTCATGAAAGGTATAAAAATATAATATTACCAACACATTGGCACTCGTATGTGTTCTAGCCAAGTTCAAAACCAATGAGATAGATAAGGATAGAATGGAATTTGAAAATACACATACGGGAACATGATGAATGAAACGGTCACAAAAGTTACCGATGCCCTTAAGAATGTGATAGGAAATATCCCAAAACTTTTGGTCATGCCTGCCGGTCATATGACCGGTCAAATGACCTGCACAGTTCTTGCAGGGAATGAACCCCACAAAATTTTATGGCGATAGGAAGACGTTTTGAGCTGCCCCCAGCCCCGCAAAGTTGAAAGCAATAAGCACGAGCTGGTACAAATATGAAATTTTCACAATTATATAATCAAAAAACGAAGTATGCGGATTGATAAAGATGACTAAGCTGAGTATTAAAATTATTTTATTTTTTTTTTTGAAACAACAACAACAAAAGTTATTAAAGGTCAAAGTTTATAGTATGCATTTTTAAATTGCAATTTCCTAAAAACTACTGAACCGATTTCGAATGTATTTATACCGTTGGATAGGTGTTTTGATTTACTTTAATTTGATATACATTTTATATATGAAAAGTAAGGGGGGTAAAAGGGGAGTTGACCCCCGCAGGGGGGTGTTATGGAACCCACATAAAATGTATACCAAATTAAAGGGAATCAAAATACCTATCGAATAGTTAAATATTCGAAATCGGTTCAGCACTTTTGAAGTAATTGCAATTTAAAAAATGCATAATATAAATTTTGACCTTTAATAACTTTTGTTGTTGTTTCCAAAAAAAAAATCGCTTTAATACTCAACTTAGCCATGTTTATCAATCCTCATACTTCGTTTTTTGATTTTATAATTTTATAAATTTTACATTTGTACCAGATCGTGCTATTTTTTCAACTTTGTGAGGCTGGGGGCAGCTCTAAACATACGAGTAGGTCAATACAATTTTACAGGCTTATTTCTGGGCTAGAAAGGTGCCGTTCTGGCTTTGGAACAAATTGAATTTCCGAAAAAAAATTTCACTCCACCTTAATGTACATACATAGGTATATAACATTCGAAGTTTTTTTGGTACATTTTAAAATACTATTCTATAAATAGAATTTTTTCTTACCAATTTTGATTAAAAAGTTAGTTGATATAGAATCTGTATTATAGATACATACCTGCCCTGTAGGGAAAATCCCTAGTTCGGAACTAATTACCTTTTTGCCAAAACTAGTGCGAGCTAAAACCTCTTTTGCATGTTATCACTTGACGAATTTGATACGGCGATGTCCTAGGAGGTGTCAATTATCATCTTCTACACTAGTACTAAATTCTACAGTTTGCACTAGGTCGTTTATTATTAACACGCTTTTATTAGCTTCACCTGTATGTATGTATGTATGTATGTATGTATGTATGTATGTATGTATGTATGTATGTATGTAACTTCATCCCATCCTAAAAGTTGAAACATTTAACTAAATTATTATATCTTTCAAACATTCACTTTTTTGTGTTCTATTATTTTTACAATTTATTATTATACAATTTCGATAGTTCTGAACTAGCTGCAAGTTCGCATAAATTCTACAGTTTTACATCTGCCACTTAAGTGCAGAATTTTACAAAACTCGCGCAAGTGGCTCAGTAGCACAGTGGATAATGCGTCTGATGTGAAATCGGGAGACCGAAGTTCGGTTCCTGGCGCTGTCAATATTTTTTTTCTATTTTTTTTTTTTTTTGAATAAAAATTTAATAATTTATTTAAAAGTTCAACAAATAAGAAAAAAAATTTCCTGGGAATCGAAAAACCTAATCAACCTTCCATACAAGTAAAAAATTCTTCACTTGAAAACAATCTGAGAATTGCAGGAATATGTATGTATACAAAGCCAATTGTCATTTAACGAACGAAAAATGTTCACTTCAAAATTGCATGCAAATTAAAGTCTGTCTTATAATGGTCACTCAATTCTCTCCTTCTGAACAATTGGGCTACCTCCTTTTCGACACCTTTTCGCTAGTTCGGAACTAGAAACTTTCCAGGGTATGTATGTATGCTGTTGTCCTAGATATTTCTTTATTTCTATGCACTTAACTGTGGAAAGTAGGTACACACTTTCTCAAATTTAAAACTAAATTTAAAAAAAAGAACAGTCAAATCACTCCTTAAATCAATTTCCATGTACCTATAATACTTAAGTACTTACTTATGTATGTTCTTTTGGGTTAAACTATTATATTAAGCAACCTTAAAAATAACCCCTACCTACTTTTAACCACTCCATTTAAGAGGAATAAGTTCCATACTCCAAGAAAATAAACATACATACATACACACATACCTCCTAATCTAAAAGCACACAAACCACTATTAATGCGCACATTGTCAGTCTAACCTCAAATAGCCTCATAAACATTACTATTTTATTTGACATTTATGATGTAAAACTGTCAAACGCGCATTAAGCAAGCAAAAGCTGGAGCGCTGCAAAAAAAAAACGGACGTAGTAAAAGTGAAAGGATAAAGAAATTGGGCAAAAGTACAAAACAACGTAGAGTAACTGATCCTTTCATAATCATATTCGCGGCAGCGCAACTAATCTGCTTTTATTAGACAATTTGTTGTTACCTTCAACAATCATAATTCATAAAGGATTTTTCGCCTGCGCATTTTCAACGGTTGTACTCGGACTGGACATTTTAATAAACGCGCGTTTACCGGCTTGCTTTCCATTTCTAAGTAAAGGAAATTAAATTGTACATATGTAGTTTTTTTGGTGTAGAGGAAAGAAGAAAGTTTAAGGGAATTATGAGTTTCAGCGTAAATGAGATTAGTTCAGGCGTGCTTAGGAGGCGTGCAAAATGACTGTCAGGAATATGAGTAGCTGACGCGTGTTATCCTTTTTGCTATGGAATGATTACATTTGATACGTTTGCAGTTGTTGTAAACCCTTTCACTAACGATATGTTTTATTTGATCTCAAATTTTTAGTTTTTTGAAAAATTGTACTTTTTTTCAAAAATCTCTGAAAAAAAAGCGCGAACAATAAAGTTGTTCAGCTTTTGGAAAAGGGTAAATTTTCCACACCATTACAGTAATTGCTTAGCATATCCTTGTCTTACAACTTCGATTTATCACTTTAATTGTGTTATACATAAATTTAGCTGCTGCTCGCACAAAAAAGTCAAGGTGCGAAGTGTCGTGGATCCAGTCGCACATGCGCTTCCATGCCAGGTTGCTGCAGGCTGCTTGTTTTAAGTAGCTACCATTAACTGTACTCTAGGCAATGTAAGGCGCATGCCAGGATAATTGCTTTACATGTCCTGCATAATTGAAATGTTTCAAGTCGCGTGCAATTTTCACAACTGTACAGTTTCCACGTCATTTTTCACTGTCTCTTCTGACTTCTGTACTCACCTTTACCATTTTTTTTTGTATTACTCATTGCATTTATAACGAATTTTTTATTCGAATTTTGCATTTAAATTAAAAGCACAAGTCCAACCAGCCGGCCTTTGCTGTTTTGTGGAAAGTCAACGGCGTTTTATGAGCGTGCGCAACCACTTAACGCTTTATTAACGCGCTTCGCGCCACATGCAAGTAAAAAAGACGAGTAGCCTCTGGCTGGCCCACCATACTGACATGCCGCCAAGGGCAGTTTTTTAATGCAATGCAAATACTGACGTAATGTTTTTATGACAGCTGAACATGTGTTCATAAGTGCACATACATACGTTACATATGTATGTAAGTATGTCCATCGTCGAGGTCAGTTTTTTGAGCCCTTCAAGTGGGACAGCGCTTTATGACGTACATACACACGTTTGTAGGTAATTAGATGATGTTATCCAGCGGCATTAAAAGTGCTGGTCATTTGAGCGTTTAAGTGGTTGTGCTTTTGAGTGTTGCAACGGTCAAATGTGCAATAACTTTATTAGCTACTTTAATTGAAGTGAGGCGAGGAAATCTGCAACAACCAGAATGTGGTACCTACAACCAAACGATAAGCTAATAAATTTGAATTATCATCCCTCATGCTCAAATAATCATAAATGGGTTATTCAATTAAAATAACTATATCGACGGCTGAGAATAAGATCGCCCTATTTCAAAAATTGTTTCAAAAACGCCCTATTCCAAAAATTGTTTGAATAACGTCCTATTTCAGATTTTGCTTCAAGAACGCCCTATTTCAGAATTTGTTTCAATAACGTCCTATTTCAGACAATTATTCAAAAACGCCCTATTTCAGAGAAATATATATTGAATTTTCTCTGAAATAGGGCGTTTTTGAAGCAAAATCTGAAATAGGACGTTATTGAAACAAATTTTCAAATAGAGCGTTCTTGAAGCAAAATCTGAAATAGGACGTTACTGAAACATTTTTTCAAATAGGGCGTTCTTGAAACAATTTTTGAAATAGGGCGATCTTATTATCAGCCGTCGATATGTACATTAAGGTGGAGTGAAAACATATGGAGATTTTTTGTTTGTTCTTTTTTTGAACGTACCAGCAATGAAAAGTTGCCATTATACGAGTTAATAAACCCCACAAAATTTTATGGCGATAGGACGACGTTTTGAACTGCCCCCAGCCCCGCAAAGTTGAAAGCAATAAGCACGATCTGGTACAAATATGAAATTTTCAAAATTATAAAATCAAAAAACGAAGTATAAGGATTGATAAAGATGGCTAAGCTGAGTATTAAAGTGAATTTTTTTTTTTTTGAAACAACAACAAAAGTTATTAAAGGTCAAAGTTTATATTATGCATTTTTTAAATTGCAATTACTTAAAAACTACTGAACCGATTTCGAATGTTTTTATACAGTTCAATAGGCATTTTGATTCCCTTTAATTTGATATACATTTTATATATAAAAAGTAAGGGGGTAAAAGGGGGGTTGACCCCCGCAGTGGGTTATTATGGAACCCACATGAAATGTATATCAAATTAAAGGGAATCAAAATACCTATCGAATGGCATAAAAATATTCGAAATCGGTTCAGTAGTTTTAAAGTAATTGCAATTTAAAAAATTCGTAATATAAACTTTGACCTTTAATAACCTTTGTTGTTGTTGTTTCAAAAAAAATAAATTCACTTTAATACTCAGCTTAGCCATCTTTATCAATCCGCATACTTCGTTTTTTGATTTTATAATTTTAGAAATTTTACATTTGTACCAGATCGTGCTATTTTTTTTTCAACTTTGTGGGGCTGGGGGCACCTCTAAACATGCGAGTAGGTCAATAGAATTTTACAGGCTTATTTCTAGGCTACAAAGGTGCCGTTCTGGCTTTGGAATTTCCAAAAAAAAAATTTCACTCCACCTTAATGTACATATATATTTACATACATACATTCACAATAATAACTACCTAAACGATAAAAATCAAATTTAAAAAATAAATATTAAAATAAAAAAAATTGAAAAATTAAAAAAAAAAATTTGAAAAAATTAGATAAAAATTAAAAAATATCTTGAAACAAATTAAATAAAAAAATAAATATATAAAAAAATAAAAAAAATAAATTAAAAAAAAATTTGAAGGTTCTACCGAGATTTGAACTCGGATCGCTGGATTCAAAGTCCAGAGTGCTAACCATTACACCATAGAACCGTATACTCAACCGACGGCGAAATACGCTATATAAGCAAGTGGGAGTGATAAGCACTAAAATAGCCGATTTAATGATTTTAATTTACATAAGCATGTGATATAAATTTATATATTTTGATATGTAGGTAATAAATTTATTTTAAATGCAAATAAAGAACGGCGACAAAATATTCGTAAGCGCTCTGCTTTATGGCGTAATGTAGATTTTTACGCTTAGTTAATTTTTTCGGGTCAAACTGCCAATTTTCTTTATTTCCATTAAATTCTTCTGTTAAGCGCGTTTAAAATCTACGTAACTATATCCATATGTATATGTATGTATGTATAAGTATAAATTTATATAAAGATGTATACTATATCCATACATACATATACCTACGTGTGCATATATGTTTAACAGCAACAAAATATTGCGTGTGTGAAGCTCATATTTTGCCAATGATCAGGTGTCATTTCAAAGGGAATACCTGCACACAAAATATGTAGGTACCACAAAATGAGGCAAGAACTATTAAAGGCATAATAGTAAAAACAGCAACAACACAAATACCTTAGCTGTCAGGATAATTATATATTTAGCCAAAGAATTGTCAGCCAAACAAAACAGTTGAGACAGAGCTCCGCAAAACGACTTTTGTATTGCCTGCCACTTCGCCACACCGGCGCCGCACACGTCACACACAACAAGTGTATGAAGTACAGCAGTTGTTGTTGTTGTTGCTGCTGCTTGAACGTTTTGTTATGGCACGTGCCTCCATTGCGGCCACTTACACGCACGCGCCCCCCATTCAGCTGCGCGTCACTGGATAAATATAAAAGCAGTCTAGTCGTGTATGCTCCCACTTGTGGCCGGCACTGTCGCTTTTAAAGAAAAAAAATTGAAAAGAAAATAAAATGTAAAATGAGAAATGTAAATTCGAAGGATGGTAAATTGAGAAAGTATGTGCAGGTCTACTTAATAGCCAACAATTATGGTTGCAGCAATCGCTGATGCCGTGCCGCATGATGTCGTGCGGCATTCATATTCAGAAATGACCTACTCAACAAAATTTTCTTATACATATGTATATTCAAACTTATGCCTTAATAACATTATGTTCTGCCCATGTATTCACATCTATAGCTGACGAATCAGTTAGTTTGGAGAAAATTGCTTTTGTCATCCTTGAGTAAGGATAATTTTCCATCGCGTTGTGTATTAGTCGTTGCTGGAAAAGTATTTAAAATAATTAAATTTTACTTTTCGTCTCCTAATTCTAGGTTTGCGTTTTACAATTTCTCAGACAAAAAAAAAGAAATTACAAAAGGAAACAGGATATTTGTAGTATTTAAACGATTTAAGTGATAAATGAGGGCAATTATTCATATCAATTTCGTTGTTAAAAAACAACCAACGTTGCTTCCCTTGCACGATATTTACTTCTAACAATTTTCATTCGAATTTCTGGCACGAAATGGTTTGATCTAACGTCATCTGTTTCCTTTACTGATTGTATTTTTCCTTCATTTCTACTCAGGTAAGTGCATTTGTTTGCTATGTAATTTTGCATTGATTAATTACTATCAAATGTGATGATAGAGGCATCAGTTGTATACACTCATATGTATGTTTGTAAGTACAAATATCAATCTAAAGTCAATAGTGTACAGATTTTCTCTTGTTCGATCTTTTTTTGTATATCTAAGGAACAGCTTCCTAACATGCCGCATCGTAGAGAGTTACATAAATAGAAAAATGTCATGAGAAACACATGTACTCATATTTCATGCAACTTTTGTTTTACTGACAAAACTGTTGCTGTTAAAACGATATTTAGGTTCCTTTGGCCTTCAGATTAGATTGTACATGTATTTCCAATCGCATGAACCTTACTTATATTTGTAAGTAAAGTGTGATTGTACAGTTTCGCTAGTTTCATTTTCCAATCAAAATCACTTGCGGTTAATTGCCTGAAAATGTTCTGAACTAAAATCCATGCACTTAACAATAGAGATCTGTAACCCTTTAGCATTGAAAGTGCGATTGAAAAGGTAAATTATTAAAAGCGCAACGAATTCACAAAATTATGACAAGGAAATAATGACAAAGCCGGAAAAGGGCATTTTCGCACTTTGTAATTTGTAATTATTACTTAAATAGCAGATATGAACGTCTCATATAAATTCAGAAGCGTGAAAGGGTTAACAATATATAATTGCCATGTCTTATGAAATTATTAAACAACGATTTCTAGAGCAATTTCGTGCCAAACTCATAATACGTTCATGCCGATTGCGCAAATGAGAGCCGAAAAAGGGTTCATTCCCACAACTCATGCCCGGTGTTTGTGAATTATTGTGCGAAAACTTTACCAACATTTCTTGGAACTCGATTCGCAAAATAAAATTTCATTCAGTCTTTGTCTTCAAATATGAATTATGAAATTTAAGATACAATCGACTTTCTCGAATCATTTCGAAAAATGAAGAACAAGAGTGCTCGGGAAATGCAAAGATTGAGTTGAGAAATATTTGCAACCTTGAACATGCTTGCAATATGTACATATAACCTCACGTTTTCCGTAGAGCCAGGCCTGACTCAGTAGGCAAAGAAAATTTGGTAGATAAAAGTGCATTTTGGATATTCAGAGGTAAAAAACTTACTGCAACCTACTCCACTCCATTTGATTCTTATTTTCTATTTGCTTAGGATTCACAATATTTGTTTGTGGTCGAATGAATTTTAATCCAAATTTTAAACAAAGAAACCCAAAATGGAAAATAACAGAGTTTAATCAGATATCCCACAAGGATTTTATTTGCTGCGGTCGAAAAGTGCATTAAAGTAAGAAAATTCATTAAGAGGGTGAAAGTAATTTGAGTATTAAGTAAATAAAGAAAAAATTCAAATATTCTAGGGGAACGGTAAATATTTCTAACTTTTTTCCTCTTTTGGCGTCTTACATTGGCGCACTCAAGGGGGGGGGGGGTTAAACCCCCCACAAATTTGACAGCACACCATAAAAAAATTATTTTATAAAAGATGTACGATGGTACATGCATAAATATTTGTGTAAATACATGTTGTAAAATCTATGAATATTCGTGGATGTACATTGCCAAAGTTTGTCAACAATTACTGATTGTGTTTATAAACAAGCAGTGTGGAGACATTTCCCTAAAAGTATGCTGTGGATATTCGCTGAGATTTATTTTAATTTAAAATAATTCACCAACGCACACTGGTCACATTTGTATGGAGAGTGGGACAAAACTCAGTTTCTTGGAAACGGATGGACCTATCGAAACCAAATTTTGCACATTGGTGTCCCACTAAACGACTCATCTTTCAGAAAAAATAAAAACAAATATGTTGTAATCCACGCCCACCACTAACGCTAGTTTACAGCAAAAAAAAAACAAGAAAACCAGGAATGGGGAGGATAGGAATTGAGATAACGATAATTTTATGTTTTTTTGTTATCACTTCATTCAAAAATTATTTTCGCTGGGTTTACAAATGCGATAAACACAAGCAGTATCTCATTCGAAAGGTAATTAAAATACGCTTCAAATAACATACAACTTGTAGTGGTCTAATAAAAACTCGCTGAGCGATAGCTGGTTAAAATTGTGTGCATGTTTTGCGATTTTTGAAAAAATTTTGATTTTCAAAGTAAGTTTTTTGCAAAAAGTTGTAAAAATCAGGAAAGTTTTATTCTTTTAAAAATTTGCCCATTTAATTGCAAAGAGTTTAAGCGTAATATCAGAGAAATCCGATGAATACTTTATTTTTGGCGATTTTTTTCTTGTGAAACAAAAAGGATATTTTGGATGAAAAGCTTGGTTAGGTGACTTAGCTATGTGAAAATGACTTCATATGTCAAAAGGACATTAGAAGCAAATATAGAGCTTCCAAAGACTAAACTAATGACATTTGAAATTTAAAAATCCGATGTCAAATAACAAAGTTACAATTAAAAAAAATATGTCCGCGATATTTCGCGGGATAAAAAAAATTGTGTGGAGAGTGGGACAAAACTCAATTACTCAGATTTTATCGAAAATAAAGTTTTATCGAATACAGTCGACATAAATATGTACAAAAATACGTAAAAGGAGCACCTTGGTCAACAATATTTTTTATAGACTAGCTACATTTAATATGATATTTTAAGAAAAAGGGAAAAAAGGTGAAAAATGTATAAACAGGCTTCTCAAGAGAACACTTGAAACAACCCAAATCTGCTTATAAGATCTGGTCCAGAATGGTTAAAAGTTTAAATGAAAATGCTAATGCTTGAAAATTACGCTCATAGAAAAGATTTCTTCATCTTGTATTTTGCTAAAAATAAATTTTTCTCACTGTTTTCTTTAGCTAAATCATGAAACATACCTTTTTCTTACGTTTCCATAGTTATCCGCATTTTTTTGCACTCAAATTTGAAATCTCACAAAAATCATAATACTCTTATTTACACAAACTTTTTGCAGAAAAAAAAATTTTTTTTTTTCAAATGTGTTGACTTTAAATGAGCCAAAGTAACGTTTAATGATGTCTATTGCGTATAGGAGGTTTTCCATAAAATTCAATATATTTGCCACGGAAATGCATGACAGAAATTTCTTTTTGAGACACCAACATTTTTTACTTTTGTGTATGGGGGCTGACCAGTGTGCAACGATGTGGACTTAACGAATATTTAATTCACCATAATCCAATTCGTTCCACCAAAGCTACAAACAATGTAGCTGCTACATGACGAAAAATATGAATTCAGTTGCAATTATGACGCAATAATACAGGTGACCTTTCCTTTTTAGTTTTAGTTTAAATACAGAGAAAATGCAATGAATTGAGCTTTAAAAGGTGCCTTTGTTTAAAGTGGTAATACGTAGGTCCACTCCCCAAACATACATAGATTTAAGTAAAAATTGTCTGGACGAGTTTTGAGTATTTTTTTTTTTAATTTTCCGTTGGATATTGAAAACCCCCCCAAAATATTTTTCTGTGTGCGCCATGGCGTCTTATGTTTGCTTAAGCTTACGCAAAAATCTAAGCTAAGTCAAATTAAATGTGAAAGGAGGGATTGAGTAGAAGAGAGTATTTCATTGCTTTTGCTGTAAAAATGCATGCGGGAAAACTACCCCAAAATATACCAATGGCATATGTATCTTCACACCACTTTTTCTCTCATGCTAAATTGCCAAAATACCTTTTGACCCGATTTTTTTTTTTTTTTGCAATTTCGCCATTTCCCCTTCCTTTGTCTTAAAAACTGATTGTGACAGCTTGACATGTGTAGTTTTGGTAACTTTATTACATCCTTTTTCGGCGGCACAAGCAGCAAGGATGAGCGTAAAAAATTGCATACCTTCGACGTTGAAAGTCTGCTAAATTCGCAATGCCTGCCTGGAAATTGCAATTATAACGAAATTTATGTGGTCTTGTCTTATTTTTTGTCCTGGAAACATGAAGAAAGTAAAATATCAATTATCAAAGAAATTAGAAATTTATTGTGCATACGAAATTGGAAGTGAAAGCATTTATGTTCGTATGTATTTATGTAGAAGCAAAATGGCCTCGTAAATTATCATTTTTTGTAACGAAAAATGTGTAGACGTGCTAGTTATGGGCAAAAAATGGGCTTGATTTGTAATTTTTTTTTTTTATAAATATTCTTTTATCCATTTGAGAGTGGAAGGCATTATCCACTTACTTATTTACATTTTTACTCTCTGCATTGCTTCATTTAAAAACTGCTTTGGCACCAGATCAAATGAAGAAAAATCAATGCTGTCGCCACAGTTACAAACAATTTTTCATATGTACATCCAAATGTATATATATCCTGCAGCATTTCACAAATTAGAAATGAAAAGTGAGTGAGGGAATATATCACATGAAAAAGCCACATCTAGCCAGACTATGCTTCGGCTTTAATTTCGCGAAATTTCAGAAAATCGGCAAACAGCCAAATTGACTTACGCTAGCAAAACGAAAAATTTATAGAGATAGCCGCAGGATAAAAACTAATCAATTTACTGCATGTCTGCTGAATTTTCATGTCTGTGGGCAAAAAAAAAAGTTGTTATTGATTTAAACTTTAAAGCAGCGAGAGTTTGTTTGGTTAGCTCTAATTTATATGTATTTAACCTTTCATTACCAACACGAATGCTAACAGCGCTCTCGCAGACCGCAATTCAGAAAATATTACAGTAAATTAATTACTATTAATTGCATTCAATAGTAAAATAAACAGAACAAAAGGATATAATAAATATTTCATTCAAATACGTATTTAAAAAACACTTAAAAAATTGAATATTGGAATTCACTTTTTCTTACAGAAATTTTCTTCAGAAAGTAAATAAGATTATACAAAAGAATATATGAGAATTAGTTATCAGTATTCATTTTAAATGGGAGCGGGCATTTTTGACAGTATGCTCAAAACACATGAAACTGTCGCACTCGTTATCGGTTACCATATCTTCTAGTCATCGGAGTAACGAAGTTTTTGTATAATAATTGGCATTAAATTAAAATTTTTCAAAAAGTTATACTTTTACTAACATCGGTTTCACAGACCGAAACTCTAGTAATAGGCAAAATAAGCCATAGCAGCGACCCACTCACACCGGCAGCAACGGGAGCACTGAAGGGTATGTACAAAGAAAATGAGAGCGAAAAAAACCCGACCCCGGCAAAGCTTTGATAGAGATTGTGTGGGCGAGCGCAGAGCGATTTGCGCTACATGGTTAATTTTTCTCATTTACTCACATGAGTCAAACTGACGGGGTCTGGTGTACACGAAGCTTTAAGTAGTTGTTTGGTCTGTGAGACCGCTGTTAGTGACGGAAGGGTAAGTACGTACATACTTAGAAGTGGCTAATTTCTTCGGTAAGTATACGTTCAATAGTTTGTTGGAAAACACGTCACGTTTTAAACGCTTTTTCATATGTTTAGTCAGCCGTCATACTTTCCTATTCCACGAAGTTTAGTATTAAATAAATTTTTTTAAACAAAAACAATATATGTACATACATAAGTGTGTATATATTTTTTAATGCGATGTACCTACATACATTAAGTCACTAGTCACTTTCCGCTTGCAAGTGTTTCTACAGAAATGACGTCAATTGTGATAGACGTGTACAAAGAAATTAATATTTCCGAAAAAAATGTTTTCAGCGAAACGACGCACAGTGGGGGCACCTCCATACAAACGCGGCCAAAAATAGTAATAATTAAGCTAGAATCTTGAAACTCTGAACTTAAGCTTTTTTGGTTGAAGTTAGTAAACTGTGAAAATTTGAACAAAATCCACCCACAAATACGCCCACCTCCCATATAACGGTATTTTTGAAATTTCAGCATTTTCCTAACTATTATAGCTAAAATGCTCCATTTTGATTAGTGCATACATTTTTTTGAAATATAAATCAAGTGCAGTAATCATTTTGGAAAAGGGGTAAAGCACTTCACCGTTTTTAAATTAAAAATATATGCACTTTTAAGTATGTTATAAGCATTTATCATAAAACTTTCATACAAAAAAATTGCATTTCAAAAAAATTTCATACCAGAAATGAAATTACACTTTTCTAAAGGATTTCAGTGTGCTAAACCTGAATCTGGAGTCAGACTTTCCAAATTGGTTCTAGTTTCTGAGATATTCATGCTCAAATAGGCAAAAAACACGTTTTTTGGCTCTATTCTCTGCTTAATATCTTTTATGTAATTACTTTCCACTCAAATTGGATTAAACCAGTTGAAAGCACAATCATTGCGCTTGAAAACAGCGTTTAGCTTCTTCGAATATCTTAATTAGAATTGGAAATATCGATATTTAAGTTTCACCATTTTGACAAATATTCCCCATACAAAAAAATTTAAACTTTTTGAAGCATACTTCTGGGCATTTTGTATGGGAAAAATGGACGAAAACTCAAAAAACACCTTCCATAAAAATGTTCATAAAACAAAATGGACCAAACGAATTTTTACGATTTTTTCTCCTGTTTATAAAAGACATTTAGGACTATGAAATATTAAAAAACTGAGGAGGTCATATTTTTTATTTTATTTGAATTTCATTTTAAAGTTTCACAATTTTTACACATTTTTTTTTATATTCCAAAAGAAAAAAGCTGTCAAAGATATGAATTAACGCTGATAAAAAAGATTATCTCATAATTTGAAAGTATGCACCATTTACTGCAAGACGATAAAGAAATATTCGATTATTCGCCTAAATATAAACGTTTTTCATAATGTCAAAACTAACATAATTAATGCGTTTACAAAAACGCAGTTTTAGGCCAATGGGAAAAAAATTATAAAAGCAAATGGAGCAAGTGGATTTTTAAAATGAAAATGTAGTTTGATTAAGAATATATTATTTCAAAGCATAAAAAAAATTTGAGGAGGTCATATTTTTTGTTTTTTTAATTTTTTTATTCAAAGTCGAGCAAAATTTTTTTCTTATCGACATTTTTTGTCAATATTTGAAAATTCATATAAATTCAATAGTGAGCGGTATTTACAACTACGTTATAATTTCTGAAAGAGAAAATCATTATCTATGTAATGATGTATCATTCGAGTTCGTATGTTAACAATTAAATGAGATAGAGCATTTTGTATGAGGTGTGTTCATTGAGAAAAAAAAGAACCTATTTTTTGCTCAACTTTGGGCACCCTGTACGGCTAAACGAAAAGAGACTCAAAAATTTTTATATAAGCTTTTTTATTACAATTTGATATATCTGTCGATCTCTATTTAAAAAAAATTGTTTTACTCATACTTTAATTTTGAATTTATTTTTGGCCGCAATCACCCATTGTGCGACGCCCTTGTTAAAGCAATTTAATGCCCGAATCGCAATTTGGCGTTAGGTCGGTCGCGCGTTGATCGTACCTCAAAGCCGCTTCACACTGACATTCGATATTAGATATTGGATTGCAAACATGTTCACTGCCACTAACATATTTTCTTGAATTTTTTCATAAATTTCTAATTTTTCATCGAAAGAAATCAATTCGAATTTATTTTATGTCAAACGCCCGACCTAGTAGAGAAATGTTCAACTCAGGCGTTATACAGGGTTGCAATAAACATACGATATTACAAAAATTTTACTATCAAACGCTTGAGGTCACAATGCGATTTGCACCATATATTTCCATACATTTCTACTCACTTGTCAGAAGCGCGACCGACCGAACGCCAAATTGCGATTCCGGCATAAAAGTTTTCCTAAAGCAATATAGATATGTATGTATTTTTAATGAAATTTCAGGCCAGAAAATGTATTTGTTTATACATATGTATGTATTACAATGTTTTCAAGTTGACTGTTCTCAAATATTATGCCGAATACAGGTGTTTGGCCTTTTTGAGTGTAAATATTTACTTCGAAAAAAGTACAACCTTGCTGCATGATCTTAAAACAGAAAAAATAATTAGGGGATTCACAACCTGTCATGTTGCGTCATATCGTCATAAGTCATAATATTTTGTTGTTGCATCCTATGCTATATGTGTACTGAATAAATACAACTCTGCACGATATGTTTTTGGGTCATCGTATTTGATCAGCTGTTTTTGTTTACTTCTTCACAGGGCTTCGGAAAAGTCTTTTATAATTATTTCAGTGCAATATTTTAATATGACATATGACTTTATGACACTTTGTGAATCACCTAAATATATTAATATAATAAAAACAACACACAGCAAGTAAAAGATTTGTTGATATACATACATACATACATACATACCAATACATATGCTTTTTATACAAATTTAGTATGGTAATGAAATATTTTTCGATGATTAATGATAGCACTCACTTATACATTAAAAAGTAAGAACTGAAAGACAAAAGTGATATAGTAAATTAATTTTTATAAATAAAAGCTAGACGAATTGAGTGAGTTTTCCTTAACTAAAGACACTCGGCAATACGAAAAATCATAAAATGCCTAAAAGCAGACCTAAATTGGCTGTCATAATGACACAGCAAATATTGAAAAGAAATTCACTTGGGATGAGGGAAGCTATTAAAATGTACTAAAAACTTAATCGTCATAATTTTCATCTAACTAGCCATTACAGGTGTATGTTATGTTCGCATCTCAAGGCCTTGTGACTATTAGTAAAATTTTATAAAATATGTTTGAAGTTTAGTGAACTTAATCTATTCAGTTTGTTTAACTCATTTATATTTATGTAAGCACCTACTAACTTCTGTATGTTACATTTACCTTCATATATACATATGTATGTACATACATATATAGACATATACATATATATTTTTACTTACTTACTTTCATACATATACATATGTAACATAAGCAAATATTACCTAAATATCTGCTGATTAACACAAGAAAATAAGCCAATTTGCACATTGAAAACAATAAGCTTCCGTCATTTTACAAAAAAACGCGAGTCAATAAACTTAAAATAACACAGAGTGAAAGAAATGTAAATACATATCTGTGGCAATTTGCAATAATCGCTTAAGTCTTAAAAAATGATTTCGAGATAAATTGATTTTTATATTCGAAAGCGTTTCTTAACAAATCATAAAAGTCGATTAAAAACTATGGACGCAAAATCAGTGAGCCATCCATAATGTTACGATCAAATTTTGTAAATAAAACAAAATGTCATGAAGAAATTTGATTAAATATATACGTCTACTTCGGCTGTTATAGCAAGTTTAATATACCTCTATTGTAAGTTAAGCCTAAATGTTTTTATTTATATCTTTTTATTGAATTAAGTTATACGCATGGGGATTTTACAGAAATATAGTGTTTTAAAAGGAGAATAACGTGGTATATATAATTCGAAATCTGCCTAAGTCGACTTAAGCGATTATTGCTTGTGACCACAGATATGTATGTGCATACACATGACTACATGTAAATATGGGTGTACATATGTAATATGTCGTAAAACAAAAAATGTTGAATAAACAATAATATTTAAAAAGCGCGCAAACAAGATTACATGAAAGCTCTCACAATTGCGAACGAATATTAATATTTCTTTATCTGCATGCGCATTTATTTTTATAAGTGCATACATAGTTATTTACAGACTTACATATGTATATATACATATATAATTTATAAAGATGAGGTAATTCATGACACAAGAGAGCTGAGATATTTAATTAGACATAATAATTTCTATTATCATATTTTCTGTTTTTCTGTTTTTTTTTTTTTTCAATTTAAAGGCAAAGGCAGCGTGGTCGCTGTGGTGCAGTGGGTAGAGTGCTCGCCTGCTATGCCAGAGGTCTCGGGTTCAAACCACGGTCCGAGCAAAACACCAAAACAATTTTTCTAATTAGTAAAAATCCAATTATTGGGTTTTTTAAGAGCAGCGGTCACCTTTCGGCAGTGGGCGGCATACCCTCCGAGAGTATTTCTGCCATGAAAAAGCTTCTCACAAAAAATGCATTCGCCGTTCGGAGCCGGCATAAAACTGTAGGTCCACCCAATTAGTAGGAAAAACAAAAAAGGGGCACACCTCGAATTGGGAGAGAAGCTCGGCCATAAAACTCGTCAGAGTTATAATAGCGCCATTGTATTATTATTATTAATTTAAAGGCAATGATTAGACAATGTAAATGATTATACAATCAGTGTTTGTTGAAGAGGAAACTCCGTATAATCGTACTTTTCCGCTGTAGTTGGCTTAATTTTGAGCTGGAAGGTTTTGCTTTGGGCTATTTCCCATTTCTTAATTGCCAACGGTGCCATTAACGTTAATTGATATACCGCCGTTAGGTTATGATTTACATACATTCTTGTACAAACATATAACATACATACAAACATACACAAATGAAAATGAATGCTGCTGGCTCAGTTTAAAAAAAAAAACTTTAAATAAATTTTACAATCTGAGATGGAATAAATACCCATACCTACTCAGACGTGTTAAATTGCTTTGCTAATGGCTTTCAAAATTTCTATCATTATAAGCTGTTTCTAAAGAATGTCTCATGCGCAATTTGGTTTTTAGTAAAATTTTGAAGCAAAAGAAAACTCAGCAACTTGAACCATTGAGCTTGGCTTCCACGAATGGCTTCACTTTTGAATAAAATAACTTTTTTGCTTGATTTATTGCTGATAATTCACGTTCACTTAAAGCCCGTCTCCACATAACTTGATTCACCAGAGAAACATGTAGCAAAACATCTCGCACAATAACCCGTCTCCACGTGGCTAATCGTGATTCAGTTTGACATTTCTCTTTCTAGTTCTTCTTAAATGTTTGTATGTTTGCTTATTTTTGCGCCTTTGTTTTGGTCTGGGTGAGATTTCGATAGATTTTCGATACAAAATTAGAGAAGACATCGATATCATCGAGGTTGGCAAGATGATTCAGAATGAAACAGTGTTTCAATCTTCACTCACTCTCAAAAATTTGTATGGAAATTGGCGAGTTTCGGCACTGGTTTCCGTGTCGAAACAAGATTGAGAGAATGCAGAAAAAAAGAGCGAAACACGTTATGTGGAGACATGGTATTAAGTTTACTGCTATTTTTAAACACTTGTCATAGCGTTGATTTACTGCATTTGATTTGATTGCTCCAATAAATGTCATTGGGTTTAGCGTATTTTAGTTTTGTAGTTGTTGTTTTTGCTCTGCTCTGGCACATTGCACTCCAGTGCGTTTTGCTTCCATCGGCAATCAATCCCCAACTCCCTCGGCTGCAGAAGCATTATTGAACTGTCGTTCGATCGTCGGCAGATTGCAGATTTATTATTGCTACTCTTGTTGTTTTTGTTTTCTCGTTTTTTGTTCTTCATGCATTACTCTTTATTGATTCAATAAAAATGCAAATTCAATTAAAAATCATTTTAAAAGGTTAACGGTCTCAGTAAAGAAGGCAGAAAAAACGCAAATAAGAATAAAAAGAAATGCATTTTGCTTAAACGATTATATTGTGCTCAATTAAGCAAATTAGAACATGAGTTAAAAGTGCAGATTTGCCATTTTAGGCTGATTAAGTTTTATCGGCAAATTGAGATCTTGATTGTTTGATATAAAAAGCTGTCAGACTCATGTACATACGTAATTAAATTTTATTACTGTTCCAGTTTTTCATTTCATCTTTACATGTTTAAAAATACTTTTCTCCTCATAAAGTTTGTCAACCCAGCCTAATGCGAATGTTTAATTATATTTTAAAAAGAGTTGAATCATTTACTTTGCTTACTAATTTTTACCTTTTCTTCTGCTCTTACTCATTTCAGGTAAGTTCGCGCGCATCACAAAGAAATTGATTATGCGAGGGAATTCATTGTGACCACAGAGACAACTCATACAGCGTTACAGACTGCATGACCTCAGCCGGGCGCGGCGTGTCTGAGCGGGTTTGAATACTTGATAGTAGTCATACGTATATAACTCATTATGACATTTAACATTGCATAGAAAGCGTTATTCGACATTTTTCTTAACATTTGCATTATTACAATTTTTTTATATTTATAGCGGTGTCGCAATGTGCAAGTTTTTGTGTTAATGTTTAGCTGATTACACATGTGTCTCATCGTTCATTATTTTCTACAAACGCGTTTATGACTCGACTTTTAGACATATTTTAAAATATCGCTAATATAGGCAAAAAAATAATATACCTAATAGTACCTACTTTTAGTCATAACTGACTAATAAACAAGTAAGAGCGCGGCTGTCTTCGGCCGTACCGAAGACTTCATACCTTTCATGAGTGGGGAAATGAAAAGCTACCTATGTATGTATGTACATAGCCTGATTTAGTATAATATATATATTATTTATGGAACGGTTTATTAGAAAAAATGGTGTCTGGGCTATTTAAATGGAGGAGTTATACGACAAAATGTGTATATCTTAACAATCGGTTGTATGGGAGCTATATGTTATAGTGGTCTGATCTTGACAATTTTCGGTAACTCTATTTGGGCCTATATGGGTACAAGTACTTTAAAGATTCATGTCCTTAGCTGTTAAAATGGAGAAGTTATACCCCAAAATGTCCATATCTGAACAATCGGTTGTATGGGAGATATATGTTATAGTGATCCGATATTAACAATTTTCGGTAACCTTGTTTGGGTCAATATGGGTACAAATACTCCAATGTTTCGTGTCCTTAGCTGTAAGAAGGGAGAAGTTATACCCCAAAATGTATAAATCTGAACAATCGGTTGTATGGGAGCTATATGTTATAGTGGTCCGATTCGGCCAATTCCGACAAATGATCGATTGGGCATCAAAACTCACCCGTGTTCCAAATTTCAATCAAATATCTCAAAAACTGAGGGACTAGTTTGCGTTCACACAGACGGACGGACGGACGGACAGACGGACATGGCTTAAACGACTCAGCTCATGATTCTGATTATATCGGTATATATATTGATGGGTCTGTCACGCCTCCTTCTAGTACTTTCAAGATTTGATTTTCGGCACAAAGTTATAATACCATTTCATTCTCATGAAGATAGTGGCCGCTGTGGTGCAGTGGGTAGAGTGCTCGCCTGCTATGCCAGAGGTCTCGGGTTCAAACCCCAGTCCGAACCAAAAAAAATTTTTCTAATTAGTAAAAATCCAATTATTGGGTTTTTTAAGAGCAGCGGTCACCTCTCGGCAGTGGGCGGCATACCCTCCGAGTGTATTTCTGCCATGAAAAAGCTTCTCACAAAAAATGCATTCGCCGTTCGGAGCCGGCATAAAACTGTAGGTCCACCCAATTAGTAGGAAAAACAAAAAGGAGCACACCTCGAATTGGGAGAGAAGCTCGGCCATAAAACTCGTCAGAGTTATAATAGCGCCATTGTATTATTATTATTATTATTCATTCTCATGAAAGGTATAAATATATATGTACCTACAGTTGTAAATTACGTTAAGCTCTTAATTGCGATTTCAAACAATAGGAATTCAACAAATATTTACTTATGCACATACAATCGACTTTTAAGTTGCCCACTATGTCAAGTAAATTCCTAGTTATCTGTAGCATAAAATGTCCTATTTCTGTTGCTGCTACATCTTTACAAAATCCTTTTCAAAATGTACCATTCAAACCCCTTTCATCTCTCATTTCGTGCGCAAGTCAGAATCCATTTGGCAAAAGCTGCATGCTTGTAGTCCCGGCAGACAATGCCCATCCCAATGCCATTCACTTCGAAGTTACGTAATTTCCTTACCTTGCCTTGTTATACATACATAAACGAAAAAATCATTGTAATCTTGAGTAAGTATTTTTGGTTGCACGGTGACCTAGTTCTATAAGTTTTGCCAAGTTTTTAGTGTTGCAACTTTCTGCAGCGCAGCTTATAACAGTTGACGTCATTTTACGCGGCCACTTCAGCCCTGATTATAGCATTTTCTGCAGTTGGCGGCTGTGATGCTTGTTGAAATTTTAACAAGAGTGCGCAAGCATTTCAACTTCAAATGTCCATGAATATAAAATAAAGCATAAAAGTTGGAAGTGAGCATGATAATAGAAGCGATAAAGTAAATAATGTAAAATATACTTTAATATAAGAGCCTAGTAGAGTAAATTTCTTTAGGGAATTTAGGAGAATGTTACTAAAAAGATACCCGAAAGATGCTATTTATATTTATTTGCAATTTGCGAGGCTTGTAGTTTTATGACCATTCCAAAGTTATCTGTTAAGTCATAAGCATGAAATAAAGGCTTTAATGTGACAGAAATAAAGTAGAGGATTTTTTTGAGCGTGGCCTTCAATCAGTCAAGTCAGCCCGTTACAGCGCCTACAACAAGGTTATTGACATCAAATTTCAATACAATAGACCTATTCAAGTAAACTTGTGTCTTTATACGTGACCACACGCATATAATAATTAGTGATAATCAAAATAATGAAACACAATAAGATCACAGACCACAAAAGACGCAAGAGAATAAAAACTTTTTGTTAATCTAGAAAAAACAAACGAAAATTGTTGAAAAATATTTAAAGTGACTCAAACTGACCACACATGCAGACAGCAAGACCACGAAGTAATACTACCAACTTAAATCAAAATACGTTAGAGAAAGACGTCATCAAAGATAGAGCGAGCACTTGCCTACATGCAACTCCAAATAGAAAACATGGCAACTTAAATCGACTTCACCATGATTTACGCGCCAAAGAAAGACGTCATTAGTATTACAGTAAGCACTTGCCCACATGCAACTTCAAAAAAAAAAAAAAAATAAAAACGCTTAAGCTTTCATGTAACAAAAATATTCGAAAAATTCATAAGAGAAAAAAATGCAAACAGGGAAATGCAATTTAATAAATGAAAATTGACAGGAATTAACGATTTATGGAAAAACGAAAAAGAAACCGGTTTCGTCGCATGGGGTTGTGCTAACGGTGTTACTGCAAGTCATCACCCCCTGAAAACACTTGTAGTAATAGCGGCACCCAAGCAGGAACTTGACTCACATTTGAACTTTTATTTCTTAAACTTATCATTGCGTGCGAATGAACTCTGGGCGCACCTTTAGCAAAAAAAAAAAAAAAACAAAGAATGATAAGCGAACATTACACGAAAGTAAAATGCTAAAACTTTGTTTTTTTCATTCGTTTTGTGATTTTTCTTTTTTTAAGGGTAGTTTGAGGAGCGGAAAATAAGACTCAATACACTAAGTTATGCACCCCAAAGTATGTAGTGTGATGAATAATAGTACTGTTATTCCGCAGCTATATTAATAAATGAATGGAAAACTTCAGTCGCAATACAAAAAATAACAACAACAACACTGACATTATTTAATTGCATTGCAATTTGAGTCGTGTATAAATAAACTGCGACCCAATTACCTTGCCATGCCGGGTAAGGTGGTGGAAAAGTTTGTGTACTCGCCAACACACCCTCAACATTCTGCGTCATTCCATGCCATGCCACCCACTTCTGCCCCTCTTATACCATTGAGCCTCGTTTTGCCGCAATGATGACTTTAAAAGCCACGATAAGATTTTAATCGCTACGTCATGTCACTTGAGCTGCCTCAAAGTTCATAAATTTTGCACCCGAAAAATATATCGACCAAACCGAAGCGAAAAGTCACCGAAGCGCTCGCATAAGCACACTTCCGTACATCCAGTGGCACTTGTGTTACATACATACATGCATTCATACATAGTGAGCATGCCAAAAGGGTGGGTGTGATGTGTCGAGCAGCGATTCAACAACGCCCTTTTGCACCCACTATCCACCCCCTTGCTTCTGTGTGACTGCACCCTTTTGCCAATAATCGTTAGTTTGTTGCATGGCATGCAATTAATTAAGTCACCGAATGCCAACGAATGCGTTGTAAGGGCGAGCATTGTTTGCACAGGGTAAGTTGGCTGACGCTCGCTACGAGGGCAGTGCTTGACCAGCACTTGCTTTCTGTTTTGGTAATTTGACACCCCCTCATGCGCTGGCGTGTCACTATTTGAGGCAATTTGATGCCGCATTAGGTTTTGTTTTGTTTTTATTTGTGCGCTTGCGGTTCCCTTCGAGTTGCAATTATTTCTAATTTGTAAGTAAATCAATGGCTATAAATAAAAGTGTTTGTTGGCAATTAAACGAGCACTGCCACCTAAGCACATGCATACATACATATGTACAAATTATGCATGTGCGTAATTGCAACAGTGGCTGCCCAGGGGTTTAGTAATCCATCTGAACGTAAATGAAGTGAGAATAAACAGATTTGAGTGAGATGAGAACTGGCAGTATCCAACCATTTGGATGCTACAAAAAAATTATTTATCTAATGTGCAAACATTATATACATACCACATATTTTTATTAATAAAAAAAAATATTTAATCAAATATTTCTGCCACGCAATAAAATAACATTTTAAATGGGAGTTAATTTATATAATTTGCACCTCGAGCCGGGTATTATTTCTGGTCGGAAGTGTGGTTATAAACTTAGAACATACATACATATGGATATATTCATACATACATATGTACATATATTGTGTATTAAATTTGTATGATTTCCACAAAGCCATGCACTATATACCTTAATGAAAATTATATTTAAGCATTTTATTTTTTAATATTTAAAATTTAATTCACTAATTTTTACCATCACCGAAACAGCTGCGCATTTGTTCATGCTCTCCACCTTTGAGAACTCCATATTTATCGCCAGCGGCTGCAATTAAAAATTTATTATTAAAATACATACACACAACCACCAAAATGGTAAACCAAAAAAGCAATTATTTTATGCTTCTCAAATGCAGTTGCGCGTGAAAAAAATTAAACGTTTAACTTTACAATCGCCACTTTGCTGTGGTAAAATTAATTTTTGCATATCGAAATAGTAAATTTTCTTTGTGACTTAAAATTGTATAAAAATTTATTTAATAGCCCAAAAGGGGTTTTCACTACTTTAGGGTCCCCACAAACAGAAGCGATACGATACAGCCCACATATGCAATTGTGCATGACGCGATACGATTTTTCATATGTGGGCTGTATCGTATCGCTTCTGTTTGTGGGGACCTTTAAGCAGTTTTTCGCTAAATATTTTTCAATGCAAAATTGTATCATTTGTCTCTGACGGTTGGCAAAAGCACTCATACTGCATATTTATGTAAAATTTGAATGTACACACATTTCCTTTTATTGCGAACTCAACGCGTACTTGGTAACCATTAAAAGCTAAAAATTATTTGCGCAGATTTGCATGCACTAAACTTTGACGCTTGTGTGTAGGCTGCTGTACTGACCGAGGAAGATGACTCCCATGCAGCCGCCGCCACCGAATCATTGAGTCACGTTTTCTATGCACAAACATGAATGACGTCGCATGTTTCCCTTTTTAAAATTTTCAAAATTTTTCCACTTCAAATTTTTCATTGACTTGCAATCTAATTTTGGTCGCCTTTCGCTTTCGGCAATTTACAAATCGACGTCGTACATAAAAATCGCCGAAACGCACAGTTCTATCATTTTCGCTCGATTTGGTTAATTTCGCTGGGAAGATGGGCCTCATTAACGTTGCCGTTGGCTAAAAATGTTGTTGGCAGCGGCGATGGTGGCAAGCAGCAGAAATGCCAACGAATAATTTAGCTGTCAACACCAGCATATACTACATGCATAGGTACTACATACATACATACATATGTATGAACGTACATATGAACATTTTTATATGTATGCGGCGTGTGTATTGCGCAATTTCTTTAATGGCCAACAAAAATTTATTTTTCCGGGTCTAAAACTGGCCAATTGGAGCTATAAATAAATAAGTATGCATATAAATGTATGTATGTATGGCTGTGTGCATTATGAGCAGAGCGGACAATTTGCTGCTGCATTTAAATTTTTACTTAGTATGAATATGCATATATATTCATTATACGACATACATATGTATGTATGTATATACATATGTACGTACAACAAGTGCTAAATGCTGCATGCCACTTGTCTCTAGTTTGTCTGCCACATCTAGGTTGAAGTCAGAAGATTGATGACATTTTGTCACAGAGCGTGTAAGTCGTTAAAAGCTGCTGTTAAAGTAAAAGTGGCAATAAAATGAAAAATGACAAATATATTAATACAAAATTGCAAATAGGTAAGAATGTTTTTTTGCATTTATGTGAAAAAAAAATGTCCATATATATTTGTGTCTCCTTGTGGTCTAAACTTTTACTAAGTGAATTCTAAAACTGGTAAAACTAGATATGCACATATTCGACTATGTATTTTTCTACTTCTTTAACCTAAAAGATATTCATTCGCGTCTTTTTGCTTGCGAAATGCCGCACACATGTTGACCATGCCTCCACGCAAAAATGCAAAAATTGGTTCTTTTAATACAACATAGAAAAAAGAATTAAAAAAGTTCTTGGAGCTTGTTGTCTATGGCCGGATGTGCGCATTTTTGAAATCGCTAAAATATGTAGAATTTAAAAATTTTTGTTAGTAAGTAATGCGAAAAATATGTGCATATGTACATATGTGTGGATAACTAAAGATTTTGTGTTCCAAATGGAACTTAATTTTAAACACTCAAGGAATACATATGTATGAACATAATGTATCTCAGACACTTTTCACCCATGAACAACAAAAGCAGCTTGTTATTTTGGGCCGCAGTGGTGCAGTGGGTAGAGTTCGCCTGCTATACCAGAGATCTCCGGTTCAAACCCCAGTCCGGACAAACACCAAAAAAAAAATTTTCTAATTAGTAAAAATTCAATTATTGGGTTTTTTAAGAGCAGTGGTCACCTCTTGGCAGTGGGCGGCATACCTTCTTACAGTATTTCTGCCATGGAAAAGCTTCTCACAAAAAATGCATTCGCCGTTCAGAGACGGCATAAAACTGTAGGTCCACCCAATTAGTAGAAAAAAACAAAAGGGGCACATCTCGAATTGGGCTCGGCCATAAAACTCGTCAGAGTTATAATATACGCCATTGTATTATTATTTTGGGCATTTTATTTTCAGAGAATTTTAATTAAAATATTCTTGTTCCGCAATATGTAGAAAAAATAGAAAGAGTAAATTCCAAAGAAGCTGTTTTGTTCCTGATAAAAAAAATCCTAAACAAAAAGCTAGCGCACCTCTTAATTTGTTTAATGGTTACCCTACACAAAAGCTAACTCATCTTCCTCGTTTTTTTTCAACTGAAAGTGAAAGGTGTTACTGCTGCAATTAAATACTCAAGCGTAACCACTTGGTATTGTACTTAGTTTTGGTTTTAACTCGATATTCAGGCCTACGTGCAAAGGATGCGATTTATCCTGTTCATTTTCATTGCAATTCAAATTATGTCTGAAGTGTCAGAAATGACAGTGAAAGTGTGAAAGGCATTTAAATTTCCTTCCATTAATACCAAAAAAAAAAAAAAAAATAACTTGATAAATTTATTTTAAATTTTGATGATGCATATTTATGTCCTTGTTAAAATCGTATTCGTCAATTCTGCAAACTGAAACACATATTTCGCTTTTGTAGGAACCCTGCAAAAAAATGTGCGATTAATACCGAAAGAGATTTGTCCCGGATTGATCTCTTTCGAGAACAATCGGTCCACAATTAGTCCCCGATTGTTCCCGTACGGGTATAAATGTAGACTAATTGTAGACCAATTGTACCCGAACGGGTATAAATGTAGACTAATTGTAGACCAATTGTACCCGAACGGGTATAAATGTAGACTAATTGTTGGCCAATTGTTCCCTAACGGGTATAAATGTAGATTAATCGCTTTCATCCCGAACGGATATAAATGTAGATTAATCGCTTTCACTCTGAACGGTTACAAATCTAGATTCCTTAAATGTAGAAATTTTACACAAATATGCAATGTATTTAAAAAATTGTAGAACAACCGGTAAAACGAATTGAACACCCTTTCTTTTAATAACAATGATGAATAATAACACTGGATCACAAAATGAAATTTTTTGTCTGTACTTTGGACGTGGCTATCTTATCTATATGTAAAATCGATCGCTGATTCCGAAAATCGGGTTCATTTTTAATTCTATGGGAAGGTTTTTGAGATATCGGCAATTTACCGTTATTTGGCCAATGGCTCCACTTAATCCTGTTTATCTCTTTACCGCAGTGAGATATCTTCCTTGAGGTGAAACCGAACGAAAGAAAATTAAATTTCCTTTTCATGGCTCCTATAACATTTTTCTCTAACTGTTATAGTTTCTGAAATATTGACGACTCAATTTGAATTTTTTCGATTTTTTACGATTTTTTGAAGAAAAAATAGATTTTGTCAGGCAATATCTTTAAAACCAATGTTTTCACCTTCGGTTTTACTCCTTCACCTGAAGCTCTATTCTATTGGGAAAAATATAAGCTATCAACGATGAAAATCCATGGTAAAATGGAAAAGTTATAGGCGATCATCTACAGCGATTGATCTACATTTGTACCCGTTCGGTATCTTAGTGATTAATCTACATTGGTACCCGCTCGGGTATACAAGTTGAACAATTAGTCTCTTCATAAAACATGCTCGAACAAATGCGATCAATTCACTCCATATAAAGGGATGTAAAATTGTATTAGTCGCATGCTCCCTTGCGATTGATCCCGGACACGTCCCGGATTAATCGCATTTTTTGCAGGGAAACGACATCTGGCGTATGTGTGCTCGCAATATTCTGTGCAAAAAATCATATACTGTATACATAATATGTACATATCCATGTCCATATGCACTTGCATGTCATATAAATTCATAAAGGAATTATAGAGCTTACAGCTTCTACTGTACATACATAGATGATATGCAAAATCTTGCAATAATACAGTGAATTTCTTTCCTCGTTATAATTTAATTATGTACTTCTACAAAAATCCCTTTTGCATTCCCAAACACACGTCAATCAGCTAATCAATCATCTATGTATATACATATGTATGTAGTTTCTGGGCTGACAACTCTAGTCCTTATCACTATCTGGCCACCTGACATCCTTTCTTGACAAACACTCACGCATATGCCACAAAACCACTTATCCTAAGTGCCAACATTTGCCTTGCATAAGCTTACGCTTCTAATGGAAACTTCAATGCAATGCACACCGCTTCACCGCTGTTTGCAGTGATGACATAATCTGGCTCAATAATCAGATTGACTATACGACTTACAAACATGTATGTTTTGTTATGAACGTATGTATCTACATACATATGTATGTATGTTCATATGTAAGCCCAGAATGTTGACTTTCTTGGTAAAAGTTAGATTAGCTCAAATGGGTCATCTGCATACCGATTTACATACATACATATGTATTTCACAGTGTGTGCATGTGTGTTCGTACAACACAAAGTGAGAGTTATTACTAATACACATTTCAACTTGTTATGGCAGCGGCTTTTATGACTTCTGACTTGATGTGCATGTTAGTGCATATACAATGTACATATATATGTACATAGATGAACATGCAAATGTAAATACATATCTCTATATGTGCATGCATTTCATTTCAGTTTTTGTTTAATATGTGGCATGTTGCATGTTCAATGTTGCAACTTTCAAGAACTGCTTTACCAACTGCTTACGTTTCTAGAAAAGCAGTCAAACATATAGGGGAAATTTTCAAAATGTGCGGTTGCAATTGAAGAGGGATATTTGTTTATTGCCACATCGAGCATCAAACATGTTGGAATGTTAATTACTCTGTCAAAAGATGCTTCACAATAATAATTATGTTCATAAAAGTTAATAAGATAACAATTGTTAGTACGCAATATTAGTTAAATTCAAAAATATACTTAGACATATTCAGGTATAAATGGGTATACACCCTGTGCCAAAATTATAAAAGCATACACTTTTTCCATATTCTTTGTTGTTTATATATGTGGACTAATTTCTAATTGTACAGGCGCACATTTATGTTAAGGGGAATACTTTGACAAAAGAAACAACAACAACAACTACACCTGTCATAAATTAAGAGAGACTTACTGTTTCAAAATTTTAAACGCATTTTCTCTTTCTTTATTATGTATAACCTTAATTTATTTTTTAATAATGGGTGGTGCCTCCTCCCTTTTCGATAACCTCAAAAATTCTGTTTGGCATTGAATTAAATAAATTTTGAATTTTCTGTGGGCTAATTAAATTCCATTGCAGCAAAATTGCCTGTTTCAGTTCCTCTTTTGTGGAGTACTGTTTGTTCCCGCCATACACCAATCTAACTAAAGCACTCCAAACATTTTCCATCAGATTCAGATCCGGGGACAGTGATGGCCAATCAAGAAGAGGGATGTTGTGATCTGCAAGCCAGCTTTTAGTGTGACGAGAAGAGTGGCACGCTGCATTATCTTGCTGAAAAACGAGATTTTCATCGGGATTTTGGTTCAAAAAAGGTACCAATCTTTCGGAGAGCAAACTGGTGTACTCTTCTGAGTTCATTCGTGTAGACGGGAAGTGCAGCTCCAGCTTACCAAGGGTACTAACCGCACCCCACACCATCAGTGACCCGCCACCGAAATTTCTTTTAGAGAAATATCGCGGTTCCTGCCGTAAATCACGCCAATACCCATTAAATCCATCAGGTCCGTCTAGATTAAATTTCTTTTCGTCCGAAAAAATAACCTTAAAGTAAATTTTAAAATGTGAAGACTGTAGCAAAAATTAAGGCGAAGTTTAACATAATTACCAGATTCCAATCGCGATTCATGTTGCACCGAGCAAAGTTTTTACGCTTTTTTTTATGTTCATCCGTGAGTTTTGGGGCCGGCTTCATTTTACAAAACTTAATGTTTCCAGAATCCATTAAAACACGTCTAATTGTGCTTTTTGAAACATTAAGCTCGCACTCCGCCTTTACTTCGCGCAAACTTTTCGTGCTGTTTTTAACAACACGAATAATTTTTTGTACTTGGCGTCTGTTTAGGCACTTCTTGCGTCCGCGCTTGTGGTTTTTAGAACCATAATTTTCTTTTTGTTTTAAATAATTTCGGACCACGCAGTCACTTCTGCCAATTAAGCGACTTATTTCCCGAAATGATTTTTTTTCCGACGCAAACGCTAAGATTTTGCCCTTTTCCAATTCTGTGAGTTGCTTACCACGTGGCATTTTAAAAATAACTGAACCAATTTGCTGTAGGCTTTGATATTTTGACAAGCATTGACAGGCGTTTATAATTTTGTCACAGTAGGTCTTGCATAGCCTCTCTTAGCTTATTACAGGTGTAGTTGTTGTTGCTGTTTCTTTTGTCAAAGTATTCCCCTTAACATAAATGTACAACTGTACAATTAAAAATTATTCCACATATATAAACAACAACAAAATTTGGAAAAAGTATATGCTTTTATAATTTTGGCACAGGGTGTATGCCTACTTTTACTATTTATTTTTATTCCAATAAAGCTTTTTCAGTATTATCACCACTATTTATTAGTTAACATACATATGTATTAGCTTAATAGGTAGTTAACAGAGCTTAGTTGGCACTTAACAGCACACTGTTATCAGTGCTGTTAACTAGCTCTTAACCTACAGAGTGTTTACCTCTGTTTTTGCATTCGTTGCTCGTATCCCAATGAATATCAAACTAAAAAACGTTAGCTATCAATTTAATTATAAGTTGAAATAGGCTTGAAAATGTCAGTCCATTCGTTCCACCTTTCAGATGGGTTTGAGAAAATGAAATTATCAATTTGAGAATCAGCTCAGAATCTCATACTAAAAATGAGTGTTTTAGTGTCAGAAAGCTATCGGTTCAACACGCTCAATCATCAACTCGATTTTATGGCTTGGAGTTAATGAAGAACTGTCAAGTGTTCACTTTGAGGTGTTTAAGAAGTTCAGAGTTTAATTTGACATATGAACATATGCTAGGTGGCTGCAATACTACATACATGTATTTGCCGCGGATCTTATCTCAAAATCACATCTATTGCGACCAACTAACTAACCGTTAAAATAATGCCAATGTTTCAAAAGTGCTACTAAATTTTAGCAAAGAATATGGTGGTATTATCATAAACTCCAAATAAAAGTAGTGTTAAGTGGAGTTAAAGGCGATTTTATCAAAATAATTTGTATGGTTAATTCGGAGTTAATGAGTAGAGTTTAGTGGTTAACTCAAAATGGCCCATTAACTCCAGTTAATGCTTCAACGTCAACATTAGAATAGGAGTAGGTCTCAAATGCATCTCAAGTTGAGAATTAAGAAGAATGTTTATTGGGATACTAAATGCTTCGACAAAATTATATGTTTGTGTGTGTTTGTATAGGTTGTTGATTTCATTGCTTACTGTGTAACCTAAATCAAACGCACGCCGTCAATTTACTGTCAAAAATTTCTCATGCCCATACAACTTGTATGGGAGTAACCGAAATTGAACGGCGTGCGTAAAAAGCAAATTCGACGCCCAATTTTTGTTTTGCGTGACAGTTGAAATTAAGCATTGTGGGTGATTGTTTGCAAAAAAATTGACACTTGCTTTTGATATCGTTTCTGTTAGGTACATATTCCACAAAATAACAAGATTTTCTCTGATTTTCTGTATTTTTCTATTTCTTTATCTGAACACGCACGCAAGTCAATTTCGGTTCAACGCATATGCAAAATTTGCGTGCGTGCGTTAAATTGACGACTTGCGTTTGATTTAGGTTACACAGTTAGCGATTGCTTTTGCCGGTTGAGCACTGTTGTTAAACAGAATTTCCCTCAGTTTTAGTTTGACTGCGTGCTCGAATGGTTCGGTGTGAGTTTGGGTACGCGTCGCCATTTTTTTTATAACCGGAAATGACACGCGCTGACTTTTAAGCGAGTTGGTAATAAAAACTTAAGTCAATGTAAACAAACATTGAAAATATTTAAGGCTTATGAAAATAGACAAAGTTAAAATATTCTATAGAAATACACAAGTGCCAATTGCGAAATAATTTGTGCAAATATTTAAAAAAAAAAGTACCTAATGGAAAACGTATCTTAAATAATAAACGAAATAAGTTTTCCAATGGGATTTCATCACAATAATAATGATTACGTCACACAAAGTGGTATTGAATAAAAGATTTGCAGGTGACACTAAAAAAACCCAAGTTTTTCAAAATTATTCAGTAATAAAAAACTCATTAATCGAGTGACTAAATCCGAACTAAAAGCAACCACATGCCAAAACGAAGTGTCAACAACCACTTATTATTATTAGTCACATGGTCTATGAAAAATATTTAAATATGCAAATTACAGTTTTGCAAAAATCAAAGAGAAATAAAAATAATTTAGACATAAGAAAAATTAAAAAGAATAACACAAAAACGACAGCAATGAAATGTACAAAACCTGAAAACACATGAATTAAAATACAACAAAAAAAAAAAAAAAAAACTTGTCATAAGCGCATAAATTAATAAAATTAAGCAAGAATAAAGAATTGAGTGAGTGTTTAAAAGTGTGTCAGAAAATATCGCGAAATCGTAGGCTTTACCAAGCATAAAAATTTATAACGAATAAGTGTTTAGCTATGGTAAAGTTCAAACATTAAGTTCGCGTTTGAAAACAGCAAATCGCTTACATAGTGCGTAAATTTGGATTACATACATACAAATATTCGATTAAAAATTTATCGGTTTTCTAAATAAAATCAACATGTTGGCGGTGAAGAATTTCTTTTTACCCGAACTCACTGCAGCAACCAAGCCACCCGAAACGCCGCAACGCTTTTCACGCATGCCTGAAGCTTTTCTACGTTCCATTCGAAGACGTTCGTTGCGTGTGAAGCGCGCCAAAAGTTTGGTTGTGCCGGATCGTGAAAAACGGAAATCAGGTGAGGTAGCGTGTTGTTGTTGTTGTTGGTAATTCTTAAAAAATGAGAAAGTCTTGATGGTAAAATTATTTCTGAAGAACTATTTATTTCCTTCATCGCCTGCATGGCAAACAGTCAAAGCTTTTTTAGATTTTATACGTAATAGAAAAAAAAGCAATCGTTTACTGGGTTACATATTTATGTATGTACATATTGTTATTATTTTGTAATAAAACTACCCAATAAACACAACGGATTCGCCTCGAATTCGCCTCGGATTCGCTTTCTCTGATTATATTATCGCGGCAATAGTTCGCGGCGATAGATCGGCGAATCCGAATTCGCAGGCATGTCACCTATCACTAGCGATTCGAAAATTTGTTCATTCTCGGATCGCTGGCGATTCGAATTTTTTATCATTAGCGATTCGAGAATCATTAATTTGTCTGATCGTTGGCGATTCGAAAATTGGTTCTTTCTCGGATCGTTGGCGATTCGAAAATTGGTTCATTAGCGATTCGAATTTTTTTATAAATGGCGTTTCGAAAAATTAAAAGTTCAGAGTTTGGTTTACTGGCAATGGGTTAAATCCGTATAAAATAATACACTTAAAATATTTTTAGAAAGAAAGTTTAACTTTCATGAAATAATAGAAGCTTTTCAAATAAATTTAAGCAGCAAATAAAGTAATTACCCTTATTTAAACAATTTTGAATAGGTTTTTCTATATACCAACTCGTATCTATTTAATTATAAACTGATTTGATCTACTTTCGCGAACTCGCCTAGAATTCGCCACGATAAAATCTGCGGATCTGTGATATTCGAGTTCACGTATAAATGTAAAATTTCAGAACTATAATGATTTTTTAGTGCAAAATAACTTAAAAAAAAAAATAGAAAAAAATGATATCGCGAAAATTAATTTTCTCGAACTTGCCGCGAACTCGAGGCGAGTCCAAGAAATTACATTCGCGAAAATCTGCTTTCACGAACTCGCCTCGAATTCGCCGCGATATCATCCTCGCGTCTGTGTTTATTGGGTACATAGACTTTATCTTTAATAGAAATACATATATACATTCAACACCTGTAACGCCCAGCGCTTGCCTGCATCTCTCTCACAAGTCGCAACTTGTCTAACGATCTGTTTTGGCCGTCACACGTCACAAATTGTGACATTAATTTTATAGCCCACCTGACATTTATGACGTAGAAAAATACAACAAGTAGCACAATGTCTGTAATGCTGTTTCTGTTACGCTCAATTGGAAAATATTACCAATTTTTTCCAGCACGCCACCGAGTCGATGTTGCATTGCAATTTATTGCCTTTTACATAAAGTTGTTAGCAACAATCGCAAGTTCAGCTAAACAATAATTGCTTCAAAAGTCAACCAGTAAAAATTACAATAAAAACAAAAGAGAAAAGTGAAGACCAATCGAAAATGCATAACTTTTAACACTTTGGTGTTAATTGCTGCTGATGGAAATAAGGCAATAAAATGGTCATATGCGCTATAAATTTGACAAGTATATATATCATATGCAAATAATTTTAAACGAACGAGTAGGGTTGGGCGATATATATCGATATATCAATATATCGATATTTTTAAAATAGTACAGCCGATAATATCGACGATAATTTGAAATACAGTGCATCGATAATCGATAATTTTTAGCCATTTCGAGCTAAATTCGATATTTTTCATACATTTCTGATTCACTTTGAATTTAACAGCAGAGCATTTTTTAAGAAGTAGTATAATTATAATGTCCGGGTGCTTGAATTTACATTAAATTCTTCTTCAAGCAATTTTTAATGATTTGTATGTTTTTACTTCAGGATTCGTAAAATATCTGTAAACCCATCCAACTTTAACAACAAATATCTATTAGACTATAAGTCTCCTGCAAGTTTGGATTTCAGTTTTGAGATCTGTGAGAGCACCTCTAACCCCGTGAAGAAGTGGTTTTTCGCGGGGCGTGCTTCCTTTATGTAAAGTCGACCCTTTCGATATATTGATATATCGATGTTTTTACACGGCATAAATCGATGTTTTTTTAAATATCGATATAATATATATCGATATATTTTTCCAATTTGCCCATCCCTACGAACGAGTGCTAATGAAAGGCAGGTGAGGTTGTCAAATGGCTCTATTAAATTGTTATGATTTTCTTTTTTTGTAGATACATACATTTTTCATTAATTTAACCAAATTCTTTCTAATCATCAGTTTTTATGGCTGCTGCCACTTGGCCCTATTTTCGCGTTTATTGGCGGCATGCTGCATTTTATAAACGCGGCTAATGCCTACCTAATTGCTGTCATATTTGCAGTTGCTCAAGTTGCTTTGAAAATTTTCAACTTTGCCTATGCAAACCCGCAAGGAAATTTGAGCCACCATAAAATTAACTAACGATTTTCCGCTTCATTGTGGTTAACCGTTTTGCCATTGGACTGCGCATTGGCTTTAAAGTTAAAGTCAGCTGCTGGTTTTGCCAGCCATTTCAGTGGCATATCTACTTGTCTTAAAGCGTGCAACTGTTTTTTTGTTATTGAAAGAGGCAGTTTCTTTTTGTTTTGCAAGTTATTGTTGTTGTTCGTGTGCTTGTTTAAGTTGTAATCACTTTTGAATTCAACTTTTTCTTCTTATTTTTTCATCACTACTGTTTACTTGTTTGCAACTTTATTGCATCTTTAACTGGTTGGTGGTTTTATGCTTGAGTGGAGTCTTGATTCATTGATGTTGTGAAATTTAATCTAAATCGGAAGTGCGTTGCATACATGTGTATATAGCTGTTAATGCTTGTTTTATGTTTCGGTAATACTTTCTGATGATCTTTATGTAATGTTTTTTTGCACTTCCGCTTGTTTTACTTATTATGCTGTTTTGCAGTATTTGAGTAAGACGTTTACCATAGCACGAAATTTTGTTGATATTTTCTCGATTGATAGTTAACATATTTTTTCACTTAAAAGATTTTTGCACTATATGGCATCATGAAGATGCAAAATGCACTAAAAATTGATTTATCTATGTATTCAGAATTTGTGCACTTTTTCCGCCTGTTGGCCACTTCAAATCCAGTGCACAGCTGTCAGCTATAGTTACATATGTACATACAAACGGACATCTATAATAATTCTGTGTCATTTGGAATTTTTGCAGCAATATATGCGAATATTCTCGTAAATACATATGACATAACAAATAGAATGTGTTTGCTTTGATCCGATTTGAATTTGTGGATTTAGTTTATCTTAATATGATTGAATTTTGAAGGCATAGTCCTTACATAGACATATATGAACATTCAGCCAAAAACTGGTCAAACTATACATAGACGTATGTATTTGACGATGACAACACTGCCAAATGCCAACTTTACTTTTTGTGATATAAATATGTATGTATGTATGTACCTACATTTTGGTATTTTAAAATTCATATTAATTCCGCAAATTTATTATCAATGAGTAAATTTGCTGACAAAAGAAATACGAATTATTTCTCTTAAAAATCTGTTTTTTACGTTTTGTAAGCTTTTGAATTTCACCTTTAATTTGTTAATTAAAAATATGCAAACCAGTCTTTAGAGATTAGCAAATTAAAACTCGATATACCTAATAATATGCAAACTACTTTGTTATAAAAGTAAAAGTGGTTTATGTAATGTTTGAAGATCTTAATGAAACAGAAAGGTTTATTTGTTGTTATACGAGTAAGACTCTGCATCTTTAAAAAAGAAAAGACTTAAGCGCGTATGATAAGTTATGGTTTTGAATAACACGAACTTCGTGATAGCGTTTAAAAGTAAAAGTTTCAGCAATTTTCAAAAACATGGGGGTCAATGTTTTTATACGAGTATGTAATATGTGTGCAAATAAGTTCATGAAAATGGCCAAACAAGCAACTAAGTATAGACAAAAAAAATATATTCAATTATTTTTCCCCTCCATTTTTTTGCCCACGATTTGATTGCTATTTCACGAAAATTGCAACTGATTTCTGTATTGTAATGAATTAGTACCACTTGCATGTACGTAATATGTACATATGTATTTATATATGTAGGTTGTACCCAGTTTGACGTAAACCAAAAACAAATCAAAAGCGAAAAACAACACATTGTATAATCCGCCTCGCCCCGTACCTTAACTTTTATTGCATTATGTGATTGGTCACTATTGTTAGGCTTCACCGCATCGCCGGAAAAATAAACTAATTTATTTTCTAGCAAATGCCTAGTATTGTAAATAAGTACACATGTAAATAATTAGTACATATTGTATTTCTATGTATCTTTCTGCTTTTTTCAATTGTATTTTAGCAAAAAAAAAAAAAAAAATACACGCGGTCCGCGTATTTCCGCATTATTGATTTTGCTGGCTTGTGTTAGCCCTCGGAAAAAAACTTTGTGGCTTTTTATTGGAAATTGTATGCTAATTATGTATGCATGTACCATACCTGTATGGTGTCCAGGATATATTACTCATATAAAGCGTATCGAGTCAGTGCAGAAACAATTTTTATTATTTGCTCTACGGGCCCTTAATTGGGACTCAAATCTTCATTTACCACCTTATAGAAGCAGGCTTCTTCTTATTGATTTGCCAACTTTGGAAAATCGTAGAATATTGCTTGGGGTAATGTTCCTGCATAAGCTGATTCTTGGCGAGGTTGATTCCTCTGTGCTGCTAAGCCGACTAAACCTTGCAGTTCCGGCCAGGGCATCCAGAAACTACGTGCCTTTCCATTTACCCCTTTGTCGCCTAAATTTTGAAAAAAGTGATCCCTTGCGTGTTTGGTGCTCGTACTATAATGATTTGTACAAATTTATTGGTTTTTTGTGGCCGCTGTGGTGCAGTGGGTAGAGTGCTCGCCTGCTATGCCAGAGGTCTCGGGTTCAAACCACGGTCCGAGCAAAATACCAAAACAATTTTTCTAATTAGTAAAAATCCAATTATTGGGTTTTTTAAGAGCAGCGGTCACCTCTCGGCAGTGGGCGGCATACCCTCCGAGAGTATTTCTGCCATGAAAAAGCTTCTCACAAAAAATGCATTCGCCGTTCGGAGCCGGCATAAAACTGTAGGTCCACCCAATTAGTAGGAAAAACAAAAAGGAGCACACCTCGAATTGGGAGAGAAGCTCGGCCATAAAACTCGTCAGAGTTATAATAGCGCCATTGTATATTATTATTATTATATTGGTTTTGAAGGTTCGTTTGCTGTCTTGCGTAAAGCAATACTTCTTGGTCTAAACTGATATTTTAAATTTAAATTTAAATTTACTTTTTCACTTTTTGTGTAATGTTAGATACATTTGTTAAGTTTTGGTTAAGTTTATTTCTGTATTTATCTTTACGTAACTTTGTATCTTGTGTTAGTCGACCGCGATTATGGTCGACTTTAAATAAATAATAATAATAATAATAATAATTTACATACAAAAATGTGTGTGTAGAAATTGAAACCGATTTAATGAAAGTTAACGTTGCTGTCCAATGTTCGAAACTTAAAAAGTTGTAATAAAAGAAAATGGATATAGAAATTCAATATGTTTCGGCTTGTTTTCGTAATAGCGACAATTATTAATTACTTCATTTTTGAGCTCTCATGGCCAAGATAATTTTAATGTTCATATAAATGTGTATGTCTTCTGTCAAATCGGTTTTGAAATTTGAGTTTTACTTTATTTGCTCTATTGCTAATGTTCAAAAAAACTCAAATGACAAATGAGTTCAGCCTTTGCCAAAAAAATTACGATTTGCTAATAAACAACCGAGTTTCGGCAACTTTATGTGCAGTAATTTTATATTTTATTTTATTATTTAGTTTAATAGTCCACCAATTCCACTATTTCATAGCTTTAATTGCACAAAGTAAACGTTTTTTTGTTTCTATTGCTCCACACTTTAAAAAAAAAAACTAAAAAATAATTTTAACGAGCTTAACGATAATTTCTTGTGATACCTATATTTCCGCATGATTTTACGTCATCACTTTTCGTATAGGTATGTATATTCAAAACAGTTGTCTCGCCTACATAGTATTTTAGTATTAATTAAATTATTATTATGCTCCGTAGGAAAAAAAAAATCAAAACCGTTTCAAATAATATAGCAAAACTTTCGTCAAAGGATCCAGTAATTACATGAAACAATAAAAAGTCTGTATTTTTAACACGCTTTTATTAGTTTCACATGTATGTATGTATGTATGCATGTATGTATGTATGTAATTTCTAGCTGCTGTCTAAATATATGCAACATATTTACTAATGAGATTAGGGTTTAACCACCGCTATCTTCCAGCAGATGGCGCGCGTGTATTTATATTTTTAAATATTCACTTATTTTTTTAAACCAATTTAGCTGTAGGTGAACATTACAGCATTTTCGAATAAACAAAAGACAACTTTAAATAAAATGCGATCTTTGGCAGTGGCCTTAATGATCTTGGGAGTTGATCATGGCATTATTTCATGTACATATGTATTAGGTACCAACTCTCACAAAAAAATGATCAAGCATTTTCTTAAGCAACAAAGAAAGGAAAAGAAAATTTAATGAATGATGATGTCAAAGTAATGCCATGAAATGTAATGAAAACGCCACTAGAGAAAAAGTGTCAGCGAGAAAAATAAAGACGCAGAGGAAAAACGTTGAAAACTGATAAGTCATATCGCCTGGTTTTGCTGCTCTTGCTTTCTTTGTTAATAACATTAATGATAATATATATGTCAAAAAAAAAAACAATAAACCAACAAACAATAAAAATATTTATATACGATCATAACACCGTGAAAGCAAAAAAGGAAAAATTGTTTGGGCGACAACTTTATTGGCAAGTTCATTAATTTTGTGTAGAATGACTGGCCTTTTACACATGCAATGAACGTCAAACAAACTTAAGTGAGTTTGCTGTGAAGAAGTTTGAGGGATCACAAATAAACTTATAATATCCATAATATTGAAAACGCTGTTGGCCAGCATGAGTAGCGTTTTTATGAAATGACCCAAACAATGATCGTGCATTTGACACAGACGATCACGATCACGAAAACTCATATCTCGTAAATGTGATCTTGTATGAAATTAGAATAGCACATCTTAGCCAGCGCGGAACAGCGGATAATGCGGTTAAGTTATTTTGCGCATTGGAAATTATTCTAAAAAAAAAAATAATGATTTTCATAAAGCTGCATGACGCACGATATTTATTTATCTTTTGTTAATATTTCAAATACTTATCTGTATCTGAACTCATTGCTTCATCAAAAAAAAAAAAGGAATTAAAAGTAAAAAAGTGTAAATCAGTTAATGTATAAAATGTATTGGAATGATCTCACCATTTATGTATGATATATGTATGTGTGCATATTATTAGTTTGTTCGCGGGCTGATCATTCATTGGATACAAAAAAAAGCAAAAATAAGTAAATAGACGAAAATTATAATTATTTTTGCAATACAAGCAAAATAAAAAAAAGTTATACATATATGGGTGTACTTAATAGCACATTTCTATATACAATGTATCTTGCAAATAAAAAACCACAACAAGCTTGTTGAAATACATACATATATTAAATAGTGTAAATGGATTACTAACATTTGCCGACAATTAATTTTGGTAACGATAAAATTATGATTTTTTTGTATGTATAAATGTGTGTATTCGATGCGAGTAATAATAGACCTCTAAAAACGCTTAAAAGCAACTAAAAAAATTATAATATTTAAGAACAGTAAAACTTAAAGAATCGTTTTGACATGCATGCCCATTAAAATCTTGTGTGATTTAAAAATAGTTTTTTACTATCACCCTGTAGTTAATATTAATTTGTGCTACTTATAAATATTTATAAAGTTTGAAAGTCAAGGTATTTCCAATTTTTTTTCGAAGGCAAGAATACGTTTCGCTAATTAGTTTGGCGTATAAAAGTGACAGTGATGTCATTTCAAAAATGTTGACACAATTCAATGGAAACGTGCATATTTGGTGACTAAATACCTAGTAGATAATGAATTTATAAAACATTTAAATATGTTAAGCCAAAGGCTTTGTGAGCACATTTGAGCAGCTGATTCAGCAAAGAGTTATTTTAACAAAACACTAATGCAATGGACGAAGACAACAAGAGCAACTGCACAATTTAGCATTGACCGTACTTTCGAATAATACAACGCATTTTTGCTTTCATTAAATTTTGAAGAAAAAAAAATACAACAACAGAATGTGCTAAAATACAAAAAGTTAAACTTAACATTTTCTTTGTTATCTTCAAGCTTTAATAAAATACATACCTGCACATATGTATGTATGTATGTATTCGATAAGATAACGCCAAATGGTAGCAATAATTATCAAGGCGGCCATAATAAACGTTTAACCCTTCTCTTCACCTCGTTGTGTCTGTATATATGTACATACATATATACTTATACCAATAACAATATTTATATAGGTGTTGCATTCTTGAGTTAAAAAAAATCAAGTTTTTGTGCAGGAATGTGTTAGTAAAATATATGGACAGATAAGCACATATTTGCGTTTAGATAAGGAACGTTTTTCTGCAAAAACATTCACAAAGCAAAACAGTAAACAAGAAATTGCTAACTTTTTCCTTGGAGTTTTTATTAATAAGGAACCTGCAATTTATATTTATACTTTTTTTTTGTATAAAACTTACTTCATAATTCGTTCTCAATCTCATAAAAAAACAAAATTAGAAAAATAAAAGAATCAAGAAAACCACTACAAAAATGTTAATTAGCATACAAATTTGGTTTGATCTCAAGTTTAATAGTGTTTCCTGTGCATCTATTTATGGCAAATTTCAATTCAAAATAAATATGCATATTTTTCATCTTTTGTGTAAAAACAACACATTTTTGCCTTTTCGGTCGCAATATTTAAGGTAAAAACCATAAATAAAGGTATAACGACTCAAAATAACCTTCAAAATGGTAAAGTAGGTATTAAAGAGTTAATAAATATGCAAAAGACAATAAACCATACGACACTTGACTTCAAGTTGATTCGTGTCATTTTGAATAGGTAATTTCAGAAAAATTGCTCATGGATGTGCGTATTATAAATGAGCTATCCAATCAATTAAAAAAAAAAAAAAACACGTATATGTAGCTACATACATATGTACATATACATATACTACATATTAAGACATACATATGTACACTGAGAGAAAAAAAATATATGGAGGGGTCAAAGAAATTGTTTACCTATTTTGAACACTAATTTCTTTGTTTTGAGTAAATTTTCCTTAAAACATGTTAAAAGGTTTATAAAATACTGTTGTTACATGCGTTACCATGGTTTCATATACTTGTGTTGAAAAAATTCATACATTAAAATAATGAAAAATTCTTTAAGCGCCATTCCATTCCCAACTTTCCTTGTTTTGAAGACTTGTTTTCTTTAATTTTGAGAAATTAAATTCCCATACAAATCCCCATGGCAACGAATTTGTTTGAATGTTTTTTTATGTTTTTCCACATTTTTGAGAAATTTTACACAAAACAAAGAAAATTTTAGGTTTGTTTCTTATTAAACTAGCAGCTAGCTGTCAAGTGAGCAAAACGGAAAGAATTGCGCCCATAAAGAGCGAAACGAACAGAAAATCAAGAAACGGAATAATAGTAAAAATTAGCGATTAGTAATTTGAATGCTATTTTTGACTGTTAATGGTTATTTTTTGTAAATAAACATTTAATTTTCTTTATTTCTATTTCAAAAATTCAGAAAATTTCAAAAGTAATAAAATCAAAAGTATTCGTTTGTTTATTTTTTTAACAGCTGTTTCTTACTTTGGCAGCAAATAATTTCAGCTAGGAAAAATTTTACTAGCTGAAATTTGGAGCTGTCAATGGCTCTCTTCTGCAATTTTTTTGACTCAAGAAACGATTTGCCAGCCGAAACTTGGCTAACTATTCATAACTAGCTAATAATAAACGGACCTTTTGTATTGGGACGCGTGTTCAAAATAAGGAAAATTATGTCTTTGATCGAGGGAAATTTTTTTTTGAGTGTATATCTAGTATTCAACATCGCAAAATAAATCTTTTCAACCTCAAATTGATCACCACACGTGCAATAATTACAATAATATCTTATCGTGCTGCACACGAACGCAGAACTGCCCATTTCAAGCGACCACGCCCATTTTAGCAGCATGCTACCCACACGAAGATGCTTGAGTGACGTAATCGGCAATAAGGAACCACAAAACTAAACGGTAGCCAAACAAATTGACGTTGCCAGAGTATTTAACAGGCTAACAACCACTTACGCCACACTGACAAGTAGACATGCTCCGCTTTGAAGCTTTGCCCTGCGGAAAATGAATAGCCATGCACGATGCACATTGCCACAGGTAAACCACAGCAAGATCAGCAACTTGCAAAGCGACATGACAAAACCGAAGCATGTGTGTATGTTGCAAGGCCTGTCTCAAGTACAGATATGAATAGATGCATTTAGAAAAGCGATAGACGCGCGGTAGTTTGTAACGTGCACCGTGAAGCGCCTTCAGCGATCGGCGCCATGCAAAGTTGAAACGAAATTAACTTCCTTTAGCGCCGCTTAAGCGTCTTCGCGCGAAGTCAAGTCAGTAATTGGCGATTAGTGTTCGGTCGCGTCGGCTATTACTTAGTAACCAAAGGAATTTTCCGCATGCGTCTCGCCTGCACGACATGACCGGCCGCCTCGCTCAATTAGTTAAGGAGGCGTAGAAATGAAAAAAACATGTAATAAAAAAGAAAATGAAAATGAAAAGTCGGCACAGCAGGCAGCAGCCGGTTTCGAATAGATACATATTTAGTGCACACGATCATGTCGCATCGCTTGCCTCGTTCAAATCCAAATCAATGACGACAGTAAACGATACGCGCCGTGTTGCTTACAGATTGCATTCGACCAAAGCAATTCACAATAAATGACGGCCGCTATTAGCCGCAACTAGCATGGCGCATAGCACGCGATCAGTCAGTCAATCTGCGATGACTTTTTGCCATAGCTAATATCACAAATATGCGCCCGCAGCGGCTTTTACTCTTACAGACGCTGCGCTCTACGCCGTACGTTTGTTAGCGACGGTTTTAAAAATAGACTTTCGTCTTCTGCTCTTAGAAATGTAGTATTTTGCTTGCACTGCAACATTCCTTCCTTATTTGTGGCAGGTTGTTTTATTTTTGTATTTCATGGTTGTATACAATTCATTGTTATTCTTAGACAAAGAATGCGGACTCGTTTGGCAGTTGGAAAGTGATCGATGGGGAGATAAAGGAATATTTTTATGTCGTAAAGTTGCCAAAATATGGTCAAGCGGCGAAAGTCATTTTGAGCCATATATTTTCCCTCTGATTATCGTTTAGTTTAAATAAATTTCGCTTCATTACTACCAGGTGCAAAAAATCGTTTTATATGCAGCGATTCTTTAAATTTTTGCTTTGAAATTTGTGGAAATAAAGATCGTGCCTCGGGCAGTAGCGATAGTTATAACCGTGTGCTTTATAAACAAAAGTATTCAATGATTTCCACAAAGAAATTTGAACTTTTTTCCGTATGTTTGCGTCACGCCGCGTAATTAATCATGTTTTGAATTTAAACAATAGTTTACTGCTGATTCTCTTTCACTTATACGATACGCACCAAAATAACAAAAGAAAATTCTAACACCTGATTGTTGGAAGAGACAAGTGCTTAATTGAATACCTTCCAACACAAAAAGGTCACTCGCTGCCATATAAGTGCTTCCGCTGTGAGGTGGGGCATTGGAAAATTTACTTAATGACAAAAATAGAAAACAAAAGCATAGAAACCTTTGATCAATGCACAATGTATGATGTAGGTATGTATGTATGTATGTCACATGCATATATGTACATATGTACAGTAAAAACAATTCATTAATATGTATACTTGTCGCATGCAACTTAAATTGTAATTTTTATGCCGTATTTTAACTGTCAGAATAGAGAAAAGGGCTTAGCGTAGTGTGCTTATGAACATCCCTGCAAAAAGGCTATGCTTATTGTTGACGAATCAGATATGAAACAGGAATACGCTGGCAGCGCTGCTGCTGTTATGCACTAATTATTTCTGCTTCAAACTTTTTTTACTTAATTCTAATATGTATATCCCAAAGAGAGAAAAAGGAAATTGAGTTTTTATGAGCAAAGTACAATGTGTGGCGAGCATAAAAATTACGTACTGTCGCCGCAGTTCATTTTTAACTGACATGCAATCAAGTGTTAAGTGGGTAAGTGCGCCGCTTATCTCATTCCGATATATACATACATATAGGTATATAGGTGTGCACTCAGAGAGAGATAGAGAGAGTATTCCTTATGGCCTGATGGCATCAACACAGGAAAATCAGCCTTATTTTAAGCCTTTCTCCGTACAACTTAAAGCCCGTCTCCACATAACTTGATTCACCAGAGAAACATGTAGCAAAACATCTCGCTCAATAACCCGTCTCCACGTGGCTAATCGTGATTCAGTTTGACATTTCTCTTTCTTGTTCTTCTTAAATGTTTGTATGTTTGCTTATTTTTGCGTCTTTGTTTTGGTCTGTGTGAGATTTCGATAGATTTTCGATACAAAATTAGAGAAGACATCGATATCATCGAGGTTGGCAATAGTGCTGGAAAAACATCGATGTTTACGAGTATCGATATTTTCGATATTTTTGAGAAAAAGCATCGATATTATCGATATATCGACCTTTTTATTAGAGCTCTAGATACCCGGGTATCGAACAATTCGAAAAGTTCGAATTTGTCTGAGGCTCGTTTGTTGTTCAAATGCCCGTACAAACATTCGAGCATTCGAGCTTACAGACAAAAAAATTTGTATCAGGAAAACAAAAATAAAAAAAAATACATATGAAGACAACAAAAAAAAAAAAAATAAACAAACGAAAAATACAAAATTCAAATGCCCGTGCAAACATACGGGTAATAAACAAACAAACAAGTGTTCGAGAATTTGAACAGCATTTTTTCGGGCTGCTCGTAAATGTTCAAAAAAAATCGTGAGCTCTACTTTATATAAACCTTAATTTAACATATCTATATATAACAGCTTTATTTTTTTCGAAATGTCTGCCTTCATTATTGTGCCCTGAATTGAACGAGAGTGACAGTCATTTATATTACTCTAAAAATGAACTAAATAGACATTTAAACTGAATATTTCAATTTATTGTCAACAGAAATCTTATTTGATAAGGGAATTCAATAATCAAAAAAAAAAAAAAACAAAAAGGTAAATTCTCTTCCAGCCAGAAAGAGTAGGTATCAATTACAGTGGTTCACTGAAATATTTCGCATTTAAGTTATTTAAAAAACCATGTTAAAGACTAAAAGGCTTGAAATAGACAAATTAATAACGCATTCTAAATACCTTTTACACTCAGGGAAAATAAATCAAAAATAAAATTTTTATTTTTATAATGCACGTTTTCAACCAAGTCATTTTATTTTAAAAATGAAATTTTTTAAATTAAAAATGAAATTTTTGGAATTAAAATGTATTTGGGATTTAAAAAGAAAATGTTTAAATTAAAAATAAAAATGAATGGAAAAAACATAAGTTTTTGGTTCAAAATCTCATAGTGCTTAAAATAGAAATAAAAATTTTTAAATTTAAAATGTTTTTTCTTGACTTTGCAATTCCACAATCAACATTTAAAAAAAATGTTCGTATTTACATTACTTTTAAACACAGGAGTTTCTACATAGGAACCAAATTTTAAAAAAATCTCCAAATTTGGTGAATTACCCACAAAACGGCAATGCTGCCTTTTACCAGCTTCTTTCCGCGTTTATCAGTGATGGATCCATGACCGTCGATATATCGAATATCGAAAAAAAAAATATCGATATATCGAAAAAGTTCAAAAACATCGATGAATCGATATTATATCGATATCGCTTCCAGCACTAGTTGGCAAGATGATTCAGAATGAAACAGTGTTTCAATCTTCACTCGCTCTCAGAAATTTGTATGGAAATTGGCGAGTTTCGGCACTGGTTTCCGTGTCGAAACAAGATTGAGAGAGAAAATGCAGAAAAAAAGAGCGAAACACGTTATGTGGAGACATGGTATTATATAGCTTCCCTTACGCTTCAGGCGTTATTTCAGAAGCCTTTAAATCTTCTGTAATAATTCTTAAATAAGGCGTAGACTTTTTGATGGGTAGCTATAAGTACGTAAGTACAGTGTGATTAATAGAAACACGATATATTTATTAGCCTAAGCTCATAACTTGTTGCCTATAATGGAAATCCAGAAATCCCTTCAATTTATCTACCAAGAATAAGTAAAATGCGTTAATAACTTTTGAAATACCTTTTCCAATATACTACCAACAAGCTTATTTTTATTTCTTTGGAAGATTATATTTTCCCAAAGTAGCGGAAGCTTTAATTCGCCCACTAGCCCTATAGATACGCACAGTAATTTAAATAAATACTAATGCATACACTTGATTACAATTGCCATAAAAATACAATGGTTACTTTGCATTATATTTACATATGTGCATATGTGCTTATGTATCTACACTCAAAAAAAAAATTTCTCTCGATCAAAGACATAATTTTCCTTATTTTGAACACGCGTCCCAATACAAAATTTTCTTTGTTTTGTGTAAATTTTCTCAGAAATGTGGAAAAAACATAAAAAAACATTCAAACAAATTCGTTGCCATGGGGATTTGTATGGGAATTTAATTTCTCAAAATTAAAGAAATCAAGTCTTCAAAACAAGGAAAGTTGGGAATGGAATGGCGCTTAAAGAATTTTTCATTATTTTAGTGTATGAATTTTTTCAAAACAAGTATATGAAACCATGGTAACGCATGTAACAACAATAATTTATAAACCTTTTAACATGTTTTAAGGAAAATTTACTCAAAACAAAGAAAGTAGTGTTCAAAATAGGTAAACAATTTCTTTGACCCCTCCATATATTTTTTTTCTCTCAGTGTATATAAAAAAAGATATTTTTGTTGTTTTGCTGGATTCAGTCACAATTCATTGTCATTCTAATAATGCCTGTGGCTGCGTACCGAAAAGAGGAAACGAGTTTTGGTGTCTATGGGCCCTATCTCAGCGCAAGCGTGGAGCTATTCACCCATTCCGCATCAAATACAAAATGTACCTAGATAGCCAAAAAATGCTAATAATTTACCTTTCGCTGTCTGAATGATTCGTTTTGTCGTTTCGAAACGTTTTATGAAAAATATTTTTATCGAAATTTAGCATTAAGCTTTCTCTAGCAATAACGCGCTATGCATATTAATGTAACGCCAATGGCAAATAAACGCGTAACATATGTGTATTAGTAAGTACCTATAGTAAGAGTAAGGCTTGAAGTGCTAATACTTAAAGAACTTAAATAGAAATTTTTTTAATAGCCAATATGTGCATATAAGGCATATCTCGATAATTTTAAGTGCAATTTGTCAGATATTTACAACCATAATAGCTGGTTAATTAGGCAAAGTATGCTTCTAATTGGCGCTGCTTAATGTTCTTATTGATTTTTCTTTATCCGCACCTATTTGTTTGACTTCTACGGCAATTTAGTCGTACTGTCTTATATTTCGTTTAAACAATTTCCAACTCTATGCAGCATTATGTCCATTGCGTAAGTTTATTTTCAAAAGTATGCCAATATTATGCCTTTCTTAACCCGAAATTATATTTGAAAGGAGCAAATTGCCTAAAAATATATTTAAGCAAAAACTCTATCTCACAAAATAACATTTAATTTTCATCAACAGTAATTTTTAACTAACTAATAAATGCTCCGGATGTAACAACAAAATTCATCGCTTAATAAGCAAGTGGGCGCCACTCAAAAACACGCGCCCTGAGGAAGGCGTAGGTTGCGTTTCAAATCCCAGTACATACTTACATATGTACATATGCACATTTGCTCATCTCTAGAGCGTCTGACGCAGCGAATATTTGGTCGGGATGATGTCGCACTCAATTGCTAATTAATAGGCGCAGCAACAGTTCAGCATGGGTACCATGAGAATATTTTTTTTCTCTTTCAATGAAAATAAGGCTTCTAAAGCAAATATTTATGTATTTTAGTCTAGGGTGTGCCTAATATCCACCATACCAGTTAGAATAATGATAATTTGTCTTTATAAGGAGATTGAATTAATTACACCAATTAGCTCAAACGGTTACACTAAGTTTGCCTTTTGTGGCGCTAAAATTGGAATCAGTATGTAATTTGATAATTTAGATTAACAACTAACTTAAAATAGGTACATTTATTGTATAAAAATTAAATTTGTGAAATGCTCACACGATACTGTTTGTCTATATCGATTGTCGTATAAATCGTTATGCCACCCACCACTTAATGCCCTCCATTTGTGTGTTGCGCGAAGGTCATGGGCGCTAGTTTTTAATATTAAAAACTTTATTTCACTGCCTGGCCTTCTGTCATATACATTCGTTAGTGTATATGTTCAGTACAAAGTCCTTGGGCTTTTAACCTTACAACAACATTTGACAGCAGACCGCACCAAACTCATTGGCATGCAAAAGCATGTTCGAGCTGTTGTCGAGCTTAAACCACATCTTCCACACACTCGGCCATATTATACATGTTACATATATTATCAGCACTTACGTCAATTGAATGAGCACCTAAGTGAAAATTTATGATACGTAGTACCTGTCTACAAATTGTGTGACATACATATGTGTCACAATGTTAGTTTTTATATTTACTTTTATTGTTATTTACTTATTCCTTTAGTTATGTACCGTTAAAAGTGACTACAGAAGCTGAACAAATGAACAGCAAAGAATGCCAAAAGCAAAATATTGCACACAAAAAATGCTAAAAATAAATTTAGGGGATTCACAACCTGTCATATTGCGCCATATCGTCATATGTAAGTCATAATATTTTGTTGTTGCATTCTAGGCTGTATGTTTACTCAATAAGTACAACTATGCACGATATGTTTTTGGGTTGTGGTATTTGATCAGCTGTTTTTGTTTACTTCTTCACTGGGCTTTGGAAAAGTTTTTTATAACTATTTCCGTACAATATTTTAATATGACATATGACTTTATGACACTTTGTGAATCCCCTAATTGTTTATTGTTGTTGCTTCACTGCCATTTTAGCATGTCACGCGAATTCGCCATAAACATGTTTATACTTTTATTTTATAGGCAAATGAAATTGCAATGAGACGCTACTCGTTGGCAACACGTTTGTCAATGACTTGTCATGGCAAGCATATAACACCCACTTTTGACAGATTGTTTTTGTTTTGTATGCTAACAAATCGTAATATACATATTTTGCATGCATAAGTCTGTCAATGGTTGGCACGCATTTCGTAAAAAGAGACCGTGAGTGTCGTCATTTATAGGTGAAATGTTCGCTAATATAGCTACATACTTACATACTATATACATATGTGTCTGTTTACTTAAATTTTAGCATATCCAGGTCGCAATTTTAAGAGGTGTTAGCAACAACAGTGCCACATGTTGAAATTGCAAATCAAGAAAAAAAAATAAATAAAATAAACTCATTAAAGATTTTTTCTTCAATTAGCACATAACCAATGCTATTTGAAAAATTTTCGAGAACACTTGAGATACTCGTACTACATTTGATATACAGGATAAAAATAGCAAGTTTTTTGAAGCATTTTACATGTGGGAACCGCTTGATATCTTAAGTTTGATCTAGTTGTTTATTGATACTGTGTTAGAAATTGACGATGGTATTTTTGATATAATTAATAGAATTGGGGAGGATTTCAAATTTTTAGCTAATTTGCATATTGATGGTTCATGAATGCAAACCCCGGCGATGGCTTGTTTGTTATAGATAGTTCGTAATTTGTTAACCAAGGAAATTGTTAAATGAAAAACAAAATTTGTTTGCTTTAAATCTACATATGTATGTAAATGCTTCAACTTTGTAATGTTCTTTTTTTTCATCCTAAAATAAATATATAATTTTTTAACTTAAATGGCTGTACAATAAATTAACACTTTACACTAAATTGTTGTATTTACATATGCAAATGACTTTGAGTAGGTGTAATATCTTACTTTATGTGTTACATAACCTCCATGCACTAACTTCATGCCATCTAGCGCTTCTTCTTATTCAATTCTATTATTTATTCATGCTCAAACTGGTTTTTAGGCAATTTAATTTGTTGCTCGTTTTACTTTAGCTTCTTCGACGACCTCGCTCAATCTAAGATAAGAAAACTAATTTGAATTTTATAAAGTTTACGTAACACTTGCTGTATATGCAATTCTAACTTTTAGTCATTGCTGTATATATGTAGTATAAAGATAGCCTCCACTTACATATATTTAAATATTTTTATTTCATGTTATCCCATTGAGAATTCCACGGCTGAGTTTTCATGCTCTAAAAAGTCACATTAATAGACGCCACACTGTGTTAATAACCTTACGCCTTTGCTCACATTCCCATGATATTCTCTTTTATTTTATTTTTTTTTTCTTATTATACATATTTTTTTTCTTATTTTATTCTTTCTTTTAATGTTTTTATTTGTTTCACTTTTATTTTTGTGCAAGTGCTAGTAGATGCTTTTTTACATTATTCTTGCATCTGGGAATGGTTAGCTAATCGTAAATGCTGTGGAATTTCCACTCTGACTAAATTTAATTAATTCAAACGATCGTTTATCATATCACTCACTCATTCATTCGCTTGTTCGTTTGCTCGCCAACTAATTCATTGAACTAAATAAATAAGCGTGGAATTTTAGCACTTAGTATGTATGCTCGCTGATGTAAAACGAATATATTCTATTGCATTTATCTCGCGCGCTTATTTTGTCGGATGTTTTTATTGTGTGCTACGTGATTTTTTGCACCCCTATCGTTTGTGTACCGACATCGTTCTCTAACGCCCGTTGATTGTAAATATGTGTATCTAGATAATGGGTTGGTTTTTTATTTTTTTTTATTTCGAAAATACTATCTTTGTTTACTAAGAATCATGGAAGCTTGCTTAAAACAAATGGAAATTTATTCCATCAAATATCACCCCGCAGCTTTTTTTGTTATTTTATCTTTTTTATGTTCTCCATTTCTTTTTCTGCTTTTCATGCCAAGCTTATTGGCAAATACTCGTAGCTACGCAGTTAAAAAAGGTAAAATTTTCGTCGCAATTTCTTGCGGCTTTTGTATGGTTCAATGAATGCGCATGCGCACCGTTTACATGCGCAGCACTTTCGTAGGTACTTCGTAGATTATTTTTCTATTGTGAGCAAGACAATAACCTCTTTTGTTATGTATGTATACATTTGTATTTGTATGTAAATATAATAAACTTTAGCGAAAAGTTCAATTAATCATTTTTGTTATAAATACCTTTTGTATTCGTATGTGTTGCTTTTTATGCTTATATTTATGTAGCACATTTTAAGAGCTAATTAACACTAGGAGACTTAATTATAAATTTTTAATTATTTTTGTATATTAAAAACACAGTTATTAGGTAGTTATGTCTATGCCTTGTAGACAAAATTAAATCTCTTGCCGCTACATCGTGTACCCGAATATCTGCGGTTACTTGAAATGGTAATCTTTTTGGCCTTTTCACCTTATTTAATTACATATGCATGTCTTTAACGTAGCATATAGAACAACTTAATGAGTGAAGAACGAAATTCTATAGCTAATCAAAATCCAAAGCGAAACAAGCGAAGTTTATGTTTGTTGGTAACTGGCCATTGGCCTATAGTTGATTGTGTGATACGGTAACGTCCCATTGGCACACCCAGAAATAAGAAAGTAATGGCCTCTTGCAAGTCTGTGACTTTTGTGTTTAATTCTCTTCTTTGTTCCATTACCAATAAATTAATAGTGTTGTTTGTTCCAACAGCATTTGAAAGAACTGCATATATACATTTGTAGCTAGAAAAGAATAGCTGGACCCCTAGCCAGCACACAAACAGCATCATAATTTTAGCATTTTTTGAAAGTAAAATTTCTGACTTAGTAGATTTTCCTGCTATAAAATTATCTGGAAATTTATCACTACTAAACTTTAATAAAACCGCAGTGTCTTAGTAGTTGTGGAACACTTCCTGTTTAACAAGTTTCCACAACTCTCTATGGAATTTGTTTTATTTTGCACATTCTTCAACCATTCAAACAATTCACAATAGCTAAAATATTTACTTGCTGTTTCCCTTTGCCGTACACATTCCCAGCCACCTTCGCAATTTCTTATCAAGAATCAATTGTTGGCATTTAATTTCCTTCTGGTGGAAAAGCGCACAATTGTTTCGCATTTTGCTTTGCAAACCATAGCAACTCACTTTGCACTTAAGTGAAAAGGAGTAAGTTTGCTCAGCAACTCCTTACATCGCAGCGCAAGCACTTCACCTCTCTCTCATACTCCACAATGATCGTTCTTTCACTGGTTGGCCGTTTCCACTATCTGGCCACCAAGTCTATTGCTGTTACGCCTCCTGCTCTTCGTTGGTTCAGTACTGCTGCCGCTAACGGTGTGAAGTGCAGTTCATTCCCTACAGGAAATGGTTAATATTTAATTCAAATGCCTAACTAGGTATGCACCAACTAAACACAGATATTTGCCATTGAGTGTTGTTTCGTTTTTCTCGTATTGCCGACTTTCACAGTCTCAGCCGAGAAAGATAGATTGCATAAGAAAGTGGCCATTGGCCAAAGATGCATCTGCAAATGTTTGTGTACCTTCGTTAGAGATCAATGTGAGCGCATATGGACTTGTGCCAGCGGGAAAGGAAGACAGAGCAATGCTCTTTACCTTCAACGTTACAGCTGTGCGCGCTGTGCAGCTGTATTTTCTACACTTCCTACACAATGTTGCATGCAAAATTTCGAATTCAAGCAGCCACAGTCGTGGTCATGTTGGCATGGTTTTTGCAGTTGTTTTTGGTTTGGTTTTGTCTTATTTATTTTCTTTAGACCTCGATGAACATGCATACAAGATTTTTCTTTGAGGACAAATATAGTATAGACTACGTACATATGTATATTCTCATATACACATGTAATACATGTCATGTATGTACCTATATGAAACCTCTTTGTTGTTGATTTGCTTTATAGGCACTTTTATTATAATTTTTATTACTAATATTCTTATGAAATTCTCAAAACTTATAAAAGTACAGTAGAATCGCACAAAAGTTAACTCGCGAGAAAGTTAAACCTTCGGGTAAGTTAACCAAATTTGAGCGTCCACGTACGGCTCTAAAAAGTTAACTCTTGGTTAACTTTTCTGAGCTTATCGATTTTTTTTCAAATCCAACCGTTTATTTCTCAGCAAAAAGAAGCTAATTCCTCTTATTTCTATATATTCCCGGAATTTGCGTGCATTCCCCGAATTTCTGTGTAAAAAAATATTGTCGGTGTCGCGAGGTACAAATGTAGTTAGTCGTTTGAACTATTGATATTTTAAGAAAACTTGATGAAGGTATTCACGGAAACCGCTTGGCATTAGATTAAAGTGTATCTAAAGTGGCCATCTCAAAAAAAAAAAAGAAAAAACGATATGAAATTTTGGAGGCAGTGGCAAGCACACAGGAATTGGCAAACAAGAAAACTGTGCACATGTCGGAATATCCCGTTCTCGAGGCAAGGTTGTATAAAAGGTTTTTGAACCAAAGACAACGCAATTGTGCAATTAGTCGTCCAATTTTAAAATCAAGAGCTAAGATTGAATTTGCCAAAATGTACCCTGGAAAAAATTTTTATACAAGTGATGGATGGCGTAGCAAATTTTATGTTTGTAATGATGAAAACTGAGATATTCAACTAAATTTGATATGTTATATCCCAAAAATTATGTTTATTACCATATTCTATCAAATTTAAAAACCACCTGGAAAAGTTAATATTTCGGAAAAGTTAAATGCCCTTGGGACCATTTGGTTAACTTTTGTGCGATTCTACTGTAATATTCAAACCTCAATTCTAAATGTTGAAATATTGAAATACCGCTAAGCTTGCAAGCTCTATTGCCGCAAAAAGTCATAGATATCTCACAAAAACGTAGCTAATAAGCTCAAAAGGTATTAGATTTAACACAAAACAAATATTAAACATTAAGAAAGTCAACAAGAAAATGAAAAATCCAGCAATCCTATCAGCCGAAACCATGACAAGCCGTCAACTGAATATACTTACATACATATGTACATATTTATGTATCCATACGTTAATCCATCTGCTGTTTTGGCTTTTTGAAGGCAACCGCAAAGATCACCACGAAATTCGTATGTACCTAATTGTTGTTTTTTTGGCTTTGTTTTTGTGGTCGACAGATTTCTTCCACCCATGCGCAATGTTTATTTATTTATTTTAGTTAGGTATTTCTTTTATGTATTTTGGGTTTTTTGTGAATGCCCAATGCTCCAGCATCATGTTGCAGCTCGCTCGGAAAACTATGTAGGCACCTGTAGGAGGTTTTTTGTTTTAGACTTCAGCATCTTTTGCTGCCTATCTCGCATGCGGTATTATTGCATACATATGTATTTATGTATCTATATACATATGTATATAAATATGTACATATGAACTTCATATACAGAGTACATGAATATATTTCTATATACTTCGCCATTAAGCTTTTGTTATTGCATGTTGCACAGTTACCCGCATGTTGATTGTGATAACGGAAGTGCGCGTTTCGAAAAGGGCTTTAATTAAAGTAGTTTCACTGCAGACCAATGTAAAAGAGTCTACACAAACAAATGCAACTTTAACATTGAAAATTTTAGTACTAATCCGGCATAAAAAGTTGTGTACACATAAAATCGTGCAAAAGCAGGAAACATGCTGCTCTTTCATCTCACGTAGATCGAAAGGTCAAAGACAGTGATGGTATTTTTTGCGATTTTAGGTAGTTGATGCTTTTGTCAAATGTTGAATATTTTGGTAATACAAAACTGATGCCCTCAAATATGATAAAAATCAAACTGTAATGAGTTTGTTCACATAAAGTTTTCATTCAAACTTTCTCAAATTTTACCAGCTTCTATTAAATGTTCACCCGGATAAGAACATTAAAACCAATACGAAACAAAAAAATAATAATAAAAATAATATAAAATCGAGTTTCATAACATGAAAGATGAAATCATAAAGAATCATAAAAATCATAAAATTTCACCGCATCAAAAATCAGAGAAGAAAAGAAACATTAAATTACAATGCAATTGCAATTTTCGCAGCTGGTATCGAAGGCAAAAACTGTCAAATGATAACATAACAAATCAAACAAATACACATACCAAAACATATGTATATGTATGTAGGTACAAAATAACATAAAACAAGAAAGAAAGAAAAGAAAGCCATGCTTGAAGACTCCTTATGCAAGTAGGAAAAATCCCTCGATTGTGCAGTAGAACGTTGAGTTGTATGTACCGAGCAATTCGTTGTGTGGCTGAAATTGCACGTCACTATTGTTGCACACTTCATAAATATGTCAAAAATAATAGAGTGCAGCTACGATTCTAACCTTAAATGTATATACATACATATGTATGTTATATACCTACATAAATCGCCTTTTCCTAACCTACAAAATCAACAATATTTGATTGACTGCGCATTTCACTAGAATAAATACCCAGCGGGAATTTAAATGTTTACTCTTGATCTACTTAAGAAAATTTTATTTTACTGAGTCAGCGAAATTGGCAGGCATGTATGAGGAATTTGGCAGCCGAAATTTGCAAAACCAACTAAACGTAGAACATAACAAATGTCAATGACACACAAAAAATAATTACTTATCAACATACCTATGTATGTGATAGGTATAAAATATGTTTAGTTAGGGAATAGTGTAGCAACAGCGAATGTGATGATTCAAAATAGTAGATAAATAGCTTTAAATTTTTACTGAAGAAAATCATTAATTCTTAATTTATGTTGCTTTTGATTATACTAATTAGATCAAGATAATTATTTACTAACTTCCGTTTATTTTTACGTTTAAAACAATGTTAGTTTAAGCACAGCGTTTCTTTGAAAATTGGAGGTTTTTACTATGTATCTCCCACATCAGCCCCTTGGTGTATGTACTAACTCAGTGAGACGCTATTTGTTTCATATCAAACAAATTTGGGAATTTTCACATTACCGTTTATTTTAGAAAATGAAAATGTATGTATGTATATATTCGTGGTTTTAGTAAAGGAAAACATTTTAGTTTACGCATTAAGTTTCTCGTACTCAGCTGCCAATGACTGTGTATTTATTTTTATCCTCGTACATAAGTAATTCACTGAAAACTTGTGTAGGGCAAGCTGGGGTGCCTTTGACACCTTTTTTTTGAAGTCTCATATCTCAGACATTTTTGGGGAAAACTAAGGTTTTAACAATTGACAATAACTATTCATTATTTATCTCAATATTTGAGTAGCTAATGAGTTATAAAAAAGCACGTAAATACCTTTTTCAGATACCTTTTCAAAAAAAGCCATTTTGTCAAATGTGCCCCCTGATAGGGGTACCTGTGACTTCAATAGGGGCACATGTGACCATCACAATGTAAACTAAATTATATAAATTTTTAACTTTAAAAAACGAGGCATTATGTCATAAAACAAAATTAAAGTTTTTATTTAAACAGATAATAATATTATAATAATAATAAGCGAAAATATATGGTAAATTCACTAGCTCTTTTAATGTTGTACGCTGTAAATTAAATGTGTATTAGAACACAACACCTGTGGTAGGTATGTTGTATTGTATTTTGTTGTCAGATGCTTACTAAAATTTTAATATGAAAAATACCAAGCAAAAGTGAAAAAGGTAATATTATAAAAATATAAATGATAAAAAACTTGAAAAAAGTCAAACTAAAAATAAAATCGAATAGGAAACTCAATAAACATAGGCTGCGTTGTTGTATTGATGTTATTCTAATTTTTATGGGAAAAACTAACCCTGCTGATACAATTGTTGTAAACTTATACCACTTTATAACGTTATACTACTTTAAAAGAGCTTGTGAATAACCCAATGGATATTTGAAAGTTTATATCGAATTAATATTTTATACGGAATCGAGATGTTCTAGATGGGTTTGTTTTGGCAGGTTAGCTTTCTTAGAGGCACATAAACCTTTAATTGGTCATATTATTTTATTTGAAATTCGTCAAAGGCACCCCAAACTGGAAAGTCAAATGTACCCCAAATGACTTTATCCAAAATAATCATCACAAAATTTTTTTTTCTTTCAAAACATTGAATAATTAAGATTTATTTTCAATATTTACGCTTCGAAGACCCAGTTAAGAACACTCATTTAAAAAAAATGTTTGTTTTACTTGTGAAAACGCTTACGTGGCACTATACAAAAATTACATCAGCTAACGGAAAATCATCGAATCATGTGCTACTTCGCTAAGTATTAAAGTAGAGCTGCCAAATTAGGTATACACATGTGTTATTGTATAAGGCTGCATTCAATTCTATTTTTGTGAAGTTTTTATAATGTATTTACACCGATAATGGCAAAGTCAACGGTGCCCCAAAGTCAAAAGGACCCCACTTTACCCTACCTTTATTGCACAAATACACTTTCATATGTTTACAGAAAATTTCAAATGATTTCCTAGGTATTTCCGTAAGAATTTGGGAACAGGCTGCGTGATGTGTATCTAATACATACTCAGCGTACGTGTCCGTGAGGTTCAAGGTGGCCATTTGAAAATTTTGTTGGGAGGTTTTTAGAAAACCGCATAAAAGCAAACAATTACATCAACTTGTCCAAATTTAGTGTATGAACAAAAGATTTTCTATCAGCCCAACCGGCAAGCGCGACAGCAATTTTTGGTGTTTCTTTCGTTGCCTTCAAACTGAAAACTGCCACACAAAGGTCATTCCGTCATAACATATGATTTTTTTTTTCAGAGGGGACAGGGCATTTACCTATAATACATACTTAACTACATAAATTAAGCATATTTCTGTATGGACAGTGAACTACAAATCCCGAGGATCTCTTCAATTGAATTGCCAATTCTGGTTGTTAAAAAAGTACAAAGTCGAACTGCTCGTATGGCAAAGAGTCTTGCGATAATTTATTTATTTCTAGTTGTAGGATTTTAATATTCAGCTGTTTGGTATACTAAAATTTTTATAACGATTTACACTCAGTGATTAAAAAAGTCTGCAAGGTTTGGTACTCAGTATAGACGTATAAATATTTAAAAAGCTGGGAATTCAAACGTAAGAAAAAACAAAATTAGTGCTGTATTTCAAAAAAAAAAAAAAAAACAACCGAGGCCAACGAAATTTATAAATAAGCTCACGGGCAAATATTTGTTTGCACCTATGCGATAAAATTTGCTATACTATTTATATGTGCATACCTACATCATGTTATATTTATTTGTGTACATAATATAATATAATACAATGGCGCTATTATAACTCTGACGAGTTTTATGGCCGAGCTTCTCTCCCAGTTCGAGGTGTGCTCCTTTTTTTTTCCTACTATATGGACCTACAGTTTTATGCCGGCTCCGAACGGCGAATACATTTTTTGTGAGAAGCTTTTTTATGGCAGGAATACATTTGGAGGGTATGCCGCCCACTTCCGAGAGACTGCTGCTCTTAAAAAACCCAATAATTGGATTTTTACTAATTAGAAAAATTTTTTTTGCTGTTTGCTCGGACTGCGGTTTGAACCCGAGGCCTCTGGCATAGTAGGCAAGCACTCTACCCACTGCACCACAGCGGCCAAATGTATACTTTTTATTGATAAGCTCAGAATTTATTTCCTTTCTTATTTGAAATCGAGGCCCCTATTATGAGTTTTGTTCGATCTTCGATATTCGCTCGTCATCGAATATTGAATGTTGAAATATCGTCTTCGTATTATGACACTTCATCGCCACCGATATTTTCGTTGCGTATCTAATTTTTCATCGAACAAATTTTTGCTTGCGACGCAGTACTATTTTCTGGTGAAATAATTAAAAATGTAAGTTTTTTATGTCTATTTCAATTTTTCCTCTGCAAAAAAATAAACGCCTTTTGCAACTTGGGGATTTTCATTCATCAGACTGACCAGCCTTTCCAGTTGTTGCTTTGTGCTTACAACTTTAGTCCTGCGTAATATTAATAAGAATGTAATTTATTATTTTTTTGCAGAGGAAAAATTGAAATAGACATAAAAAACTTACATTTTTAATTATTTCACCAGAAAATAGTACTGCGTCGCAAGCAAAAATTTGTTCGATAAAAAATTAGATACGTAACGAAAATATCGGTGGCGATGAAGTGTCATAATACGAAGACGATATTTCGACATTCGATATTCGATGACGAGCGAATATCGAAGATCGAACAAAACTCATAATAGGGGCCCGAGTAGCCCGCAGCTGTCTTCTGCCGTAACGAAGACTTCATACCATTCATGAATCGGGGAAATGAAAAGCTACATGACCTGATTCTGACAACTTGACAACTTACACTTTGTCAGAATAGAATTATCTGGGCTATGTACATAGCTAGCTACATATTTAGAAATTTTGATAAAAGGTTTTTAAAAACATGTATGTATGTATGTACTTACATATCGATTTTTTTTTATGTCGAAAACTGACGGACAGACAGACGGAGAGGTCTTATGGATTAAGCTCATGTTCTGTACATATCGGTATATAGGTACTTAATTATCTGAGCCTTAACCTTTTTTTCTACTAGTATTTACAAAAATCGCGTTTTGTACCAAAGTTGTAATACAATTTCATGTTCATAGAAGGTATACAAAAATTTGCACTTGACTCCGCAAAATGTTAAATGCGTGCCTCCATATATAAATTCATGTATAAATGTAACATAACTTTTTGTATGTTTGTACATATATATATTTGAGAAGAGCAAATATAATTTGTCGTTATCGCTTTTTTATTAGGCAAACAATTGTCGATGCGGCAATATGCGTGTCTGAAACAATTTTTATACATACCTAATGATATACATATGTAGATATTTATACCATACATAATTTTTCGTGGCTGACGAAAAGTAACAATATCGACTTTTGGCTGACGAAAACTATCAATTTCGTTTAAACAACAACAATTTTAATGTAAAAACAGTATATAATTACTGTTATTTTTCGTCGGCCAAAAGTCAAATGTGCTAGTTTTCGTATGGTACGACGATATGTATACACTTATTCATACATACATGTGTACCTAGATATTGTTCTATTTTTTATTAATCAATATTTTCTCTCTTTTTCAGGTATGTACCGCAAAATTGTCAAGAATCTTTAAGACATCCATAAAACAACCCTTTACCCGTTATAAACATAGATAAGGTATTTATACTTGCATGTAAGTAGGTATATATATAAACCTTTGCCTTGAGTTCTTTAAAATCGTCAAGAATTTAAACCAATAAGAAACCACAATATTCACAATGGGCGTGGTTTTCCGTAAGAAATCCTGGGTGCTTACCTGGTTTTCTTTATATTTATCTAAAATAACATACATATACTGTATATACCTACATACATACATACATAATAATTCTTCGCATTAAAATGCAACGCGCAATAATCGAAAAGGCAGGCAAGGCTTGGGAGACGCAGAATTCAATATTTCTATATCTATGCTGCAAGGACTACCTTTTGTACATATGTACATACAACATATGTACATACGTATACGTACGCTGCACTAAAATCAAAAGTCACCCTTACAAAAATCTTCTTAGTTTCCAAGAGCTGTTCGCAGAGAACGGGATCTTAAAGAAATTGTATTTGTCATCCCTTAAAATTTTCTTCTGTGGAACTTAAGATTTAATTAGTTGGGCCGTTGTTTCTACTGACTTATGTACATACATATGTATATGGCTATGTATCTAGTATATATGTACATATATGTATGTATAAGCATGCTTTTATGTAAACATTTCTTACCCGTAAAAATAAGGGTGTGAGTATTTTGAATCAAAGCTTGCTCATTTAGAAAATTCTTTTTTTTTTGTTCGAAGATCTGTCATCTCCAAGCAAAGCCGATCTGCGGGGCATTCTATTTACCCTATAATTTTTGTAAGTGTGCTGCGTATTTAAAGTATAGTCTGGCGTATGCAATCCAGCTATTTTCTGCTTTGCTTTTCCTTTTTTTACTTTATTCATTTTAATTTAATTTCTCATATTTACATTTTTCCATCATCTCACCTCAATCCTTCCTACCTTTATGCGTTTTTCTTGTGAATTATTTCAAATTTATGCAAATTGCCTATTATTCGAATGGAAAAGGCAATCGATGCAACCAGTGATTTTGGACTGGATTTTCCTTCCTTCAAATATGGGCCTTAACTCCTTTCGTGGCATTTTGTTTGATTTGAATAATTAATGGCTTGAAAATATTTGAATTCTTTCGTTGATAGAGTTGACATAATCGTTAATGGCGTGCTGTTTTTGTTTATTTACATACGAGTATATGCATTATTTGTAGTTTATTTGATTTATGTGATTACATGGAATTAAATTACTTAGGTAATGTTTAAGAAAAAAGGTTGCTTTATAGATGGTTGCTTGGTTTGTTGTCTAATGATATTGGCTGAAGAGTTTGGTACATGTGTAGGTATATTTTTATATGGGAAATTCAACAAAAAGGACTCAAAAACACTTTTCATTAATTTCAATACCTAACGTTAGTTAATGCCACGCCATGCAATAGATGACCTACTTATTAGTTGTAAGCTCATTCTTTAATTTAGATCTACCTAAACTGGAAGAAAATTAAGGCTGTAGGTGCAAGCATTAATAGATTTTAGTTTTGTTGATGAAAACGCCTTTTTTTGCTACATATCAATATCCGGTTGTACTACTGCATGTTCACCCCTCCTGCATTTGTTGTATGTATGATCGCGTCGCACCTTCACACCTTCACTTTCTCACGAATGTTTTATTGGTTTCCGATTACCCACCCCTACCGAAACTGACTTCTCTTTATATAAAGCAAGGAAACTATTAATTATCGACGGAAATTTGGCAATCGAAAATTAAAAATCAATCGCTTTGCTGCACTTGTAAAATGTAATTTCATATAAAATTAAACAGAACTGCGGTAATTATGCACTCGGTTTTCAACCATGCATAAAAACAAATATTTATTTATTTACGTGACGAGTCCAGATAAGGGTGTTTTTAATACGTGACAGTCAAGTCAACGGGACGTGTTGAATCTTTTTAGCCCTTATTGATTAAAGTTTGTGCATATTATGTTTTTTTATTACATTTTTAATTGCATTCCAATCGCTAATCAATTTATTGTAAAAAAAAAACTCATTAGCCATCATGAAACCGCTAGCCGAAAATGCAAGTGTAAGCACATTTATGACAATTGAATGAGGGGAAAATATCGCGCATTTATTTTTATGAGAAAATGCTTTAAGTGTTAAATAAACATCGATACAAAAATTTGATCATAACCGATATGAGCCCGAAATTATAGCGGCTGGCAACCTATGGAAACTTAAACGCGTAGGGTAACTTACATACGTAGCTGACGAAGCCACGAATAGGTATATGTTGTCGGTTGGAATTCCTCGAAGAAAATATCTTTCACTTGTTCATCCTACTTTCATTTACACATTTGTAAAGGTTCTACGTTGAACTTAATTTTTCCTCGTTGAAAAAAGATAGCTTCAGTTAACTTATATATATCACAAATCCTTACAGGTGAAGTAACAAATAATCTTTAACTAAAAAAGTTGATGGAAATAGTTCAAGGCATATTTAAAAACTTGCCCGAAACTCAAATTTCTATTTTCACATTATTTACTTTGTCACCTTTTGTGTAACGCCATTAATAAAAAAAACAAAGCATTTTGCGCGCTTAAAACTACTTGTGCCACTGCCCTATTTCTTTGTAATTTATATGCAAACATTCTCAACTTTTTATCATATCCATAAGCACATATTCGAGCGTTCAGTGTTTTACTACGTGTCTCTTACCAACGATTTAAATCCCCTCATTTGTCATCCACACTCACATCATAAGTTTCTTAGCTGCCAACCAAACATTACTCATTATTCCCATAGAGCTCCCATTGTACTACATAAGGCCAACACGTGTGCCACACAAAAAATGTGTGTAACTATGGTACGTACATCTGTATGTACATTAGACCGTCTCGTCTTATATGGACCAAAAAAAAGGTTCACCGAAAACCCCCATTCAGTAACACTCCTGGCGGGGTTCAACCCCCTTTTACCCCCTTAATTTTCATATATAAAATATATATCAAATTAAAGGGAATCAAAATAACTATCGAATGGTATAAAAATATTCGAAATCGGCTCAGTAGTTTTTAAGTAATTGCAATTTAAAAATGCATAATATAAACTTTGACCTTCAATAACTTTTGTTGTTGCTGTTTCCAAAAAAAAAAAAATCACTTAAATACTCAGCTTAGCCATGTTTATCAATCCTCATACTTCGTTTTTTGATTTTATAACTTTCAAAATTTGATATTTGTACCAGATCGTGCTATTTTTTCAACTTTGTGGGGCAGGGGGCACCTCTGAACATGCGAAGGGGACAATAAAATTTTACAGGCTTATTTCTGGGCTAGACAAGTGCCGATCTGGCTTTGGAACAAATTGAATTCCCAAAAAAAAAAATCGCTCCACCTTAATGTACATATGTATGTAGTTTTATTGCTTTCTTCGTTTATTTTTCATTTTAATAGTGAGTTTTTCTGTCTGGCTGTTTGTTTCATGTCGGTACACTTGTCGCAGTTTTTTCATGAAGTTGTTTATGGTCTCATTGAGTCAATTTTGTATCCATACTCGTATATGTATATGTACATATGTATGTATGTACAACGAACCCCTTAAATTGTCATAAATTTTTAGCTTTTGCTTTTATATATTCAGTGTTTTTAACTGTGTCCCAAATAATTTATCCAAATTGGCAATGATATCAGATATATATGTATGTACACATGTACAACCATATCATTTCTTTTCGTCACTCGTTTGCAAATTCTTAATTATACTTAAGTTTTTGCAAAATTTATGAATATGTATCTTAAAAAATGCCTTCAGATGACACTGAAAGGGAACAAATTATTTAATGGGTACATATTGTATATAAAGGCCTTTATTCTTCCTTCACTAGATGCCAAAATATATGGCAAGCCTTATAAAGTCATACATTTCTATTAAATCTATATATGTATACTAATGTACATATCGTCGTACCATACGAAAACTAACATATTTAAAATTTCTGGCGAAAGCTATCAATAAAAAAATTCTGTACGAAAAGTAGAACATTTGACTTTTGGCCGAAAAGTAATTTATTATCGAGTTTTGGCTGACGAAAAGTAATAAAATTGACTTTTGGCTGACGAAAAGTATCAGTAATTATATACGGTTCTTACATTAAAATTGTTGTTGTTTATACGAAATTGATAGTTTTCGTCAGCCAAAAGTTGATTTTATTACTTTTCGTCTGCCAAAACTCGATTTTATTACTTTTCGTCGGCCAAAACTTGAACTTTTTACTTTTCGTCAGCCAGAAAAAATCTGATGTTAGTTTTCGTATGGTACGACGATATGTATGTATATCGTGCTTTCGTTAGATTTTTCTTTTTTACAAAACTGTTCATTTCGCCGCTAACGAAAAGCGGCGAATTTCTGCTTTCAATATTTATAACTCGAATTGGATGGCATTTTTCATTCGTTGATATGTATGTACCTACACCATGTAAGTAAGTACGTACAGACGTATGCCTTTGATTTGTATGTCAATGAAAAAGCTGATATCCAAAAGAGTTCTCGGTTCATTAATGACGACCTTCATCAATTTCCTATGTTAGTTTTTACGTTTCGTTCTCAACGTGCCGGAAGTGTTGGGTAAATTGGTATAGGTACATCTGAGCAAATTTTGTTAACTAGGGGTAAGATGATTTTAATTTTTTGTTTTATTCTGCGCACGAACAAATGTTCAAAATGTGCATATTTTCCTTTTTTAATTTAGATCCCTCACAATGAAATTTTTGTTTTGCTTGCTAATAAAGCCATTACTAAATCATTAAAAAAGGAATGATTAAACTATATACCTAGTCGTGTATAGAAAAAATAATAATAATAATTGTAGAAGAGCTGTCACAATTAGTTGCGTGAATTATGTCATCAATTATTGCCACTGAAAATTGCATGCTGCTGCAATTACTTTCCGTTCTAACATTCAAAAAGGGGTGAATGCAATTAAAGGTTGGTAAATCGTTTGTTTGCACGTTTGACTAACGTGCTGTTTTATGCCACGCAAAGCATCTAATATACTCGTATGTATGTATGTACATAATAATATTATGTAGGTATACTTATGTATTATTTTTTCACAATTTACTCTATTTTAAAATTGCTGTATTTTGTTTCATTTCATAAAATTTATCGTTTTGTTTTTCCTAATCATATTAGTTTCTTTGCTGCAATGCAATTACTTCTTACGTTGAAATTCAATATGTCTCATAAGGCATTTTGTTGTGTTTCAAACCCAATTACCTAGTTATTATTGCAATTTTTGTTATACTTATACACTTTTTCTTTTATAAGAACAATAGCAGATAATCCACATTGTTGGACAACAGCTGCTGCATAATTCCTTATTTCTCACTCTCTTTCATTCTTATGCTCACCGGTTTGGGATATTTTCTTCCTATTTCCTGGTCGCCGTTGTCATTTAGTTGCAAATATGTATATAAAATAATGGCAGACAGTAATTAACAGGACACTTATCCGATTGTTATGGTCATACTACCTGGAAATATGTATACTAAGATTGACTTATGTATGTACACAGATTCAAGTAAAAATCATATTGAATACCGTAATGGTGCCTAAAGTAGGGCACTTTCAACTGGTATAAGATATTAGAAATATTTAAAAGTTGGCTTAAAACTGTATTTTAATCTTAAGAGCAAAAAAGTCATAAATTAAGATAAGAAATTGTGTTAAAAACCTGCTAACACTTTTAAAATTATTGATTTAGTTTGCGTGCGTAATTGAAATTTAATTAACTAGAACAACACAGTCGCTGGCGCGGAAATCCTATATCTTTACAAAATTTTAATGGAAAATCATACCGACACTACTGTACAAAATATGTATCTAAGAATGATTTTTAGTTTCCCACTTTCATAAATGCACTTCCGTTTCTACAATAAGTGTCCTTTACATTTTAAACGTTGAAGCTAGTAAACCACAATGACGACAATGGAAATTTAGTTCGCAAATAAATCGTAAAAAAAGTAAAAGATAGTAGAAAACTAACACAAATAATAAGAACGAATATGTGGTTGAATATAAGTGAAGACACAGCACGCGGCATTTGCGATTTAACCGAAGAAGTCTACTCATGTTATACGAAATACGTATAGATAATATTTAGTTGACTTTAGGGTCGCCTATATATATGTATGTATGTATGTAGTACTATGTACTATGTTTCTAACATATGCATAAAATAATGAAAGGTGCAACGTGGTGTATTGGGTCATACAAGTGGCAAAGGTACAGGATCGTTAAAATTTTACGATATTTTGCAGCAGTCAAACCAAATTGTGGTTATGTACATAGTTAAAAGTTGGGCCATTATTAAAACACTTACTGGAGCAAAAAGGTACTTCCATGTTCTTTTGGTGTTTCAGTAGCAATTTGATAACATGGCAGACATTAATTTTTAACATGAACGTGACATGGTTATGCTGCTCAATCATCATAAAGTTATATTTAATTACCAAAAATAGGTATCTAGTAAAGTTACTGGAATAAAAAATAAATTACATATATGTACATTTGTACATACCTAAAGTTTCAAGAGTACTTTATTAAATTTATTCCATTATGGGCTAAACAGAATCAGTACTTCTCTATCATGACGGACAAGGAAGAAACTGACAGCTGAGTAGACTGTGTATATTTTGCTCGTGCAATACTACATTGGCAACGTATCAGTCGCCGGATCCGGCATACTTTGCCAATTTTCTATTTTGCCGTACGTCAGTAATATGAGATGTGTTCGGTGAAGGCATTAGAGTACTCTAGTGCAGAAAATTGCGTTCGAGAACTCGTTTTTGTACTAAACTGTGCAGAACTGTGTTTTGTAACCAACTTAATACATATTCCATGCGATTTTCCTCTTAGCAATTCGTTAATTTTCGTTTTTTGACGCCTTTACCTAAAACTTCTGTGACAAAAGCTGATATTGTTCTACCCTACACTTTTAGTGTATTCACCGAACACATATTTTTTGTGCCAGTCTTTCTGCTACGTACGTCCTGTCAGTCGAAAACGACGTACGTCATGACGGAGAAGTACTGATTCTGCTTAGCGCAGATAGCATAATGCCATTAATAGTACAATGTATCCCTTTTTAAAGTCACATTTCTAGTGATTTAAATGAAATAAATGTCAAATTATTTATTAAAGTTAGGTACCAGCTGTTTTATGTTAATATTATTGTTTTATTTTTCTTTTTTTGTTGTTTTCCTACATTACACAATTTTGTTTGTTATATTTGTTTGTATTTGCGTTCTTGACCTTTTCATACAAAGCCAAGTCACGTAAAACTAGTTTGCTTTATTTACATAAGCTAAATAGAAAAATGAGAGCATTTCCATAAACACGCTTCCCCCTTCTACATTTTCAATACGATTTTATTTAGTTTTTTTTTTCTGTTCGCTTTTATTTTTGGCGTGTATTTTTTGTAACCTCCTTACGCAACCTTTCTTTGTAGCATTTTTCACTTTCCTTTCTTTAGCTGTGCACCACTCACTGACTTTCTTTGTTCCTTAATTAAAAATCTCACAACAAGCTTGTCAGTTTCAGTTTTTTTTCTTTTATATGCATTTCATCTTTCAAAGTGAACTAGTTACAAACCTCATGGCACTCGTGGTATTTACATACCATGTTAAACATAGCCAGCTATGTACATGCATAAGTTCATATGAGTACTATATACATTTACCTACCCACATACATACATATATGTACTTTTCTGCGTAAATAATTCTCAAGCCACAAAGTTCCTCGTGGGCATAATTACAACGCCGCAACTTTGCATTGTCCATTTGTCACTGGATTTGTTTCCTCTGTTTATTGTTATATACCTTATAAATATATGTAGTACATACATATGGCCACACACATCGTTATCTACATACCTTTTTTAACTGGTACGTACCACCTTTAACAAGTCTCATTTGTATCGTTTGTGACATTTGTTGTGCTCATCTCTCAAATTGATTTTCAAGCGCTAAGTCCCTGTGACCCCTTTCTTTCAATTTTTCTGTTTTTTTCAACACTGATTTTCCTGCATTTTCCTTGAGAAAGTTTAATTATGCAAGACGAAGCTGGTAAGTTTGCATCTAACTGCCAACAACAATAGACTTGACATTTCATTTGTCAACTGTCAGCACTTAACTCATATGTCAAAAGTTAATCCTATTTAAGCAATTTCGTATTTGCCTTTAATTTTTTTCACTTCTTACAGTATCTAATATAAATTATATGAAGCGCCATTAATAAAAAGAATTACATGCTTCAAGGTCTAACAAATTAGTTTAATCGCCCGGTTATGATTGAAAGTTAGGTTGACGTTTTCTTTTAATCGTTCTATACCGTTTTTTTAATGTTGCATTACATTTTATTTGGTTCACTTAACTTGTCAGATTTAAATACATACATACATACATATGTGTGTATAATATCTTGGCAATAATAAGGGAAAAGAAAGCCTTAAGATCCTTACACGATGATCGTATGTACGGATCTTGTCCTTGCTTATCTTCAGCTCTCACGAAGTACATTTTTTAACATTAATATATTTTCCAAAATGGTGGAACAAATGGTTCTACCTTGACATAGTAGTGCCAATTGGGGATATTTTTTTTCAAAACTTTCAAAACATTTAAGAATTAATTAAAATTTGCATATAAATTGCCATTTTGACAAAACCAAACAATGCTAATTTCGCGGCAAATCTTGTTTCGAAGCTAATTTTGCAATACTTTTTAATGAGGTATCGAGCAAAATAAAATTTATCGCCTCAAGCAAATACACAAAAATTAATACAAATGCAAGACATTTGCTTTGTTGCTTTTCAAATTTATTTATATTTAATTTCATGCCGCTTAGTGAACCGGTTTAACCTGTTATGGATTGGCATTGTACCTACATTGTTGCGAACGCAACAAAAACATCAAGTGAGCTCTTCAAATATCCATTAACATTACAATCACAAGCCTCTGCGACAAGATCAGCTCTAGGCTGCCAAACGAGGTGGCTAAACACGAATTATGTATATTGGCATACCTCAGTGGCGGATCCACGGGGGGGTTTTGGGGGTTCAAACCCCCCCCCCCCTTGTGGTTTATCATAGATCCCAAATTAATGCCTTTATAGATTCTGCGCCCAAATTTCCCAAACTGATCAAGGAAAGCAATGGTTGGATGGGTTTAGCTGTCCAAAGGCAAAACTCCACATTTATTTTCAGATTATATTTTATATGCACATATCCACTAGGTGGAACAGGTACAATTGAATCAGTTCATTAAAATAGTTGTCCTTGTAGGCAATAATAACATACAATTACAACTTACAGTTAAATAGAAAATACCCGAAATTTAGAGGAATTAAAATTCAACAACTATTTACATCGAAGGTTGAGTGTATAGCTATTTCACGAAAAACCATTTTCGATCATCAGCACTCTTTCCGGAAGTGGATGCTACCGGGGATTGAACCCGAGTACATTCCATCTTCAGCCTCAATGACCCAACGCATAAACATATTGAAAATGAAAAAGGCAAAAGTGGGGAAAATCCAACAGGTTGCACAGAGTCTCAATGGCCGAGTGTGTTTATGCATTGGGTCATAGCGGCTGAAGATGGAATGTACTCGGGTTCAATCCCCGGTAGCATCCACTTCCGGAAAGAGTGCTGATGTTCGAAAATGGTTTTTCGTGAAATAGCTATACACTCAACCTTCGCTGTAAATAGTTGTTGAATTTTTTTCCACTTACCCCAACAATTAAAAATTGAATTAAATAAAAATTTCGTGCTGAGCACTAAAAAACTCTTTCAAGTAAACATTAGAGGAATTAAATCTAATACAATAAGCGCGTACTATACAATCAAATCAACCACCAAAAACAAGAAATAAAACGAGTACGAAGTTAAAATACTACAAGCGATTCATTCATAAAATTGAAATGTTTCAACAAAGGATAAAAAAAGTGGCAACAGAGCTTTTCATCAGATCAAGGTTTTTATAAAATTCTAAAATTTGCAGCCCGGCTCATTTTCAACCATCTTTGCAGTGGCGGTAGAGTATGAATAGAAACAATAACTAAATGTCAAGCAAAAGAAATGTCAAAATAAACTTATTTTTCGCCGCGAAAAAACAAACGAATTCGAGCTTGAAAAATGATGGGAAGGAACTCGCGAAGTCATCAACTTTTTTTTGACTAAACGATTTCCACCTCACTCGGTCAAAATACCGAATTTTCCCTTCCTATTCTGAAAAAAAACGTTGTAAATCTAAAGACTTTCGCTGTTAAATCAACTACTTTCCGCAGTTGAAATGTGCCCAACAACGCTCCGTTGTTGTTTCAAAGGTGCGAGCGTTGTTGAGTTAAGTCAATAACGGAGATTGTTGGAAAAAATTTTCACCTAAAAATTAATTTTTGTTTGCATTTTACTCTTCATCTTCTCTCCGCCCGGGTCCCAACTGCAAATATGTAGCCTCCGCTTGTTCTCCTATTCTTCTCTCCTTCTTATCATTCACTGGTTGCTATCCTTATTTCTTGTTCTGATTTTTCTTCTTTATTTTATATTCTCCTGCGGATTCGAACAATGACATCAACCTGAAATTCTATTCAATCATCACATAGTGGAACATTCAACATTATATTGAATTGTAGTAACCTATTTATACTTCCATTTCCTAAAAAAGAATCCATGAATTATTTGAATCATTGTAAAAATAAAATTTTAAAAAAATATGTTCTCATTAGTTTTGTTTACAGCGGAAACTGTTGGGTCAAATACTTTTGCCTTTAAATCAGCAACGGGGAGAAAATTGTTGCTAAAAATAAACTTTTTTTTGGATTTTTCTCTTCATCTTCTCTCCATAATTTTTTTTTTTTTTTTGTTGGTTTTCTCACAAAAAAATATTTTCTCACAAAAAATATTTTAAAAGCAAGAAAGTTTTTGAAACAACAACGGCCGTTTTTGAATAAATTGTTGGTTCAAAAACTTTGCTGTAAAAACAAATACTTTTGCTGTTGAATCAAAGACGGAGATTCAACAGCGGGAAGTTGTTGGTTTAGCTACGGGTATTTTTTTCAGAGTATACAACATACGTTCTTTGGTTGCACGTTTGAAAATTTAGAACACGCAGTAGCGACCTCGCGCTTCAAATTATATCATATAATAACTGCTACCCTTCACTAGGTGTCGCGCAGTGGTCAAGTTTATAATAAAGTAGCTTCAGAGCCATCTGAAGGCCTAACACCCGCATATGCCGGCTTTTTATACTCAGCTGTACTAGTACACAGAGTATTATAATTTTGATTTCATAACGGTGGATTGTAACATAATGAAATAATCGAGATAGATATGGACTTATATATATCAAAATGATCAGGGTGAAAAGAGAAATCGATTGAGCCATGTCCGTCCGTCCGTCCGTCCGTCCGTCCGTCCGTCCGTCCGTCCGTCCGTCCGTCCGTCCGTCCGTCCGTACGCACGATAACTTGCGTAAAAATCGAGATATTTTGATGAAATTTGAAATGCAAGTTGGTATCGAGACTGGGACGGTTGGTATTGAAAATGGGCGAAATCGGACCATGACCACGCCCACTTTTCCTATATAGAAAAAATCGGATATTTGGTATCTCAGCCACTAATATAGCTAGAGTGATAAAATTTTACCCACGTATTGAGCTCAGGCCCTTATGAAGAAATTTGATGAAGTTTTGGAAAATGGGCGGTGCCACGCCCACTTATTAAGGGTCAAACATTGAAAGTTTTATATGTCATAACTCAGAAACCGTTGAAGATATATCGATGAAATTTGGTATGCGTAATTTGCTTACTTAGACAAATGTTTTGACGAAAAATTATCAAAATCGGTTGACGGCCACGCCCACTTTTATATATGGGAACTATAAAGGGGCCTAATAAAAACATTTTAAGCGATATCTCTGTCAAATATAAAGATCTATCACTGAAATTTTGTGGCAGGAGTCCAACTATGGACGTAAAACAAAAAGTACAAAAAGTTTGGAAAATGGGCGGTGCCACGCCCACTTATTAAGGGGCAAACATTGAAAGTTTTATATGTCATAACTCAGAAAGCGTTGAAGATATATCGATCAAATTTGGTATGCGTAATTTGCTTACTTAGACCAATGTTTTGGCGAAAAATTATCAAAATCGGTCGACGGCCACGCCCACTTTTATATATGGGAACTATAAAGGGGCCTAATAAAAACATTTTAAGCGATATCTCTGTCAAATATAAAGATCTATCACTGAAATTTTGTGGCAGGAGTCCAACTACGGACATAAAACAAAAAATACAAAAATTTTTGAAAATGGGCGGTGCCACGCCCACTTATTAAGGGTCAAACATTGAAAGTTTTATATGTCATAACTCAGAAACCGTTAAAGATATATCGATGAAATTTGGTACGCGTAATATATATACTTAGCCAAATGTGTGGACGAAAAATTACCAAAATCGGTGGACGACCACGCCCACTTTTATATATGGGTATTATAAAGTGACCTAATGAAATAATTTTTAGCGATATCTCTGTGAAATATAAAGATAATTCATTGAAATTTTGTGACATGAGTTCTACAATAGACCGGAAACAAAAAATAAAAAAAGTTTATAAAATGGGCGTGGCACCGCCTCTTTTTATACAAAGAAATCTACGAGCCTATTACTCGACAAATAACTGAGATATTATGACGAAACTTGGTTTATGCACTTTTATAACTTGTGTTAATAGACACGCAAAAATGTATTGAAATCGGTTTATGACCACGCCTACTTTTTAACAAAGATATTTCTGGAACACCCATTTGGAATTTGTAACGTGAAGTCTTTGTAACTAAAAGTCATAGAGGGATGCAATTTTGCACTAACAATAATATTTATATGCTTATTTGGATGATTGATACAAATTTTGAAAATGGGCGTGGCTGCGCCCTGTTTATGCAGCACTCGTTTCATATAAAATACACCCTATATCGAACAAACGCAAACAAACAATGAAAGCATACAGCTGAGTATCTAATGTTCGATTCCACTCGAACTTAGGCTTCCTTACTTGTTTAATTTATGAATTTATTAAATACATGTACGTTATACATGTTATTTAGAACTTCAATTGAAATCTCCTGCACTTTATGTGATGACACAGATATTGTTAATTTGGAGGGTTTTGAGTTTGGTGTTTTTAAGGTGCGGGAAATGGTGCAACTAGTATATAGAATAATAATAGTAGGTGGTATTAGTCCATATTTTCACCAGCGTCTGCCCTTAAAAACATCTTCCAAAAAAAATTTTCAAAATCCCCCCCCCCTTGCCGAAATCCTGGATCCGCGCCTGGCATACCTATACATTTATTTGTAGACGATAGGTACATACATATGTCTGTACGTACGTAAATGAGTTGGTCTCAGCATATCATATCACCCAGCTGACCCATACATTATGTTACCTACAGAAAGCCGCCCTTTGCATATACAAAATCAATGCGCGCATCTTGTTGTTACTCTTCTTCCTACTCGACTGGCACACATGCTCCTCAAACCTCCTTGTATGTGTATCATTTAACTCAAAATCCTTATAAGAAACATTCAATGCTTTGCGTAATTTTCGGACTCAGTGCCTTTCCCTCTTTACCCTTCTCAGTTGTCATTGTTTGCAAGTACCTACAACGCCTTGTGGTCTCTGTTGACCACCTCTTGCTTTTTGAAATATCCTCCATATATAAACTATGTTTTGTTGTTGCTGTTTTGCTTTTTCCGTGGGTTTTTCATAAATGTTTAATTTTATGTACTACAAACATGATTTTTATTTCTTTTACGATCTTTTAACAACTCATAATACAGCAATTTTCACGTGTCCATAGTGACCAAAAACTTGCCGCCGAGTGCGTACCCTACCTCGTTGTTCTGCAAGATTAACCCTCTCAATTCACATATCGTTGCTATCTAAAATGCCTTTTTTTTGTGTTTTGCAAGTTTTGCCTCCCTTTAAAACAATGGTTTTTAGTTTCTTCGTCTCTAATGTTGTCTGAAGAGGAAGTCTGATGGTTGTTCTTAGGCATATCACTCCCCTTTTAATAATTTACATAACAATTAAAGTGGCCGTTTTTTGTGATTATTTTCTGTTTTCCTTCTTATCCCTGCTGATTTTTCTAATATTTTCTTAAGTGGCAAGCTTATGAAATTGATCGCACATTATTAACCCTGAAGTGTGTGTAGAACTGGAAACTCGTTGCTTTTTTAACATTTGCATTATTTGTATCTGTTTTTATTCCGATTTAATTTGGGAAGAACTGCCGGCTAATTTGTTTTGGTGATGCATATTGTTTTGAAACAGTGTCCGCCCTATTTTCATTCAATTTAAAAGAAGTTTATGTTTGTCGGCAATATGAAGCGTATTTATGAAATTTCTAGTATGTACTATATAAAAACTAGCATATGTATGCATGAAATAACTGAAAGAAACATTATATACCATGTTGTTTGGAACTCTTATACAGTGCAATATATAAATATAAACGGCATCAGTAAATAAATGATGTAATAAACCTCAAAAAAAAAAAAATAATAATAAATAAATATATAAAGCGACTGTTGCATGTCAATGCGCTGTAAAAGTGCATCTTACTGTTGTTGTGCTGATGACATTGGCAACTCGAACGTAAAAGTAAAATCGAAGGCCGAAAAAGCTAAAAGACAAGCCTGTATCGCAGAAAATTTATTTTGGCTTGCGTATGCGTCATCGTGATTTAACAGAAAGCGTAGTTGTAAGTCAACTTTTTTCGTCAGCAAGTCAACACATTGTCATAACCTGACTCGCGCGTTGCCCTTTTATGGAAAGTCATACTAACGAACGCCGCCTACCCGTAATATTGGCTGTAAATGTCATTGAGGCATACGCTTAGTCTAATATGGAATATTCTGAGATATTGAATTACTTAAGACAAGAAATTTGTACATTTTACATACACAAAACAAATTTCGCTTTTAATAAAAATCAAAGTTCCAGCGACCAGCAAAAGAAATCTGTATGCAACATAGACAAAGACCGTAAAGTTGAGTTTGTAAAATGCTTCGACACAGATTGGAATTTTCATTTGCAAAAGTACTATTATTTTTTTTTCTCTGTTATAGACTTACATATCCCTTGACTTACTTTAAAACACATAATTTTGATGACATTTTGAAAGACTGTCCTTGCTTATCCCTGTAAAACTCGTTGTATCAATAATAAAAAGGCATAATGACGACAATTTGATGTCGTGTGACGACTACTTGACGAAATCAAGCAGCTGACGGACGCACTTGAAGATTTGCTACACTGCTCGAGATGTCACATAATGACGAATGGCAAATGGTCAAAATGTTGTAAATAATTGGAAAAAAAGAAGAAGAAATCATATGAGCCAACAGGAACAAAGGACTGGAATTGTTCACAGCAGAATTGTTGAAAAATTGCAATTTTTCCTTTGAAAAGAAACAGTGCGACAGAGAAGAGTGTATACCTACATATACATATATATAAAAGTGACACAAATAAAAAAAACATTAAAGTTACAAATTTGACGAAAAACTGCTTCTGTGGCAAGGCATTTAAATCACAAAAGTGTCCAACCAGAAATGTATACAATTGTTAACAAGCAGAACGCCCGGTTCTATGGCTCCTGCAGCAGACAATCGATGACCGGCATATGTATGTACATCATTTTGCCTTGCGGATATAATGTTGTTTGATGACTGACTGCTTGGCCGTTTGGCTGCCTAACTGTCAATCAAAGTTGTGATGGACATGCACAAGGAAGATATATATTTTTTTATGTGCCTACGATGTGTGTATTCTGAATGAAACTGGCAGCCAAAAGAGCAAAGTATACAACAAACATTACGTAGCAGGAATAAGAGCAACACTTAACACTCTCAGGATCACAAATTGGTAGTTTACAATATTTGTGTGCTAGAAAGGCTAATGCTGGTATTCATAACACTCACTGTTTTATTGTAGTAGCATGTTCAAGCCTCAAAAGCAAAGTTATGTAGCTAATCAAACGGAAGAAAAAAGAATTACATTAGCTGAATGATTAACTGTTGGCCTGGGTAAGAAAATAGGATATATGCACATAAGTTCCACTTCAACTTAGTGTACATAACAGTATGTATGAAATTAAACTCCTATAGTGCTTGGGAGTAACTACATACAGAGAAAAAAAAAACAATTATAATTATATAAGCCTATTGCTTCATACATAAATAGCACTATATTAAATTTAGGCTTCTGTAATTACACTGCTCTACAGCCAAAAAATACTCTGAACGCAACCATCCTTTCTATATGTAAAATCGGTCGCTGATTCCGAAAATCGGGTTCATTTTTAATTCTATGGGAAGGTTTTTGAGATATCGGCAATTTACCGTTATTTGGCCAATGTGTCCACTTAATCCTGTATATCTCTTTAACACAGTGAGTTATATTCCTTAGGGTGACACCAAACGAAATAAAATTAAATTTCCTTTTCACGGCTCCTATAACATTTTTCTCTAACTCTTATAGTTTCTGAAATATTGACGATTAAATTTTAATTTTTTCGATTTTTTACGATTTTTTGAAGAAAAAATTGACTTTGTCAGGCAATATCTTTAAAACCAATATTTTTACCTTCGGTTTTACTCCTTTTCATGAAGCTCCATTCTATTATCAAAAAAATAAGCTATCAACGATGAAAATCCATTGTAAAATGGAAAAGTTATAGGCGATCAAGTAAATACAGCCAGGTCGCGCAATGCCTCTGCACGCGTACATTCTATGCATATTGTACCAATACCTACACATCTGCAGTAGCAGCACATTGGCAGCGCGGTAGATACAAGCCCATTTACGGGTATAACATGCATAAAATATACCCGTGTAGAGGCATTGTGCGACTTGGCTGTATTTACTTGATCGCCTATAACTTTTCCATTTTACCATGGATTTTCTTCGTTGATAGCTTATTTTTTTGCTAATGGAATGGAGCTTCACGTAAAAGATTAAAACCGAAGGTGAAGACATTGGTTTTAAAGATATTGTCTGACAAAGTCAATTTTTTCTTCAAAAAATCGTAAAAAATCGAAAAAATTAAAATTTAATCGTCAATATTTCAGAAACTATAAGAGTTAGAGAAAAATGTTATAGGAGCCGCGAAAAAGAAATTTAATTTTCTTTCGTATGGTGTCACCCCAAAGAAGATAACTCACTGTGTTAAAGAGCTATACTGGATTAAGTGTACCCATTGGCCAAATAACGGTAAATTGCCGATATCTCAAAAACCTTCCCATAGAATTAAAAATGAACCCGATTTTCGGAATCAGCGACCGATTTTACATATAGATAGGATAGTCACGTCCAAAGTACAGACAAAAAATTTCATTTTGTGATCCAGTGTTATCATCTCAGCTTTTGACAAATTACTACCTGCAGGCTGTTGCTCTTTCGGTTCTCTGAACTGAATTTAGTGAAGACAGTTTATAACACCTTAAAAACTTAATTTTAGGAATATAAAAGCGAAAAAGCATGACACTAAACTCACATATTTTTTATACCGGAAAGTATTCATTATTTTCGCATAATTCTTCTCACGCGCGTACGTATAAGTATATTTAACTAGTTTTTCTCGCTTTTTTCGCTAGAACTTCAAGCTATCAAAAATCTTGTCAAAATGTCATTGCTGACAGCTGTCATAAAATGTGTGAATTTTATATTTGACAATGCTCATATACAACAACATAAATTACATATATGCCGACATTTTTCTAATATATATATATAAGTACATACATATGTACATAATATGTATATAATTACGATGACAAGCTATAAGTGAACTAAGGAAATGTGTTAAAAAAAACTTACTGAAGTCCCATTGCTTTAAGCTTTACCAAATTATTGAAGATATATGACGTCTTCTGCACATAAAGCCCATACTTATATGCATGTATCACAGAAATTTATGCGTGTTTTGTTATCAAGCAGTGCAGCGATTCAATAAATTTTTTTAGAATCAATTTAAGCTAAAATATGCGACTGTTTCTTTATCATCGATACTAATTTCTCATCTTTCATTTATTTCCTTTGTTTTTTTACTAGATTCCTTTGTCAACAGCCAAGAATGGACGATCTCACGCTCAGTGCCCGACTTGCGTTTGGGCATCGTTGGTTCATTGAATTCGGGCAAATCAGCTTTAGTGCATCGTTATTTAACTGGTTCCTATATGCAAGAGGAGTCGCCAGAGGGCGGTCGCTTCAAAAAGGAAGTATTCATAGATGGCCAAAGTTATTTGTTGCTGATACGAGATGAGGGTGGACCACCCGAAATGCAGGTAAGATCATCACGAACTTTTTTTTTATTTAAATACATGAGGGAATAATTCAAAATTATTTTTTGTGTATGGACATTTGTATACTCTTATATATATGTACATGAAGATGGCTTGTGAGCAATTTCACAACTTTCGTGCCAGTTCAACGTGAATTATTGCCTGTATTTGTAAACATTGCCGTGTTGACAGCAAATTAAGCGCGTTAACCTTGAATTTATAGCTTTTATAAACTTTGACACGTTCCTCTTACTTGTACTGAAGTTTTCGCAATCCATAGCTCCCATGCCGCCCATCGCACACGGTAGGCAGGAAGCGACGATAGGTTGCATGAAAATGTCGAGAAAAAAGGAAAGTGGGGTTGTGTTATGTGATGTTTATAGATGAAACATCCGTTGAAATTAAAATCCGAGCTGCTCCTTTTTCAAGGATATCCACATTTTTTGTTTTTTTTGAAAGGATCAAATATTGAGGAAATCGAAAATTCGCCACCGTCCAAATTTTTCCGATTTCAATACATTATTTGGTCGCTAAGGGATACAAAAAAAGGTTTTAAAAAGAAAAAAGGACACCTGTAGTGGAAAAATCCAATGTGAACAGGACCTAAAGGATAACCACTGAAATATAAAATAACACAAAAAGTACCCACTTTAATTTGCGTATAACTCCTAAAATGTTAACTCCACGTGAAAATTCCTTATTATATGTTTTTTTTTTTTTTTTTTTTTTTTTTTTTTTATTTATTAAGTAATATAAATTTAAAACTTAAAGTTGTTACATATTTTCTTAAGAGATATAGCTACAAGGAACTTTACACCTATAACAAAGCACTTATATTTAAATTACTTAGTTAAGGATAACTAAACTATATTTAAAGGAAAAATTATTTACAAAAAAACCTTCATATAATTATTTACAATCTCAGGTTAATACATACATATATATATTATCATATTGTAGGTATTTTATTTGATTATTAATTTAAACTGGTGGTTAATGAGTTAATAAGGGGATTGCTTGAAAATTCACAGTGCCTATTAAATTTTTCAATAATCTTAGATATTTGTTTTGAGACGAGTTCAATTTTGTTATCAACATGAAGGCGTTTCGTGGAGTGGTGCCATGGTAAATTTAGCATCATTTTTAAAATTTTATTTTGACGAACTTGTAGTTTAGTTATGTGGGTTTTAGCACAGCTACCCCAACATGGACATCCATATAACATCATTGATTGAAAAATTACTTTGGCTATTATTATTTTGTTAAGATTGCTAAGCTTTGACTTCCTATTTATTAATGGATATAACATCTTAATGCCCAAATCAACTTTTTGCAAAATATATTATATGTTTCATTCAGAATAAATAAGGAAATATTTCTTTGATATACAATTTTGATGTACCTGCAGTGGTTAATGCACTTTGGTCCATCTAAATTGAAAATTTAAAAAAAAAGTACTTTTTTTTATGGTGCTATTTTAAGTTCAAATATTTTTCTAGTTTATGTAAATATTTTAATCTAATGATCCAATTCTCATTCTTACATATCTATACGTTAATATTAAGAAGAATTAGAGCTGAAATACGCGCTAGCTGTGCACGGTGGGCGGTAAGCAACAATACGTTGCATGAAAATATCGAAAAAACGATCGCCGGCTAAAAACTTACGTAAAATGATATTCTAATATACTTCATAAACACACAGCAAGCGTGAATAAAATCTCCAACATTTTTTTAAACGAAAATTAGTACCAGCACACAGCTAGGCACATATTCGTTGGGCCATCGTTTTTACGATATTCCCATGCAACCTATTGTTGCTTCCCGCCCACCGTGCACAGCTGGCGCGCATCTCAGCTCTAACTCTTTTTTAGTATTAACGTATAGATATGTAGGAATGAGAGTTGGATCATTAGATTAAAATATTTACATAGAAAAATATTTGAACTTAAAATAGCACCATAAAAAAACGTACTTTTTTGAAATTTCCACTTTAGATGCACAAAAGTACATTAAGCACTGCAGGTACATCAAAATTGTATATTAAAGAAATATTTCCTTATTTATTCTGAATGAAACATATAATGAGGAATTTTCACGTAGAGTTAACATTTTAGGAGTTATACGCAAATTAAAGTGGGTACTTTTTGTGTTATTTTATATTTCAGTGGTTATCTTTTAGGTCCTGTTCACATTGGATTTTTCCACTACAGGTGTCCTTTTTTCTTTTTAATACCTTTTTTTGTATCCCTTAGCGACCAAATAATGTATTGAAATCGGAAAAATTTGGACGGTGGCGAATTTTCGATTTCCTCAATATTTGATCCTTTCAAAAAAAAAACAAAAAATGTGGATATCCTTGAAAAAGGAGCAGCTCGGATTTTAATTTCAACGGATGTTTCATCTATAAACATCACATAACACAACCCCACTTTCCTTTTTTCTCGACATTTTCATGCAACCTATCGTCGCTTCCTGCCTACCGTGCGCACTTGTCACAGAGCAACTAACTTTTATTGTAGCTCAAAGTCGTCAGCAAACTTTACGGTTTTACATAAACAAATTATGTAATGAACACATTTCGTTAGTTAACTTTTTTTATTACGACATAAAACATTTCATTTATATGCGTCATCGCTTATGCACACTTGCTTTGTGTAATAGCACGTAATAGTTTACTACTTTCATTTTGCTATGATTCAAAGCGCCACAAAGTATGCAATGGATTTATGATAACATGTTCGAAGGCTTAATCACTTAGGCAAAGTTTTGATAAACAGGCAGTGCTTAGTTTATATTGGTTCAGAACAAGATAATGAAGTTAGATACATATATCCACCTGCAACAGATTGTAATTACATAACCAGTCATTTTATAATGCATCATTAGGTATAGCAATTTATAAAATAAATGTGTAAATACATACATATATGTAGATACATACTTATCTGTTAGAACCAAGGCTGCACAACGATATCAACAAAAAAAATTTGTTTTGTTGAATATCAAATAAAAATTAACAAAAATAATATTGTTTTGTTGAATATCAAATAAAAATTATTGAAATTATTTCGTTTCGTTGATTATCAGAAAAAAATTATCAAAATTATTTCATTTCGTTGATCATCAAAAGCAAAATAATAATAAAAAATTGTTTCGGGCTTACGGCTTCATTTTACTTTGAATTTTTATTAACGTTATTTTTTTTTGATAATTTTTTTTGTTGGCTACCGAAACGAAATTATAATAATGATAATCAACAAAACGAAATTTTTTTTGATAATTTTTTTGATAATTATCAAAACAGTATTTTTTGGTTCAGCATTTAACGTTAAAATTTTTCAAAGTTGAATTGAAAACAAAATATTTTTTCGGTTATTGATAAAAAATAACGTTAATGTGCAGACTTGGTTAGAACTATTGGGCAGATATATTACCCTTCTTCCCTTTCGTATATAATACAAAAGCTCCAATATTGGATCCACGTATGCAAATATGTAAATGTTTTCTTAGAAACGAAGTAAGTGCCGAAACCGAATCGTTATTAAACATTAGAAAACGTTAAATAAAATCAAAATTCATTTCTCACTTTACTTTTTATTATACTCTTAAACTTTGATTTGTTCTTTTGAAAGCTTTTTTCAATAGAACACCCCATTTGTACGATCGTTTGTATCACAATTCATACACCCCATTAAACTTATTTTCCGTGCCGTGCATTGGCACACAGGGAGCAACAAAAACTCATACACATAAATACAAATATATCCTGCCAGTCATTGGTGTGTAAAACTCCCAGTTTTATACGGACAACACACAGACTGTAAAGCTTCTGCTAATTCAAGGCAGATATACCAGGTAGGCGCAGGGGCGAATTCAGAAAATCCCCATGTATTTTGTTATTGTAATTGGTAGAGTGTAATGTCAAAATGATATTTCGCCGTGGTTAAAATCTGAATTCGCTTAGGACTCGCTCATTCCTATTGGCCATGATTATAATTCGCTTGGATTTTGACATTACACTCTATCTTTGGAAATAAAAAAAGTTGTTTCTGAATTCGCCCATGCGCCTACCTCTAAGTTATTGTACCATGCTGCTAATTATGAATGGAGCAGTGCCGATTTTACCGACATATGTGTTAGCTCTGTCGCTCTCTCTCTCTGTCAATAACATAGATATCGGTTATTTATTGCATACTGTTAGGCGAAGTTTTCCCTGTTACTATACCAAATAAGCGAGCAGATGAGCACTTAGCAGAGAAAAAAGTATACATATATGTATTTAAATTTCATTGAAAAATGTGTAGATGAGGGATAATTTTGCTGAGAAGTGGGTAACGATGGCTGGCAGGGTATACTTGAGCGCATCCAATTGGTAGAATTCTTGCTTTTCCTTGTGTTCGCTTAAGCGAAGCGTCTCTGCTACCGCCATTATTCAATGTTTCATGCTTTGAGTGAGTTGGAGTAAGATGCGGAGAAACAAAAATAATAGTAAAATTTTATCTTTTACTTACATATGTATACTACATACCTACTCCGCCTCTTAGCTAACTTTCGGAGTCAAATAGAAACGTAATGCAGTGCTCGTTCTTACAACATAACCCGAGGTTTACCATAGCTTTTAGTGGCACTTATTACACAAAAGCAATAATGAAGCTACACTTTGCATGCCTCACTGCATATGATTCTCCCTTATCCAGACACACTTGCTATGTTCTCCCTTATTCCTGTCATATCACATTTATCAATTCTAGACAGTCGACATCACTATCCCATTGGCATGAAACATAAAAAATATGCAAAAAGTTCAATACAACTTATTTCCCACTTATAGAGATTTTATTACTGAGAGCTTTAAATAAAGCTGAAATATAAGAAAATATATTTCAAAAACACTTGGAATGTAGGTCAATTGTTGCCCTTTTTGTTGTCAATGTATACGTATGTATTTACATACATATGTATAACCCCTCCCACACTAAGATGTTCTGTTGGCTTACGCCGCTGAGGGTGTACTGTATTTTCGAAATCAGGCGGGGATTTTCTACAAACATCGGCACGAACTTCTAACGGAAAATGTGCGAAAAAAGAAAAAGAATGTATGTCATTGTTATGGTGGAAATGCAGAAGTAACAACATAAAAAAAGTTACTGCATTGTTATAAGCGTTATTGTGTAGTCGAGCATATTTAGTAAAGTATATCTGGTAAAGTCATAATAAAGCTTTTATTATGCTTACAACTATGAGTATCTGCTATAAATGCAATTGTATATATGTACATTTGTATATCTGCACAAATATGACACTATGATTGTTGGGTGTTACTTAATCGCATACTTGATTAAATTTAGGTTAGTGTGCTTCAGGGAATTTTGTAACTATTGTTTCAACACTACATAGAAAACAAATAGTGCAGACAAGAAATATGTAGAAAGAAAATGTATAAGTTTTGTACTTTCATGTTTCATGTTAGAAAATAAGAGTGAAAAGTGAACGCAGGTGGAGGAATTTAAATAGAGTAAAAGTATGGTAAACTTCTTCTTCCTAAAGATTTTTCTTCTCATAGCAACAAATGCTTTAAGCAAGGCTTGTATTTTCATATTCTCAGATTTTCCTCCTAAACCTTATACTTAGTAGGTAATTTTTATTTTATTAACGATTTACTTTATTGTATGTACATATGTAGGTATTTTGCTAAACCTCATTTTTTCACAAAAAATAAAACATACATCTGATTTAGAAATCATAAAAACTACTGTCAGCGCAACAACTAAATCAGATTAAAATTGATGTGGTATTCAATTACATGTTTACCAAAATAAAATACAAGTGTGTATACAAAATAAATTCCATGACTGTACATACAGAAATGTTGAAATAATTATATCGCCAGCAAAATCTTTGGTTTGATATGTAACTAGTTTTAAAAGAATTACATTTGGAACCATTTACAACTTTAGAAGGTCACCCTGTTGGTACAGGTTAACATACAGGGTTGGAAAATCGCTGCACAGCTAAACTAAACTGAATATCATCATTATGTGACCGTCAAATTTATAAACAACGAAACTAAGAATGCTCCTTTAGCCTTTGTAAATGTATGTACATTAGAGTGGCCCTTATTTTCGAAAGTCGGAAATTTGCATGTGTTACCCCCTGATATGTTTTTGTTTAATAAAACAATAATACCCTGAAAATTTTGGCCCGATTGAACAACTCTAACCCATGCCACAACGAGTTGAAGTTGAAAAATTATCAACATCACTTTTAGTAAGCGCTGCTTTTGGTTATTCCGCGATAAATATATGTATGTGCGGAAACCTAACTCTGAGATGTTTACAAGTTTAAATTTGCATAAAATTAATCAAAATACTTTTATTATTTTACCGTTGCAATTGCTTGAGTAGCAAGAATTGTAGAAGATGTATGTACGTATGTAGATGACATTAAATTTTGGTTCTCACGTATAAAGCAACATAGTATTAACACGTTGGCTGCCAGTGTATCACCGGTGATCACAACAAAAAACTACTCACAGGTGCCAGGAACAAAATTACTTTTGCTTTTTTGTATTATAACGGGATTTTTTACCTAGAGTAAAAGCCATGCTGGCGACGCATCTGAACATGCTTTTAAGCTGTGATGACCCCGCGAACATCTGCTTTTTTATTTTAAAATGTTGTTTAAATTTTAAGCGCCTAGGCGTGTATCACCGGTGATACACTGGCACCTGGGGGTGGTTTTCTGATGTGATCACCGGTGATACACTGGCAGCCAACGTGTTAAAACAAAAAAATCAAACATTTCACTTAAGAATTGTATATTAATTTAAAATCATAGTCCATATTATTTTCTTCCAATACAATAATTTTAAAATGTGCAACTGGTGAAGTCAGTTAACTAAAGGACATGCCGCGCATAGGTACCTTTTTAGCACAAAGTGAGTTTCTGTCGGCATTGGGAAAGTTTGTGTCCGTATCATGGTCACTTTACGCGTAGTCAGCGTAACTACCGTTTCAAAATGCTTCACAAATATAATATCGGTTTCCCATTCATCTTCCTCGAGGCATTTTGTAAAAATTTGATCCAAGGAGGCACTTAGAAAATTAAAAGTTTCCAATTTTCTATATTTGCACACCATTTTAATTGAATTCTGATATAAAAATAAGAAAAGTTTCAAAATAAAATTTTGTCACAAAAATCACCTCCATAAGGTCCCTGGGTTGTGGTATTTAGGTACTTTTGTCGGTGGATACCTAGTGAAATTCTGTGGCGAACAATTTTCTATAACTATTTAACCCTTTAACGACCTTCGAACTTTTGCGGACTTTCTAAAAAAGGAGTAACAGCGACGTCATCGTCGGAGAGTTAGAGGGTTAAAGTAGTATACAAAGTTACAGCTATTGCAATTGTTTGAGGGTTTTACACTGTGGATATTTCTTTCAATCTGTGTGAGAATTAGCTTGCTCAAAAGTGCTGTTGCAAATTGTTATGGACAAATGAAATAACCCGCAGTGTGTTGGGACTTATTTCATTTCCTTCTTTAGGAGTTATTTAATTCCTTTTATGTGGGAGTTATTACACTGCTCCGCAAGCGCTTTCAATGGACTTTCAAGAGAATTATAGTTCTGAATTGAATCTGAATTTCTTATTTGTGTACGTATGCATGAAAAACAATGTACCATTACACTAATAGAGGGCACTTATTTTTAAAATTTCCCATATAAATATGTATGTACGAGTACATGAAAAATATATATTAAAAATTTCAATTTTCTTAAATTGTTTGTATATATGAGTAAATAAGGATCCATGACTTTTTATTACTTCAATATAAGGATCAGTACATATTTTTTATTCATAAATCATTTATTTGTGGAGCCTAATAAATAACAACATTGTAATCTATTAAAACTCAAAATATAAGAGAATTCGTCCAATATAAACGTCCACAGAACCATATAACCCTTGGTTCATTATTTCAACACATTGTGGCACGGGTTAACGTTGCCCAATCGCGCAAATATTAAACAGGGAATATTTTCTTCGTACATGAAACCATTTCAGGGGGTAACGTCTCAAAAAAGTGGAAAAAAAATTTTTCCATAGGCGTAAGGGCCACTCTAATGTACATACATACGAGTATATACATATTCATTTTAGCTATAGATATTTAACTAGAATTTCCTTATGTACATACATACATAGAATCTAAGCAGCTTAGAAATACCAGGCCAAAGCAGACAAGCAACTATGATTTTGTAAGTGGATACTTGAAGCCCTAGCCAACTTTAACTAACCGCACAGTGGCCTTTGGTCAAGTACCTACGTCCAGTTTTGTGTTTACTAGCAAAACGTTAAGGTGTGAACTCGCATTAATAAAACAAAAACCGCCACAGTGCCACAAACACCATCGCAAGCCCAAAACCACTGACATTAAATCAGTAAATGCGCTACAGCTGGGTTAAGTATTCATTAGAGGACCACCTATCGGTAGGTGGGAAATATTTTGCGAGGTTTTTTCTTCCATTTTTGGTTTTTTCTGCTGTCTGAAAATGCTGCTCGGTCAGTCACCGTTGTTGCTGTGGCTCTTATCGACCACATGACATGTACACACGTACACAAGTGTATGCATTCATTACATGGCGCTGCCTACCCTGTAGGGAAAATCTCTAGTTCCGAACTAGGTCGCTTCTAGTGCATTTTTCGACACTACTAGTGCGAGCTAAATCTCTTTTGCATGTTATCAACTGGCGAATTTAACACGGCGATGTCCTAGGCGGTGTCAATTGTCACCCTCTGCACTATATTTTCGATAGTTCCGAACTAGTACTAAATTCTACAGTTTACACTAGTTCGTTTATTGGCACATTTTCGATAGTTCTGAACTAGCTACAAGTACCTACAAATTCTACAGTTTTACATCTGCCGCTTAAGTGCAGACTTTGACACACTTCATGCAAGTGGCGCGATGGCCGACTGGCTAACGCATGTGCCTTTCAATCTGAGGGGCGCGGGTTCGAATCCTGTCGGTGTCAAGGTGGATGATAATTTTTTTTTAATTTTTTTTTGACTAATATTTTTTTATTTATTTATTTAATAAAATTTACAGTAATATTTAAAAAGTAATAAAATAAATAAAATTAAAAATAAGCCTGAGGGATCGGAAAACCATAATTAGGGGAACATTTCATTTCATACAAGTTAAGATGCAAATAGAAAACTCTTTATATGAAACGCTTCATTAAACATCTGAGAATTACAGAAATATACAAAGCCGACGGAAATTGAACGAACGAAAAATTTTCGTAGAATTTTTGCCACTTCGAAATTGCATACAAATCAAAGTGTGTCTTATAATGGTCACTCAATTCACTCTCCTGAACTGGTGAGGGTCTAACTACAATTGATCTAGTTCCCTTTTGACACCTTTTCGCTAGTTCGGAACTAGAAATTTTGCTGACTAGTTATTGAGTTCCCTGCAGGGTACCAACAGACTGGCAGAAATACATATGTATGTACATTGTTTGTGGGTCTGCCGTATAAATGGGATCGATGGCAAATCAATTGCGGCATTTTAGGCGCTCGAGCAGCGAATAAGTTCACTACTGGTATACACACATATGTATGTGTGTATGTAAATATATGTAAGTTCGGCTTATATGCAAAGAGCCTGGGGCACAATAAAGTATGAAGCATAAATGAATGCGCATGCGGTGATGTATTTGCGTGCATTGATATATAGTATATATGTACATACATATCTGGGTAGGTTTGTTTCTGATTTACAATTGAGCCTGATTTTTATTTTTGTGATTTGCAACCCCTAATAATTCGTGAAGAATTAAACGAATGCTTTTTTTTATTTTTAACTGTGTTTTTAAGCTTTGTATTGTAAATTCGCACAATCAGTCGTTGTAGTTGTAATATCAGCAGGAGATTTGCGACTTTTTAATTGCGATTTTTTGTATTGCTCACCGGAGGCGCGAATATTTGGCAATCGAAAGTGACATGTAGAGGTAGAAAAACGTTTGCGGGACACAATATGCTGATACTTCAAATCCGCTTTTGGCGACCTTTATTATTTCATTCGTTTTAAGCCTTCGCTCTACAAATCCTATGAATAGCTGCCGCTTTTTGTTTTTGTAGCCTTACTGGCATTCTTTCGAAGCGAAAGCAGCACAAAGCATGCATTTTATTTACTTCCATTTTTTTTTATTCTCTACACAAAGCCCACAGCACTTTTATTTGCGCAATTTTTCAATATGTCAATATTTGCCAAACTCCAGGCGATAAATGGAAAAATGCGAAGCAAATAAAAAAAATTGTACGCGCGCGAATTTTCCGTGCAACCCCTTAACTTTGCGACCGCCTATACAAATACAATAAATGATACATAGTTATTGGGATTATAGTTTTAATGTTTTAATACCGCTTTTCCTTTTAAAAATGTATGCGTTTGGAATTTTTTGCAACTGGAATTTTCCCGAGCCTGACACGCGCTGATTTTTTTTGCTGTTACCCCCGTGACTTGCTAATTTTCTTTTTTTTTTGCTTGTTTACTGCATATATTTTTTGCATATGTACATTGTTTCTTCTTTTGTTATTAAGTATAATCTGTTGTTGGTTTATGTTTAAGCCTGTAATATGTTTGGTTTGCAATGCATTTCCATAATTTCATTTTATATGCAAGTGAATTCATGCATTAAATTTTTGTAATTTAAAAAGTAAATACCGCTTGAGTTATGAACTGATTGAAGGCTGCATGTACTATCGTATATGTATTATTATATTTACATTTGCGAATCTATATATATATGTGTATGTACATAAATCGGATTAAGTGAAAAGCTTTATATTTAACAGAAGAGTTATATAATGAATGTGAGCTATAATATAATAAAATCAACTCGTTTTAGTAATAATGCAGGAAAATCAATTAGAAAAATACTTAAATGTTCAAAGCGAGTTTTCAAAGTATTTTAATTAATTAAATCTCGAAATCAGGGTATAAAAAGCTGCTGTGCCATGCAACCAAAAGAAGGAATGCAGGAAACAGAAGCTAGAGGAATAAGGAAAACAAATTTAATACGCAAAATAAAGATTTGAGAATAAAAAAAAACAAGGAAAAAATTTACTTGCAGACAGTTTTGTTGCATATCACACAACGCCAGATCACGGTTTGCGTAAGAATAACTCACTATCGAGTGTTGCTGTGAATGATGATTAGAGCAATATACATGTGTCTGAAGTGCACGTGCCGCGGAAAAAGCTACCACCATCCACAAATTAAGCTGGAACAAGGAACGAAATCAAGGCATCGCACATACGCATGCTTATCGTGAGCGTGCAAGAAAAGCGCCAACAACTATTATGGGAACTGTGTTGTTAAAATCACCCTCAATTTTCTTCTTCCCTTGCTTGACACTACTAAATTACACAGTGCTACAGCATTTCTGATCTGGAGTGATTTGAACTGAAAGTTAAGTTTGACCACAGTTTCATGTAATTCGCACATAAAAATTTTCAAAATAACCAACTTGTACTATAGATTACGGTGTCGAATGCCAATTTACTACATAATTTCCCATTAAAATTTGCTTAAATTTCAAAGGTGCAATTCCCGTGCATTCATTATACGATTGTAGGACAGTGTTTTCAATGCAAAACCTCTTCCTTTAAACATTTTCGTGTCAATCGCAGTCTTCCTGTCGCCTGTACGACCACGAGCACACTACTTATTATTGTTATTATTTAGTTTTTCCTGTGAAATGACACAATTGCAGCCGTCACTATCGTCACTAGCGGTTGACGTCTATTATTTATCTTGCACGCGATAATAAAAATACTGCAGCACTCTGCAGTGATTTTCAAGGGGACGCCAACACCAACACCAACACCATCAATAATCACTTTTAATAACATTTCGCCATGCACAAAACAAATTCTAGAAAATTGCATAATAATATGTACTAGTATCGCCGGTGCTCGAAATTCGACCACGCAATTTATTTTTTCAACTTTGTATTGGTACAAAAATTATTCCTTTTCGCGGAGATAAGCAACACTTTCCAAATTCCAGTTGTACCGCAACACTGATTTGCCCTTTTGATCACGGTCCGACGCGAAATCATGGTCAAAATCAAGGCAGATCGCCCGGTGGCGAATTCAGAAATTTCCCATGTATTTTGTTATTGTAATTGGTAGAGTGTAATGTCAAAATGATATTTCGCCGTGGTTAAAATCTGAATTCGCTTGGGGCTCGTCCATTCCTATTGGCCATGATGTGAATTCGCTTTGATTTTGACATTACACTCTACCTTTGTAAATAAAAAAAGAAGTTTTTCAATTCGCCGCCGAGCCTACCTTTTAGATATGCCTTGGTCAAAATTAAAATTACTCAGTGTGCTCTCCCGCACTCTCTCTCATTTTTCGCTTTAATGGAAAAGCAATAGGAGATATTTGGCCGCGTTGATTTTGATCTGAGCCTAAAATGGGCCAATGCATATAAAATAGAGTGAGCGCTTTTAAATTAAAGCAACTCTTCAACTGTGTTTACGATATTTGTAAACATTTTACGATATCTATTTCTCTTAGCTTAAAACTTTATTTATTAATTATAAAGAAATTAAATAATTTATAGAAAAAATTATATGCCTATGCACTGCTCCTCACTCATACGAACGCATCCATATCAATTTTATGTGGATATGAGTATGTTAAATGTGCTAAACAGCCTGGCAATTGTTTGTATGAAAAAAATGTTAGCCTATTAATATATAGATATGTATTACATTAAAAGCAGAAATGGTTGGGATAAGTAAATAACCATGCAGGATGACTTCAATTTGATTCTTGTGGGAACTTATACCATACGAGTGCATTTGAGTTTAGGTATATCTTACACTTTCTAAGAGAAAGGTATCCTTTGACACATTGAATGTTATATACAAAATTTATGAAAGCATAACTCATTGCGCTTCTGGAACGTAAAAATTATGTTTTGATCCCAACTTGCATCCGAAGAGGTTATATGCAATCATATGATGCATACGCCTTTATATATTCATATTAATGTGCACATGAATATTAATAAGGAAACTAGATTGGCAATTAGTTTTTTAGAATTGCACTTAAAAACTATGCAGCACTTGAAAATACTTGAGCACAAGCGCAGTTTTCACTTATTCGCATGAGCTACCGTGGCTAAGATCTTCGATAGACACGTAATTTTTTTTTGCAGTCGATGTGGGTGTTAGCGTTTTTTGTTTTTACATATTTGCCACAACTACTTATAGGCCTTATTATTTCATTTTAAGTTGCATATTAGCAGCAGGAAGTTTTTGAAATCGCATTCTGTAGCACTTTGAGTACGTGCTCGTGCTCTAAGCGCTGGCTTAGATACATACATACATAAAAAAGGTGTTAAATAGCCAAAGGGTTCGAACGTAGAACCATGTGAATGTAGCAGCAAAGAAGAAGTCTAGTTTTTGACGTACCTAGATAATCTTATTAAATCGTTAAAGCGTAGAAATAAATACGTACATATGGGTATATGTATATCTACATACATGCACTAATTTTATCAGCCACCGTGGAAGAAAATTAAAAATGAGCCACAACGTAAACAGAGCAGCAAATTTACTTTTCCTGCTACGCGTTTACATCCACACACACATACATATGTACATATGAACCACCACTCTATTCTCCAAAACCACCCACAACAGATCTTTGCGTGTTTCGCTGACAGAGCTAGTGTCGAGTACACTTCCGCTTCGTCGATGTAACAGCAGTAAAAAATTAAAACAAAAAACAATTTCAGCATAAAAACAAGCAGACGTAAAAATATGCAAACACTCACCCATACTCATATATATATCGTCGGCCCCCTGCCAGAAACACGAATGTGAAAATTTTTTTAAGTGCGATGTCTGCTCTTTATCGGGTATATATTGATATAACTACAATTAATATTTGTATATATACTTATGTACATACACGTACATATTATGTTTGTATGTTTACACAAGCATTTATACAAATATTAATTGTTATTACATCAATATATACCCGATAAAGAGCAGACATCGCACTTAAAAAAATTTTCACATTCGTGTTTCTGGCAGGAGGCCGACGATATGTACTCTGTAGCGAACTCAATAACTAGTGAGCAAAATTTCTAGTGCCAAACTAGCGAAAATGTATCAAAGCTTTGTTTATTTCTGCAATTCTCATATGGTTAGCGAAACATTTTATATAAAGAGTTTTCTATTTGCGTCTTACTCGTATGAAATGAAATGTCGCTCTTTGCTTGAGCAAGTCCTAGGAAAATACTAGTTTTTCTGAGCCCTAGGAATAGTTCACCCGATTCAAAGTCAGACGCTTTAGCCACTGTGCTAACGAGCCACTTGCATGAAGCGTGTCAAATGCTTCACTTAAGTGGCGGATGTAAAACTATAGAATTTGTAGAAACTTGCAGCAAGTTCAGAACTATCGAAATTGTGCCAATAACCGAACTAGTGCAAACTATATAATTTAGTACTAGTTCGGTTCTGTCGAAAATATAGTGCAGAGGGAGACAATTGACACCGCCCAGGACATCGCTGTGTTAAATTCGCCAGTTCGTAACATGCAAAAGACATTTGGCACGCACTAGTAGTTGCGAAAAATGCACTAGACCTATTTCGGAACTAGAGATTTTCCCTACAGGGTTTGTACACATTTATGTACATTAGTATGTTCACATATGTAGCCATCAGTCATTTGCTTTGTCGCCAGCGTGTCGCTCGAGGACATCATAACATTTACACAGGCCTATAACTGGCGCTACCACCATCGACACCGCCACCCTAGCACTCCACCACCACCACCACCAACGCCGAAAACATTCACCCTTCCACCACGCGCCAGCGCCGCCTTATCAGACATTTATCGTTGCCATCGTCGCCAAATAACCATTCATATTTCTGTAGACGCCATCGTCGGCGTCTGGCGTTTCCACATAAACAAAAAATAGATTTTCCACCGACAACCACAATCACAAGACACCCATTCCCCTCCTCTTACTTCATATAAGTATGTACATATGTATGTATGTATTTATGTATGCTCGCTCTGTTGTGCTGTGCCAAAGAATTTTTCTAATTTATTTGCCTACAAATGCGCACAATAACAATAAAAACAACTGGAAAATCCATAAAATCACAAGCAGAAGCTTTTTTCTCTGCTCAAAAGCATGAATCCTGTGGAAAATACTCGTACTGTCGCCGGTTGAATGCCTGCCTGCCTGCTTGCCTTCCTGGTTCGTTGGCTGTTCGGTGGAGTTAGTGTTGTTTTAGCTTGCAAGGAAGACAGTAGCAAAAGCGAGTTTATAGTGAAAAGTTGTGTTAGAAAAATACTCTTTATATTTAGCTTTTCCGTCAGAAGCATACTTTAAGGCGCTACGGGGGTTTTTATAAACACCATAGTGAAATAAAACGGTTTCGAAAGTAAATAAATAATTGGAAAAAGGGTAAGCGGTATTAATATAGCTATTAAATAAAAAAAAAATAATCAAATTCAATAAATCTGCAAATTTCATACTCGTCTGCGTATACTTTGTAGGTATGTATAAATAATTGAATTAACTAAAATTTTCTCTCAGAGAGTACGCTATGAAACTCTCACAAAAACTACACCCTCACAAGCTGCCTTGCGTTAAAACGTATACAGGTTGCAGGCTAACGTTACCATCTTTACGTCACACACCTTTTAATGGCGACTTGCATTTTGTGGCTGATAATATTTTATAATCCTGCGCAGTATGCAGCAAAGTCCACCCCAACTCTGTTGCTGTGCGCTATTACAGCTTCATTGGCAACAACGTATAATATACAAATAACTTCAGCAGCAACAACGACAACGACAAGCACGACAGACGCAGACAGATTCTCTCTGTGTTGCATGCAACAATACAAGAAGAATAAGTGCCAGTTATATGCTACTTCAATGCTTCGCATGTACAAGCACTGAATATAGTCAGACAAAAACATACATCGTATGCATACATGATGTTTAAAAAATACATACATTCATATGTAAAAATATGTATCTATACGTACTAAGTTGCATTCAAGAAAATATTTATGTGTGTATGTATAGCCCCTTGCCACTTAAGTGCATATACTCACACATATGCGATGTGTATGCAAAGTTGCATGTACATACATATGTATGCTTTAATGCGCCTGTGTGTGCTTTTCTAGAGGCTTTTAAAAAAGTTCATTATCCTTAAACTTCAGTGGTTAGGCACATCCCTTAACTTTCTCTTGCTTTGTTATATGTATCCAATTTTTATATTTAATATTTTAAAGTGAATTTATTAAACTGTTTATGTAAAATATTTTTCTTATCAATCGTTTTGCAAATATCTGCATAAAAACTTAAATGCAGTTTTTTGCTTGCCCCCGAAATTATGCTACGCCTCGTAAGTCTTCATTTCATTTTAAAATTTAAATGCAAGTAAAACGCGCCAAGTGCCTTCTCGGCATTGTTCGTTTTATTTTCATTTTTGCGCATGTGTGAGTGTGCTCATTTCAATTAAGCATTCAGGCAGAGGTAGAAACATTAACCCTTTGATACACACTTGGGTTAATTTTCTTAGCATATACTTAGGCTGACCATAAATATGAATCGAAAATGAGGAACAAAATTTCAAATGATATAAAGCCTATATCGATGCCTTACTTTCTCAACCTCGTATCTTAAATAAGGAAACTTTTCAGGAAACAAAAAAAAACTGTTTATTTTTTTTACCGTCGTTTTTTATGTAAAAATTTTAATGCAATTATTAAGACATGAATTATAACTATGTGCACAATTAAAAATTATATACTTATCTATGTTCGTTTACGCATAAAACGAATTTTTTAAGATACGAGTTTGCTGCATTAACGATAATTTCATTTTTGAAACTTGATTTATAAGTTACTCGTTTGCTGCACTTATATGCATATAACGAAGATACTTCAAAACTATTAAAGAAAAACAATATTTTGCTTAGATTCAATGTTTTATTTGTTAGAGGATATTATAAAGAAAAACAAGTAAGGAAGCCTAAGTTCGAGTGGAATCGAGCATTAGATACTCAGCTGTATGCTTTCATTGTTTGTTTGCGTTTGAGGGAAATACGATGTGATTTATATAAAGCGAGTGCTGCATAAAATAGGCGTAGTCACGCCCATTTTCAAAATTTTTATCAGTCATCCAACTAAGCATATGAATATTATTCTTTGTGCAAAATTTCATTCCTTTATGACTTCTAGTTACAAAGATATCACGTTACAAATTCCTAAAGGGTTTTCCAGAAATATCTTTGTTGAAAAGTAGGCGGTCATAAACCGATTTCGCTAAATTTTTGAGCATGTATTACCACAAGTTATTAAAGTGTACAAACTGATTTTCGTCATAACATCTCAATTATTTGTAGGGTTATAGGCTCAGAAATATCGTATATTCCTGCTTCTAAAAGTAGGCGGTGCCACGCCCATTTTCCAAAATTTTTGTGTTTTTTATTTTATGTCCGTAGTTGGACTCCTTCCATAAAATTTCAATGATATATCTTTATATTTGACAGAGATATCGCTTAAAATGTTTCTATTAGGTCACTTTATAATACACATATATAAAAGTGGGCGTGGTCGTCAACCGATTTTGGCAATTTTTCGTCCAAACATTTGCCTAAGTAAGTATATCACGCGTAATAAATTCCATCGGTATATCTTCAACGGTTTCTGAGTTATGACTCATACAACTTTCAATGTTTTCCCCTTAATAAGTGGGCGTGGCACCGCCCATTTTCTAAAATTTTTGTGTTGTTTGTTTTTTGTCCGTAGTTGGACTCCTGCCGCAAAATTTCAGTGATATATCTTTATAATTGACAGGGATATCGCTTAAAATGCTTTATTAGGTCACTCGACAATACACATATATAAAAGTGGGCGTGGCCGTCAACCGATTTTGACAATTTTTCCTACAAACGTTTACCTAAGTAAGTAAATCACGCATACCAAATTTCATCGATATATCTGCTACGGTTTCCGAGTTAGGGCTTGTAAAAATTTTACAGTAAAACTTTCAATAGTTGCCACTTAATAAGTGGGCGTGGCACCGCCCATTTTCCAAAATTTCTTCAAATTTTTTCATAAGGGCCAGAGCTCAATACGTGGGTAAAATTTTATCACTCTAGCTATATTAGTGGCTGAGATACCAAATTTCCGACTTTTTCTATATAGGAAAAGTGGGCGTGGTCATGGTCCGATTTCGCCCATTTTCAATACCAACCGTCCCAGTCTCGATACCAACTTGCATCTCAAATTTCATCAAAATATCTCAATTTTTGCGCGAGTTAGAGTGTTTACAGTCGAACGGACGGGGGATGACAAAACGATTAATACGCCTATAAATATACATGTATATTAAGATAAGAGTTTGATGTAGTTATGAAAAAAGCATTGATTGAGATACCAAGATATTTATTCCTATTTTTTTTTGCTATAGCCACAAACCTTTGAGATAGGAATTTGTTGCAGTTATAGAACAGAAAAATAGGAATCGTTTGATATGAAAATCTTAAAATCGCATTTTTTTAAGATAAGAGGTTGAGAAAGTAAGGCATCGATATGACACTACATTTTTTCCCTGGTTTTTTTGGTTTGGAAAACCCACCGAAAGTCAAAAAAACAAAAACAATTCTTCCACAGGTTGAAAAGAGACAAATACTCCCTCAAAAACAATTTGATTGACATTAAACTTCAAACTAAATGAAAATAATAGGTTTGTTTCTTATTAAACTAGCAGCTATAGCTGTCAAGTGAGCAAAACGGAAAGAATTGCGCTCATAAAGAGCGAAACGAACAGAAAATCAAGAAACGGAATAATAGTAAAAATTAGCGATTAGTAATTTGAATGCTATTTTTGACTGTTAATGGTTATTTTTTCTAAAAAAAACATTTAATTTTCTTTATTTCTATTTCAAAAATTCAGAAAATTTCAAAAGTTATAAAATCAAAAGTGTTCGTTTGTTTATTTTTTCAACAGCTGTTTCTTACTTTGGCAGCAATAATTTCAGCTTGGGAAAATTTTACTAGCTGAAATTTGGAGCTGTCAATGGCTCTCTTCTGCTATTTTTTTGACTCAAGAAACGATTTTCCAGCCGAAACTTGGCTAACTATTCATAACTAGCTAATAATAAACAGACCTAATATTTATTTCAAAAATTATTTTTTTTTGGAAAGTTGAATTTAAATTACTGAAATAAAAAGTTATGAAACCGAAAGGGCAGGATAGCTGTGCATTCCATGTTATAAAGGGAAGCCAGTACGCAATATAATTTTTCTTCCGGACTTCTTCTTTACCCTTACGGCCAAAGCAGAAGCTTATAAGAGGCCAATTTAAAACTTGTATTTCCATATATTTTTTATTTTAAATATAATTTATTTTCTAGTTGTCAAATTGAAACAATTGTCAGAAAAAATGACCGAATGCCAAAAAACCTACCGAAATACAAGCTGGCTCGTTGGTTTTTAATCGCCTAGATGGTATTTTGTTTGGTTTTTTTCAATATAGCTTGCTCGCTTGCACCAACGCAAAACTGTATTTGACCATCTCCTTCACACAAAAAACCTGGTAGAATATCAGAAAAAAAATGTAGTGTCATATGGGCTTATGCCTATGTGACACTACATTATTTCCCTGGTTTTTTTGGTTTTGAAAACCCACCGAAAGTCAAAATACAAAAACAATTCTTCTATAGGTTGAAAAGAGACAAATACTCCCTCAAAAATAATTTGATTGACAGTAGACTTCAAACTAAATAAAATATTTCAAAAATAATTTTTTTTTTGGCGATTTGATTTAAATTACTGAAATAAAAAAGTTATGAAACCCAAAGGGCAGGATAGCTTTGTATTCCGTGTTATAAAGGGAAGCCAGTACGCAATATAATTTTTCTTGCGGACTTCTTCTTTACCCTTTCGGCCAAAGCAGAAGCTTACAAGAGGCAAATTTAAAATTTGTATTTCCATATATTTTTTTATTTTAAATATAATTTATTTTATGGTTGTCAAATTGGAAAAATTGTCAGAAAAAATGACCGAATGCCAAAAAACCTACCGAAATACAAGCTGGCTCGTTGGTTTTTAATCGCCTAGATGGTATTTTGTTTGGTTTTTTTCAATATAGCTTGCACGCTTACACCAACGCAAAACTGTATTTGACCATCTCCTTCACACAAAAAACCTGGTAGAATACCAGAAAAAAAATGTAGTGTCATATGGGCTTAAGTACGAACATATGTATATTTATGAAACTTGAAATCGTAAAAAATATTTATTCATCAAATAATAGGCTTACAAACATATGTAATTCACATTCTCTTCAGACTTTTTGTTTTAACAAAAATAAACAAATTTGTAAGTTTAATTATAGGTATCTACAATAAAGCAATTTGGTAACTTAGTTTAATGTCCACAAATCAATTTTAATACGATTTACCAATTTCTTTCAAATTAATTTGCCACACAGCAACCACAAAAATTACATTCCAACAAATATATAGTCAATGAGGATGGTATTTATTATCGATAACTACTTAAATTCTGATGAGAAAAAGGGCTGCCACCTCAACCTTTTTAATATAAAACAGATTTTAAACAAAAAGGGGAATATTCATAGTCAAAATAAAATATTGATTTTAACTAACTTAAAAACAGATTTTATCAAGACTATGAATATGCCCCAAAATAAATAAATGAGGGACAAATGAGGGACACTAGGAAAAAAACAGAACATTTTGAGGTTTTCCGAAAAAACAAAAATAGGAGGGACAGACGTCTGAAAAACAGAACGGTCCCTCAAAAAACAGAACGGATGGTCAGCCTACATATACTCCATTTGGTGTTTTTAATAAACCCGTACTATACAAACGATCAGTTTTTCCTAAATTCTTTAAGAGATTCGGTATTGTTTCAATATAGCACATTTCTAGTTAGAGATCGAAACCATTTAAATATTATTAAATAATATAAATCACTTTTCTTAAAAAGGGTTGGTTATCACTATTTTTGATTGTTCTTCATTATTTCTGTATTAAATTCTTAATTTTTCGTCGTTTAGTTACACTGTGTGACAGTGAAAAAGTATCTAATTTTTGCGAGACATACCTCATGTTGTAGGTCTAGTCAAGTATACAAAAAACTGCACCTTTTTCATAGGTTAAGTCATATATTGCACCATAAACTTCTCCGTTTATCGTATCAATATGACTTCGCCGCTTATAACAGTAGATATACTAATTTATAATAGCCGCTTTCGATGCACAATTTCTCTGCTCGCTATAAATTTCTATCTGCCAAATTTATATGTGAATGGTAGCGAGCAGAGGGAAATTATTATCGACCAGCTAGCGAGTATGGCTACTACTCATTATGGGTTCGAACATTTTTGTTCGATCCGACCTCGCTTATTCGATGGCGAATCGAAAACGCCAAATGTATCTTGACAAATGTGAAAGAAACTTTAAAAATAATATCGACATCTTTTTTTCATTAATTTTTTCATCTTTAATAACGGTTTTCTCGAATAATTTGTTAGGATAAACAGAGAAAAAGTTATGGTGCAATATATGACTTAACCTATGAAAAATGGGTTTTCCCCTAACTCCAGATTTTGAATGTGTATTGGAAATTCTAAGTATGCAGTCTTGGAAACCTCGAAAAAGTACCTACTTTGAATTTTTTCTTTGTTACACCGTGTTATTTTTCTCACCGAAAATAAAGGCGTTGCTCAAGGGTTAAGCAAATTTCATATGCACCACTGCTGTCCAGCTATCCTTACAAATATGCTCTGTACTTTGGCACATTTCAAACACATACAGACTTACCTCCACACGTCCCTCCTCCTACTTTCCAAAGCTTTTGTTTATTCAAGCACTACAACGACGCCATCAACACTTTTATTGTGGTAAGAGTGTGTTTACATATACGAGCCCACTTACCATTTACAATATTCTTTATTTAACTTATTTGTGTGTATATATTGTATGTATGTACATTCCCACCAAGCACAGCTCGAGAAATAGGCAATAATCGTCTATGACAACAAATTGGCGACTCGCCGATTTATTGCCTTTGTGAGAAATCGGCAAAGTTTCTAATTCATTGCAGCAACGTATCGATTTCTTATTACAAGAAATCAGAAACATCTGTTTCCCCTTTTCTTCTTGCCAATTTGTTGCCTTTCTAATAAATTGGAAATAATTATTTGTTTTTACTTAGCGATGAGAAATGAAAATAGCAGAAAGCCTTGAAACGAATTGTCAAGGTAATAAGAAAACGAATCATTGAGGTAATCAGAAAGCGAGTCGACTGTGCGAGTTGCCTTCGGCGGACGTTTTAGTCCGACTAGTAATAAGAAATCGGTAAGATTTCGATATTGCTTGCAATATATTTATTTTCAAAACGAATCGCTTTTTTATTGCCGGCAACAAAAAATGTTTGGTGGGTTTCTATACCCGTATTACTATTACGTATGTATTATTTTTTAAAGACGTGCAAATGTATAAGTTATTTGTTTTATTCTAGTAGCTGAATAGGAACCTTGGCTACTTAACCTCAACTTAAGACACTGCAAAGTCAAGGGCTTGCTTGCATATGCAACTATTTTATTGCTGCTTTGCAGTAAATTCTTTTGAAAGTTTTCGGGTTCTTATTTAATTGTTTTTGTCTTTTATTTTATTGGGTTTTCTTTGTGTGTTTTTGTGAGTTATTGTACTGAAGTCATTTCGGTTTATTTTTCATTTATTGGCTCTTGTTCAAATTACTCAGACGTTTTTATTGCGTATTCCCAATTATGATGCTGGCATAAGGATTCATCGTATTGACGCATTAATTTTAAATGTTTTATTATACATACATATATCTGTTTGTGTTTTATATTTATAATTTCACTAAATGCAACCCTTTCTTTATCCTTTTTTCGCCTTACAGTTTGCCGCTTGGGTTGACGCCGTAATTTTCGTATTTAGTCTTGAGAACGAGAGCAGCTTTAATACAATTTACAATTATTACAACAAAATGGCGCATTTCCGCAATGGTCAAGATTTACCAATGATTTTAGTTGGCACACAAGGTAAGTTGTTTTTCATGCTTGTACAACACGCGCCCTCAAGCCACGAACATCTAATTTATATAGCTTAAACTAATATAATTATTTTTTTTTTTAATTTTCACCTATTCCTTTTTAAAGATGCCATCAGTGAAAGAAATCCACGTGTGATTGATGATTCGCGAGCGCGAAAGTTAGCAAGTGATCTGAAGCGCTGCTCGTACTATGAAACGTGTGCGACCTACGGCCTCAATGTGGAGCGAGTTTTTCAAGATGGTGAGTTTATTGAAACCAAATTCAATGACTTAAAAACTTTTTGCTGTTTTTCCGCTGATCATTTAATCACCATCATTTACTCTACATCATGTGACATTTATTTCCAATTGTCTGCTTCCTTTTGCTCTTCACAGCCTGTCAAAAGATCCTGCAGCAGCGCATTCCCCTACCTCCAACCGTAAACTCCCGACCCACAACGCCGCAAGGCACACGCCTGGGCGTCACTTCCTATCACCACAACTCGAACCAACATGGCGGCGCCAATGCGAATGGATTTTCGGCGTCCACTTCGTCGGTGCATAGTGCCGTCTCCACCAGCAATCTGACGTTGCCGCACCGCCACCATGCGCTCTCCACTTCATCACATCACATTCCGATGCGAATGAGCGCTGATTTTGCGCACAGCGGCGAACAGCAGCAACACAGCATGCCACCCAATCAGAAGGCGTGGCAACAGCAACAGCAGAAAGATCAGCAGCATCAACGTGATATCACAATGCTCACGAATGAAAACAACAACATCACCAAATTTACGCCAACACATCACCAACAACAACATCTGCAACAACAGCATATGATACAGCAGCAACAGCAACAACAATCAAATCACCACCAAACTGCGGAAAGCTTGCCGCCCTTGAGTCTGGTGCCACTGCGTGAGAACAAGGATAACCATGTTGGCAGCGGTTTCGGTGGTGGCAGTGGCGGCGGCAGCAGCGGCGGTGGTAAGGATCTGCCGACACCCACATCCACGCCCACGACAAGTCGCAAGAGTCGACGACGTTCAAATCTCTTCATACCCTCCTCATCGAAGAAGGGCGAGAAGGATTTGAAGAACGGCGAATTGGGTAGCGGACGATCCATACCAATCAAGCAGGGCTACCTCTACAAGCGATCTAGCAAATCGCTAAACAAGGAATGGAAAAAGAAATATGTGACACTATGCGATGACGGCCGTCTCACGTATCATCCATCGTTGCACGATTATATGGACGATGTGCATGGCAAGGAGATCCCATTGCAGTATGTCACCGTCAAGGTGCCGGGCCAGAAGCCGCGCGGTTCTAAGTCAATCATCACCAACAGCGCCCTCACAACCTCGATGCACGCGAATGGTCGCGGCTTCGGTCAAAATGGTCTAAGCGAAGGCATCGGCTGTTTGTCCATTGTGAAGGACAGCAAAGAGAAGAAACTGACGGAGAAGGTGTTGCTGACCGCATTCGATACTTTGCGCGAACCAGGCAAATCCAACTCCTCACAACAGACCAGCGGCGATGAGGGCATCGCCATGTCCAATTCCAATTCGCAGACATTCATTGCTGGCAGTGACAGCCAACAACAATTGCAACAGCAGCAGCGTGAGCTACTCGCCGTCAATGCAGTCAACAAACTGGAATCTCAGACACCGAATGTGAAGAAGCGTCATCGGCGCATGAAAAGCAGCAGCGTCAAATCGAATGAAGTGGACGATTCGGACATTTACGAATTCTTTATTGTGTCGCTCGACTCGAAGCAGTGGCACTTTGAGGCGGCGAGCTCTGAGGACCGCGACGATTGGGTGGCCGCCATCGAACAGGAGATCTTCAAGAGTTTACAGGGTATTGAGAGCACGAAAACCAAACCAGCGACCACAAGTGAGCTGGCCTCTATGGTCGCGATACGAACGCGAGTGCCGGGCAATGGCCATTGCGTCGACTGTGATGCGCCAAGTAAGTTTGCTTGAAGAGCAAAAAAAAAGAGTAAAATAAAAAAAATCCTTATAACTCATAAACACGAAATTACTCTTACAGATCCTGAATGGGCTAGCTTGAATTTGGGTGTGCTCATGTGCATCGAATGCTCTGGCATTCATCGTAATTTGGGTTCACATATATCCAAAGTGCGTTCGCTGGGCTTGGATGATTGGCCGTAAGTATATTTTTTTGCGAAAAATCGAAAAACGACACATTTTCTAAATTTTCTTCTTCTTTTGTTCAATAGAGCTGGGCACCTCAGCGTAATGCTTGCCATTGGCAATAGTCTGGCCAATTCAGTGTGGGAAGCGAACTCACGCCAACGGAACAAACCAAAGCCAAACTCAACGCGTGAGGAGAAGGAAGCGTGGATACGTAGTAAATATGAGGCAAAAGAGTTTTTAGCACAGTGCAATGCCAATACAAATACTACGCCGGGGCAGCAATTAATTGAAGCAGTGATCAGGTACGGATGAGAGTAACATAAAGTGATATCACACGCTTATAATAGAAATATTGCATGCATATGTGCAAGCGAAATCGTATTTAAAAATCGCATGCGACTCGTTTGTTTGATGTGTTATGATATCACATGGTGTGATGCGCATTTAATCACATGCCATTACGTCATATGATGGTGCATTGTCACATCACTTTTATTCGTATGACATCGCATGCTACTACTATGTGATATCTAATCACATGATGCCACATCACATGATTTGAAAGCATGTGACATTTTCTTATTTAAATTTTTTTTTTTATTTTAGGTCGGACATTAAATCGATTGTCCTAATACTCGCCAATGCCAACAGTGAAGTGACCAACGCCAATGTGAGTCCACGCGATGTCCGCACGCCGCTGCTTCTAGCTTGCGCCATAGGAAATCTAGCCATTTCGCAGCTGCTCATATGGGTAATTGCCTTTTCTTAAATAACCAACTCATTTAAAATCCATATTTCAACCTAATCTAAAATGCCATTCACCTTCCTTCTCACAGAACGGTGCCAACATTAAGCATACCGACCATGAGGGACGCACATGCCTCGCGTATGCGCGTGCCGCACAATCGCTGGCCACAGCTAAATCATTGAAAGCTGCCGCCGCCGCCGCAGCTGCCGCAGCCAATGTCAATGCCGCTAACGGCGGTTGCAATACAAATACGAATTCGAGTACAGCGAGCAATACGAGTTCCTGCTCCTCAACCGCATCCAATACAGCGACCACAACAACGACCAGCAATGCAACAAACGGCGGTGGTGCAGCGGTGACGTCGGCGGCAGCCACAAATGGTGGCATACCAGCACCGCAATATAGCGTGGAGGAGACGACAGCATTGGTGGAGTTGCTGATGAGTTTGGGTTGCCCGGAATCGGCGCCGCTCACAGCGAGCGGCACACTGCCACGACGACGCGACACACTGGGCACGCCATACGAGAAAACCGTCACGGGTGTCATATAAATAAATGAATACTAACAGGAAGGAGAAATATTTGTAAAAAAAAACTCAGTAAAAGCAGTGCTTGCGCTTAGTAAATAATAAGTTATTATAATCTAAGTTAAATGCTGTTCAACAGTTGGTATATGTACTATATGAAGATGAGTAAAAAATAATCATGCGTAAAGTAGTTTCAATTGTATTTATGCACAGAAGTAAAAACAAAAAAAAAAAAAAAAAACAAAAGGAAATGAGAAAAGCTTAGCATGTGTTGTATTTCCGAAGAGAGTTTTAATTAACCGATTTTTATGAGTAGCCAAAATATTTTATTTTTAATTTTAATTTAATATTTTAATGTTGTATTTTTAATTAAAACCAAAAATATAATAAATGAAAATATCTGCTTTATGTATATGAACTAAAAGTGGCAAAATGTGCTTTTTTCTTAATTGATAAGCTTACAATAATAAATGAATAAACTAATTGTAATTTCGATTTAAATAAAGAATTGTGAAAATAATTTGAACCTCAGCATGAATAGTAAATAGAACAAAAAAAAAAAAAAAAACTAAAACAAAACAGAAAAGTGCAGGAAAGTGTGTTGTTAAGCTGATATTATTGCTTCTGATCCTTTTTGTAATGCAATGTTTATATGTATAAGATTATAATTGGCTATTAATGTGTAAATTCCTAAATGTGTGCTACTTTTTTGGCTGCTTTTTAATTTGCTCTAAATGTTTCAAATCACCGCCTGAAAACACAAGCCTACTTAAATTGTGAATTTGAATGTAAAATGTCGTTTTATATGGTCTTCTTTGTTATCAATGTCAAGTTATTGGAATAACAGTGAAGCAAGTTAAGCCTTCAAGGGCGCACGATTAGTAGCAGTTTAATTTTGTCCAATTCAAATTTCTACTTAAAAACCGTCAGTTAAAATTAAGATGAAAAATAGTTTCTTCTTGATTTTTCTAACATTCGATCGTCCTGACTGGATTTTTGCAAAAATAGGCAAATTTACATATGTTTTACTAATATTTTAATTTTGATATTTTACATAAAAATTAGTTAGGAATTAGTTTCATTTTAAAATCATAATTTGTATAATTGTGCTGTTCACATAATTTGTTATAGTTTTGTTAAATTAATATACATACATATTTTAATATTTAGTTAACTGCTTGCACTATTGTATTATTTTTTTTAAATTTTGTTTTGTCAAAAAAAAGCGCATGTTAGTTTTTTCAAATGTTCTTATTTAATTTATAAACTTACTACCTACGCTCCATGTTTGTAAAAGCAATCGTTTGTGTTCTTTTGTTGAAATATAAAAATTTTAAATGTAATTGATTTGTGCTGTAAAAAGAGAAGTTTTTAATACTTAAATTAAAGTATTTTTAAAATCGCATACATATTTATTTGTTTTATTTCGTTTGCTTGAGTTATACATATGTAGGTATGAGAATGAGATTTCTCCCTAGCGAAATCTTTTTATTTTTTCATCGCTGTTTTAATGAGCTTTCTTCCTAAAAATGACTCCACGTATGCCAATCTGTATAAGGCAAACTCTAAATTCCTTCTACAGGCTTGTGAAATTCAATATCAATTTGGAAGCTTGTTGATGCACTGAAATTATCATACATATATTTTAGACAAATAAGAGCCTATACACACTTGCGACTCAATCGATTTGGTCGAATTGGACTGTTGTATTCACACTACTCCAACTATTTAGTCGAATCGGTGGCAGCTATTCACACTTGAGACTAAATAGTCGTGCGATTGACAATGACATAGTGTTGCCAATGTTCACATTTTACTCAGCAAATTTTACATTAGTGGTCTTCATATAAAGTGATGAAGTATTAAATTGTTAAAGTTTATCTGCACTCTTACATGAAAGCACCTTCTTGTCAGCTGTCAACTTGATTAATAAATAAAAAACAATAAAATAAACAAAAAGTGCATACATTGTTTGGCTTTGTTTCTTATTAAACTAGCAACTAGCTGGCAAGTAAATGAAAAGAGAAAAACGGAAGGAATTACGCTCATAAAGGCGAAACGAACAGAAGTACAAGAAACGGAGAAATAGTAAAAATCAGCCATTAATAATTTTCATGAAATTTCATTTTCATTATTTCTATTTTAAAATGCGATTAATGACATTTGAAGAGAACAACAATATCTAGAAACATATGAAAACGGAAGTAAATATCCTTAGTTAGATAATTCTTGTCTATAACTACACCATTTCCAGATGGATTTTAGAAAGCGTCAACTGGATTTTAGAAAGGGGAAATTGGATTTTAGAAATGTCGATTTGATTTTAGAAAAGGGAAATTGGACTTTAGAAACTGTAAATTGGATTTTCGAAAATTTATATAATTATTAATTTATACTTTCATACGCAATAAAGAATTTCTATTCGAAAATTCTGTGTAAAATTTATTATAAACGCACATTCTGAAATCCAATTCACGCTTTCAAAAATCCAATTTTGTTTTCTAAAATCCTTTTAACGCTTTCTAAAATCCAATTGACATTTTTAAAATCCAATTTCCCCTTTCTAAAATCCAATTGACATTTCTAAAATCCAATTTCCCCTTTCTAAAATCCAGTTAACGCTTTCTAAAATCCATCTGGAAATGGTGTAGTTAATAAGAAACGAACCTTTTGTTTTTAAACATTTTGAAAATAGTAATTGAAATATTCAATCTCTACAATTTACCAAAAGTGAAATAAAAGTACATAGTTCTGTCAGCATGGCAACTCTTTCCACTATGAATATCACTGTTGTTGTTGTAGTCGTTCGACTAAATTGTCTCAAGTGTGAATACGTAGAAGGGCGCCTTGCTGATCAAGCAGTTGTACAACTGTTTCAGTTGGAATGAAATTGGGCTGCAAATCCAACTGTTTCAGTTGTACAACTAATTGAATGTAGTGTGAATGCTTCCATACATTCCCATGCAAATCAACATTCGACTAAATCGATTGAGTCGCAAGTGTGTATAGGCTCTAAAACCTCATACCTTGTGCCGGCTCTTTGCTAGCAAATCAAGCTGCTACCCTACCTACAATCCTTTATGCGCGCCTATTGAAATGTAGGTAGTTCATCAAAATACTCAATTGTCGTTGTTTTCGTATTGAGCAGGGAAGGTCGGACGGAACAAAAATGTTGGTTCGTGCAATGTTCGAACCAATAACGAGAAAATCAAGCTGCTCCGCTACCTGCAATCTTTTATGCGCGCCTAATCATATGTAGGTAGTTCAGCAAAAAACTCAATTGTCATTGGGTGAGTTTCTAAGACAAAGCTGCTCCGCAACTGTTGAGTGTTTGTCTTAGAAACCCACTGTTGAGTAGTTCCGCTCAGCTCAACAGTTGGCAACTTTTCGCCATTTTTTCCATCACAAATTTTGTTCGCTACTTGAGCTCAACATGTTGTGTAAAGCCAAACAGCTGATAAATTCATCAAGCCGTTTCTAAGACGTAGCTGTATAACTCAACTGCTACCCAACTGTTGGCAACTGTTGAGCTCAACAGTTGCGGAGCAGCTTTGTCTTAGAAACTTACCCATTGCTTTCTTAGTGAACACGGAAGGTCGGATGGAACAAAAATGTTCGTTCGAATAATGTTCGAACCAATAAGCTGCTACCCTACCTACAATCCTTTATGCGCGCCTAATCAAATGTAACAAGAAAGGTCGGGATGGAACAAAAATGTTCGTTCGAATAATGTTCGAACCAATACTCTCAAGTCTCTTCAGGTCGTTAAAAAGTGAAATTCTGCTCAAGATCCTTAGAGAGTAGCGAAGTGGCGAAAACAGATTAACAGCAAAGGATGATTATATTTAAATAAAAATTACGTATAAATAAGGGAAAGAACCACGTTTAAAAATAAACAGCGTATATTTGTATGCTATGTTAAAACGTTTTAGGATAAAGTACATACATAAAATAACACATAATTTTGATTAGCGAAGCAACACGAATACTTCAGAAGGGAATATCAAATCCTTTATTTTGGAGATTAAATATTAAAAGCATAGAAATAGCCTAATATTGAATAAATACTTATGAAATTGTAAAAGGAAAACAATCATTTTTGCTTACATTCAAGAAAACATACAAACATATAAAATGTGCTGAAAATTAAACATTAATATTAAAAAAAAAAGTTTACACAAAATTGGGAATTTTGCAATTTTTAATTTCGTATTTAACGCAAAAGCTTACGAATTTCATATAAGTAAAGTTACATGCATATGTGCATACTCTTAACATACATATGTATGCATCTATTTAGAAATTATTTATGTAGCAAACTTAAGCAAAACAGTCATATATTTAAATGTATGTATGTACTTATATGTAGTTGCAATTTAATCATAAGTAAATATTTAATTGGAATGAACCAAATCAACAAAAGGGCTAAAAATAAAAAATGAATAAAATAAATAAGTAAATTAAAAGGTAATTAGTTTTTATTTCAAATGGAAATCTATAGTAAGTAGATAGTTGCAAAAAAGTTGCGTATTCATCCACAGACACCTTTAAGCCCGCTTTCAACATCTCTGCAAAAATCTCCGGTTAACATGGCGAAAATGGTTTTTAATATCAAATGTAAGTGTAGTCGCTGCGTTGTTTCGCCATGCGTGATATGGTCCATTAATTTGATCCAAGAAAAACTATTACACAACTTTTAAAAGATAATAAATGCTTTCGATGGATTTTAGTTAATCGGCTGAACGTTACTTGCCGTGCAAAAGAACACTCCGCATATGAGGCAATCACCCTTATTACGGTTGTCGTCGTCGACACTCACTCGACGCTGTCGGCGACGACCTATCAAAATCGGTATTACGTATGGTAAAGTCGATAACTTGTGACAACTATCGAAACATATTTGGTATTAGCCAAGTCGACGTCGACGGTCACTCGTTGCCATTTTCGTCGACGCGGTGTTTAATGGTGACAAGAAGAAAATTTAGTATGTATGCATTTTTGTTTTTAAAATTTTATTACGGGAGTGTTAAAATTAGTAGAACTAACATCCGCAGAATATTTCCTGCTAGTTTTATTGAAAAATTCCCACTAGTTTAAAAATAAATTCGGTGAGCGCACATACCGAAGGCGACCCAAAGGTTTTCAATGGGGTACGATACCAACTAATTTTTTACAACATTGAGAAGCAATCACCATTAAATTGAATGCCTTGGCACCTCCTTTAAGAAAGATTGAGGAGAAAACTAATTTATTAAATATTTATGTACATACATACATACATATGTATATATGTATTTCAACTAAAATATTTTTTCTTTTATTTATTAATTACTCGAGCACTTCATTGCTATGTTCATCGCTAAAACTTGATGAATCATATGCAAAATACATTTATTATAAAGAAATAAATTATCTAAATAGCACAGATTAAAAATACGTAAAAAATTGCGCACAGATTCTAAATAAAATCAAACAGCTAGTGCAGAAATTATAGGGATGGTACTTTCGTCATTCGGTTTACCGATAAACAGTCGACGTCGTCTCAATACGCTTAGCTAATACCGATTTTGCGTCGATGTGACGACGACGTCGAGACGACGTGATGTCGACTGAAAAGTGACAACGACGTCGACGACGACAACCGTAATAAGGGTGAATATCTTACCTTAGATTAGAATACGGTCTTTTATCGGTTTTTTTACGAAGTTCAGATTCCGTATTTAAATTTGTTTTACCTTTTTTAAAATATACATACATAATTAAAAACACAGTTTTTTTTTTGCTGTCGAGCTTTATTGAAATAACTATTGATAAATCGATTTACAAATTCAAATTAACAGTTTCTGCAAAAAGATACTTAATTTAAACTGAATTGACAAAAATGTGTTCTGAACTATTTCGTAAATTTATTTTTATCATGATTGCACTTGTTAATGTTTCAAAGGTGGGATTTAATTTTTTTAAATTGAATTGAATTGGCTAAAATGAGACCTGAACTATTTCTCAATTTAATTTTTTATCATGATGCGGTGGTTGTTAATGTTTTAAAAGTAGAGTTTAATTTTGTTTATATATATACATATGAACAGCGAACTCGACGAGCGTTTGTTTTTTTTTTTAATTTTACTATAACCATTAAGGATTTATTATGGGACAAGAAGGGCATAATTTATTTTATGTATATATATGTACATATATATTTTTTAAAGAAAAAACTTGAAACGTTTAATTATTACAGAATTATAAGTTATAGTGTAAGCCTTAATATTTTTTTTAATATTCATCAGAATATAAAAAAGCATAAAGCTTACACTTTTTAACGCAAACGTATTATTTAGAGCTACATAAGGGCATTGGAAAGCCCAATGGGTGTGCAAGTTATGCGCACAAGAGGGTTATGCCCCACAAGTGGCCGAAATTTGACGGTGAGCCTTAAAGCTTTTATGAAAGCAGCTGCACCAACTTGCAGAGCTTTTATGAACAATTTTCATTAATTTGAGGTTTTTTTTTAATTTTTTTTTTTAATTTTTGTGTTGCGCAAGAAACGAAAACGAGACAGACATAATAGGAATTTGCCAAATGAGTGTTATGATTATGAGTTTGATTAAATTGATATATGTATGTATGTATATGTATATGCATATTTCCTGGGAGCTAAAATTCACAATTATTACATAGATATATTGACGTTAATTTTATTTCGTGATGTAAAGAAAAAGCGTGTGGATGATTTGAAAGCAAAGCTCAGAAATCAACGGGGCATTGAAATTCGGGGCTGATAAGCAAAAGCTCTTTCCAATTCAGAATCGCAAGGCAATTGGAAATGTGAAAATATCTTATTGCCACAGAAGCTAGTGAGTTAATGGTTTGCAAGCTAAATATGAATGTACATGTATTTTCTTTTTAAATAACGCGGAGATTTTGTTTTTGCGATTTTTTTTTCAGATTTCTGCATACAAGCTCAAGCCCCGCTGCTGATCTTTTACAACTCTCTTTTCAAAATTTAGCAGAAAGTGCTTCCGAATATAAACACAACTAAAGGGTGGCTTTAATTTCCTGCTCAAGTGATGATATGCTCTAAAAATGTACACTTTTTAAAAACAAAACTGATAAAAATACATTTGAGACTTTTGACATATTTTTGAATATTTGTGATGGTTGTTTAAATCGAGTTGCACAGTATTGCATCCAGTTAGGGGCAAAGTTATTAAATTAGATTGATATGCAAATTAAATTGAGATTTTAGGTGTAAATGATCGTTTTTGAAAATAACACAAGAATGTATGCCAATTCAAAATTGTTCAATTAATAGTTGATTTTAAAAAGATTTTTAAAGTTTTGAGACTGCTTTATGTTGTTTTGTTAATGCAAAATCCATACGACTGACTTGTCTCCTAGTTTTCTAGTATACGAAAAAAAAATCACTGATTTAAAAGACTGAAATTTTAAATTACAACTATTATTTGCGATTATTTGTTTAATTCCAAATTATTGAATTTTTCAGTACTTTTTTCGGCAAACTGATGAAAAAGTGGTTTACATATGCCCCTTCAGATGCGTTTAAAATATTCGGAAACGGATAATACACAAGTATGTATGTATGTGCTTTAATGTATACCGGAAGTTGTATAGCATTCGCCAGTTGAACGGCATAATTTTGAAACTCCAATCCAATTATTTTTATATTTTCCTCCCCTCCTCTTCATAGCTCAGTGTTTGGCTCATCATTAATCATTTATCAACTCGGCATTCGCATAACTGATTTTTGGAAGATATTTGTGGCATTGAAACCTTTTTGCATGTCAGCACTTCTAAAGCAGCAGTTCAAGCAAGTGCATGTTTAAGCAAAATTGGTTTAGATTAGATTGCGACGGTTTCTTAAGATGTTGGACGTGCGAACATTAATTTGGATTTTTGATTTGCTTGACATTCTTAAAAAACACTTAGTTGAGAATTTAGAATTTATAAACGTAATTTAATTAGAAAACTGAACAAAATTTTGCTTTTTTTCTACACAAAAAGATATGATTAGAGACGGAAACACAATTCATAATCTGTGAAATTGTGGCATTATTGCACGGGTCTTCTTTCAGATAATATAATTTGGTTTACAATTGAATAATGTTGATACTAATAAACGAAATTGTCTGATTGCCAACCAGTGTTTGTCAATTTAAGAAAATTTAGGAAATTTACTGCTATTGCTTGCGTTTTTAACATAGATTTCTTAATGAATTTTATAACTATTGCGCGCACAATATCAAAAGCACCTCTACCGTCAATCGTCCACCATCAACCACCAACCTCCTCCAACCACTAACCGCCTTTTTCTTCTCCATCAATCATCCAATCAGCATATAGGTACACGATGCCTAACACTACTATCGCCTTTGCTAGAATACATTTGAAATACATGTGAATATTGCTTTTGATGCTGCTGCCAGAAACCAATAATTTCTTCCGATAATTCAACATCAGCGTTACGTTCAACATCTATTACATACATATGTAGATCATCATCGTCATCGTCGTCAATGCCGTCATCACTACCTTCATATTATAGCTATGTTTATTTATGTTTGTAATTTTTTTGTTTTCATTAAAATTGTCACCGTAAAATGTTCGTCAGTAAAGTGGATTTGGTTTTTTGTGTCTTCTCTATAACCGCAAGCAGTAAGCACATGCAGTTACATACGTAGTTGTTCTTATGTGTTGTTGTGGTTTATGTTGCAGCTGCTGTTACAATTTACTGTCGTTGTTGCTTGCTTGCTGGCTGGGTCTAACTTAATCGCCGCGCTTCTGTTGTTGTTGTTGGGTTGAATAAATTCACTCATCATTCACATTTTGGAATTTTTTTCTCAATATTGTTCTTTGATTTTGTTTTGAATGGATTAGAGAGTGGGTCTTCTTCTTCTTCTTCATTTTCATAGATTTCTCATCAACCTCTTCGTAAACTCTTTTTAATGTTTTTCTTTTTCGCCTTTTGTAATCACCATCATTAACATCGCTTGCATTGGTTTTTTTGATCTCTCGAGTTCACACAAAACGCTCCACGCAGGCGTTGCTCCTGCAGCGTGTATTGGTTCATTTTTTGTTGGCCTTGAATTTCGCATAGAAATTAGAGATTTGCTCATAACGTACGGGTATAGCGTCCAAAATTCCGGTAAAACTAAAATTGGTTTGATTGCGTTGCTTTTCATAGAGTGAATCGCCAGACAGATAAGTGACAACATTGCTTTGAAATTCGGCGGATTTGGGATCAGTATGATTGGCTACAAGATGATTACAGAATTGTGCGATCTGCAGGAAGACACTGGCATCGCGATCTAAAAGCAAGCGAGAACAAGCATTATTTTTGTATTTAGTCATTATATATTTTCAGTATAATAAAGCCTTACCTAACTTTCTCGGAATCTTCAACAACGATAGAGTTAAATTTTCATTGTCGCGCTGGGCCCTCAAATGGCGATTTCCATGCTTGAATTCCTGCTCCAGCCAACGGATGACATTCCGTGCGTTTTCACTGCGCTTCTTCAAATCGTCCAACTCGTTCAAAACTTTAGGAACAAGAATAAAAATGTTAACTTTGAAGAATTTGCAGGTTCATAGTTAGTAATTTTTATTTTATTTTACCTGCATTTGGAATTAGCACAATGAATTTCTTCGTTTTCACCAAATTTTTAACAATTCCATTATACTCAGTCAAAGCTTTGGCATCGACTACCAGAAACGGCGTCATAATGATATTCAAAGGATTCTTGCGCAACTAAAAAAAACAAGAAAAAAATAGATATTTGCATAAAAAAAAACAATAAGTCATGTTCGCATTCCCACCTCCTCCTCTAGCGTTTCAACCTCATTCTTTAACCAGAGCTTGCCCATAATTTCGCATTTCTTCGACATTGCCTCGGAGCGCTCCTCGTCGGCGCCACTGCTCGACTGCAACAAAATCTTGTCACATACAGCACTTGGTGTGGTCGTGGAAGCCGATGTGCCGCCTCCGCCGCCGCCCCCTGCGCCACCTGAATTGCTGCTGTTCAGCGACTTTTCCACATTGCGATTGCGCAAATAACCCTTGCGTGGCATTTTCTTACATTCCTCCACGGTGTCCTTCTCCTCGTTGCTGGTGTAACTCTTGCGCACGATGCCATTCTTGCGATCCGAATAACGCCGGGTGCGCCCCTCGGCACGTTTTCGCGTGGCATTCTTCATGGTGCGTCGTTCGCGACGACGTGATGACGATTTCTTCTCTTCGCGCTTCTTCTTGGCATTCTCGGTGAAGCGGCGCGCTTTCACGCAAAAACGGTAATTGAATTTCTTTTGCTTGCAAATGAAGAAACCGAAATCGACCATTTTGAAGATGCGCAAAATGCACTCCTCCTCGGGGCTGACACGCTCGCGTATGGTTGTCTCCCAGTCCAGGGTGAGTTGAGTGCCTTGGAAGATGTCGAAATTTTTAAATACAAAATCCTCAGCTAACGGCACATTGGCGCGCACATCGAATAGGTCGCTGAGTTGGGTGCGTACATTTTGGGTGGTTAGAAATTCACGCTCAAAATAAACCTTTCGTGTGAAAATGTCGATATTGCAATAGTTCAACAATTTCATTATTTTATGTATAAACTCTGGATTTGAATGATAGCAGCCGAAGAGTATTTCGTGGTTAATACGCAGCCAATCGTAGAGGATTTTCAAGGCGCGCATGGTGGGCTCGTGCCGGGCGAATTCGACAATAATATTCGGATTGATTTTTGTATATTTATTGCGGTAAACCAGTTTCTTTGGCGGTTCGCCAAGATTCAAATTAGCGTCATCAGCATTATGCGGCTTACGTTCAGCGCGTGATGGCATGGGCTCCTCGTTATCCGTGCTTTTAAAATTGAGTGAACCACTGCCGTTCAACTGCAAAACCTCGAAACTGCGCAACAGCTCCTCGCTATCAACTTCCTGCGAATCGTTTCGCTGCTTTACCAACTGCGACTGCTGTCCGTCCGGGTATATAATTTTTTCCTCTTCAATGACGATATCTTCATTATCGGAAAAGGTCGGCCCTACAGCTTCATTGGAAGTTAGGCTCTCCTTGGATCCTACGGAAGCTAAGCGAGGTGCATTGGTCTTCGTTTGCTCTTCTTTAGCAGGCTTTTGACCGAAATCTAAAATAAAACAACAATCAGAAATCAATACATTTCCAACGTTCAGAGTGCATCATCACATCGAACTTACCAACTTCATCGCCCTCATCAACCACAGGTTCGGCTTCAATATCGCTGAAATCAGTATCGAAATTCGAACTTAGGTCGGTGTAGTCTTCGTCGTCCGTACTAAAATCGGTGTCCATCTCGCTTTCGGTGTCATAGCAGGAGCTATCGTCCGATTGGGCAATCTTTCGCCTACGGCGGCGTAATTTCATGCCCCTTTTCTTGCTTTTGCATGACAACGGTGTTTTGAGATCACTCTCTTTCGCCTCATCGCTGGAGCGCGTCGATATCGGGTCAGCATTCTTTTCTGGTCCGCCATCCATTTTGCCATGTTTATGACTATCCTGCGTCTTGATTATGTAGTCATCATTGGAGCGTTGGCTCTCGCGTGAATCAGATGAGAACTCCTTCAGCGATGGCTTGGCATTGAGTTTCTTCTCCTTACGTTCAGTTTCACCAATGGTAACTAACCAATTTTTATATTCGTTGCGCGACTTGCGTACAACGGAGTTGAATTCCTCAAACTTATCTGCATACATTCCATGGAATTCTTCGTTTTCAGCCGATTTGGCTAAAATTGTTTGCTCCAAATTTACAATGCATGCGTCCATTAGATCAGAGCATACCGCAACCAGAAATGCATTCAGCGAGTAAACTTTTTGGGAATTGATCATTTTTAATTTCGACAAGCAAAAGAATAAAATCGAAACAATCTTAAAGATACAACCCTCATCAATTGTAAAGGCTTTCGAGCAGAGCACTTTTCGTAAGTCTACCAGCACGCAATGGCAGAGTGAATTAAAATCGGGCACCTCCTTATCGAAGAAAAATATGTCGACAATCAAATAAAAGCGTGCATAGAAATCCTGTAAGCTAAATTCAATCTTCTCGGGATCGAGTTTCTCCAAGTATTCAGCATGAGAAGCAAATAATTTACAAACATTATTTTCGCTCAATTCGAACGGTACAATGCTGACCAACGAGTACAGATAATGATAGATTGAATCCAAATCATGATTCTGTCCATAATACAGAGTTCCTAGTTGGTTTTGCGACATACCTATTGCTGGATTTAATTTAAAAGCTTCAAAGTAGTATTTGGCCGCCTGTTGTTTGGTAACCTTGATGCGCGTATCAATGCGAAAATCCAAAAAATAACGGTGCAAATCACCCAAGCTTAGGAGAGCTGAATGTATGGTGTCCAAAGCGAATGAAACAGCTTCTAGACTTTTGTCTACTGGCAGTGAGGCACTTATGTCCCCGCCAACGCCATTACCCACGCCTGCTTGCTGCTTCTGTTCAAGTTCGCGAATATATCCGTCGCTTATGATCCTAAAATCGATTAGGTATTTCAAGTCAAGATCATAGATTTCCTCCATTTTGGAAGCCATGCGCTTGTAGTTCGAAATTCCTGCACATAGAAAGCGTTCTAGTTTCAAGAGATTATCCTGCGCACCCGCTTGATTCGAGTCCTTCAATTCTTTATGCCAGTTCTTTTTAACGTAAGCAATGAATTCGTAATACCCTTTGCGCCACATAATTTCACGCGCTTTTTTACCAACCGATTGGTAGTCCTTGAATACAATCTTCTTACAAAGTTGCACCAACTGGGCACGTTTTTCTTCCAAGTCATGTTGAAATAGCTGGGAAATGGAATTGATGTGCTTCTTCTCATCGTCAAGTTGTTTGGCGACAATGTAGAGGGAACTAAAAAGGGGGATGAAAATAAATTTCAAAAAATACGGGGCAACCGATAAAAGAGATTTCGTAACCAATATGTCTTTTAACTTACCGGTATATCTCTTTAACTTCAGGCGAGAGTGCACTGCTGCTATTGATTGGAGCAGTACTCTTATTGCAAATGAAGTCTCCTCCACTTCCATTACTTCCAATAGCATACGCAGTAACGCCATTTCGGGCAAATCCTCCAACAATGTCACCGGACGCATTTGAGCCCCCGGAGCTAAAACATTGATCCATAACAATTGGTTAATCCTTTGTGCAACGTTTTTCTTCCAGATCTAAAGGACATAAATGGTTCTCGCTGAAATATAATCAATAAAAAAATATATAGTCAATCAAATGCGTAAAATTACTGGAAATATAGTAGGTAAAACCTACTAGGTATAATAAAATTTGCGATTGCTCTAGAATTTCGACAAAAACTGACTCAAAAGAATAATTGGAATTATTACAAATAATTAACTTCTACGTTCAAGTTAAAGGCCTAGGGCTGGAGAAATTGATATGAACGTTTACTTTTAAAAAATGCAACATCTGAATTGGTTCAGCTCAGCATTCTAGAAGGTGGATGACATTGATACAATATTAAATATCTTTGAAGGACGTGGAATGCTAAATATGCGGATCTAAAGCATTGGATAAATCCCTTTCCGATTGTCTTCGGGTTATTTCAATAAGAAAATATGTGTTGAATGCACAAATATACATTTGTATGTATATGTATATGTAAATACATATGTGTCCATATGTACTTTCCCTGCAAAAAAATGTGCGATCAATCCCGAAAGAGATTTGTCCTCGATTGATCTCTTTCGAGAACAATCGGTCCACAATTAGTCCCCGATTATTCCCGTACGGGTATAAATGTAGACTAATTGTAGACCAATTGTTCCCTAACGGGTATAAATGTAGATTAATCGCCTTTATTCCGAACGGGTACAAATCTAGATTCCTTAAATGTAGACATTTTACAAAAATATGCAATGTATTTAAAAAATTGTAGAACAACCTGTAAAACGAATTGAACACCCTTTTTTAATAACAATTTTAACAAAATGTTGCCTGAAATATCCTATGAAGAAATCCTTTACATTACGCTCATATAATGCATACTCAAAACTTACAATTTTTTAAATTTATTTGTTGAGATTTTTTTACAAAAGTAAAACATTATATAATCTTTATTTAAATATGCATGAACATTTACAATTTTTTAGGGGAAAAAATCTCATTCGGACTGTGACTTTCGGAGAGTGTGCATCGTTTTCTTTCGTCTTAGTTCTGTGCCTAACTTTTTTACATATATACATAAAATTAACTTTCCTGATTTGTGCTTATTAATTTTGCCTTTTTGCTAATTGAGCGGAACAGGTGAGTTTTTTCTTGTCTGCCTCTTTTTGCACCATATTATTGTGCAAAAACAGTAAATTTTTTCAAGTTGCCTAAAGTAAAAAAGGAAAAGGTGTCCAGGACACCAAATCCTTTTGAAAATAATATGGAGCTGCCGGCCCTATGGTCGGTAGCTTCCACTGAATTAAGCCCCAACAAGGGTGCAAAGAAAAAGAAAACAATTAATATAGAAAGTGATGATAATGTGACTGGAGTTTTTGAACTATCTGATAAAGGTTTGGTGGAGTATCGCTTGTCTGGGCAACGTGGTTCGCATCAAAAAAGTGAGGTTAAAAACGAAAGCATAAATATGTATGATCCTAACGGCTCTGAAAAAATGGACGTTGAGGACAAAGAAAAAAATAACGGAACATCCTCAGACTGTGTAACTGTCACTAGTGAAATGAAAGACAGTGGTGGCGAAAAAATAATACAGACAGACCTACTTTATTGTATCCAGACGAATTTAAAGGTGAAATTTTTGTACTTATTGACTCCTCTGCACATCCCACAATGCCTAACGAAAAAATATCTAACGGCCTTACTCTATACAAAGAAATCTCGGACATTAAAATAAAAGATTTTAAAGAAATATATGCTGTTGGCAGATCATTATATAAAATAACTTTCAAGACTGTTTTAGCAGCAAATAACTTCGTTACAAATCAAAAACTTATTAAGAGAAAATTAAGACCTTTCATACCCAAGACGGCATTGGAAATTTATGGTGTCATTAGAGGAGTACACACCTTTTATTCACTCGATGACATAAAAGAAACAGCTATAACACCATATCCTATTGTGTCTATATCAAGATTTACAAGGAAAGAAACTCTTGACAATGAAGTAGTATATCACCCAAACACCACTTTAAAAGTAGGTTTCGCTGGTAAAGACGTTCCTAAACATATATATTATAATTATACCAGACTTGATGTTCATTTTTTCATCCCATCAATCCGTCAGTGCGACCGTTGTGGCAGAATAGGTCACACGCAATTTTCATGTAAAGCTAGGCCTAGATGCCTAAATTGTGGTAACAGTGAATGCAAAAATAATCCATGTATCTCAAATTCATGTATCCTCTGTGGCATGTCTGGACATGGCCTGAAAGATAGAAACTTATGCCCACAATGGGAAAAGGAAAACCGCATTAATCGAATAAAAACCTTAAAAAGAATGTCGAGAAAAGAAGTTTTAGAAACTTAATTCCCTAGATCCAATCGTTTTGATATTCTTTCCGATGAACAAGATTTTCCCACTCAATGTTAATGAAACAAATGAAATAGACAAAGATACTAATATTAATCGGATGTTTTTAAAAAAATCTTTCAGCTCTGTTACGAAAAGAGGTATCACTAGTTTCACACACCCACATCTGCACTGACGCCCAAAGAAAAACAAAATATCAGATCACCTGTAAAACACAACCCTGTTTACTCCACCCCTGAGTATCAAAAAGGTGTTGTATCTCAATTTGGAAAACTAATTAGCGAACTTTTTGCCATTACTCAACGTCTTGTGACTCCAACTAATGACTGATCCACTAATGCCCAAATCCAAAGCCTCAAAGGCAAATTTGATTCCATTCTTGCCACAAAGACAGCCTAGATATAAAATTAAATAGTCAGATTTCTTGTGATAATAAATTAGCTTAAATCCAAAACTTTAAATTCATTTCTTCCCTTATATGAAGATTTTTCAATACAACTGCCAATCATTAAAAGCAAATATTAATTCCATAGAATATTATTTAAATAAACATAACTTTGACATAGTCTGTTTAAAAATTCATCTATTTCGACTACCGAAATCAATACTATTAACAAAATTCTCACTGGTCATACTTATGACAAACAATATGTATGAAAAACTAAAGCCATCAACTCATCTCGCTGCTCCTGTGGTCAAGATGACAGCTAATACCACCAAACCTTTTTATGCAGAAACCTTAATAACAAGATCTAAATTCAATATTTTTAAAACCTGTTACAACTTTGAGGAGATTTTCAGAAGCAATAACACAGACAAGATTACTCAGCTTGCTTCCTTTTTAAAACTAACTAAAGTTATTCTCATTTATCTTAATTTTTACATATTTTCACACAAAATTAATCTTAACATAAAATTTTCCGCTCATTTTTTCATTTGTTTTTATTTTCCAATTTGTTTTTCTATCCTGTTTTATTCTTTATTTCTTGTTTCCTTTTATTATGTTAATTTTGACGTTTACACTTCTCTCCGTTAACTGACGCGACATGACAATAAATTATGTATATGAAAAAATTTTCACAATCTGACAAGCTACACCGGCACTAAATTCATCCTAATTCTTCGCTGACTACAATTTGTTCATCATAAAGCTGTGTTACACACTGTAATCAAAGCCAGGAAAAAAAAAAAAAAAAAAAATCAATTTGTGTCCATACTCTTTGGTATCGCTACATTTTACATCAACTACACCGTAAAATTACATACTTTCATGTTATACAAATACATGAACTCGCTATCTTGCATGTGCTAAACGTTGCTACTCATCATAAATCAATATATACAGTGATTATTCCGACATCGGATAATACAAATAGTATAATAAGACTATATCCTGTTATTAATTGACAAACTCGTTAGCCCGCATGTGCTGAACATTGCTAAGTACTTATCAATAACTCAATATATATAGTTATTATTCCAACATCGGATAATATCAACAGTATAATTATACAGGATCATATCCTAATATATAAATGGATAAACTCGTTAGCCCGCATGTGCTGAACATTGCTACTCATCATTAATTTAATGACAGAACCTGGCTTATGAGGATTTTCATCCCGCCATTAAATCAAATCTCAAAAAAAAAAAAAAAAAAAAAAGGAAAAAATCTACATTTGTACCCGTTCGTGCTGAAAGCGATTGATCTACATTTGTACCCGTTGGGGATGAAAGCGATTAATCTACATTCGTACCCGTTCGGGATGAAAGCGATTGATCTACATTTGTACCCATTCGGTATGTTAGTGATTAATCTACATTGGTACCCGTCCGGGTATACAAGTTGAACAATTAGTCTCTTCATAGGACATGCTCGAACAAATGCGATCAATTCACTCCATATAAAGGGATGTAAAATTGTATTAGTCGCATGCTCCCTTGCGATTGATCCCGGACACGTCCCGGATTAATCGCATTTTTTGCAGGGTTAGAACAAGAAATAATATACGCAGTATTAGAAATAAATACCCTGTAGGGAAAATCTCTAGTTCCGAACTAGGTCGCTTCTAGTGCATTGTTCGACACTACTAGTGCGAGCTAAATCTCTTTTGCATGTTATCAACTGGCGAGTTTAGCACGGCGATGTCCTAGGCGGTGTCAATTGTCACCCTCTGCACTACATTTTCGATAGTTCCGAACTAGTACTAAATTCTACAGTTTACACTAGTTCGTTTATTGACACATTTTCGATAGTTCTGAACTAGCTACAAGTACCTACAAATTCCACAGTTTTACATCTGTCGCTTAAGTGCAGACTTTGACACACTTCATGCAAGTGGCGCGATGGCCGACTGGCTAACGCATGTGCCTTTCAATCTGAGGGGCGCGGGTTCGAATCCTGTCGGTGTCAAGGTGGATGATAATTTTTTTTTTTTTTTTTCTTTTTTGACTAATATTTTTTTATTTATTTATTTAATAAAATTTACAGTAATATTTAAAAAGTAATAAAATTAAAAAAAAATTAAAAATAAGCCTGAGGGATCGGGAAAGCATAATTAGGGAAACATTTCATTACATACAAGTTAAGATGCAAATAGAAAACTCTTTATATGAAACGCTTCACTAAACATCTGAGAATTGCAGAAATATACATAGCCGACGGAGGTAAAATTTTAGACGTCGATACCCCGGCTAGAAAAGAACGGTTTTTTTAGGGGGGTAGGGGGGGCGGAGGGGATCACAAAACTGAAGACCCCACCCTCCGGAGGCCTATGGTTCCCGAGATATACGTCGTTCAAGTTCCGATATTTCCCATATAAATTTCACCGAACACTCGCCAGGGTTGCCGTTGGGTGTTGTGTTGGGTGTTGCCGTTTGGGGGAAAAATGGTGTAACACCAAATTTAAATAAAAATTATCAAAAACTTTTCTGCGTTGGGGGCCTTCGGCCGCGCTTATTTAAAATAACCCTGGGCTACGCCACCAAAGTCCGGACACTCTGCCCAACCGTGGCTACCGCCACGGTGATGTCCTTCTGCGTAGTACACCGCGCGATTTGTTATTAAATTTTGGTATTTTTAAATAAAAATTATCAAAAACTTTTCTGCGTTGGCGGCCTTCGGCCGCGCTTATTTAAAATAACCCTGGGCTACGCCACCAAAGTCCGGACATACTGCCCAACCGTGGCTACCGCCACGGTGATGTCCTTCTGCGTAGTACACCGCGCGATTTGTTATTAAATTTTGGTATTTTTAAATAAAAATTATCAAGAACTTTTCTGCGTTGGCGGCCTTCGGCCGCGCTTATTTAAAATAACTCTGGGCTACGCCACCAAAGTCCGGACATACTGCCCAATATTTACGTGCCTTTTTCTTACTTACTTACCTCGATATAGCAACACAAAAGGTACTGTATAATACAACCCTGCATGTAGTCAGAAACACAGCACACATAACTCGTCGCGGTTAGTGAAAAAATGTAAACAAATTAATAAAAGCGAGTTTTTTATAATAAAAACGTAAAATTCTCCCGAAAATATAAATAAAATCGAAGTTTAAATGTAATTAAAAGTTATAAAAGTGAAAACTTGTATAAAAAGTATCGTTTCAAAGGCAGTTGAATCAATTTTCCCACATGAAATTTTGCTTTTGGGAAGGGTGAATTTAACAATAAATTAGATGAATTGTGTAATTAAAAAATCTGTGAAAATGATTTATTTAGTTAAATTAAAGCTAGAACTTGCATTTTAGTCACATTCCAACTGATTTTCGTGGTGAAATTGCCATTATTTCGCATTTTCAAAAAGTGGATATCGACGTCAAAACTCTAGCCCTTATAATGGTCACTCAATTCACTCCTCCTGAACTGGTGAGGGTCTAACTACAATTGATCTAGTTCCCTTTTGACACCTTTTCGATAGTTCGGAACTAGAAATTTTGCTCACTAGTTATTGAGTTCCCTGCAGGGTATAGATAAGTACATATGTATAAGTTTGTGTGTATATCGAGGCAGTATCGGATTTTCAAGAAGTTCGTCGTATGCCCCTGCGCTAGACTCATTCCCACTTCGTAGAATTAAAACGCCTTAATATGGAAATATCCATATTATCAGAAGTATGTATGTAATATGTACTTAATTTTAAGTAATCGATATGAATGTTTTAATTTTTATACATATATATATACATATACTATGTATGGATATTGTTGAATCAGAGGTTGTGATGACGATTCATTGTTTGCTTGTGCTTCCATTTTGAAAACCCAATTTTTATTCACCTTTTTGCAAAATCTTTATATAAATGACACAGGGATAGTGTTTTATATATTGTTTTTACACTTTTTATATGTTTTTTATGACTCAAGACCTTTTTTAAAGGTATTTTTTTTTAATTTTCAGCCACTTCCAAAATTTTCCACTCACAGCTGCTTTGCTTTTTTCCACAATTTACATTGGCATAAGTCAGACGGTCAATAATTATTGATGAAATCCGTGGATCGCGATTCATATTGACAGTGTAGCATCGAGTATTGATGGATCGCGATTCTGGATCGCAAAATGTTTAGAAATTTTGAAATCCGCGATCGCAGTATTGACAATACGGATTGACTGTGTAGCATGAAAATTTTGCGATCCATCAAAATGCGTGTATATTTAGAAATTTTGAATTCCGCGATCCGGATCGCAATATTGACAATACGGATTGACTGTATAGCATGACAATTTTGCGATCCATCAAAATGAATGTATTTTTAGAAATTCTGAAAGCCGTGATCTGGATCGCAATATTGGCAATAAAAGAATTGATAGTGAAAGTGTGAAAAGGACGGAAGTAAAATATTTTGAACCTCAGAGCGAGAAAATTATCGCAATATTCATATTAAACGTGTAGCACTAATTTGCGAAACCAAACCATCAATATTAATCGCGATTCATATTGACAGTGTAACGTCTCCCATTTGTGCTTTTGCTAATCACAAATAGGCCCGTCACATAGCATACGTCAATCCGTCTACGTCGACGTATGTGACTGACAGCTCACGTACTTGACGGAGAGGTCGCCACATAGGAAACGTTGACGGATATATACATAAATCAGCTGTTTGATTAACCTTTAACTACAGAGGTGGTGGCAAAAATTTAACTCTTTAGAATATTTTGTAATTTCTCTTTTAAGTTGCCCTCTTGAAATTCAGTTTTCAGTAACTTCACATCTACTGATAATTATTGACCATTTTGGTTTTATGGAGGAATGAGAAAAAACTCGAAAAGCAAATTGCAAAAAAAGTAAAATTCAAGAGTAGCTAAAGGTTAAGGATCAAAAGCAATCAGCTGACATAGCGACGGATTGACGTATGCCGAAAGTTGAGTGTTCGGCAACTTTGGTACGTTGCGGCGACGGATCCGTCGTACTTGTACCGATGTGCATTTAAATGCCCACAGTTTACTGAGCTGTCAGTCACATACGTCGACGTAGACGGATTGACGTATGCTATGTGACGGGCCTAAAAATGCAGTCAATGCAGTACAATATATCGGTCTCTTTCGCATACGATCCAAATAGCTTTGTTCCAAAGAACCAGCGTTGACGATTTTTCAAAGCAATGACGATTTGACGATTTTTCCTAACAAATGACGATCTTTGTTTCATCCTCTTTTTTTATTAAATAGTGAAAGTGGCATTATTAAAAACTTCAAACCATTTCAGTATAATTATTAAATGGCTGTATTCATGAAATAAATCCTATATTTAGTGTATAATTTTTCAAGGCAAAATGTTAAGAATTAGTATTAATGAACAATGAATGTGGTTTTTATCATTATATAACCCGAGCCTACCTGTTAAATCTGCCTTGACTGAATGAACAGCTGTTGGTTTGGCGTTGCCGGACTTGTACTGCATAATTTCATGAAATGATGGCGAAATTCAGGAATAATTTTCTTGAACAATTAAATTCATGAAAATTCGTTTATGCAGCGAAAATTCATGAAATGATTTCATGAATTTGCCAACGTATAAACGTAGTGTGTTACGTTCTTTTGGTCATGGCGGAATTTTATATGGTGGTGGTAAATGGGCAACACCAAAATTTACTGTTATGTACTAATCTGTCAAATGCAAAAACACATGTTTTTCTTTGTTCTGTTTACTTATTGAAATTCGTGCAATTTATGAATCGGCTCGAAAAGTTTCCTCAAAATGGCCGACAAGCGTTCACCGCTTGAAATAATGAAAAAAAAATTATATAATTATCAACACAGAAATCACACAAAGTGTATAATAATATAATAATAGCCGCAGAAAAACTAGTTGCATACGCGATTTCACTACTTTTCTCTCAAATATGTATAGAAGACATAAAGCAAAACAATAATGGCTGAAAATTTGACACATTTGTACATCAGCTGATTAATAAGTAAGAAGAATAACTTAATTTGCTTTTCTGCCAAATCTAAATAATTAGTGTTAATTACCCGGCGTCTCCTCAAAACAGAATTCTGTCATCACAAGCACCATTATAACATAGATTTCAAATGGAGACCGCCTCTGTCTTCTGGTATAACAGAGATGCCAAGGCAATTGCTTTAACAAGATTGCCTTAACATGAGCTGTCAGTTTGGTGATTTGACAGCTAATTTTTCATTTCAACGAAAAATTCACAGTGGCAACATCTCCACATTGAACGTGAAATTTCGCACGGCGTCCATTTGGCTTGAGTGTTTGGGCTTAAAAAATAAATAAAAAGAACATTAAGTGCATATATACAGTTTGCGAGCATCATCGCCAATTTTAAACAATTTTTTTTTAACTTTCTAAGTGCTTCTGCGTACACGGCATGCCAATTCGGCGCCATTTTGCAAATTATGTCTAACATAATGAAGTGCCCACGCATATGCAAACATGGATTTTAGACATGATTCTGGTAGACAAAATTAACATAATTTTTGTTTTGTGGAGTTTCGGCGTTAACGTTAGAGGGTAGAAAACACACACCTATTGATAGAGTGTAATGTCAAAATGGTATTTTGTCTTGGTTAAAATATGAATTCACTTGAGACTCACCTTGCGTGCCATATTTGATGAAACATCAAAGTCATAGAATTTGACATTTATTTTGCGTTACGTTACGTTACGTTAAAAGTTGCGACAAAATTATGTTTCACTTGAAAAATGCCAACAAACACACAAAATATTCCACGAATCACACTTGAAAAACTACCTTCTTAGATCTCAGAAGAAATTGCGTGCTTGTTGTTTTTTTGCAATCTGTAATAACAATAAAAACACACATTGATAATAAAAAATGCACAATATTCAATATATACTTACTTTCTCTTACTTATTTTCAACTTGTCTGCCAAAACGATACCTCCAGCCTTTCGTTTGATTTTGACAGTTGGTTTTCGCATTGAGAATCGTGATTGGGAATACCAATTTCTTACATCTTCAACGTAACAATCAGCTGTTATCGTCTTGGCTTTCGTTTTGTGTGCCGTATCGCCATTCATAATACCAAAACACGAACAACTTTTTGGACACGATATCGTCAAAGGGAATGAGGCTGATAATTCCACGATGGGTTTTAGTTAGGGTGGCAGCACAAAATAAAATAATCTGTGAATTATCTCATCTATTACCAACAAATGTCAATCGCCGCAATCTATTACTATTTCCGTTTTTGACATTTCATCAACTCTTCTTTGCTTCCTTTCCTTCCGTGTTTTTACTCAAAATGGGTGAGTTTGTCGCTTACGAAATTTCAATACATTTCCAAGAAAATCCAAAAACATCCAGGTTTTAAAATATGAAAAATATTTGAAAACTGTATCTGAACGAAGATATGAGTTGTGACAATGGAATAGTTAGTCTATTTTATAAAAAGAAGCTGAAGCTTCGCGAATTTTCTTGGTGAACCATGAAGGTGAAAATATGTAACTGATTTCGTTTTGCTGGATTTCTTGTGATCTGAGGGGATTTTCTTGTGAATAGTAAAACAAATAAACATTTTATAGTTCGCATATACATGCCTATCTATGATTTGTGGTGTTTTATTATAGTAAATTATTTTCTCACATAGGTATCAGCCGCGACAGTGCTCATAAGCGCCGTGCCACTGGTGGCAAACGCAAATCTCTCCGCAAGAAGCGTAAGTTCGAGTTGGGTCGTCCAGCTGCTAATACAAAGGTGAGGAAACAATCTAATCGTGCTTCTCGTAATTTTCTGGGTTCCTCTGATGATTGAATATGCTAAACTGTAGAGCGCGAGCGGCTTCTACGGGAGCTACTCAAATTTTTGATGAATGCATAATTATGTTCGGACTACTGATTACCTTAGATTATTATAATGTATATGCAAATATATGTTGTACATGCACTAAAGTTTTCCTTTTTTTTAGCTTGGTGCTCCACGCATCCACAAGGTACGAACACGAGGTGGTAACACAAAATTCCGTGCTCTGCGCTTGGAATTCGGCAATTTTGCATGGGCGTCAGAGGGTATAGCGCGTCGTACCCGTATTGCCGATGTTGTTTATAATGCATCAAACAACGAGCTGGTGCGTACCAAAACATTGGTAAAGAACACCATTATCGTAATTGATGCCACTCCTTTCCGTCAGTGGTATGAGTCGCACTATGTGCTGCCATTGGGACGTAAACGTAATCCTAAACACCAGAAGACCGAGGATGAAAATGATGTGCTAAATAAGAAACGTAGCGAGAAAGTTATGAAGAAGTATTTGGAACGTCAAAAGTTCGCAAAGGTTGAATCAGCGCTGGAAGATCAATTCATCTCTGGCCGTATCCTCGGTGAGTTTTATTTTTATTTATTGCATGTAAGGTACTGAACCAAACAAAATGATGTTAATCTCTTAAGCGATCCAACTACACTTTTGTATCAAACTTGTTCTAAGTGCGATACATGCCTGTTGGAAATGATTTAGCTTGTCATAGTTACTCTGATATTTCTTTTTCACATACGTTTTTAATCCTTTTAATAGTTCCGTTCACTAATGCCTTTATTTCTTTTTTTTTTAGCCTGCGTTTCATCCCGCCCAGGCCAATGCGGTCGTTGTGATGGTTACATTCTAGAGGGTAAAGAATTGGAATTTTATCTTAAGAAAATTAAGTCGAAGAAATAAAATATTCAAATACTGAATATGTTAATGATTATTAAACATATATAAAAATAAAACAATGCTGCGTTTTTTGTAACATTGGAATTAGTTTTGCTTTATTCTCCTTTACTGAAATATTTATTTTATTTATTTTTTTTTATTTTATTTATTTTATTTTTTGCAGAGAAGTAGAAGGCGCAAATGTTTAGTGGCAAAATTTTAACAGAATTTGCGTGCTCAACATATAGCTTTAATTAGTTATTCAGTAACAGTATCGTCATCAAGTGATTCCATAACCGTATCGCTAGTCCATGGAGCAACAATAAAGGAGAATGCATAACTGTGTAACCTAAATCAAACGCAAGTCGTCAATTTAACGCACGCACGCAAATTTTTCATATGCGTTGAACCGAAATTGACTTGCGTGCGTGTTCAGATAAAGAAATAGAAAAATACAGAAAATCAGAGAAAATCTTGTTATTTTGTGGAATATGTACCTAACGGACACGATATCAAAAGCAAGTGTCAATTTTTTTGCAAACAATCACCCACAATGCTTAATTTCAACTGTCACGCAAAACAAAAATTGGGCGTCGAATTTGCTTTTTACGCACGCCGTTCAATTTCGGTTACTCCCATACAAGTTGTATGGGCATGAGAAATTTTTGACAGTAAATTGACGGCGTGCGTTTGATTTAGGTTACACAGTAAGATCAGCTGACTTCTTCAATCTTCATAAACACACGAACACAAGCATTTTGTTTTTGTTGACATATGCCACACACACACGCACCCAAGGTTTATCGAAATAGAGGTTATATTACTTCCGTTTTAATGTGTGTGTTTTCTTTAAAAATGTCAATGTGAAAGAGAAGAGAAATGAATTTCAAAGTAAAATTTTTGCCAATTCGTTTTGTCTGACATTCACACTTTTTAGTATACATACACAATTCCAATCAGCTTATCTACTGCGATATCCTTCTTTAGATAATTCTTGCACGCACCCTAGCATTTCCATGGGGGCCGAATCTGTCAAATTCTTCTACATTCCTATTTGCATGACACTTCTGGCCCCAGTATGTAAGAAGGTATGTCGTCATGCGAAAACCTTTATTGTTGAATCATGCGCTAGTCGTAACGCTATCAGTAAGAGCCCGTGCACAATTGGCTTTGTCTGCTCCAACTTTGATAGAAAAAACCTTAAAGCAAAGCGAAATTTCAGATGCTTGCTACAATTAACACTTTGACAATTTCCACTTCACTTCTTTGCTTTAATTTATAAATCTGATTTTTGGTAAAATATTTGGGAAATTTGCTTTTTTCTGCTTATTCGAATGTTATTTTTTACCTTTCTCTGTTCACTTTTCACGAAATTGCGCGAAATCGCTAAAATAAGTGTAGTTATACAAACATACACACACACACACACACACAAGAGGAGATGTTTTTCAAAGTGTAAAAAAGTTGAGAGATGGCTAACTTTATACTTTGCTTTACTCGCTTCATCTCAATTGTGAACATGTCCCTTTGAAAAGCACATGCTGAACGAAACTGTCAAAGCAAAACTCTGAAGCAAAGCGAGGTAGAAGTCAATTGTGCACGGGCTCTAACAACCAAATGAATTTGATTTTGAGCCGTAACGCTAATCAGCTGAACGATTGTTTCTTTCAGTTGTTCCAAGGCAGATATATCAGGTAGGCGCAGGGGCGAATTCAGAAAATCCCCATGTATTTTGTTATTGTAAGGCACTCTGCACACGGAGCGTACTGCGTTAGACGCGTATTAGATACTACAGACGAAAGCTGTACGCTTTGATGTCGCGCACGTATATTTCAATTGAAGGCTGCACACGAGTCGTCAGCTTCATGCATTCGTCAAAGTATGCTGGCTACATGTCGCTTGGCGTAAAGCAGTGCTGGTAGCTAGGCGTACTACGCTTAGAAAACAGGAAGAAGAAGATGTTTGTTTACATTTTTCCACTTGGTGGAATTTATGAAAGCAGTACAATTTGTGTTAGCCATGGGTAATGGCGCAATTTTTTTGGCGCTGATACAATAACGCCAGCGCCAACCGTGGCGCCAACTCACGGTACTGGCGCAATAACACCTTTAGCGCAATTGTCATCGAATAATCGATAAATAACATTTTTTCGCTTGTTACTGTTTACCATCCCCGTTTTATTTCTTTTGGCGCAATTCTGCTTACATATACGAGGGCACAATTAAATTTAATTTTCATAATCATTTGGAAAACAATTCCGTATATATGTGAAAATATGCTGGAAATTAGAGTCACTTAGATCACTATCAAGCACACATAATTGTGACGTTTTCATACGTATACATATACTATGATGCTGTTATTGGCGTTGTGGTTGCGCCATTTTACACTAGCGCTATATTGGAGCTGGTGTTAGCGCACGAAATTGAGTCAGTGTTATATTGCAATAGCGCATCATTGAGTTGGCGCTACATTGAGTTGGCGCATTTCCCAAATCGGAGTTAGCGCAATAACACCAGGGTTGGTGTTAGCGCAATTGCGCCGCGCAGCGCAGTGTTACCCATGCCTAATTTGTGTAAAAAATCGGAAAAAATGAGTGTATAATGAAAGAAAATGGAAGACTCCGAAAAATTTTTAATCTTTTCTACTTAAAGCTTTGAAATTTAAAGCAAATACCGTATTATTAATTTGTTTGTTTGTTTTGTGCAGCGAAGTTTCATGTCACTTCGTGTGCAGATCTTGAGGCGTAGGGAAATCGACTACATGAAATGTCTGGTACGCGTCTATGACGATACGCCTCGTGTGCAGAGTGCCTAATTGGTAGAGTGTAATGTCAAAATGATATTTCGCCGTGGTTAAAATCTGAATTCGCTTGGGTCTCGCTCATTCCTATTGGCCATGATTATAATTCGCTTGGATTTTGACATTACACTACCTCTGGAAATAAAAAAAGTAGTTTCTGAATTCGCCCGTGCGCCTACCTCTAAGTTATTGTACCATGAGTTGTTCACTGTCATGACCCAATAAGGGCCAGTTTACGCACACAATTTTGACCGAGAATCGGGGCTGACACCGAATCAAAGTGCAGCCAATCTCTCACAGAGAGTAAAAATCGTAAAATGAGAGAACAAGTGTATTTGACCGCGTTGATTTTGATCATAGCTAATATGGGGCTAATAATAATCTGGGGCTAATAATATGGTCGTAGGGTCGTAGCAATCAAAAGAGAACACGCACTTAGCATTAGTAGAAAATATGATAATTTCGCAACCTATAAAACCGAAAGAAGAAGAGCGACTCTATTGCTATGGCCACCTTTATTGGGCTATGATCACTGTTCAGCTGTTTACTGTTACTGCACCAATAATCGACCAAATTAATACCGATACTGTTACTGTTATGGAAATAAAATTATTCGTTAAACTAATTTAAGCTTAAGAGGAGACGTACCGACAAAGAACCTTCTTTGCTTATACATTTACACACTCGTTGTGCTAATAGTTTAATTTGTGGAGAGTTTATTCGCGCCTTTATTCAGTTTTAGAGCGCTTTCACATTACTCGGTGCGGTATCGGATCGATATTTTTGGTTTTTACCGAAAGTATACCGAAACCTTACCGACCACATGTATTTCAATTGGCACTTTCACATTAGTGTTGCATACATGAAATCGGAGCGGATTAATTTCGGTATACCGCAGCGCGGTAAGACCGGTCAGTAAAATTTGAGGAATTACTGCATACATTTTTGCGGCGTAATAAAAGAAGAAGAACAAAGTCAGTAAAAAACTCGTTTCGCCTATAAATGTAGCAAGTTATAATGTCTTCGTCTTCGCTAGAAGACATTATTGTTATTATTGAGTGATTTGTTGAAGTTAAAAATTTTGTTTTGCAAATTTCGATGTTTGTTTTCCTATTTTCTGCCGATAACGCACTGAAAGTATTCCCACAAGTATGAAAAACACAGCAACTCGGAATCGTTTCGGCAAGCTGGAAATACCGAGCAAAAAATGTCGATCCGATGTCGTACCGAATAATGTGAAAAGGCCCTTATATAGGGTTCCAACCATGATGAAATAATAAAATGGTGGACGCAGCAGAGGACGGCTATTTTGTTTTTGGAATAGTAAGCTGTCAAATTATCGTGTTTTGTTTTGATTTTGCCCTCTTGCACGTGTTATTCGTGGAAATAGCTTGTGTGTTCGCTTGTATGTTTGCTGGCGTTTTTTCTGTTTTTGACATTTTTATCTACGGCCGTTCAACGGTAATCGCCTATTCTCTTTTAGCCGCTACGACCATATAGAATTATTGGATCATGGTTCCAACGATACCATTAAGGTATCGATACTTGTATTCGCTTCTAGAATCGCCACAAAGTATCCGTACTCGATGAGAAGCATCGATACCTACTTGGTATGGAAAATCGTTAAACAGCCTTATGCCGCCCATAAACCATACAATTTATCGTAATACACCGTCGTACGATAAATCGCATGCTTCGCCACAAACGTTCCAACTTCTACGTCGATTTACCGTCAAACATCATTTTTACCAACGCCTTGAAGAGTAAACAACAAGCCAATGCATACGGATTTTACATGTAATAATTAAAAAATGCTAATTTTTATGTTATAAAAATCAGGGTTTGAAATTACTTTCAACTTTTGTTTTCATTTACTTTGAATTTCATTTTCATTTCAAAATTAAAAAATGAACAGCGCAACAAAAGTAAAAAAAATAAAAAAATCTACTGGTAACTTTGCAGCCTTCAATTTCCAAAAAATACTGTCGACTGTTGCTGTACTGTGGAAATTTTTACAGCACAGTAAAACAACAACAAATGCAAACATAATTTTTTTTTACAGGAATTTTGTTGTTTTTTTTTTATGTGAACACAATCGAAATTATAAGGTAAAAAAAAAAGAAATTTCAAAAAGCCGTACTGAAAATTGAAATTTTTGTTTATCTGTCTTTTGCTGTTAACTGAACTGTTTGAAATTACACAGCAAAGCAACAGCACAGAGAAACAAAAAAAAAAAAATGATTCGAATGCTCTCTGCTTCGAATGTAGATATTTTCAAAGGAAATCAAAATTTAAAAGTTCTAAAAAATAATGACAACTTTCGCAGAACAGGAGCAGCTTATTTTTTGAGACTGTTGCTGTTTTGCTGGCAGTTTTTCAAACCCTGATTAAAATACATATACATATAAGTTAACTGTTCACATTTTTCGCACTTAATATTGCACATGTGGCAATATTTTTGTAGAAATTTATTAAATTTTGCCATTTTTATTTCTTATTTCCAACGCGATGCGCGCGATGTTTTACTTCAGCGAGAAAAAAATTATGAAGTTTGTCAAACATATCCACTAACCTTCCAATTTGTTGTACAACGCGACAAAATATCAAAATCGTTTGATCTTCATCCAACTTGCAGTCAAACTTGTACAACAAGCCCACTAACCTGACGATTTGTTGTACAACGAGGCCAGTTCGTACGATAAATTGCATGATTAGTGGGCTGCATTGTTCTGAAGCGGCTACTTAATTTACCGCTAAAAATCAGGAGCTTTGAACACAACTTTCGTATTATTCTAACAGGAAAATTAAGGTACTACCTCAATAGACATGTAAATGGTAAATTGTAGCTTAATTTTACTGTACAATAGCCGTGTTTTTATTCAAGCGCATATACATATGCGCTTAAATATGGATTTCTAAGCGCACATCTCTATCCGCGCTTATTTGTCCATACAAAATTTAAGCGCAGATGTATATGCGCTTGAATAAAAACGCGGCTAATAATACGAAAATGGTGTTTAAAATTCCTAATTTTTTTTACCGGTAAATTATGTAAACGCGCCAGAACAAGGCTATAAAAAGAAACATTTTAATAAATTCTTTTACTTCATATATTTAATTTCCACAATGCTTCACTACTCTTGAGCACCGTTTGCATGAAGCTAACACATTTATCTCATCAAAATAAGACCACACCTCTGAAGCCTTGCGATTCTTTTTTTTTATTTTATTAAAGAGTGTCTTTTGTTTTTCTTGCCAATACGAATGTTAAATTTGAAATGCTCCGCGATGCCCCCAAAGCAGAGGTTGAATTTAACTGTTAACATTTAAAATATTTTTGTTTTTCTCAGACAAAAAACAAAAAAAAACAGAAAAATAAAAATTTCGGTCTCAACAAAAAAAATTTAATTTATTTAATTTAACGAGCACAGGCCCAGGTTATATTTTATTTTTTATTTTTTAGAAACTAGAAAAAAACTTTTATGTATGTAACTACAGCTGTTTCACCTTAGATCCCTCTAAGACTCATCAGGTTACTTTTGCTTCGAGTCTTGGCAGAAGCAAAAGTAACCTGATGAGTCTTAGAGGGATCTAAGGTGAAACAGCTGTAGTTACATCCATGCTTAAAAAGTTTTTTTCTAGTTTCTAAAAAAAAAAAAAAAAATTTAAATTCAGATTTTTTTGTACATATTTCGGTAACAAAAATATTTTATTTTTCAAAATAAATCTCACATGTTGAGAAATATAAAAACACTTATTTGAAAAATCTTCATTGAATGTATGTAGATATGTATATATATTTTTTTATTTCTTGCTCAAATTTTTTCTGTTGAAAATAAATATCAGTGAATAACAGAAAAATTCAAGAAATAAGGTTTTCTCAGAAAAAAATAATTATTTTTTTTGTCTTTGGATTTTTGTTTTTCAAAGATTGTTAGAGTTTTTGTCTAAGATTTTTTGTTATTTTCAAAACCTTTGAAATTGTTAACAATTATTTTCAATGTCTGCCCAAAGTATCGATATTTATTGGTATCGGCGAAATATCGGAGTGAAAAAGCATCGAGTAAAAAGTACTCGGTTTTGTAACAAAAGTATCGTATATTTACTCGTGCTCGGTGATATCTTTGGAACCCTTGTTTTATATGCAATACACCGATGCCACCAATTCCGTACAACCGCTATATATTTTCAAAATTTTCATATCGAATTTTAATTTAGGAATTAAAAAAAAAAACAATAAAAATTAATTTAAAAAAAAACTTTCAGTGACTTTGCTGGGACTCGAACCAACGACCCCTAGCATTTTCTATACTAAAAATTATTAAATAAGATGTTGGTGTGACCACAACAAAGCACCAATGAGATGAATCTGGCGAGTTTTTTTTGATCGAATTATCAATTGTAATTAAATTTGCGAAATTTTGAACATTAAAAATATGTTGTCCATAAAAGTAATTTCTTGTCCATTTGTGATCATCAACCCATCAAACATCAATATACAAAATCCAAACCGCCGTCGGCATTTCACATTTAGTTACTGACATGTCACCTTGTTGATGACCAACAATCAATCATCATCAACCATTAAATACAATTTATTCATATCGCTAGCTTAGAGTGCAAATTGTGTAAGTCCTTTTTTCAAACTTTGTAGGAGAGACGAAAAAAAAAAACAAAAAAATTTCTAAATGAAAAAAAAAATTTCTGTTCATGTAAATATTTTGGACTTACACAATTTTCTTCGCTTTTTGGACTTACACAATTTGCTTATCACTGAATAGCAACGAGTAGAAATATGACAAGTATCACAGACTTGTTTATCGTTGTGCGTATTTGATTTTTCTAGCGTTCTACATAAAAATACACTTTTTCTAAAAAATGGACTTACACAGTTTACACTCTAAGCTAGCGATTATCACCCTTTTTTGATAATTGCGCCAAAAAAGGTGATAACTACAAATAATTGCGCAAATTATCTGGTGGCTCACCAATGGTGAGTCACCATTCTTCCTTCATGGTGTATATCGTATTACGTATACGTAAATTTACGTTCTTTGGTGTATATAGCATACACTTTCTCTCCTCCAGTATTGCCTCTAAAATTTTTTAAAAAGTGGCCGAAAAAAGGAAAAAAGTAGCCCCCAAATTTTTTTTTAGCTAGAAACAAATTTTTATATATTTTTGTGATTTATTTAAAGCTTAAAGCAATTCACAAGTTAAGGAACATTGTTTTACTAAAACCAAGTAAAATTATAGCTAACATATATTTAATTCAAGTGTATATATAATATAAATAAGTTATAATTTAATGGATTTAAAATTTAGTTCTCAGATATTTGACAACCAAGTTTTCTTCCGGTATCCAAGAATATAAATCATTTCCATTAGTTAAATTGGGCGCTGAGATCATTGAATTGCACGTATCAATTTCGTAAGCGGTTTGTAACCTCGGTATATATTAAATAGTGAAAGTTTTGAAAATAATATTTTTGCTGATGCACTTCTATGTGGCAGCGTTAATATATTTGCAACAAATTCACAACAACTTCTCAATTAAATTGTTTTTCATATTCCCCACGCTGTGCCAAAACTCTTCTATTTCGGTTTGTTCAAACAATTTTCTTGCATTTTAAAAATTTATACTCCTAAATAACTCTTTCGGGATTTTCCGTCGCAGTGGAGAGTTGCCAATGAAAAATGAAAAGGTAACAAAGAGGCTTTTTTATATTTAAGAAAAAAAAAAACAAAAAAAAATTTATTGATTATAGCAGGGCTGCTCAACGCTCTCGTATTGAAAGTACAAATCTCAATACATCTACAAATTTTGTATATGCACTGAAAAATTTTTTTTCTCATTTAAATTTTTTTATCAATTCCAATAAAATATTATTTTAGAATTTAGTTTCAAATAGTAGTATCACATACATACAAATTTTTTTAATTTTTTATATGAAAATTTTTTGAATACAAATTTTTTACAGTGCTTTCATTTTTCGAATTTTTTTTTCATTACACATTTGTTATTGAAAATTTCGATTTCTTACGGCAGTGCTCGAGCTCCTATACAAAGTGCTTTTGCTCTGCACATTCAATATGAATCATAGGCACATACATATAAATTTTTTTTGATATCTGAGTGCTTATGGGAGTGCACAGAAAATTTTATTTTCATATTTCAAGTGCAAATATGTATCTGTGCCTATGATTCGGAACAAAACAAAAACAATTGTGCTTTGAGTGCCTATGAGGTGAGCAGCCCTGGATTATAGCTTTGAAAGTAAAAAAGGACCAAAAGTGGCCTGAATTTTTAAAAAGGTTAAAATATTGCATATTTTCAAAAAATTGGGTTTCGGTGGCCGGGCCCTTAAAGAGGTTCAAATAGCCACTTTAGTGGCCCCAGCGGCAATGATGATGTGGTGATCACCTATTTTTGATGTGATAGACATATCAGTCGCTTTTTCTTTTTGGTGCGGGATTGTTCAATTTTTATGTGCAGTGTGAAATATTTACATATGTATATATTTTTATGTATTTAAAAACGTCGCGCGTCTATACTAAAAATTATTAAATAAAATGTTGGTGTGTACCCAACAACCGGTAAGTGTGTAATTCATCAGCAATTTTCAGCAGCAAAGTATGTTCTATTCCCTTCTTATACAATATACGTTCCTTGCGTAAACGATGGGAGTTTGCGGGTGTACTAAGTTGCACGTATGTATGTATATATTATTGTATTTATGTGCGAGGAAAGGATTGTTGCATTGAATATAGCTAGTGCATAGTTATGCAGTTACATATGTATATTCCTCACAAAGATCTAGAGTCGTACATACATAAGTTAGGAGAGAGTTGGGTGTGTTTTTTCTTTTTCAGCGAGTTGTATTGGTGCTTTGCGCACGCGCTTCTAAACAAATGTACACAGCCATTTGTATGTTTTTGTTTTGCATTGAATTTGTATGATATATGGCTTAAAATTTGCCATTTGACCATAACGAGCATTTGTCACAAGTATTATTGCTACTGATTGTTGTGTGCTTGGGTGTGAGGTCCCAAAAACGCGTATAATTGGAATTTGGCGGTTACATTCCAGCATTTATGTTTGTAGTTACATATGTTTGTGTAGGTACATACATATGTATGTATACATATTGGTCTACCTTTGTTGAAAATAAGCCTAGAAGATTAACTTCTCTGAAATGTGTTTTTATGAGCATTTGAGCACATTCCTATAGTTGGAACCTCAATTACTTTTCCACACCCATATGCATGTATGTAGGTGTGTATGTACTACGTATGTACATCACATTTTCTGACTTCTTCCTTTTTTCTGGGATGGGCAACGCTTTTATGATTTCCAAAAGAGTTTCTGAACTTCTATTCCTTTTACATACTTCTCTACTACAATTTATCGCACAACGCATGATTGACTGTGAACTAATGAACCATTTGACTATTAATCACTTCAATCAATTGTTATACTCAGCTGTACTAGTACACAGAGTATTATAGTTTTAATCACATAACGGTGGATTGTAACAGAATGAAATAATCGAGATAGATATAGACTTATATATATCAAAATGATCAGGGTGAAAAGAGAAATCGATTGAGCCATGTCCGTCCGTCCGTCCGTCCGTCCGTCCGTCCGTCCGTCCGTCCGTCTGTCCGTCCGTCCGTCCGTCCGTCCGTCTGTAAACACTCTAACTCGCGCAAAAATTGAGATATTTTGATGAAATTTGGAACGCAAGTTGGTATCGAGACTGGGACGGTTGGTATTGAAAATGGGCGAAATCGGACCATGACCACGCCCACTTTTCCTATATAGAAAAAATCGGAAATTTGGTATCTCAGCCACTAATATAGCTAGAGTTTTAAAATTTTACCCACGTATTGAGCTCGGGCCCTTATGAAGAAATTTGATGAAGTTTTGGAAAATGGGCGGTGCCACGCCCACTTATTAAGGGTCAAACATTGAAAGTTTTATATGTCATAACTCAGAAACCGTTGAAGATATATCGATGAAATTTGGTACGCGTAATTTGCTTACATAGACAAATGTTTTGACGAAAAATTATCAAAATCGGTTTACGGCCACGCCCACTTTTATATATGTGTATTATAAAGTGACCTAATAAAACCATTTTAAGCGATATCTCTGTCAAATATAAAGATCTATCATTGAAATTTTGTCGCATGAGTCCAACTATGGACATAAAACAAAAAACACAAAAATTTTGGAATATGGGCGGTGCCACGCCCACTTATTAAGGGGCAGACATTGAAAGTTTTATGAGTCATAACTCAGAAACCGTTGAAGATATATCGATGAAATTCGGTACGCGTAATATAATTACTTAGTCAAATGTTTTGGCGAAAAATTATCAAAATCGGTTGACGGCCACGCCCACTTTTATATATAGGAAATATAAGGGGGCCTAATAAAAACATTTTAAGCGATATCTCTGTCAAATATAAAGATCAATCACTGAGATTTTGTGGCAGGAGTCCAACTATGGACATAAAACAAAAACTACAAAAATTTTGGAAAATGGGCGGTGCCACGCCCACTTATTAAGGAGCGAATATTGAAAGTTTAATAAGCCATAACTCAGAAACCGTTAAAGATATATCGATGAAATCTGGTACGCGTGATATATTTACTTAGCCAAATGTGTGGACGAAAAATTACCAAAATCGGTTGACGACCGCGCCCACTTTTATATATGTGTATTATAAAGTGACCTAATAAAACCATTTTAAGCGATATCTATGTGAAATATAAAGATAATTCATTGAAATTTTGTGACATGAGTTTTACAATAGACCGGAAACAAAAAATAAAAAAGTTTGGAAAATGGGCGTGGCACCGCCTCTTTTTAGACAAAGGGATATATGAGATTTCTTAGCCTTTAACTCGACAAATAATTGAGATATTATGACGAAACTTGGTTTATACACTTTTATAACATGTGTTAATAGACACGCAAAAATGTATTGAAATCGGTTTATGACCACGCCTACTTTTTAACAAAGATATTTCTGGAACACCCTTTTGGAATTTGTAACGTGAAGTCTTTGTAACTAAAAGTCATAGAGGGATGAAATTTTGCACTAACAATAATATTTGTATGCTTATTTGGATGATTGATATAAATTTTGAAAATGGGCGTGGCTGCGCCCTGTTTATGCAGCACTCGTTTCATATAAAATACACCCTATATCGAACAAACGCAAACAAACAATGAAAGCATACAGCTGAGTATCTAATGTTCGATTGCACTCGAACTTAGGCTTCCTTACTTGTTTTCGTATGCAATTTACGATGATTCTGGACAGTGTGATGAGTTGCAGAAGAGGTGGATAACGGGGACGTTTGCGTTTAAAGAGGCAATTTATGGAATTTCAGTTACGGCCATTTAATTGTACATACATGCATACATATGTATGTACTTATGCCATCTCCATCACTATATCCTTTTTGTTTGTTTGTAATTCATTACGCATTTCCGCACGTTTCTCATAGCATGCATTCTTCTAATGAGTTAAATTTATACATACATATGTATGTATACAGATATGTACATATGTAGGTACTGTATTTTTGTATGCTCATCTACAACTAAAGGCAATTCAAAATTGATTTTCGGTTCGATAACATGAACATAAAGCATAAAAACGTAAAATGTGGCAACGTTGTGTCAGCCACTTTCTCAAGACTAGCGACGCCACTCAGCTCCTCGTTGTGGTTTAAAGGTATTACCTACGTTGCTTTTTCAAAAGCTTATTAAAACAAAACTCTTCTCAACAGTAAATCACAACTTTATTTTAAAAAATGCAGAGAACTTATAAAGTAGAAGGCGCAAACCAGGAATTTGCGTGCTCAACATAAAGCTTAAATTAGTTATGCTGTAACAGTATCGTCATAAAACAGCTGATCAACCAACCTTATGGGAAACAATGTATTTGATTAGTGATTCCATAACCGTATCGCTAGTCGTAACGCTATCGGTAACAACCAAATGAATTTGGTTTTGAGCCGTAACGCTAATCAGCTGATCAATTGTTTCTTTCCGTTGTTCACTGCCATGACCCCATAAGGGTCAGTTTACGCACACAATTTTGACCGAGAATCGGAGCTGACACCGAATAAAAGTGCAGCCAATCTCTCACAGAGAGTAAAAATCGTAAAATGACAGAAAAAGTGTATTTGACCGCGTTGATTTTGATCTTAGCCTAAACTGGGGCTAATAATATGGTCGTAGGGTCGTAGCAATCAAAAGAGAACACGCACTTAGCATTAGTAGAAAATATGATAATTTCGCAACCTATAAAACCGAAAGAAGAAGAGTGACTCTATTGCTATGGCCACCTTTATTGGGCTATGATCACTGTTCAGCTGTTTACTGTTACTGCACCAATAATCGACCAAATTAATACCGATGCTGTTACTGTTATGGAAATAAAGTTAACGCATAACTAATTGAACCCTAAGGTATTGATACTTGTATTCGCTTCTAGTATCGCCACAAATTATCCGTACTCGAGTATGTACACTCTTAGAAATTTTCGTGTAATTTTGCATACAAAAAGGTAGGTTACTTTTTTCCTACCTTATTATGCGCAAAATCGCACACTGAAAAATTCAACAGATAAGCTGTTTAAATTTAAACAATAAAAGTGTAAATCCTACACAAACAAGCTTTAAATCTAAACACTAATCGAGTAATAAATTGTAATTTCGCATATAAGTTAAACAAAATTACCAATTCACTATGTAATTTTACCCCACTCAATTGTAATTTCGCGCACGAGATTTGAAATTACAATTTCCTTTAATCCAAAATGCGTGTAAAATCGCATGATATGCTCACTTTTGCTGAAAAGTGCGTAAATTTCGTTTAGAACTGTAAATTACACACTTGTAGTGTAAATCTACGAAAAAAAATGTAATTTTCAACTAAAAATTACATATATTTTGGTAGCATATTTACACGCAGTTTTTAGAGTGTAACGGATGAGAAGCATCGATACCTCCTTGGTATCGAAAATCGTTAAGCAGCCTTATTCTGAAGCGGCTACTTAATTTACCGCTAAAAATCAGGAGCTTTGAACACAATTTTCGTATTATTCTAACGGGAAAATTAAGGTACTTCCTCAATAGACATGTAAATGGTAAATTATAGCTTAATTTTACTGTTGCAATAATACGAAAATGGTGTTTAAAGTTCCTTTTTTTTTTACCGGTACATTTTGTAAACGCGCCAGAACAAGGCTATAAAAAGAAACATTTTAATAAATTCTTTTGCTTCATATATTTAACTAGTAAACCTGGCCACGCGTTGCTGTGGCTTTCAATTACACTGTGCGACAATTTGAGGGTGGAAGACCACTTATTGCCACACTTGAGAATTTTTTTGGTTGCCATTTTAAAAATTTGCCTTCCCCTTAAAATTGGCAGAATGTAAATGGGCTGTAAGCCCATAGAATTTTATTAATAAAATGTAAAATGCAGCATATACCTACATATGTAGTTACTGGTTATTTTTATTTCCTGTGGACCTAGATTTTTTATACAAAGATTTAGTCAGAGGAGCCCCATAATGAAGTTTTACGCCGAATAATTTTCTAGAATATGTTAGCCTTAAAGCGACCTCCAAAAGGCCATTTATCGCACTCCTCTCTCTCTTTCTACCTTACTTTCTAGTCCTCTTTATCTTCCCTTTCATATGACACCTCAAATTTAAAAATCGAACAAACTATAGCATAAAACTAAATTTTTGAACAGATGATAACCCTTTTTGTAAAAATAATAATAAATTACTCATTTTGACGCAAGGCTCTTTCATATGACACCTCAAATCTAAATCAAACAAACTATAGCGTAAAATTGAAATTTTGAACAGTTGGCAACCCTTTTTTTTAAAAATTATAATAAATTACTTATTTTCAAGCAAACCCCTTTCATATGACACCTCAAATTTAAAAATCAAACTATAGCGTAAAACTGAATTTTTGAACAGGTGGCAACCCTTTTTGTAAAAATTTTAATAAATTACTCATTTTCAGCTCAAGCCCTTTCATATGGTGTCTGAAATTTAAAAATCAATTAAACTATACAGAATAATTAAATTTTTAAACAGGTGGCAACTCTTTTCAGAAATATTAAACGTTCCTGCACATCTACAGGTCAAACCCATTCATTTGATACCCGATTTTCGAAAATCGGTATAATGGTGTAAAAGTTATGGTGCGTACAAAAAATTGCTTAGCGTAATATATATAAAGATTTCCACAATGCTTCACTCTCTTCAGCACCGTTTGCATGAAGCCAATACATTTATCTCATCAAAATAAGACCACACCTCTGAAGCCTTGCAATTATTTGTTTTTATATATTAAGGCTGTGTGCCAATCGGTAGAAAAAATGAAATTTTGACATAAGGGAGTAAAATTTTGGCAGTATTCGTGGTGAGTTCTAGTGTCATAATTTTACCTAGCTCAATGGGCTAGGTAAAATTTTGACATTATGTAATTACATACACATACAAGTAACACAAATATTTGAAAACAAAATAACATGAGATGATTACATGAATACATTTCTTCTGTTTCCATCAATATTGCCATCAACAATTACATTCATTTTACGTTTTAAAATTGTATCGTTGTCCGTTTTCGCCCAAAAGTTTATCTTTGTATCTGTCAAAATTTTCTATTCCGTTTGGCACAGCAAAATTGTGTTTTTTTATCTCAACATGGTAAAATTTTCTACCTCATTTTCCTATAGAGAAAAATGTTGCCGATTGGCACACAGCCTAATAAAGAGTGTGTCTTTTGTTTTTCATGCTTCGCGATGCCCCCAAAGTATCGCAAAGTATCGATACTTATTGGTATCGGCGAAATATCGGAGTGAAAAAGCATCGAGTAAAAAAGTACTCGGTTTTGTAACAAAAGTATCGAATATTTACTTGTGCTCGGTGGTGTCGTTGGAACCCTTGTTTTATATGCAATACATCGATGCCACCAATTCCGTACAACCGCTATATATTTTCAAGATTTTCATATCGAATTTTAATTTAGGAATTAAAAAAAAACAATAAAAATTAATTTAAAAAAACTTTCAGTGACTTTACTGGGACTCGAACCAACGACTCCTAGCATTTTCTATACTAAAAATTATTAAATAAGATGTTGGTGTGACCACAACAAAGCACCAATGAGATGAAACTGGCGAGTTTTTTTTTGATCGAATTATCAATTGTAATTAAATTTGCGAAATTTTGAACATATAAAAATATGTTGTCCATAAAAGCAATTTCTTGTCCATTTGTGATCATCAACCCATCAAACATCAATATACAAAATCCAAACCGCCGTCGGCATTTCACATTTATTTACTGACATGTCACCTTTTTGATGACCAACAATCAATCATCATCAACCATCAAATACAATTTATTCATATATCACCCTTTTTTGATAATTGCGCCAAAAAAGGTGATAACTACAAATAATTGCGCCAATTATCTGGTGGCTCACCAATGGTGAGTCGCCATTCTTCCTTCATGGTGTATATCGTATTACGTATTACGTAAATTTACGTTCTTTGGTGTATATATCATACACCTTCTCTCCTCCAGTATTGCCTCTAAACTTTTTTTAAAAAGTGGCCGAAAAAAGGAAAAAAGTGGCCCCCAAATTTTTTTTTAGCTAGAAACAAATCTATATATATAAAAATGGTGTAAAAAATGTTACTAACCTCATCAGATGAGAACGGCTGGGCCGATTCTGTAAAATTTTTTGTCAGTTGTTCGTATTCTCGAGGAGATGGTTCGTACGGAAGAAAATTTTGGAAAATCTCTCCGGAAAAGTCCGAAAATTGGAAAAATCGGTGAGTATGTGTGTATGTGTGCATCTGTGGATGTGTGTCCTTTATAAACTCCCAAAGTAACCATCCGTTCTTTATGAAATATTCACAGTAGATTCATGTGGTGTTAGTGCACATAGTAGGATAGAGAATTTCGAAAAAAAGGAAGCTTCTCGGAATACAGGCCTAAATGAAGACCCAGATCGATCCAGCAAGTCTTCGACCAATATTGGTATCAAATGAAAGGTGTTGAACAAGCCTTCAACATAAAGTTATTTTCATTGCGATACCTAGGCCGGGTTCCCATATATGGGTTAAAACGTGGGACCGAGTGACCCTGGAAAGTTTCTGGGCAATATTGGTAGCAAATTAAAAGCGTTGAGCAGGCTTCCACATACAGCTATTGTCATTGTGATTTCTAAGGCTGTTTCCCAGAGATGGCTAAAGTAGTGGGCCCGGATGGTGATCGATGGTCCCAGTAAGATAAAGGTAGGTAGCTATAGGGATAGGGGTAGGGATAGGGATAGATATAGGGATAAGGATAAGGATAGGGATAGGGATGGGGATAGGGATAGGGATAGGGATGGGGATAGGGATAGGGATAGGGATAGGGAAAGGGATAGGGATAGGGATAGGGATAGGGATAGGGATAGGGATAGGGATAGGGATAGGGATAGGGATAGGGATAGGGATAGGGATAGGGATAGGGATAGGGATAGGGATTCGGATACGGATAGGGATAGGGATGGGGATAGGGATATGGATAGGGATAGGGATAGTGATAGGGATAGGGATAGGGATAGAGATAGAGATAGAGATAGAGATAGAGATAGAGATAGAGACAGAGATAGAGATAGAGATAGAGATAGAGATAGAGATAGAGATAGAGATAGAGATAGAGATAGAGATAGAGATAGAGATAGAGATAGAGATAGAGATAGAGATAGAGATAGAGATAAATATAGAGATAGAGATAGAGATAGAGATAGAGATAGAGATAGAGATAGATATAGAGATAGAGATAGAGATAGAGATAGAGATAGAGATAGAGATAGAGATAGAGATAGAGATAGAGACAGAGATAGAGATAGAGATAGAGATAGAGATAGAGATAGAGATAGAGACAGAGATAGAGATAGAGATAGAGATAGAGATAGAGATAGAGATAGAGATAGAGATAGATATAGAGATAGAGATAGAGATAGAGATAGAGATAGAGATAGAGATAGAGATAGAGACAGAGATAGAGATAGAGATAGAGATAGAGATAGATATAGAGATAGAGATAGAGATAGAGATAGAGACAGAGATAGAGATAGAGATAGAGATAGAGATAGGGATAGGGATAGGGATATGGAAAGGGTAGGGATAGAGATAGAGATAGAGATAGGGATAGGGATAAGGATAAGGATAAGGATAAGGATAAGGATAAGGATAAGGATAAGGATAAGGATAAGGATAAGGATAAGGATAAGGATAAGGATAAGGATAAGGATAAGGATAAGGATAAGGATAGGGATAGGGATAGGGATAGGGATGGTGATAGGGATAAAGATTGAGATTGAGATTAAGATTGAGACCGAAATAGAGATAATGATTGAGATAGAGATAGGGATCGGGGGAAGTAGGTTTGTCGCGGCGAATATAACTATAACTTTTATTCAGAGAATAGACAATTTTTTGTTATCATTATGTAGTCATTAAGATGGACTCTAAGATAATGGTTAGCAATACGGTAATCAAAGACTTTTCTTTAGGCTTCATGGGAATAAATTTTAGCAGAACAACGTCTGCCGGGTCAGCTAGTTTTTATATATTTTTCTGATTTATTTAAAGCTTAAAGCAATTCACAAGTTAAGGAACATTGTTTTACAAAAACCAAGTAAAATTATAGCTAACATATATTTAATTCAAGTGTATATCGTCGTACCATACGAAAACTAACATCAGATTTTTTGTGGCTGACGAAAAGTAAAAAGTTCAAGTTTTGGCCGACGAAAAGTAATAAAATCGAGTTTTGGCTGACGAAAAGTAATAAAATCCACTTTTGGCTGACGAAAACTATCAATTTCGTTTAAACAACAACAATTTTAATGTAAAAACAGTATATAATTACTGATACTTTTCGTATTATATTATAGCTTTGAAAGTAAAAAAGGACCAAAAGTGGCCTGAAAAATATTTCACACTGCACATAAAAAGGTTAAAATATTGCATATTTTCAAAAAGTTGGGTTTCGGTGGCCGGGCCCTTAAAGAGGTTCAAATAGCCACTTTAGTGGCCCCACCGGCAATGCTGATGTGGTGATCACCTATTTTTGATGTGATAGACATATCAGTCGCTTTTTCTTTTTGGTGCGGGATTGTTCAATTTTTATGTGCAGTGTGAAATATTTACATATGTATATATTTTTATGTATTTAAAAACGTCGCGCGTCTATACTAAAAATTATTAAATAAAATGTTGGTGTGTACCCAACAACCGGTAAGTGTGTAATTCATCAGCAATTTTCAGCAGCAAAGTATGTTCTATTCCCTTCTTATACAATATATGTTCCTTGCGTAAACGATGGGAGTTTGCGGGTGTACTAAGTTGCACGTATGTATGTATATATTATTGTATTTATGTGCGAGGAAAGGATTGTTGCATTGAATATAGCTAGTGCATAGTTATGCAGTTACATATATTCCTCACAAAGATCTAGAGTCGTACATACATAAGTTAGGAGAGAGTTGGGTGTGTTTTTTCTTTTTCAGCGAGTTGTATTGGTGCTTTGCGCACGCAATTCTAAACAAATGTACACAGCCATTTGTATGTTTATACTCAGCTGTACTAGTACACAGAGTATTATAGTTTTAATCACATAACGGTGGATTGTAACAGAATGAAATAATCGAGATAGATATAGACTTATAATATAATAATAATACATTGGCGCCAGGGCCGCCGAGAGAAAATCCGGGCCCGGGGTCAAAATAACTACGGGCCCCCATACTAAATGAACAAATTCTCAAAATCAAAATTCAATGAATATATAGTCACGAACTTTATTTTATCTATACATTAATACAGATCAACTAAATATGTTTACATAGAAATATATGTACATATTAGGGTGGGTCAAATGTATTGTTCAAAAGGCACATCCAGTTTCCGAATCCATGGGTCATACTGAGTAATATTGTCCATGGGACCATAGCACTATGGTTCAAAATTCAGTTTTTGAGGAATAAAATAGTTACAGTTAAGATATCGGTCTAAAACTTTTCAGAGGCATTAAACTAAATTTCTGTCGCTAACATACTTTAATCATGAAAATTGCTATAGAGCTAAATGATATTAAACCACTCTCACGCATAAAAGTGGGGGTTATCGAAAAAGGGGCGTGGCACTTCCCATACACACTTAATTTTTTAAGCTGAATATCTCTAAAAGGATTTAAGGCAGGTACCTGGAAATTGGTACAGAGCTATATGATATCAAACCAATTTTTGCGCATAAAAGTGTGGGTTATCGGAAAAGGGGGCGTGGCACCTGCCATATGATCTTAATTATTCAAACTGATTATCTCAAAACCATTCCCACGCATAAAAGGGAGGGTTATCGGAAAAGGGAGCGTGGCACCTCCCATACAAACTTAATTTTTCAAGCTGAATATCTATAAAAGCGTTTAAGGTTGGGACCTGAAAATTGATCAGGAGATTAACGATATCAATAGAATGCTTATGAAAAAAACAGTAGTAAATAGTAGTTCTAGGAAAAGGGAGCGTGGCACCTCCCATGCGTTCTTAATTGTGGTCAAAGTGGTATTGTATTAGCTCTTGAATCTACCGGAATTGCGGCAACACTGTTGGAAGGTGGAAGAACGGCACATTCAGCATTACAGCTTCCATTAAACTTGCAAATTTACGAAAGTCCTGTTTGCAATATTTCAAAGCAATCGGCAATGACACAAGTTTCAAAAAACTGTAAATTAATCATTTGGGATGAGTGCACAATGGCCCACAAATGATAATTAGAAGCACTCGACCGAACATTGAGAGATTTGCGCAATAATGATCGTTGCTTTGGAGGAGTGATGATATTGCTGGCGGGCGACTTCAGACAAACACTACCCCTGATTCCAAAATCAACAGCGGCGGATGAGATAAACGCATGTCTGAAGTCATCGGAGGTTTGTTAAAACCATTTCATTGACCATCAACATGCGAGTTTTGCTGCAACACGATAGCGCTGCAGACGCTTTTTCAAAAGAGCTGCTGCGAATCGGCAATGGACAAGTTCCGATAGATCCTTGCAGTGGATTAATATCGATTCCAACTGAGATTTGCCAATTCGCTTCAAGTGGGGATGAACTAATTAGCAGTGTATATCCAAATATCGCTCAAAATTATGGTAACTACGAATGGTTAGCCGCACGCGCAATTTTAGCAGCACAAAATATTGATGTCAATGACTTGAATTGGACGATTCAAAATCAAATTCCGGGAGATATGCGTTCTTATAAATCTATTGATCGCATTGAAAATTAAGACGAAGTAGTAAATTACCCAGTGGAGTTATTAAACTCTCTGGATTTGCCTGCAATGCCTCATCATCATTTGCGTCTCAAAGTTGGATCTGTTGTTATTATGCTACGGAATCTTAATGCGCCCAAACTGTGCAATGGTAAACGACTGATTGTTACAAAGCTAATGGACAATTTAATAGTGGCAAGCATTTTGAAAGGCTCGTTCAAGGGAGAAGAATGCTTACTTCCCCGGTTTCCCTTACCTTCAACAGATGTGACCTTCCAATTTAAATAACCTAGAAATGCCATGCTTTTCACATGGTCAGCTCTATGTGGCGTGTTCCCGTGTTGGAAAACCGTCCTCGCTATTTATTTACGCTCCAGGACAGAAAACTAAAAATGTTGTGTATCGTGCAGCCTTAAACTGAATACTAAAATTATATATTTTTGAAGTTGTATGCACAATGAAGTAGTGAAAACTCGTTTTAATTTAATAATACCGGTGCAGTAACAATTTTTGAAATGAAATTAGTAAAAAAAATCTATTTTAGGCAGAACGAAGTTTGCCGTGTCAGATAGTTATGTATAAATATAATTCGCACATTACTTACTCACTTCCGATTTAAAGAGATTACATACTTATAATGGCCGTATTGTTTTAAGATCGATCTTCCTTATGTTTTAAGTAGTGTTTTCCTTAAAAATTACTTCCTGTTCCTAGAAAATAGGAACATATTTTTCAAAAATGGGCGGCCTATCGCCCACTTATGGAAGGACAAATCTATAGACGAAATTTGGTGTACGTGATATACTTGATAAGGCAAACGTTCGGAAGAAAACTTGCCATATGACGACGCTCACTTTTATGTACATACATACAAATGGGCGTGACAGCACAAACCACACCGATTGCACCACGTATATTTTGTTATTTGTTGCGCAAGGGTCCAGCCAGTACGCAATAAATGCAATACAAATTTATTGGCTGTCCAATTTTCAAGCTTCACTGAATTCTGTTGCAACTTCGTTTCGTTTTTGTTGGAGGATATTCGTATATTTTTGCTTTAACAACCAGCAGGTTTATTATGCGATACATGCAAGTACATACCTATGTATATGGGTATATGTATATTTATTCCAACTCGAGCTTGGCTGTCTGAACTTAATGTCTGGCTGTGTGTTTTCTGCGTATTTGCCCATTTAAGTGGACAACATTTTAACGTTAATTTAAACATAATTAAAGCGTATGCTCGCTGAGTTTTCATATCATATTATGGTGGAAATGAACATACGAACATGCAAGTACATAATAAGTACATATACTTATATATAGTATATTTATTTCAACTAGAAGGGCTCATGTATGTATGTATATATATGTACGTAATCATCTGGCTGAGGACCTTTTATATACATATGTATGTACAACTAAGCTACTAATTTATGGTAAGACCCAGTAAGAATAGTAAGGATTCGGTTAGCAAAGCTTGGGAATATCGAAGTTTCATTTAATTGTGTTTGCTAGATTGAATTCGACATTTGTTGATATTAATGAGGCTGAAGAATTTTCATTATATAGGTACTTGAACTAAATATGACTCATTTTATATAAAGCTCGTTGCGGTTATCAGTACTCAAATGTCCTAATATGGTTGCTCCTCGTGGGAATCACATACTTATGAGAAAGTTACTGGTGGGTTATTGCTCATATGCACATACATATATATTTTTGTTTCTGCAATGTTCCCATTTCGCGTAGAAAACTATAATTATAAGTAAACATACATATATATATATATACAACTTCATTTGGAGTGTTTCGCTTTATATTCACTTGTGTTTATCTGTTGTGCTCATTATTGCGTAACCTTTTTAGTTAGGTACCTACGTTTATTAGAAATCTTTTCGTTGTGGCATTTCCCATGTGTTGGCCATAATTATGTCTCTAAGTTCCTCATACCCCTTTCAGGATTTACCGTCACGCTTCTCGTTGTGTTGTTGTTGTTCTTGTTATTTGTATCATTTAATATGACAATTTGTTAGGTTGTTTGTTCCTTACATCGGCGCCGTCGCTGTCGTAATTTCCTCTTTTGCTCTTGAGATCGCGTTGAGTGCAATAAATTTGTCTTAACTTTTTAATTACAGTTGGGAATGTGTTTCATATGAGTTTTAACTACTGTTGGTTTCTTCATTATTTGTAGCATACGTAGGTACGTAGGAGTATATCTAAATACATATGTATATTTGTTTTGGTTTGCTTAGAATTTCTACAATTAGTCTGCAATAGTTGTCGTAACGTATGACCATCTGTATTCTGACTTTTACATTATTTTTTTTATTGATGCAGCTATGTGTATGCACTTCGTTATTGAGTTAAACTTTCTTTTAAAACGAGCATTAAATTTTTGTAATAGGTCTCATAGACTTTAAATAGGTCTCATAGCGGCTTTTACAATAAAAAAAACCCTTTCAGAAGTTCCTATATCATTGCAGAACAGGCGTGTTCAAGCCTAAAGTGAAAAATAACAAGCTCTTAATAGCAACCAAAATAAACAGAAAAATTAAATTCAATTTATAGCTCGTTCAGCGAAAATTTCGCATTCACAATTGCACACACTTGCCGCTCAATTCTTTCAAATACATGTACATACATACATGTGTAGCTATTCAATAGTTGAGCTTACATAGATTAACGCTTCGCAGTGCCATGCTGCCATAGCGCATTGCTTGTTGCATGCCACAATAAATGCCACAGTTTCAATTAAGCAATTTTACCGCATCGAACGTTCAACGCTATTATGGACATAGTCATACATACATACCTAAATGTGTACAGTTAAAAGCAACAACAACAAATTCAAACATTGGCCGAAAAAACTGTTAGAATCTGGCTTAGTGGAAACAATTTCATATAACAAGAGATAGGCATAATTTACCGCTAAAAGCCGAAATGCAAATTCAAACAACAGGATATTCGCACATAGCCAAACAGGATGTATGTACATGTAAATCCAAAGTAGCCATTGCATACGTATGTATTTAAGTGTGTTTGTGTGTGAGTACAAAAATTTAGCATAATACACGGGAATAATTACAATTACGCATAGAAAATGTGTGTACTTATTCAAACACTTGGAATAATTACGTATATGCTTTGCATATTTACTGACTACTAGAGTGCTTCCTACTGTCGAAACTCGACAGTTTTTCTAGATGTTTTCTTATAACATAGGTGCAACTATAGTTTTTGTATAATTATTTGTTGTTATTGCCACTGTTACTATTCCGTAGTTGTTCCTGTTGATGCTGCTCCTTTTGTTGCTACTGTCACTGCTACTATTTTGTTGTTGTTGTTGTTGGTGTTGTTGTCGTTACTCGTCTTCCAAATTTTCCTACCTACTTCTTTCTTTCTATTTCTGCTCTTTTCTTTCCTCAATTTCTTTCCTACTTATTCTTTCTTAACCTTCTTATTTCCTGCCTTTATGTTTTTGTTGTAGTGCTTTTGCTACCTTTTTACGTTTCTACTTCTTTGAAACTACACACCACATCCAGCCAAACATGTTCAGAATTGCACGGTAAGTTTGGTGAAAACGCACAATGTCAGCTACATATGCTTGCGCATTGAGACAGCTCTGTTGTGTGCAAAAGCATAAAACAACAACCACACGGCAATATTCCAACGATGATTATGGACGCATTTTACAACCAATTTTCATGAAAATTGGCGCAGTTCTATTTGAGAGCAATTTCGGTTCAGTAGTTTCGACGGAGAAGATGGAACAAAATTTATGTTAGCGTATTAATAATATAGATACCTATGACTATATACCTTTTTATGTACATATGTATGTATATGCACATACATATTTAATATGTAAATTGTTTTGGTGTCGATTATAAATACTCTGGATTCTGGTAAAATTGTTTAAGTATGAAATCATAAAAGAGTGATTCAAAAAGTTTAGATGGTAATAATGCCAAGCCCGACTTAAAATATCAACTGATTTTCTAGGCCCATTTTCTTCATATACTATATTGGCAATGATCCTTGATCAACGATGCGCCACATAAACGATCATGAATAAGGAACAAAAAAAAATAATAATCTAACCATTCAAAGTGCGAAATATGTTTGAAACACGCTTTTTATTATAAATACATATGTACATACATACATACATAGAATGCAAAAATCTGTGTACGTTTATTGAAACATATTGTTTTTGTCTATTTTACAGTGTTCAGTTTATTGTTTTATATAAATGAGATGCTTTCCGCTTACGCCTGAAATAATTAACTAAATATGGCATTATTATTATAAAATCTGACATTTTAATATATGTAAATACACATATGTATGTGTACATACATATTATATATATGTACATAGTGTATAAATAAATAATTAATGATGACTATCAAAAAAGTGCACAAGTCATTGTAGTTTTGGAATAAAATTAAAGCTAATAAATACCTGCAGATGCATGTGCATCAACAATTCTCACAGCTAGTAATAAAATCAAAATATTAAATACACAAAGGTGTATGTAAACATATGCTAGGTCATTCAAAGGATAATCACTTAATTTATAGAACAAAATATGCAATGAATACTGATTTACTTATTACTTTCGGTTTGGATTCAAATTATGATTGTATGTAAATCATGTACACTTATCCACATGCACATATACATATATATGTACTCCCAAGTTGAGATTCACTAAAATATGTTAAGTGAAAAAAAAAGAATTCTTCTAATTGAAGCCTAAATTAATTTGTTACATACAAATATAAATATATGTACATATGTATGTATATACATACATACATAAATACAAAATATGTAGACACCCAATAAACACAACGGATTCGCCTCGAATGCGCGTCGGATTCGCTTACTCTGATTATATTATCGCGGCAATAGTTCGCGGCGATAGATCGGCGAATCCGAATTCGTAGGCATGTCACCTATCACTAGCGATTCGAGAATTTGTTCATTCTCGGATCGCTGGCGATTCGAATTTTTTATCATTAGCGATTCAAGAATTTTTAATTTCTCTGATCGTTGGCGATTCGAGATTTTTTTAAAATGACGTTTCGAAAAATTAAAAGTTCAGAGTTTGGTTTACTGGCAATGGGTTAAATCCGAGTTCAGGTATAAATGTAAAATTTCAGAACTATAATGATTTTTTAGTGCAAAACAACTTAAAAAAAATAGAAAAAAATGATATCGCGAAAATCCATTTTCTCGAACTTGTCGCGCACTCGAGGCGAGTCCGAGAAATAACGTTCGCGAAAATATGCTTTCTCGAACTCGCCTCGAATTCGCCGCGATATCATCCTCGCGTCTGTGTTTATTGGGCATTTACGGATTATCTTCTTCTTCTTGATTGGCGCTTAACCGTCTAGACGATTCTGGCCGAGTCCAACAGAGCGCGCCAATTGCTTCTGTTTCGTGCAGCATGGCGCCACTTGGGAACACCTAGGGAGGCAGCATCGCTGTCCACCTGATTTTCCCAACGCAGTGGAGGTCTCCCTTTTCTTTTGCGTTCAGCGGGTTTCGATAGAAATGCTTTCTTAGCCGGAGCGCCTTCGTCCATTCTCACGACATGACCTGCCCAACGCAGCCGCTGGATCTTTATTCGCTGAACAATGTCGATGTCTGTGTAAAGCTCGTACAGCTCATCGTTAAATCTCCGTCGATACTCGCCCACGCCAACGCGCAAAGGTCCATAAATCTTACGAAGAACTTTTCTCTCGAATACTCCAAGTGCCATCTCATCTGATTTTGAAATTGTCCATGCTTCTGCGCCGTACATGAGGACTGGAACGATGAGCGTCCTGTAGAGTGTGATTTTTGTTTGTCGAGAGAGGACTTTACTTTTCAGTTGCCTACTTAGTCCGAAGTAGCATTTATTGGCAAGCGTGATTCTTCGTTGGATCTCCGTGCTGACATCATTCTTGGTGTTAATGCTGGTTCCCAGATAGACGAAGTCCTTAACAGTTTCGAATTTGTAGCTATCAACATTGACGTGGCTGCCAAGGCGTGCTGTTTCTTTGTGTGATGACAGGAGGTACTTCGTCTTGTCCTCGTTGACCGCCAAACCCATTTTCTTAGCCTCTTTATCCAGCTTGGAGAAGGCAGAACATACGGCGCGCGTGTTAGTGCCAATGATGTCGATGTCATCGGCGTACGCCAGCAGTTGCACACTCTTGTGATATAAGATGCTTCCTGTATGGTTAAGTTCTGCAGCTCGTATTATCTTTTCCAGCATCAAATTGAAGAAGTCGCACGAAAGAGAGTCACCTTGTCTGAAACCTCGTTTGGTCTCGAACGGCTCGGAGAGGTCCTTCCCAATTCTGACGGAGCTGGTGGTGTTAGTCAATGTCATTTGGCATAGCCGTATAAGTTTAGCAGGGAAACCAAATTCAGACATTGCGGCATACAGGCAATTCCTATTCGTGCTATCAAAAGCGGCTTTAAAATCGACAAAGAGATGGTGTGTGTCGGATCCTTTTTCATGGGTTTTTTCCAATATTTGTCGTATTGTGAAGATCTGGTCGATGGTAGATTTACCAGGTCTAAAGCCACACTGATAAGGTCCAATCAGATTGTTGACGATAGGCTTCAGTCTTTCGCACAATACACTTGCTAAGACCTTATATGCGATATTCAGGAGGCTTATCCCACGATAATTGGCGCGTACTGTGGAGTCTCCTTTTTTGTGGATTGGGCAGAGCACACTTAAGTTCCAATCGTCGGGCATGCGCTCGTCCGACCATATTCTGCATAGGAGTTGATGCATGCTCCTTATCAACTCTTCGCCACCATGTTTGAATAGCTCGGCTGGCAAGCCGTCAGCGCCCGGGGCCTTGTTATTCTTAAGCCTAGATACTGCTATTCGCACTTCGTCATGATCAGGTGGTGGAACATGCCTACCATCATCTGCTATTGGGGATTCGGGTCGTACATCTTCTCCTTCCGCACTTTCACTGTTGCCATTATCTAGCAAGGAGGAGAAGTGATCCCTCCACAACTTAAGTATGCTCTGGACATCAGTTACCAGATCACCGTTATCATTCCGGCAGGAATTTGCCCCGGTCTTGAAACCTTCAGTCATCCGCCTGATTTTTTGGTAGAATTTTCGAGCATCGTTCCTACCCGCCAGCATCTCAAGCTCTTCACACTCGCGCCTTTCAGCCTCCCTTTTCTTCTTTCGAAAAAGGCGCCTCTCTTCCTTCTTCGCCGTTCGATAACGCTCCCATACGCTTCGCGTTGCGCCCGCACACAATGTAGCCCTGTAGGCGGCGTTCTTTCTTTCCGAGGCATCGCGACATTCCTTGTCGTACCAGGTGTTCTTGTGGGCTCGCTTGTATCCTATAGATTCCTCAGCGGCGATACGAAGTGAACGAGCGATGTGTTCCCATTCCTCAGATACATCGTTTGGTGAAGGGTTGCTCTCAGAGAGCAGGAGTGAGAGCCGAGTGGTGTATTGATTGGCTGTCTGCGTCATGTGCAGCCTTTCGACTTCAAACTTTCCTTGCTGTCCTGCTGGCACATTCTTTGCTGCACAGAGGCGGGTGCGTACCTTGGCTGCTACAAGATAGTGGTCGGAGTCGACATTGGGACCACGGATTGTGCGCACATCTAGGATGCTGGAGCTGTGTCTGCCGTCGATCATGACGTGATCAATTTGATTTCGCGTTTTTCGATCAGGAGACAGCCATGTGGCTTGGTGTATTTTTTTGTGCTGGAATCTGGTACTGCTAATGACCATGTTTCGTGACCCGGCGAAGTCGATCAGCCTCGTCCCATTGGGACTGGTTACGTCGTGGAGACTGAATTTTCCGACTGTGCTGCCAAAGATACCTTCCTTACCCACCCTGGCATTAAAATCGCCAAGCACAATCTTAATGTCGTGACGGGGGCAGCGGTCGTAGGCATGCTCTAACTGCTCATAGAAAGTGTCTTTGATCGCATCGTCCTTCTCTTCCGTCGGGGCGTGGGCGCAGATAAGAGATATGTTGAAAAATCTCGCTTTGATGCGGATGGTGGCTAGACGCTCGTTCACTGGCGTGAACGACAGTACTCGGCGGCTGAGTCTCTTTCCCACCGCAAAACCAACACCAAATATACGCTCCTCTGCATGGCCACTGTAATATATATCGCAAGGCCCACATTTCTTCTTGCCTTGCCCCTTCCACCGCATCTCTTGTATGGCGGTGATGTCAGCTTTCACTCTTTCGAGGACATCAACCAGCTGGGCAGAGGCACCTTCCCAATTAAGGGTCCGGACGTTCCAGGTGCTTACCCTCAAATCATAGTCCTTTAAACGTTTGCCGTGGTTGTCATCAGAAAGGGGTGGTCTCATCCGAGGCTTTGTTGTTGTTTTCATTGGATAGGATTTTTACGTGGTGGGTCCCAAGCCCGACGCACAACCCGCCCTGCGGGAGTTGTATATTGTTACACGTTTATATAGCGAGCCGCTTGCTCCAAGACAGACGCCCGCTCGCAGCCGCACCTTCTGGTGAACAGACGCTGCAGTTATTCCCCTCAACAAACCCTTAAACCGAATATGTCGGAGTGGCCTTGTCGAGTTGTCGCCTTCTCACTTTAGTTCACCACCAAACGGGTGTTCGGTGGCTATCCAGAGGACACTGCGCGGAAGTCGTGAGCTGCTTGCTCCGCATGCAAAAGAATCGCTCTGGCCACCCCCAGGTGGATGGCAGTCAGAAGCTTTCCCCACTTACGTGGACTTTTACACACGAAGCCATCCTCCTCCGGATTATCAAATTATCATAAAGCACTTTGGATTGTGTGGCAATTGCATTGAATGGAGTGGAATGGTAAATTAGATAGGCCAGCGAATGCATACATACATAAATCAAAACGCATCAGCGGCATTTGCAACTTTTTTGTATACAAAAAGAAAATAAAATATCTGTAGTTCACTTGCAGGTGAAATCGAAATACATATTTCTGCATATTTGCAAACATAAATATGTACGTAAATATCAATGGATTTATGTATGTATGTATATTTGTGCAAGCGTTAAACACGTACGTAAGAATTTCGTTACCATTCGTTAACATATTGTTCCAATCACTTTTGTTGTGCATCTAAATGCATGAAATGTATGAATGTGTGAGTGTAATAAATCTTTTGTTGGTAAATACGTAGTAGCTAATATGCTATCGCCAAGGCATTTTCATTATCAAAGCGTGAACGCAATTTACATTTTTGTTTTACCCTCGATATATGTATTTGAATGTTGGGGATGCGCTGAAAGCTGAGTTGCATTTTGTATATTATACGTGCATTGTTCGATGTGATATAGCCAGAAGGAAATATTAGTCGATTCGAGGCGATTTAGGAAGCGAAAGTTATTTCTATTTTACATTTTATGATATCTGGTCTAATATGAGATTGAATTTTTTGAATGGTTGGTAAAAAGCGTTAAATCTGTATGTTACCTATTTATGTTTCTCATCTAATGGATTTTTAAAACTAATTATAGCTACGAAATTCGCAAATCAGTTTAATGCCCAATATAAGTTTTTATAAATACTTAAAATTAATCCAGTTCTCAATTGCACCTTCCTATTGACAATTTCTTTCGGCCGTTTGTGCAGCATATTGACAAATGTTGCAGTTTCTCTGTATTTTATTGCCTATTTGAGTGCACAACCACCCTGCAGTAAAAATCCGCAATGAATCCTTAATGAATCACTGATGCAATTCACCTATGACGAGGAGGCATCAGTGAATACTTTCATATAAAGACTGATGAATTTTTCATATAAATGGTTTGCTTTCCTCAGAAAAAAAAACAAGAACAAATAAAAATATACTGAGTTATGACGACAGTGATGAATTTTCAACAAAGAATCATCACTGATCCCTCAGCTGTGAAACAAATTTACTGCAGGGCAATGTCTGATGTACATACATACCTACCTACCTACATACATACATACATATGTGCGCATTTTGAATGTGGCACATTCCCGTGTGCAGTTATTTTGGGCACTAAAGGTTTACCCATAAATTTTCCATCGTCTATGCATGGTTGACAACCGTAAACACAATGTGGTCCATTAATAGCAACAACAACAGTAAAAACAACAGCAGCAACAATAATCTTTGCTATGTAACGTTAGTAGAAAGCAATGCTTGTCCACGTCCACGTCCAGTCTAGGCAAATGCGTATTATTCTCCGTTTTTCAGACCCCACCCACTTTATTATTCCGCCCGTTCGTTGTTGTTGTTATCGTAGTGGTTATCTTCTTGTATATAATTATGTTCAAATTATCAAATGTCGCCGTTGTAATAGTTATAATTATCGTTATAGTCCGCATTGCTATTGTTCCTGTGGCCTGAATTGCGGCAATAAAACATTACATATAATACATAGCCAGGTACGACCCAGCAGTATTTATCAGCTGGAAAACAGTACATATTTCCTACTGAATATTCAGTAGAGATGTAGTTCTAAAATCTGAACTTTCTCTTTCGTTTTTATATAAAGGTGGCGTCGAAAATCAACTACCTGAAAATTGCAGAACGAGAAGGGAGAGTTTCTGTATGAAAAAAGGCCTGAATACGCAGGGAGAACTTCCATAGCATATATTTCAATACACCTGATGGCTTCACTTCGTGTTCAGTTATTTTTTCAGCAATGAATTTTGAACTCAGTTTCAGGTTATTTTTCATACTGAATATTCTACTGAATATGCACCTCCTTACCTCAAATACTGCTGGGGAGTATAAACAACAGACATACATATGTATGTACGAATGAATATTGTAATATTAACAACAATACCAATAACAGGTGAATGTTTCCTGCTTCAGGTGCAAACTTACATACATATACATATGTATATGCCTCGCTACAAATACATATGTATGTGTACATATGTAAGCGCATGTGTTTGGATATACATATGTATGTATTTGTAGGTGCAACTACATTTAACAAACCTCATATTCCCTCAATGCAACAATGATTTACTTAATGAATTTACGGAATTTATTAGTTTAATTAAATTTTGTTAATTCAATTACCAGTTGTCGCTCTGACACATCCGACAATCCGACTGTTTATTGTACCTTTATACATATGCATGTACATATTTACATTTGCATATGCGCTTCTATATGTGTATAGTGTGAATTGCTTGCTGTTGAAGCTGATGTAATTCTCCTTGCAATTAATTTAGTAATGTGGAAATTTTGATTCGGTTGGTCCTGTTCAAATTGTTTTAAATACTCAACAATATATATATATGAACTTATATACATAATTGTACATACATACGATCGTGGAAAAAAAACTAAAAAATATGACCAAATTTATATTTATGCTTACAAAAATAAAAAAAATTTCACTTTGCGTACATATTTTGATTGACAAACTCAAAGGATGTGATTACAATTTAAATACACTGGCGCGTTTATAACTCTGTCGAGTTTTATGGCAGATTTTTTCTCCCAATTTGAGGCTTGATCCTTAACTTTTGTCTTTCCCACAAATTGGGTGGACCTACAGTTTTATGCGGCTCCGCACGGCGAATGCATTTTTTGTGAGAAGCTTTTTCATGACTAGAGCTAGGATAATAGGTGAAAATCAAACGCCTAAAATTATGCTACGTAATGTTTGTGAGCACATCCAGTGGCAAGTTTAAGGGTGGGGTGCCTTCGGGTCGAAGCCCCCCGTTAATGCAATTGGATTATGTGCCTACTAGGATGCCAGAAAAATAAATTATTAAGGTTTTTTATGGGTTGCACGTGAAAAATTGCCGCTGTGGTGCAGTGGGTAGAGTGCTCGCCTGCTATGCCAGAGGTCTCGGGTTCAAACCACGGTCCGAGCCAAACAAAATTTTCTAATTAGTAAAAATCCAATTATTGGGTTTTTTAAGAGCAGCGGTCACCTCTTGGCAGTGGGCGGCATACCCTCCGAGAGTATTTCTGCCATGAAAAAGCTTCTCACAAAAAATGCATTCGCCGTTCGGAGCCGGCATAAAACTGTAGGTCCACCCAATTAGTAGGAAAAACAAAAAGGAGCACACCTCGAATTGGGAGAGAAGCTCGGCCATAAAACTCGTCAGAGTTATAATAGCGCCATTGTATTATATATTATATTATTACGTGAAAAATTGCAAAGAAAGCTACAATAAATAAATATAATAATAAAGAATAATAATAAATAAAGTACAATAAATAAATAATAAATAAATATATAATTATAAAGAATAAAGAAAAAAAAAAAATTAAAAATTTGTAGTGACTCGCTTAAATTTGAGATAAAATCTTCGCACGTGAAGGAAAAAGAATTACAGTTTCAAACCAAATATATTTTGAATGAAAATGAGCGAAGTGCATATTAGCAAATGGAATATATAATACAGCTTTTTAATTTGTAGTGGTCTGACTTTAAACATTTGCATATGTTGGGTAAAAAAAACTTGATTTGAAATTTCCTATTTTTTATGACCATTTCAGTGTTTACATTTTTCCAATTGGATACTCGGCATAATTCCATAGCTGTAAAAATGCAAATTTCTCTCGTGGTAGAGACGGTTTTGCATTTTTGTTTATGAGTTATTAGAACATGAACTATGTCATAATTTACTTACTTTTTTACTCAAAAAGAATTTTGCACAAACTTTTTAACTTTAATATATTTGGTTTCTGGTATAGATTTTTTTATGTAACAAATTGAAATGATTAAAGACTAGAGCTCTAGATACCCGGGTATCGAACAAATCGAATTGATCGTTTTTGTTTGAAGCCCGTTTTTTGTTCAAATGCCCGTACAAACATTCGAGCATTCGAGCTTACAAACAAAAAAATGTGTATCGAAAAAACAAAAATAAAAACAACTACATATGAAGAAGAAAAAAAATAATAAACAAAAGAAAAAAACAAACTTCAAAATGCCCGAATTGTTCAAACGCCCGTACAAACATACGGGTAATAAACAAACAAACGACTGTTCGAGCATTTGAACAACAATTGTTCGGGCTACTCGAAAATATTCAAAAAAAAATCTGGAGCTCTATTAAAAACACATAAGTAAATATATTTTACGAATAAAAGCACTTTCTATTCTTCTATTTCATCACACACCAATGTAAATATGTTTATTTATACTGCAAATTTGTGTAACATGATTAAGAACTTTTCTAATGAAATCTTCACCCACCATACCAATATAGTACCCCTTTATATTTAAATTGTAATCCCGCCACTGAAAACAAACAAAATTTACAATACGTAGCATATTTTGAGGCGCTTGATTTCACCTATTTTTCCGAGCTCTATTCATGGCAGAAATACACTCGAAGGGTATGCCTTCCACATTAAAATGAACCTCTAATTGCAAATACATTATACCCTAGGAAGATGTGCATATGGTCGCTTAAAGTGCAAAACCGCGTATCGACCAAGTACAACCCGCGTGAGTGACATTTTTGTCAAAAATGAGATTTCCCCAAAAACACATTCCTGGGGTCCGCCCTCATCAATTCATTAAAGGATTTTGACGCGTTGTGCCAATGTTAAAATTCTTGGTTTGGAAAATTGAAAGAAAGTGTTATCAAATTTACAAAATTAAAATTTCTTTTTCTATATCAAATTTCAACACATTCTTCATTTTCTATCAACGCCTAGAGTTATGCAACACGAACTGCTAACATTATCTAAGTCGCCTTAAGGAATTTCCTTTTAGCAAACTCATTTTTTATTTGGTTTTTTTTTTGTTTAAGTAAAAAAGTGGAAGACATAAACGACTGCAATAAAAGACGTAAATATTCCTTGAAAGCCCAACAAAAGCGGCAGAGATAAAGTACACAAGTATACAAGTTGTTGTTGTAACAATAAAAGAAAGTGAGCAAACATGAGCTATCGCACTGCCGAAGGCTAACAAATTTAGCTGTGTAATTACCAATGTTGGAAGCTTGGCTACTGGAATTGCTGAAGTGTACAAGTGTACCATTGCAAACGCAATGCCAAATGATTTGGCAAGGCAGATGAGGCGGCCTATGGTGGTAGGAATGATAAGTTTTGGGTGGAAGGGATGGGCGTTACAAGGCGAAGCTGTCCTGAATAAGCAAAATTTTACTCATCTTTTCCGTTGATTTAAATTAACAAAGATTTGTGAAAGGTGAAACGGAAAAAGAAAGATGTGACGAGGAAGCAAAAAGGAATCTTCCAGTTGCAGGCTTGTGTACGTCTATCATATTAAGCGTATCTATTGTGTGAGATAAGCGGCATACACACACATGAGTAGGTACTCTGAAAAAAAAACGTTGTAAATACAAATACTTTTGCAGTTAAATGAACAACTTTCCGCAGTTGAAATGTGCCCAACAACGCTCCGTTGTTGTTTCAAAGATGCGAGCGTTTTTGATTCAAATACTTTTCGTATTTAAGTTAACAACGGAAACTGTTGAATGAAATACTTTTACATTTAAGTTAACAGTTTTTGGTTTTGAATTAACAGAAAAAAATTTTAGTCCAAAAGCGAGCACTGTTGATTCAAATACTTTTCGTATTTAAGCTAACAACTTTTGCTTTTGAATTAACCGCAAAAGTTTTTGGTCGAAAAACGGGCACCATTGAAGCAAATACTTACGCATTTAAGTTAACCTCAAGAAAATTGTAAAAATAATATTTTTTTTAATATAATAGATATTGTTTTATTTTATTTTTTTATACATATAATATATGTATGTATGTTTACTTTTCGAGCCCTAACCGCCATAAAGTGTATCCAACAAAATTATCGATTTTAGCGTTTTTAATCACTCCCACAATTCCATAGACTTAGGGCCGGTTTCACCACCTCCGGTTAAGCACTTAACCAGAGATTTTTGCCCGGTGAACCAATTTATTTGACAGCTCGCCTTACAATTTACGTCAAACTAACCAGCGATTAAATTAACCGCAGATTGTGAAACCGGCCATAAATAAATTCCAAGGCTGGTTACCAACTGTATGAAAAGAAAATAAAAAAAAACCTCCTGTAAAATTTAATTTTTGTTGGATACACTTTTTGGCGGTTAGGGCTCTATATGTAGTAATATTAAGCCCTACTCAAACAGAAGCGATACGATACAGCCCACATATGAAAAATCGTATCGCGTCATGCACAATTGCATATGTGGACTGTATCGTATCGCGTCTGTTTGTGGGGACCTTTAATAGTAAGGCCCGCCGTCACCAAACGAACTTTAGTCATTCATCCATTCACCATTTCCAAACGCATCAGTACATCTGCAGACAACTCTCACGACATCAAAAAAACTGAGTTTATGAATAGATATTAGTATGTATGTATATTACTTTCTTTATTTTATTTTAAAATTGAAACAAATTGAAAGAATTTGAAAAATTTTGTTTATTTTTTCTTTCAAATCCTTATTTCTTTTTACTTAAAAAATGTTTAACAGCAAGCAAGTTTTTGAGTCAACAACGCACGTCTTTGAATTAACTACGGAAATTTGTTGAATCAAAAACTTTGCCGTTAAAACAAATACTTTTGCTGTTGAATCAAATACGGAGATTCAACAGCGGAAAGTTGTTGATTTAACTACGGGTATTTTTTTCAGAGTAAATATCACACATTTTTTCGACGTTCTGGTTCGTTTGATATTAATATAATATAATACAATGGCGCTATTATAACTCTGACGAGTTTTATGGCCGAGCTTCTCTCCCAATTCGAGATGTGCTCCTTTTTTGTTTTTCCTACTAATTGGGTGGACCTACAGTTTTATGCCGGCTCCGAACGGCTAATGCATTTTTTGTGAGAAGCTTTTTTCATGGCAGAAATACTCTTGGAGGGTATGCCGCCCACTGCCGAGAGGTGACCGCTGCTCTTAAAAAACCCAATAATTGGATTTTTACTAATTAGAAAAAAATTTTTTTTTTTGGTGTTTGTTTGGACTGGGTTTTGAACCCGAGACCTCTGGCATAGCAGACGAGCACTCTACCCACTGCACCACAGCGGCCACTTTTCGTTTGATATTGCTCTTGAATAATTTTACGCAATTGCCCGTAAGCATTGCTGCCACCGAATGGGAACGTCTACTCTCAACGAATATACGTATGTACGTTTGCAGACATAAGTATGCACATGCAAATATACTCTAATAAACCTGTTTTATATCATGTGTTACTGATTGCAGTTGATGATGCCGACGGGGTGAGCATTTAAAATTTGGTGGTAAGTGAGAAAGCAAAATGTGCGTATGCGGTACGTGTACGTACATACATACTTATTATGGGTACCCCAGAGAGACGCTTTGCAAAGTCGATGTACCTAGTTAGCGTTAATGCGACTGCATGATGATCGTAAAATTAGTACGATTTCAAGCGTTAAAAATTTTAGACTAACGAAAGAGGTCAAATGCAAAATTAGAATGTGTGTTTCTGTTTATGTATGTATGTGTGTATGCATTTACATCTGTATTGCTATATGTATTTATGTCCAAATCAGCAGAACCTCATCCCATCCCAAGTCATTGCTCGCTTGGTATCTGCACCAACCACCACAATCAAATCAGCGTTTCCTTCTACACATTTCAGCAATTATTTTTCGCCTTTATGACGAAAAGATAATTTCCATTTACCGGTTTACAACTACCGCAACAAGGCTTAAGTAGCGCAAAAAGCAATAAAGTGTGGCAAGTTATCTCAGTCGGTATTTGAGGGCGCATAGTTTGGTGCTCTAAATGAATTGCTTGTGGCCGTTTATTATACATATAAGTATTTTTGCCTACGAGAGTATGCGGCGTTTAAAAAGTAGTAAAAAAGTAATAACAATTTATATCAATAGCCGGAAGCGAGTTTTTAGTTAGTTATTTTGAATTTCATATAAACATACATACATAGCTGCATATATGTACATCTGTATACTTAGGTTTGGTCCTGTACTCAGTGTGGATTTTACCTGTTTAGATTTTGAGCTTAGTTTTGTAATACATTTTTGTACTTTGAACCTTTTTTCTTCTTTTGGCTGTCTACGCTAGACTACGAGTGTACGTATGTATGCATAGTAATCCAAAGGCTGGGGCGCATGAGCAACATTATTTTCGATTTTTGAAAAATCAACGGAACTTCTAAGAGACTTGAAACTGACTTATACTTAAATAGGAAAGAGATCTCTGAGCTACTCAAATAAATTCCTAGAAATTCGCTAAGAAGTATTTAAACAATCGAATTTTTGAGGCACAGTCCTGCATTTAGCTATATACGTGTGACAGCAAATTTCGACCTTGTTTCAGAAAAAAGTTCACAAACATCAAGTTTAAACTTACACTACCCACAGAAATAAACAAAACAAAAGTTTTTTTTTATTCCCATTCATTAACACGTTGCCTGCCGGTGTATCACCGGTGACAACGAAAAACCACCCCAGGTGCCAATGTGTCACCGACGATATATGCCTAGAATTTAATTAAAATATTCTGACTACGTTTGCAGTATTTACCATTGGAAAATATATGTACATATACTTATAGTATCTATATATTAATAGGCTAACATTTTTTCCATACAAACAATTGCCAGGCTGTTTTGCATATTTAACATACTCATATCCACATAATATTGATATGGATGTGTTCGTATGAGTCAGGAGCAGTGCATAGGCATATAATTTTTTCTATAAATTATTTAATTTGTTTATAATTAATAAATAAAGTTTTTAGTTAAGAGAAATAGATATTGTAAACGTGTTTACAAATATCGTAAACACAGTTGAAGAGTCGCTTTAATTTAAAAGCGCTCTCTACTTTATATGCATTGGCCCAATTTACGCTGAGATCAAAATTAACGCGGGCCAAATATCTCCTATTGCTTTTCCATTAAAGCGAAAAATGAGAGAGAGGGCGGGAGAGCACACTGACTAATTTTAACTGATTAATTTTAATTGGAAAACTTATTTTTTTATTTACAAAGGTAGAGTGTAATGTCAAAATCAAAGCGAATTCACATCATGGCCAATAGGAATGGACCAGCCCCAAGCGAATTCAGATTTTAACCACGGCGAAATATCATTTTGACATTACACTCTACCAATTACAATAACAAAATATATGGGAAATTTCTGAATTCGCCACCGGGCCCACCTTCCTAGATCTGCCTTGATTTTGACCATGATTTCGCGTCGGAGTGTGATCAAAAGGGCAAATCAGTGTTGCGGTACAACTCGAATTTGGAAAGTGTTGCTTATCTCCGCGAAAAGGAATAATTTTTGTACCAATACAAAGTTGAAAAAATAATTTCATGGTCGAATTTCGAGCACCGGCGATACTAGTGTAAATAATTCATTAATCCGACTCCAAAGGCTGGGGCGTATGAGTAACAAAATTTGGACAACTTCAAATCTTAATTGTAATAAATCATCCATACATACATATGTACATACATATAATATCAGTATGCAATTATCGAAAGCTGTAAATTAATAGATTTTCACTACTTTTCTCTTTTCCGATGCCACACAACGCAATAAAGTTTTTGAATATTAATGCATTTTCGTTCGTAGAGTACCGAGAGATAAATTTACATCAGAGCATCTACCTACATACATACATATGTATATTAAATTAACTTTAACTTAAACACGTATACTTATTTATGTATGCATTTACATATGTATGCATGTGTGAGAATATCACATATCTCATTTGCATAAATTTCCATCAGTTAGTTGACTAAAATATATTTATTTCGATATTGAAGGTAGAGGTTGGTATTTAGCTTAATTACACACATATTTAGCTTTGGCTGAGGATATACTGAGCTTTTTAATGAGCAGATTAATATTGTTGCTTTTGCCTAAGTAGGCCAATGAAAATTTGTTCGTGTCAATATGTGCTTGCTCACTAATCAACAACAAGTAATTATGATTACCTGTTTTTATGTGCGCTAATGGAGATTTGCAAAGTGCTTACATTTATTATTATTATTATTACTATTATTCACACTTCATGAGCACAGCGGTGTATGTACATACATATGTATTTACACGTGCATATAGATTGCAAACCGCACATATGCATGTTAAATACGTAAAACACAATAAAATCAGTGCATTGATGTGTGAGATATTATTCAGCGAGCAAATGAACCGACAAACAATTCAACAAATTTTGATAATTCCGAATGTACATACATACATATGAATATATGTACATATGTATGCAGTTATATGTAGATATTGGAATCAACCACATTCCTCCACACATACTTATAATTCCTATAAGTTTGGAAATGTATTTATGTACATAAGTATCTAGTTGAAAGCTGTATAGTTAATAATAATGATCCGCATACAGAAATTTGATATATATTCATATATGTATGTATGTATGCATATGACAATGAACAAAATACCAATAAAGTGTCAGAAATATTTGAAATAAGTTTGATAATGCAAATATCTTATTAGTATGTACATACATATGCATTTATGCTGTTTAACAGAGTTCGCCGTTCTAGCGGAGTCAACTAACTATGAAACTAACAAGTTAAATACACAAACAAATTTACACAAAAACACGCGAATCAAAGAAACCCCTGTTTCCTTTATCAACCAACTAAGTAAATAAGAAGAAGAAGTTCTTTATACTAATATTAATAATACTTAGTAATAATAACCGTTGTTTCCTGCTAACAGTTATAATTAATGAATATAATCGTGAATAAAAAGACACACACACATACACAAGCTAGCGCTAAGTTTGTGCGAAAAGTTTTGCTTTTACTTAGAACAAATCTTCACACATTCAAACCCATTCCGTTCAGCAGGAATTGTTGGAAGAATTTCCTCTTAACATATGCATTGTGCGATAACTTGGAAAATTAATGGGTTGTTAAGTGTGTGTTTATGTCTTAATGTATAGAAAACTTCGTATTTAGTTTTAAAGCATTGTACTACATACAATTGTGTATATATACTTAGTGCAACAAACAGCCTTATACGAAAGCGAAAGTAAGCACATGTAAGAATATGCGTAAAATAATTAAAATTAGTTTTGAGCTTCAAATATGTTTTTCAGTTTGATGATGAAAAGTGATAATGAGCCAACGCTTTTGTGTTTGGCTAATTCATGTTGTTGTTGTTGTTGTTGTTGTTGTTGTTGTTGTTGTTGTTGTTGTTGTTGTTGTTGTTACAGCGTATTATGCATATTTTCATTAGCAGCTTTAAGAAAATTTAAATTTTAATTGAAATTTTTAGTTGGCGAAGTTAATGTGAATACATACATATTTTGAATAAAGTAGAAAGGCTTTGATACTAGAAAACATCTTTATTTTTTTAATTAAGGAAAAGCGAAAAAGGTAAAATACTTTGCTGTTTTCAATGTAAGTATTGCAATAGAAATGAAAAGGTGTAAATATAAATATGTATTACAGCTACACGAATTAGTAACTTAAACGAACGGGTCCATTTTTCATTATAATAGTACATACATATTTTAAATAATGAACTATAAAATTATTTTGCTGAAATTCTTCGCCTGATTGTGGCTTGATTTACCACCGCATTTTAATCTACTTTACTTGATTTAAACTAAAAACGTGGCATGTAATTTATTTAAAATGGTATGTAAAATATTTAAAAAACATTTGAGGTTTGTATCTATTTGGTTTACTATTTTTCAATTTATTTTAAAACGGATTTCCGCCTGTCAGCATACAAAAAGCGCGTATAACGGTTGACTGGCGCAGCTAAATTTAAATTTAATATTATTTCGCACACGTAAACACAAACACGCACACACATTCATACGTTTAAATGTTGGTTTGAGTGAGCGAAAATTGTGTTTGATAAGCGTGTTCTAATGTATTTATAAAATGGCGTTTTGGTGTGAAATTTACAACGCAAATCTAAAATTATACAAACTAAAAATAACATACTCACTAGCACCGAAGCTCACATAATTTATTTACGCATTATTTTTAAACTAATTTCTACATACATATTTGATGACAGACAATTGAATATCAAGATAAATTAATAATTTGAAAATTTTCGGCCACGGCATTGAATAAACCGCAACTATGAATTATGGCATTATTACCACCACCGAAACACTCTCCCACACACGCGCACACACCCACGCGCATGATCAGGATTTGGCGGGCGGTCATGTGGGCATTTTTAGGTTTTAAACAACAATTTTCAATGCAATTTCACACACGAAATGAAGGTTGGCATTTAATGCTGTATGCAAATGCGATTTATTCATATATTTTTATACCTTTCATGAGAATGAAATGGTATTATAACTTAGTGCCAAAAAATTTTTGTCGAAAGTACCAGAAGGAAGCGTGGGGGACCCACCAAAATATATACCGATATGATCAGAATCACGAGCTGAGTCGATTAAGCCATGTCCGTCTGTCCGTCTGTCCGTCCGTCCGTATGTGTGAACGCAAACTAGTCCCTCAGTTTTTGACATATCTGAATGAAATTCGGAATACAGGTATTTTGTTATATGCAGCTGATTATTTGTCGGAACCGGCCGAATCGGACCACTATAACATATAGAAAACAACCGATCATTCAGATATACATGAAATTTTTGGATGTAATTTGCGCATAACTTCCCCATTTAAACAGCTAAGGACATGAAACTTTGAAGTAGACCTACCCATTTTGGCCCAAACAAGGTTACCGAAAATTTTCAAGATCGGACCACTATAACATATAGTTCCACAACATCCGATTATTCAGATATACACATTTTGGTGTATAACTCCTCCATTTTAACAGCTAACGGCCTGAAATTTTGAAGTATTTGTACCCAGACCTGTTATTTAATGATTAAAAATTTTAATGATTATTCATTAAAGCATGTTTTGTTGTTGTAACTATTTAATGATTAATTACGATTATTTTCACCTTTTTAATGATTAAAAGTTAATTAAATTATATTAAAACAAGTAAGGAAGCCTAAGTTCGAGTGGAATCGAACATTAGATACTCAGCTGTATGCTTTCATTGTTTGTTTGCGTTTGTTCGATATAGGGTGTATTTTATATGAAACGAGTGCTGCATAAACAGGGCGCAGCCACGCCCATTTTCAAACTTTGTATCAATCATCCAAATAAGCATATAAATATTATTGTTAGTGCAAAATTGCATCCCTCTATGACTTTTAGTTACAAAGGCTTCACGTTACAAATTCCAAAAGGGTGTTCCAGAAATATCTTTGTTAAAAAGTAGGCGTGGTCATAAACCGATTTCAATACATTTTTGCGTGTCTATTAACACAAGTTATAAAAGTGTATAAACCAAGTTTCGTCATAATATCTCAGTTATTTGTCGAGTAATAGGCTCGTAGATTTCTTTGTATAAAAAGAGGCGGTGCCACGCCCATTTTATAAACTTTTTTTATTTTTTGTTTCCGGTCTATTGTAGAACTCATGTCACAAAATTTCAGTGATAGATCTTTATATTTGACAGAGATATCGCTTAAAATGTTTTTATAAGGTCACTTTATAATACCCATATATAAAAGTGGGCGTGGTCGTCAACCGATTTTGGTAATCTTTCGTCCACACATTTGGCTAAGCAAATATATCACGCGTACCAAATTTCATCGATATATCTTTAACGGTTCTGAGTTATGGCTTATAAAACTTTCAATATTTGCCCCTTAATAAGTGGGCGTGGCACCGCCCATTTTCCAAAATTTTTATATTTTTTGTTTTATGTCCCTAGTTGGACTCCTGCCACAAAATTTCAGTGATAGATCTTTATATTTGACAGAGATATCGCTTAAAATGTTTTTATTAGGCCCCTTTATAGTTCCCATATATAAAAGTGGGCGTGGCCGTCAACCGATTTTGATAATTTTTCGCAAAAACATTTGCCTAAGTAAGAAAATTACGCATATCAAATTTCATCGATATATCTTCAACGGTTTCTGAGTTATGACATATAAAACTTTCAATGTTTGACCCTTAATAAGTGGGCGTGGCACCGCCCATTTTCCAAAATTTTTGTACTTTTTGTTTTATGTCCGTCTTTGGACTCCTGCCACAAAATTTTAGTGATAGATCTTTATATTTGACAGAGATATCGCTTAAAATGTTTTTATTAGGCCCCTTTATAGTTCCCATATATAAAAGTGGGCGTGGCCGTCCACCGATTTTGATAATTTTTCGTCCACACATTTGGCTAAGTAAATATATTACGCGTACCAAATTTCATCGATATATCTTTAACGGTTTCTGAGTTATGACATATAAAACTTTCAATGTTTGACCCTTAATAAGTGGGCGTGGCACCGCCCATTTTCAAAAATTTTTGTATTTTTTGTTTTATGTCCGTAGTTGGACTCCTACCACAAAATTTCAGTGATAGATCTTTATATTTGACAGAGATATCGCTTAAAATGTTTTTATTAGGCCCCTTTATAGTTCCCATATATAAAAGTGGGCGTGGCCGTCCACCGATTTTGATAATTTTTCGTCAAAACATTTGTCTAAGTAAGCAAATTACGGATACCAAATTTCATCGATATATCTTCAACGGTTGCTGAGTAATGACATATAAAACTTTCAATGTTTGCCCCTTAATAAGTGGGCGTGGCACCGCCCATTTTCCAAAACTTCATCAAATTTCTTCATAAGGCCCTGAGCTCAATACGTGGGTAAAATTTTATCACTCTAGCTATAGTAGTGGCTGAGATACCAAATATCCGATTTTTTCTATATAGGAAAAGTGGGCGTGGTCATGGTCCGATTTCGCCCATTTTCAATACCAACCGTCCCAGTCTCGATACCAACTTGCATTTCAAATTTCATCAAAATATCTCAATTTTTACGCGAGTTATCGTGCGTACGGACGGACGGACGGACGGACGGACGGACGGACGGACGGACGGACGGACGGACGGACGGACGGACGGACGGACATGGCTCAATCGATTTCTCTTTTCACCCTGATCATTTTGATATATATAAGTCCATATCTATCTCGATTATTTCATTATGTTACAATCCACCGTTATGAAATCAAAATTATAATACTCTGTGTACTAGTACAGCTGAGTATAAAAATAATTAATCGATTAATTATTTTTAATTGCACAATTATTTAGATTATTTTCAATTATTTTTAATTGCATGATTAACGCAATTACTTGATTATTTTCGATTATTTTTGATTTTTTTTAATTGCATGATTAATACAATTATATGATTATTTCAAATTATCTATGATTTTTTTAATTGCATGATTAATTAATTAATCGATTAATTATTTTTAATTTTTTGTTTCTTTTCAAATTAGTTTGTGAACAAAACATACATACATATATTCATACATACATATGCACGTGCATACATACATGTGCTGAGAGTATGCTGTGCGTTTAAACCCGTATCGGATGAGGCCGCACTAGTAATTGCCAGTCTATACTGCTGACGCAGTTCCTATCTCTACACGGTTATTTCAAGGCCCATCTCTTTCGCTTTAAGCACGAGTCGAACCTAACGTGCGATCACTGCGGGAGGCAAGCAATAGACGATGCACACCACGTATTCTTTGAGTGTGCAAGATTTTACGAATCTAGAAACAAGTTCCGTAGAATATTTGGAGGAGACTATACACCTGAGTCGTTCGTGAAGCATAGCCAAAATGGACTGCAGCGAGTGATGTAATAGCACACACCATGAAAACACTAAGAAGCCTAGAGAGAATACAGCGAGGCAGTGGCGACTAAATTAGCACTAATTGTATCCCTCTAATCATAGGCACCTCAAGTGGAACGGATACGTAAGTAAAGGAGCTCGGCCTCCTGTATCCGTCATTGCGCGTGGTACGGAGCTTTGGCCTCCGCAGACCACGTAACAGTGACCACTTTTGTAAAAAATAAATGGGTGAAGCCTTTTAAGGCAGACTGAGGGCAATAACGCGACCATTACGGACTTTCGAGCCTGGTGCTCAACCCACCATCCGATGGTAGCCTGACGGCAGTACCGGGGCGTTCGGTACGATGACAGTAGAACGTTTAGTGCGGTTAGAGTCCCGCACTGAAAGGGTAAAGGCTTTCGATGCTTCCTCCTCGTTAAAAAAAAAAAATATATACCCTCACGGAAAACAAAAGTTAGTTGCAAAAATAAATATATTAAAAAGTAATTTATATTCAACTAATTTTAAAGTAGCTTTAAACAAATGCAGCGCGGGACAGTTTCTTGTATATGTACATATTTATATGTAAACACATGTTTTCAGATCTAAGTATGCCAAGATTGTTTTTTCCTTTTTTTGGTTACCGTTTTTCAGCTTCACTTCCCATTAAACACTGAAAACGAAATTCTCAAACGGAGAAAATATTGTTTCATATTTATCATTTGAAAATTAACATAAATTCAATTGTTTCTCAAATATTGTTTATCAACTTGAGAACAATTTGCGAAATTTGAGGAAAATTTGTTTCGCATTTTTACCATTTCTTGAATTTCGACATCAAATCCAGGATTAAGTTATTTATATTAAACTACAAGTAAAGTAGTTGAAAAGAAACTCAAGATAAAGTTATTTATTTTAAACTACTAGTAAAGTAGTTGAAAACAAATGCAGGATAGGGCAATTGACTGCTTGCTATGACATCGCCGTGTTAAAAAAGTCAGTTCATTGCAAAGGAAAAAGTCACATTTTCAATTAGTTGTTATTGAAAATAAAGTAGTTTATAAAGTGATTTAAAATTAATTAAATTTCCTACAGGGTATATATGTATACACATACATACATGTGCACATGCATACATACATACACACATTCATGCACACATACAAACACACATACATGTATATATGTACATACCTACACATACCTATTTTCAAAAATAATTTAAAATAATCATATTAAAGAAAATAATCGCACAATTGAAAATAATCGAGCAATTAAAAATAATCATACAATTAAAAAAATTTTGGCAATTAAAAATAACACTGGATCACAAAATGAAATTTTTTGTCTGTACTTTCAACGTGACTATCCTACCTATATGTAAAATCGGTCGCTGATTCCGAAAATCGGGTTCATTTTTAATTCTATGGGAAGGTTTTTGAGATATCGGCAATTTACCGTTATTTGGCCAATTGCTCCACTTAATCCTGTATACCTCTTTAACGCAGTGAGCTATCTTCTTTGGAGTGACACCATACGAAAGAAAATTAAATTTCCTTTTCATGGCTGCTATAACATTTTTCCCTAACTCTTATAGTCTCTGAAATATTAACGATTCAATTTGATTTTTTTTCGATTTTTTACGATTTTTTGAAGAAAAAATTGACTTTGTCAGGCAATATCTTTAAAACCAATGTTTTCACCTTCGGTTTTACTCCTTTACGTGAAGCTCCATTCTATTGGGAAAAAGATAAGCTATCAACGAAGAAAATCCATGGTAAAATGGAAAAGTTATAGGCGATCAAGTAAATACACCCAAGTCGCGCAATGCCTCTGCACGGGTATATTCTATGCATATTATACCAATACCTACACATCTGCAGTAGCAGCACATTGGCAGCGCAGTAGGTAACAGCGCATTTACGGGTATAACATGCATAGAATATACCCGTGCAGAGGCATTGCGCGATCTGGCTGTATTTACTTGATCGCCTATAACTTTTCCATTTTACCATGGATTTTCTTCGTTGATAGCTTATCTTTTTCCCAATAGAATGGAGCTTCACATAAAGGAGTAAAACCGAAGGTGAAAACATTGGTTTTAAAGATATTGCCTGACAAAGTCAATTTTTTCTTCAAAAAATCGTAAAAAATCGAAAAAATTCAAATTGAATCGTTAATATTTCAGAAACTATAAGAGTTAGGGAAAAATGTTATAGCAGCCATGAAAAGGAAATTTAATTTTCTTTCGTTTGGTGTCACTCCAAGGAAGATAGCTTACTGCGTTAAAGAGGTATAAAGGATTAAGTGGAGCAATTAGCCAAATAACGGTAAATTGCCGATATCTCAAAAACCTTCCCATAGAATTAAAAATGAACCCGATTTTCGGAATCAGCGACCGATTTTACATATAAATAGGATGGTCGCGTTCAGAGTATTTTTTGGCTGTAGAGCAGTGTAATCAAACAATTAAAAATAATTGGGCAATTAAAAATAATCATGCGATTAAAAAAAATTATGTGATTATATGATTGTTTCCGATTATTTTTTTAATGGTTAGTAATCATGATTTTTTTTACAATTTTTTTAATTTAATCGATTATTAATTGTGCGCTTAATGTAAGACAATTAAAATAATCATTAAAATTAAAAAATCCAAAAAAATTAATCATTATTAATTTTAATCGGAATTTAACAGGTCTGTTTGTACCCATATGGACCCAAACGGGATTGCCGAAAATTGTTAAGATCGGACCACTATAACCTATAGCTCCCCTACAACCGATTGTTCAGATATGGATATTTTGGTGTATAACTCCTCCATTTTAACAGCTAACGGCGTGAAATTTTGAAGTATTTGTACCGATATGGACCCAAACGGGATTACCGAAAATTGTTAAGATCGGACCACTATAACCTATAGCTCCCCTACAACCGATTGTTCAGATATGGACATTTTGGTGTATAACTTCTCCATTTTAACAGCTAACGGCGTGAAATTTTGAAGTATTTGTACCCATATGGGCCCAAACGGGATTACCGAAAATTGTCAAGATCGGACCATTATAAAATATAGCTCCCATACAACCGATTGTTCAGATATGGACATTTTGGTGTATAACTCCTCCATCTAAATAGCCAAGACACCATTTTTTCTAATAAATCTTTCCATAAATAACCCACAGAATTAAAATTATAAATTAAACTTAATCCGGCTATGTACATACATTGGCGCACACAAGGGGGGGGGGGGTTTGGGTTTAAAACCCCCCCCAAAATTTGACAACACCATAAAAAAATAATTTTATTAAAGATGGTACATGCACAAATATTTGTGTAAATGTATGTTGTAAAATCTATGAATATTCGTGGATGTACATTGCCAATGTTCGTCAACAACTACTGATTATGTTTATAAACAAGCAGTGTGGAGACATTTCCCTAAAAGTATGCTGTGGATATTAGCTGAGGTTGTTATACTCAGCTGTACTAGTACACAGAGTATTATAGTTTTAATCACATAACGGTGGATTTTAACAGAATGAAATAATCGAGATAGATATAGACTTATATATATCAAAATGATCAGGGTGAAAAGAGAAATCGATTGAGCGATGTCCGTCCGTCCGTCCGTCTGTAAACACTTTAACTCGCGCGAAAATTGAGATATTTTGATGAAATTTGGAATACACGTTGGTATCGAGATTGGGACGGTTGGCATTGAAAATGGGCGAAATCGGACCATGACCACGCCCACTTTCCCCATATAGTAAAAATCGGATATTTTGTATCTCAGTCACTAATAGAGCTGGAGTGACAAAATTTCACCACATATTCAGCTCAGGCTCTTATGAAGAAATATGGTAAAATTTTGGAAAGTGGGCGGTGCCACGCCCACTTATTAAGGGGCAAAAATTGAAAGGTTTATAAGCCATAACTCAGAAACCGTAGCAGATATATCGACGAAATTTGGTACGCGTAATTTACTTACATAGGAAAATGTTTGGATGAAAAATTGCCAAAATCGATTGACGACCACGCCCACTTTTATATATGTGTATTATAAAGTGACCTAATAAAAATATTTTAAGCGATATCTTTGTCAAATATAAAGATATGTCATTGAATTTATGTGTCATGAATCCAACTATAGACATAAAACAAAAAATAGAAAAATGTTGGAAAATGGGTGTGCCACCGCCTCTTTTCAGACAAAGGAATCTACGAGATTTCGGAACCCATAACTCTACAAATAATAATTAAGATATTATGACGAAAATCAGATTGTACACTTTAATAACTTGTGGTAATACATGCTCAAAAATTTAGCAAAGTCGGTTTATGACCACGCCTACTTTTTAACAAAGATATTTCTGGAAAACCCTTTGGTAATTTGTAACGTGACATCTTTGTAATTAGAAGTCATAAATGGTTGCAAATTTGCACTAACAATAATATTTATATGCTGAGGTGGATGATTGATACAAATTTTGAAAATGGGCGTGGTTGCGCCCACTTTATGCGGCACTCGATTCATATAATATATACCCTAATCAAACAAACGCAAACAAACAATGAAAGCATACAACTGAGTATCTAATGTTCGACTCCACTCGAACTTAGGCTTCCTTACTTGTTAGTTTTAGTTTAAATACAGAGAAAATGCAATGGATTGAGATTTAAAAGGTGCCTTTGTTTAATGTGTGCATACGTAGGTCCACTCCCCAAACATAAATTTAAGTAAAAATTGTCTGGACGAGTTTTAAGTATTTTTTTTTTAATTTTCCGTTGGATATTGAAAACCCCCCCAAAATTTTTTTCTGTGTGCGCCACTGTGTACATACATAGGTAACTTTTCATTTCCCCACTCATGAAAGGTATGAAGTCTTCGGTACGGCCGAAGACAGCCGCGCTTTTACTTGTTTGAATTTATTTGCATAATATTTGCTTACCTGTTTGTATTTTCAAACAGTTGATTAAACTGTGTAACCAATCTAGTGTTATGATGACGTTCATTCGATGGGCGTGGCATGTCTAATAAAATGATAGAAAAACATTGCCCTTTTAAGTATATAAATACATACGCAATCATTTCTTTTCTATAATGTTTTTGGCTCCATATTTAAAAGTTGCGGACTTATCGGTGAGGGAGTGGTAGTGTTAAGTTTTTGCTGATTGTGAAATGCTTCTGTATGTACAAGAGATTTAATTTTGTTGTATAGTGTTATTATATACTTATCTAAAAAAATATATATGGTCAAATCAGTGCCTCGTTTCGAAACTACTTAATAGATACAACAATAAAATTGAATCGTTTCAATATTTTTATCGTTTATTCGACCGTGAAGTTGCATTTAGCACTCGCTTCATGATTCAATTATTATGTAGTATTTTCTGTATGGAATGGTGTTAATTATCGTTTGGCAAATATGTTCCACGAACTTACCGATTTGAATGAATTAAAATGTTTTATTATGCATGTATGACATATGATATGACCTTTATCAATTTATGAGCATTAGATATGAGATTATTCGGTGAATTAAATAACTTTCTTTCGATTAATTAATTTATCCAAACTATTGCATATTATTTGTGCATGAGTAAGTTCTTGTGCGTTTGCATAAATTAGCGACAAAATTAAATTTTGCTTTGCCACGCTGAAGTGAAGCGTGAGTTATGAATTATTAATCTTACAAAATTTTGGATGACAACTAATTGTATTGGATAATAGAGAATTTCAGCACTCCTTCATACTGATAGGTGTGTCTGTGGAGAATTTAAAAAAAAAAGAGTTGATCTTTTAAATATCTGAAGTATAAGTACATATGCTTAACTTCCATAAGTAAAAATAAATTTCACTATATTTTTACATAGTAGATTTTAAAGAACTTTTTCAAAAGTCATGAAATACTTGGCATAATTAAAGTGAGTCTTCTTATTAAAAGCAACAAACAATTCAAATAAAATTGCTCTATTTACGATTGCAAAACTACAAAATAAAATAATGTAAATAAACTGCCTACAATGGCATTGGAATTCCATGTACAAACAAATACTTACTTAGGTACTTATGTAAAAATAGAGCAAATAAAAGCACAATGACCAGACATGAATTGATATGAAGTGTATGAACTATTGAAAACCAATCAAACCGACTTTATAACATGTTACGTGTAAAATTGCTGTATCAAGTATACATAGGTATGTATATATTCGTTTATACATATTACCCAATAAACACAACGGATTCGCCTCGAATTCGAGACGAATTCGCTTCTCTGATTATATTATCGCGGCGATAGTTCGCGACGATAGATCGGCGAATCCGAATTCCCAGGCGAGTCACCCCTCATTAGCGATTCGCGCATTTTTATATTCTCGGATCGTTGGCGATTCGAGATTTATGCCCATTGGCGAATACATTCTAGAAAATCTTCTTCTGCGAATCCACCTCGAATTCGCCACGATATCATCTGAGCTTTTCAATCTCTTGAGTAGAGTTTTAAATGGTAAATTAAAGCCCAACAGGGAATTTCTTCGTGTAAAGCAAGATTTAATAAAATTAATAAATGCTATTGCGATAATTGATTTTTCTCGAGTCCATCTCGAACTCGATACGAGTCCGAAAAATTACATTCACCTTAGCGAATTCTTCTCGAATTCGCCACGATATCATCCTCGCTTTTGTGTTTATTGGGTATAATGAGTTTTTAGTGCAAAACAACTTAAAAAAAAAATAGAAATTTTGATATCGCGAAAATTTATTTTCTCAAACTTGCCGCGAACTCGAGGCGAGTTCGAGAAATTATATTCGAGAAAATCTGCTTTCGCGAACTCGCCTCGAATTCGCCGCGATATCATCCTCGCGTCTTTGTTTATTGGGTAGTTATATTAGAAAATACTTGGAAAACAATGTGCGTCGTTATTCTATATAAAAGAACGCTTTGGTATATGCTATGTGGGCGTTCAGCATCGATCGAATAAAAATTGAAGTGATAGTTAAGTGCCAAATAGTTTTACAAGTGTTAAGTGCTGCTCTAAATTTTTCTTCAGTTATTTGATGAAAATGCATGCAAGGTGCGGAAACAAAAAAGCATAAAAAAGTAAATAAAAATAGTTCAGTTTAAAGTATGTATGTATGTAAGTAAAGCAATAAAAAAGTAAAGTGTGGTAAAGTCGGATAAAACAGCCCCTAACTATAAAAAGTTAGAAGATGCACATAGAAGTATGCGAAGTAAGATAAACAAAGTTTTAGTATATGGTCGCAAAACTTGCGTAGCATAATTTTTGCAATGGCAAGGATGTTTATTTTAAAACGGTCTGTTATGGCTGCAGATTTTGGTATAGTCGACAACAAGTCATTCAAATTGGTTGACTGGATGAAGAACGGCTACGAAATAGATGTACATTTCCATGCATCCTCTACTATCAGACTAATAATTTCGTAATCACGCGAAAAATCTAATGCTATTTAGTAAATGGCCAAAGGCCAACAAACATAAATTTTCATCTTCTCACAACAGAGCCTCCCACGAATTGAAATATTGCCATATACAAGTCCTCAGTCATTCATTAACATTTTAACAAGTCCAATATAAAATTGAAAGTTTATAAAAAAACACACAGAAAAGTAACAAATAAATGAGAGAAGCAGTAAATAAGCTATACAACATTTAAAATGAGTGAAGTAAAAAAGTGTGTAAAGCAAATTGTAAAATTGCTGCAAATGCGTGCAAATTGCACATAAAATATTTCGGTGAGTTTAACATTCGCACGCAAAATACATACATACATACATATTCCAGCTTGCATTGAATAACTTCAATGAATTGCAACAACTTTATTACGATTGCAACCGCAACACTTACCCACTTTACATAATATTGCTACTGTACAGTTATTTCTCTTTCATTCTACTCACTTGGCAATACGTGTATAATCAACCAACATTGTGCATGTGTTTGTATACCTCTGTGTAAATTTGTGCTTGCGTGTACTTTGGGCAAACAAATTTATTATCGCCAATTTGCATCTGCAAGCAGCGAAGAAAGTGCGTGCTTTTACTTAACTTTATTGTTACTTGGCATGTATTTGCACACATATATGTACATTTATACATCTACTATGCAATTACATACACATATATACGATAATATTAATTTTTTGCTATTAATTTTATTGTTTCATTTTTGTTGCAGTTGCTCTCTGTAAAAATTCATTAAAAGTGAATCAGACTCAATTATATACATACATATGTACACTACGCTGCGTTTAATTTGTATGAAAAAGTTAAATGTTCATAAAAAGACCGTGCCGCCCCCTCAATCGGTAGTAATATAGTTGAATATATCACATATAAATTTTGGTCCCGATTGATAACGGTTTATTGGTGTATCATGGTTCAGAATGCCATTGAAGACTTAATTTTTAGTCTCCGATCGTGACCGAAATTTATTTGTGGTATCTTTGACTGTGCTGCTACCGATTGGGTGAGATTTAAGAAAATCGCCAATTTAATTTTTAGGATCACTTAAAATATAATATAAACAATATTAATTGGTCGATATTTCATTCAATGAATCGATAATGAGCCCAAAGCCAATTTTTATACCACAAGAGCCAGAAATATTTCTTCTGACTTACTACTTAAAAGTTATTATTTTTTGTGCGGCAGAAGATGTCGTTGCGTAATAGGGAGCTGAGGGTATAAATTCTTCGACGTTTACAGAAAAATTGGGCTCTATGAATATACGTTAGTTCATCTTTTCACCTTCAAGTATATATTCGAAAAATTTAATATTTTTTAGTAAAATGAAGGCATCAACATATGTATTTATGTAGGAATGAACTCTGTTTTGGTTTGGCACTTACATCGATGCATGTAAATACGAAGATATTTATATGTGCATACGTATGTATCTGTATATGTAGGCATGTTCATTGTATTTATCGCTTAGTTGAGCTAATCCATGAAATCAAACTCAATGAATAGCATTTTCATGAACGTTCAATAAGCTGAAAAATTGCTGTGGCTTACGTGTGAATGTGAATTCGTAGTTATCCCTGAAACATGGATGGCCCTGTTGCTTGTGCAAAGAATTTCGACTGAGTGAACACTTAAAAAGTACTTTACTAAACCACAACAGACAGAAATGAAGAAGATTACAAGATTTTAGAAACACAATGCAAAAGTACTTGTAAAATGTTGGTATGGAAGTGTGCTGAGATTGAAATCGGGCAAGTAGGAATTCAAGCGTCGTTTTAGGCGTAGAAGCTTCGGCGAATTTAGGGCCTTTGTGCGGTGTAAAATCCTTGAGTTATAAATAATATGTATAAGTTTTAAACCGAATTTTAAAACTAGATTTAATAATAAAAATTAAAAAATTAAAAAAAAAAATATTTTATTTTAAACGTTATGATTTTCCAAATGGGAATACATATGCATTTTTACTAGATATGTATACTTTCCATGCATTTCCTGAGCTGAACGCTTTAGCTACTGACCTATTGCGTTTCACTTGAGCAGCATCTACATTATAGATGTATGAGTGAATGTGCATACATGGTAACTACACACTTTTTGTTGGTTGATAGTGGGAATAAACAGAAATACGGTGCAAGGAATAGCTGCACAATAGTCGTTATAATTGTTTACCATTTTCACAATAAGTGATTCTAAAGTGCTCATTGCGCTTTTAGCAAATAACTACACAATTATCATTACGATTGCTTTTAAATTAGACAAATACATACTTGAGTAGATTATGTGGGATGGATATGAGAGAGATGAGTTGAATTGGTTTGTATATTTCAGCAGGTAGGCACTTGTGGAGTGTTAAGATGAAATTCATAGCTATCTACACACGTACAAACAGACGCAAAGGCTTTTGTAGGGGCGTAAGGTGTGCAAAATGGAAAATTTGATTGCAATGATAAGATGTGCATTAAGCTGCTAACTAGGCTTTGGACTTCGAAATGCAAGATAGATTGTAAGCACTTTCAAATAACCAATAAAGTCCACTTAGCGTTATCCACGGAGGAAAATAAAACTCTTTAGATTCAGAAAACTTGCTTAAGCTCTAAGTAAATACACTGCAGTTATTGAAAGGAAGCAAATTTTACCTCTGAAATATGAAATTTATGATTTACTTTGAACGAATGATCTCGAGTCTTCGCTTAAAGCATCCACAATTCTAAATGCACGTAGCCGCTTTATTAAATTTTTTATTACTTTTATTTAATTCTACATTTTCCTTTTATTGCTTATTCGAAATACTAGAAAATAACGTTTAAAGGCCTGCAATGATATTGTTTTATTTCATATTTTACTTTAAATAGAATGTTGCACAAAAAGAGCAATACAAGCAACAACAACAACGACAAAATATAATAATCATTGTAAATTTTCCACGATTTAACGCGATTTTAATGCACAGCAGCTGTGCTACATTGTCCTTGCTGAGCAACAGGATAATAAAATGATAAACTTATTGCATTACAACGAAAACAATGAACAGCAATTGGTGTGGAATCATGCTGGTCACTGCTATGCAATATTTCCGCGAAGCGAATTTTACTGCGAGCGCCAATGGTGTATGTTGCCTTCAAATGTCTCTATTCATACTGATGTACATATATACATACATACATATGAACATGCATACATACATACATACATCGTTATAAATGTACTAACAAAGTGATATTTTCAACGAATAGGTACATCCATATGTATGTATATATATATACATATACACAGTGAGCTTAAACAACTTATTATGAAAAGTCAAAGTAACCAAGATATTATTTCATGGTTGTATTCTTGGACATATTAGAAGATGTTCTGAGCCAAAATTGAAATCATTCATAGGACACATTTTGAGAAATTCCATGTTTTTTAAATATTGGTCCATTTTTTTCTTTTCATGGGTGCCCCTGATCTTTTTATGGCACCCCCGGTAAAATGACTGTTCTGTTCTTCTAGTATGTAAGTGTATTGTAAAATTCATTACAGTAAAAATACATTTTAAGACGTTTATTATTTATTATTTATCATATTTTAATATAAACATAAAAAGGTTTACAGTTTTTTTTAAATATGAAGAATATTATATTCACATACAGTTTTCTTCAAATTCTCCATATAATTTGGGTTATTTGGTGTAGTTCGATACTTATTATCCCATGTTTTTTGAAATGATAATGCACAGCCTCCATGGCTTGCTCTGAATAATACCCTAATCCTATTCCCTGCCTTGAACAAAAATCTTCTATATGGAAAAAAACTGTAAATTAGAAATAAGATTATTGGAAAACACCGATGTATTAAGAAGTATATGTCCTTTAAAGCGCCTAAAATACGTAAAAGCTTTTAACGATTATCATTCAGTGGTCGAATCTTGCTTCACTATTGATTTGAAAAGTAATTATATTAACTGTATTTCTAATTTCCGAAAGAGTTACAACGATCTTTCTATACCCATAACCCCAAAAGTGCACACAGTTTTTTTCCATATAGAAGATTTTTGTTCAAGGCAGGGAATAGGATTAGGGTATTATTCAGAGCAAGCCATGGAGGCTGTGCCTTATGATTTCAAAAAAAAATGCGATAATAAGTATCGAACTAGACCAAATAACCCAAATTATATAGAGAATTTGAAGAAAACTGTATGTGAATATAATATTCTTCATATTTAAAAAAACTGTAAGCCTTTTTATGTTTATATTAAAATATGATAAATAATTAATAATAAACGTCTTAAAATGTATTTTTACAGTTATTTTATACCAAGTCTCCACATAACGTGTTTCGCTCTTTTTTTCTGCAATTTCTCTCTCAATCTTGTTTCGACACGGAAACCAGTGCCGAAACTCGCCAATTTCCATACAAATTTCTGAGAGCGAGTAAAGATTGAAACACTGTTTCATTCTGAATCATCTTGCCAACCTCGATGATATCGATGTCTTCTCTAATTTTGTATCGAAAATCTATCGAAATCTCACACAAACCAAAACAAAGACGCAAAAATAAGCAAACATACAAACATTTACGAAGAACAAGAAAGAGAAATGTCAAACTGAATCACGATTAGCCACGTGGAGACGGGTTATTGAGCGAGATGTTTTGCTACATGTTTCTCTGGTGAATCAAGTTATGTGGAGACGGGCTTTTACCGGGGGTGCCATAAAACGAACAGGGGCACCCATGAAAAGAAAAAATGGACCAATTTTTAAAAAACATGGAATTTCTCAAAATGTGTCCGATGAATGATTTAAATTTTGGCTCAGAACATCTTCTAATATGTCCAAGAATACAACCATGAAATAATAAGGGTATTCATTTAACCTTATAAATGCCTCGTAAAGTGTGTAAACTTGTAAATTTATAAAGTTTGTAAACGAACTGTCAAATTTTGTATGGAAAATCATTTACGCATGGTTGAGAAATTTACGCGCATATTTCAGTGTGTAAACGCTGTAAACTTGAAAAAAGCAACCTTGCGCAACAGAAACCTCTAGCATCAGTAAGTCATTTACAAAAATTTCCTTGTAAAGTCGTTTTAATTTGGATTTCTCATTTATTTTTGGCATATTTTAATATATGTCTTTAATATATGTAGATATAGTTTTAAATAAATTTTGACAATAGCACAGCTGATGACAAGTTTACGAAAAAAAATTATTAGGTGCGTTCATATAACAGTGTGTGTAAACTGATAGAAATTTACACTTTATAAACTTCTACTCTTAAATGAATACCCTTAATATCTTGGTTACTTTGACTTTTCATAATAAGTTGTTTAAGCTCACCGTGTATATTTATGTCTGTATATAAAAGCGTGAAGCTAACCACTTTTCGCCATAAATCTGTTGGCATTGCGCAGAGCAGCAGCTCCTGTGCTAGAGAATTATGCTGACTACAGTTTTGGATAAAATGTGAGCATTCATTTTGGTGGGTATGTCCACTGAATGTGAAAGCAAAATCAGGCTTAGAAATACATATATGCATTTGATTACTTGCGCCAATTTTTAAGTGGTTTTCATGATATTTAAGTATTTTCTCTACTTGACTCAATAATTCTGGAAAAAATTTCCTGCTGCTTATGCTATACCCAACACTGTATCGAGTCATATGATTTTGCATTTGTGCGTTCGGCTAAGATTCGAACACAGAACCTCATGTATATTGGCTTAGCCTCTGTAAAATCTTCTGCTGTCCCATATTTTTTATGTTTCGGGGAATAACATTTTGTGTAGGAAGTGCTCAGTGGGTGACTTTTCAAATTCAACAGCCACTTTCCCTATGCAAGCTCTGGCATTAAGTAGCTACTACATATTATATTTGAATAATAAAGACGCGCTACGGCGTGTGCATGTTTGTTTGTGTGTAAGTAGTTTTGTATTTACTTTTGTGACTTTTATAAGAGCACACAGCGTGATTTCTGCAAAAGTAACAATATTAAAATTGTGTTGGCGGTAGTAAATTACGAGGCATACATCTAGGCGTAGAAGAGCACATCTCAAGGAAACGGTGAAAAAGAATAATATGAAATAAGAAAAGTGAAAAAGTATTCATTTCACCTTGGTAAGCAATAATAATGTGCAAATATGAGGCAATGGTTAGGAAAACTTTTTAAGTGCCGTCATTTGAGCGTCGTAAGCTTTGTGGAAAGGGAAAACAAAAATATATGTATGTATATGAGATGAGGAATAAAGTTTTGAAGTAGACAGACTCAAATACTCATTTTGGCTGAAATAAATGTCACTTTAGTTGCGCACTGCTGAGATTTTTATGGTTTCATATGCTCAATTTCACGCATTGCTTGAAATATATTCAGTGCGATACAGTAATGCGATAAAGCTTAAAAGTATGCAAATTTTTTATTGTATTTTAGCAAAATATGCTTGCTTTTCAAACACGGCAGCAATGGGAGGTGACAACAAATATTTCAGCATCACTACATGCAAATTAGATTTCATATGTATGTTAAATTGGTAAGCGAAAATGAAGCAGAGTGCTAAGTAGCGAATATTAAAGTCGCCTTGATGTAATAAATAGATCGTTCCAAAAAATATACATACCATTTCCATATACTCGTACTTAGCTTCAATTGCCTTTATAAGCGGATACCAAACTTTAAGTTCACAGCGCAGTTTTAGAAATTCTATTGAATTATAATAATTATTTAAGGCTTCCTTTCTTTATTATCTACCTACTTCCATTAACATCATCGTATAAGTAAATCACAATAAGCGCACAAAGTCACATCACCTCCAGCAGAAACCAAGGGGAGAGAGAAGAGTACACGTTGAAAAAGAGAGTGCAAATTAAATTACTCCCAAGTGGCTACTAAATAAATTAACTTCTAATTAATGGCCATTAACAGTCACCCGCCAACGGCTCCACGTTGTTAGCACATATCCATATAAGTATAACTAAAATAAAATATGGAAAAGGATTAGTGATTTCAGAGGCGAGGCAATCGGTACATAGAGCGGCTACAATCAAGGCGGCTACCATTTTTGTGCACAGCGTGCAAAATTCGGAATTTATAGTTTGTTTTCTTTCCAAGCAAGTGGGCAAACAAACGCGAACAGCGGCCACACTCGAGCCATGACTCGATAATACAAACAAGAACAACGTTTTCACCTACGACTTAATGTGGCTAAGTAATGTGTTATGGTTGATGTTATGTTGGTTTTGTTACGCTGCACGTTGCCGGCAGGAATGCATAAAGTCAACGTGAATTTATGTTTTAACCTCTGACCGACTACGGTGGCAACTAATAGAGCAGAAGCTACATTACATGGAGTGTTGAGCTATTATCTAGTGGTGCTAATGCTGCCTGCTGAAAAGAAAGCTTGCGGTTAAAATACGAAGCAGTTAATTAAATAAAGACATTTTCATTTTTTACCTGCAAAGATTAATCTAAAGAAAAGTTTTTGTTTTGGGCATTTAATTTCCGAAAAATGCACTAATCGCGCTAAAATGTGCGTTATTGCCCGTGAGACTATTAAAAATATGTCAGATCTCAATATTGCTTAACCCCTTCCGTTGCTGATTAACTTCCGCTTGTGTAAATTATGTAAGGTCAGTACATAATATGAACTAAATTTCATAATTTCCATTAGCATGAGCTTCACGGTTCACTGTGTGATGCTACCTGATGCGTGCCGCAAGTACAAAAACACATAAGTAATACATAAATAATAAACAAACCCCGCACTGCTGTCATAAAACAGAAACATTTATTTAATTAAGGCGGCATTAAGCGTGAATATGAGTGTAATGAGTGTGGGGCAAGACAGCTTGAGGTACATGAACAACAACAATTAGGCACTCGCTTGTGCGTAAGAATCACAATTTGCTGTTGTTGCCGCCTATTTGCCAACCTCTAATGGCCTTTTAATTTAAGTAATTTAAAAAAAATATGTTTCAAGCTCTGCTAAATATAAACATTAATTACATGCCTGACTGACTTTAAATATCATATTTTATAAGCGCACAAGCTAATTTCTAATTATTCAGAATAATTTGCATTTAAGTGATTTCCTCAATTGTTTAAGCGATATTATAATTAAAATAGTACAATGAAAAAATGACTTTAGTGGGAAATGGCGTTTGAATAATTGCGTTAAAAATATAAATGTTAATGATTTGATGCGTTTAGTGAATTATGCTTTTGACTTTTTAACAGTTTAGATTTACTATGGACATGAGAATATCAATGCGCTTATCGATTTAACAGGCTTTTATATTGAAATTCACGCTCATTTACTAAATTTTTTTAAAGCTAAATTGACGCTGATACTTTATTTTATGTTGAAGCCATTGAAGCCAAAGGGAAAGCCATTTATAACCTTTTAAAATAACAATTGGTTTAGATATCACTACCTTATTTGTAGTATGTATACTTTAAATATTATCTTAAAGCTCAAAAATTCCAGAAAACTCTTCTGCTTTAAAGTCTCATTTATTTTTTAAACACATTAGTCGAAAGTTGGCACGTGCTGCTCTCCATTCATTCGAAAAGAGCATTTCCGTTTCCGTTCAAAAACGTCTAACATTTTTTCATTCATTTGCAATAGAGGGTGGCTTTTTTTGGTAATACGATTTTTAATGCGTGCTGTCGCATTACACGCTCCTGCCTTCGTTGCAAAGCGGCAATCCAAACTGACCGGCAACGAAGTACAGCCAACCCGTTGCTCCGCGTCAAGGCTAAGCAAGAGCATACAGCAAGAGTTAAGTAAAAACTGTCGCCGGCATATGTGATGCTTAAGAAAAGTGAATGTGAGAAAGAAAAAAAAAACGATAAAAACAAATGTATGTGCAAACATTAATATTTTACTTATGTACATATAATAGTACAATAATATTACAGTCACGCAAGTGTGCTTTATAGACTTGATTCCAACTGCATGTACACTCTCGTAAGTATTCTCCAGCATTCGCTCGAAACACGCCCTCTATGTTTTTGGTTGTTACTCGAAAAGAAGAATGAATGCAATGCGAGTTCAATTGCAACATCGTCCACACTTTCAATTATTGTGGCACGTGACAAAGTCAAAAGTACTTGCATTTGTCGGGTGGACGGACAGCGGCGTGTGTTGTATGGCCATTGTTCACATTTTACGCTTCTGTTATTCGTTTAGTTAAAGTTCCGTTTGCATTTTCAATTTTCTTTGCTTTTTCATACACTTGGAATATACATTTGCTTTCTATATACATAAATATGTATATACATATTACATTCAAGAATGGTTGGTGACTGTAGCACATGCCAGAGATTCAGGGTGCAAAACTCAGATTTTCTTTTGATTTGGAAATTTATCTTCTATACTCTGAAGATGTTTTGTAGATGTACATACATATGATGTATTGTGGAACGATTTTCCGTCATCCCTTGTCAAGTTTGGTTTGGAGACAAACCGGTTTCGGCTAATATGCGCCATCTTCAGTGCCTTCTTTCGTTCTCGAAGACACTGAAGATGGCGCATATTAGCCGAAACCGGTTTGTCTCCAAACCAAACTTGACAAGGGATGACGGAAAATCGTTCCACAATACATCATATTCCCACCCTGTCGGAAAAACAAGCAACCAAAAAGGTACATACATATATTATGCTATCACATACAGCGCTTGCTTTTAGCTCAACCCAATTATTATGTGATTATACATATATATAGCCGCTGTGATAAATTAAATAATGAATTTTTATATGAAATATTTAAAACCAGCAAACTTTCTATAGAAAGTGAATTAGCGGTTTATGCAAAATATATTGTTTTGTGAAAGGAACAAAAAAAACAAGTAAGGAAGCCTAAGTTCGAGTGGAATCGAACATTAGATACTCAGCTGTATGCTTTCATTGTTTGTTTGCGTTTGTTCGATATAGGGTGTATTTTATATGACACGAGTGCTGCATAAACAGGGCGCAGCCACGCCCATTTTCAAAATTTGTATCAATCATCCAAATAAGCATATAAATATTATTGTTAGTGCAAAATTGCATCCCTCTATGACTTTTAGTTACAAAGACTTCACGTTACAAATTCCAAAAGGGTATTCCAGAAATATCTTTGTTAAAAAGTAGGCGTGGTCATAAACCGATTTCAATACATTTTTGCGTGTCTATTAACACATGTTATAAAAGTGTATAAACCAAGTTTCGTCATAATATCTCAGTTATTTGTCGAGTAATAGGCTCGTAGATTCCTTTGTATAAAAAGAGGCGGTGCCACGCCCATTTTCCAAACTTTTTTATTTTTTGTTTCCGGTCTATTGTAGAACTCATTTCACAAAATTTCAGTGATAGATCTTTATATTTGACAGAGATATCGCTTAAAATGTTTTTATTAGGCCCCTTTATAGTTCCCATATATAAAAGTGGGCGTGGCCGTCAACCGATTTTGATAATATTTCGCCAAAACATTTGTCTAAGTAAGCAAATTACGCGTATCGAATTTCATCGATATATCTTCAACGGTTTCTGAGTTATGACATATAAAACTTTCAATGTTTGCCCCTTAATAAGTGGGCGTGGCACCGCCCATTTTCCAAAATTTTTGTACTTTTTGTTTTATGTCCGTAGTTGGACTCCTGCCACAAAATTTCAGTGATAGATCTTTATATTTGACAGAGATATCGCTTAAAATGTTTTTATTAGGCCCCTTTATAGTTCCCATATATAAAAGTGGGCGTGGCCGTCAACCGATTTTGATAATTTTTCGCCAAAACATTTGTATAGGTAAGCAAATTACGCATACCAAATTTCATCGATATATCTTCAACGGTTTCTGAGTTATGACATATAAAACTTTCAATGTTTGACCCTTAATAAGTGGGCGTGGCACCGCCCATTTTCCAAAACTTCATCAAATTTCTTCATAAGGGCCTGAGCTCAATACGTGGGTAAAATTTTATCACTCTAGCTATATTAGTGGCTGAGATACCAAATTTCCGATTTTTTCTATATAGGAAAAGTGGGCGTGGTCATGGTCCGATTTCGCCCATTTTCAATGCCAACCGTCCCAGTCTCGATACCAACTTGCTTTTCAAATTTCATCAAAATATCTCAATTTTTACGGGAGTTATCCTGCGTACGGACGGACGGACGGACGGACGGACGGACGGACATGGCTCAATCGATTTCTCTTTTCACCCTGATCATTTTGATATATATAAGTCCATATCTATCTCGATTATTTCATTATGTTACAATCCACCGTTATGAAATCAAAATTATAATACTCTGTGTACTAGTACAGCTGAGTATAAAAATAAAATAAATCGCGGTTTAAATTAATTATTCTCATACCAGTTTAAGATTGTGATATGTCTATATTGTTTTTGATAAATCTTGAAATACGCATGTATGTACATATGTCTATTTCCGTTTTTGCTCCTTGACTGATTTTCACGTTTTAGTAGGCATATAAAGCAACCAGTTAATTGCGCTAATTGCGTCAATTTCAATTAATTAATTTTGCCCGAAGTCAAAAAATCGTATTCACTTAAAAGGCGCATGCATATGTGAATACATATGTGCATGTTTTATAAGAAATATATATAAATATATATTAGCCACTTTCTTTAGCACGCAAGTTTGAAAAAACACTAGCTGGATTGATTAGCGAATAACATGGAAAACAACAACAAAAACCAAGCTAGCTAGCTGAGTTAAGCGCGTTGAAAGCGCGTTGAGCATAAATATCAACCAATCCTATTCTTTTATTCAGACGCTACACCAGCGCACTATCGGTAACTAGCTCAACACAACCCAACTCTGCTGACGAATGGCAAAAATTCTAGTCCGTCCGAAACCCTCTAATGTGGAGTGCTTATATAAAACTAACTAGCAAGTTGGGCGTTCTTTTGCAGATCGTTTAATAGAAAAATCGACTATACATATATTCGCATGATTATTGCCGCGAAGGAAAACCACAACCACCTATTATGTCATTAACAGTTACACCAACAAGTTTCCACCAGAGGCCACACAAAGTGTGTTATTTACCAGGAATTTCCTTCATTCGATTCGCCTACATTTCTTTTCAACATATTTACATATACACAGACATATATGAATATGTATCGTAATCTATGTCGTTATGTAAGTGGGAGTTATCCTAGCACAGGTGAAACAATAGCAACAACAACAACACAAACTATTATTACATATTACACAGTCGACATGGCGCTACCACTTAAGTGGAAAAGTTTCCTCCATTTGTTATGTTTTCCACTTTATGGCACCTTTAGTTTGTGATTCTATAAAATATCATTATGATTTCCTTTTCGAAAACTATGAAAATACATAATTTGTATGCATGTACCTTCCAATAACTACCCGCTAGGCCCATTTGTGAGGTGATGCGATTTTTTTTTCATGCCAGGATACTTGCTTTTGTTAGATATAGTTACCGCACGTACAAATTGAGCACATATCACTTCTTCACTGACTAAAGTGGGAGTTAAGAAGAGTAAGCCGAAACAGAAAAATTTATACGAATCAAGTACATAACAAAGTTAGGTGGTATGTACAATACTGCTACAATTCATGCTGAATATATAACAAGAGTACTTTTTGGTTGCTTGTTTTTCCGACAGGGTAGGAATATGATGTATTGTGGAACGATCTTCCGTCATCCCTTGTCAAGTTTGGTTTGGAGACAAACCGGTTTCGGCTAATATGCGCCATCTTCAGTGTATTTTTTCGTTCGACACTGAAGATGGCGCATATTAGCCGAAACCGGTTTGTCTCCAAACCAAACTTGACAAGGGATGACGGAAGATCGTTCCACAATACATCATATAACAAGAGTATAATAACGACCATGCGGTTTGGAATGAAGCCCGAAGCTTTCGCTTCATTGTTTTTTTTACTATACAAAGTCATTCATGCGAAGGCGGTCATCTCCGTGCGTTAGTCATGGGGCATAGTCATGGAAGTTGTTATCTTCCCTAAATCAAATGTAATGAGGAAAGTATTGACCATTTGTAGATCTTTGGGCCTACTGGGTAGCAAATAAAACCGGACTTATATAAGTATGTACATATGTAGATATGTAGATGCTGCAGAATGACTTTTGAACACGAACACCTACAAAATTGAATTATGTGTTTTTTGCAAGTTATATTTTTTATCTCGCCATTTATACGAACCGATAGTTTCAGTTAAGTGATTTTGTTTCATTTCTCCTTTCCTTTTCTAACTTCACTGAAATATAAATACATATATGTAAATGCAGACATACATACATACATATGTGTATAATATACTTCGAGTTAGCCTTACAATTGTTACACAAACAACATAGGACTTTGTGCTTTTTCTAGTTATACTTTGGTCATGTTGATTGTATTTGATGCCCCAAAAACTCACGTAGGTATTTCGTTGAATTCCCAGGTACTTTCCGGTATACAGACTTGAGATAAAGATTTTATTAAGAGCGTATTGCCACTCAAAATCTTTATAATTTAATAAATTTCTGTAAACGAATAGCGAAAGGGTATTTTGGCCTTAAGTGGAAGGATAAAACCCTCTTTCCACCGACTCTCTCATTTCTGACCCAAATACCATTGACTCGTGCCTTCTGAATGACTGCTTTGTTAGAGAGCGCTATACATTTCCTGCAATTATGATTTTAATAATAGTTTTTTTGTTTTTGTTTGTTTTTCTGTTTTTTTTTTTTTTTTGCTCTTTTGCTGTTCCATGCTAACGACAACACCTTTTCACCTACGGCTAAAAGGGTGAAGTTGGTCTTTATAGCGTTTCGTAGTTGCCTTATTGTTTTAAATGTTTCATAATTTGTATGAAATTTTTTTAAATGGTGGATTTTGTTTATTCTTTTTCATTTCTTCATTGTTGTAGGCTTGTGTTTGGTATTGTTTTGTAAGCGTGGTCTGCTTATTTTAGTGTATGTGTGATAGTGTTTTATGCTTGTCTAATACGATATTACAACAGTAAATTGTGGCAAGAAAGTTTTCAAGAAAATTTTGCTCTTTGCTTTGCTGTGCTTACATACATATGCACGTATATATGTAAAAGTGAATAAGTGTAGGTTGTTGTTCTAGCATTTTCAATTAAGAAGTTTTATACTTTCATGTCGAACATATAAATCACGATATTCCGCAGACCAAAACCGCATACCTCACCTCATCTACGTCCAAACACACACCTAACCGATTTTAATTATTTTCTCTTTTCTTTTTTTAAAAATGTTTGCTACTTTTGAGTAATGCTAATAGCAATAATACATACTTACATACATTCATACACACCTATTACAAAATTAAGAAAAAAAGTATATATTTTTTCATTTAAAATCTGTTGGCGAGACAATGTGAAATTAAAACCTTCTGTGCCGCCGCCAAAGGTTTTGCCAAATTGAAAGGTAAGTTACGCGATAACAAAAAGAAAAGTTGAACCACGAAAAAAGCCATAACGCTTTCTCTTACAGACAACTAATTATAAGTCAATTATATGATTTCGAAATAATAAGCTTCGTGTTAATTGAGACGACTTATATACATGTCGTCGCTCCCAACGAAGACTAGCAGGGTTCAGTTAGCGTGGAAGACTAGCACGGTTCGTTGTTCGCGTGGAAGACTAACACACTTCGTTGTTCGCGTGGAAGACTAGCACACTTCGTTGTTCGCGTGGAAGACTAGCATGATTCAGTTCTCTGCGTTTCACCCAAACAAGTGAAGCATGTTAGTCTTCCACGCAGAGAACTGAAGCATGCTAGTCTTCCACGCGAACAACGAAGTATGCTAGTTTTCCACGCAGAGAACTGAAGAATGCTAGTCTTCCACGCGAACAATGAAGTCTGCTAGTCTTCCACGCAACCAACGAAGTGTGTTAGTCTTCCACGCGAACAACGAACCGTGCTAGTCTTCGTTGGGAGCGACGATGTATTTATGGACATTAATTTTGTGATGTTTTTGGTATACATTTTTTTTTTAAATATTTTATTATATTGGGAAGATCGGTTCTAACAATTTCTTAATTTTGCAATCTAAGATATTTTAACTTTTGTCTAATAGAAATATTTAAATAATTCCACGTACGTTTAGACATGCATTGATGAATGTATTTTCTATGTAAGTAAGTAAATGTGGCATACAATTTATGCGACTCTAAGTGAATTTAAAAACTTTTTGTGTATCAATGCTTATGCATATGAATAGTATACATTGTACACACATAATACTTGACTTCCTCGCCTACCCCGTACGCCACGTGCATTAGTTATTCTATCTCTCTCTATCTTTGTCCCACTCAAAAAATCGAATCAAAGCGTTATTTAAAGCATGAAATCCGATTTGCAAACGAGCTTTTCAGTTTTATTTATTACTTTATTTTGCTTTGTTTTTTGACTCAGTGTACTTACAATAGTATGTTGTTATGTATACATATATGTACATTTGTATGTACTTACATATATGCCTATAAATTTATGTATCGACACAGATCCATATGTACATATCTCTCCATTTACATAGTTGCCCATGAGTAGCGAAAATCTGAAGTAAAACTTTGAGAACTCTGGGTATGTTTGACCCAAACCAAGACCATCTTCCAAACCAGTTGAGTTATACTTGGACAACAAACAAACTCCAGTTTGCTCAATGTGTCAATTTGAATATCGAACAATCAATGTTGGAATTTATTACAAGTTTCTGATTTTTCGTTGAGGATTATCCAATGAAAACTTTTTCTATTTTGCAGGGTAACTTCTGCTTTACAAAATAAAAAAAAAAAATAAAAACTTTATATGATAAACGTAACAACATTTGTATGTATGTATGTATGTACAAATATGCTTAATCGCCAGCGGGACGAGCCACTTCAGTGAACGTACGGAATTGTTGTACCAAAAAAATGAAATGCAATATGTAACCAAATATTTCCTTTATACGTAAAATGTGTACATATATACGAGTGAGTGCATACGGTTAAAAAATGGGAGTTTGAATAGAAAACGAAAATGAAAATGGAAATGAATTTTGAAAAAATCGAATGTTTTTTGCAATAACAATTGACGAGTGCCTCTAGTGCTCAGCACTCAATCGGAATGACAATCGAAATGAATTTTTGGGATGTACGACCAGGAAGGTCAGTTTAGTTAGTGAAAATGCATTTGCAAGTTGCCCACTTCCGCGAAATAACAGAAAAACAAAGCTTTCCGGATGGATGAGCTGAAAACAAAAATAAGAAAAAATATCATGATTGGCTTAGCCACTGAAGGCTTGCAACTAAATGTGCGTATGTGTGTGTGGATATGGCTGTTGTTGCATGCTGCAAAATACATACGCACACACAAATCTATGCATGTTTGAGTATTTCTAGCACTCGCATTTTCTACTTTTGTTTTTACGAAACAAGCCTAGATTGGTATTGAGATGCACAAGCTCACAGGAGTATGAAAATGAAAAACATACGTATGAAAATTTTTGTTCATGTTCCATTATCCACCTTAAACATGCCCATGCATACAAACCCTGTGGGGAAAATCTCTAGTTCCCAACTAGGTCGCTTCTAGTACATTTTTCGCCACTACTAGTGCGAGCTAAATCTCTTTTGCATGTTATCAACTGGCGAATTTAACACGGCGATGTCCTAGGCGGTGTCAATTGTCACTCTCTGCACTACATTTTCGATAGTTCCGAACTAGTACTAAATTCTACAGTTTACACTAGTTCGTTTATTGGCACAATTTCGATAGTTCTGAACTAGCTACAAATTCTACAGTTTTACATCTGTCGCTTAAGTGCAGCCTTTGACACACTTCATGCAAGTGGCGCGATGGCCGACTGGCTAACGCATGTGCTTTTCAATCTGAGGGGCGCCGGTTCGAATCCTGTCGGTGTCAAAGTGGATGATAATTTTTTTTAAATTTTTTTTTTAATTAATATTTATTTATTTAATACAAATTTACAATAATATTTAAAAAGTAATAAAATAAAAAAAAAAAAATAAAAATAAGCATGAGGGATCGGAAAAGCATAATTAGGGGAACATTTCATTTCATACAAGATGCAAATAGAAAACTCTTTATATAAAATGCTTCACTAAACATCGGAGAATTGCAGAAATATACAAAGCCGACGGCAATTGAACGAACGAAAAATTTTCATAGAATTTTTGTCACTTCGAAATTGCATACAAATCAAAGTGTGTCTTATAATGGTCACTCAATTCACTCCTTCTGAACTGGTGGGGGTCTAACTACAATTGATCTAGTTCCCTCTTGACACCTTTTCGCTAGTTCGGAACTAGAAATTTTGCTCACTAGTTATTGAGTTCCCTGCAGGGAACCTCCACTTATACATACATACCAATGTGTACATATGCATGTGAATGTATATTTAATACATGCTTACGTGCTTTAGGTGTCTGTTGTGACAGACTGTTAAAACATTATAAAACTTTATTTCGCTTCCATTGGCTTTAGTCAGTTGGGAATATTTTGCTTTTCTTTAAGTTGTCTATAAAATGTAGATTTTTATCCCCCAACAATGACCCTCAAATGGTGGCAAAAATTTGTGAAAAGTTTTAGAAACAAAATATCTACAACAAAAAATAAAAATAAAGTAAAACAAAAATTGAAAAAAAAAACAAGAGGAGGTACATACACATTTTTGGCAAACCTCTGCGTACGAATTTAAATGAAGCTTTACATTGCCTTATTTTCGCATGGCTTCTCCCAAGTTAACTTTCAACTGACGCCGGCTTATGAAATTCTGGCTTTCCAGATTTAATTGTCAAAAAATAGAAAGATGCATTCATTTCAAAATACAACTCACAAAATACATAGATTTATATTTGTATATTTGTAGGCAAATAGTAACTGCTGAATATTAACTTTAACATTTTGCTTGAGTTTCATTTGATTTAATTTTTCTGTATCAAAATCTAACAGCTTCACAACAAGTGAGCTTGCATGTCTTATTGTTCAAAGTTTCCGCTTCATATTTCAGTTAAAATTGAATAATTTTGCTTGAACTTAAACCAAGTAATTCGCAATCATAAATAAATTAGTGTTCACGCGCTTGAGTGTCGTTGTGTATGTGCAAATTTAATTATTCTTATGCGAAATGAAAGTTATTACCGAAGGCTGTACACTTCTCATTAGCCTCGCCGCAAATTATATGACGTCCGACCGACACCGCATTATAAAGCCACAGACGCACAAACACAAGAGGTTCAATTATTTTTTTATGAAGGTGTGAGTGTGTTGTTAGGCAATTAATTTTGTACGTTTACTCACACATAAATATATTTATGTATGTACTTGGTCTATATACAAATTTGGCGATATTGAATATAAGCGGTACTAGACTACTCACCAAGTGAATACTTTGGCGGTCATCATCTCAACTGGGAACTAATCGGCCCTATCGTCTTTTGCTTTATCTTTTTCGAGGGAAATTTTTCACATGAAGTTCATGATAGGGCTGAATATTTTTTTTCCATTCCGTTGAAGATCTATCGTAGGTCAAGAGGTGCTACTTATTTTGTGATACATAATTGGGCAATTGAGGAGAGGAGGCCTTTCTTGACGAAAGTTTTAGCATACTCGGCCTAATGTACCTCGGCGAATTGAGTAGATATCAAAATTAAGTGGGTGATCTGCATCGCCAGGCGAGCCTAAAATGGGGGCCCCAAAATGTAATACAGCTTACATACATATGTATATCAGAATCAGGTACTTACATATGTATATCAGAATCAGGTATTGTAAAATAGTATATTTAGGTAGTGTGTGTATAATGAATACATATGTACATTAGAGTGGCCCTTAAGCCTATGGGAAAAATTTTTTTCTACTTTTTTGAGACGTTACCCCCTGAAATGGTTTCATATACGAAGAAAATATGCCTTGTTTAATATTTGCTTGATTGGTCAACGTTAACCCGTGCCACAGTGTGTTGAAATAATGAACCAAGTATTATATGGTTCAGTGGACGTTTATATTGAACGAATTCTCTTATATTTTTGAATTTTAGTAGATTACAACGTTGTTATTTATTACACTCCACAAATAAATTATTTATAAACAAAATATACTGATATTCTATATATTGAAGTACTGAAATGTCATGGATCCTTATTTACTCATATATGTATACATACAAACAATTTAAGAAAATTGAAATTTTTAATGCATATTTTTCATGTAATCGTACATACATATTTATATGGGAAATTTTAAAAATAAGTGCCCTCTATTAGTGTAATTGTACATTCTCGTACATGCATACACAAATAAGAAATACAATTCAGAACTTTAATTCTCTTGAAAGTCCATTGAAAGCGTTTGAACAGCAGTGAAATAGCTCCCAAATAAAAGAAATGAAATAACTCCCAAAGAAGGAAATGAAATAAGTCCCAACACACCGCGAGTTATTTCATAACGAAATAAGTTCTATTTTGTATGAAAATATTTGTAGTTTTTTCATTTGTTTTTTGGAGTTACTTTATTTGGGAGTTATTTCACTACGCCAGCGTTTGCTGCTGACAATTTTGGTATTTTTTTTTCTATAACACACTTAATTCTCACACAGAATGAAAGACCAATATCCACATAGTAAAACCCGCAAAAAATTGCCATAGCTGTAGTTTTGTAGACTACTTTAACCCTCTAACACCCCGACGATGAGGTCCCCACATTGAGGACTCTATCATGACTAGTGCTGGACCGTCTCGATATTATATTTCTGAATCATTTTCAAACGGTAGTAACACTGACCACGCGTAAAATGACCATGATACGGACACAAACTTTCCCAATGCCGACAGATACTCACTTTTGCTATGTTTGTAAAAAACTAATTTGTCTCACATATGCTAAAAAGGTATGTGTGGCATGTGCTTCAGTTAACTGACTTCACCAGTTCCACGTTTTAAAATTATTGTATTGGAAGAAAATAATATAGACTACGATTTTAAATTAATACATAATTCTTAAGTGAAAAGTTTGATTTTTTTGTTGTACTATGTTGCTTTATACCTAAGAACCAAAATTTAATGTCATCTACATACGTACATACATCTTCTACGATTCTTGCTACTAAAGCAATTTTAAAATAATAAAAGTATTTTGATTAATTTGATGAAAGTTTAAACTCGTAAATATCTCACAGTTAGGTTTTCGTGTATACCTACGCACATACATATATTTATCACGGCATAGCCAAAAGAAGCGCTTACTAAAAGTGATGTTGCCAATTTTTCAACTTCAACTCGTTGTGGCACGGGTTAGAGTTGTTCAATCGGGCCAAAATTTTCAGGGTATTATTGTTTTATTAAACAAGAACATATCAGGGGGTAACACCTGCAAATTTCCGACTTTCGAAAATAAGGGCCACTCTAATGTACATACACACCTAATTTATAGATACACAATTGCAGCAAACCGAAATGAAATTAGGCATGGTTATTGCTGTTTCTGTTGTGGTTTAGTTACGGAGTCAGCAAGTCAACGTCTTTTGACCATTGTAAATGACGCTAATTGCGCAGAAATAAATCAAAGTAACCACCAAAGCAATTGTATGTGTTGTCGACTGAGACAATCACAATACATATTAATATATTTACATACATATGTACGTAGGTACATTTATATATATGTATGCACGTGCTTAACATTATTGTGGTCTGCACATCGATTCCATTCGATTAATGCCACTCTGCTAACCCTAAACATAATTATCTATATCGTTATGTTGGCTATTAATGCACTGTTTCAAAATGTGTGCCACGGCGTATGAGCGATTTTATTTGCCGCTCAAATATGATGAGCAAATATCAAACGATTTGGTTGCATTTATTTCAAATGCTAAACATACACATTTCAACATAAGTATATGCAGTATTTAACTAATATGACGAAAATAATATGTGTGTAAATACATAATTCGTTTGCATAAAATATGTATGTTTGTATATGTACATATATGAAAATTCTGTCACAGCGTATAAACATATGTACGTACAATCGAATTTGTGACGGGGTTAACATTTCAAAAGGATATCGATCGACTGCATTTGTTAGTTAGTGTCAATGGCATACATGGCTGTTGAAACCATAGCTAACGCGCAGCCATCAAACAAAGCAGCATTTTCAATTATGACCGTAGGTCATGCTTAAAATATACACGTGTACATATACATAGACATACATGCACACATATGTAAGTATATAGTACATATGTACGTGTGTTTTAATAAATCCATTGCCGGCCAAATTCATTTGGGAAATTACTGAAATGCATTTATCGAATGCCGGTGAGATAATATTTAATTTTTCAATGCCATTTGGAACCGCGTTTGATCGGAAATGTTGCTGCTACAGTTCTGTGCTGTTGTTATTGGCGCGCGGAATTTTTGGTTATTCCGTGCTATTTTCAATTTACGTATTAGGTTTTCTGGATGGACTAGACGCAGGAGAGAGTTTAAGCTTGATAGAGATGGCATTTTCCCTTTACACTCGCATGTGTTACATATAAATAGCAGTCATAGTATTTGAATAGCCTTGAAATGCGTGCGCAGGATACATATACATACATATGTGCATATAGAGTACATATATTTACACGTACATGTTTATTAATATCTACATATGTATGTCTGCAATACTTTACAAGCTATTCGAAAGTTTATCCAATTATTAACGCTTAAAGGGAATCTGCCCAAATTCATTAGTTCGAACCAACATGCTGTGGTTGTTAGGTTATTTAAAGAGTATCGTAGTGCCTACATATGCACGCATACATAAATATGTACATATGTAGGTACTTGTGTTTGTTAATTGTGCATAGGTAAAAAAAACTATAACGTTATTGACGCAGAACATTATATGCAGCTTAAAAGCCCAAATCAATAATTTGCATCAAATGGAATGCAAAATTTCGTTTGTGTTTATACCCATATTATTTCATCTATGCCTATGCATGTGATTGGTCCAGGAATTTTTAATAGCTATGAAAACATATTTGATAAATCTGTGGAGTAAACATTTATGTTTAAACAAATGCCTGCACTACAAGCAAGATCTGTGGTAAGTGCAATACCACAATGTTTGATTGAAGTCATTGAACGCGATTGTCATAAATAAAACATACTCGTATAAAAAGTTCGGCCAGAGTAAGAGATGGGGACTTTGAGTGTTGAATTTCTACATAAATAAATGCGAAAAGTCACTTACTCAAACTAACAAAAATTTTAACTTTGTCTTTGACACAATGCCAATGTAGCCATCAGCAGCTATAAAGCGCATACTCACAAGCTATACGGGACTGTATGATTGTGTAAAAGTAGTTGCAAATACATATGTACATATATGCGTGCATGTGTAAATGCTCTAGAGCTCTAGAGCAGAGTAATAACGGGACTCACGTGTCTAATAGCACTAATTAAAAAAAAAAAACAGATTTGATGGAATAAAATGGGGTATCAAGGTATCCGATAAAACCCGCTATATACCGCTGAAAGTTGTAGTGATTACTTCTGAAAGTTGGTATTATTTTAGTTTTTTCTTACAATATTTTTTAAAAAAAGGAACAGTGGCAGCAGTAGGTTACTAAGCATGGCAGGATGAGGCAATAATCATGTTCTAGAAATCGTTTTCTTCTGAAATTAGAATTTTGAAAAAAGTCGAAGTGAGCGCTAACGAAATCGAATTTCAAGACAGACTCTGTCGGGATTTAAAAGCTGATATTCGGGATGAACCAAATCGCCAATTTTATTACGGGGCGTCGTAAAAGCTAAGCCACCATAAGAACTAGTCAACCAAGCCAAATAGTGTTTGTTTTTGCATTGGTATATTACAGCGAATGAGCGCCAAAACGATAACAAAAGCGAGACAAAAACACAGTCACAAATAAAAAAAGAAAAAAAAAAATAGAAACTACAATAAAATGAACATACATACATACGTACGTGCATATATTTTTTACCATCAACTGACACCAAGTAAATAAAAAATAAGCGAAGGCGTCACAAAGTCTGTAACTTTTATAGCAAAGCATAATAATAACAAGTAAGGAAGCCTAAGTTCGAGAGGAATCGAACATTAGATACTCAGCTGTATGCTTTCATTGTTTGTTTGCTCGATATAGGGTGTATTTTATATGAAACGAGTGCTGCATAAACAGGGCGCAGCCACGCCCATTTTCAAAATTTGTATCAATCATCCAAATAAGCATATAAATATTATTGTTAGTGCAAAATTGCATTCCTCTATGACTTTTAGTTACAAAGACTTCACGTTACAAATTCCAAAAGGGTGTTCCAGAAATATCTTTGTTAAAAAGTAGGCGTGGTCATAAACCGATTTCAATACATTTTTGCGTGTCTATTAACACGTGTTATGAAAGTGTATAAACCAAGTTTCGTCATAATATCTCAGTTATTTGTCGAGTAATAGGCTCGTAGATTCCTTTGTATAAAAAGAGGCGGTGCCACGCCCATTTTCCAAACTTTTTTTTATTTTTTGTTTCCGGTCTATTGTAGAACTCATGTCACATGAAAATTTCAAATTTCAATGAATTATCTTTATATTTCACAGAGATATCGCTTAAAATGGTTTTATTAGGTCACTTTATAATACCCATATATAAAAGTGGGCGTGGTCGTCAACCGATTTTGGTAATTTTTCGTCCACACATTTGGCTAAGTAAATATATCACGTGTACCAAATTTCATCGATATATCTTTAAAGGTTTCTGAGTTATGGCTTATAAAACTTTCAATATTTGCCCTTTAATAAGTGGGCGTGGCACCGCCCATTTTGCAAAATTTTTGTATTTTTTGTTTTATGTCCGTAGTTGGACTCCTGCCACAAAATTTCAGTGATAGATCTTTATATTTGCCAGAGATATCGCTTAAATTGTTTTTATTAGGCCCCTTTATAGTTCCCATATATAAAAGTGGGCGTGGCCGTCAACCGATTTTGATAATTTTTCGTCAAAACATTTGTCTATGTAAGCAATTACGCGTACCAAATTTCATCGATATATCTTCAACGGTTTCTGAGTTATGACATATAAAACTTTCAATGTTTGACCCTTAATAAGTGGGCGTGGCACTGCCCATTTTCCAAAACTTCATCAGATTTCTTCATAAGGGCCTGAGCTCAATACGTGGGTAAAATTTTGTTACTCTAGCTATATTAGTGGCTGAGATACCAAATTTCCGATTTTTTCTATATAGGAAAAGTGGGCGTGGTCGTGGTCCGATTTCGCCCATTTTCAATACCAACCGTCCCAGTCCCGTTACCAACTTGCATTTCAAATTTCATCAAAATATCTCAATTTTTACGCTAGTTAGAGTGCGTACGGGCGGACGGACGGACATGGCTCAATAGATTTCTCTTTTCACCCTGATCATTTTGATATATATAAGTCCATATCTATCTCGATTATTTCATTATGTTACAATCCACCGTTATGAAATCAAAATTATAATACTCTGTGTACTAGTACAGCTGAGTATAAAAAATCTATGCTGTGAGACTGTGCATGGAATAGGGATGATAGACAGGGATTGGACATACAAACAAACAAAAACGATTGCTTTTCCTTGCTTGTGCTGCAAATGGAGAAATAGCCGTAACTTTATATAAATAAAGTTATTCATTATTGATTTCAAAGTTAAGGAAGATCACTCAACAAAATGGTTGCTAAAATCACAAGAAAAAATAAACAAAAAAAAAAAAAAATAATAGTGCAGGCATAGTGCAAATAAGAAGTGCGAAATCGTCTAGTATTTTAAAATACAAAAAGAGAGTCAAAAAACTTTGGCTGATTTTCAGCACTTGCTGCTTGCTGATTCTTAATGTCCGTCTGTATTTCTCTGTCTACGCGCTCGATGATGGATGGAGATAAAAGGCTGAACATAAGCAGGCCAACTATGTAAATATGTATGTAAATAGCCGAGCGACTAAGTGTGTAAAATGCCTTGGTAAGTAGCCAAAGTTATCGTGCAAAGACAGACGAAGAACAAGTTGGCTCTTATTGTTCTCGTTCTCGGCGGCAGTGAGCAAATGCCGTCCACTCACTTCACACAAAGGACACAAAAGGCAAGGATAAGGACAAAGCAGTCTTCACTTAAATGTTCATCTTACGGACTTAATAAAAGACCAGAAGAAAGAAGAAAATCGAGCCTTGACTAACTACAACGAGAGGGTATATGTATGTATATGCGTATGTACATATGTATGTATCTTACATGGTACAATAACAAAACTTAATGGACAATGAAAAAGTTGGAGTATGAATAGTAGTGTTATTAAAAAAAAAAAGGTTGAAATCTGATGCTTAGCTGCTGCCCAACTAAATGCTAACCGTTTTCATTTTGTTTCAGCATTATCTTTTGCTTTTAAGAAATTAACGAAGGCAGGGCCGTGCGCAGGAATTAGCCTTGGGGGGGGGGGGGGTTTTAATTTTGGTTTGCATTCGCATACATTTTTCGCTAAGATAAACATATTTGCTGAAACAGATATCCAGACCCATACACCATAAATTTAAATGTTCTGTAACTTTTCTGAAACTCATTATGATTCATGAAAACCTAGTTAACCAGGTCCTGAATAGTACACGGAAAGAATATTTTACTAGAATCAATGCCGAGACGAGAAAAATTAGACTTGATTTTGAACTTAGAAAATAATTTCTTAATATCAAGAAAATCCAAGAAAATTTCTTGCTTCAAGTGAAATTGGATTTTAAATAAATAAGAAATAATTTACTTAGGGTAAGTGTTTTTTTCTTGTTTTTTGAAATAAATTAAGAAATTATTTTTTTGTTGCAAGTAAAACTTTTCTTATACGAGCTTAAGTAAGTAATGCGACAGACTTACATCGTAGTATAGTAATATTTCGATCTATACCACATATGTGTCACCCTCATATTGTAGTTTAATTGAAAATTTTCATAGCATAGCCAAATCATAATACTGATATTCTAATATTCATACCACATGTGTGTCTGAGGCATAAGAAAATATTAAATATTAAATTAAGCAAATATTTTCTAAAAATATTAAAAACGTAAAAAATAAGGAAAATGAAAACTAATCATGAGGGATTAGAAAACCATAATTAGTCAACTAGTATTTTTCTAGGACTTGTTTATTGAAATGACAACATTTTATTTAATATAAATGAAGATGCAAATAGTGAACTCCTTATACCAAATGCTTCACTAACAATCTGAGAATTTCTAAAATATTCAGAAATATGCAAAGCGGATGGCAAATGAAAAAAAATACATGTAACTTTGGAAATGCAAATTCAGCAAGAAAATTCGCTCAAGAAAACGTTTTCTTATTAATTTTACATTTTTTTCGCTGTATTTTATTGTTCCAATTCGTCGAAACACAATTTTCTTAAATTCTTCTTGATATTAGCAAAAAGATTTTCTTTATTTAAGTAAATTTAAGAAAAGATGTTCTTATTTATTTAAACATTTTTTTTCAACATTTTTTTTCTATAGATTTTGTTAGTGTTCTTGAATAAGAAAATAATTGTCTCATTTTTGGAAAACTCAATTTCTTATTTCCAGTAATAATTAAGTCAATTTTTCTTATTTCCCTAAAAATTTTCTAAATTGAGTTCAAGAAAGCATTTTTCTTGATTCAAGTATACAAATTTCTTTCCGTGTACTGTTTACAGTACTTGTTAATTGAAACTGCTCACTGTTTTCACAAAATGAACATTTTTTGTTATCAGTACAATTTTTTTAAAAATGCCAAACAAACATATGCTACACAACTTTGTAATTTCGGAAAGCTCCAAGTGCAATTCAAAGTGCCGAACTTATGTATTGGCCAACCTTATTTTTTGCAACTTTTACCAATTCTTCTTCCGTAAAATTATTGTAACTATTATTGTCAAAAATTATGAGTCAAAATTCAGTGCAAAATTTATAAACTGTATTTTGAAAATTTTTGCAAAATCATTGCAACTTAGATTTGGTCATGGGGGGGTTTTAACCCCCAAAACCCCCCCCGTGCGCACGGCCCTGAACGAAGGCCAACCTAAATAAAATAGGCCTGACCATATTTGCGGCGCCAATGCTTTTTGGCATAGTACAGTGATGCTAAAAATACTGCAACATTCAATTAAAGTTTGGAGTTTGATACAGATACAGAATCCTTCGTTTGGCTACAAAAATTGCTTCAAAATTTTATTTCAAAGTAAAAGTAAGTTAGTATCTAATTGTTTAATTGCTTGTCCGCTTTCGGTGCCGCTTGGTATACCAAAATAGTTTGGGGTCGCCGAGAACGTATCAGCAAGTTAATTTTTTTCGACACCGCTGACATGTACATATACATGGTTACGTATACATAAATGACTTGTGCAGTCATCAAACAGCCAAAAAGGAACATCATCATAATACATACTTTTTATGCTCTTTACATTAGCATCGTTCATACTATTTGTGTTCTTGCTGTTTGTGGTCAAAGCATGCTTTTGTCTGCCTCAACAATTGCCATAAGTAGCAATTGTCCTCTGAGAATGTTTGTATGAATCTTTGTGCGGTTTCGCATTTTATCTCTCAATTCTCTGGGCGCTTAGTTTGCACAGCACTTTGTGGCGACTGATTCCTTGCTCCTGCTTTCTTTCTTTCCATCTTTCATTCCTTCTTGCTGTTTCCATTCATTTGTAATTCTAATAGGAAACGGTCAACTCATTGAAATTTGTAAGTACAAAAGGCAAATATGGTTTTTGATCTAACTAATCGCTTATAAAATATTATTATGTGATTTGAGAAAGGCTATTTCAACTTGTATTTGAGTGAAAGGAGACATACAAACACACACAAACACACACACGCAAAGTAAGCCTCACTTACATCTAAATGCCGGAATAAGGAGTTGTTAAAGGATGTGCAAGCAATAGCAAGAGGAAATTGTACAAAAGTTTTTAGCAAACTGACTTGAACTTAATCAATGAAATATTTACAAAAGATTAAGAAAATATGTCTTATGCTCTTTGAGGCTTTTTATTCAATTGGAAGTTACAAATTGTGTGCAAGTTCGTATGGACTTTAAAATCAGTCAAGGTTAGCTTTAAAAAATGAAAAAGATTTACTGCGCTTTAACTTTACAACAATGTTGGAAAAAATGAAAGTGAAATGAAATATATTAAGGGAAACGCATGCTCGAGGCATAGAGGGTGGAGGTTTATATATGGGTGTTTCCGAAAATGGGTCAACCAAAGAGAAAAATTTAAAAATGCACCTAGGCCAAACTTTTTGATACCATTATATAGGTACGTTTTTCCTTTATCACGCCACAAAATTTTATGGACATGGGAGCACTGCTAATTACAAAACTTACGTTTTTCAGACTACCATACACAATTTTTTTTTAGCTAAGGGTATATGACTTCCGAAATACATCCGCGAATTTGCAACAAAAGCGCCGGTAGAAAAATGGCCTTTACGAGTACTTAGCCCAAGGTCAGACCTAGGAATATCAACATAGATACATTTACAAAATACTTCAAATCTTGTATAAAGTGTATTCTAAAGTAGTGCTTTTTTTCAAGCGTTCGGACGCAAAATATACTTTGCAGTAAAAAAAACATACTTACCTTTGTGATATTTTTCAAATTTTTTTTGACAAAACACAGTTTTGGGGGCTCTTTCGGGCAGCGTTAATTTTTTTCCCAAAATCAAAAGGATTCCTGAGTTTAAGTATATTAATCATTGGAACGCCCGAACGTATACACTTTTTTTCTTCAGATAATTTTTTTTGTTTGTTCCTTATAAAGCTATCTAGCAATGAATTCCGCTCAAAGGGCTATGAGGTGGAGGTTAAACCTCTTGAAAGATGGTCAGAAAGGAAGGATTTCAAAAACAAAGAAAGAGAGAGAAAAAAGATTTTTAGGAAAAACATAAAAAAAACCCTTTGAAGGTAAGAATGCTCCAAGCAATTTGGAATAGATGTAGACAATAAAATATTTTTGGCCGCATAAAATTTCAAAATCTACCTGTATGCGATGGCTTAAAGTAAAACAAACACCAGCCCTTCAAACATTACACAGTTTCTCATGCGAAAATGGACATCATATTACTGCCGGACGTACAGCGACATCTAAGCAACGCGATATTTAAAATACCGCTGTGGTGCAGTGGGTAGAGTGCTCGCCTGCTATGCCAGAGGTCTCGGGTTCAAACCACGGTCCGAGAAAAACACCAAAACAATTTTCCTAATTAGTAAAAATCCAATTATTGGGGTTTTTAAGAGCAGCGGTCACCTCTCGGCAGTGGGCGGCATACCCTCCGAGAGTATTTCTGCCATGAAAAACTTCTCACAAAAAATGCAATCGCCGTTCGCCGCCGGCATAAAACTGTAGGTCCACCCAATTAGTAGGAAAAACAAAAAAAAAGGAGCACACCTCGAATTGGGAGAGAAGCTCGGCCATAAAAGTCGTCAGAGTTATAATAGCGCCATTGTATTATTATATTATTCTTATTAAATTTTGCTAGTACTTACATCAATTTTTTTTATATTCATCGCCACTATACATTATTAAGTATCGTTTTAGTCCTCAGAATGTGCAAGTAATGTAAATTTTGAATTAATGAGTTAATTGCAATAAAATATGTACTCAACACTTGTTTTGTTATGAAAAATTTATGTTTTCCTTCATAGAAAAATTTGGAACGTCCGAACGGGAACGTCCGAACAAAATTAAAACCGATATTTCTCCAATAAAAAACGTCTACAGAAATATAACTTTAATGTAGTGACAGTCCCTGTATATTACTCTGTTAATCGTATATACATCATTTTTTTGTAGCATCAACCAATTCGCAGAATTTTAACGAAATCAGGTGTAACCTCAAATACGAGGTACTTTTGAGGAACGTCCGAACGGCAACTTTAAATCCTTCTAGAGTGGTAATGTGTCATCTCTAGAAAAAAGTTTGATAGCTTTGGATAGAGGAGTACAAATGCTACATATGACAAAAAAAAATATTCTGATCCAAAGCCTACTATAGGTTTTATACTGAAAATAATGTCGCAGCATGGAACGTCCGTAACGCTGGAAACACCCATATATACCATACATACATTACGCTATACTAAGGAGTAATCACGCCATCGGTATCGCGACCAAACTCCGCCAATTTTGGTTTTTCTTTATTTTCCTCATAATAACTATATGTAAAAACATCACATGTTCATAAATAATTATATGTGTATACATTTCTTTGACATGCCGTGGAATTTTATCTGATTAAAATGCATTAAATTATTAACAATACTATGTTGGATGAAATAAGATAATGTCAAACAAGTAAAATACAGTTGTGGCGAAATCAATATAAAAAAAATTAAAGCGTGAATAACGAGTATTCATGAACATTGATGTGTAAACAGTTTAGAAATCGGATATTTATTCCCTTTCCTTATTCCTTTTTTTCCCGGTTTTCTATGGATTAAAATGCGACTATAGTTTTTGTAATTTTTGTTGTCATTGTGACTGCTACTATTTTGTTGTTTTTGTTTGTTTTGGTTTTTGGTTTTTAAATTTTGATTTTTTATTTTCTTTTGTTTTGTATTACTCAGAAACATGCAAGATCATCAGAGTCCACGTTTGACCCATATCTAGAGACCCGGCCTAGGAATCATAAAGAGTAGAGCTCCGTATAGAAGTCCTGCTCAACACTTTTCATTTGATACCAATATTGCTCAGAAACATTCCGGGTTAATCCGGGGTAACATTTTGACCCATATTTGGGGACCCGACCTAGGACTCATAAAATGAATAGAGCTCTATGTGAAAGCCCTGCTCAACACCTTTTATTTGATACCAATATTGCTCAGAAACATTCAAGGATCATCCGGTCCTCATTCTGGCCCATATCTCGGGACCCGACCTAGACATCATAAAGAATAGACATCCATGTAGTATCCCTGCTCAACACCTTTCATTTGACACCAATATTGCTCAGAAACATTCAAGGATCATCCAGGTCCTCGCATTTCCCCATACCTCGGGACCCGACATAGGAATCATAAAGAGTAGAGCTCCGTGTAGAATCCCTGCTCAGAACCTTTCATTCCATACCAATTTTGCTCAGATACATTCAAGGATCATCCGGGTCCTCGTTTTGACCCATATCTGGAGACCCGGCCTAGAGGTCACAATTAAAAGAGCTTCATATCGAAGTCCTGCTTAAACCTTTCATCTGATACCAATATTGTTCAGAGACATTCAAGGATCATCAGGGTCCTCGTTTTGGCCCATATCGCGGAACCCGAACTAGAACTCATAAAGAGTAGAGCTCCCTGTAGAATCCGTGCTCAGAACCTTTCATTTCATACCAATTTTGCTCAGAAACATTCAAGGACCATCCGGGTCCTCGTTTTGACCCATATCTGGAGAACCGGCCTAGGAGTCACAATGAAAAGAGCTTCATATCGAAGTCCTGCTCAAAACCTTTCATTTGATACCAATATTGCTCAGATGCATATCCATACATGTTCAAACAGGTTGGCCCTTTTTATTTTGCCTATTTGTCGCATTGTTGCAGAAAACAACAACAACAACAACTTCGCTTCGCTTGGTTGCTGTTGTTGCTGATACTTGCATTTGCACGACTATGCATGCAAGCATTTGTGAGTACATGCCTAGCTACCTACCTAGCACTGACAATGCCAAGGTCATTTACGGTTTACGCATTTACATGTTTACTCGTTTACGCATTTACATGTTTACGCGTAAACTTTACCTGTTTTTCGAAATTACTCGTAGCTACAGCAAAGATGTTTACACATCAATAACTTGTTATAAATATATAAATAAACATACATATGTATGCGGTCGCAGAAACGTAATTATTCAGTATTCCGTGGTCCACTGTTTATGTACATACTTATACATATATCTACATCCAAATTTATGTATACAGTACACAATTTAATCGGATTTAATTATTATGGCATCTCTGCATGCACGAATGATGGGCTGGAATGTTAATCGAATGTTGACATTTACAAGAACATGTGTAAAAGTGAAAAACTTGAATGACAGAGTCAAATAGTTACCCCTGGGAAACATATTTTTTTCTACCAAAACTCAACTTGAATAACTTTTTTGCATTTCAAGTCGTTGTCACCTGCGCAGTGGGCGGCATACCCTCCGAATGTATTTCTGCCATGAAATAGCTGCTCACAAGAAATGCATTCGCCGTTTGAATCTGGCATAAAACTGTAGGTCCCACCCAATTAGTAGGAAAAACAAAAGTTAAGGAGCATGCCTCGAACTGACAGAGAAGCTTGGCCTTAAAGTTCGTTAGAGTTATATACGTGACAGTGTATTATTATAAGTGTATGTATGAAAATAAAAATAAAATGCATATCGTCGGTGATACTGCAATACGTTCCACGTCACTTTTCACTTCTTCCTGAATACACCTAAATAACCTTTTTACAGTGTTGTCAATCACATAGAATTTGCTTTTATATATAACTTCGCTTTTATATATACTATAAAAATGTAAAAAACACCGCGAAAAGTGAAAATATATATAGTTTTTTCTCCTTCCTCAAAAATTTAGTCACGGCGACATGGCACGTTTTGCAGTATCACCGACGATATGTTGAATAAATAAGCAACATTTTATCGTAGATGAAATGGTAATTAATTTTGAAAGTTTTCCGATATGCAGTCAAATGGTGTGTTTGTTCACATGTACACTCACATAACTACCCTGTAGGGAAAATCTCCAGTCCCGAGATAGTTTGCCTCTAGTGCATATTTTGCAACTACTAGTGCGAACTAAATCGCTTTTGCTTGTTATCAGCTCACGAATTTAACACGGCGATGTCCTAGGCGGTTTCAATTGTCACCCTCTGCACTACGTTTTCGATAGTTTCCAACTAGTACTAAATTCTATAGTTTGCACTAGTTATTTATTGGCACAATTTCCATAGTTCTAAACTAACTTCAAGTTCCTACAAGTTCTATAGTTTTACATCTGCCAATTAAGTGCAGCATTAGACACATTTCATGCAAGTAGCTCGATAGCATTGCGGCTAACACGTCTGACTTGAAATCGGGCGATAGCGGTATTATTTAATAAAAATATTTTAGAACTAAACAAATAAGAAACGTATTCCCGGTGGTCGGAAAAACTAGTAGTACTTTCCTAGGAATTGCTCAGGCAAAGGGTAACATTTCATTTCATACAACTGAAGATGTAAATATTATACCCCTTATATAAAATGCTTCATTAATCATCTGAGAATTGAAGAAATTACAAAGCCAACTGCAATTGAACGAACGAAAAGTTTGCACAGAATTTTTTTTTACTTCGAAATTGATAGCAAATCAAAGTGTATTTTATAATGGTCACTCAATTCACTCCTTCTGAACTGATGAGGGTTTAACTACAATTGCGCTAATTTCTTTTTGACACTTTTTCGCTAGTTCGGAACTAGAAATTTTGTTCACTAGTAATTGAGTTCCTTGCAGCGTACATACGTAGGTACATATATATGTGTGTAGTATATGTGTACATACCTTTTATTGATTTATATCTCCGCGTATTACAAAAGCATATGTTAAGTATATGCTTGAGCACTTATGGCAGGCTCTTAAAGCATTCACGTACTTACATAAAGATACATATTTAAACAAACATTGTTTCATTAAAAATTCATGGACCCAATTTCGTAACTTTCTATAAATCAGTTTTACAAATGCATGCATGTATGTAATTAAAAATATGTCTATATGTAAAAATTTACCTAAGTGTTCTCTTCGAAAGCATATTAGTTAATTTCCACGAAAAGTACATGCGCAAATTCTCCCAATCATTCTTAATTTGAGCAGGAAGTACAAGCTGTGCTCAGCTTGATTTTTATTATTACTCACCATGGTTCCTGTGAAACGATGCATGTCATTTGCAAGCGACATAACCATTTTATGTCTTTGTCATCATCTTTCACTTAGTTCGCCGCAAACTTTGTGAAATTTTAAAACTTTGCATTAATATCCTTTTATGCTTGGCCAGTCTGGCTTTCGGCGTCTAGACACAATGCTGATGCGTTTTTCAGTGCACTTTTATAACTCTATTGCCTTAATGTCTTTGGCTTTGCCTTTTTTGTCGTATTGCTGCTTGGTTATTATCTGCACAGCGGTAAAATTTTAATCGTCTATACACTTTTGTTCGCTGTCAATAATTTGATAATTATTTTGGTTCTTTGTTCTAAGATGAATAGAGACGAGTTAAAATGAAATTGCTTGTACAATGTTATGGCAACAATTGGCTGACCATCTCAAAAGCTAAAGGAATTTTGCGTATATAATGTTAAATGTGGTTCCTATGTACTCGTATGTATGCATATGTGTGTAGTACATAAGTATCCATGTATATGAATGGAACTACTACTTTTTGCGCAACTTTGTATGAATACCACATAGTAGAAAAAACTCTCATTGCTTTATGCTTCCATGATATTTGCGGTTATAAATGAATTGTATATCACATCCCCTTATCCATATTTCTGATTCAACTATGCAAATGTATGGAATTATCTTCAATAAAGGAATTTCCATTGCCAAATTTTCCCAATAGCACTAGGACGCATAGCTGCTCCCGAAATTATATCACATTGCATCTCATCATTTCACATCTGATTTAAGTTGCCAATATTCGCACTTTCGCGAGAACCCTGTATTTATCCATGAGTTCATGCGGGTGGTGGCTTAATGTCATCGCCTCATTCACATTCACTGTTGTCGTTGTTAGTCATAAACAAACAACAATGCAGTCAACATGCCCAATTCAGCATCGCTGCCGCCGCCGCCGCCGCCTTGTTGCAGTTTCTCGCAACTCGAACTCCAATTCAGTGAATGTACCCAGTAGAAAAATAAAATGGAATTACTCATGAAAAAAATATATGAAAGCACAAACACACGCCGACGCCATGCGAGCAGAGAGACAAATGAGACAAAAAGGACATGCCGGCGCGGGGTTAGCGGCCGTTGCTGCCTAGCAAAATAAGCAATGCATCCGAGTTTCCGTCGGCATTTTGTTTTTGTTTTTTTATTAGTTCCATAGTGTAAATGCGTATGTGCGAGTTTGTGGCGAATTTCATTGAAGATTGGCGCCAATTTGGCGGATGTCATCTTCGTCGGTCGTTGGCGTGCTTTTGGCACTGCCGTGTATATGTGTGTGTGTGTGTGTGAACATTCAGCTGTTTGCATGGATGTAGTTTTCAATTGGTTTTTTGCTGTTGGTAGTTGTGGCGTCATCATTCTGTTGGCTGATGTTGTCGACGTTGTACTTCTTCTTGTCACAAACATAGACACACAGGCGCACATTTGCCAAGTTGCTTCAACTCAAAGCCATTCATCCGTTCGAGTAGATATTTCACATGCGAGTTGTCGCTTTTGATTGCACACACATGTAGATACATACATACCCTGCAAAAAGTAGGACCACGTAATATGCTAGAACAGGACCAGGTTACGTTGTGACAATTACTAGTTACAGAGATGGTCCAAATATATGAAAAAAATATGGTTACATTAACATTGCGATGTCATTGGACATGACCACCCCTGCTTCACCTCTGCATAACAAAGGACTATATAAAAAACTACCCCATTTGGGTCATAGACTAGTCTGCTTACGGTGGACGACGTTTTAAACTACATCCCAATGCCCTAGACCGAGCCAAATTGCCGACCAACCACGAATTAGTTGGCGGCGAACGACAATTTAAATTCGATGTGGTCCGATGCAGCATAACATTTAACCAAGTCCGTAACCACGTTCCTTCAGACCTACTTTAAAGACCCGTCCCATTGGACTACCTGTTCCTCAAATTTTTGAAGGGTATGTACCAGGGTTGGGCACAGTGCATTCAATTTTCATTGCATTCAGCCTTGCATTCTCCAATCACTGATGAATGGTAGTGAAAATTTGATTTGCATTACCATTCACTATTGAATGGTAATGAAAATGTGGCTTGCACTACCATTCAGTAGTGAATGGTAATGCAAATGTGGTTTGCACTACCATTCACTATTGAATGGTAATGCAAATGTGGCTTGCACTACCATTCAGTAGTGAATGGTAATGCAAATGTGGTTTGCACTACCATTCATTGCATTCCCACTACAAGTATGATTTGTGAAAACCTATGATCGTAGTTTAGGCATGAAGTAGCCAATCTATTTAATAACGGGAAGGAAGTTTGTGAGATATTCTACACATGGAATTAGCTTAGAAAATTGATAATTTTATATTAAAGATGAAATGTGTTTATGTTTTTTAATTAATGTTTTTGTGTATATGAAGCTTCAGCTATCAGATCATGTCAAACATTTTCAAATGAATTCGAAAAAATAGGCGAATTTCCCATATTTTCTCAACAAATGCCATATGCAAAATACCTCTGTGAGCCACTGTATAAGTATAAGTATTTTTTTACCTACGTGTTTAAAAGAAATTTATTAACAACCTTAAAACCTATTGATATACACAGGACATATTACAATGCCGCGTTGGTTTCCAATCAGTTTTCTAAGCCTTATTCCATGTGTACAATATCCCATAAACTTCCTTCCCGTTATTAAATAGATTGGCCACTTAATACCTAAACTACGATCATAGGTTTTCACAAATCGTACTTGTAGTGGGAATGCAATGAATGGTAGTGGAAGCCACATTTGCATTCGTATTTACTACTGAATGGTAGTGCAAACCACATTTGCATTACCATTCACTACTGAATGGCAGTGCAAGCCACATTTGCATTACCATTCACTACTGAATGGTAGTGCAAGCCACATTTGCATTACCATTCACTACTGAATGGTAGTGCAAACCACATTTGCATTACCATTCACTATTGATGTGAAGTGTATTTTAAATATTTTAAATACTCCCTGAGGAAGGCGATGACAACGCCGAAACGCGTAGGAGAATAAAAGAAACTTTTCGTTTGCTTTTCTTTCGACCGGCCAAAAAGCTCTATTAACATATAAATTAATTGAAATCTATGGCCTTAAATTGATACTAATTTCCAAATCTATTTTTAGTCACTAAAATTTAGTGTTTCAGTTGCACTGAAAATATTGAGAATATTCACTCTGACATGAACTACTCCACATTTGCATTACAGAGGAGTACATTGCAAGTACTCCAATGCGATCACAATTTCTCGCAGGCCTACTTCAAATGTGCGAATTTGTGTGTTCGCGAAAATTGCTATGCATGAGGGTGTCTGTGTGTTGGTGCGAGTGTGTGTAAAGGATGGGCGCACGCCAATAATAAACAACTATTGTGGCTGTGGCCATAACAACAACAACAACAACGAACAAGTCAGCCAATGAATCAAAAAAAGAAAAATGAAAAACACAGCAATGCATCGCGAATTTAGCTTTTAAAATAACGGCGGTTGAGGGCGCGACGAAAGGATCTTTATGTACATATGTATGTGTGTGTGTGTTAACCTGCTTGTTGTGCGTGACAAATCGAGAAATACGAACGTATACGTTAGCGTGAACGGCTGAAATAGTCCACTGCAATGTTCTTAAATCTACTTTTAAGGTTTTTAAATATTTATTTATATAGCTGTTTACAATGGGATGCAAATAAATTTACTTTTCACAACTTCCAATCCAACAGACTCTTCTACTCACCTTCTCAACGAATAGCTTCAACCAATGCAATGCGAGCAAGTCCGGAGCGAGATTGAGGTGTGAATGTGTATTTGCTCATTAAATGAACTTAACCAACTCAAAACATAAAAGTCCTTTCCTGTAATCCATCACTTGAAAACTACTTGACTAAACCACCTCGATTGCGAAACATTTCTGTTTGTTTGTTAAGCCATTATTTTATTGCTGGCCATTTAAGAAAGCTCTTAAGTTTTTACGATTTCCTCAATTGCTAGTTACGGCTCAATTGCGAATCAGTTCTTCGATAGTTTGTGTTTATTGTTTCTTAAATTTTACGAAATAGCACTCACAGTTGTGGAAAATACTTACAGCAACAGTAAATTAAAGTTTAAATGCGAATGTTGGCAACTTGCAAGTGGCTGTAAAAATGCAAAATTAGTGGCAAGCAGGAAGTTGGCTCAATTTGTTTTAATAGCTGAAATTGTACGTTGAGGTTAAAGTTATGTATGGATGTATGTATGTATGTATGTAGGTACTTGAATAACAGCGCTTCTGAAAGGAAATAGTAAATAAGGGAAACAGAGAGTTTTAATCAAATCAAATTAAGTGTCAAAAGTTTGCTACTTACGCCACTCTAGAGCTATTGTTAGGCAGTGCTTGTATATGTTTCGAAATTAGACTGTTACTTGTTACATATAAGTCTAGATAGTTTTTATCGGCGAGAAAACTTGTCTTAAATTACGATCTTTAAGTTCAATCTTAAATAAACAAAAAAATGACAACTTAATTTTTTGGAAATTGTTTAAGAAGTAAGAGAAATGGATTTATAACCACATCCACCGTGATTTATGTTGCCATAAACAGCCGCATTTCCCTGCAGCATTTACGCTGTTTAACTTTGCGCGTGAATTGAAATAAAAGTGTATGAATGCACAAAGAAAGGCAAAGCAAAGCCAAGCAAAAACAGATAACAAAAAGAAAAGGCAGCTGAAGACTTTCGGTTTAGTCGGCGGTTTTGTCGATGCGTATTGCCGTTAAACTTTAACGCAGTAGTCGGCTGAGTTCCTGCCGTGAAAATGTTGCGCAACATGCTAGCAACATTATGTCAGCAACATTTTTTCACGCCAAATTAAATGTACAATGCCATTTATTTTCGAGTAAAAAGTGACATTTGTTGAAATTTGAATTTATCGCCGTTCCGGAAGAAGAAAGACGCATGTCAGTAATTTGAAAGAAGAAAGACGCTTTACAAAACATGTCGACGAAGATAGACGCGTTAAAAAATATTTCGACGAACAGAGACGCATTATAAAATATTTCGACGAAGAAAGACGCATTAGCATTAATATTGACAAAGAAAAATAAAAAACCGAATACGTCTTTATTTCCTAAAATATATTTAAATGCGTCTTTCTTTATAGTAAAAAAAATAAAGCGTCTTTCTTCGTTATCAAAAAAAAATAAAGAGTATTTCTTTTGAAAAATATTTTTAATGCGTCTTTCTTTGAAAGAAAAAAAGTTTGCGTCTTTCTTCCTCGACAAAACAGTTTGCGTCTTTTTTCTTCTATAGCGACGTTATATTTTGTATAAAAATTTTTTATTGGCCAAAATTTGAAAGTTGGTTCTGAGGCGATGCTCCAAATTTTTTTTTCTTACATTTGCTCAGTTATTGTTTTGGCATTTATTCTCATTTGACACAAATTTTTTCTTGAAACATTTCACGGAAAAATAAATGCATGTTGATGGCGAAATTTCACGGCGGTGAACTCAGTACTAGGCTTTAGGCCCAAAAAATTTATTGTAAGCTAAAAGTTTTACCTTAAAACGTAAACAAGTCCATTCTACGTAAAACAGATTTGAAATGCAAGTAAGTTAGTATTTATTTACGATGACAAAACAGCAATATTTCACTTCAACTTACTACCCGCTGCTCAGCGCCTTCGTTAGTCATCCAAGTGCTGGTTTCGTTAATGCTTAAGTAACTATTCAACTACTTTCTCGTTTTGATTACGTATTTTGGTGGTAGCATCGCTGTTGTTACTGCTGTTGTAGCTGCTTTTGATCGGTGTTTTAGGGGGTGGCAAGGCGCGAGTTTTCAGTAGAGATTTGCGACATGCCAACGTGGTTTTATACGCTCTTCAAAAACTGTTTACTCCTTTTGGTATTTACAATTGTTTTTAAATGCATTTATTTCTTCATTTTTTGTTTTGCATATTTCCTTAATTCAGCCTGGTTATTTCATGCTCTTTGCTGCGTTTAGATTTGGCAATGCATACTTCTTGGCTCGCTAACTGTGTGTTACGCGCTTGAGCGCCTGTGTGTATGCAATGCATTTGTATCACTGTTCGTATGAATGTATGTGCTTATTTAACTGTAAGTAAGCATCGCATATTATACAGTTTTTCGTTTCGTTTGGTTACGTTGTCATTGTTGCTACACTTTTATTTTATTTTATTTGATCTTCGTTTTATTTGCTTGCTATTTTTTTAAAACGCTTGTCATGACTGAGCTCATCCCATTTTATGTGCATGTTTACATATATATACAAACATATTTATGCATATATATATACATATGTATGTAGTATACAAAAGGAATCTGCGACAACTTTTCAGTGCATCAACTTTTTGGCGCTTCGTTTCGCATTTTCTTTTGTAGTTGTTTCTGTTGTTGTTGTATGAATGAGCATACAATTTGACTATTGTTTATGTTAATGTCTCTCTCATGTTAACTTTTTTGTCTGCGCATGCATGTTTGCAAGCATGTTGTGCTGTGTGCGTCCATCCGTCCGTTGTCTGTCTGTCTGCCCATCTTCCACTCTTCACCAAAAGTGTTGTTTTCGGTTCCGCCGCAGTGGTGAATCATCGCATCTCTCTGTAAACAAGTTGTCTGTCCCTTTGGTGGTTGACGCGTCGGTTGGTACAGCAGCAGCATGGTAATGGCTGACGTAGTGTAGCGGTCTGGCTGGCTTTGTTGTTGGGGTTCAACACTGACAAACAAAGACAACAAACAACACATAAACAACAACTCGTATGCCATGTGTGTGTATGTACAAGAAAATGACAGCATCGGTGGCAAGTCCTGCTGTGGCTGTTTGTCCTGCCAGTAGACACTCACACACACACACAAACACACAAACATTTTCCATTTTGGTGGCGAGCGCTTGTGTGCGCTGCAAACGTTTTGCACTGTAAGCGCTGTCGCCACATGGAAACCCCACCCCATCTGCCACAACGGTACATTAATTTTAAAATATTTTCATATTCAGCTATTTACATTTATTTTATGTTTTATTTTCAGTTTCCCCACATTGTTTCTGCCGGTTTCTTTCATAACCTCCAGCAAATGAGTAATATACGGTTAGCTAAATATTTTGTCCGCATCCACTTACTGGGCGTAATGAGCCAAATGCAATGAAATACACAACTTGAGAACACAAATAAAAAAACATTGTAAGCTTTTTGCATAAATTCATATATTTCTATTAGAAAAAATTTACACATTTCTCCTTTGCGGACCCCGTGCTGGCTGAAATGAATGTGTAATTTATGCATTAGCGAGTGCATAGAGCTTCAGCATGAAATGCTTAATAATCATAATCTATGTACTTTTTGCTTTTTACGTTCATTCCCTTCACATTAAATAAATACATAGTTTTGTATGCTGCAGCATCCAGACACGTTATTTATTTTTGTATTTTAGTTTTAGCATTGAAATATTTTGTAATATTTTACAGAAAAATATTTCATAAATTTTAATTCTGATTTCAATGTGGATGGGTGTGACTGCACTAAATACTCATATTTGAGTATTAATCTCTAGGCTATGCATTCAAATTGCCACAGAAAAAGTGTTGAATTATGTGGAGTTTTAAAGCGGAGGAAATGGTACATATTACATACGTATCTAGTATGAATAGCGGCTGCAGATATTCGAAGTAATTATTTTTAGGATATTCGAAATAATTATTTAGCTACATACTTAACTAAATATTTTACATAGTACTATTTAAAGAAGTTTATATGCAAGGCGATTTGACTCTCAGAAGATGAAATAGATTGAAGTATAGCGCCGTAAAATCACATAGTACAAAAATTCATGCGAACACTTTAATCTCAGAAATTCCTATAATTATTTTTGTAAAATTTAAAGCCAACAAAAGTTACGTTACACGCAAACATTTATCAAGTGTAATGCTTGAGGCTGAATAATATGAAAATTAAGAAGCATAAAAAATGCAAATGGCGTCGAGTTGCGATTTTATAAAGGGCAGTATATCTTCATATACATAGTACATGTAAATTTGAGGGTGTGTTTCACCCCTCACCATAAATGCGTTCGTATTATTTATATGTTACTATATGAGCTCATATGCAATTGAAAATCTACGCATTTACATACAAATATATGTGTACATATTTATTGCTTAACGAATTTGATATCCCATATAGACCATGATAATGAAAAGTTCTCAATACACAATCTCCGCACATACATATTTATATATTTATCCAGACATCCCCCATAATTGTAATTTTCTGTAATTCAGTGACTTGCCTTGTCAACCCACTAAACTCTCTCCCCTTATCGCTTATAGCCGCTTTTGTAATTTTACACGCTTTACATTATGTTCGGTTTCAACTTGAGATTATTTTTGTTTTTTGCATTTCGCATCTCGGTTTACTCCCGACCCCAAGCACTGTGTGCCATGTATTTATTTGTGATTTTAATGTCTTCATTTAAACAACACATTACTTAAAAACTGCCCTATGTCGTGATACTTATTTTCGTATGCAGAAAAAGTTGTTTGCTTCTTTACTTTACGATTTTGTAATATTCACAATTTAATTCGCATTTCCCTTTTTCTTCTCGCTCCATTGATGTCACAATAAATCTAAATTTGTCTTGTCATGTCAGCGATAATGGTCCGTTACTAGTTTGTTTTTTGCTGCTAGTTGCATGTATGCATGTGGGGGTGTGAACACACATAAACACATACATACATACGTACACTCCTAAAAAAAGGGATGCTGTGGCAAAGTGAGTGGCAAAGTGTGTAAGTGTGTGCGAAATGTGTGAGTCAACGAGTCGGTGGCTGCTCATCGGCTACTTGGTTGGCTGGCTTGGTTGGCTGGCTGTTTGTTACGTTCGCTTGGCTTTTGGTTTGCGTGGCTTCATTTGATCGGCTTGTTGATTGCCCGTTGGCTAACGTTTTCTGGCTTGCGGATTGTGGTTTGTGGTTGACTTTTATGCAGCATCTAACAATGCATTTTTGTATGAATTTTGTTTAAATTACATCTCGATGCTCATTCAATGCATTTCATATTAAAAGATTTTATTATCAACAATTATACATGAATATTTACATACATACATCAACATACATATATATATATAAGTACTGTATGTAGTATATTCAAATTGTATTACATTTTGCTTTATCGACACTCAAGTTGAATTTTTTTTGTATGCATTAGAAATAAGCGCTGCCGACAGCTCTTAAAACATGGAGCGACTAAAAGCCCACAGCAAAATTACCTTTCTTTTCCAATAATTGTATAGCCTTGTGTGGTTATGTACCGACTTGGTTCTACTTTTGGATATCAGATATTGACTTGCAGCATTTTCTTTCAAACACATTACATCGAGTTATTCAGCACATCTTTTTTGGATTTTAACAAATAGATATACATATGTGTTTTTCTAGTATGTGGAAAGAGCAAAGCGATGCGATAAATGTAGCCACTGTGACAACTACAAACAACTTCAATAGCATTTGCATAGCCAGATTTGTGGTTGAGCACAGACGCCTTAGTGTATGCAAATATTTTTATTACAAACATATGCGGCAGGAGAGCCTTTTGTCTACATATGCGCTGCAAAGCACAGTTGGGGGTCATAGCATATGGACGTGTGTAAATGGTTGTTGTTGTTGGCTCGTGTGTGAACTCACAAGGCATACAAACATGCGCACTCATGGCAATTGTAGTTATAGGTATAAGTGGCTATGATGATTGGTTGTTTGTTTGTTTGCATATACAAATTGTGTCAATTGCATAAAAGAAATGCAAACTACTACATACTTACTACCAACAAAAGCAGGAATAATAAACGTCAACGACACTAAAATAAAAGTACTTACCTATCCGAGTATGGCTACGGGCTTGCATGCTTATTAGAGACTACACTTACACATTCTAACACAAACGAATACATATGTATGTATACACGAGTATATGTACATACCCTGCAGGCAAAACAGCTAGTTGTATACTATAAGTCCACCAGTTTGAAAATTTCGCCAACTAGTTGCTCAACTATCCATTTTACTTGAAAGCAACTGGTAGTTTTAACGTGGCGATTGCCTACGAGATGGCAATTGTCTTCCCTTGCATAAGCTTCTTACTAGAAAAATATCACTCAGTTTCATACCACTAGACAACACATCAGAATAATACTAGAAAAATGGCAGTTCATCTAGGTGAAAAAATACTATTCTGAAATTCTTCTTGCCACCTGTTACAAACATCTTTAAAAGTGGTTGATCAACTACACCTTTTCAAGTCCATAATGAGAATATGTAAGATCGTATAGAGATGTGGAATTTGAAAATGAGAAAACCGAAATTCAAATGAGAAAGTATAAATTCATATTGGGAATATATATGTTGATATTGAGAAATATAAATTCGCATTGAGAATGTGTAATTTCAAATTGGGAAATGTAAGTTCAAAATGAGAAAATCGAAATTCAAAACGAGGTTACATTTTCCAATTTGAAATTCCACATTCTCAATACAAATTTATATTTTTCAATATCAACTTATAAATTCCCAATATGAATTTATACTTTGCCATTTGAATTTCGGTTTTCTCATTTTCAAATTACATTTCTCAATACGATCTTACATATTCTCATTATGGACTTGAAAAGGTGTAGTATAACTTTGTCCGTTTCATATCAGTTGATCAACTAGTAGAAAACCAACTAGTTTAATTTTTTCCCTTACATACCAGTTGATCAACTAGTTTATTTTCATACTAGTTTAATTTTGCCTGCAGGGTATTTAAGTATTATTGTGTGCATGTGTATGTGTATCACAATGCTTGCCACTTTTCCACTTTTCCATTCTTTCATTCTTTTTCAAAGCTATTATTTCTACAGCATTTTGTAACATTTATTCTAAGTATGCTTTTGTTTTTGTTTTTGTTTTTCTTTTACATTCGTTCTCTTCGTCGCAGGTCCGGTTTCAGTTGTCATGGAATTCGGAGTTTCACTTGTCAAAGCTAAAAGCTTAATTAATATGCAAACAAAACACGAATATCAAGCATTGAATGGATTCGCACCAAACAAACGACCAACCCATGCAAGTGCCAAAGTGGAAAAGAGGAAGAAAAAAATGCAAATGGATATTCGTTGTGGGAGTGTAGGAGGAAAATGGCACTTTTATTGATACCATTGTGTAAGAGAGTGGGGTTGAGATTCATACATAACCTTTCTTTTAAATGAAAATTATTTCTTTGAAACTAATAATTGGCGAAGTAGTCCTTAACAATGCATCGAAAGTACTTAGTCAACTTCATATTAAACTAAAACTCCAAAAAACTCGACCTCCAAACAAACCTCCATTTCAGTTGATACTTTGCTCAATAATATCTCCACGCACGTTTTAAAGTGAATCCCAATCAAGTCCTACTAAACTTTCTTGTTGTTTATTCAAGGATTTTCCAAGATTTTCCACATTTGCATAGTATTCCGGTTTATTTATTTATGTAACAACGCATTATACAGCATTTTCTTAACAACTTGACTGACATTCGTCCACTTACTTATGTGTGCTCACCTGCTTACATTTTTGACTTTCCATTTGCATTTTCTTCTTCTGCTTCTGCTTCTACTAATTGTCCATTAATTGGGCTGCCGGCATTGTCTCTCATTTCATTAAATTTATTCATTCATCATATGGCTTTGCCGGCGGAAATTATGCGCCACTTCCTCGAGCTTTACTTGGCTTAGCATATGCTTAAGCACTCGAACTACTTAATTTAATACAGTAGCGAGTATTTAAATGTTGCTTGGAGAAATGAAGTGGAAGCATGCAATGTTAGATACACGAATACATACGCACATCCTTGGGTAAATGTGTTGGCATACGAACGCTGAACAGTGGGAGATTTTCACATAAATTTTTATAAAAAATAAAATATAAAGATTAAAAAAAAATATATGGTAAAATATATTTTGGCCATCTATAAAGAAGCCATTCAGCGCTTATAAATTAAAATATTTTACCGATTAGGCATTCTTTTTGGAAAAGTTCTTTCCTTTTATTACATCAATTTAGTTAATTTAGTGACAAAGAAGTGAAACGTTTCCCACTGTGCGCTGTAGGAAAGACGAGAATGAGTGTTTGCAGCTTAAGTGTGACTTAAGACTAAAATAATTAACTGAAATGTGACACGAACCACCAACATAATTGCACTTGAAGGTGTGAGCTTAAGCAGGTCAGCTTAGTGGTTAGACTTATTTACATATATATGCATATGTACGTACATATTTACTTATATGTTTGTTAAAGCATAAACAAGCATTTGCAGAGATAAGAGCGTGAAGTTTGTTGTGGTTATTTATAAAGTTAGCAGGACGGAAGTATAATCTACACACATATACAACTTGTTCCACATTTACTTTAGTTCTTTGCTTTGCAATAAAATTTCATATAATCTTTCCAAATCACTGATGGCTGTTTCATTCTACAAATTTTCCAAGTTTTTGGTTTTCCCTTTTTATTTTTTTACACACTATATTTACTAGTAATGTCTCTTTAAAACTTTGTTTCTCATCCATTCTAAATCTATGCTTACATACATACATATGTACAAAGGTATGCAACTTATAACGCTTAAATAGTAAAACTTTTACGATTGCAACTTTCGCTTTGACCCACGTATCGGGGGTATCGGAATGCATAGCAAAACATTTCTAAGTAAGAGTACCCATTCGCCGATGTGTTGGTATGTAGATGTGCAGGTGAGTCACGTTATGCGACATCAATAACTCAGCTGCCGCCCACAAAGGCCAATAAAACCTCATTTCTTGTATTTGCAAACGATCGGGAAAACACAATTTCACACGATATGCATAAATCAACACAAATATGCAACAATACTCATTCACATATGAACATATACCATACACATGCATGCATATGTGTAAGTGCATATCTATGCGTATGTATGTATCTATAGGAAAATGAAATTGCAAAATTTGCAACGAGATGAAATTTATCACCCAACCAATATTCTGGCCAATATTCGTAATATTTGTATGAGGTATTGTTTGTTACAGCATTACGCTCATGTAATAATGCGCATCTATGTAGGTATGTATGTGTGTGTGTGTGAGTGTGGGCGAGTGGGTGTGCATGTCTATTTAGAATCATAAATCTCATATGGACTAGATAGATGTACATAAAAGTATATGCATGTTTAATTTTTGCGTCAGTGGAATTGGCGTACATATGTAGATATGTATTCTTATCGATGCTGGCATATCCTTGACACAGACACTTTCGGGAAAAACACCTACTATGTGCAGAGGAATGTATAAGCACGTCCTTACGTACATACATATGTACATACATACATTTCAGGGCCGTAATGGAATGCTAGTACCTGCATCTATGATTTGTCTATGGCGCACAAACACATAGACACTTGCTTACCTATACATACATGTGCACGTCATGCTGTTCTTCTAAGTTCAGCAAAAATCGATTGGGTATTTGCTTTAGCTCTTCTATCAAAAACAAAAACAAGATCAACAAACAAACAAACAAACAAAAAGCTCAGAAAGGGAAAAGGAATGCAGGGAAAAGGTACACTTTCCAATAGTTTTACCAACATTTTCACTGCCATTTGTGGTCCATTGTTTGCTGCCAATCTGCAGAGTTTTTTTGCTGCCTCTTAAACATACATACATACATACAAATGTATGTACGTGCATGGCAGGAAGGCAGACAAATAGATGACCAAACCATCCGACAAATTGTATTGCTTTTGGGAAATGCATAGATCTTATTTTGTATGTGTGTGTCTGTGTTGAATTGGACAGCAACTATGCACTTAAAAAATAAACAAGATATCTATGAAACGAACGATTTGAGTGCTTGCAAATATTGCCCTCTCGTTGAACTAGACTCAAAATGGAAATTGTGCTCCACTATGAGAAAGTGAACATCATATATGTATGTATGCATTCGTACGAATTAGTATTTTTGTTGAATTTGAACATTTTTCATTAGGGTGTGTTAAATATTTTGTATAAATTCCCACATATCCATTTGTACAGGAATGAGCAAATTAGTCTGCCACGATGAGATCATCCCAAAGGAGAACATCTTAGAGTTCAAGGTTGCCTAGTATATTTCTTATGCGCATTTCGGTTAGCCAATAGCTGTAGGAAGGCAATGAGGCCTGCGAATTTTAGAGAAACGACACTGAAAAAATTTCTTTGCCATTATTTGCAATATTTTTTGTTTCTTAAAAACTAGCACGCACCCTAAACTGAAAAAGTCAGCTATTTGTAAGCAAGTAGGAACATATTTAGAATTTCTAGGTTCAAAATATATTTAGAAAATTTATTTCATTTAGCTAGATTGCAAAGCAATATTTGCCATTTTTCTGTTTTGTCATAGCCTTAAATAGGGTGAACCGTTTTCGTACTTGCCAATGAAACGACGATCATTTTCAGCGTGGTTCATGATTTGTTAGCTGTTAAATGAAAACAAAGCTCGTAATTTTTGTGTACTTCCAAGTTTCTAATAAAATTACTATAAATTCTTACACACCCTGTTTAACATAAAACGTTACATACATTTATCGCTTGGGCTTGCCCATAGGTCTTACATACATATATATATCCTTACTTTTATCTTGCTTTTTTCCACTGTAAATACTAACCACTTCACTTTTTCATTAAAATATTTAAAGCATGCATATATTGCAGCTTTTATTCTTGTTATTATTGCTTTCTATTGCTCATATTTATAATTTTGCTTTTCACCAATCTCTGTTTGTCTTTATGACCGTCTATATGAGAATCGTCTAATGAATGTCTGTTGGCATAATGTGCAATTGCTTCCATATTTTCTTGTTTTTTGGAATGTTGGAACCGCAAAAAAAATCTATAATAAATTTTATATTGCATTCATATTTGTATAAGTACTTGTATACATATATGTAGTTATATGTACATATGAACATTTCATTATACAACTTTAAGTTTTAAATCTTAACTAACCACTTGGGCTCACCAGCAATGCATGACTGAAAATTGTTTATAGATATTTACATACATATAAGTACATACATATATACACTCTGCTTACCATACTGAATCAATTTTTAATCCAAAGCTTGTTTTTAAAAATCAATAAATTTATACATTGTGACAGGAAAAAGATAGACTTCAGAGAAGCAGCTCACCAGCAATGCATGCTTGAAAATTGTTTATAGATGTTTACATACATATAAGTACATACATATATACACTCTGCTTACCATACTGAATCAAATTTTAATCCAAAGCTTGTTTTTAAAAATCAATAAATTTATACATTGTGACAGGAAAAAGATAGACTTCAGAGAAGCAGCTCAATCCTTGGCACCTTCCTCGAAAGTTAGTCAAAGAGAAGCTAAGCTCTGACTTCCATCATGGACAATATTGTGTTGGAATATACATATGTAGTACACAGATACCTGCCAAACCCATTCTCCCATTATGAACTAAGTATTATTCCGTTTATTGCAAAGAATTTTGACTTGTTATTTTGCCAAACCTTTTCTTATCAATTTCATCTTTCTTCGGTCTTTTGCTTTGTTTTTTTATTACCTACACGCGGTTTATCTCGGCATTCGGCTTCAATTTATTCTAACAATTTAGATTTGTTATTGGTTTTACTATTTGTTCTCCTTTATTTTCTGTTAATTTTATTACATTGAGTTGATGCATGAATTTGTACATCTGTATATACACTGGCAATTTATATCATACATATGTATACTATGCATACGAGTACATTGCTTAACAAATATCTATGACACCGCAAATTAATTTATGAATTACTTAAGCAAAATACACTCCTTTATTCACTTAGTCTCGTCTAGTGCTCTCACTTAAAATGTGTGTGTTTTTTTCCATTATCTAAACAACACACATTAAAATTTGAAGACTAACCCAGATGCATTTTTACGTAAACTTATAGCTCAGTGCGCATAAGACCATTACGTATGTGCAGCTGAAGAACTTTTCCAAAATGTTCCACCATTTACCCGCTGCAACAACAAATACAACAACGAATGCTAGATACAAGTCGACATATGCCATGATACCTTTCAGAAAAGGCTTGGGGACAGCACGTTGATGCGATGCCATGCCATGCTATGCACTTCCACGCCGTGCCATGGCCGACAACACATAATCATAAATATAAATTAACTACGCTCACAGGACAAAAAAAGGAGAAAGCAATAACAACAAAACAAGAAAAAAAGTAATGACAAAACCGAGATGTGTAAGTAAGCTTGGCTACTTCACTCACAAAAGGCAAACAAAAAGCAAAACAAATTGAGGGGGTAGTTAGTTAGTTAGCCGGCTGCTGGCTGCTGGTGTGGGTGTTGGTTAAGGTGTAACAAGAATCCTGCTACTTTTGCTCTTAGTCAGAATGGTACATAACAAATATAATGAGTGTGTTTGCCAACGAAAAAAGCACGAGCATTCAAAATAGTTAAAGGCAAAAGTGCAAAAGTGAAAAGAAAGAAAGAAAGAAAACAAAAAAGGAAAGCAAGCGCCGCCGTCAGTTGTTACTTTGGTTGAAACGCGCGTCAGAGGTGTGCTTGCACATACACACATACACACATTGTGTCAGTTACGCTTTGCCATGGCAATAAGGCAATATGTAGCATGAAGGCAATTTCCTTCTCCACATGCCAGTTGAACGTAGCACGTTGAAAAGGCGTTTGTTGCAAGTAAAAACTTTTTTGTGCGAAACTCAGAAAGTGTTGCACAAAAGCCACTTGTGCAACACCGCTGCTGGTGGTGAGTGGAACAAGTAAACAAGCGCGTGCTAATATATGATGTATAAGTATGTATTTATGTATACATAAGTGTATGAGTACATTGTTGCCATGTGCGCTTGATTTCAAAGAAATTTAATTCTTTACTCTGCTGTCTTCTAAGAACGAACACTACACAATGCTATATAAGTACTTTTTGGTTGCTTGTTTTTCCGACAGGGTAGGAATATGCTGTATTGTGGAACGATCTTCCGTCATCCCTTGTCAATTTTGGTTTGGAGACAAACCGGTTTCGGCTAATATGCGCCATCTTCAGTGTCTTATCTTATGCTCGCCCCAATTTTTAGGGAATTTTCCTCAATAAGGAACACTCGCAATTCATATTTACTCTCAAATTGCGTAGCTTAACCTTTATTTAATTTTGAGTTAATTGCCTATAACTGGAAATCCTCACGAAGGCTAAAAATTATCTATACTCGTAGGTATAAGCGACTTTTGGGTTTTGTTATTCTGAAAAAAGTTTAGTTTCTAAGAGCAATGAGGAGTATTTCCAAATGCCAAAAGTCGCTCATATTTCCATACTGTTACCCTTCAAATCGATAGACATATTTATCTCTCAAGGTGTTCTACACTAAAACTGTTTCCAAATCTTCTAAGCTGTCAACTTTTAAATTTCCAGATTTCAGTTGCAAAAGTATGGCCACCTTAAAATTTGGCTTTACAGTTACACACGTGTACTTACAAATGTAACACTGCGTGCGTTGCGAAACGTCAAATTGCTGGCGGCATATGTACAAGTGTAAGTTGCAACAATGACATAAACGTTGCACTATTGCCTGGGGTGATGTTGCGCATGCATTTTACATAAGTAAGTGTTGAAGAAGAAAAATATTTTAAGTAAGAATTTTACTACAATAAAACAACAACAACAACAACAATAAGAGTTAAAAACAAACATACATAGCTAACGAAACAGAAACACAAGCAAGCACAAATGCACAGACACGCGCAAATGCAACAACGAAACATTTCCATGCAACAAAAATGTCCCAGAAGCACCACTTTCGGATGCTGTGTTATTTAAGCACCAGCAGCGACCACTCGACACTACTCACTCTGTTAGTATAATGCTCTATGAGAGCCAGCAGCGAGCAAAAAAGTCACAATTACCCGTTTAAATAGTATAACCATACACCTTGGCGATTTTTAAGTGTGTTGTTGTTGTTTTTACTACTGCTTTTTGCACCTCCAGTCGGTGCTCATTGCACTCATCGCACTTAGGCTACTTTGGTGCGCTTTGTTAACGGTGTTAAATATATTTTTTTTTTGGTACGGGGGGTGGTAGTACATAACTAACGGCAACGATATCAAGCGACCGAATAAGTACAAGTGTCGGCGGGGCGCGCTGTGTGACACTTCAGAATCGAGTTGCTAAACACTTTCCGTAAGCCAAGCAAAAGGATGTAATTCAATTCGTTGTGTCCGCTATAGTGTTGCGAAATAAATAATAAAAAAGTGTTATTTACATAAAATTTTTGATTTAGAGCAGACAACTAAAAGTTTGAATTCACAAATTTTGAAACAAAATAATGCCAAAAGGTATTTTTCGCCTTTTTACTAAAGTGGTGTCCCAGAAATTAGGTTGTATGGGCCTTTGTTATAAACTGGACTCTAAAAAATGTGAAGTTTTGAATTTTTAAATGCTAGTCTCAAGACCTGGAATTGGCGCTATCATCTATGCACGTACATTAGGGTGGTCCTCAAGTGTATCGGGGGAAAGGTCTATATCATATTTCTGCAACCTCAACCACTAGGTCGATGCTAATATAGTCGAAGATACCATATATAAATTTTGTTCCCGATCGGAGATGGTTAAGAGGTGTCGTACCGGGGTCAAAATTCATATTACCATATGAGCCCCTGTGCGATAGTCTCCGGGAAGGACCAAAATATAAATTTGGTGTCCTCGACACAGAACTATCGATTTTGGTCATTAGATATAAAAAAATGTTATGTAATTTTTGGCCTTTAGGTATATGCTAATATGAACTTTGACCCCTGTACGGCACTCCTTAATAGTCTCCGATCGCGACTAAACTCTATATTTATAATCTTTGCGTGCAGGACTATCGATTTCGGGCATAAGGTATAAAAAAAATTAATTTATTTTTTTTTGCATCTCCATAAAGTTTTCTGATCTTTGACGTCTCTGCGATGCCCGTTAACCATCACCGATCGGGACCAAAATTTATATGTGATATCTTCGACTGTGCTGTTACCGATGTAGGAGGTGGGACTAAAGAAAATCGCTAATTAGATTTTTAAGGACCACCCTAATGTAGATTATACTCGCCTGAACATAACTAATCATCTTCTTAATATACATATAGAAGAACAGGACGCAAAGTGTTTTGTTGAGGAAGAAAGACGCAAACTTTTTTTTTCAAAGAAAGACGCATTAAAAATATTTTTCGAAAGAAAGACTCTTTATTGTTTTTGATAACGAAGAAAGACGCTTTATTTTTTTTCTATAAAGAAAGACGCATTTAAATATTTTTTAGGAAAGTAAGACGTATTCGATTTTTTATTTTTCTTTGTCCATATTAATGCTAATGCGTCTTTCTTCGTCAAAATATTTTATAATGCGTCTATCTTCGTCGATATGTTTTGTAAAGCTTTTCTTTCTTTTTCTTTTTCCCCGACATATTTTTAATGCGCCTTTTTTCGTCGACAAATTACTGACATGCGTCTTTATTCTTCCGGAGCGACGATATGTACTGTCCTTTTCGCACTGAAATGTTGCCACACTCGATATACTGCAAGTCCGGTTAAGCAATTATCTCGCCAAAAGACCATATTAGATGTGTTTATTTTATTATCCAATATCTTAATACTTACACTAAGATATCGTATCATCCCATCAGTTGGCCAATCAATCATTTGTACTGCAATTAAATGCTCTATCACCCTCTCCTTCTCCATCCTCTCTGCACAACAGCCAACCCCACCCACTATTTATAAGGGCTTATATTTAGTAAGAATAGCTGTGTTCACTATTCCTTCTTGTTATAATTAAACATTACTAATTTCCTAAGTGCTAAGTCCCCTTGACCACATTCGCACACTTATTACCAGCTCATTAACTTAAAAGCATTAAAATCCATTGGCGCAAGTGTTCATTATAGTGCCTTGAGCGACGGATGAAGGGAAGTGATAATTTACAACTGCCCACTATTTAATCACTTTTGTACCTAATCATTAGTTTGAGAATGCACACCGGACGGACGGTGACTGCAGTTGCCACCTGTGCGAGTTCGCTCATTTTACAATCATTTTTGTTGTTGTAGTTGCTGTATGACGCTAGAGCAGCTCAATTTGCTTTGGAGTGCTAGTAATTGGTTGCATGTGAGTAGGAGTGCAAGTGTGTTTATTGCAGGACCAGCACTGCTCCAAGGTGTTAACCATAGCATGACCTTAGCTAGTCTCTTTGTTTGAAGTCACACGCAAATGAAGAGTGGAAATGACACGCAATAAATACAAGGACAAAAGTTTTGGAAGAGTGCAATGAACAGTGGTTAATGAGAGACAAAGAGCGAGCTCAATTAAGCGCAAAATATCTAGAAATATGTCTATGGATTATATGTCAATTAGAATTTTTGGCTGATTAGAATAAGATAAAATCTCAAATACTCGGAAGAGTTAATCCTCCATATACATAACTTCAAACTTGAAGCCTTATTTTTTCAGTTGTTCAATATTTTATGCCGCCATTTAATTGATCCGAAACACTGCCAGAGCACTTAGTCGCACTTCAGTGTTCGTTTAACCTTGCGGCCTAACCCGAGGCAATCGAAGTGACAGCGCTGCGAACAGAATAGAACAGAATTTCATGTTTGTGGATGTGGTTAGTGTGACTGAGCTATGTAGATGTTAAAAAGTGACCAAGTAAAATGTCGGATTCCATGCGGCATCGAACAATTCTGTACATCCGTACACGATGCTCTTCCTGCCGGCCAGCGGTGCGCCGTAACGCAGGCGATGAGGTCGCTAGAGGGCGGGAATGGTGCCGTGCTGTCATTCGTTTGTCACTTGCCTGTCTCGTTACGGTTAAGTGAGTGGGATAATGTTTGCACAAATGCACTCATACACACACACACACGATCACTCGCTACTACATGCAAAAAACTTTGTGCGATTCTTTATGCACTTTTGCACAATTGCAGCATCAAATCGATGGTGGTAAGTAGAGTGCTACAGAGGAAGAGGGGTAGAAGGGAAGGTTGGTTGCTTAAATTGCAGTGCTGGTGAATATAGTCATACATAAAACAGCATGCAAAGTGTTTGGACTCGGCGCAGCGCGGGCACAGCCGCATTCAACGCCCAATTTCAAAGGCAGAGTTGCTTCGATAGTTTTCTCAGAAGCGGCTAGCAGCTTTTTACTCTTGTTGGTGTTGTTATTGTTGTTGTTTTATGTTTTGATGTGCGCAATGAAGCATTGCATGCAAAACACATCGTTTATACATATACATACATACATGTGTAGGCAATTGACGGGCACATGTTGGGAATTACCTGAGCTGTGAACTGTTAGCCATCAGTTTGGATATTTTCCACTCATGCGTAACGCCAAAAGAGACTTTCAAGTTCGAAACTTTCCTTTCCGGGTTCTGCTCGTATAGACAGAAATTCGAATACGCACACACACGCAACCGCACGCAGGCTCACAAGTTTATTTAAAAAAAAAAGAAAAAAATACCAAAAATTTACGTATGCAAGCTGGAAGAAAAACAAACTTTTGCTGCTGGCATTTTGCGTGCAACAAAGTTTGATAGCTAAATTTTTACTCTCCATCCACGTTGCACTGGCTGGTAGATAAATAAATTTGAAAGGTGGGGGCTACAAGCGTACAACAACATACAACTATACGTACATATATCTACATATGTATGTATGTATGAATGTACGTGTCTTTGGCCTTCCAGTGTTACTTTCCTTTCGCTTATCTTATTTTTGTTGTGCTCTTGCAATATTTTTCGTAATTTTTATTTTCTTTTTACTTTCGAAGTTACATAAAGATTATGGTTAACTTTGTCCAAAGCTGGGTGGAGTGCAACTGATGTCTATAGCTCGATACAAAACATTCATATCCTGCTTGCTCCCACTCAAATCGCTTGCTATGATAGCTTAGGGCTTGGGTAAAGCCATTTACTAAAAATGAGATAATATTTCTTTGGAAACAAATTTTTTTTATAGGATTATTGCGTACATTTTTCATTTTACGAGTAGTTGGAAAGAACTCTTGAAAGAAGCATGGCATAACTAAAATAAGCTATGTATGACTATTGAGTTCCGAAATCAAAGAATTGATTTCATACATACATACATACATAGTATTTGTACAAAAAATTAAAAAAATAATATACGCCTCAATTTTGGGTTTCGTTTCCCACTTTCCCCACATTTCAGCTATGCACATGTTCATGTATGCAAATGGCTGTGTGCCAATACGTACAAGTAGACGTAAATTAGCCAGCTGGCTAAGCAAGTGCTTCAAAATTGACTACACTTCTCTATATTTAATAGGGAGTAAAAAGTTTCCTCCAGCACCTGCAAAACATCATTATATTTACATATACATAATACCTACCTGCAAAAAAAAATGTTAACGACTTGATGTCTGAAAATTGTGTGATATTAAATTTACCCCAGAGGGTACCTAAATAAGTAACTTGGCGGTTAGCTTTAATTTCCCTCTTGCAAGCATAGCCTTCCTCTTTGCCTGCTTTTAGGGGCGAATAATCTTATCCATTTCAGAGCAGGCAATGTGTCTGTGAACTTGTTACTTGCTTTCAGCTTACAAGTGTGGGCAGTGTTGCCGCAGCCTCAAAAAATTTGGTATCAAAAATTGATACCTTCATGGTTTTTTTCGTATCACCGAAAATTTTTTGGAAAAAACACTTCAATTAATCAAGAAAGCTGTTTTCGAGCTTTTAACCCGTATAAAAATTTGATACGTCCATTTTTTTTTTTCGTATCACCAAAATTTTTTTTACAAAAACCCTCCATTTCCTTGTATTTCAGGCAATGTGCATACATGAAGGCGCGCGTTTTCTGCCGTCACGTGTGTTTTGCTTTAGTGAGCCGTGCTCATTCCTTCAATGGACAGTGATGCCTACTATAAAGTTTGATAAAATATTGCTCTTTTTTGTATTTTCAAAGACATTCACAGTACATGTTTTTCGTGGCACTCAGAGGTTGTTAAAATTTTCTTAAAAATGAAATAGATTTTCTTAAAATAAAAGAGAATCGGTTAATATTCTGTCACGATGACCGATTCGAATAATCAAAGAAATCTTGTTTTAATTAGTATTAATATTTAATAATTGAATTTTAAGAAAAACATTCGGAAAAATACAAGGTTAATTTTAAAAAGTATGAATCTCTCTCGAGCATCCCAAACACTCCCTGATGTACGTCTCTCTCATTTCGGTCTGCTTCTTCGACTCTCTCACTTTTCATCTTCTATCTCAACAGGGTTGCCGGTTGTAGTTGACAATTCCTTTATTTTGATTAAATTGTATCAAAATTATTTGATACGGATTAAAAATGTATCAAATTTGTTCTACGTCAAAATAAAAAGTATCTACGTATCTTCGGCTTAAAAAAGTATCACATTTGATACGATTGTATCAAAACGGCATCACTGAGTGTGGGCTACCGTCGAGGGAGAAGAGTCTGTATTCATGCTTAACAGCTGCCATTCCACATACAGGCGCACACACACTTGCACACATTTATACGTTTGCTCAATTTCTCTCTCTCTCTCTGTAAGGCTAATTAAAATCACTTTGTACAGCATACCATGACGTGTAACTGCTTAGCCGCTCAACCATATCATGCTTCGAACAGCTGGCAAAAAGCTGAAGCGCGTCCATGGAGGTGGAGCATTTATTTATAAGAGCTTAACTTGTTATTGTTGCCAGAGCCATTTCCGCTCCTCTTAGCATGCATGGCGTACATTTGTTGCTTTCGTGTAGTTCAATGGAAAGCTGGTTGAAGGCTGGCAAACGATTTTCCGTATTTCGTACTGCTTAATGGGCGTCAACCAGAAGTCTGCAATGGATATAAGACTGTGGAGTATACTCGTTTATTTACTTGTCGATGGCACTATTAATGGTTAGATTCGATTCTGGGTCTGCTATGATATACTGGTATACAACATCTAAACTAAAAACCCTACTGGGGCGCTATAAAATAGCGATCATAAAGGAAAAGCAAACATATCGAGGATATTTCGGGTATGAAAAGCTTCTTCAAAAGCGCTTCGGAAGTCGACGAATAACTGTGCTGTAGAAAAAAGTAAAGGAGCAGAGCATACATACATGTATTAGAAAAGATACTCTTATTCTAATTTTATTACGCAGAGGTTTGAAATTCCCTATTTGAAAAAAATTCATTCGATCTGAATATTACGTAATTCTTTACACACTTACACCTTGAATGTGCTTATACTTAAAGCAGCCGGCTCAATGCCGCTCCCTGATGTGAGCACAAGTGTACGTTTGGTATAAGCATACGTATAAATTCGTATACTCGTAATGTTATCTGATGTAATTGGATTACTTAAGAGCGTTTTATTGTGTCAAAGTGGACATGGAACTCTTAAGCGTCTACTTAAGCACAATGAAAGTTGTTTATGATTAGTGAGCTAGACTTCAGCAGCATTAAGACATATTCGTGTTTATTGATGTATCTAATGGTGTGATTTATGCTTTGGAAGTTAACGTTTATGTAGTGTTATTCTGATAATATTTACGTGATAATAAGAAGGGGTAATGGCTCAAAGAACAATGAGCTGTTTTGTGTATGAAATTTTAAGGAATGAGACGACAGTAATACTAGCCTTATTCATAAATATGAAAGCGCGTGTTCACTGAATGCTTTCGCAGAAAAAAAGGAAAACACTCATAGATAACAAATAGCAGCATATCAGCTCTACAATGACATGCAGCCGGTATTTCCAACAAAGGTCGTACGAGTATTAATTGCTTACAAAGTTTGCAGGGCGAGGTAGCGGCTGACGTGGAATACCTCTTACGTTTTAAATGCGGCTTCCCTGCAATATATTGTTTACAAAATAAGTAGTAGCGTAATATGGAAATGTTCGTTCTGCATTACCTTAACAGCCACTTCCTTCAGCATGATCATCTTCTATTCGAGACTTGCTAATTACTGCAGCAAATGAAGAAAATAAATTTGAGTATGTGCTCTCTTAACTAATAGCTTGTGTAAGCTATGTGTGTGCTGAGTTACTGAATATTGTATATGAAATTTCCAGAAAGCATACAAACTTCTGTCGACCATAACAATTTAGTTATCTATGCACTTAAATATATATTTACACATCTGCAATTACTGCAAAGTAAAAGTTTGTCGCTCAATCTGTCTGGTCCTGTTCAAATTTCAATGCAAATAGTACATAGGTAATTATATATTATTATTATTCGAATGAAAATTGTTTAGTTATCTTATTGTCTGTTGCCACACCTTGATAAAAATGTGTCTGTTGCACAGTGGAACTTTTGGGGCCTCAATTTGCTTAATAGTCTGTAACCATCCGGTGGATTTCCGATAAGGTTTCTAGTTAAAATATGAAGCAGGTTTTCTTATAATATATTTACAAACCAAATAATTATTTTCTAGTACTGAAGTATAGCCGAAGAACCCTTATCGTCATCATTTGAACTACAGCGAACTCTATCTAGAAACATTGTTAAAAAAAATTCTGTAGTATAGTAAAATAATACACTCTACAAAGTTAGTCGCATGAATTTTCGCAATAAATCAAGGATAATAATAATTTTCGCTTGTCTTTAATTCATTAATATAGAGATGTGTGTGTGCAGTGCACTCTTTTCTATGTGAAATAAAGTAATGAATTTTTGCCAAGCGTGTTTCTTTTGTCCTCCAGATTACAATGGACTGTCCATGGACAAGTGAGTAAGTCACATGTGGCAGACCAACTTGGCATTGCATTAATATATTATTTTGTGTAAATGGCTTAGCTGACAATCACTTTTGCGAATGGTTTGTGGCTTGTAGTTGTAAATACATATACATAAATATATATACATAGGTAATAATATCACAAACTTATTTACTTAATTTGAGAAAAGCTCTTATAGCTGGTGTGAATGGCAAAATGTATAGCAAGCTGGCAGGTGGAGATTTTCTGGCAAGCATAATGCGATGGCATGTATGTACATATGTATGTCTAATTAATTGAAATGCTATGGAAATTTAGCAGAAGGATTTTTTGCATGTCACATGTATGTAAAGATATAAAATAACATATGCATATAATATAAAAAAAACTTGCACAAGTGAGTGTGTATTGGGGTCTTTGTAATTAACTGCATACCTGGAAAAATGTTTTGTTCATATTAGATTTGCAATTAATTATGTAATAAAAGTACTTTTTTAATTAATCTGTGCAATCAGTTAACCAAAGCGGGAGCAGCTAAAAGTGTCCTCGATGGATTTTCCGGAGTTGATGGACATTTAAACCATTTTCTTCTGTTCTACGGCGTTATGAAAATTTCAGAAATTTGTTTGTGGCAGGTTATACTTATGTTATATAGTTTTAACTACTTCTAATAATAATTCTTCTACTTCCTTCTACTAATAATTCTTATGATAATGAAATGCAGAAACCAAAAGGTATTTCAAACCACTTCTCTTCTCAAGTCGTCGATAAGTTTTCGCAACGCAAAGCTTAAATTGAAGTCATTCTGAATTGATAAATTATGCATTCGTTTCCAAACGCGCTTTAATTTTTACACTTTATTGCGCTTATTTTACATACATAAAATAATTTCTTTGGTGTTCAATTGCTATTAACATCTCTTAAATTGCTCCATTAGAAAAAAACGTTGTCGGTTACCTACAACAAAATATGGTAATTTTTCTTAAACATATCGCATAAAATAACACTTTTTATAATTCAAAATTTACATTTGCATGCGCCTTTTCGCGGCTTTATTTGTTTGTTTATTTTTTTTTTTTGTATAACATTTGCAATCTTTAGCGATATAACTTGAGGCAATTGAATATTAACAGCGAATTGAATTCAATTACTTTAGCGGCGGTGTGACCATTAACCAATTTTATAACTCCTTACGCCTATTAAGTTAACACATTTTTCGAGAAATAAATGTAAAAGTGAAGAGAAAACAAATAAAGAAATGTAAGTCTGTTTGTGCTTACATAATACACTTACTTTATATGCATACAATATAAGGAAGAAAGAAAAATCAGCGTAAAACATCAACGTCTTGATTGTGCAATAGAAACGTGCGTTGCGTACTTAATGAAATTGTATGCCTGTGGCATGTTGAGCTACTGCCCAAAAAAAATTTCATTATAATGAGAGAAATGGAATGGCGAATAATTTTAGGAATGCATTAAAGAAAAAGTATATTAATTTTAATATAAGCAAGTGGAGATTTCGATGTATACTTTCTCAGAGCACCCTATTTGTGTTGGATTGTATTTTAAAGTGCCTAAACCGGCAAGTTACAGCGAATTCCATGAGGTCAAAAACAAGTCCGTTTGGTACGTCTTGAAATGTGAGAATGTTGAGTAAGCAACGATATTCACAAGAAATCGTTAAACATGCATGAAGCAATTATTGCAATAACAAGACGAACAAAACCGAATATGGTAAAAACACACGGTATGGTTCAATGGAAAAAGGAAACGGAAATCATAAATATGTATGTTCATAGGAGTAGGCACGTAGTAACAGCAGATCGCAGAAAGCAAAATTAAAGTTAGAATACTTACTTATTTATAGCCTTTATACTTATTTCTAGCCTTATGTGTATGTGTGTATGAAAAATATCTATTTATTAGAGCTCTAGATACCCGGGTATCGAACAGTCCGATCTGATCGTTTTTGTTTGAAGACCGTTTGTTGTTCAAATGCCCGTACAAACATTCGAGCATTCGAGCTTACAAACAAAAAAAATGTATATCGAAAAAACAAAAATAAAAACAACTACATATGAAGAAGAAAAAAAAATAAACAAAAGAAAAAACAAACTTCAAAATGCCCGAATTGTTCAAATGCCCGTACAAACATACGGGTAATAAACAAACAAACAACTGTTCGAGCATTTGAACAACATTTGTTCGGGCTACTCGAAAATATTCAAAAAAAATCTGGAGCTCTACTATTTATGTTCAATGTCACCTTAGTCACCTTTTTGGTCCAAAAAATACCCTTTGCTTCCCTCACACGCCCGCCCTTCCACCAAAGTCTTGATAACACTTTTGTACCACTTTGTTATCCGACGCATGTTTATTATGGTGCCTTGGAAAGCACTTTGTGTACACGATTTTTTTTGTACGCTTCACCTGATTTCTTATATGACATGACTTTCTGACTTAATATGTTCCATGTCCAAAGTAAGGCATCTGTCATGAATTATGCCAAGAAATGAATTTCTCATGTGCGAATATGCGGTGACGTAAACATGTTCTTTTTCATATTAGTGCAATTTTTTTTTTGGCAACATACTTACATACATACATATGTACATAATATCTGTATATTTGGGCATATATGTGGTTGAATATGGGCGCGTGCGATTGCAAGCTCTATTTGTCAGATTACTTTATATTTCAATAGACCGGATATTAATATTGCATACTTTGGCTACTTTGTTTGAGTGTATAAGCGCATTTTTTTACTTTTGGCTTGTCAAGCATTTTAGGATTAGTGGCTTATATATGTAGGTATAACAATTCTTTTTTGCGCGGAGAGCGAAAATATATATTTCGACCTTTGCTTCAGTCACTTTAATGATCAGTAGCATAACCTTTACGTTCAGAAGTTCATTTTGCAACACCACAATTTTTGGGTTCGAAGTTGAGCGCTGAGCCTAATTTACAAATTTTTTTGCGAAAATTAACTCACTAAGAAATTGCGTGGAAGTTCTGAATAAATAATATCGATATTTACGCTACAAGTGCACCCAAAGGAATTAGAATGAAACTTTAATAAATTAAATTTTTTCCCACTTGAAAATATGCAATGTTTGTTAAAGTTTTCTGCTTACTGAAGTAATTAAGTTAGCATAGCAAAGCGAAAGAAACCACAACTACGCCATCAAATATTTGGCAGCTCATTTTTGTTTAGGTGAAAAGCTGAGTGACTTAATTGTACGTTGAACTTCTGAAGTTTAACGTCTTTTTAAAGAAATATCTAAGTACGTATGTATGTATGTATGTATGTGTGAATGCGCGCATACAAAAGCGAATATGTTCGTTCAAAAGCATGTTAAGGGTACAATAGAAGAATCGTATTGAGATTGAAAGAAATGTACACACGTGCTCATGTACTTAAAGAACTGTACAGCACAAGGAGCATGTGAGTGCACAAATATCGCCCCCAGCAAATATGAATGATTTGTTCTGGTTGCCGCAAATATTTGTGAAGTAAACATGACAGAAGAAAATGCTGAAATTTCAATATTTCACTGCTAAGCATTGTACGTTTTTACAAGTACATGCTTTCATTTAAATTTTCTTTTTAATTTTTTCCCATTTTATGCGCTTACGTTCAAACACACCAATGTATTTGTGTAGTCAACAGACTGATCGTGTGCTGTCCAATGTCGAACTTATTTCCTGAAGTCACATTTGAACAAGAACAAATAAGTAATTGAAAGTTTCCTAGAATTTTTTGTCTAAACAGTTTTCCCTTGCCTTTGCTGTAGTGGCCGGAAAGCCTTAAATGGCTTCAAATTGTTCAATGTACATATATATGTATGTTTCTCTAGAGTATCTACTTTCAAAGTTGCTTTATTGGCCGAAGAAAATTTTAATTTGCTACAAATATCCAAACACGTTATTGGCCATAATTTATGATTTTCGAAAAATGCACTGCTGCATATTTTAGCATAAATCAAAAGTTTGCTATTACTTTCCCACATACACATATCAGTGGCGGATTATCGAACAAATTTTGGGACCATTGCCCCAGGGCCCCGGACTCAAAGGGGCCCATGAAAAAAATATTCATATGATAATATGATAGATTTTTATTTATTTGCCCAACAAAATTAAACCACAACTTTTCTGCACTTGAGTGTTACGAACTTATCAATAATTTCATCAAAGTTTAATTCATCCAACAAGTTATTTTCAATGGAAAGAACTGATAGACTGTTCAAACGATCATCTCCCATAGTGTTACGCAAACAATTTTTTATCAATTTCAATTTTGAAAATGATCTTTCATCTGTAACATTAGTGACAAACCTGCATAAATAAATGCGTAATAAAATGTCGAAATTCGGGAAAGTTTCACAAAGATGATCATCAAACATTGTTTTGTACATCGATTCATGATTTAAGTTATCAAAATTAAAGTAATTTTTGGCAAATTGACATTCATCAGTTAATTGAACTTCATTGAGATCATTTGGATACTTTTCGACTACTTTTTTACATGATACAGCGATGTCTTCGTCACTCATTGAAGTTAAATTTATTAAAAATGAGAAAAAGTCTTCCAAATCATTATAAATATCAGCACGTTTTTTCAAATTTGATAACAGAGCATCGATAACAGGTTCGACTAACGATTTTTTAAAATTTTCTTTCTCATCTTCTGGAACAAGTGCTTGCGCTGTTGAACGAGACTGAATAAAATCTGCTTGAAAATCAGAAGGAATATTGTCGAAAATTGTCAAGGCTTCATCGAAAATTTTGTTGTAATCCTTGTTTTCAAGATCTGTAACTATTGAAGCATATAGTTTTGTGATCGTCGAAAGAGTCAAATTTGGTTTTTGTAAAGCTAAATTTACAAAGTTAAATTTAGTCAAAACACTTTTCAACAAGACAAAAGGCACTACAAACACTACGACTGCTTTGTTGTTCAGAGCAGTAAGTTTAAGTGATAGCAAATGAAATGAAAGTTATTGCAGTTTTTTAAACACTGACTATAACAATAACCAAAAAATTTCAATACAAAATGACATCAATATTATGGAGTAGTGCGTTTAATGCACAGAGCAAAACAACGTCCAGTGATCAAATATGTTACATGAACCGCAATTTAAATTTATAACGATCAAACTGTATTCTAATCGCAAAATATTTATATGGAAAAGGGCCCCCAAAAAAATTTCGCACCAGGGCCCACCAGATTGTTAATCCGCCACTGACACATATGCATATCGATTGCAAATTAACTCTGATTTCAAAACAAATTCGAGGAAATAACCTCGTATGCTGTAATGCATTCTATATTTATGTTAATATGCAAAAGTTCATTTGAAGGAATAGTTCTCGGACAGCAGAAATTAATGCATCAATTTGCAATCAATCGAAAATCTCAATTCAAATTTGATTTAGAGTGAAATATTGTAAGGGATGTCATTGAATGCAGTGGGAGTTTAAGGAATGGCTTGACTTGACCTTGTCAACATTTTTGGCAATTTCGAGGCATATTGCAGATGGCTGTGTTCATCTCTAATTAATACTTCGATTTGTTCATACTCACTTGTTAATTGATTGCTTGAGTGACTGAAAATTGGTAATTGACATGTTAATTAATTGAGGTCAGCGCAAAATAATTGAAATGTATTAAAGTAAAATTCAAAGTAAAAACAAAAATATTTACGAATTCAATCAGGCCGGCCATAGGTCAAATTGATGAAAAAGTTTTGCAAAAAGTACACGGAAGGCTGAAGGCAAACGAATACTAGACGGAAGAAGGCTCAAAGAGCAATTAAAACATACTCGTGCATAAGATCAACGCAAGCATGAAGAAGAAAACGATGGAATGGACGACGAACTAAATATTAAAATGGAAATTAAAATTTTATAAAAAAATAAACAAAAAGTAAACTTTATCGCTGAATATAAAATTTTGTACGTGTATGTATGTATGTTGCGAATATAGAAAAAGCGGAAAATTATTCTCCAAAAAAGCAGGTGACTTCCACAACCGCTCGCAGTAAAGGAGATAAATTCGCAAGAAAAGCAAGCAAAGCTGACTTTACAGTAAGGCCACTGGTGCACTCGCACTCGCACTCCACTCGCATTTGAGCTCGCTGTTTATCCAAGCCAGGACTTTTGCAATTTTAATTACGAATCGAAGGCCAATAAAGCCGCGTTCGAAAAACAATTAAATTGGCGCTTCACTAATGGAAAGCTTAAGAGAAGCAAATGAGAAAACGGAAATGGATGAAAAATAAGCCAACGGAAAGGCAATTTTTGCGATAAGCGCTAAAAAGCCAATTAATTTCGCTGGTGTATAGTGTAGTGGCCAAAGCAGAGGAAACGCAAATGAAAAATGTAAAGAAAGGTGACAAGGTGAGAGCATAAGGAAATCGCTATTATTTTTCATAATTAAAACGTAGTGAAAGTGGGAGCGTTTGTTCTTTGCGGATTTCAAAATGAATAACCAGCAGTTCATTACGCAGCCAGCGATGATCTGCCTTTGACAGCCAAATTAAAAACGAAATCAAGCAAAACGCTTTTTTCCACGGCCTATTTATGCACATAACCGCAAAAACAACGTGAAATTTTGAAAAAGTTTTAATTTAGCTTGCCAACCAAAATGTTACGTATGTATATATGTACATAAGCCGCCTATGCTCCTCGCAAATCAAAACACAATTTGAAGGAACAAGACGACAATCAAACATACGCAAAATGTCCAACAAATTTAATGTCAGCGCCACCAGCAATGCTCATTAAAATGCCAAGCACGTGAGCGAAAATTGCACACGCTCCACAGCAATTTCTCTCCATCAGACAATCATGGCAGGCAAAGGTCAATGCGAAGCGCATGAACTTTGTTGAATGAAAGTGCTTGCTACCTGGACAAGCGAGCGGTGAATGGCGGCAATGGATTTAGATTAGAAGGTTAACTTTGTAGAATACCAAATTGAGCAATTCTCATTGGGCTGATTGGATGTAAAATGACGAAGAACGTGCACACACGTCAACAAAGGTGACTGAGTCACAGTGTGAGAGAGTACCTGGTCCTTTGAAGGTTGAACGCGTTGAAAAAGACTTGGCTGAGTTTTGTAATTTGGCGGCTCAGCAGACCGTCAAAAATTAAAAAGTTTACTTTTGTAAATTACTTTGTGCTTTTGTTGTTGGTACTATAGTATGTTTGTTTAGTCTACACTTATACATATATGTACATTTGTTTGAATGTAGTAAGGGTGATAGTGTGCTTGGTTATTCAGCAAGCCGAGTTGACTGGCATTGTTTTTGTAGTAAGTATATTTTCAGGCCTTATGGCCGTTGGAAGTTAAGAAAGGAAAAGGCTCGACCAATCAAGTTTTCCATTATGGAATGGAAAACTTCAATAGAAACAAATGCCCAAACCTTTTTCTCTATTACCTTCTCTCAAAATAAACTCCTCTGCCCATCTATTGGAAAATAGTCTGCGTATGGAATTCGAAAATAGATAGGACGTGGATAATGTCACTAGGGAAAGTATGAAAAAAATTGTCTGTTTATTGCCGTCAAACTAAAGCAATTAAAAATATCTGTACTTTAATGAAACATTAGAGAATAAAGAAAACAAAAGTTAAGAAAAAGTAATACAAACAAAGCTGTTAATATTTTAGTGAGCGACTCTTATTTGGTGCGCTAATTCCATAGAGTGTCACAGTGTTCTAAGGAGATGGGCGATTTTCGTTTGAAGGCGTTCGACTTGTACTAAATTAAGAGCGTAGCAAATTAATTGGTGGAATATCGAATTAGGTAATTCACTTTGAAGGTTTGTAAGCGTTTGTGAAATAAATAACGCAATAATGAGAGTTTAGCAAACTTTACAGAAACGTGTATTACATTCAATATATGTATATGTATCTACATTTAATTAAACTAGAGTGCTGCCTACTGTCGAAACTCGACAGTCTTTCTAGATGTTTTCTTATGACTAAAGTGCAACTATAGTTTTTGTATAATTGTTTGTTGTTGTCACTGTTATCTACCATTTTCTTCTTGTTCCTGTTGATGCTGCTCCGTTTGTTGCTACCGTCGCTGCTACTATTTTGTTTTTGTTGTTGGTGTTATTGTCGTTACTCGTCTTCCAAATTCTCCTACCTACTTCTTTCTTTCTATTTCTGCTCTTTTTTTACTCAATTTATTTCCTAATTATTCTTTCTTACCCATTTTAGTCCTTGACTTTGCGTTTTTGTTGTAGTGCTTTTGCTACCTTTTTACGTTTCTACTTCTTTGAAACTACACACCACATCCAGCCAAACATGTTCACAATTGCATAATAAGTTTGGTGAAAACGCACAAAGTCAGGTATGCTTGCGCATTGATACAGCTCTGTTGTGTGCAAAAGCATGCAACAACAACCACACGGAAATTTTCCAACGACGATTGTGGACGCATTTTTCAACCAATTTTCATGAAAATTGGCGCAGTTCAATTTGAGAGCAATTTCGGTTCAGTAGTTTCGACGGAGAAGATGGAACAAAATTTATGTTAGCGTATTAATAATATAGATTCTAATAAGAAACTAGACACAGCACCTACATAGGTGTACTATTCTATTCCATTCTTCGCTACTTAAAATAGTTATTTTCGCTATCAATGTCATGATTGCACCTTAGCAATTACTTGCCATTTAAAAGCAATTAAATTAATTAAAAAACCAATGGCTGGTTTCTTGTTAGAACTAGATACTAAGAAATGACATTTTTCTGCTAATATTTACTTTACAATGCACACAATTTACAATAGGGGTATTCGCTATCCATAGCACGATAGCAAGATAGTACTGATTGCAAATATCCTATACCAAAATATGCTCCCTATACCCTATTGCACAGTCGTAGGAAATTTTAAGAAGCAGCCTTTCTTTTTTGCCAAGCGGACGCATTCATCACTCACTTTTTAATAAATAAATCATTTTATTTTAGTAAATTTAATAAATACACACAAAACATAACATTTCAAGCAAAAGTTGGATGCTTAAATTGAAATTGAAATTAGGAATTGGCAAATGTCAGCTGACGCAGGGTCGCAATTAATTTCCTACACTTCATAGCAAATAAATATACATAGGTTTTGCTGTAGCATATTTTTGAGGTCTAGCATATTTCTGTTCGCCTGTATTTTGTTGTTGTGCGTTGTAAAACTTTGCAATCCGTGCAATCCGTGCTACGTGCTAGGGTTATGCTATGGATAGCGAATACCCCTAATGTTTGTTATAAATGCTATCAATACGCAATCAATCTAAGTGGATGCACCAGGTCGTATGAGTAATATAAGAAAACATTCATAAATATTTATGTATGTAGGTATGTATGTAGGTGTGTATTTGTATTGCAGTTTACGATTGTCAATGATGTGGAGTTCTTGGAAATGTATGAATTTACTCATGTTTGATGCAGAAGCTAGACTTACTCATATACAAACAAGCATTAGGTTCATGTTTCGACTTTGGAGCATTTTCCCTACTTTGGGCTCTGAATGTTTTCCGGCTTTCATTTAGGCCCTGTGGATTGTAAAAAACTATTTAAGTACACAATTTATTTGCAAAAATTTTAAATAACTTAGTTATTGTAAATATTTTGTTAACTCAACAGTCACTGGAGTCCAGTGATTGGGCAGAGAAATGTTAGTATCTTCATTTTTCCTCAATTTTTAAGCTTTGCATTGAATGAGTATGTAAATTCGCCAAAATACTCATATTTATACAAGTAAACAGTTACTCATATGCAGTATTGATACAGTTTAGGGTTATGCAAAAGATAGGCGGCAAAGCCTTGATGATATGAAAATATGCGCATAAATCGATAATAATTTCTAGACGAAAGTGGCTTCAGAAAAGATAATAAAGTTATGAGTGGTATATATGTACATATTCCTAATATATGTAAATAACAAAAATCAATGCATTCAACTCCAACTCAACTTAAATGAATAACCCTGTATGCACATACATACATATGAACTTCTTTCAGTCGAGTGTTGGCAGCAAAGTCACATCATTTCTAGATTGTTTTGTGTACACGCACGGCTGAGCAACCACTTCGAGAATGCACGAAAAATTCATCGCTTTAGCCTTCAATGCAACAGCAACCAAATACGAAAGCACAAAAACACTTACATACACACATACATTACATTGACATATGTATCACACTGCATATACACACCATATGCACCTTCATACATTAACAACATTCTCACATAATAAGCAGAGCACCTGAATATCTGGAGTGAATGAATGAAATGATGACGTTGGTGTGAGCGAGTCTATGGTTGGTTGACTGGTTGACTGGATGTTTGCTTTTGGTGCGCCAGCCCACGTGCTCCACTGTGTCTGCCAGCCTATTTCTGCACGATTGTTGCTCGTTGAGAGGCGCGTTGGCTTTGTGGTGTGAGGGCGCACGCGCGCATTTTCGACAAAAATCCTGTACTTGACTTTATCTGCGACCGCTGCACAGAAAAAAAAATCGCCAGCTAAATAATGAATACCACTTAAGTATTGTGCGAGTAAATTGCGGCTGAGTGGCACAACTGAATGGAATTGGAGTGAAGGTGAGCAAGAAGATTTGCGTAAATTACATCCTGTTGCATTAGCGCTTCACCTTCTCAGCAGCTGATTCTACTGTGCTACATCATTTCATATGTGTGTATGTAGTTGCTTATGCTTATCTAAATATATACGTACATACTTAAATACGCCTTTTTGTTTCTTTTCTATGCATACGCTTTCAATGTGTGGACCTTTTTCATTTGCCTTTTGCTGCTTAATTTTTTTCTTACACACAAATGAGCATCAATGCGATTTTGTTTCTTGGCCTTATCTATTCTTGATTTTATTTGTGAAGGGCATGCAGGTGTATTGACAGCAGGCTTAGAAATGCGAGTTGTTTGTGTGTGTGTGTGTGTGAAGTGACAAAAGCGAATTGAAATTTTTGTGCAAGAGCACAAATTTATTCTTTCGCATGTGGAAATTGAGGTAATAGAACTCAGGAAGGAAACAATATATAATGCGCAGTGAGAAATGGTGTGTGTGTGTGGTACAGTGGTGAATAATTGTGCAAATGTAACGTAAATTATAAAGTCTGCCCTTCAACTGTAAAATGTTGTAATCTTTAGTTTGATTGAGTAGTAACACCATTTTCATGCCAAAGCCGATCCATGTGACATATTTACACCTTAGTGGAAGATCACCCTTGTTCCAAAAACGCTCCAGTTCAAAATTTGATTCAAGAGAAATATGTGTGAAATTTTCTTCTTGCACTATAAGAAGAAAATAATTTTACATTCTATATTATCATTTCGGTTATAACATTCTATGGCGCTAAGAAAAGCTTGTTCCTTTCTTTAAAAAATGTGTGCAAGATCTACCGATATTCCCGTTGTTTTCATAGTTTACATGATATATAAGTAGTATCTAATTTATTCTCATTGCTGCTAAACATATTTTACTCTCGGTACACTGTATGAATTTTAGTTAAAAAGTTGTTGGCTGTGGCACTGAAGTGCATAATTTACGCTCACACCTCTGATTCTTACTTTTGACACTTTTCATGAAAACAATACGCATTCATTGTTTATTGTTTTCACTTACAAACATACATATGCTCATACTTTTTTGTGCTGCAAACAACATAAATTTCTATGTGATATTGTGGTTTTATTTGCGTTATGCTTTCATTTCAGTATTATTATTTTTTTTTTTACATTGCAATGCGACAATAAGTATGCACACACACACATACACAAGTGCACTTACCCTGCAATAACTAGTGAGCTAAATTTCTAGTTCCGAACTAGCGAAAAGGTGTCAAAAAGGAACCAGATCAATTGTAGGTAGAGCCTCAAAGTAATTAATTGAGTAACCATTATAAGTAATACGCACTTTAATTTGTACTAGTATCGCCGGTGCTCGAAATTCGACCATGCAATTAATTTTTTCAACTTTGTATTGGTACAAAAATTATTCCTTTTCTCGGAGATAAGCAACACTTTCCAAATTTCAGTTGTACCTCAACACTGATTTGCCCTTTTGATCACGGTCCGACGCGAAATCATGGTCAAAATCAAGGCAGATCTAGGAAGGTAGGCCCGGTGGCGAATTCAGAAATTTCCCATGTATTTTGTTATTGTAATTGGTAGAGTGTAATGTCAAAATGATATTTCGCCGTGGTTAAAATCTGAATTCGCTTGGGGCTCATCCATTCCTATTGGCCATGATGTGAATTCGCTTTTCGCCGAGCCTACCTGTTAGATATGCCTTGGTCAAAATTAAAATTACTCAGTGTTCTCTCCCGCCCTCTCTCTCATTTTACGCTTTAATGGAAAAGGAATAGGAGATATTTGGCCGCGTTGATTTTGATCTGAGCGTAAACTGGGCCAATACATATAAAATAGAGAGAGCGCTTTTAAATTAAAGCGAATCTTCAACTGTGTTTACGATATTTGTAAACATTTTACGATATCTATTTCTCTTAGCTAAAACTTTATTTATTAATTATAAAGAAATTAAATAATTTATAGAAAAAATTATATGCCTATGCACTGCTCCTCACTCATACGAACGCATCCATATCAATTTTATGTAGATATGAGTATGTTAAATGTGCTAAACAGCCTGGCAGTTGTTTGTATGGAACAAATGTTAGCCTATTAATATATAGATGCAATAATATATAGATGCAATTTCGAAGTGACACAAATTCTTTGAATATTTTTCGTTCGTTCAATAACCGTCGGCTTTGTATATTTCTGCAATTCTCAGATGGTTAGTGTAGTATTTTATATAAAGAATATTTCATTTGCATCTTCACTTGTATGAAATGAAATGTTGCACTCTGCTTGAGCAAGTCCCAGGAAAATATTAGCTTCTCCGATCCCCTGGAAGCTTCTTCTTATTGCAGAGGGTGACACCGCCTAGGATATCACCGTGCTGAATTCGCCAGTTGATAACATACAAAAGAGATTTAGCTCGCACCAATGCAAATTCATTATATGGTAATAGCAGGGCGAATTCGGCAATATTCGCCTCGATTCGCTTTAAGTTTTTGTCCATCAGAATGTCAAACTCAAAGTCAAATATTTCTTTGTATGACATTCTTCTGTACTCGGAGAGTTAAAAACGAGAAGAAGAAGAAGTCCGCTGTTCACTTACCATTACCATATGAATGAATTTGCCGTGGATCACACTAGTAGTTGCGACCTAGAGGCGACCTATGTAGTATGGAACCAGAGATTTTCCCTACTGGGTAATCATCGCCCGCATGGATGGGTCTGTATGTGCGAATAGATGTACGGTGGCACATTTCAGTGCGTATTCATACTTTATATACATGTACGTATGTATATATGCATACATATATGTACGCGTACTAAATTGAATGGCCATTGTTTATGACTATGTTGAATTTGCTTTTGTTTTAACTGATTTCCTTTGAAAAATGGTTGGCAGTGCGATAATTTTCGCTTTATTTAAATGATTGTGGTCGCTTGACAGTTATGTCTATTGTAAATTTTATTTTATTTTTTTCTCGTTTTGTGTTGAATCTCGTATACATACATACGTTTACGAGAAAGTCATTCAATCCTTTCTTTGCCAAAAAAGATGGGCGTACACACGTGCCATCTCATTTGCATTTGCTTTGCCTATTGTGATCTGACGTCAAAAATATCTTTTGTGTTAGAGTAATTTGTAAATGCGAATTTCAGCGGTGTTAAGTTCCATTTTGACTTGAGTTCAAATGTTCATTCTTCTCTTGAACTGTTGCATGTAGCGTTTAAAATTCAGGCTTTTAGTTCCATTATGTCATACTTCCCGAGTTATCCATTACGCCATCCATCCCTATTTACCTGACAATGTCTTATCTCGTACAAGTTCGATTTAAAGTATCACACACAATTAGTTCCCAGTTTTTGGCCACACATCATTAATTGCATTCGGTATTTGCTTTGGTTGCTATTTTCATTATTCTGACAACATCACATTCAAATGCATTGGCAGTAACAAAATTTTGATTATGCATTTTAATCTTTTGCCCCCAACTCTTAAGCTTTCAGTTCAGAAACAGTAACAAAGCGACATGACGCAACAGTTCTTCAGCTCTACTTCTTCCGGACAATAACTTTTGTTATATACGAGTAGATTGGCACATACTAGGGTAGGCATACAAAAGGGTAAGCCTGTTTTTGTGCTGATTAAATATCAATAGATATTTTTGCGCTCATGTGTTTCTTCAAAGATCCGCCAAGGGGAAATGGTTTCCATTTTCATTTCTAATTTTATCGTCGATCATTCTACGTTATCTGGTTTCTCCAAGTTGACAAAGCTCAAACCAAGCATCTTCATGCATTTGGACTCATTCTTTTTCAGCATATGGAACCACCCTAGTGCGAACAGTATGTATTAGGGTGGGGCGATTTACTAACCTATATCGCGCGATCGAAATTTGGATTCCTCTCATTTTTTTGAGTAGAAAACACTTCCACGACATTTGTCTAAAATTAATTTTGATGTTCCGGAATTTGCTTTTTATGAACCAAGACGAATTTTTGAAAATAAAAATTTGGCAAAATTCGACAAAAAAATATCCAGGCCAATATGCACATCGATTTGAAGCAGAATTTTATACTGAATCCAGATATGAAATCGAAACTAAAATCGGATGATCCGTTTTCGAGATATAGCGTGATTTCCGGTTATGGAGGCTGAATGCCCAAAATCGCATATTTTCGCGATTATCTCTTGTTGTGTACAATACATCTTAATTTTTTTTGCAAACTTTTTACAGATAAGTCAATACAATATATGGACAGTATTTTAAAATATTAATTTATCTTCCGGTATAGGAAAACTAGAATGCACTCTTTTTTCCTTGGCCCAAAAGCGCGATATGGGTTCTCTATGTTATAGTCATTTGATACCGATGATTTTCGCCGACAGCGCTTTGTGTACAATAAATGCTCCACATACAAAATTTCAGAATTTTAGCTGCAAAAATTGAAGAGCTATTTCCTAAAACGTAGACTTATGCTTCTGAAATTTGTTTTTTGCTTCCAATAGTACGCTATGGCGTATGAGTAACCTTGAGTTTTTTTTAGAGTTGACTAAAGTAAAGAAACAAGTTCCAAACAGCATACGTCTACGTTTTGGGTTATAACTCCTCAATTTTTGCAGCTAATATTCTGAAATTTTGTATTTAGAGCATTTATTGTACACAAAGCGCTGCCGGCGAAAATCATCGGTATCGGGTGACTATAACATGGAGATCCCATACCGCGCTTTTGGGCCAAGGAAAAAAGAGTGCATTCTAGTTTTCCTATACAGAAAGATAAATTAATATTTTAAGATATTGCTCATATATTATATTGACATATCTTTAAGAAATTTGCAAAAAAATTTAAGATATATTGTACACAGCAAGAGATAATCGCGAAAATATGCGATTTTAGGCATTCAGCCTCCATAACCGGAAATCACGCTATATCTCGAAAACGGATCATCCGATTTTAGTTTCGAAATCAAATATCTGGATTCAGCATAAAATTCTGCTTCAATTCCATGTGCATATTGGCCTGGATATTTTTTTGTCGATTTTTGCCCAATTTTTATTTTCAAAAATTCGTCTTGGTTAATAAAAACCGAATTCCGGAACATCAAAATTAGTTTTAGAAAAATGTCGTAGAGGCGTTTTCTACTCAGAAAGATGAGAGGAATCCGAATTTCGATTGCGCGGCATCGATTAATTTCCCTCCATACAAATCGCCCCACCCTAGTATGTATGCCTTTATCGAGAGTGGGAGGCCTTCGGGATGACTCACTAGACCTCTGCTGTAATGAATGTCAAGCTTGAGTTGTTGTTGTTGTTGTTATTGTTCTTATTGCTGTTTTTTTCTGTTTGCAACTGTAGCTCGGCATATGTGGCATTTTCCACTGTCGCTTAAGTTCGTCTACTAGGCAATATGAAGTGTATTAATGGATTTTGTGCCAGCCACTGTCCGAATGGATGTGGACGATTAGCGCAGCTCCACATTTCAGCAAAATTGATTTTAGTGCATATGTGTGCATGTACATGTGGGTGTGTGTGTGTGTGTGTTCATATAACACATACAAATGCATGTACTTGAATTTGATGTGATTGCCTTGTGCAAGGAATGTTGCTCATTCAATCAGTTCTCTCTTTTTTTTTGGGGGGTTTTGGCTTTACAGGTTGGGGTTTGCTGAGTTGCAGTCTGGTGGAGTTGGTTTGGGGGTTTAAAGGAAAATAGTCGTTTGTGGAGTTTCAATTGATAGGCTTAAGTGGCTGCTTGCCGGCTGCTGAGTGATTTTAAATGGATGCACATATTCCAGCGAACAGCCATAGGCATGCAAACAATTGCAATAAAACCATAACAGGCCGAACAAAGCTAAAACAAGCAGCATAAAAAGCATAGAGTTAATTTGTTTGGAGAGAGCTGGGTTTGAGGAGGAATAAAAAAAAATTTCGAAAAAATATCTGCATATTTCTGTGTGCGTATGTATTGGTATGTATGTTATGCCTTTATTGAGATTTACACACTTTAGTAGATTTAGTAGTGCAGTTAGTTTGAGTGATTGCTAGGGTTATCGGCGACAGTAACAGTAAAAAATAACAATAACAACGGTAGAATGTGCTTGTAGATATAATTCCAAATCAAAAACAGAATAGATTTCTTGGAAATCCTCCCGAAATGGTGTGTTTTAAATCTGTAATCAATTTGAATGAGGGGGAAAATACATATATGTATGTATGTAGGTTGTATGTACAGATGAAAAATACGGGAATTAAAACAAGTAAAAGCGTGGCTGTCTTCGGCCGTACGGAAGACTTCATACCTTTCATGAGTGGGGAAATGAAAAGTTACCTATGTATGTACATAGCCGGATTAAGTTTAATTTATAATTTTAATTCTGTGGGTTATTTATGGAAAGATTTATTAGAAAAAATGGTGTCTTGGCTATTTAAATGTCCATATCTGAACAATCGGTTGTATGGGAGCTATATGTTATAATGGTCCGATCTTGACAATTTTCGGTAACCCCGTTTGGGCCCATATGGGTACAAATACTTAAAAATTTCACGCCGTTAGCTGTTAAAATGGAGGAGTTATACACCAAAATGTCCATATCTGAACAATCGGTTGTAGGGGAGCTATAGGTTATAGTGGTCCGATCTTAACAATTTTCGGCAATTCCGTTTGGGTCCATATGGGTACAAATACTTCAAAATTTCAAGCCGTTAGCTGTTAAAATGGAGGAGTTATACACCAAAATGTGTATATCTGAATAATCGGATGTTGTGGAACTATATCTTATAGTGGTCCGATCTTGACAATTTTCGGTAACCTTGTTTGGGCCGTCTACTTCAAAGTTTCATGTCCTTAGCTGTTTAAATGGGGAAGTTATGTACAAATTACATCCAAAAATTTCATGTATATCTGAATAATCGGTTGTTTTCTATATGTTATAGTGGTCCGATTCGGCCGGTTCCGACAAATGATCAGCTGGATATAACAACATACCTGTATTCCGAATTTCATTCAGATATCTCAAAAACTGAGGGACTAGTTTGCGTTCACACAGACGGACGGACGGACAGACGGACAGACGTACAGACGGACCGACGGACAGACGGACATGGCTTAATCGACTCAGCTCGTGATTCTGATCATATCGGTATATATTTTGGTGGGTCCCCCACGCTTCCTTCTGGTACTTTCGACAAAAAATTTTGGCACTAAGTTATAATACCATTTCATTCTCATAAAAGGTATAATGAAAGTGATTAGTAGCAATCATTGGTCTTTGCATATTGCAAGGTATTACTGCATGTTTATGCTTATGAATGTCTATTAACGTCCTTTCATTAGCTTCACCTGTATGTTTGTATGTAAAAAAATTACGTATACGCAGTTTATACACGTTTCGCTGTATGTATGGTGTTTTCTTTAGTTTTTTTTTCAAACTATTGTTTTTTTTCATGACATGTTTTATTAAAAATGTTTGCAGTTTCTTAGCTGTGTACTAGTTACTAGGCAGCGTCTTTTATCTGCATATCCACTGCTAATGGAAATTGGTTTTTCGCAAGCATTTCTCACTTCAGTCCACTCTAGCCCAACTAATGATTACAGTGATAAAATATTTCAATCAATTCGCTGGTTTATTCAATTTAAAAAAAAAATAGATTTCTGAATGAACTGGAAACCGCATACTATTTGCTTTTTAATTGTAACGATCAAATTGTTGAAACCTTTCAAACCAATGTTTGTGCAGAAAGCGGTTCGTGGAAAATTGCACAAACAATTAATTCAAGTTGATATATATATACATATATATGTACATATATTTGCGGGTGCATTGCAAATACTACAGAAGAGCCGATTTATGCAACTCCAATCTTGCAAAGCTAATTTACTAGCGCACACCCATGATATCAAACAAATAGCCGAGAACGCCCACCAACAACAGCAACAACAACAACAGCAACAGCAACAAGAGCAAAAACAGTAAAAAGGAGAAACATTAACAGCAACACCAGCAACAACAGTAAAAAGCAACAACATTAACAGCAATTCCAACTGCGGTGCACAACCCTGACGCCAAAAGCCACATTGAAGCCAATTTTAATGCCGCTAACTCATTGCATTTGCATAATGACTGCAACTATGTATACGCCATGTTAAAATGCAGTTGGCGTTGTTGTTATTGTTGTTGTTGCTTTTGTGCTTGTTGGCTCTTTTGTTGCCGCTGCAAATACTGTTGGAAAATGAGGTCGTCGTCGTCGTTTTATGACACTGACTGTGCAGCCAGCGCCCGTTGCCAACACTTTAATTACGATTACCGACTCTAAACACACACACGCACGTACATACATGCACACACTGCAACATTGCAACATACCTACATGCATATATGCATTTACACTGTCTGCCGCGAATATTTGCTGCGAGTTTATGCGCTCACATAGGGAGTTATTAATTTTGTGGCTATTAGCCGAGTGGCGGCGGCGCACAGTACTGACTTTTTGTTGTTGTTGCAGCTGCATAATTTTCAATTTTGCTACAGATTCCACCAGCTTAGCAAACAAAAAGTGCAGCGTGCGTTTACAAGCGCTGTGCGACATGTTTTATGAAATGATCAAACATACTTATGTACATATGGAAGTACAAACTTTTACCCGTATTTACACACATATGCACACATGTATATAGTATATTTGTAAAAAAAAACACTGCCAGCTGAAAGCCGTCGAAATGCATCAGCTTTTTATACGTGAGCATATTGGTTTTTAGCCGGCAGAATTGCAGGCACTCACGCCTCAACTGATTTATGCTGGTATCTTTGGCATAAACTCATTTTGCATAATTATACGCAGCGGAAATTTGGCTTTGATTTTACATAAAATCTTGACTAGAGAAACAGAAGTTGTCAACATAAAAAAAGGAGAATGAGTACTGAGCAAGTTTTTTTGGCGACTTCGATACGTTATAGTTTGTAGTGCGTAAAATGCAGAAGTAATTTATGGGCTGCATCGTTTCGTTCGTTCCATAACCAAATCGCAGAAATTTTCCTCGGAGCACTTAAAAAGAGAAGTGATGATAGTTAAATTGTGTCTCTCTCTCTTTTTTATGACTCCCTTCTATGATCAAATTATTAGGCCAGAAGGCTGTCTCGAATGCTGAAATGGGTTACTTTCAATTATTTTTGATTGACTGAGAGTGCTTAAGAAAACTGCACAGTAAAAATTTTAGTTTAATTTTAATACCATTTTGGTATTTATATATAACAATGCCAAAAAGCATAAAATTAAAACCATTCTGGTTTACAAAAAGAAGAGAATATTGAGAGACAGAAATTATTCGTGGTTCCAAATTAATACTTTCTTGGAATTAAATCAAAACCAAATTTTCATTATTTTTAGACTATTTCTTGTATTAAAAATAGTTGAAATGGTATAAGATCAATCCAAAATTGGAATAAATTCTATACTTTTATGGAATTAAATCAAAATCAAATTTTGATTATTTTTATAATATTTTTGGTAATAGAAATAGTTTAAATGGTATTAAATCTATCCGAAAATTGGAATAAATTTTATACTTTTTTGGATTTAAAAATAAGCTCCCATAAAATTTCCAGTGGATATACTGCAAATAACCCATTATCCCAAAGATTAATGAGAAATTGAATAACGTTAACATAGTTTATTTACATAAAAATCCAAAACAGTAGTAGCAAACACTAAAGTACCTTATATATCGAGCCCTAATCCTCATAAAAGTGTATCCAACTAAAAGTTAATTTTACAGGACACAGTTTTTTTTATTTGTTTTGCATACAGTTTGTATGCAGCCTTGTTGATTTGCATAAAAAACTGAAATCGATAATTTTGTTGGACCCACTTTTATGGCGATTAGGTCTCGATATATTTACATATTGTCACTATTATACTAATATTTTGGAGATGTACAAGAAAATTTTGGCACCGTCGCGGTTCTTGTAGTGATACTGAAAGAGGGACCCTCAACTGCCTTATGACTGAAAAAATAAAGCAAAATTTACCCTCATGATATTTAATTAATCTCCTACGTTACTTACTTGATACAATTATTCGATTAGGGCCATTTATTTGAGTAGATTTAATTACTCCTCCGAATTGCGGTTTTAGAAACATTTTGTTTGATTTTTTTTTTTTTTTCTGATAATTTTTTTTTTATATTTTTTTCAGAGACATAACTGTTATAAGAAATATTCAAAAAAATTGCCTCATAACAATTAAAAAATTCAAAAATCTTTTTCTTTCATTTCTTAAGAGTTATTTCAAACCGAAAAAAAATATTTTTCAGTCGTAACTATTATGTTTGAAAAATATTTTTTTCTGTTGCTGATAACGATTATGTTCAGATTTTTATTTTTTCAATTGCCTCATAACTGTTATTCAACTGTTATACATTTCAAATTTTTTAATTATTTTGCAGAATATGTTTCTTTTTTTGGTCATAGGACTTCATTTTTCGGTGAATAATATGAGATAGATATGGCTTAGTGTGGTAGGAATTTTTTATCCATGCTAAAGATGTTCGGTTATGATTTTTAAAAACAGGGTTTACTCCTCGCAAGTGATTTTTAGATAAGCGTTCGTGTAAATCATATATGGTGCACAGAAAAGTCCCCCTACTTTCCTTCCCCTTCAGTAGAGTCCTTAAAATCCTTATAACTCGGAGTCTATTTGCGTAAATCAATGCTATTTGGTATATGGGCCACTACATCGAGCTTAGACAACTTTGGAAAAGTGTGTGTTGTCACCCATCCTTCTTAGCCCATCTGGCTTTTTAGCTAAGGAAAGTGAAAAAACATTGAGATAGGGATAAGGATAGTTAAAGATTGAGCGGGCAGAGAGAGGGAATAGGAAAGGGAAAGAGAGAGAAAGAGGGAGAACTGAAGCTTGGTGGAAGATGGAAGATCATAAATTAATTCGATTTTAATTTAGGTTTCGAATGGATTTCGCTTGGATTTTTATTTTGGTGTATTGATAATTTTACTTTAAATATTTTATAATTAAAAAAAAATGTTGCATTTTCTTCCGCGGAAGACTTCGCGGGTATGGATTAGTCAATAAATATAATAGGAAGTTATGTGTTTGTACATTAGAGTGCGATTAATTTGTATGAAAAAATTAAAAGTTCATAAAAAGACTATATCGCCCTTCAATCGGTAGTAGCATGGTCAAAGATATCACACATAAATTTTAGTCCATGGGCCTAAACCGATTTCTAATCGGCATTTTTTAATTTTAGTTAGGATATATTTACAGCTAGTACCAATTGAAACATTCTAGCTTCGGGTTTGGGAATAAATATGCTGTATTACATAGCACCATCCAATTACATACACTAGATACCGAAAGATGAAGTCCTATGAGCAAAAAAAGGAACCAATTCCACAAAATAATACTCACAATACAACCTAAAAATCAAAAATCTGAAATAGAAATTAGCTATAAGCAGGAGAAAAAATTTATTTTCATGAATAACTGCTATGAGGCAACGGAAAAAATAAAAATTTCAAAATAAACGTTATGAGCAACGGAAAAAATTTTTTCTCATGAATAACAGTTATGAGGCAATTGAAAAAATAAAAATCTGAATATAATCGTTATGAGCAACAGAAAAATTTTTCTTTCCCATAATAACTTTTAAATGTAAGGGAAATATTTTTTCATTGAAATATGCCTAACGTTTTTGATTTAAAAAAAATTCAATAAGAGTTATTTTTCGTCTCTGATTTTTTTGGTTTTGATTTCAAACCAAAAATACTTTGATGGCAATATAATTGAGAAAGAGAAAGTTTTTTATACTTTTCAGGATTTGTTTTTAAACCATAAATGATTAAACTTCTTTAGAGAGGATTTTAATACTTTTTAAGACTTTATTTTGAAACTACTTTGGAATAAATAAAATTGTAAAACTTCCACAGTTTAAAAATAAGACTTTTTGACATTAAAATTCAAATTTAATTCCAAGAATGATTAAATTAAGTAACAAATGATATTAGAAATAAACTATATTTTTTTACTGTGTGTGAATAAGTTCTGTCAAGCCTGGACAACCCCATGATATGCGCAACTGATTTCATAGTCCCAACGGACGATCTCTTTACATATCGAGCCATAACCGCCAAATTGATGTAAGGCTTATATAAAAATTTTTAGAGAAGAACGTTTCCTTTTGTAAATATCCACGTAAATAAGCTACACATTCCAATCAAGGTTTGCTGCATTTTTGCCGACTGGGAAATCGACTAGGCAAAAGTTGAACGAAAGTCTACTATGAGCTAGTCGATTTTTGTCAACTGAGCTATTTTTAAGGGTCGATTTTGGTTGAACGACAAGGATATCGATCCGTGTAAAGGCCGCATTATGTATCAAAAGTGGAATAAATCCTCATAAAAAATTTCACTGGAATGCCTAGCTTATTTATGTAGATATTTATAAAAGAAAACGTTCTCCTCTAAAAATTTGTATATCGACGACTGAGAATAAGATCGCCCTATTTCAAAAATTGTTTCAAAAACGCCCTATTCCAAAAATTGTTTGAATATCGTCCTATTTCAGACAATTATTCAAAAACGCCCTATTTCAGAGAAATATATATGGAATTTTCTGTGAAATAGGGCGTTTTTGAACCAATTTTTGAAATAGGGCGATCTTATTCTCAGCCGTCGATATGGGCCTTACATCAATTTGGTGGTTATGATTCGATATGTATCATCTTCTTTGTGCAAGAGCGATGAGTGCCTGTCAGCATCTTTCCTAATAAAAGAAACAACAACCACATATTTGTATGTATTTTTTATTTCATATATCATATTTAAGTATTTATTTCTTTTATACTTATTACTCATACATTTTTTTCTCATTTTGGCTGTTCTAAGTTCTCTGCAATACAACTTAATTATTGGCGTTGCTTAAAATAGTTCCTTAAATTTTTGCTTTAGCGTTTAAGTTTAATTCCACAGCAATAAATACATTATCTCTCAAATGCACATATCGTCGGTCTCCTGCCAGAAAAACGAATGTGAAATTTTTTTTAAGTGCGATGTCTTCTCTTTATAGGGTATATATTGATGTAATAACAATTAATATTTTATAAATGCTTGTGTAAACATACATACATAATATGTACGTGTATGTACATAAGTATATATACAAATATTTATTGTTATTATATCAATATATACCCGATAAAGAGCAGACATCGCACTTAAAAAAATTTTCACATTCGTGTTTCTGGCACCAGGCCGACGATATGTGCATACTCGTACATTTTTGAAATGAACAATAGTGACTCAACTAATTTACGGAAAAATCAATTAATTTCTGCACAGATAATAATTATGCGGTTTTCTTGATTACCGCGAGGGTTGCTTTGTTTTGAGCGGGCGAAATTTTGTTTGCACTTTTGTTTAACAACTTAATTTAATTTTAACTGAAATATTTATATTTAGTAAACAAACATTTATGTACGTACATACATATGTTAAGTACAAATTTCTGCAGATTTTTTAATGCTTATTTTTACTTTTTTTTTTAAATTTAGATTATATAGAATACCTATGTTTGTATATGTACAATATAAGGATAAATATATATGTAAATGTTTGCATGTGTGTATGCGAGTGATTAATTTATTGTGTTGTTGTATGTTATAATGGTTATAATGTTGTTATGTTTTCTGTTGTGTTGCGCACTCGCTGGCCATATTTTTTTTTTCTTTTGGCAAAAAGTGTAAATATTTGTTTGGTTTTGTTGCTGAAAATTACATATTTGCATTTGTTTTTCATTATTATGATTATATTTGTATTTGTATGTTTCGTGTTGTCTTTCTATGTAAAAAAGTGTTATCTAACAGATAGTTTACTCTTTGGTTTCATGCTGTTTGTAATTTTATTAAGTGTAGCTGCGGCAGGCAAACGGATTAACGTTTTTTTTTCTATATACACATTTTTTTTACCTAAATACATTTTTGTAGTTTTTCAATCTCGTTTTGTATATTAATATTAATGCTTAATTTATCCAATTTTAAAGATGTATACCTATACATACACATAAGTTTATAAATGTTTCTGTGTTTTAATTACAGCTTTGGTTTTTTCTGATTTCCTTTATTATACTCATGTTTTTTACTCCTTTTTGTACATGCTGTTATTAAAATTTTGTATTTTTTTTACTTTTCAACAAAATTGTTAATTATAATTATGCCAATTTAATCTAAAATGATACTGATAAATTTTTCACACGTTTAATATGTTAGGTAAATTTCGAAAATACTTACAAAAAAATAAGGAACCTTCTAATACCTTTTTAGTACAATTCAAACACGCATATGCGAAGTTTTCTCTTTATATGCGCACAAATTAAATATTTTAATACATATCCCAAATAAATACATATACATATCATGGTAAGTCGGCTCTTAGAAAGACAAGTAAGCAATGCGTATATTAGTTTTTATCGATATTTTTTGTAATTTAAAAATATACAGAGGGTTTGGGATTTATATTATACTTGCTAATGCCTCTCTTACTTACCGACACATTAATGATTTTAAATAAGTATATTTTTATTTATTTTATTTTTAGCATTTAATTATTATAGTTGCTATGTACATAGGTAGGCATTTATTTACATATGTACATACATATGTGTTATCTTTGCAATTCCCTAACTTCTAGAATATCTCTCTTCCTATATATGTATGTATGTACATATGCATGAAGTTTTATTATTTTTTTAACTACTTTACAAAGCATTGAAATTAGATACATACATATGTATGCATATAGTTTTAATTACAGAGAGATCAGACTATATATAGGATAATTTTCTTTATTTGGTTGTCTAACATTCTATTCGTCTTTTTTATATGGGAAACCTGCTTAGGGTTGCTTAATCAAGTACGTTCTCTCATTAATACATATTTATCTACATATTTTAATACTATTTTCGTTTTAACATTTTTAGGCATTTTTTAAGTGTAAGGAAATGTTTTTTAGCGAAAATAAAACACTAGGTAAAGGGAGAGTCCAAATTTTGTGTGTTATATGTATGTATGTATGTATGTAAATGCTTTAGATGCTCACTTAACTAATTAATTTATATTTACAGTAATTTAAAATTAAATAACTGCAAAATGCGGCACATATGTACTTATTTATGTTCATACAAATATGAAAAAAAATGACGAAAGTATGTTAATACCAGACCTGTTAAATTCCGATTAGGATTAGTAATCAATTAAATTGTTTTGTTTTTTAATTGGTAATCATTATTTTAATTCTTTTGCAGAAAAAAAGTAATTTTAATGATTACCATTAAAAAAAATCAAAAAAAAATAAAAAAAAATCAAAAAAAAATCAAAAAAAATCAAAAATAATCAAAAATAATCAAAATAATTTTTTTTTGATTGTTTTTGATTATTTTTGACTTTTTATGATTATTTTTGATTTTTTTTGATTTTTTATGATTTTTTTTTGATTTTTTCTCATTTTGTTTGATTTTTTTCAATATTGTTGTAAAGAAGTTTGGATATGCATGCACATAAGTATTCAGGTAGGCATGCATGTTTGGTCAGAGAGGCATAAAGTTTGTTTGTACAAATGTATGTGAACGCATATTAAAGTACGTAACCCTGCAGTAAATATGGGGACAGGTGTATCCAAGTCATTGTGTATTCTACAGCGACAACTGCACTAATTAAAATGTCGACAAATTTACAAGTACACAATTTGTATAGACCTTGGCTCGTTCGAAGTTTTTCGTACTAGATACGGATACAAACCCTTCCTACACCTGGGGAAGATTCATTTCTAGGTTCAGTATAAGGACAGGGAAGAGCGAATAAAGAATTCTGATTATGACAGAGATTATCTTTACGTAAATATATTTGCAACATAGCAAATCGTGTACTGCTTTATTATGTAGTAGGCATGCGAAGACGAATACAAATTCCCAAATAATCCTATTTGAGGAACAATGTCGGAACGTAAGTACGTAATATTTCTGCCTTTTAAAAGAATACAATAGGGCAATAACTAGGGCTGAAACGGTATGGCGTATGATGAACAATAAATACAACTTATATGAAATTAAGAATTTTTCCTTTTTTGAAAAAATTGATGAAGTGTGAAACAGACAAAGGAAATACAACTGTGCTAATGGAGGAAGAGGAATACACCGCAAAAACAGGTCAACTAATCAAAGAAATGGGCTGCCGAGTGATGAGAAAAGACCCAACGGAAGAATACCAAATGGCAATAAAGCGTGCAATAAAACAAGCGAAAAATATAAGAGACAGCAAAGTAGCCTACACTCTCACAGCAATGAATCCATCTGCCCCATCACTGATCGCACGGCGAACTTTTTTTTTGCGATACGCTCTAATGTACATACATACATACGTATATTTTAAAGTAAAACTCCAAGCACATTTGATTGACTAACATAGAGTACAACTATAACAAAGTTTTTATACCCTTCTTTTGGTACCCTGACATAATCCCGAGGGGCATAATCCCAAATTTTTTATTGTGTGTATTAAAATACATGTTTGTATTAACCAAACCTGTTAAATAATGATTATTAATCGTAATGATTACCGGCTTGATTGATTATTTTTTCAACTGTCCAATTAATGATTGATTACCCATTGTTTTCAAATTTTAATGATTATTTTGCAATTACCATTAAAAAAAAATAAAAAAAAAATCAAAAAAATCAAAAAAAAAATCATAAAAAATAAAAAAAAATCAAAAAAAACCATAAATAATCAAAAATAATCAAAAATAATCAAAATATTTTTTTTTTGATTATTTTTGATTATTTATGATTTTTTATGATTATTTTTCTTTTTTTTTTGATTTTTTATGATTTTTTTTTGATTTTTTTTTAATGGTAATTGCAAAATAATCATTAAAATTTGAAAACAATGGGTAATCAATCATTAATTGGACAGTTGAAAAAATAATCAATCAGGCCGGTAATCATTACGATTAATAATCATTATTTAACAGGTTTGGTTAATACATACATGTATTTTAATACACATATTAAAAGTATTTAAACTAACCGTTTATAATTACTATTTTGATTGGATTTACAAAACCATATTATATAAATTGTTTGTCGGAATTGCAAAAAAAAAACAAGACCGTAAACTTGCTGTGTAAATATTTGTATATACGTACATATATTCTACAGACATATGTACGTTGTTAAATGCTTAGATATATGTATAAGTTATGTATTTACATATATATATATTTGAGGTATGTATACAATATACATATTTATGCATGTTTGTAAATCAATAAACATTCAAAACTGTATTGCAGACACACATAAATATTATTTAATACATTTAATGCATTTTCATTTATCTATGTAAATATATGTACATACTACTTATGTATGTATATTTATACATATTATAATACATATTAATGCATTTCATTACATACATTCATAGTAGGCTATATACTGATTCACTGCGTTTAAGCATTAAAGTACTGCGGCGGAATTGGCAGCACCATAAATGAAATGAAAAGGTCTAAAAAACCACATGAAAAATATAACTCACCAATCACCGCCTGAAATCTTCAAATGCTTCATTCCGCCTGCCGCCATTCGAATAGCTGTACTTTTCACTGTAATTTACCTTCTACTATTTTATTTAATTTAATATTTCTTTGAATATTTTCTCTATATTTTTTTATTTTTATTTATTGCAAACTAACAAAATGAAATCATGTTGCTGACATCGTTGCATTTACAAGCATCATATTCGCAGCCACTTCAGCGTTTGCTGTTGTTGTTTTCGATTTAATTGCTACTCGCATTGCTGAGCTTGTTGGAATTGTTTGCATTGCTGGCAGTGCTGGCAGTGCTGCCACACCTTTCGTTAAGTGCTTTTGCAGTTGTAGTGTTTGCTTTTGCGCTGTTGGCCCTTTTTCGCACTTACTTTCATGAGGATGCTTCTGTTGTTGTGGTTGCTGTTGTTGTTGCACACTTATTCTCTCTATTAATTGTAAATTCGTCGTCGTTGTCGTCGTCGTCCATGTCGACGTTGTTTCATTTCGCGTGCGATGTTTTGTTTGTTCAACGTCATCGGTCCAGTCATGACAAACACGGATTTTCGTTATATTTCTTGTTTCTGCTGTTGTTGTTGCTGCTGTTTTTATTTTCATTATTATAGCTTTTGAAGTTACTTCATCAACACTTGTCCCACTTAATTGTTGCCCTTTAGCTGGCCCAATAGCCCTTTCTGCTCGGATTGTTGCTGTTGCTTCAATAGTTTGTACTTTATCCGTTGCTGCTGCTGTTGACGCTGTTGTTATTTTTGTTGTTGTTTTCGTAGCCTTTGGTGTCATCATTGTTTTATGCCAAACAGACAAATGTTGGCATAATTGTTGAAAATATCGCAAAGCACACCAGGCCGCCAGCGCCAACGTTGCCCAACGCATCAGCGACGACAGGCAATGATGACATTGTTGTTGTGCTGCACCATTGGAATTCAAAGATGAAACGGCACCTGCAATGTGGAGCGCATAAGAAAATAATGTAAAAGTGCGAAATGATTGCGCTTCTCATGGTGAAATTTAATAGGTTTGTTGTTGGAGGGAGTAAGTAAATTATTTCTGCCCTTAACAAAAGAGGCCAAATGCCTTCGGGGAAATTCTTAACAATTAAATGGGTTGATGAACAATTATTTCAGTTCTTTTGTTTCGTTTCTTTGACAGAAGTACCTTAAATGACGGTTATGGAATCTCTTAAAGTGAAAATTTAAATGCAAACATTAAGACAAAATTAATTTCAGGAATTGGCTTAATACAAAAAACAGACCTTTTAATATACATGCATATATAGTTTTGTAAATACGTGCAGTAATATGTATGTCTATTACAAACAAATTTACATGAAATTAAGCAAACCTTTCAGCAGACAACATCTCATTCATAAAATAAAACTCCTGTGCATGCATATGTACATATATTAGGGTGGTCCGCAAATGTATGCAGTCAAATTGTATATCATATTTCTTCAACCTCAGCGCCTAAATCGATGTTGATATCGTCAAAGATACGCATATAAATTTTTGTTCCGATCGCAGAGGATCACATAGGGGCCAAAGTTCATATTACCATACATATGGGCCACCTTTGATCCCTGTGCGACAAGCCTAATCGTCTCCGATTGGGACCAAAATTTATATTTACTATCTCTGCGTGCAGGACTATCGATTTCGGCCATGAGATACAACAAAGAGATCGAACAAAAAAATTGATTTGTGTGAATTTTATATGAGCTATTGGCCAGTTTTTAATTAAGGAAAATTGAAAAAAATTTTTTGGTAGAAGTTATGGATCCATTTCGGAGACCACAACATTCCCTCATCAGACTTCTTCAGGCGGCCCCAACCGAGGATCGAACTTAAGTCTTTTCGATTGGTAATCCAATGACAATCCCATTGAGCTACCACCGCCGCCAGCTTTGTTTCGCTTAATTCTCAATTTTCCTTTTATTACAATCCACATACCAACAACAGTAGCTTAATGACACTCTGTCTTTGCTACCTAATATGTTGGTGCGATTGTGTATTTGTTTTGTACAAAGTTCTAAAGCAATTAACAAGCAAAGCTTTTGTACAGCAATGCTTGTTATTGTTTTCAGATTTTTGTTTTTTAATTTAATTATTTGAATTCCCATAGAGTTTTCTAAATTTTGACCCCTGTGCGACACCTCTTAGCCATCACGATGGGAGCCAAAATTTATATGTGATATATTGGACTGTGCTCTTATCGAGGTATGGGGTGAGACCGCAGTAAATCACTAATGTGATTTTTAAGGACCATTCTAATACATATACATTCATAATACTATGCAATATAAGGGTGCTCCGAGCATAACTATTTTAGTTACTCTGTTATATGTAAATATAAGAAAAACAGCCAGAATCTCAGTATAAGTACATTTTTGTTAAATAGCAACGTCTCTTTTACACACAGATTTAATCATGTATTCATGACATACATATACGTTAAGGTGGTCAAAAAAAAATAAAACCGAATAAATCATTGCGGAACAAGGCTACTTTTATAGTATTATTCCTAAAACAATATGTTTACCCTTTTTTAATGATAAAAAATATCTTTCTTGTTTACAAAGGACTTTCCAAAAATTAGGTACCATCACTTATGTAAAAGCAGATTAAACCTTGAGGCATTTGCGCGACCTCTAAACTTTAATATATTAAGACAAAATTCTCGGTATAGATTTCCGTAGTACTGTCGCATGGAATGCGGGTTGTTCCGCGTATTTCAGGAGAACTTTACTTTCTTTACATAATTTTGGATCACCGTAATATACATATATGGTTTATATTATATATATGTATGTACTCGTACATGAGCAAAAATGCCTCTACAGCTGCAAATTTTCAGCATTTTTCCGTGCACATTTTCTCAACATTTCATCTCAATTTCTGACAGCTTTTCCAACTTTTCCAGGCACATAAAGACTTGCACATTTTGCTTCTGTATTTCGTTGTCGGCCTTTACATATATACAAATGCATTTTAGTTCATTTTAAAATAATAGTGAAATTAAAATGCTCTCCTGAATTTATGTCTTTCATTTGCCCCTCATTTTAACACACGTATGTATGTAAATACACATGTATGTACATATTAAAAAAAGTGTATATTACATATTTGGCCGGAAGGACATGCATTTTATTAAAGGAATACTATTTTAACTGCATGAGCATTTTATAATCCTTGCGATGATAAGAATTTGATGAGTTTATATATACATACTAGCTGGCCCGGCAGACGTTGTTCTGCCTAACATTTATTCCTATAAAGCTATAAAACTGTCAATTCTCTGAACAAAAGAGATATACATATCTTCACCGCGACAAACCTAATTTCTCCTATCCCTATCTCTGTCTCTATCTGTATCTCTATCTGTATCTCTATCTCTATCTCTATCTCTATCTCTATCTCTATCTCTATCTCTATCTCTATCTCTATCTCTATCTCTATCTCTATCTCTATCTCTATCTCTATCTCTATCTCTATCTCTATCTCTATCTCTCTATCTCTATCTCTATCTCTATCTCTATCTCTATCTCTATCTCTATCTCTATCTCTATCTCTATCTCTATCTCTATCTCTATCTCTATCTCTATCTCTATCTCTATCTCTATCTCTATCTCTATCTCTATCTCTATCTCTATCTCTATCTCTATCTCTATCTCTATCTCTATCTCTATCTCTATCTCTATCTCTATCTCTATCTCTATCTCTATCTCTATCTCTATCTCTATCTCTATCTCTATCTCTATCTCTATCTCTATCTCTATCTCTATCTCTATCTCTATCTCTATCTCTATCTCTATCTCTATCTCTATCTCTATCTCTATCTCTATCTCTATCTCTATCTCTATCTCTATCTCTATCTCTATCTCTATCTCTATCTCTATCTCTATCTCTATCTCTATCTCTATCTCTATCTCTATCTCTATCTCTATCTCTATCTCTATCTCTATCTCTATCTGAAATTTCTGACAATGTCACAAAAGTTCTAGTGTCTTGTGTATATAACCCTAATAGATGTTGCTTGTTAGACTCGTTTTTTGTTGGGTTATCTATGTATTTGATTGAGTATGAGCGTTACATTATATGTGGTGATTTTAATGTAAATCTTATTTTAAATGACTCCTATTCCACTAGACTCCTTGATCACGTATCTACTGCAGGCCTCTCTATTGTAAACAAAACTATGCCAACAAGATATGCAAATAACTCAAATCCTAGTCTTTTAGATCTTGTCATTACATCAAGACTTGACCATGTCCTTAAATTTGACCAAATGTTTTTCATCTCGGATCATGACCTGTTATTTTGTTCACTAGATGTATCGTTTAACTGTCCTGTTGATAGTGCTACTTTTACTTATCGTGATTTTAAGTCTATAAATGTTAATGACTTGTTTGCTGATATGTCCATTGTTAACTGGAATTACTGCTGGTGTGTTGAAACTGTAGATGAAAAGCTTAGCTTTTTAAATGAAACTCTGATGAAACTATTTGATGATCATGTCCCTCAGCGTACTGCCCGGGCTATAAATACCTCTTGCCCGTGGTACAATAAAAAAGTTTGTTTGGCAATAAAAACCCGCAACCGTTTGCTAGCTAAGTGGAGAAGAACACGCACTGACTTTGACTGGTCACAGTATAAAATTGCACGAAATAAAGCTACTGGCATCATTAGAAGTGCGAAGCGAAACTACTGCAATATTAAACTGAATTCATCTCTGTCTACAAAAGATTTGTGGCGGAATCTGAAGAAGCTGAATGTGCATGGAGAAATTAAATCAGAATGTAAAATTGATCCCGATGTCCTTAACGAATATTTTATAAGTGCAACTAAGTGTAGTAATCTCCCCCCCGATAAAAATTTTGTTGAAAATCTCTCTTCTGAAACAGAATTCCAATTTAGAGGAATAACTGAAGCTGAGGTGCTGAAATCCGTAATGGAGATTAAGTCTAACTCGATTGGTGCAGATGGAATATCTTTGAGGTTTGTAAAACTTGTGTTGCCATTTATTTTGGGAACTTTGACGCATATTATCAACCATTGTTTTACTACTGCATGTTTTCCTTCAGTGTGGAAGAAAGCAGTCATTGTTCCCATTGCTAAGAAGAATATTCCCACTAATCCAAGTGATTACAGGCCAATAAGTATTCTGCCGGCTTTTTCCAAAGTATGTGAGTCGCTTATGGCAGCTCAGATATCATTGTTTGTCCACCAAAATAAACTATTATCCCCACTGCAATCTGGATTTAGACCTAAGCACAGTTGTGCAACAGCTATGTTAAAAGTAACTGATGATATCAGGATACAGTTTGATAATAATAACCTAACACTTCTTTGCCTTCTGGATTTCTCCAAAGCCTTTGACTTAGTAAACCATGACTTACTATGCAAAAAGCTAAAATATTTCTTTGGATTTTCGAATAGTTCAATTGAACTTATGGCAAATTATCTTGTAGGAAGGACGCAGAAAGTTACTTGTTCAGCTGTAGCTTCTAAGTCTAGTGTTGTTGTCTCTGGTGTGCCGCAAGGTTCTGTTCTTGGTCCTCTTTTATTCAGTCTTTTTGTAAATGATGTATTCTCCGTATGTCAGTTTGTGAATGTTCATGCTTATGCTGATGACATTCAGTTGTATCTGTCAGATCGTATTGGTCTAGTTGAGGACTTGTGTTGTAAAGTTAACAGTGATTTAGCTGCAATCTCACAATGGGCCTGTGATAACTGTCTATGTATAAATGCTGCTAAGTCTTTCGTTTTGCCCATTAGTAATAGTGAAGTATATTTTGAAGACATACCGAAATTAACAATTGGTGAAAGTACGCTAACGCTTACTAACAAGATAAAAAATTTGGGGTTTGTGGTGAATTCTGCGTTAAATTGTACTGACCATGTTAATAAAGTTATAAGTAGCGTGTATGTTGTTTTACGTAGGTTAAAAATGTCTGCCTCATGGACGCCCCTAGAGATAAGGAAAAAGCTTGCTATTCAGCTTATTCTGCCTCACATAAGTTACTGTGAACTTGTATATAGCAAGCTAGACTCTGTTTCGTCTCACAAAATTGAAGTTGCGTTCAACAATGTTACACGTTATGTTTATAGGCTTAAAAAATATGACCACATTTCTGCATGGAAAACTGAAATTTTAGGATGTAGCATACTCAATTACCTCGCGGCAAGAAATTGCATATTCTTGTACCAACTTATTGTGTGTAAAAGTCCTGGCTATTTATATGAAAAACTTCAGCTAGCGAGATCAAGTAGGCATCAATGTCTGATTCTTCCTAAATACTCGTATCTGTCCTCGTCAAGGCTGTTTTTCATTAATGCTGTGAGGCTTTGGAATTCCATTCCTGAGTCTATCAAGACGACTATAAGTGGAAGTAACTACAAAAAGGTAATCCATGACTATTTTAACACTAAAGACTAAATCTGATTGCAATTTAACGGCTCTATCTTTTATTTTATCTTTTATTCTATCCTGTTCTGTGTACTTCTTGTATTTAATCTGTATCTACCCTGTAACTACCAACCGTTTTATCTTTTTCTCTTCACATATATACGTAAGATTGTTCATTTTTCATTTTATTTTTTATTTTTTATTTTACTTTTAAGTAGTTGTATTTGTATGGATAATGTTTACATTGTTATGTTTTTATTTGTATAGCTTTAAGAAAATAATGTTAAATTTTATTTCCGCCTGTGATGTACTATTAAAGACTCAATGTCTTATATGTACAACGAATTCTTTGAATAAATTGAATTGAATTGAATTGAATCTCTATCTCTATCTCTATCTCTATCTCTATCTCTATCTCTATCTCTATCTCTATCTCTATCTCTATCTCTATCTCTATCTCTATCTCTATCTCTATCTCTATCTCTATCTCTATCTCTATCTCTATCTCTATCTCTATCTCTATCTCTATCTCTATCTCTATCTCTATCTCTATCTCTATCTCTATCTCTATCTCTATCTCTATCTCTATCTCTATCTCTAGCTCTATCTCTATCTCTATCTCTATCTCTATCTCTATCTCTATCTCTATCTCAAAATGTATAGGAAAATAATTTTTTTTGTGCATTTTTCGGGAATTTTATTGGATATCTCTATCTCTTTCTCTATCTCTATCGCTATCCTATCCCTATCTCAAAATGTATAGGAAAATAATTTTTTTTTGTGCATTTTTCGGGAATTTTATTGGATATTCTCCTATTCTGGCCAGAGAACAATCTGAATTTGCATGAGTCATCCAGATTGGTGCAGGCGTTCTTGAGTTATAGGCGTTTGTACTAACGCCACTTCCTTTTATATATATAGATGTATGTACGCATTTATTTAAACCTACATAGGCTTCGTTCAATAAGTAAATTTTAACGGTAGCATATAATTTTAATTGAAATGCATACACTTACCCTTAATATGTGTCATATAAGTGTCAGACCGATCGATCAGATGGTCGTCTTCCATATCAAAATAGTCATCTGAGAAGGTATTGACGGAATTTATGTTATGCTTGTGGCGATCTTCTTCAATCGACTTTTCTGTGGATTTCCAGTAGACATCATGAATATGGGCTGTGCATTTTATCTACAAAAGGAGGGAAGATAGTGTGATTGATTATACATACTGATTACTTAAAGCTGATTATTGAATTGTGCTTAATGATTCTTGATTACACAATATTTATAAATCAATGCATTTGGTACACGCTTTATCATTCTTTAGAATTCATTTCTAATTAAAGTAATTTTGAAAATGGCTCCTGTCTTTCTACTTTCCCACATTATTTAATGCCCCATAACGTAGTATGCAATTAAATAATAGCATTGCTCATATTTTATGGACCTCACAAAACAGAAACACATGTCAACTTGCGGTGCAATAGCACGTGATGTTCCGCCGCTGCCGCTGCCTATGCCTGTGTTTCTATTTTACTCTAGCGCTTCGTTTTCCGCATGCTTCTCTGTTTTTTTGTAGTGAATATAAATTGTGCACGCGAGCCATAAACCAATTGAAAATTATGAGGGCCGGGCAATTGCTACGCGCGAAAGACAATAAAAGGACACACAGTACAAATGTGTGGGCAATAGAAGAAATCTTGACAATAAAAAAGGCGAAGGAGAATGCAGAAGAAGAACTGTATTGCTGGCATAACAAGCGTTTGCGCCTAAAAGTATGTGATGCATGCGTTAGTCACATTTGTACAATTGCTTGTAAAAAATAACAATCATACAAACATTGCGGTCAATTAAGTGCTGAGAATGTTAAATAGCTTGCGTGCGCGTGTGGGTGTGTATTTTTTGTTTTATGCTCACACGCCTTTAACGGCAACGTGCCAGTGCGGAGTTTGTGGCACTTTGTTGCTGCCTAAAGTATGCTATTATTGTTTTTTGGATGGTTAAATTACAACGTGGCCTCATAAAGTCTTATCGTGACTGCGCGATTTATTTTTTTTTTATTCTTTGTTTCACTCACTAACTGCTTCCTTTTAATCGGCGAGAGCGCTTGCCTTTTTATGCTGGTGTGCTGGTGTGTGTGTGTGTGTGAAAGCGCGTATGCTTGCGGAATTTATAAGCTCATATTCGAGCACACACACACAACAGAATTGCTGTGCGGCCACTGTTTGCTTTTGGACATTTCAATTATTTATTTGGCAGTTGTTGTTGCCCAACAGTCATTTAAAGTTTTTCTTCATACGCTTAATAGCTTAATTAGCGGTACTTGTTTGCTGCTGGTACACATTTCGCAGAGCTGCCGGACAGATGTGACTTGAATGACTTCTGGGTCATTTTGCTTTATTTCTTATGGTCGTGAGCATGCAATTGCCTTTGATAAAAGAGGCACTACTGAGTATGCACGCGTGTACGTCGGCCCACTGCATGCCCAATAGATATTTTTCGTAAAACATCAGTCAGTTAATAAGTATTGAATTGGTTTGTCTATTTGAAAGCGCTCATGTTATGTGTGTTTTTGTTTACTTTCACTTACCTTCAACTTTCCACTGCTAAAATGTTGCGGCGTGACGACGAAATGTATACCAGAAACAGCTGTTTCCAATTCTCGCGCTTCTCTCAACGGTTTGTGGTGCCGTATGTGCGAAGGATTGGTCTGAAATTATGAAAAAGATTGAAAGAAAGTTAAAAATAATTATAACTTTTGTTTGTTGATTATTATTAGTTTTGTGCACGCATGTACAAATGTTTCCTTTGTAAAAGATCAAGTTAAAAAAGTATTTTAAAGCAAGAAATTTCGTCGGCGTATGGGCGTAACGCGAAATTGGGCTATACGCTGTAGAACGATTTCCTTAGTTTTATACTGAGGAAGATAGTTTCAGCTGATAAATTAAGCCCTTTGACTTAAGTAAAATCAACCTTACCTTTTCTCACCGCAAACTAAATAGCTTAACTAAAAACAAAAAATTGCAAAGGGAGCCACTTTGTCCTGACCAAATTCCACGTCATGCCAATGTTATAACTCACAGAAAATTAAATTATTTTTCGTAAATGACTTTACACAACTTGCATTAAAATTGTCAGTTTGTTTGTTTATTTGTTTGCTCGTTATTTTAGCTGTAGAAAATGTTTTTATTGTTTATTGTTATCGAAATTTTTTGTCTCCATAATTTGCAGAACTTTTACAATTTCATTCTGGCAAAACGAAATGAATATTTTTGCGCAAAATTGTAGATTTATGACAATTTGTATTAAAACGGTAATGGCGAATGCGACAACACCAACAACAGTAACTCGCATGCAATGTGCTGCTTTTACCTACCTAAAGTGTATGGATATGCACTTGTGTGTGTGTGTGTTTGTGTACATGCATATATGTGCGCCTAGAAACAATATCATTTTCACTCAAGTATTAAAAGAGCCAACTATGAGGCCACACAAAAGTTTTCGAATGTTTTTTCAAAAATAAAAAAGTATATCTACATAAATGTATCGTATCAACAACCGAAATTTTCAGAATTGGCTTATTACGTTTCTGGTTACTGCCTTTTTCTCTGCCATTTACTCATAAGAGTAACAATCTGTGAAAAACTTTAAATAAACAAACCACACGGAGGCGACAGCAAAACTGACTTATTGGCTGCGTGTGTGCGGAGGGGTGTGAGGTGGTACATATACATATATACATACTTGTGTGCGTTATTGGACAGGTAAGGTAATGCGAAATACAGTGTGTGCAACTGCAAAAGTGGTATGCACACCAACAGCCTTTACTTTTTTTTTTTACTCTGCAAGAAAATATGACCAACCAATTCAATGCACTTTTCAGTTTTGGCAATTTTATGCATACGTACATAAATGTATTTGTGTGCTTCCTGGATGGAAGTTTTCCGCTATGTGAATTCAGGCAGCTTCGAAAAGTTTTGCCTTTACGAGCCGAAAGCGTGACTCGGCAGTCAACTGTGGGCATCCAGTGGGATTTAGCGGAAGTTTTTAGTGGCAAACAAATATGAAATATGACTATTAGTTAAGAAAATGTTTGCTACCTCCAGGGACCAAAGAGGCAACTGATAGCGATTCGGAATTGTACTAGAAGTTGGCATACAAAATGTTAAAATCTGTGATTAGTTAGTGAAAAGAAAGAAATAGTATGGCTTGTAACAGTTTTGCAACATTAATGAATGGATAGTTGCCTAATACACCTTTCGAATCATTGACCGCAAGCGAAGAACTAGGTATCGAAAGACTCACAAAACGGCTCTAAAATGCGCTCGTGTGCGGCCATGCGGCAGAATTCGCAAAAATTTGCTAAAAGTATTCTTTATTAGATTTTGCATATTAACTCAGAAATACTTTTAATTCCCTGTCAGCTCCAATTATGCTGCCAAGTAAAAGCACAAGATCTGTACTGCACATAAAATGGAGGGGTAAAGGCACAATGTTGACAAATTCTAAAGCCCTAACGCCTAAAAGTATGCAACAGTATGTGCTTAAGCGGAAATTTGCAGTCACAATTCGAAAGGAGTGAGCGTGTGCCGTTTTGTGTGTGTGCGTATGAGAATGTGTTCTTGCAGCAGCACAAGCACGCAAGAATGTAAGAAGCGTCCAAAGCGGAAGTAATGCACAGCTGCGCCTGGAAAAATAAAGCTGCAAATATATGTACATATGTATATGTGTTTAAATGCTGCCTTTCCTGCTGCAGCGTGTCTAGCGTATGTATGTAAATACTCACCAAAAAATCTACACCTTATTTTAGGTTTATTTCAGAAGATGATAAGGCTTGTAAAATAATGCCTGAAAATTCTAAAGGACATAAGTTGTATGGACAAAGGCTTACAATGAGGCTGATTTTCCTGCGTTGATGTGATCGGGCGATAAGGATTACTCTCTCCCTCTCCCTCTCTATCTCCCTGAGAGGAAACCTTATTCCAAATGTTTACTCGCCATGGAAAATGCGGCTTATACTAAGAGCCCTTGTGGTGTTTAAATACCTTATAATAAGGCCTATTCTCTACAGGAAATATGAGCTGAATCATTTTGATATAGTATTCTCTATAGGAAATATGAGCTGTGGTGCAGTGGGTAGAGTGCTATCCTGCTATACCAGAGGTTTCGAGTTCAAACCCCAGTCCAAGCAAACACCAAAAAAATTTTTCTATTAGTAAAAATCCAATTATTGAGTTTTTTAAGAACGGCGGTCACCTCTCTGCAGTGGGCGGCATACCCCCCGAGTGTATTTATGCCATGAAAAAGCTTCTCACAAAAAAGGCATTGCCATACATGCATGGCCATACATTGTGCTCTCTTTGCCCATGTTTGCTCATAAAACTTAATTCTCTCTCTCTCTCTATTTGACATAAGAGCGCATGACAGATAATTAAGTATTAAAATTTTTGGAGCAGAGCGAATGAGCGCATAACAGCAAGCAGCGCTGCCAGCTTTTGCTTATGCATATTTTTGCAGGCTATGTATGCGCAGTAGTCATATGTATGAATGTATATGTATATGTATATGTATTAGTGGGTTTAGTTTGTTGCAGTTGGGCGCAGCTAAAGTTTTATCATTCAAACGGCAAATGTTGCCTTCAACCATTTGGGCTTGTGGTAATGTGTTTTGTTTTTTTTTTTGTTCATATACAAATGCAACAGTGAGTGTTTGTGTGTATGCATGTTGGTATGCGTTTGGCATATGTTGAAGTTGTTGCGACATGTTTGTTGCGGTCCCGGTACGTGTTGGGAGCAGTCAGTGGCATCTGAACAACGCCAAATGGTCAGCGGCATTGTTGCTTGTCAACTTGTTGTTACTGTTATTAGTAGGTATTCTTATCGATGTATATACATATGTACGAGTACGTACACACAAATTTAGTTGTTGCTGTTTTTGGTATGCCTGTAATTATGCTTAATGTCCAGCCGGGACATTAAGGCGTGTCAGCAGCTTGGCCGCTATGCACATGTATGGGTTAATAAAAGCTCGGTGTTTGTGCACATGTGTGTTATTCACTTGCTTCTACTATGTATGTACAAATGTGTGAGTGTATTTAAATTTTGGTAGTTGAAACAGATTTGCCAAATTAGTTCAAAAGAAGTCACATAGGACAGCTGATCTCGCTTAGATGCAAACTTTTGAAAGTACTAATTTAAGTAAATATTTACATGCCCCTGCACGAATATTGTACATATGTATATGCAAATTTATGCCTGAATGTATGCACATACACACGCAGGTACATATGTAGATGTGCTGAAACAATTTTAGAAAGCAAATAACTGTTTACAAACATACACATAAATGTTCCAAAAAGTTTTGCCTTTGGCTGCCACAAATCACCATATTTTGCAAACAGTTGTTTGTATATTAGTATACAAAGTATTAAAAAGTGTGAATGTATTAGCATACGGATGGTGTAATTTAGGTTTTCCAGATTTTTCTGCATCGCCCGGAGTAGTTTGAGCATAAACGTTAATAAATTTACATTGAACGGTTTATTATTTATTTAGGTGTATAAATATATGCATACAGTCATATATGTAAATACGTATATTTATATGTATTTATAAATGCATATTAAAATATTTATAACTTTTTAACAGAGTATTAAACATTTTAGGCTAAACTGTTGATTGCTCCGATCCGAAAATATTATTAATTATGCGCATTTAAATTTAATTTTCGAGCAAATTTAGCATACTTTTTGGCGTTGACCTATGCATATTATGCTTATGCCATCAAATGCAGGCACATATGCAATTAAAACTTTTACAGTTTAGCTAATGAATAATCCCAGAAAAAGTTAAATTGAGCGAACGAATTTATCGTTTAAGTGAAAACGCTTTTTTTTTAACAAAATTATCAGCTTAATGTTATAGGGCAAAGTTTAATATCTAAAGTCTAATTTTTCGTTACGAGAAAATATACTCTTCTTCCTTTTTTTTAACTTTAATTACAAAAATTGTAGGCAAATTTGATTTAATTTTTAATTGTTGGGCTAAGTGGACTTTTTCCACTTACCCCAACAATTAAAAATTGAATTAAAATAAAAATTTCGTGCTAAGCACTAAAAAAAACTCTTTCAAGTAAAATTGTTAACGTTGTTGGTATATAAAAAATACATACCAACAACAAATGTTCATTGCGAACTGCCAACAAAAAATTCAGCACGTTTGGGTAGAATATATGCAAAAGCATATACACACTAACGTTAAATGTTGAAAATGAAAAAGGCAAAAGTGGTGAAAATCCAACAGCTTGCACAGAGTCTCAATGGCCGAGTGTGTTAAGCATTGGGTCATTGCGGCTGAAGATGGAATGGACTCGGGTTCAATCCCCGGTGAATCCTCTTCCACTTCCGAAAAGAGTGCTGATGATCGAAAATGGTTTTTCGTGAAATAGCTATACACTCAACCTTCGCTGTAAATAGTTGTTGAATTTTTTCCACTTACCCCAACAATTAAAAATTGAATTAAAATAAAAATTTCGTGCTAAGCACTAAAAAAAACTCTTTGATTTAATTTTATTTTTACTTACTTCGCGTCCATTTATCGTCCAAGTGAGATTCGCCGCTGGCTTTGAGTGACGCGAAGTGCAATTGCCTCTTACAATATCTCCAACATGATAACGCGGTCTTATGCCGGTGATGACGGGATCCTTTCCCGGTACTTCTGAAACAAAAGACACTGTGTTAGTCAGGAAAATCTATGCTTGTAGACGATAGAATATATAATTTGACTGCCCCAGAAGTTTAAAACTAATGTTTTTTTCCCCTAATGATATTAATAAACCACTTTTGTTTGAAAGTGTACATATTTGTGACACATACATATGTACATATGTAGGTATGTAGGTTAATTAAGCTTGAGTGACGTAGTGAAAGTAGTTATCGACACCAAAAGTGAAATGCAACCGAAAATTTTCAGCTCGAAATGAAACTTTTAGCGCCTAAAAGGTGCGAATGAATAAAATATCATTAACTTTTGTCGGGTGTTGAAGTGAAAATGCATTAGCAAATGGCACGAAGACAGCGAGCAATGCGGGGCAAGTGTGCCGAGTAAATGCTAAAACTTTAAATAGAAAAATGTTGTTGAACTAAAATGCGCAATGAGTTCATTAATAAAATTTGCACCCAACAGACGGCCAGACGGCGACAACGCTCAAAGGGCGAAAATGTACGTTTGCTGCAGTGGTGGTTTGCAGGTGTTCAGCGCTTTGTTTGTTGCATACTTTTATTTGCTGCTGGATGGCCCGTTTGCGCCTTATACTCGTATTTTAATTTTTTTTGGCTATTTTTTGTTCCTGTTCTCAAACAACTGTTAACAATTTCATAGTTTTTTAATAAACTTTTCGACCATTTTTCCCCTTTTTGATAAAGGAACTTGTTTTTAGTCGCTTTTTTTCTTCCTGCCTCTCTTCCACTTCATCGCGCCCCCATTTACTAACGCTTTGCAATTTACGCTGAGGACAAAAGCGAGAATCGTTTAATTGTGTTGGGGCACTGCAAAAGGATCAAAAACTGTGCACGCTAGTGGTAAGTGGAGCATTTAATGGTTAGCTATTTTTTGTTTTAATTTCGCTGCTGTCAGCGAAGTTCAAAACTTGCATTAAAAAAAAATTAAATGCTTTGGATAAAAGTGGAGCTAATGGAGCTACTGAAGTTACTACTGTTTGACGCTCTTTTGGGCGCCTTTATATGTAAAGCTAAATTTTGAGTGGTAGAATGAGTTTTTGATAGCCTTAAATCTGTATAAAAGGATAGATTTTTTCATGTGGGGTGCAAAGATTTCCGATATTTTTTTTAAGGTATTTCTGAAGTAAACCGCGGATAGCCCATAAAGATTTGGTGAACAATTTTTAAGCTCTCTTCATTGTATGAATACACACGATATCTCTTTAGAGTATGCAACCGGCTCTAAATTGAACAATAGAGTTGGAAGTGGGTTTTTCTGCGAAAAGCTTCATCTGAAAGTAAGTTTGCGCCTACCTGATCACTGCAGCGTCTATCAGGCTGAGCTCATAGCCATATGGGAAGCAGCTCGTCGCCTGACAGATCTGCCAGACATAAATTCTATCAAAATCTTCTCTGACAGCCAAGCTGCCATAAAATCCTTACAGAGTAACAATACTACATCTATAGTTGCAATGAAATGTAGGGAGTCTTTGAACAAACTAGCCGAAAGGTGCGACCTGAACGTCATTTGGGTTCCAGGCCATAGCAACGTTCGGGGCAACTGCATTGCAGATGAGTTAGCAAGGGAAGGCACAAGCTTGCAGGATATCACATCTGCGACATGGGTTGGCCCCCCGCTTAACTCATGCAAGCATTGGTTGAGATCTCGCTCCATTGAAGAGGCTAACGCTAGATGGGCCAAGGAGTCAACTTGTGTGATTTCTAGGCAAATCTGGCCTAGACTGGATGAGGCTAGGTGTGTATCGGTGCTGCATCTGAATCGGCTCTGTCTATCTCTATCTCTATAGGTCCGCTGGTGGGACTTCTAACAGGCCATTGTCTTATGGGCACTCACGCCTCTCGCATGGGCCTATATAAAAACGACTTCTGCCGCAGCTGTAGGGACGTGGAGGAAATAGAGAGTGTTGAGCACTATCTATGCCACTGCCCCGCACTGTCGCTATCCAGGTACCGCTTCCTCCATAAACACTTTTTCGAGTGCCTGGCGGAGATGGAAAATGCAAGGACACTAGATTTTCTGCGCTTCATGAAACAAACGCGCTGGTTTAGCTTCACGGGCATCTAATCTTATCATACTTTTGAATCTAATTTTTCCGGAAAGGTTTGTAAATAGGGATAAGGAAGCTAGGGCTCCCGTGTGGTATCACAATGGGCCACCTCGGCCTAAGTGTGTCCCCGCTTTCATGAATTGCGGAGACAGCCACCTCAACCTAACCTAACCTAGAGTATGCAACGCAAAAAGAAGTCGATTACATACAAGCAAACACACTGTGAACTACACGGCGTATACGTAACTTCTTTACATATAAAATGTAGGCTTTGTTCGCAAACTCAGTTTGAAGCGCAACCTGCTGTTGCAGTACAAGCGTCGCTCATCGCAATCATCAAAAAATATGTACTGCCGGTGTTGCGTTTCATGTTGCGTTTGTGAACATACCCGTATACAGCTGAGACTAATGAAAGCGTGTGAAAAAGCATCAAAGATGCATGGGTTTATAAGTGAAATAGTTGAAACAACATTTCGGATAAAAATTCAACACTTTTTTTTAAATATTTATGCAATGAAATATGTATGTATGTACGTTTATAAGTTAATTGCCTTTCTCCCAATTTTGCATTGTTTACTTCTAGACACTTACTTGGCAGAACTTTTGGTGTAATGACTTTTATATTGTGCTTATTGATTTATTTGTCAATGCTTGTAGCGAAAGTTTTGAACAAAAAGCAGAAACAATAAAATTAAAATTTCCTTAAAAGCTATTACTTTTTGTCGTGTTGTCGTGTCGCGTAGCGCCGCTGACAGCTCCGGCAGCGGTGAATGCCAAATTAAAGCTATTGCAGAAAACAAAATATTCGTGTACCGTAAATTATGCAACACGAAAAGTTTGCTTCAGTAAAGTTTTAAAAGTTCTTTGATTCGTTTTTTTTTGTTTTTATTGCTCTTATCGCTTTTTTGTGGAATGAAAAAAGTAGGTTAATAATTTCAGCACTCAGTTTCAATCTCAATTAAAAGAGTGCATATTAACTATAAAAATTTGCATGTTTGCCGGAAGAGATATTTGTTATTAATTCGATTAATACCTCTTTTTGTAATATGTATGTATGTATGTATTTGAATCAGGTGCATACTAAAACTAACTCAAAACGAATATACAAGCTTTCTTAGCAAGCATTATGTGTTTAGTTACTAAAAAGTCTTTTATTTCCGCATCAAATTGTTTGTACTACATTTTCTTACGATTTATAGCTTTTAATGTCGCCTCGAATAAACACTAGCGACAACTGCCATTGACCATAAACGTAAAAGTTACGAGCATCATCATGTACTTAAGCAGCAATTTGTTCGTACATAACTCTTTCGTTTAACAGCGAAAATAATTCCGGCGCTTTGTGACCAATTTGTGACAACTGTGTCGATGAGCTAGTGTTTTTATATGCTTAGCTAGATTTTTAAGTGCGATAGCAAAATAATCGTTAATATAACCTCCTGCTTAAAAATAGCCAAGTATGTTGCTATCAAAGAAAATGTGTGGTATTCCATATATGTTGATATACATGTGTGTGTATGTATGTACATATATATATATGTACATATGGGTATTAAAAAAATTTGAAAAAAAATCACGACTCATACTCTGCTTTAAATGCATTGCTGCAAATATATGCCTACAAAATGAAAAATGGTCCTCTATTATTGCTCTACTAAAGCATGTGCCCCCGCAATCATACAAAATGCATGTTCAGAACTCCTTCGGATATTTACAAAACCCATTTTTTTCTTTCGAAATTCGACTCACATACAACTGCCATAAAATTCCTAATTGCTATTTTTATTTTTATCGATTTCTTTTTTGTGCCTTCAATTCTCTTCTCTCCGTTTCTTCTACATCTCCTGCTTTATGCTGATTTTTTGCGAAATTCCCAATTATTGCTTGATGTTCGTTCACCTTTATGACAGAACATTTTGCTGCGCATCGAAGCGTGTAGAGATGTTTTTTGCTCATCCGTTTGTTTTTTTTTAGTTTTCAGTTTTTACATTTCTTTATTTACCGATGCTCGTTATGCACATGCGTTGCCATTCTTATCTACGTACAATCGTTAGATAGACGGACGAAAAGATAGACAGACAGACAGACGTACAGATGAATACGCATACATACATATATCGGCGCCAGAGATACATTTAAAATGTTCGATGTCTGGCGCCATTTACGGGCGTCCAACCGCCCCTATCCCCTTAATTCGATTCTTTGCTTTTGCTGTTGCATGGAAAAGTCAGGCAGCGTTGTCAAGTGTCTACAGTTTATTCTCATGCAATTACTTTATTTTCAGCTGTTCATGCTATATTGAGTTTGTTTTTGTTTTTTCTTGTTGATGGTTATTTTCTCTCTTTTCTTATTAGAGTTATTCAATTTTTCAGTCACTTATTTCATTTTTCTTTTCTGGATTTTACCATCAAAAATGGTCAACTTGAAACGGATGCTGCCATGACGAGCAATGATGGAGCGACAGTTGCCTTCGATCATTCTTAAGTTCAATATTAACATACAGAATATTCATCTATACACCCAAAAACCTTGTCCTGTAAAATTTACTTTTTTGTGTGTTCAAGAAAAAAACACGAGTTCAAGCACGAGTATTTGGTCAAAAGGAAGAAAAGGATTCTCAAAACGGATGTAATCAGCAAAGTCTGAAATTTTTTCAACAGTGGAAATGGTTGTATTCACTTCTTTCTACATTCTCTTTTTTGCAATAATTTAGGCCTCATTTTGCGGACGTTCGATTGCATATACACATTTGTATTTTTGATTGCAAAATAAATAGCGTTAATTACATAAAGTAATATCGTTGAAAATATATGTATGTACATACATATGCTGCATAAATTTGTAAATTCCATAAAAAAAAATATTGTCGCGCGTTAAACCAAAGCAAATAACTTTGCTCTTGATTGCCTTAATCTTCTTATTTCTTCTCCAACTCTCCCGTACAATCATTTCATATGTACATATATTTTGATTGTTTGCTTACAAAAATATGCATTTCCCGACACTTACCAACCACTTCCAGTTCACCTGCTGAGATCTCTGTGTGAAAGGACGGAGCATCCGCGGACACCTCACAGCTGTATTTGCCAGTTGTTGTAACTGTGACTGAATCCAGGACCAATTGACTCTCATTCGAAGCCGTACGCTGCAACATGAAATGCGAAAAGGACAAAAATTTTAATTAATAAATGGAGTTGGTATTGAAATGAGAACATAATGACATGAAAACATAATATTCAAGAAGACGAAATTCGAAGAAAAATTAATTAAACTCATATTAAGAAGATAAAATCACCAACAACAGCAAATCGAAAGAGAAAAGGAAAGAAAAAGGCAATGCTAATGAAAAATGCAAAGTGCCGAATGTGAAATCAGATCCACTTGATGTGAGAGAAAATGAAAAAAGGAATTATCTGATGATAATGCTGACTGTGACAAGAAGGAAGAAAGAATGCAGAGTGACACAGAAATGGCAATATGTATGAACATACAAACGCATGTATATGAGCGTTTCTATAAATCGTAAAAAATAAAATAAATTCCAATAAATCGGCTTCAAAATATTGGTTACGGATCCTACAGATACGCATATTTTATGCAGCCATGCAGGAAAGAAAGATCCTAAAGAATTGTGAGATATTTGGATATTGCCAGCAATGCATTGCTGCTCGCCAAAAGTATATTTTAGCATGAAGTAACCATAAAGTAAATACGTAGCATCTACCTATTCAATCGAAAGCGAAAGTTGAAAAAGTGCAAAGAAAAAGCAGAAAAGAACCTACACTGAATGCGGCCAAAGCCTCAAATGGACAGCTAAGAAAAGCCTGCAACGGCACTTGGAGTACAAGGTCGCAGTTGGAGGATGTGGTCGAGCAGAAATACTTGCATTTGCAGTGTTGCTGTAATATATGTATATGCTGGCTGCTACATAATAGAAGCCAGTGCATGTGAACTTTTTTTATTTGCATAAGGAACATATATACATCCATACATACATTCATACATGTAAATCTGCATACACACTCATCTGTTTGTGTGGGGTGCTCTGGTCTTTGGCAAATTTGCGGAGATTGCAAAAATGAGTTATGCAAGCTCGTTTTGCTGATTTTAATGCTTTTATATGCCCAGTGGGAAAAAGTAATGTATAGTAATGCAAAAAATAATCATTATAAGGGCGATTTTCACATTCAAAAATTCATTATTTTCCCCACGGCGATGTCCTAGAAAAGTATGGCATTCAAGTCTACATTTAGATGTAAGCCAAAAAAGTATGCAATAGATTTATTTAATTTTTCCATTCATTTTAAATTAAATGATCATATAATACATTCAATTGTACATTTAGATGTAAACGAAAAAAGTATGCATTATATTAATTTCATTTTTCCTTTCATTTAAAATTAAATGATTAAATTATACATAAATTTTCATTCATTCATTCATAAATATTCATTCATTTACTTTTTTATGTACATATGAAGAAAAAAGTAACATAGTAATTAAAAAAAATTTAGGTAAAAGCAAAATCTTAAAAAAAAATTATGGCTTTGATTTCTGCCTTTCGTCAAATTGATGCTTGTGAAAACGCAGCTTGGCCTTTTTTATCGCCGCCTTCACTTCCTTGCAATATTGCGTGTGGTTGTAGCCATCCTTTTGAAGACAATCTGGAATAAATTTTTGAAACATAAATACGTTACAGGGATTGCAAATTATCGTTATTTTTTAAATTTTGACTAAAAAATCATACTGAAGGAAAAGTGCCAAACGCAAAAGAAGTACACTTATTTAATCACCGTAACGCAGACTACCTCTAGGTGCATTCCTTTATTTTTTATAAAAAAATAGATTTTTAATCATTGTTTTCTGAGTTTTTTTTCTGCTCAGAAAATAAAAGTTATTTTTGGAGTTTTATATTTCGCTTAAAAAATAAAATTTATTTTTTGTGTTTTATATTTCGTTTTAAAAATAAAAGTTATTTTCTGAGTTTTATTTTTTTGCTCAGAGAATAATAGTTTTTTCAGTTTAATTTTAGCTGTAGCTGTTGATTTTGCCACATTAATACGTATGTAAAGTTTATAAATAAAAAAATTATTTATATACTTTACCTACATATTTATATGGCGAAATCTACAATTGCAGCCAAAATTAAACTGAAAAACTTTTATTCGCTGAGCAAAAAAATAAAAGTTATTTTTTGAGTTTTATTTTCCGGCCAACTTTTATTTTCTAATCGAAAAGCAAAACTCAGAAAATAATTATTAAAAATCAATTTTTTGGATATAACTCATAAGCGTTACAGTCCCTGATACGTTACTACCATTATATATAGTTATCTATATATATTTATGTATGTATGTATATAATAGAAACTAGGGATTTAAAATATGTAGTAGTTAATAAAAAATAGTAGTTCAAATAAACTTACCATACAAAATTGAATTAAAATTTTCTAAATTTTTGAACGATTTCTTTCCTTTTATCCCCGCGCAGTTGAATAAGGTCAACACTTTTGGCGCTATTAATTTCGGCAATCCCTTGTCCAAGCCATTTTGGCGTAAAATAGAGTTAATTGTAGATTTATGAAAGAGAAAACATACATACATTTATTTGGTTATTTGCGGAAATATAAAATAATCAAAATGATAGATATCTTACATAGGTATCACCGTTTTCTCCCATGTTGTCTTCAATTTCGATTTCGAGCATTGCATCAACTGCCGCTCTAGAGATATTATAAACTGCAGCCCAATTTCTTATTTTTTCTGCTATCGGGATTTTTTACTACACACCGGTATCTCATCCATTAAATCAGCCGGCATCTCATCTCTAATAACACTGGATCACAAAATGAAATTTTTTGTCTGTACTTTCAACGTGACTATCCTACCTATATGTAAAATCGGTCGCTGATTCCGAAAATCGGGTTCATTTTGAATTCTATGGGAAGGTTTTTGAGATATCGGCAATTTACCGTTATTTGGCCAATTGCTCCACTTAATCATGTATACCTCTTTAACGCAGTGAGCTATCTTCTTTGGAGTGACACCATACGAAAGAAAATTAAATTTCCTTTTCATGGCTGCTATAACATTTTTCCCTAACTCTTATAGTCTCTGAAATATTAACGATTCAATTTGATTTTTTTTCGATTTTTTACGATATTTTGAAGAAAAAATTGACTTTGTCAGGCAATATCTTTAAAACCAATGTTTTCACCTTCGGTTTTACTCCTTTACGTGAAGCTCCATTCTATTGGGAAAAAGATAAGCTATCAACGAAGAAAATCCATGGTAAAATGGAAAAGTTATAGGCGATCAAGTAAATACACCCAAGTCGCGCAATGCCTCTGCACGGGTATATTCTATGCATATTATACCAATACCTACACATCTGCAGTAGCAGCACATTGGCAGCGCAGTAGGTAACAGCGCATTTACGGGTATAACAGTACCCGGGTACTGTACCGGGTACCGAGTTTCAATTATCACTTTTCACTTTTTTATATATTTTTGTTTATTCTAAAATTATTTATTTATTACAAATTCAATTTCAGCACGACCACGAGTTGATAAAATGCAAAACGAAATGAGAAAGTATTGCCGTTTTAATCTAATCGTATCAAATGTGATACCTTTTTAGCCAAAGATACCTTTTCTTGTGGCTTAGAACAAATTTTATACTTTTTTAATCGGCAAATACATATTTAAGTACTGATTCAATGACTCCAATTCAATTCAAGAATCAGCCCTGGCAACTAGATCACCAAGCTCGATTAACCCATTGAATTTTATGGAACTTTTATATTACTCGGTACAGTAGAGCCGACCTTTTTCCCTTCGTCACCAAATCGAATGCTCTCGATAGATAAGGACACAGCCAGACGACGCAAGAAAGTCCTTTCAGAAAGTAAAAAAATTAAATTTTTGTATTTTTTAAAGAAACAAAAACAAAAATTTTAATTTTTCACTTTCTGAAAGTAATTTCTTGCGTCGTCAAAATTTCATAAATAAATTATGCGAAACTGCCAATTGAAATATGTGTGTATATGTGGTTAGCAAACTTTCGATATAATACCATTTAAATTTTTCGGTGATACGAAAAAAACCATGGAAGTATTAATTTGTGATACCAAATTTTTTGAGGTTGCGGCAACACTGTGCTATTGCAAAAATACTCGTGGCATATCGGTAACTGCTCAAAAATACCGTTAAATATTATGCATTATATTCTTGTTTACCTTGTAATGCAGAATTTAATACATTAAATTTAAAATTACTACGTATTAAAGAAAATAATGTGTAAACTTAGTAATATATTGGACACATAAAATGCCGATTAAGAAATAATCAGTAAAGGTATCTATAATTGATTAAGATGAAATTTATAATAAATATTATTGGCATTAAGTTAAAAATAAGTTATTATGAATGCATTGTGTAATGATATACTGCAATAATCTATTACCACTTTTCCCACTGGGCATGTGCAGGTTGTGTGTGTGTTTGTAAGTGTGTGTTAGCGCTTACACGGATATTAGAATGAGTGTGAATATGCCCTGCAGCGAAACAGCTAACTAGTATGCCAAAATACTAGTTTATCAATTTGTATCCAAAACGCAGCATAATACCAGTTTATTTTATCCAGTATAATGAAATTTGATGAAGTCCAGCTAGGAAAAGCATTGCAATTGAACAAAAAGCGGTATTTTCAAAAAACAGGCAGAGGAATTGAAAAAACAGAGTGCCTGAATTTTTATACAATGATTTTTTTTGTTTTTAATTACTGAATATGTGGCTTAATTTTTTTGTTTTTAAAATGAAATGGTATCTCATTAGTTATTTAATTTAAGAAATATTTTTAAGATTCCTGAGTGCCTGAATTTTTATACAATGTGGCTGTTTTTGTTTTTTAATTACTGAAAATATATCTTACGTTTTGTTTTTGTTTATAAAAGTGAACTGCCACCTACATATGTATATCTAAGCCATATTTATTTTTATTGACTGAATGAATATAATGAATTACATATGTATGAATTTATTTTTTTTTGCATACCTAAACTAGTATTCGCTGATGTAGATGCTACTAGTATTTTTCTGACCCATACAAACTGGTATTTAACTGGTATGAGCTTATGCAGAGGAAGACAATTGCCATTTCGTAGGACATTAGCACACGAAAAATACCAGATGTATACATGGGAAATTTACAGTCGGGCAAGTAGTTGACTGTACCCTGCAAACTGGTATAATTCTAGTTTGCAACTGGTTACTTTCGCTGCAGGGTGATTAGTGGATATGTATTTTCAATGTTTGCTGGCGAGGAAATTTGTTTGCTTGCGGTTTTTCAGCCAACACACATACATACATACCCATATTCAATAGCTAACGTTTCGGCTTCAGTGGCCCCACAAGTGTATGAGACACAAAAATTTAAGAGATAAAATATGACTGTGCTATGAATGCCAAGAGCAGACATTTTTTTAGTTGTCTCTATTTTTTTTTGAGCTTTGTAAGTGCACACTCGTATGTTGTTAGTACGTACGTACATACACATATATTCCTCGCTTGCAAATAGCTTTAGGCAATTACTCTGTCTCTTTGCCATCCTTTGTCATGTATTCACGCGTGTATTCCGTGTTTGTTGGTGCGTGTGTGTGTGTGTGGATGGGTGGAAATGTGTGTGTTTGCCAAATGCAATCAGTTAATAATAGCGATTAGAGACGACTTTGTGGCTTAACATATCTCCGCCCAACTACATACGTACATATATACATATCCACATATGTATGTATGTATATCTGCGCTGCAAGTGCTGAAGTGTTGAGTTGTGGGTGTGATAAAATGCGCACAAACCTTCATGTACTCGTATATATTTGCTGGTAAGCCGCAAGGGATTCTAAAATGCACGCAAATGTGACTTTGCACTTATGTACATACATGCATACATACATACATATATATGTGCAAATATATTTATGCATATGTACTTAGTACTTATAAGTTGATGTAAGTGACATGTAATTTCATAGAAACGCCTTAAAGCGCAGTTAATGGTTTCTGGTGGAAGGCCAGGCGCAATGTCAGGGGCTAAATCTATAAAAATCAGCGCGTAAAAAGCATTGCGGAGATTTTTTAATGGCAATGGCTTTTCAATTGCTGGCTTTAAGGGGACCAAGACTCTGAACTGAATCAGCCAATTATTATTATGTTTAGTGGTTTCAATCCATCTATTCAGTGTATGTGCGCCAGCTCAAAAAGCTGCGAAAGTTTCAAATGTTAATCTCAATCAAAGAAATTACAAAATAATTATTATACTTATTTACAGTTATTAAAGCTGTACACTTCATTTTCTAACATTAATATCGTTTATTTTTTGATATGAGCACACACGCGTATGTATCATAAATGCACATCTGTGGCATAAGTTGGGCCAAACTTTCGCAAAAACAGTTTCAATTTAAAATCTTCATGTTGGTCGCTAAAGTTTAAGCACTTGTAGTTGTTGTTTCATTGTCATGTTTTAATACTATTATTTTTGCTATGATTATGCAACTCATTCCAAAGTTTACATTTTAATTTTGTTAATATTTGCATGCAAGCACCGAATAAATGGCCGTGTCTGTATGCACGAGTTTTGTGAATCAGTGTGTGTGTGGAAAAGCTTGCTTTCTATAAGCAAAAAATATGTATGTGCATAGTTTGTATATACCCTGTAGGGAAAATCTCTAGTTCCGAACTAGGTCGCTTCTAGTGCATTTTTCGACACTACTAGTGCGAGCTAAATCTCTTTTGCATGTTATCAACTGGCGAATTTAACACGGCGATGTCCTAGGCGGTGTCAATTGTCACCCTCTGCACTACATTTTCGATAGTTCCGAACTAGTACTAAATTCTACAGTTTACACTAGTTCGTTTATTGGCACATTTTCGATAGTTCTGAACTAGCTACAAGTACCTACAAATTCTACAGTTTTACATCTGCCGCTTAAGTGCAGACTTTGACATGCAAGTGGCGCGATGGCCGACTGGCTAACGCATGTGCCTTTCAATCTGAGGGGCGCGGGTTCGAATCCTGTCGGTGTCAATGTGGATGATAATTTTTTTTTTTTGACTAATATTTTTTTATTTATTTATTTAATAAAATTTACAGTAATATTTAAAAAGTAATAAAATAAAAAAAATTAAAAATAAGCCTGATGGATCGGAAAAGCATAATTAGGGGAACATTTCATTTCATACAAGTTAAGATGCAAATAGAAAACTCTTTATATAAAATGCTTCACTAAACATCTGCAAATTGCAGAAATATAAAAAGCCGACGGCAATTGAACGAACGAAAAATTTTCATAGAATTTTTGTCACTTCGAAATTGCATACAAATCAAAGTGTGTCTTATAATGGTCACTCAATTCACTCCTCCTGGACTGGTGAGGGTCTAACTACAATTGATCTAGTTCCCTTTTGACACCTTTTCGCTAGTTCGGAACTAGAAATTTGGCTCACTAGTTATTGAGTTCCCTGCAGGGTAATGATACATTTGTATTTACGTACGCACGCTCAATAAAAAGTTGTATTTGTTTTTTTTTTAGTTTTTGTTGTTCATTGCCTTGCTGATGACTTCATAATATTGCCCATATGGGAATGTGCGTGTGTGTGTGTGGTTGCGTTTGTGGCTTGAAGTTGGGTGAGCAAACTTTCATAAATTTAAGCAAATTGTGGTTGGAGGAAAATGAGAAACGCAATTTAAGCCTTTTATCAGTCGTTCACATACACTTTATCAGACAATTCTCCTTGTGGACTTCCGCAAGATTTCCACATTGCATTTAACTCTTTGACTTTCATTCATAAAGATATGTTTTGAATGTATATGTGGAGATGTTTATAGCATAGACAAGGTATATTATACTCAACATTTAAAGTTGCTTACTACACATTCCATTAAATATGCATATTTCTTGTGCTGATTTCTGCTAGACAATGGCATTTTAGGACAGCATATTCCCCAACTAGCCAAATTCATTTAGAATCTTAACAGCAGCATACCAAACATCCAAATCCCAATGGATGCAAGCGTCCGCTGAAGTGTTGTTGTTCATATATTTACTTTTGTTGCTGTGTTGCTTTGCTAAGATTTAAGTTTTTCATTTGTGTTGCTAAATGCAAAGCAAATTAGCTCCTTCAAATGCCTTTCTACACTTCTATATTTATATTTATGTGCTACATCTTGCCAAAACGGAGGGCTGAAGGGATTATCAAAAAGATATCCAGCAGCGAAAAAAGCAGAGATTTAATGAATCACATGGTTCTCTACAATCGTACTCACAAATACTTACATAATAATACAACAAAAAGAATTAAGTTTGAAAGTTAGACCGTAAATGAGCAGACAAGCAGCCCTAAAGTTATGCACAAAAAAGGCCTTAAATTGGGCTTCGCCCAAACGATGGATGAGTACGAATTTTAAGTACTCAAGGTTTTTCGGCACGGAATATAGCTATTAAAAAAAATAATATAAAACTTACTGCTAATTTAAAGTTAGCTAGTAATTTTCTGTGTACATTATTAAATAAGAAATTTTGATTACCAGCGATTTTTCGTTGCACTCGTAAGCGTTTTTTTTGTGAAATGAAAGATTTTCACTATTGCAATACTTCCGAATATTGATTATATCAAGTGCCAATATAAACATGAAATGAAAACCTCTAATGAACTTGTATCTGAACACGAGTTCATGAAAACTTATCGCTTTTATTTATTGAATTCAATACGCTGAATGCGCTTGACATGTGCTTTTATTTTCATTTACCATACATGAATTGCCATCGATATCATATTTGCATATTCATCATTTATAATAAGGCGAAGGTAATAACGCTTGTAAAAATTTTACAAAAAAAGTGCTTTAACTTCGTGCTGAGTGAATTTTTATGGTAGGAAGTCATTCACATATCGTGCACAGAAAAAAAACTGTAGAATAAATGAGACCATCCTCAAGCGTGTTTGAGGCAAAGAGCAAAGCTCATTGATTTTTCAACCATGCAAATTTTATATCTGTAAATAACACAGTGCAACAAGATTCTACGTAATTGATGAAAATGAAACCAAAAGAAGAGAAAACTACACCTCTCATAACAAAACCTCATACTGGATTTTTGGCTTATAGCTATGGTTTAATTTTTATTTGTATTTAAAGTTGGTAACCCTATGTTTGGGGAAAGTTATGAAAGCTTGATAAAATGAAAGAAGTGCTTACGAAATGTATGTTGAATTACTGTTTTTTGTGCCAAGGAGTTCATTTTTGATGTTTAGGTTTACATAAAATGGCGTTTTGGTACAATAGCATGTGCATTTTAAGCATCAGAAAAACAATGTTGCTAATAATGTTGCTGGCAACATGTTGCGCGGTGTTTTCACTGCCCAATTTTGGAGGGAGTTTTAGTGAATTTTTGGTTTTGATTAAGCAATAAATTAACAAAAAAATATTACATAATAAGTCTTGTTGCTTTTGATTCTGTTATCTACTGTTACTGATATTACTACCACCTCCAAGGCAAAAGCATAAGCAGAGGCAAATAAAAATGAAACCAGACCCATAGGCCAAAAAATCATTACGGGTCTTTGTTACTAGAGGGGTAAGCTTTTCTTTTCTTTTGGCTTCATCAATTACGGAGAGATGAGCCCTCATTTTGAAGCACAGTGTAGTTTGTGTACTTGAATATAGGTCATTCGTAAGTTTTTATTTCTTGGTTTCTGATTTATAAGCCAATTTTTTTCGGCAGTATTGATCAGCTGGAAAACAGCACATATTTCCTACTGAATATACAGTGGAGATGTAGTTCCACAATCTCAACTTTCCCTTTCGTTTATATAGAGCTGGCGTTGAAAATAGACTACCTAAAAACTACCGAACAAGAAGGGACAGTTTGTGTATTTTTATAGGCATGAACACGCAGGGAGAACTTCCATAGGAACTGCGACTTCCCAGTTTCAAGGTATTTTTCATAATGAATACTCTACTGAATATGCACCTCTTTACCTCGAAACTGCTGGGTTGTTTACTAAATAAAAAAAATCCTTTATGGAATATGTATGTATGTATTTCTTATAGTAATAAGGGAATGATTCTAAGAATTTAAAAACGATAACGTCTAATAAGCGTTATAAAACTGAACAGCGAAATGAAATGTGGAACAAAACATTAAAATATGTGTAAAGTAAATACATATATACATACATACATACGTGTCTATGTTTATAGCGTACGTTCATATTTATGTTGTAACATATTGCACAGGTGTAATAAACACAATGATTGTAACGAATAAGTAGAGAAGGAGGAGAGAGTGAAAAAGAAATGGAGCGTTGCACATGAAAGTGAAGTTTACGCGAAAATATGCTGCAGTTTAAAATTTTCAAAACAAAACAGACAGCTGACAACGCAAAGCAAACGAAAAAGCTTTGAATTTCTCCATAGGAATGGAAAATTGAGAAACACATATATACACTCAAAAGAAATTACTTAGATTATGGAAAAGTGGGAATGATTCAGCGCTAAATACAATTTTCGTTGTTTTGATGTACAATTTTCTTTAAAACGTGGTTTTTATTCCTTGATTTGAAGAAAATTGTACATCAAAATAACGAAAATTGTCTTTAGCGCCGCATCATTCCCACTTTTCCATAATCTAAGTATTTTTTTTGAGTGTACATACGTGCATACGGCAAGCAATATTTTACGAGGGTGTTGAAAAAAATTCAAAAAAAAAAAAAAACAAAAAGAAAAGAAAAATGTGTTAATGAAAAATGCACCTCTCCATGTATTTCGTGTGAGTATAATAAGAGTGAGCACGAGTGTTATTAATTGTGGCAATAGAAGTCAATCCTTGTATTTGAAACACCAACCCATAAAGTTACAAATCAATTGCTATTGTTATTACTATATTTGCTACGAATTATTTAAAATGTAACTGATTTCCGATGTTCGTTAAAAAACTGGTTCAGTTAAACATAAAAATGTTGCCATTTTGCCAGTTTATCTTTACCAACCAATGTTAGATGCCTCTGGGGCCACAAACGAGCGATTCCCTGTGCACTAACTACAGCGCTGTTGATATTTTTTCAATGAACGGAAATTGTTGCACACGAATATGCAATAAAAAAATATGTATACAGACATTTCTTATATAAAAAGCGCACAGAAAAGTGTGGATTTTGCAATGAAAAAAAAAAGACAGGAGCACATACTAAAGATGTACAAATGTATATTAAGTTGTTCTTGTTGTTTTTGCTCTCTTTCATTTGTGCCAATTTTCCACTCTTGGTTTCTATCTGGAACATTTGTACATATGTATGTATTTTTTCTGCACTTTTGCGACATTCGCTTTAAGAGCGATGTGAATACCTGCAATACGTGTCGTATGAGTAACTTTTTGTTGCATTGAAAAAGTCTTGACTTTTGAAAGGCGCAATATTTTACTGGTATTTAAATTTTTGAATTGAGATAAGATAAGTTTTAATGTGACTTGGAATATTTAGCAATTTTAGCAGCTAGCACTAAGATTAGCATTCAAAAGATAGTATAGAACGTATAAAGACCTACTCCCAAATTTATTATACATATTTGGCTAATTGAAAATTGAGCACCAAGAGCTACTTTATTTTTTTTTCCATTAAAATTGAATCCTATTCGAAGGACAAGAAAACGCATGAAAACATAAAATCAGTTAACTTGGTATATACCACCCTCTGTGAAAACAATTTCCATCAGAAGCAGAAAACGAAAGCCATTAAAATACCAAAAAATAAAACGAAAAATCGAAAAGCAAAAATCAAAAATCAAAAACCAAAAACCAAGAAGCAAAAGTTTTCAGTTTAACATTCAAACAAAAACATCAACTTCAAGTGCTCAACACTTTTGAAAATATGCAACGCACTGAATTTCATGAATGACTGCGTAAACAAAGTGACAGACGTTCCACACACACACACACATGCGGACCTATTCCCTCTTATGAACCATGCTTGAAGTCTGCTTTCAGCCGTAATGAAATGTAAACAAAGCATACAAGTTTGCGCTAACAACACTCAATAGGAATTGCTTTTTCTATACATTCTACTTTTTAGCGAAATCGCTGAATTATTTTCAAGTGCCATCAGCCACTCACAAACAGATGACAAGCGCTAAAATTTTATAATTTAAATGAAATGATCAGAGTGCGCGGCATTAATTGCGGTCTCGTAGTTTATTTGTGCCATTGGTGGTGTGAAAAATTACTTTGCTTGTCATCGCAGAAAATTACATCTATTGAAATGTTGTCATTTATTGCAGACACTTTTATCAACAGCAACATAATCAAGATGGAAGCACTGCCAATCAACAAAACAATTCAGAATGTGAGCCGTCAGCTGGCCATCTAACCCATTTTGTGTTTTTTTTTTGAGTACTTTGAGCAATTGTTATCCTTGACTTGATGCGAAAGGCCATTAAATTGAATGTCAACGTCAACAGTTGAATTGAGGTTTTTAGGCTCGAAATCGCATTGCGTTGGGGAAAGCCGGCAAAGCGCTTAAAAAGCGAAATGTGCATAAGAAATAGGCAAGTAAATACATTTTTGATTTTTTTTAATTTTTTCTGTGCTTTTTTTAGTTTCCTTTTTGTTGCTTTTCTGCCATTTCAACACTTACCTCCACTCGTACACCTGGGATTTGATAGACTTTAATGGCTGGCGTTTCCTTTGGGGTAAAGCTGTAGAATTCACGTCGTCCTTTATACCACTTCACGGAATATAAGCTATCGCCTTCCAGATCGTAGAGACATTTGAGTGTGACTTTTTCGCCGCGCCGCGCGGCATGCGGAATTTTAACGCGAACATCTCGCAGGGAATTAACGAAATCTGTGGGCGAAAGAAAGTTGAACTGTTGAAAAAGTGCAGTTTCTATGAAATGCTTGCAGTTTCTATGAAATGCTTGCAGTTTTAACGTAAAGAAAAAAGATATTCATCTTAATATAATATAATAATATAATACAATGGCGCTGTTCAGCGTTGCGTGATTCGAATCAATTTTGATTTAAAATCAACTTTCAAATAAAGAATCAACTTGATTCGTGATTCAAATTATTTTCAAATCAAAGATAATTTTTATTTGTGATTCATTTCTCAAAAGAATCAAAAATACCCTCTGATTGGTGATTCAAACTGTTTTCAAATCAAACATAAATTTGATTTGTGATTCTTTTCTCAAAAGAATCAAAAATACCCTTTGATTCGTGATTCAAACCATTTTCAAATCAAAGATAAATTTGATTTGTGATTCATTTCTCAAAAGAATCAAAAATCTTTTTTGATTCTTGATTCAAAAAATATCTTTGATTCGAATCAAATTTTTGATTCGAATCAAAAATTTTATTCGAATCAAAAATTTTATTCGAATCAAAAATTTAATTCGAATCAAAAATTTTATTCGAATCAATAATTTGATTCGAATCAAAAATTTATTTAGAATCAAAAATACTGTAGCATATCAGAAATATTCAAGTACATTCTCGGTAACTTAAAACACAAAAATGTATAAAATGCACCAAAAGTGCAACAACAGCCAAATTGTATGCTGACGCCAAATATGTAGATATGTATGTACATATATACATATGTATTTCTGATTGTCGTATTTACGTTTGTGCTACGCCGTACGTACATGCATACATACATATGTATGTATGTGCATACCCTGTAAAAAAGTGTGCGACGAGTCTCTAAATAGATTTGTCCGGGAGCGCTCTCTTTCGGGTACAATTAGTCTACAATTGTTCCCAATTGTACCCGAACGGGTACATATGTATACTAATTGTAGACGAATTGTACCCGAAAGGGTATCAAACGGGTACAATTAGTCGCTCAAATGGATGTGTCGCATTTGCTACCTGTTCGGGTACAAAACGGGTACAATTGTGCGCATTTGCTACCCGTTCGGGTACAAACTGGGTACAATTAGTCTCTTCATAGGACATGCTCAAACAAAAGAGAACACTTCAACCCATATAAAGAGATACAAATGGGTAGTAATCGCATGCTCCCTTGCGAGTTGTCCCGGATGTATCCCGGAGTGATCGCATTTTTTGCAGGGTAGGCACTTGGGTGCATACCCTGCAAAAATCATTGGATTATATGCTCCATTTGTGGTAAGTTGGAGTACTTTCAAAGTGACCACTAACATAGCCCAAGCGACCGATTCGTGTATCTGCATCGGTTCGTAGTTAGCCGAACATAACAAAAACCAAATTTTTATCGCGACGAAGACGATATGTGTATCCATACATAGCTACATACATACATATGTTTGAATGTATACACGTCATTCGTCGTCGTCGCGATAAACATTTGGTTTTTGTTGTTATGTTCGGCTAACTGTTAGGTACTCCATCAATTAATCCAATGTAGGTACTCCATAGATTAATATGATTGTTAAGCGGGACTGGAGTATATACTCCATTGCAATGACATGCAATGTTAAATGGACCATATTTTTTGTATGAAATGTGGCAAGTTCTGGAGTAAGCGGTTGGTCCATAGCGAGCACTCCATGGATTAGCGAATGGAGTACTCGGAATTTTTGCAGGGTATGCATACATACATATGTATTATATGTACATATGCCCTGCAAAAATCATTGGATTATATGCCCCATTTGTGGTAGGTTGGAGTACTTTCAAAGTGACCACTAACATAGCCCAAGCGACCGATTCGTGTATCTGCATCGGTTCGTAGTTAGCCGAACATATACATATATGTACATATCTACATAGATTCTATGTCATAGAAGTAGGAATTAGAGTAGATATACATGTATTATAGTAAATAAGTAGTATGTACATAAGAAATTTTGTGTATAGGTAAATAAGAATCAATTTTACCAATAAATTCCCTGATTGAATTGCTGTTCGTAAAGAAATACAACAAACCACTTTCGTTTAATTTGAACGGGTTTAAAATATACATATGTATGTATGTACCTATAGTGAATCCTAAATATATTTCAATTAAAAGATACTTTTAGTACGAGATCATTTTGGGTAAATGCATTATTATTATTTATTTTTAAATTCTGTTATTTTATTCTTTTATTGGGTTCATTCAATGTATGTAAAATATATAAATTATAAGTACATAAGTACCCAGCCAGCAAAATCATCGTAAACGAGCTCGTAAACGGATGTTTTCTCGCAGAAAACTCTAATAAAATATCGTTTATGATAGCCGTTTACGATTCGCCTACGAATACTGTTTCGCTTTAAAATGTTCAGTGCCTACGAGTGTCGTAAATGTATCGAAAAAGCGCTCGTATATGAATCTTTTTACGTCCGTTTTTTTATCGTAAATGTAGAAATTTTACAAACATACATACTTTTAAAATATTGAGTTTGAAATTTTTCGTTTTTTTTTTTTTTGACATGATAGAAAAAAGTTTATTTTGTTATTGTTTTCTTATTCGAGAACAGCTCGTAAATCGCAATGTTCGTTAAATGTACGGTACCTTGCTGGCTGGGTGGGTAAGTACCAGAGCTGGGCGATAAGGATTACGATTACAAGATGATTACGATTACAGTAATCGTAATCTTAGAAATTTTGAAATTACGATTACTGTAATCGTAATCGTCGTTACAAAAATTACGATTACTGTAATCGTAATCGTAAAAAACCTGAAATTACAATTACTGTAATCGTAATCGTCGTTACAAAAATTACGATTACTGTAATCGTAATCGTAAGAAACTTAAAATTACGATTACTGTAATCGTAATCGTCGTTACAAAAATTACGATTACTGTAATCGTAATCGTAAGAAACTTGAAATTACGATTACTGTTCTCGTTTTCTGGGATTACAATGTGTAAAAAACAGTGATATACTTGCCCAACATCATTTTCCAAGAAATAATAATAATTTTTTCATACATGCATACATATGTGTTTATTTCTCACACATTAAGTAAACAAGTAAAACTGGGATGTGTATTAAGAAGAGAGAAAATTAGCGGAAATAATAAAGATACAAAATTAAGACTGCTGTTTGGATAATTTACATTCAATAATATTCAATATTAGCCTTAAGCAGAACTAATTTTTCAAAAGAAACATCGGAAAGTGCATGGCGTCGAGGACTGTTTATAATGCCCGCCAACGAAAATAGCCTTTCCACAGGTGCTGACGATGTAAGCGGGGTGCTGAATCTTAAAGATGCTTTCTTTATCAGAGGATATCTTTTAAAACAGCCATGGCTACTATCAGCATCGTTCAAATATTTAAAAAATTCTTCTCCTATAATGTTTGTGCCACTACCACTTCAGGTAAATCAGTGTTTTCTAAAGGTATTTTGAGTTTTAAATAAAATATATATTAAGTTGTTATATAGATATATAGTTAGGTATTTACCGCCGAAGTCAAAAAAATCTTCATCTAATATTGGCTTTTCATAGTTATGGCCATTTACATCTTCAAAAGTTGCAGTGGGGTTTTATTACTTTTTAATTTTGTTATGAGATAAACCTAAGTAATTTGTTTAGTAAAATCTAGCATATGTATTACAATTTTTTATACATGCAAAATCCACATTTTACGAAGAAAATTTGTGTGAGCTACAGCTCGATTTTTATGCATGAGGCCATTGTCTCCAGCCCACTAAAAGCTGCTATCTCAACCGCAAATATTTCAAAATGTATATAATATGTGTGAAATTGCAAGCTTTACATAATTATTTGTAGTTTTTAGCACTTCTTTCAGAGCCAAGCATATTTTCCTCCCTACACCGTTTAGTATCAAAAAGCAATTTTAATAATTTTTTACATGTAATTCTCAAATTTTGTAATTTAAGATTACAGAAAATAAGGATTACTGTAATCGTAATCGTCAAAAACTTGAAATTACAATTTCTGTAATCGTAATCGTCGTTACAAAAATTACGATTACTGTAATCGTAATCGTCAAAAACTTGAAATTACAATTACTGTAATCGTAATCGTCGTTATAAAAATTACGATTACTGTAATCGTAATCGTAAAAAACTTGAAATTACGATTAATGTAATCGTAATCCTATGTGTAATCGATTGCACATGTAACCCTTATCGCCCAGCTCTGGTAAGTACATATGTGTGGATATGTATAAGAGAAATTTACATATGTATGTATATACATTTACATATTAATTGGTAAGTACATATGTACATGCATCTTACATAAGTATGTATATATGTGTTAGATTACATCTGTATTTTATATGGAAATGAAGTCAGGAGGTGAGAATTTTCACTAATATTTTTTCGTTCTTTTATCACGAGAGAGAAATGCAAAAAAATATGCTCCTCTCTCGCAAGAAGCGATCAAAAAAAAAATCCAGTTTTTCCACTTGTGCGCGAAAAATAACAAAACAATATTTCTCCTTCCTTCCTTCCTTAATTGGCACGTAACCGTCTAGACGATTCTGGCGGAATACAATAGAGTGCGGCAATTGTTTCTGTTTCGTGCAGCATGGCGCCACTCACATGTGAGACAAACTGATCGCGAAAACTAACAAAGCATTCGCGAAAACAGTTTATCACGAACATTTTTCAGCTACGTTGTAGGGAAGGATATACATACATACAAGCAGATTTTCGCAGTTGCCTTAGCCAGCCATTTGCGCGTACATATGTATGTATATTCCCACCAAAAAATCTAAGCCTTTTTAAGAATTAAAACCGCAGATTTTAAGGCTTCCGAAATCAGGCCTGAAAATTATAAAGGTAGCAAATTTGTATGGCGTAAGGATTAAAATAAGGCTGATTTTCCTGTGTTGATGTCATCACGCCATAAGGAGTACTCTCTCTCTGAGAGCACACCTTATTCCTAATGCTTATCCGCCATGCGAAATAAGGCCTAGATAATAAATAATGCCATGTTAAATGGACCATATTTTTTATATGATATGTGGCAGGTTGAGGAGTACTCGGTTGGTCCATAGCGAGTACTCTATACACGCGTGCATGGAGTACTCGGCTTTTTTGCAGGGATTCTTTTGTATGTATACACCCAACCATAATTCATTCATCCTTTCATTCATTTATTCGTTATATATATGTATGTAAGTATATACATACATATGTATGCGCAAGTGCTTGGCTAAAGCAACTGCGAAAATCTGCTTGCATTTCCTCCCATACAACGCAGACGTTTGTTGAAATTTTAGATTTTTTGCATTTCAACTCGCGGGGGTGGTGGGATCACGTACTAAAGTATTTTTTATATGAAATAAAGTTTTGATTCAAAATAATTTTATTTTTTATCAAAAATTTGATTCGAATCAAAAATTTATTAAGAATCTTGATTCGAAATCAAGTTTGAATCAAGAATCAAAAAAGATTTTTGATTCTTTTGAGAAATGAATCACAAATCAATTTTATCTTTGATTTGAAAATAGTTTGAATCACGAATCAAAGGGTATTTCTGATTCTTTTGTGAAACGAATCACAAATAAAATTTATCTTTGATTTGAAAATAGTTTGAATCACGAATCAAAGGGTATTTCTGATTTTTTTTTGAAACGAATCACAAATAAAAATTATCTTTTATTTGAAAATATTTTAAATCAAGAATCAGAAAATATTTTTGATTAGTGATTCAGTCAAATCAAAATCACGCAACCGTGGCGCTGTTATAACTCTGACGAGTTTTATGGCCGAGCTTCTCTCCCGATTCGAGATGTGCTCCTTTTTCTTTTTCCTACTAATTGGGTGGACCTACAGTTTTATGCCGGCTCCGAACGGCGAATGCATTTTTTGTGAGAAGCTTTTTCATGGCAGAAATACTCTCGGGGGGTATGCCGCCCACTGCCGAGAGGTGACCGCTGCTCTTAAAAAACCCAATAATTGGATTTTTATATAATAATATAATAATACAATGGCGCTATTATAACTCTGACGAGTTTTATGGCCGAGCTTCTCTCCCAATTCGAGGTGTGCTCCTTTTTGTTTTTCCTACTAATTGGGTGGACCTACAGTTTTATGCCGGCTCCGAACGGCGAAAGCATTTTTTGTGAGAAGCTTTTTCATGGCAGAAATACTCTCGGAGGGTATGCCGCCCACTGCCGAGAGGTGACCGCTGCTCTTAAAAAACCCAATTATTGGATTTTTACTAATTAGAAAAATTTTTTGGTGTTTGCTCGGACTGGGGTTTGAACCCGAGACCTCTGGCATAGCAGGCGAGCACTCTACCCACTGCACCACAGCGGTAATATTAGTAATTTTGCTAGTAGACAATTGTGTAGGTATTAGTATTGCAATGCGCCTAGATCTGAAGCCGACTAATTTAATTTTTTTTTTATTTTTTTGTTTTGCTTAGAAGTTGAACACGTACTAGGTATATGTGTAAGTAGTTACAGATATACAATCATATTTCCATGAAAAACTAATAATCCATTCACGCAATTTGTCGGCGTTTTGTTTAGCGCCATCGGTCGAGCTAATTTTGTTATTTGATTTTATTTACATTAACATCAGGGTATACTTAATCGTAGCATTTCCATCTACATAACTCATTATCTAATCCTTACAAAAATGTATTGTATATACAAAACTGTTCCACTTCATTAATAATTTATTTTATTTGTTTCTGAGGTTTATTACAAGTGTTCAAATACTCAAGGTTAATTGTATGTATGTATGTATACACGTATGTATGTAGATATGTATGTACGTGTTCATTCATTTGCATATACATATATTATGCATTATTATGGTAAATTGTGCACAACCTTTTCGATATTGACTGATTAACTCAAGTATTGAATGGACTTGAGTTGGCGTCAGGTGAGGGCATTGGCAGTGTTATACAACGTGCCAACGTACATAATGTTATAAATTATATAAAGCCTATATTATGATCTACATATATACATACGTAGTGTACATATATGCATGTATATACGTTGGTTTGTGCATGTAGCAATTTTATATGAATGCAGATTGTTGTTGTTGCCACTCCATAACCAAGGGCTTTTTACGACGACTGCAAATGTCAACTTGTTGTGTCAACCTTTCGTTTTATGTATCTGCCGCTTGATTTTCAATCATTATCGTATTTTATGCCCTCTGTGGCGTGTGCTTATCACAATTTCTTTCACTTTCACATATTTGCCCTTTTTGTTTATCAATAATTATGGTGGGACATGCAATGTTCGAGTTATACAAACATACATACATATTTGTTTGTTATTTTTGTTGGCCTGCTTTGTTGCATTACTTTTTGGTTGTCAACGCCACATTATCTACATACATACAGACGAATTTATGTTTATTATACAAATATATGAACACAGCAGTATCTCTACTCGAAGGTTCATTTATTGGTTAATATAATTTATTCGTACTTTCGAAAGTACGGCCGACAAACATAAACACGCAGCAAGTCCTTGTATGCAATTGACTTTGAACAAGACATTTATGGCATGACAGAATATAACAATTTATATTTAACAACTTTTTTACTTTATTACATGTTAAATCTAATAAATACTAACTGGCTATTATACGTAAATATGTCTTGCAAAAAATGCGACTAATCCGGGATACATCCGGGATCCCTCGCAAAGGAGCATGCGACTACTCTCTTTTTGTATCTCTTTATATGGAATGAAGTGTTCCTTTTTGTTTGAGCATGTCCTATTGAGAGACTATTTGTACCCTTTTATACCTGAACGAGTACGAAAGTAGAGAACTCCACTTTGATGCCAATGGGATACCAAATGGAAGTTGTACCCTTTTATAGTGTATGTACATACAAATAATTAATTGCAAAAAAAAATGCAATTACAAAAGCATATTTCTAAATTCATTTATAACCTTTTGAGTAAAATTGTCAACAATTACTCTACATTTTTACCGTTCCGGGTACAATTGGGAGTAATTGTAGCCAAGTGTACCCGAAAGAGAGTTGTCCGGTACAAATCTCTTTCGAGACTAATCGCACAATTTTTTGCAGGGTGACGACAGTGGATAGAAGTATTAAGCTATGTATATAAAAAAATTTACTGCAGTGCCGCAGTCTTCTCAAAGACCTACTCAAATTCTAATACCGTAAATTTTGATAGACGTGACAGCTCGGGATCTATTGGCTGCTTCTTTATTCAGTCGCTTTATTTATTGGTATCTTTTTTAACTACAGAGTTGTTGCACCGATTTATTTTCAGCAACATTTTTTTTTTTGCAATTTTTAGGTTAATTTTGCGAAACTTTCTCTTTATAACAACTCACGTGAACTTTCTCCATTTCTCTTTAAACTTTTCATTCAAATACAAACCAAAATTTTGAAATTGTGTTCTGTCTATTGAGGGCAAACGCATGCACTTCATTTGACTTTGTGTCAACAGAAGTTTGAAAACTTGAATGGAAGTTTTTCAGCGAAATTCGAGTGTCGCAGCTGACATAGTTGCAACAGTGGCTTTTTGCAATTTGAGTCAATGAAAACTAAGTGGCAACAGCGTACATATGTATGTACATATGCACATAGCTGGCCTACATATTGACAATGTATACATGAATATGTACATACATATATGTACCCCAATATGTACGTTTCGGTGCTGTGTATATAAGTAAATACTAAATAATAACAACTAGGAAATTATTTAAGTGTGTGCGTACATATCCGTCTGTGAATGTGTGCGTGTGATAAAGTTTCATTTTGCCAATTATTTGCATTTTCACGAGGAAACGGGCGAGAAAAGACACTTGAACAATTCAGTTTTTCGAGTGAAAAGAAGAAAATGAATTTTGCATTGGATCTCAGAGTTAGATGCCTTACAGAAATCCTGATTTTAATCGGAAATCTTGGTAAATATCTAGTCGAAATTGAATCTTTCGAGCGAAAATAATTATGCATGGAAAAAAATAAGCGTGACGAAGCACGTAACGAAGAAGGAGGAAAACTATATTTCATGTGTTTGGTACAGTCTTTTCTGCGAATTGTTCTTAAAATAAGAATATTCTTTTTCATTTAATTTTTCTGATTATTATTTTTGTTCCGCTATTAACTCAGTTAATCATTTTTTTGTAACTGAATTAGCATCTGTTTGTGATTTTGAATCCACTTAAGTACACACTTTTATATGAAGGCAAATTTTTTCATAACACACTAGATATGTATGTGTGTGTGTATACAGGTGGTTATTACTCGCACAATAAAGAAGCAGATATATAATTCATGCATATAAACTTGTCGGCGGTAGAAAATCATCTTCACACTTATTTGCCTGGTAAATTTACGAATGCCTTCACTGAAATGTGTTCTCTGTCATTATACCTTTCATGAGAATGAAATGGTATTATAACTTAGTGCCAAAAAATTTTTGTCGAAAGTACCAGAAGGAAGCGTAGGGGACCCACCAAAATATATACCGATATGATCAGAATCACGAGCTGAGTCGATTAAGCCATGTCCGTCTGTCCGTCCGTCCGTCTGTGTGAACGCAAACTAGTCCCTCAGTTTTTGAGATATCTGAATGATATTCGGAATACAGGTATGTTGTTATATGCAGCTGATCATTTGTCGGAACCGGCCGAATCGGACCACTATAACATATAGAAAACAACCGATTATTCAGATATACATGAAATTTTTGGATGTAATTTGTGCATAACTTCCCCATTTAAACAGCTAAGGACATGAAACTTTGAAGTAGACGTGCCCATTTTGGCCCAAACAAGGTTACCGAATATTGTCAAGATCGGACCACTATAACATATAGTTCCACAACATCCGATTATTCAGATAAACACATTTTGGTGTATACCTCCTCCATTTTAACAGCTAATGGCGTGAAATTTTGAAGTATTTGTACCCATATGGACCCAAACGGGATTGCCGAAAATTGTTAAGATCGGACCACTATAACCTATAGCTCCCCTACAACCGATTGTTCAGATAAACACATTTCGGTGTATAACTCCTCCATTTTAACAGCTAACGGCGTGAAATTTTTAAGTATTTGTACCCATATGGGCCCAAACAGGGTTACCGCAAATTGTCAAGATCGGACCACTATAACATATAGCTCCCCTACAACCGATTGTTCAGATATGGACATTTTGGTGTATAACTCCTCCATTTAAATAACCAAGACACCATTTTTTCTAATAGATCTTTCCAAAAATAACCCACAGAATTAAAATTATAAATTAAACTTAATCCGGCTATGTACATACATAGGTAACTTTTCATTTCCCCACTCATGAAAGATATGAAGTCTTTGGTACGGCCGAAGACAGCCGCGCTTTTACTTGTTTTTAATTTTGTTAACCAACAAACAGACGAGCAAAAAAATATTTGGCGTTTGATGTCATGCGTACACTTTTGGATATGCTTGGATGTACAACCTACGAGCGAATGTAAGTGCTTTGCTAAATCTCAGATGCAGAAATCAGCAAAGCCATTTATTTATGTACATATGTATGTATGTAAATATGTGTTCAAGAACGGCCTGAAAGCAAAGGAAATAAAACAAGTAAGAGCGCGGCTGTCTTCGGCCGTACCGAAGACTTCATACCTTTCATGAGTGGGGAAATGAAAAGCTACCTATGTATGTTGTACATAGCCTGATTTAGTATAATTTATAATTTCAATTTTGTAGGTTATTTATGGAACGATTTATTAGAAAAAATGGTGTCTGGGCTATTTAAATGGAGGAGTTATACGACAAAATGTGTATATCTGAACAATCGGTTGTATGGGAGCTATATGTTATAGTGGTCTGATCTTGACAATTTTCGGTAACCTTCTTTGAGTCAATATGGGTACAAATACCCCAAAGTTTCGTGTCCTTAACTGTAAAAAGGGAGAAGTTATACCCCAAAATGTGTATATCTGAACAATCGGTTGTATGGCAGCTATATGTTATAGTGGTCCGATCTTGACAATTTACGGTAAACTGATTTAGGCCAAGATGTGTACAAATACTTCAAAATATCATGTCCTTAGCTGTTTAAATGGGGAAGTTATACACCAAAATGTGTATATCTGAACAATCGGTTGTACGGCAGCTATATGTTATAGTGGTCCGATCTTGATAATTTTCGGTAACCTTCTTTGGGTCAATATGGGTACAAATACCCCAAAGTTTCGTGTCCTTAACTGTAAAAAGGGAGAAGTTATACCCCAAAATGTGTATATCTGAACAATCGGTTGTATGACAGCTATATGTTATAGTGGTCCGAGCTTGACAATTTACGGTAAACTGGTTTAGGACAAGATGTGTACAAATACTTCAAAATATCATGTCCTTAGCTGTTTAAATGGGGAAGTTATACACCAAAATGTGTATATCTGAACAATCGGTTGTATGGCAGCTATATGTTATAGTGGTCCGATCTTGATAATTTTCGGTAACCTTCTTTGGGTCAATATGGGTACAAATACCCCAAAGTTTCGTGTCCTTAACTGTAAAAAGGGAGAAGTTATACACCAAAATGTGTATATCTGAACAATCGGTTGTATGGCAGCTATATGTTATAGTGGTCCGATCTTGATAATTTTCGGTAACCTTCTTTGGGTCAATATGGGTACAAATACCCCACAGTTTCGTGTCCTTAGCTGTAAAAAGGGAGAAGTTATACCCCAAAATGTGTATATCTGAACAATCGGTTGTATGGGAGCTATATGCTATAGTGGTCCGATTCGGTGCAGTGAAATAACGCCCGTGGAATTAACGCCCGTGGGCGTTATTTCCCAAAAAAAGGAAATAACACCCGCGGGCATTTTTTCCTTTCTTCAAAAAGAAATAATTCCCGCGGGCGTTATTACGTTTGATCCACGGGCTTTATTTCTCTTTCGGAAGGGCAATTAAGCCCGCAGACGGGCTTTTTTTTAAATATGGTGTATTAGGGAAAACAGCGCCGCAGGCGAAAAATTGGAATAAAAAATCGCGCGATTTTTAATTCCAATTTTTCGTTTTTTTTTTAATTATGGTGTATTATTATTGGAAAAAGCGCCGAAGGCGAAAAATTGGAATAAAAAATCGCGCGATTTTTAATTCCAATTTTTGGTTTTTTTTTTTAAATAGGTGTATTATTATTGGAAAAAGCGCCGCAGGCGAAAAATTGGAATAAAAAATCGCGCGATTTCTAATTCCAATTTTTCGTTTTTTTTTTTTTAAATATGGTGTATTAGTATTGGAAAAAGCGCCGCAGGCGAAAAATTGGAATAAAAAATCGCGCGATTTTTAATTCCAATTTTTGGTTTTTTTTTTTAAATAGGTGTATTATTATTGGAAAAAGCGCCGCAGGCGAAAAATTGGAATTAAAAATCGCGCGATTACAATCGCGCGATTTTTAATTCCAATTTTTGGTTTTTTTTTTAAATAGGTGTATTATTATTGGAAAAAGCGCCGCAGGCGAAAAATTGGAATAAAAAATCGCGCGATTTCTAATTCCAATTTTTCGTTTTTTTTTTTTTAAATATGGTGTATTAGTATTGGAAAAAGCGCCGCAGGCGAAAAATTGGAATAAAAAATCGCGCGATTTTTAATTCCAATTTTTGGTTTTTTTTTTTAAATAGGTGTATTATTATTGGAAAAAGCGCCGCAGGCGAAAAATTGGAATTAAAAATCGCGCGATTTTTAATTCCAATTTTTCGATTCTTTCAATTTTTTTTAACTCCCCTTCTAAATATTCAAATACTCAATCAAAATAAACAAAGTTTCATAGATTTCTATAATCATTTATTAGTAACAATTTTCAAGGTCTCTAAGTAAGTAAATATTTAAATACGCAATCAAAATAAACAAAACTTCATTACATACATATTGGCACTTTCAGACCACAATCTAAACAAATACTCATATAGAGTTTTCAACAATTTGACGACAAACCCATGGAGGAACAAACAAGGAGAATGCATAAGATCAGCTGACTTCTTCTTCAATCTTCATAAACACACACGAACACAAGCATTTTTTTTGTTGACATATTCCACACACACGCGCACCCTAGCATTTCCATAGGGGCCACATCTGTCAAATTCTTCTACATTCCTCTTTGCATGACACTTCTGGCCCCACTATGTATGAAGGTATGTCGTTATGCATTCTCCTTTATTGTTCCTCCATGGACAAACCGGGCACAAAATATTTCTATTTCCATTTACGATTGCAACCTTACTGTGCTCTCCAAAGCAATCCGCACACAATTTAAAGTGATTGCATGGGCTTAAGAGAACATCGCGTGGCTTGGTAGAACAAATAACACACAACAACATGCTTTGACTCTCGCAAAAATTGTCCGCCGTTTCTTCATAGTCAGAACAATCCATTTCAGATACATCAATGTCTTCTGTGTCATATGTCTTATTTTCGGGATTACTCATTTGATTCGCCTGCGGCGCTTTTTCCAATACTAATACACCATATTAAAAAAAAAAACGAAAAATTGGAATTAAAAATCGCGCGATTTTTTATTCCAATAAAACAAACACCATATTTAAAAAAACCAAAAATTGGAATAAAAAATCGCGCGATTTTTTATTCCAATTTTTCACCTGCGGCGCTTTTCCCACTAATACACCATATTTAAAAAAAAAAAAACCGTCTCGGGCTTAATTGCCCTTTCGAAAGGGAAATAAAGCCCACATCGCCGAATAGGGCGCACGGGCGTTCTTTCCCTTTCTGAGTGGAAATAATACCCACGGGTTTAATTTCGTTTTATTCGCAGGCGCTATTTCTTTTTCAAGAAAAGAAAAAACGCCCGCGGGCGTTATTTCCTTTTTTCTGGGAAATAACGCCCGCGGGCGTTAATTCCACGGGCGTTATTTCACTGCACCGTCCGATTCGGCCAATTCCGACAAATGATCGATTGAGCACCAAAAGTCCCCCGTGTTCCAAATTTCAATCAAATATCTCAAAAACTGAGGGACTAGTTTGCGTTCACACAGACGGACGGACGGACGGACGGACGGACGGACAGACGGACATGGCTTAAACGACTCAGCTCATGATTCTGATTATATCGGTATATATATTGATGGGTCTGTCACGCCTCCTTCTAGTACTTTCAAGATTTTATTTTCGGCACAAAGTTATATTACCATTTCATTCTCATGAAAGGTATAAAAACAAAGAAAACCCCTTTAGGAAAATTGAAATCATAGATGACACTCAGGCCAAAAATTTAAGGTTTATGGTTGAAACTCTGAGGTTTAAATCGTTGAGGACTGGTAGACTAGAAATATCGAGCTCCATATAAATTGAACCATTTTTTTCAAACTTAATGTACATAATTAGGTGATTCACAAAGTGTCATAAAGTCATATGTCATATTAAAATATTGTACGGAAATAGCTATAAAAGACTTTTCCGAAGCCCTGTAAAGAAGTAAACAAAAACAGCTGATCAAATACGATGACCCAAAAACATATCGTGCAGAGTTGTACTTAGTTAGTACACATATAGAATAGAATGCAACAACAAAATATTATGACTTATGACGATATGACGCAATACGACAGGTTGTGAATCCCCTAAATGTTTCTTTTTTCCAACCGGGTACAGCGATGCTGCTGCGTACGTGCCCTCAATTTTTATACGCAATAAATTTTTTAACTCATCACATGGGGAAGACAAGCAGATTCAGACATACATACCTACATATAGAAAACGCAAATTTTCCTATTCCGGCACGAATGTATGTATATTTGCATATATGCACATATCTACATCCATAATAGGTATGTGTATACGTGCGTAACTACCATAAATAAGTGTAAATATTCATGTGAGTACGTATTTAATTTACACAAGAACGCAGGCATGTGTGCACACGTAAAGTTAAATTTTGCTTTGATTGTGCTTTTCCCGGTTTCACACAGCTCGGCATTCAGCCAGGACAGGTGGGGACGTCCATCCAAACAAACCATCCCCAATGGTGTTGCGCAACAGTCAAAAGGACAGTCGACAGCCGCGCAGACTGACTGAGTAAAAGGACTCTAGCACAATGCAATGATTCAGTATGCGGTTGGTTAATGTCAGACAGGCCTCGAAGTGAGTGGCTTTTAATATTTTATGCATAAACAGATTGGATTTGGTTCATGCCTACAGGAACATACATATGTGTGTGTGTGTATGTACATACATGTTCAGCTATATAAGGATGCGAAAATACGAATCATTTGATAGCAAGAGAATTAAGATTTTCACTTGTTTCGCAGTCCAAACATATTTATAAATATAAAATTAGCCGCTTTCGGTTCACAATTTCTCTGCTGGCTATAAATTTCCCTCTGCCAAATTTATATGTGAACTAGCTGACCCGGCAGATGTTGTTCTGCTAAAATTTATTCCTATGAAGCCTAAAGGAAAGTCTTTGATTACCGTATTGCTAACCATTATCTTAGAGTCCATCTTAATGACTGCGAATAATAAAAAATTGTCTACTCTCTGAATAAAAGTTATAGTTATGTTCGCCGCGACAAACCTACTTCCCCCGATCCTTATCTCGATCTTAATCCCTATCTCTATTTCAATCTCACTCTCAATCTCAATTTTAATCTTAATCTTAATCTCAATCTCAATCTCAATCTCAATCTCAATCTCAATCTCAATCTCAATCTCAATCTCAATCTCAATCTCAATCTCAATCTCAATCTCAATCTCAATCTCTATCCCTATCCCTATCCCTATCCCTATCCCTATCCCTATCCCTATCCCTATCCCTATCCCTATCTCTATCTACCTTTACCTTACCGGGACCGTTTATCACCATCCGGGCCCACTACTTTAGCCATTTCTGGGAAACAGCCGATTTTTCCAATTTTCGGACTTTTCCGGCCAGCCGTTCTCATCTGATGAGGTTAGTAACATTTTTTACACCATTTTTATATACATTAGACTGACTACAAAACATATGGGATTTGCAAAAGTATTGAATTTTTTCGCTCCCCGCGCATTTTCTGATAGCTTGACAATATAAAATAAGATCTGCATAAAAATCTGACCATCGGTAGTGGGAAATAGCCACGCGCATTTGAACTAAAGTTCAAAAATTGACCTAAAAATTATGCATTGCTTTAGAGACCAATATCTCCTTAAACAATGATTTTTGGAGAAATAATGTAATAATCATTTTTATACTAAATGAAACTGGGAACATATTCTCCATATGATATTTATACCTACCGTTATCCTTTCAGGACATATTGAGTCCTTAAAGTGAAATTTAAATTTTTTTGTTTGTTAAAAACGCAAAAATAAATATTTAAAAAATAGATAATTATATAAACTATACATCATTTAATAGGTTATTTAAAGTAGTTTTACACATCATAAATTTTTTTTGATTTACATGCACTATTATAGTCAAGAAAATGATTTAAAGTAAGCAAGTCGCATTTTTTCAAACTTTCTTTTTTACTAAACTGAAAATATCGTAGTAGGCTTTGCAATAAAAAAAAAAAATGTGGTATAGTTTCATATTTCAGCTCAGTCAATAGTTTGTTGAACTTTCTTTAAAGTGAACTTGTAGCGGTAGTGCTCATAAGTGTGTTATATTCAGTTCAAAAAAGTTTTTTTCAAATTTTCTTAAAACTATTATTGTAATGGCATTAAGATCCAGATGCATTCCCTTAATTGGTAATTATTTAATAACATCTTACGAGCTAAGTGCTATGTAAGGCTTTTTTATTGTATAATGTAAGAGTATCTTTTTTAAACACAGGCTTGAAAAAAAACTTTGAATGGAAATATGCTTCCAAGCAGAAGAAATGTGTTAAGCTATTTATTTTATTTGATTCGTGATGAACATTAAACGGCAAAGGAAAGCATTCCTATTTTGTCCAATAGATTGATTGAGGTCTATACGAAATTCGGAATTCCGACCAAAAGAAAAGATGGAATAGAGAAAATGATTAAAAGGCGTTTAAATCAATACAACAAAATTATTAAATTGAAATGTGGTAAGGCAAAAAAACATTTTACTGACTCTCTGGACGTATTATTTGACATATCTCATGCAAATGCCATTAAAACATTGCAAAAGGATAAAAATACGAAAGCCATAAACTTTTTAAACGAACATCGCGTATCAATAAAAGCTGTGCGCTCAAAATTGGCTTTAGAAATTGAAGTACCATCTGGATCTTAATGACATTACAATAATAGTTTTAAGAAAATTTGAAAAAAACTTTTTTGAACTGAATATAACACACTTATGAGCACTACCGCTACAAGTTCACTTTAAAGAAAGTTCAACAAACTATTGAATGAGCTGAAATATGAAACTATACCACAGTTTTTTTTTTATTGCAAAGCATACTACGATATTTTCAGTTTAGTAAAAAAAAAAAGTTTGAAAAAATTCGACTTGCTTATTTTAAATCATTTTCTTGACTATAATAGTGCATGTAAAAAAAAAAAAAGTTTATGATGTCTAAAACTACTTTAAATAACCTATTAAATCATGTATAGTTTATATAATTCTCTATTTTTTAAATATTTATTTTTGCGTTTTTAACAAACAACAGAATTTAAATTTCACTTTAAGGACTCAATATACCCTGAAGGGATAACGGTAGGTATAAATATCATATGGAGAATATGTTCCCAGTTTCATTTAGTATAAAAATGATTATAACATTATTTCTCCAAAAATCATTGTTTAAGGAGATATTGGTCTCTAAAGCAATGCATAATTTTTTGGTCAATTTTTGAACTTTAGTTGAAATGCGCGTGGCTATTTCCCACTACCGATGGTCAGATTTTTATGCAGATCTTATTTTCTATTGTCAAGCTATCAGAAAATGCACGGGGAGCAAAAAAAATCAACACTTTTGCATTTGTGGTCAGTCTAATATACATATATAGATGATAGCGAGCAGAGGAAATTTTTATCGACCAGTTAGCAAGTATGGCTACTACTCATTATGGGTTCAAACATTTTTGTTCGATCCGACCTCCCTTGTCTGATGTCGAATCGAAAACGACAATTATTTATTTATTTATTTGCATGTTTGCGTTTGCTGGAGTACTCAACGAATTAACGGAAGTCAGGCAGTTATTTATTGTTTCTCAGAAAAGAAATCATTATAAAGGTAGATTATTGAGAAAATTTTGGTATTGTGCTGAATTCCATAAGAGAAAATTCAATGAAATAAATTGAAATGAAAACGTAGTTGGAAATTGAAAAAAAGAGTTAATAATTAAGAGGATACACCAATACATAAATCTAGAGAGGTTTATGCATTAATTTCTCATTAAATCTTAGCCGTAATTGGTTATGCATTTTTTTCAGAAAATACAACAATAAATTACCAACTCAGCACGGAAATGTGACTTTTGCGTATTTCAGGTCGTAATGACACCAGAAAAGCTCTGATTGAAATAAAATGTTTACTCTGTATGATTTATAAATAAGCTCGTTTATTTTTAATACATTGGTTGTTTTATTTTTTTTTAATTCATCACAAACTGCTAGAATTGCGAAAATATTTTGAATTCGTTTTCAATTGAAAGCTTTTGCTTCAATGCATATTAAAATATAATTTATTTAGAAACAAAGAAAATATTTACACTAAACTAAGCTTATGAATAACAATTAATTTCCATGCCATTAGTTAGTTAGTGATGAAATGAAATTAATTGTATTTTGCATACTTTCAAACACACTCGAATATTCGCATATGTACGTATGTATGTATTTACATACATATAAAAACACACAAACAATCTTACAGTTGTACATTTTCTTTTACAAAGAAATTTTCTGCAACAAACTGTCAAGCATTTATCTGAAAATCAAAATATTGGAAAAACAAAAGACAAAGACATTTGGAAGACGAATTACATAAATAAGTTCAAAGAAACTAAATTTAGTTGAAGTGATATTTTGTATGATATATATATACATATCTACTTATGCATGTTTACGCATATGCGCATACATATCATGTATTTATGTACATATCTGATTATATGTTTTAAAAAGCAAATTCAGTGAAAGCTCGACAGCCTGCAGCAATACAAAGTCAACAGGCATGAAATTATTTGCAAAGCATTCAGGCAAAACTGTGTCACGCCCAAGTGAAGCGACAAAAAAGTAATCAAATAATACATACCGACATATACGAATAAATATAGATATGTACATATGTATGTGCATGAGAATTTGATAGTAATAATAATAATAATACAATGGCGCTATTATAACTCTGACGAGTTTTATGGCCGAGCTTCTCTCCCAATTCGAGGTGTGCTCCTTTTTTGTTTTTCCTACAAATTGGGTGGACCTACAGTTTTATGCCGGCTCCGAACGGCGAAAGCATTTTTTGTGAGAAGCTTTTTCATGGCAGAAATACTCTCGGAGGGTATGCCGCCCACTGCCGAGAGGTGACCGCTGCTCTTAAAAAAGCCAATAATTGGATTTTTACTAATTAGAAAAATTGTTTTGGTGTTTGGCTCGGACCGTGGTTTGAACCCGAGACCCCTGGCATAGCAGGCGAGCACTCTACCCACTGCACCACAGTGGCCACAATTTTGATAGTACGTGTCAAGCAATGTCTAAGCAATAAAAAAGTGTTGTTTGATATGCTGAGAAAATCTGTGCAACCAATAGATGTAGCCATTAAATTCCAATTGAATAAAATCATTTGTTGCAAATGGCAAATCATTTATTATTATTTTTTGCTCAGCTGTGCCATCAAGCAGCGATAACAAACAAATAAATGTGTATGTGTGTGTCGTGAGATGAGGTGGGTTTTGGGTTAACAAATGCGAACATGCATGTAAAAAGGGTTGATCGTTTTTTTCTCGATTGGGCAACACAAATCAATGTACAGACATGCTGCAAATAAATTAAGTACATATGTTCATCTGTTTTAAAATGACACATATCCGTAACGCTTGGCAACAAAATACAAGGCATTCATTTAATGATGAGCAAAGAATTTACCCTTTTATTGACGGAAATCATTGCATTCATAAAGGCGTTAAAGAACAAGAGTAGTCTTGATATACACTGGGCTTGAATTGTCTGTCCATCACTATTTATATATACAACTTTGTGGGCGGATAACTACAACACACAGGCGTGCAAAAACAAGCAACTATTATTTGAACAAAAAGCAACGACAAAAAGTGTAACCTAGTTTGTAAGAACATTGGGGAATGTTGAAACAACATCATCAGCAGCAGCATGACTAGGGAAGCTAAAAATATGCAAATGCATATTGCATATGCAAATGCATATTTAGACCTAAAATGCATATTTACGGTCAAAATGCATTTCGTGCTTATTTTGGCATATTTTGGCACTTAATCGAACAATATCGAAAAATATTAAGCTGGCAACATCTTATCTGTGGTTAATTGAGATAGTTCCGTATACATACAAACAAGGCTATTTAACTATTGATCTGGGCCCCGGAGCGGAGCATTTTCCCTTATAAAAATTCACCACGACAAACACTAAGTTCTTGTATGCTGCTCAGAGCCTCGAAGCAAACCCAGAGTAAAAAAAACTTTGCTCCGATGCCCTGTTATTGATAGAAAATTTCTAAATATTTTGCGATCCAGAACCGCGATCCATCAATACTCGATGCTACACGGTCAATATTAATAGTTCTCCGCATACAAGAGCTTTTTCTAGGAAAACCGCCAAAAATTCACACTGGAAAATATAGTAAAACATATGATAGTTCAATGCAACCCTGCGCAATAATAATGGAATGGTTTCATTTGCTTTGTAAAAAGATCTTATGTATTTACATAAATACAACTATAAAATTAATTTAAAGTATTTTATAGTATTTAAAAACAAATTTTTTAAATGGGGAAAATGTGAATTGTACGTTTCTGTTATATTATTATTATTTTTCAAAGTTCGTTAAATAAAAATGTAAGCTTGAAATGAAATACATACATTTTTTGAGCATATTTCAGGTATTTGTTAGGCATATTTGCATATTATGAGATTTTTTCGTGCATATTTGCGAGCATATTTCAGTTATTTTTCGGGCATACTAGTATGCATATTTTGAAATTTTTCGTGCATATTTTTAGCTTCCCTAAGCATGACAATGCCGGCCATACATTTCAGTGAAACCAAGTTGACGTAGACACAAGGGGAAAATCGCATAACAGGCCCGTAGCCAGCTTTTCATTTCAGGGGGGGCTGAAGTAAAAAAATATATAAACTTTAAATTTTCTGTTTATTAAAAAAAAACAATATAAATTCATATATATATTAAATTATTTGGTAGTTGTAACTTAAATAAGTAATATTTTTCTTTTCTTCTTGTTTGCCGTATCATTAATTACTTCATCTGGATCTATTTTAATATCCCAGTGCACTGCAATAACAGCAAGAGCACTCAGCCGCTCATTGCCCATCACACTGCGTGGTAAAGTTTTTATTCTTTTTAAGGTTGAAAAAGTTCTTTCAACGGAAGCGGTCGTCACTGGAAGAGTTGCTAAAATTGTAAGCAGGTAGTGAATAGCTCGTTTCAGCAAAATAAGCAACTGTAAGCAAAAATTTACCACTCAACTAATTGCTGGAAGTAAAAGCTACCCTCTCAAATTGAGTTGCTTGGCTTAACTATACATGCAAACACGACTCAGCAGAACACTGAAGCGAATGATTCGTGTTTTCGTTTTTGGCTCGGCTGAATTCAGCAATAAGCAAAATACATCGGCTATTGCTGTTTTGCAGCGAGCAAATTCAAACCCTGATGTATATGCTCAAAATAGCGGTATTTTGTAGTATTACGCCGAATTGCATAGTATGACACTCCAGATTTTGTTGTTGCTTTTTTGTATACATATGTATGCCAATGATCTAAAACAGTCCCCTGCAAAAAATGCGATTAATCCGGGACGTGTCCGGGATCAATCGCAAGGGAGCATGCGACTAATACAATTTTACATCCCTTTATATGGAGTGAATTGATCGCATTTGTTCGAGCATGTCCTATGAAGAGACTAATTGTTCCACTTGTATACCCGAACGGGTACCAATGCAGATTAATCACTAACATACCGAACGGGTACAAATGTAGATCAATCGCTTTCAGCACGAACTGGTACAAATGTAGATTTTTCCTTAAAAAATTGTAAATGTTCATGCATATTTAAATAAAGATAAAGATTATATAATGTTTTACTTTTGTAAAAAAATTTCAATAAATAAATTTAAAAAATTGTAAGTTTTGAGTATGCATTATATCGTCCCCTCAATATAACAATAGCGTATAATTTTTTTTGGGTTTTGAGAAAATCGAGTTTAAAGTTTTTGTTAAATCAGATACATATCTATTAAATTTTTTAACAAGAAATTATACACCATTTTTTCCAATGACATTTTGACCCACTTTGTGGAAGTAGAATTTGACGAAATTTTGACCAGACATAGAATCAATGATGGAGATTCTAAATATGCAATAAAAAAATAATGGCGTATGAGCACGTACGCTATTGTTATATTGAGGGGACGATATGAGCGTGATGAAAAGGATTTTTTCATAGGATATTTTAGGCAACATTTTGTTAAAATTGTTATTAAAAAAGGGTGTTCAATTCGTTTTACCGGTTGTTCTACAATTTTTTAAATACATTGCATATTTTTGTAAAATGTCTATATTTAAGGAATCTAGATTTGTACCCGTTCGGAATGAAAGCGATTAATCTACATTTATACCCGTTCGGGATGAAAGCGATTAATCTACATTTATACCCGTTAGGGAACAATTGGTCTACAATTAGTCTACATTTATACCCGTTCGGGAACAATTGGTCTACAATTAGTCTACATTTATACCCGTACGAGAACAATTGGGGACTAATTGTGGACCGATTGTTCTCGAAAGACAATCGAGGACAAATCTCTTTCGGGATTGATCGCACATTTTTTTGCAGGATCGTGTGCAAGCCTCAATACTACTACATTTTCCGTTTGCGCTGCACAAATACTACTACACGTTTTCGCTGCCAAGTACGCTGGACAAATTTGTATGTTTGTTGTAAAACAACAGCAACAAACGCCGATTCTTTGTCTAGACCTAGCGTACGTGTTCAGTCGCTTTCGTGTTTGTGTAATATTTTTCGCAGTAGCAGAATTATCGCTCAAACACTAGTGTTTGGTATTTTATTGCGTCTTTCGCAATTGAGCATCACTGATCTAAAATACTCACTACATAAATTGAATGTAAATGTTTTATTTGGCGCGTGCCATATTTTTTGTATTTCGCATAGATCTTAACGCTGACGAAACGGCGACAGTCAGTCACCGTCCAGTGTAGTTGCGTACGACTGTTATAGGTTTGAGCTGAGTTGTGTATAAGAGTTTCAAAAGATTCAGTCAGTGATAAATCTTTTTTATTTGCGATTTATTTAAAAAATTTCCTTATTTCGGGGGGGGGGCTTCAGCCCTCTAGCCCCCCCCCTGGCTACGTGCCTGTCGCATAAGTAAATAAGTTTAAAGCGTTGTTTAAATCAAAGGAATGTGGAAAATGGGTGAATATTGGTGAAATTGAAGGGTTGGACAGTTGCAGGAACATAAACAAATTTCTATGCACTAAGTATATTTTTAAAGGGTTAGCTTAAAGCGTCTACATGCAGAATAAAATTGTCAACGGAATAATAAATGTTTAAGAAACAAAAAAAGAACTGGTACTTCTATAGATGTTCCATGAAAGGTTCTTAAATAAATAAAATTGATACCAGAGTAAAATTGCCGTTGACATTTTCTATTTTAGTAATATGCGACTAATATATTACTCAAAAATTTAACATACTTTACTGACTGTTTAAGAGCGCAAAAAAAATGAATAAGAAATCTAAAAATAGCGGTTAAAGTGGAAGTTAATATAATGCCGTCATGCCATTTAAAATGTGCCATCTACCTCTCCATCAATCCAGTAATAATCTGGACATTTTTTCTTCAATTTTTCTCCTTTACATGGCTGTAATTTAACGCCCTTTATTTCAATTTCTTTCTCTCCCTCTCACTGTCTTTTATACTAAAGCCAATTTGGCGTGATAAGCTTGCGCAAAAGTGTGAAGCACAAACAATAGTATTAAGAAGCAAAAAAAGTTTTAATTGCAAGCTGGGGGGTTGCATAATTAAACTGTAAAATATACCAAATAATTCAGAGAAAAAAATGGACACCAGTTAACTGAAAATTAAAGTAAAGGTAGAAGGGAAAGAATTTGTGCATTTGTTCGGCGGTGTTCTATGAAAGAAAATAGAAGTAGCAGGGATATAAAATGCGAAAAACATTCTCGGTACTGTCGGCAGAAATATATGTATGTATATAGATATGTTCATCATTACAGTTAATGTCATTCTCATAGCACAAATATTTAGTAAAAATAAAAATACCCTTTCGGATTGGATCGCGAAATTATTATTTTTGTTAGAATCTTATTAGTAATAGTTGCTTAACTATTTATTATTAAATATGTACCTTTTTTGGTTCTTCAACCGAAGAATTCTGTGTATTTTTTATTGAAATGTTACAAAATCAAAAGTCAGCTGCCCGTGTGATTCCAATTTTTTATATTTTTTTTGTAAGTGGGTTTTAGAGATTTTTTCTGCTGCTTTTTATAAAGGCAACAACAACACAAGCACACAAATACATACATACATTATTTTACATTCCATCAATCAGCCAAGAGTATAAATCAACTTATCACTCTCTTGTTGGCTGTCACTTGTCTGTCACGCTTTGTCGCAGTCGATCTTCTATCGCTAAATGATACCTGCATTGCGAATGTGTTTGTGTGGGCTTGTATGGCGGATTGGATGGCATTTGTGTTCACGGAATCTTAGAAGCGAGTTAATGCCTTAATGACAGGTGACAGTTACGCTAACTACTCTGCAAAAGGCGAACTGATTTATTGACTGAGTGCTCAGAGTAGACAGCGCGGTAAATGCGTTAAAACCATACTTAGTAAGTGCGCCACAAATCCTCAAAGGAGATAATGGCTATAGGTAAGCGGGAAGAAAGTATTTAGGGATTTTGAAAATATCTTTAATACACGTTTACGAGATATATGAATTTTACAAGTGCGATACCTGTGATTTTTTTTCGAATGCCATAGACATGTTTTTCTTTGAATTTTGCTCGGTGTTTTTATACTCAGCTGTACTAGTACACAGAGTATCATAGTTTTAATCACATAACGGTGGATTGTAACAGAATGAAATAACCGAGATAGATATAGACTTATATATATCAAAATGATCAGGGTGAAAAGAGAAATCGATTGAGCCATGTCCGTCCGTCCGTCCGTCCGTCCGTCCGTCCGTCTGTCCGTCTGTCCGTCCGTCCGTCTGTAAACACTCTAACTCGCGCAAAAATTGAGATATTTTGATGAAATTTGGAATGCAAGTTGGTATCGAGACTGGGACGGTTGGTATTGAAAATGGGCGAAATCGGACCATGACCACGCCCACTTTTCCTATATAGAAAAAATCGGAAATTTGGTATCTCAGTCCCTAATATAGCTGGAGCGATAAAATTTTACCCAGATGTTGAGCTCAGGCCCCTATGAAGAAATTTTATGAAATTTTGGAAAATGGGCGGTGCCACGCCCACTTATTAAGGGTCAAACATTGAAAGTTTTATGAGTCATAACTCAGAAACCGTTGAAGATATGTCGATGAAATTTGGTACGCGTGATTTACTTACTTAGGCAAATGTTTTGACGGAAAATTGTCAAAATCGGTTGACGGCCACGCCCACTTTTATATATGTGTATTATAAAGTGACCTAATAAAAACATTTTAAGCGATATCTCTGTCAAATATAAAGATCTATCACTGAAATTTTGTGGCATGATTCCAACTATGAACATAAAACGAAAACCACAAAAATTTTGAAAAATGGGCGGAGCCACGCCTACTTATTAAGGGGCAAACATTGAAAGTTTTATGAGTCATAACTCAGAAACCGTTGAAGATATATCGATGAAATTTGGTACGCATGATATATTTACTTAGGCAAATGTGTGGACGAAAAATTACCAAAATCGGTTGACGACCACGCCCACTTTTATATATGTGTATTATAAAGTGGCCTAATAAAAACATTGTAAGCGATATCTTTGTCAAATATAAAGATAATTCATTGAAATTTTGTGACATGAGTTCCACAATAGACCGGAAACATAAAATAGACAAATTTTGGAAAATGGGCGTGGCACCGCCTCCTTTTGGACAAAGGGATATACGAGATTTATTAGCCTTTAACTCGACAAATAATTGAGATATTATGACGAAACTTGGTTTATACACTTTTATAACTTGTGTTAATAAACAGGCAAAAATTAATTGAAATCGGTTTATGACCACGCCTACTTTTTAACAGATATTTCTGGAATACCCTTTGGGAGTTTGTAACGTGACATCTTTGTAACTAGAAGTCATAAAGGAATTAATTTTTGCACAAAGAATAATATTGATATGCTTAGTTGGATGACTGATAAAAATTTAGAAAATGGGCGTGGCTACGCCCACTTTATGCAGCACTCGCTTTATATAAAGTACACCGTGTTTCCATCAAACGCAAACAAACAATGAAAGCATACAGCTGAGTATCTAATGTTCGATTCCACTCGAACTTAGGCTTCCTTACTTGTTTTTTTCTTTTTTCTTTTTTTTTTTATTATTTCACACTTGTTTTGCTGCTAAATACGAATGTCACTCTCTGTTTGTCAATGTAACCCACTGACAGTTTGACGGCTAAGCCGCCATTAATATAAAGATATTTACGGTGTTTTGTTGCAACATAATTGATGTGCCACAAGTCAACGGAACAGTACCCTGTGACAGTGTAAGTGTGTGTGATATTCTTATATCATATACATATGCGCACGTGCAGGTGTATTTACAGTTATAAAGCATTTTGGTATGTATATTGTGCACGGTGGGATTTTATTTTTGAGTGCTAAAGCTTTCCTTCATTAGAACATATCATAGAAATGCCTTAGCCAGATAACAAAGAGACCTTAAGATACCTTTAAAGAGTCTGCCAGCTACTCATTAAACTGGTGGTAATTGATTATGCCAATTTTTATCTATTGTGAATAAATAAAATTGTTTCAAATTGTTGTCGTTGGATGTCTTCTCCATTTCGAAAATATCCAAGACTCAATCCAGCACGGTTCATTAAAGTAAGTGAATTGGAAAAAAGTGTTAACGAACGCTTTTGGTTTGAGTCTTGGATATTTTCGAAATGGAGATGACATTTAACGACATCTGTCGACAACAATTTGAAACCATTTTACACATCCTACTACGCTTTTTTCGAATTCCCTTACTTTAATGAACGGACGTATCATGGTTCACTTGTTTTTATACCAGTGGTTGTTTTTCCCAACTCTCTAATTCTTGCCCAAACAAATGCGGCTAGTACGAAATTTATTTATGCAAACCCATGACACTGCTCCACTGTTCACCATTAGCTTATCCATGCTTACATTCACTCGACACTCACACCTCGTTAAGCAAGGAAATTGTTGGATATCCTTTGTCTTCTTTCTATTTTTATATTTTACTATCATTGGCTTCGTCGTAGATTGAGTTGATGGCGTGCGATGAGTGTCCAATGCTATTCTAGCTCTTTAATCTAACGCTATTTTTATATCTGTGTAATGCATGTGTTTTTATTTGTGTGTATGGCGGAATACATGCTCCGTATATGCCGATGGGCATATAACACAGCAATATAGCCAGTTTGGAAAATATCGCAAATTAGTTATCTAAACACCTCTTCCCATATTACTCTACTCCATTTCTTCTCTTCTTTTCATTCAATCCTTGTGATTTTTCCTTGTTGTTTACTTTTTAATTTCGCACGCTACATCAATTTGTTTAAGCAACGCCTCAAATGCCAATCCGAGCCACGTGCAGAAACTACCAGCCGTCAGCAGGCATTTAGTTGGCCGCACTTTTTGCTTTGGCTAATTTATTTATGCTCATTTATTGTATAACCCTCGGTTGATTACCTGCATTAGTCGGCTCGGCTATTAACTTGTGCGCTTTGCGGCATTTTTCTTGCCCACAACATTCCGCATTCGCCCTTGATCCATTTGGTCTAACATTTTTCACATTTTATACGAGTTTTTCGCCTTTATGCTGGCGTTTTACGGGTTATTTGTCGGTATGTGTGTTTGAAGTCTTGCAGCTACACACACAAATACCCACTCGGACACATACATATATATAACTTATACGAGTAGTAACGTGCGTTCGTAGTTTATTCATTTCATCCAAAATATACTCTCGCATATATTTTTACTTTTTTGCAACTTCATTCTTGTATTAATTGAAATTAAACGGCCACGGAATTTAGTGGAATTGCACGCGCACACATTCATGCACACACACATAGCACACTTTTGTCTGTATGTATATCAATCAAGTTGGCAATAAATACCCCCCATTACTAACTAAATGCCACAGCTAACTAATACACACCTTTATTCCACCACCAACAAAACTCATTAATTTTTTTCTCTCAACAAAAAATTCGCTTACACTATCCGCGGCTGCGGCTCCACGGTGTGTGTGCTTGTGCAGTCGTAGTGTGCTTTTAGGCGTAAATACCGGCCAGCTGTAACTGGACTGCTTTGCGAGGGTTTGTGTGTGTATGTGTGGCTGTTTCCTTTATCGCCAACATTAATAGAAACAAATTGTTGGACATTTTCCCAGTGAGCTTCAATTCAATGACCAAATTCACTCAACCCAATCTTCGTTATGCGAATTTGCTTGTTTGTTTGTATGTATACAAAAACGTAAATTTATTCATTTCTACATATGTATGTGTCTGTTGGCTCGATTTCAATGCGTCAAATGCCTTTATGTGCGCTGCCGTTGCTGGACTGCGCTGGCGATTAAGTTCATTTATAAAAATTGCAACTAATTTTTCAAAATTTCCGCCGGATACACATGCCAAGCACCGCCAAGCGGTGTTAAAATAGTTTGCGAAAAATGGCCGAACATTAAATGAATACGAAAGAAAAAATGTGGCGAGTGTCCGTGAGAATTGCGAGTGCACTGAAAAAATTTGGGTGATTCAGTTAGGCGGAGAATTATATTCTTTTAGTTACATATCTGTTTGCTATTGCAAATTAGGTTGAGTAGTTAAATAAAAGCGAAGGGGGGAGTGGGATACTGTGATTAAGTAAATACGTATCGCTGCTTTTAATGCCTCACTTGATTGCTAGTCGTTTGCGATATTCTTTCTAGAATGAAAGATTATCTAATTTAGGCCGTAGCCCCTAAATGTGACGTAAATGAAAAAAAGGGGAAAAAATGTTAGAAAGCAATAGCTCTGTTCAATAACAAAAAACTGTTACGAATTTTTCTTAAAATCTGTCATTTTTGTATGGAGAGATGTCATTTTTTACGAAAAATTCGTAACAATTTCTGTCATTGAACAGAGCTAATATATTTGAAGGAGCAACATAATAATATAATAATACAATGGCGCTATTATAACTCTGACGAGTTTTATGGCCGAGCTTCTCTGCCAAGGAGCAACATGCTTTTTCCAAAAAATTGTGTGGTTCTAACATCAGCCAGTCTATCCTTTAAAGCCACGTAGACAATTTGTTCTGCGCAAGCGAGAATTTAATATCTTCTGAATTTAAATAAATTTGCAGATACTTAAAGGGCACCCATACATATAAATATATAGTTTAACTCTTTATTCTATATATGTATATTTTTTTTGTGCTTTAATTTCCAACTATTAATTTATGCATGAAAAAATTTTGCATATACAAAATAAGCCGACCCATATTTACAGAGATCGAAAATTAATTTTTTTTTGTTTGCATACATTTTTTCCAAGTACGAGTTACAAGTGTATGAAAAAAAATGGTATTAACAATTTGACACAGATTCCCTTGTGTGTCCAAAAAAGCAAACATACAATCAACCAGCGTTGCCAAAGTTTGTAACGGAAATCAGCGGCTTGATTTCATTTTAATTGCACTGTGTACGCCGGAAATTAAAATGTAATAAATAAACGCATTACAAAAAAACTGTGTGTGGCAAAAAGTATAAAATCAAAAAGCAAACAAATAGACAGGAAATGCCGCGCGTGGCGAAAAAATTGAACCAAACAAAAACGAGTAAAGTAAAACAGTGCCGCGCGCCGATTGGGGGAATGTACAATTGAAAGAAAAGGGGAGCAAATAAAAGGGCAGCATATTCGAAGGAAAATTGCGCAGGCACGTACAAATATGCATAAATATGTAAGTATGCATATAAAAGAGCTTGGTGGCGCATGCAAAATAGGCGCATTTCTTTCACACGCCCGCAAGGATAGGCGGCAAGGATGGGCGGTATGGAGCTGAAAAAGGCTTTTCGCATTACCCGATTTTTTTATTTCCATTTTTGAAGGTATGTATGTACATATTTATACATATTTAAAAAAAAATATAAGCATAAGGATTAAAAAGGAAATAGACACTTGCTGCTATGAGACTAGTAGACTACGTCTGTAAGTGAGTTGAGTTAAATTGAAGCATAATTAAACTGGAATTTGGTGTTGTATTACAAACGTATCCATTTTCTGAGAAGAGCGACTGCAAATGCGGAAATGAAAGTGAACACGCAGCTTAAGGTTGCCTTGGTTTTAGGGGAAAGGATGTCCTTGATAGAGAACAAATAAAAACATAATCAGATAGAAATACATACATAGATACATCTGCGCCTACTTTAAAATATATGTACATATGTATAAATAAATTTCTAATATCAGACAAAAACACGTTCACATCTCATATTTTGCTACAGCTGTTACTTAATGATGACAACTGTAAGATACATATAAGCAAAAATGGAACAGGGAAGGCAAGGGTTTAAAGAGTAGAGAACATTTGCTAGAATACCAACACAGAATTTAAAAAAGAATCACAGAAAAAAATCAAACCGTTTGTTAATTTTCTCACTTATCTTCGTTGCCTGCTCGGCCGACTTACAATCAAAGTAAACTACAAAAGTGTAAGCTACCAACCAAATGGGTCTGTCATTAATTCTAATTTGTACATGTTTAATGGCAAAGTTATGAAATTATTTGCTGTAAGATAAAATTTATATAAATTAGCATTTATTAGCTTTTTGAAAGGTTGACGCTTAACGGAACTGTGTGTTGTTTTTGCCGCCTTGCAGCCGGAAGCACCGGAAAGTGTGTTAATTTCCTATTTGATTGGCGGCAGGAACAGCTGTTGCTGAATGTGTTGGCGGACGGAAGGAAGGAAGGTGGGAAGGAAGGAAGGAAGTCAATGTAATATTATGATTTATGCCACAACATTTTCATTTTGTTTGCTTTTGTATTTAAAATTTTGGTATTGTTTTCAACGTGAATAATTCAACATGGTGAATAATTGCGTTGGTATTACACCTCAAAAAAGATTAATGATTTTAACAAATTTAATAATGCAAAATGTAAATATTTAATTAAGTTGATGGTTTTTTGCTTCTTTATTTGTTTGTAAACCAAAATTAATTGCTTTGCAGCCTTTGTGGAAATGAGATATTAGAAAGAGATCATATGGGCGTGTGTAGCTCTGTAGTGAGTTTCTGTAACAAAATCGCGAAAATTTTCGATCAAAATGACGTCACATTAATACGTTCCACACTTTGTCACCACCTAAAAAGCAGGTGAGAATCTATCGATTGACGTCATTATGCCGTCACTCAGGCGAAAAGATTGATAGAGTTCAGTTACAGAAACGCAGTGCTGATCTTTGTGTTAGATCCAAAGAGTTTTACAACAAATCGTATGCCGAAGGGAATATCACTTCAATCGGTTACAGCTTGAGTTAATTAAATAATGAAAAAAAAAAAAACAAAAAAGATTGAAATAACAAAAAAAAAAAAATAATGGTCTGTAAAAATGAAGAAAGGCCAGGTGACACAAAACGCCCGTGATTGCCATAAAGTTTTATTAACGATCATGTTGTGAGTGTGAAAAATTGCTGCAAAGTGTCAACGCATCCTTAGGCGACAACTTTGCTGACCGACAATTGAAGTCCGCCAGCAGCAGATAGACGAAAAGCCAGACAAGTATCCATATTTTTTTGTTCCTTTTTCGGTTCGCTAAGCAATAGAGCAAAAAGTTTTTGCAAACTTTAGTTGGTACGATGGTTGTATGGCATGTCACTGATACGGACAATCAGCCAGCGAGTCATTCATTCACTCAGCCAACATGTCACGCCAACTGTAACAGCTTACACTTTACTGTAAATTATTTATCGTAAATGTATAAAAGGAAAAGTAATGAAAGTAGAGCAAACGCCTCCAGCTATTAAGTGGCAACTGAGAGATTAAAAGGAACATTTGTTGGAATAGGATAATAAAGTAAGGCGTTTGACTTCAAAGAGGCGGTGTTAATTGTCTCGTGGAGCAGACACGATTTTAAAAGTATATATTTTTTATTTATCATTTTATCAACCTTAAGTCATTTTTTGTAGTTATTAGTGACTTTTCTTGCGACTGATGTCAATTAAAAATTGAATAGCGCATTCGCTTTTGATTGCGAGCTTCCTTAAATCGTATAAATGGGAATACAATAACGCAATCTCGATACAGTTGCAGTTGTGTCTGCACTAAATTTGAGTTTAACCCTTTCTTGCACTAGAAATTGCAACAAAAGCGTTAAACAAAAAAGCCTTAAGCGAAATTTGAACAAGAAGTTTTGTGAATTTTTTATTTGTTTGACTTACAAATTTCCAGCTCATGCACTTCCAGATGCTTTCTTCGCTTAGCTCTCTAAGCCGTCGCACTTAGGCAACTCATCGCATTTGATACACTTTCTTTTCTTGCGCACACACCAAAGTTTTCTTTCTTTTTATTTGGAGTTGTATGTACATAAGTAGTTAGGGTAAACCGATGTTTTTGCTAAGCAAACAAATAATATCATTTTCGCACGCAAAAACTCTTTTGCTTGCCTTTGTGCACACACACACATGCAAACATACAAATACGACTGCATACATGCAACGTGTGGCATGCAACATTGGTTGGTGCGGTTTTGCTAGCGGCTGCGTTGAATGCGACAGCGACAACAACAAATATTTTGTGCATTGATACATACATTGAAGCCGTGCGAAGACCACCAAAATTCATACGCGAGATTCTTGTTTCAGGCGTTTCTGGCGTTCTGACGTTCTCGTTCACCATGGTCGCTTTTGGCTTGTTGGCGATGCTCACTTTGGCAGAGAACCACTTGTGGATTTGTGAGCAAATATTTTTCTATTGCTGCAAACTATTAACATAACATACAAACATTGTTGAAGAAACTTTATTTGAGTGAAATAAGGACAAATAAAATAATTTTTGTTTCTTGAGGGGATAAAATGCATGCACAGCTATTTTCTATTTATTTAGATAGGTTAAAGCATCAGGCGGACAGCCTAAGTTTAGGCGGAATAAAGTAACACAATGTTGTAGGACTTTTTAAAAAAAAATTTGGTACAAGTAAATTTGGTAAATTTGGCAACAAGACGGAGGATGACAACAATGACACGCAGATACTTGACATCTCAATATGACGACACATTCATTTTCTTAATTGAATTTGTGACTGTCCATCAGTGAGTTTTATTGCTTCTATTCATACAAACATACATGCATATATGTATGTATAAGTACATAACAATTGCACATATGAACAATCACTTGGCATAATCAGATTTTGCTGCAGTGCAGTCACATTTTCATTAGAATTAAACTACCTACGGACTTTCACATACATACGAGTGCAGATGTATATACATATTCACATATACACATAGGTATATGATTGCTTACGAAGTATGTTCGGCTATCACACACGAGTTGTATGCGAACTTCTCTTTCACTATTTGCATTTCGTCCGATTGCGTGATTCTATTGGAATTACTTTCCCTGCTCTAATATGCAACGTAATTAACGATTGCGCCCGTCAATGGTTTGATTGTTGACATATGTATGTATATATGTATGTACGATGGTTGCCAAAAAGCATGCGCTTTAAAAGAGAGTTAATATAGTAGAGGAAATAGAGTGGGCAATGAACTTATCCTCAATTGTTGTTCACATAGTATTTCTATGCCTATATTCACTTATACACATTAGGCATATAACAAATTTTGACGAAAAATTTGGCATACCACCACGTGGTGGCAAATATTGTACAAGTAATGAATATCACTTTTTTATGTGATTTAGGTTCAAAAACGTTCCGCGCAAAAATGGATTTCAAAAAAAAGTCAGATTTTTTTTTAATTTTTTTTAATATTTTTAGTTTTACATTTTTGTCAATTGTTATATGAAATAAGTTTTAAGTTTAAAGTATGTGATGATTTCCACATTTCTTTTAATAGACCTTAAGGTAAATATCTATTATTATGAAGAAAAACGTGTACACTGTACAAAACTTGTTTTGTTTTTTCAGCAGTTCTGATAAAAAGTAATTTCGTTTTGCGCGGAAACTTTTCTGCAATTTCGCAAAAAAAAAATACTGGGGTTCATACTTTTTTATGCTCTATTCGACTATGGTATGCCGTTTTTCGTATTTGCAAAAATTGTAAAAAGTTATATGCCTAATACACATATACATACTGTAGCAATAAGCAGTTATTAAATATTTAATAAGTAACTTTTACTCTTGTGTATAATTGTATATATTAGAGCTATACAGGGTTAAATGGAAAATCATACTATTTTCATAGTTTTCATAGTTTTTCTGTTCATAAATTTTCATTATAAATTGAAAATTTGGAAATAAAGATTATTATTCAATACGTAGAATTGAACGAATAAATATCTTTTATTGAAAAAGCGCTGCTACAATTTCTCAGAAGAGGGATTCATCCCATTGCCTAATAATTTTTTTTTTTTTCTCAAATCTTTAAACTCGGTCCGTTTATTTAAAAAATGATGTTAATATAAAATAAATAATTGTGCGAAAATAGTAGCGCGAGAAATAAATAAAAATAATTATATAGATTTACTACATAATTGAGTGCACGAAAAAGAGTTGAGAAAATAATATATATAAAAAAAAAAAAAAACTGCGATTTAAAAACGAAAAAATGGAGAGTGAAGATTTAACGAAATATAGCGTTATGCAGTTGCGTGCCTGGTTACGAGAACTTAAGCTGCCTTCGAGTGGTAACAAGAGCTCATTGATTATTCGTCTGAGTAATGTATCCGTTAATGAGCGAGGTAGATGTCCTGCACTAGATGATATGCATTTAAATGAAGATGATCGAGATGAACAAACAAACAAAAATATAGATGGCGAAGTAGTGGAATTAGACGATTACAGCGATGGTATAATGCTTGCAGAGAAACAAAGGGAGCGTAGAAATGTAAGCGCATCAGAATTTGAAATTTTAAAGCGTGAAACCGAATTGTTGCGACGTGAAAAAAATTTATTGGAAAGAGAAAATGCTATTTTAATACAAACGGTACGTAGTGGTGAAACAGTGGGCTGTGCAGCTGCCGCACAAACAAAAATGTCATTAGATATGATAAAGACACTCGTTCCCGAATATGATGGTGGCGTAAATTTTAGCATTTGGGTTGCCCAGCTGAAAAGCGTTGCCGATACCTACAAAATGAACGAAAATGAGTTACGTGTGATAATGCTTGGAAAATTAAAAGGCAAAGCACAGAAATGGCTTCAAAGTAAGCCAGATTTTGCAGTACAAAGTATCAATACACTTATTAATGAAATGAACGAAATATTTGGTATAAAGGAGAATAGAATATTAATGCGACGTCGTTTTGAGGCAAAGAAATGGAAGGCTGGAGAAAAGTTTATTGATTATTTTAATGAAAAGATATTGTTAGCAAACCCACTACAGCTTGAAGAGGGAGAAATTGTGGAATATATCATTGAGGGTATAAGTGATTACCGTCTTCGGACTCAAGCATATTTACAATGTTATTCAACGAAGAATCAATTACTTCAAGCTTTCGCTAAGGTGGAAATGAAACCAATTTCGTCAACTGTAGACTCAAGTCAAGTCCGTGAAGTAAGATGTTATAATTGCAACATTAAAGGACATGTAGCTGCTGATTGTCGGAAGCCAAAGAGAGATTTTGGGGCGTGTTATGTTTGTGGAAGCAAAGAACATCGGGCTGCAGTATGTACCAAAAAGAAAGGTGTTCATTTGGTTGAGGACTATGTAAGATTATTCCATTTTATTATTAAAAAATCTACAAATATTTTTTTTTCGTTAGAATGTTTGATCGATACTGGTAGCCCAATCAGTTTCATAAAGCAGGCTTGCATCAATGGAAAAGTAGATTCTGCACATATTTCTAATTTAAATACTTCATATTTTGGTTTGAATAATGAAAAAATATTAACTTATGGAAAATTTTTGTGTTACATAAAAATTAATAAAAACTTATATGAAATAACTTTCATAATTGTTGATGACAGTACTATGCAATATGAAGCTGTATTGGGCAGAGATTTTTTAGATGTTTGTAAGTATAAGTTAGTTAGAATGAGCGAAACGAAAAATTTGAAAAATATATCCATTGTTGATAATTGCGAACATATTGGTAAACAAATGTGTAATGAAAATGAGTCGTCGAATGAAGATAAAGCTAAAGAAGTAATTAAGAATTTAAAAGGTAAAGATGATAGATATGATAAACAAGAAGAAGATTTTTCAAAACAACTTTTATTAATTTCAAATTTAAATGATGATAAACCTGATTTTATAGTTGATGCGGGATTGAATAATTACGATAAACAAAGATTTATTGAAATTTTTATGAAATATTATAAAAATCCTGAACGACTAAATGAACCAAAAGTCAAAAGTGAGATGAAAATTGTTGTTGAAAACGTGAAACCCTTTAATTGTCCTCCAAGGCGTTTGTCCTACACCGAAAAAAATGAATTGCAAAAAGTATTGGATGAATACGTATCAAAGAAAATAATTAGACCTAGTGAATCAGAATTCGTTTCCCCGATTGTATTGGTTCGTAAGAAAACTGGTGATATTAGAATGTGCGTTGATTTTAGAAGACTTAATAAAATAACGGCTAAAGACAATTATCCTTTACCATTAATTGATGATTTGTTAGATAGAATGGCAAATAAGAATTTTTTTAGCAAACTCGATTTAAAAAATGGATTTTTCCATGTTTTTATGCATCCTGATTCAATCAAATATACCTCTTTTGTGACGCCGTTAGGTCAGTTTGAGTTTTTACGTATGCCATTTGGGCTTAAGAATGCACCCTCGACATTTCAACGTTTTGTAAATAAAATTTTTTCAGATATGGTTAGGAATAATAAAGTAATTATATATTTGGACGATATAATGATTGCTACTGAAAACATCAAAGAACATTTTGAAATACTTAAAGAAGTCTTTAAGAGACTTGTTGATAATAATTTAAATCTAAGGCTTGATAAATGTGAATTCTTTCGTAGAGAAGTAAAGTATTTAGGTTATACGATTTCTAAAGATGGAATTAAAGCTGATGAAAAAGGACTAGAAGCAATTAAAAATTTTCCAGTGCCAAATAAAATTCAATCAGTACAGAGTTTCTTAGGACTATGTTCTTATTTTAGGCGTTTTGTTAAGAACTTTTCAGTAATTGCTAAACCATTGTATGATTTGACTAGGAAAGACAACAAATTTAAGTTTGGTGTTGAAGAAATTAAATGTTTTGAGTTATTAAAACAAAAATTATTGGAAGCTCCTATTATTACAATATATGATCCGAAAGATGAAACTGAATTGCATTGTGATGCAAGTACGTTAGGATTTGGATCTATATTAATGCAACGCAAGTCTGACAAGAAATTTCATCCGGTCTTTTATTTTTCAAAGCGAACTAGTGAAGCAGAATCAAAGTATCACAGCTTTGAATTAGAAACCTTGTCTATTATATATGCACTAAAGCGATTTCGTATATATCTTCAAGGAATTAAATTTAAAATAGTAACTGATTGCAATTCATTAACCATGACATTAAGTAAAAAAGAGTTAAATCCAAGAATAGCACGGTGGGCGTTAGAACTGCAAAATTTTGATTACACTTTAGAACATAGATCTGGTACTCGTATGCAACATGTTGATGCTTTAAGTCGGATTAATAACATTTTGGTTGTAGATACTAACACTTTTGAAGAAAATTTAATTATTTGTCAAGCCAAAGATAAAAAATTTAACGAATTGCGAAATATGTTACAGAATAGTGAGCATAATTTGTATGAAATGAGGAATGGTGTATTATATAGAAAGGTTGATGGTAATAAATTACGTTTTTGTGTTCCTGAAGATATGGAGGGTCATATTTTATACAAATACCATGACGAGATGGGACATATGGGTATTGATAAAACGCTAGATCTCATATCAAAAAGTTATTGGTTCACGAAAATGAGAGAAAAAATTTCTACCCACATTAAAAATTGTTTGAAGTGTATAGTATTTTCGTCAAAACATGGAAAAGAAGAGGGTTATTTGCATAATATTCCGAAAGCTGAAAACCCATTTGAAGTGGTACACATAGATCATTTTGGGCCTATAAACAATTCACGTTTAAATAAATATATATTTCTCATTATAGATTCTTGCACAAAATTTGTTAGGTTGTATGCAACAAAAACTACTGGTAGCAAAGAGGTAATCAGTTCACTTAGGGATTATTTTCGTTCGTATAGTAAGCCAAGAATTATAATTTCAGACAGAGGTAGTGGTTTCACTTCAAACAATTTTAGAGAGTTTCTTGATTTGGAAAATGTTCAACATATTAAAATAGCCACAGGATCTCCACAAGCAAATGGGCAAGTAGAAAGGGTGAATAGAAGTATAGGCCCAATGATAGCTAAATTATGTGATTCTGAATGTAATATCAATTGGAATAGTGTAATTGAGACTGTTGAATATGCTCTTAATAATAGTATACATAGAACTATAAAGCAATATCCTAGTGTAATGTTGTTTGGAATAAAACAGAGAGGTAAAATTATAGATTTATTTAGTGAAGAATTAAAGGAAGGAGAACTTGAAAACTTTCAGCAAAGTCATGAAAAAGTAAGAATGCAAGCTTCAGTAAATGAAAAATCCTTGCAATCTTACAATAATAATTATGTTAATAGAAAACGGCGCCCTGCGAACCAATACAGTGAGGGTGATTATGTTATGATAAAAAATTTTGATTCAACAGCAGGTATTTGTAGAAAGCTGATTCCTAAATATAAAGGACCTTACAAAATTTCAAAAATTTTAGTTAATGATCGATATGTATTGGAGGATGTTGAAGGTTTTCAAAAATCACGAATACCGTATAAAGGGGTTTGGGCTGCTGCCAATATACGACCCTGGTTAAATAAAAGCTCATTATAAGTCATATAAGATCAGGTGATCTTTTGGTCAGAATGGCCGAATTGTAGCAATAAGCAGTTATTAAATATTTAATAAGTAACTTTTACTCTTGTGTATAATTGTATATATTAGAGCTATACAGGGTTAAATGGAAAATCATACTATTTTCATAGTTTTCATAGTTTTTCTGTTCATAAATTTTCATTATAAATTGAAAATTTGGAAATAAAGATTATTATTCAATACGTAGAATTGAACGAATAAATATCTTTTATTGAAAAAGCGCTGCTACAATACATACGTAGAGTGCAGTCTTGTAATGCTTTTATCATCTGATAATTTCACCTGCGTAATGCTTTTCTGCATTCTGCATTCTACACATACATATCCATGTACATACGTGTGCGTGTGTGTGTGTGAGTTGTGATATTTGCCCATTCATTTGTTTCGCCTCGTTGGAAATCTTGAAACACTGATAATGACAGCAGACTTGGCCTCTGCAGCCTCAGTGTTTATGCTAATGACGGCCAATTCGGCTTGTCAAAACAACCAAATACCCGCTCTGAAAAGTCAGAATTAGTACTTAATTAATGTCAAAGTGTTCTTCACTCTCCATGAGCTTGTTTGTATGCCTTTATGGCAGTTCAATTGACTATCTGCCGTTCTACCTAATTTATTACAATTGCTGAAATTCATCTAAACCGACAAACTTATATGCAAATAGCACAGTTTAGAGTTCACTATAATTCATAATAAATGTCTGATTGGCTGGCAGAATTTTTAGCCGAAATTCCACACCAACAAAAAGTCTTTCGCTTTCTCAGCTACAAAAACTCTTGTGTTTTAGAGAAATTTATCATATTAGCGCCATGTGTACATACCCTGCAGTAAAAATCCGCAATGAATCCTTAATGAATCACTGATGCAATTCACCTATGACGAGGAGGCATCAGTGAATACTTTCATATAAAGACTGATGAATTTTTCATATAAATGGTTTGCTTTCCTCAGAAAAAAAACAAGAACATATAAAAATATACTGAGTTATGACGACAGTGATGAATATTCAACAAAGAATCATCACTGATCCTTCAGCAGTGAAATAAATTTACTGCAGGGTATATGTAAATGTTTGTATGTATTAAGTATGTTCATGCTGTTTTTTCAAGCAGCTCCACAAATATTCTCGCACTGCGTGACGCTTAAGCCGATTTCAAGTAATTTGTGTTTGCACGCTGTTTTAGCCACAAGCACACACAAACACATTAGTCCTACTTGCATACATGAACATATCCACATAAACATACATACTCGTACATACATCGTAGAATATAAAAACATGTGCATGCAGTTTTAATGAATTTAGTACATCCGCCGAATTGCATGCCTTTGCAACGACTTCCTGAAGGAATTTATATGTATTATATTAAACTTACACGCTCAGCAGCACAACTGCTTTTGCACGTGTAGGTTTGTGTGTGTGTGCTTGTTTGTTACCAACAATTTTGTATAACACGGCAAATGCTTTTTTTGCTAAAAATTGTTTGCTGCATGTTCAGGCTTGCTTTGAGGTTCATTCACTCGTAGCTCTTTTGGCAGTGCTATGAAAAAATTGTTGTTATTGCTTATTTGAATTTCTCTTTACTGCAATTGTTGCTTCTTAACATGCATTCCACAAAAGAAAACATTGTAGGTACTATGCTTTCATGGAATTAATTGTTTTGATGGTCTGTCTTGAGTATTGCATTAGACACGCGAGCCCTGATAAGTCCGAGAGTGTAATTTGTGAATGTCAGACATGTAGGCGCTTGCTTTTTTTTACGAAAAAGTATGCAAGAAGAAATCTTAAAATACTCTTTTGTATGCTTTTAATACGAATAAAATTCTAATAAACAAATTTTTAATCAGATTTTCATAAATCACTCTAAGCCTCAGCAATCATTTATTTTCTCTGCTATGTGAGCTAAATTAAATTAAATCAATACAATTGGCAGAAAAGTACCACTAAGAGTAATTGAAAAAGTAATCAATTGATGCAAAAATACAAAGAATCTCACATTCGAAATCTATGTTAATACGTATGTAATTGAACTTTTTATTGTGGTGACATCCAGCGGCGTTCTTTTATAAATTTTTTACATTCCTCCTCCAATGGCGATACTTTTTGCAAAATTTTTTTATTTGACGCAGATTTACGCACTAGCAAACATCAAAAGCACAATGTATGCAGCCCAGTATTTAACATCCCAGTAGGATCAAAGGTACTGCCAATCATCAATACATTTCTCCTTACATTTCCTTTAGGGAACATAACAACTTCAATGACTATGCCCCATGACTATCGCACGGCGTTGGCAGCCTTCGCATGAATCACTTTGTATAGTAAAAAAAGCAAGGCAGTGGAAATTTTTCTTAAGCGTCGGGCTTTCATTCCGAACCGCATGCTTTTTTCATATGGTCTTTATGATGTTTTTGTTAAGTATTCAGCATGAATGGTAGCAATATTGTAGTGCTGAATATACAGCTGCCTACCATCTAACTTTGTTATGTACTTCATTCGTAGAAAATTTACTGTTTCGGTTCACTCTTCTTAACTCCTACTTTAGTTAGTGGAGAAATGATATGTGCTCAATTTGTGCATGACTGTTAATATACTTTAGGAGTACCTGCGGTATACCTAGCAAAAGCAAGTATCCTGGCATGAATAACAATCGCATCACCTTAAATATGGGCCTAGTGGGATCTTTTTTTACAATAGTTTATGCACAAAAAATGCACACGAATTCAATAACCCTTTAAAAAAAATTAACAAATAACATTTTTTTTATAAAATTTATACATTAACTCGCCAATGATACAAACGCGCTGGTCTCTGGTAAAAACTTTAATCAGTTTTTGATTGCAATAAGTACTCTGGGATAGTAACAAAAAGAATGATGAAGTATTGCTTGTGGAAACTATTTCTATTTTTCCATTTCTGCGCTGTTTTATTTTATTTGATTACTTTCGATGTGCTCGGAGGAATAATAATCATCATGTCTTTTACTATAGAATTAACTTAACAAAATTCACATCCCTCTGCTAAGTATTACTGTTAAATTCTTTGGAAGACTATTCAAATTGCCAAAATGCTGGTTTCATGCATCATTTGCTATGTAAGACTTGAACAGGAGTCGTGAGGAGTGTGAACTTTAAATCGTTGAATAAGCATTATTGCAAAATGTAGTATACCATTTTTGTTGCTTTATTTTTGTCCAACTTATTACAAAGGATTTCAAAGTGTATGTATGTATGTATGTAAAATTGTTGCATTCATGCGTACGTACAATCTTCATTGCACTGCTTCGGCTGCGTTTATTTAACACTTCCTCTCCCCCAAACACTTTTCGTTTGTTTTTCCTCAATGCTTTGGAATTCAGTTATTTGAACTTACATACAGTCCGAAATAGCTCACTTCGATGCTGACTCTAGTGCCCTCTTAAAAATAAACTTTGTGTAGTGGCACATTTCGTTCGAACTTCAAGTATTTGCACAGATAGATATACATGCACACATGCATATATACGTACATACATATTAAAATGTATTGGAAAATAACTTTATTTGCAACAATTACCATAGTAACAATTTCTAAATAAAGAAAAGTTGTTGGTAGTGCTACAAAGTTGAACTATTGCCTGTCTCCGTTTCATTTTTTGTTGCTGTTATTTCTTTGTTTGTACATATGCATCTCCTGCTTCTTTTATATACATACGTTCATATCTCTTGTAGTTTTTTGCCGTTATTGCAAGCAAATTAAAGTGCTGAATTGTTCAAAGTTTCGTCCAATGGGTATCTTATGTGTGCTTGTGTGTTTATGCACAAGCTTTGCGTTTGTACGGATGCAGAATATGCAGTCGAAGTCTGCCTCAAGAATTCGCTTACATTTTGTGGCAAGCATGAGCAAAATACAATGGCTAAAGTCTGAATGTGTTTGTTATGAGAATTAAGTTCTCGTTAGTTAATTGAAAGAAACATCGACTGCGCCTTGGGATTTTCCAACACTCCTTTTCAGTTTGCTATGTTGAGTTTTTATGAAAGTATCGTTTATTTACTTATTTTTAACTGAATTGGGATTGTATATTTCTGTTTAGTATTAGCACCAGTATTGCCGCAGCCTCAAAAAGTTTGGTATCAAAAATTGATACTTTCATGGTTTTTTTCGTATGACCGAAAATTTTTTGGAAAAAAAAACTTAAATTAATCAAAAAATCTGTTTTCGGGCTTGTAACCCGTATAACAAATTGATACGGCATTTTTTTTTCGTATCACTGAAAATTTTTGAAAAAAATTAAAATTAATAAAATCAGCTGCTTTCGTGTTTTTAACGTGACGTCGTTTTTTTTTTATTACATTTACCAATATAAAAATATAAAGATAATGAATAGTTAGGTATTATTTTAGATTTTTCGAATTCAATTTAATTCAAGAAAATCATAAAGGCTATTAAAATAATGGTTAATATAAAACATAATGCTGTTTGCTCATGCCTGCCATGGGCAGTGATGCCTACTATACAGTTTGATAACTTGTTGCCCATTTTTGGTATTTTCAAGACTTTCACAATACATATTTTTCGCAGCAAACACAGGTTGGTACAATTTTTAGAAAATCTTAAAAATGAAAAAGAATAGCTTAATATTCTTTGATTTTGATTAAATCGTATCAAAATTATTTGATGCTGATTAAAAAGGTATCAAATTTGTTCTACGTCACAATAAAAAGTATCTACGTATCTTGGGCTTAAAAAAAGTATCACATTTGATACGATTGTACCAAAACGGCATCACTGATTAGCACCTCTGTTTGAAGTACTAAACATTTAAATTATTTCAAAAAATGCTATGGATTTTTGAAAGAAGTCTTTTCGTGAGTTTTGATCTAAGTCTGTGTTGAATAGTGTTATCAAAATACATACATACATACATACATTCCCATTAAATAAATATCTCAATTCTATAATAGTGAACAAGAAAAAAAAAAACACCCTCGCCATCAACTACCACTGCCACTCTGGCAACTCACTGCATTAAGTTGACTGATCATGTTTGTTGTGAGGAAGCGATAAATCAGTAAATTGACAAATCAAGAGTCACTTTACCAATTCGATATTATGTTCGTCAACAGCGGCCAACCCACCCAGCACTGCGCTGCGCTGCGCCGGCAGTCCTTCCAACTCATTGGACAGTCAATAAACACAAACATGTCAGTCATAAAGGACGAATGGACGCAACTGCGAGGGTGGTAATTGCCCAACCAAATGTTCAATGGTCTTCATTTCAAGTGCGTATTGTCGGTAGGGATGTGTGTGTGTGTTTGTTGACTGCTCTAGGGTTAGTTTTTTTGTTTGTAATTTGCTTTTTCGGTGCGATTATTTATGGTCATGCAAGTGTGTGCCCCAAATGACTGACATTGAGCTGAGGCGAACAGAGAGGGTCTTTTGTGAGAGTGCTTCGCCTACTTCGCCTCCGGCACAAGCCATGTCAAGCATTTTACTTGACATTTAACAACTTTACTTTATTGAGTTCAGGCGTTGTTGGTCAAAATTTTGTCGTTATTTTTTTTTTTTTTTTCTGATTTGTTCGTCCGTTGGGGATTTTTTGTGCTAATTTTATTGTCGTCATGTGTCACATATATTTGTCAAAGGCCGCATTACATTTGGGCGTACAATTTGGTTCAATGCGTGTACGAGTGAGTGATTGAAGGTAATATTAAGTAAAACATGAGGTTAGATTTTTGAACTTGATTGCTGCATAAGTACTAAGTAACAAATCAATAAGATTAGATAAGGCAATTGTGTTTGATTTTGTGCCTCAAGTTAAATATAAGCAAATTGATATTTTTTTTTACATACATATATGGGAATTGAAGGACAATAATTTGCGATTTCTTTGATTTTAATAAAATGACGTCTGACAGCTTGACAGCTATCACACAAAGGCGGCTTACGCGGAAAATAGCAAATAAATATATAGGTGATTCACAAAGTGGCATAAAGTCATATGTCATATTAAAATATTGTACGGAAATAGTTATAAAAGACTATTCCGAAGCCCTGTGAAGAAGTAAACAAAAACAGATGATCAAATACGACGACCCAAAAACATGTCGTGCAGAGTTGTATTTATTTAGTACACATACAGCCTAGAATGCAACCACAAAAAATTATGACTTATGACGATATGACGCAATATGACAGGTTGTGAATCCCCTAATAGATTGAGCTCGTTGCAGCAAAATTTCGTCAAGATGTAACAGTGGTGGAATGTATGGAAACTAATTACGCTTACGTTACGCTACCATCAAATGATTAAACATGCATTCCAATATGGTCTATCAAAAATGGTGTACTTTAATACCATTATTATTTGCTGTTTTTCATACCTGTGGGAAATACTTGTTAACTAAGGCGTAAATTAATGCCGTTTTCTTTTCTCGAAAAAATGTTGCCCTGTTTGATTTTCTTAGCCATTTTGTAAGCTTGTGTGGTGATTTCAACGAATGTTGTCCTCTGGCTAAGTAAGAGGGCATCATTAACTACAAATTCACCCATTTTATAGAAAGTCATGTTACGTAATTTGATAATTGAGATATTAAAGGGCAACATTTTTTGTCAGAAAAGAAAACGCCATAAGATATTTTCTTATCTGTGGATATTTTTACATATTTACTATTTTCAGCGTGCGCATTTTTTGTTTTTGTCAGCATATTGTTTTATTTTTGAAATTTATTCAGTTCATGACTCTGTTACTGTCTATATTAGCCGAGTTGACATTTATTTGGTATCTTCCTGCAAAAAAATAAAAACCGCACTTTATGTTGACAAAAGTTATTCAGCGAAGCATTTAAAAACATACTTTTTGACTTTTTCCTTAAATACAAATATACATACCTACGTAGGCAATCGATGTGTTTATTTTATAAAGGATAATACAAATATTTTAAAAGGTTTTCAGTTGTAAACAACAACACAAACAGCAGAAAAACGATTGTCCCAGTAAACAGTTTTCCCCACCCACCAGAAAAAAACAAAACAAAAGAATTCAATAAGCACATTTGCACAAAGAGCATTTGGTCAATTTATTAATCCATTAATTCGTGTTTATGTATGTATGTGTGTCTATTTGTTCAACGATTTTTTTTCTTATGTGTTTCTGTAAAGACTCTTATCCTTATTTTTATATTTATGTATATACATTTTACTGTCAACAGCTCAGTGTTGCACGGGCGTGTAGATAGATTGCGAGTATCGCCGCAGGACACAAAACAGCCATAAATCAATGACACATATAAATATGTACGTATGTATGTTTGTATGTACATGAATATTCCGAAAATATGCTTGAATTTACTGCGGCAAAGTCAGTTAACATTTCGCAGCATAAAATTTCGGTTTTAGGGGTGGATGTTTGTTGGTTAGAGTTACTGACAGCTGCCGGGGTGAATCAACAAAAGATGCTGCACCCTCAACTGAAGGCGATGATGTCATCAGTGAAAATGAAAGAAGCTGGGGCTGGCAACGGTTTGAATGCGGCTTAATTACTTACAGCAAGCTATGTACATAACTTCGTTGAAGTTTTAGTTTTCCAAATTCATCTCCTTAATTTTTGTATTCTTATTTTGCTTTAGAAAATCATAAATTTCCTTTAAATGCATCCTTAATATTGAGCGCGTTTCTCCATTTTTGTATGGTGGCACAAATTCTGGTAATGCATTACTTTTATTACAAATTTCATCAAGCTGCATCCGCATAAATGCGACGATGGTTACATTTCACTGCGCGCCTTCACTTTGCATTACGTGTATATTAAATTTCTTTTCTCGCATTCACGGAAGTTTCACTCCTAAAAAAAAAATGATGGCACGTTCCTGCTGTCAGCCACTCAAAGCACAGTGTGAGCCGTCAAAACCTCAAATGCGCTTCCGTCTGCTTGTTCTTTGTGTGTTTCATTTCTTTATATGAATACCTACCTAGTGTACTTAATATCTACCGTCAGGTGGAATTTCTCCTCAAAAGTCTGCCTCAATAAAATGTAAATAACTTAATATTTGCCATTTTTGCATTCATTTTATTGTAATTGTTGTATATGTACAAAGTAACGAACAATCTTATAATGCTTTTTTTCTTCTTGTTTTCTCATGAAATCATTTTCAGCTTTACTGCTGCACTTGGTGTTATTTCCCTCTTCCTTCTGCTCAGTGGTTTTGTATGCTAGATTTTATTGCGCACTACTCGCGTTCTCTGCACGATTTATTTGTTAACTACCTAGTATATACCGGTATGTATTAATAAAAAATTACCCCTTTTTGGTCATAAAGTCAGCTTATTTTAGGAACATCTAGTTGTTTGTTAAATGAGCACAAGGTTGGGTGAATGAAAAATTGATTAAATTTATGTTTTATTAACATAGAGTTCATGTAAATACTTCCATCTCCTGCAGAAAGCTACCAAGCCACTTTTTATTTCATATTTCATTTGAGTTTAATAACAACTTAAAAAAAGGTACATGCTTTATGGAAGCGGAAGCTATGGCAGCTGTTTGCACCCTCATTTTCGCTTATTATTCCTATGAAACCAACTGCCCTCGATTGTGAAAAAAGACACACAAAAAAGGTAAATAAATAAGCGTCACTAGATACTAACTGAGATATCAACTTGCTATGCACTCTAGGGCTAGACTTCAAATAACTGTACATACTACAATCAAAGCCTTAATAAATCAAGTATGAGTGCCCTGTAGGAAATGGTGTGCCCAAGTTTTAATTGTCATATGAAATACTAATTAAGGCTCATTCGGCTATGCCTTTGACTTGATTCTAATTTATTCCCAAAATAATTTTTTGATAGTACATACATACATTGCTACATGACGATCCTATTAAGTTGAAATCCTTAAATTCTTATGCTCCAATTTATTTTATCTTCATAAAAATTTTTTAATCTTATCTATCTATTTATGAAAGTAAAGGTGTAAGCCTTGCAAGTTCCGCTATTAAATATTTTGATTCGCTTTTGGTTGATGCCTTTTTAGCTTTTATGTTTTTAGGACAAGAACTTGCCCACACGCACTTCTATTGAAACATGCATTTACCTAATTATACATATATACATACATGCTCATAACTATGCTCTCGTATATACGGATACGTGTCTACATGACGATAATGCCCTTAGCGGCAGGACGATAAATCCCTTAAACTACAACATGCAAACCGGACAAGCATAAATGTCGCTTCTGACGTTTGAACCCTGAATGGTCAAACACACACACACATATGTGTGTACATTTGTTCGTGCGTACATTTATAAACATAGCGATGCTATCGTATGAAGACAACCTTCTGCATAGAAATTTCACATAAAAGATGTAGGATATTCGGAAATATGTATGTAAGCTCTTGTATGTGTGTGTGGGGTGGCCTTTATTAAGCGCCAATGGGTCATATGCAGCCAACAGGTCAGTTAAACCATTTCGCAAACCGACAGGCATACACATAAGTAAAAGCACATACAACCGGGATTTAAACAATTACATGCGCACTCGTATGAGATTTAAAATGCCCAAGAGGAAAAATATGAAAATAATTAGATTTAGAAATATTTAAGTACATATCGTCGCTATAGAAGAAAAAAGACGCAAACTGTTTTGTTGAGGAAGAAAGACGCAAACTTTTTTTCTTTCAAAGAAAGACGCATTAAAAATATTTTTCGAAAGAAAGACTGTTTATTTTTTTTGATAACGAAGAAAGACGCTTTATTTTTTTTTTACTATAAAGAAAGACGCATTTAAATATTTTTTAGGAAAGAAAGACGTATTCGATTTTTTAGTTTTCTTTGTCAATATTAATGCTAAGGCGTCTTTCTTCGCAGTTAATAATGCTAATGCGTCTTTCTTCGTCGAAATATTTTATAATGCGTCTCTGTTCGTCGAAATATTTTTTAATGCGTCTATATTCGTCATGTCTTGTAAAACGTCTTTCTTTCCCGCCATATTTTAATGCGCCTTTTTTCGTCGACAAATTACTGAAATGCGTCTTTCTTCTTCCGGAGCGACGATATGTACATATATCGTAAAAGAAGACCATTATCTTGGTATCAACTGACATTACAGAGCTGGTAAGCTGCTAAAGATGCTCAAAGAAAAGTAATAAGAAAAAAATTATTGAAATTCCGTTCTTGTTTTTTTATTTTTACTTTTCCTACAAGGTTTAAATGTTATGTGCATTTATGAGCGCTACCATTCGCATTTTATGGCTCTTCAACAATGTGGTATATGGTTGTTCTTTATAATAGAAAATAGGTTGTTCGGTAATTGTTTAGCGTAACTCAATGAAGACGATAATGTCATAAAAATGGGGTTTCTGGTTATTTAGTTTTTTTTGTATGAAAGTATGCACACACCTCAACTTTAAGGCTTAAGCGTATCAAATGTGACATTTGGGATTGGGTATTATGTAAATTATATTTGGCAATAGATGGCAATAAACCACTCCAAAAACACTTGTGAAACCCATTCATCAGGCAGCTGTCGATTATAGTAAAAAGCAAATACTCGTACCTACATACTTACAATTTATCAAAGCATAGAAAAAAGTTGTGTGAAAAAAAATTATTTTCTAAAAGCGGTTAGTTTGGTCATTGGTTTGGCTGTGGATAGAGTTAACTAAATGTTTACCATTTGCCTGACCTTTTTAGAATGCCAGCAAAAGATAAGAAATTGTCTTTATGTGTCTACTAAAGCAGGGGTACAGGTTCAGTGACTCTTTGTGACTCCCAATAACATCACTGTGGCTCCGTGTGACTCGCACCAACAAACGAATTGAGCGCTATCGCCGCCACGGCGCAATCCAAAACAAACCGTACAATCGATCCACATTCAGTGTATAGCTGTTTTTCTTCTCGAATCATTTTTTGTCATTCCGCGAAAGATGTTGTTGTTGTAGAGTGGCTCAGTTTTTCGATTTGGTCCTGCACCCTTGTACTAAAGTATTATTGGACACTAGTGTCCGACCGAATATTCGGCCAAGCTTCGGTATTTGGCCTATTCGGTTGGTATTTTTTATTCGGCTTCGGCTTCGGCCTTCGGCTGAAAAGGCCGAATAATCGAGGCCGAATAATAAATTTATTTAATAACAAAAAAAATTGACTGGATTTTACGAATTTTTGATTTTTTATAAGCTACAGAAAATCGTAACTTCCAGTAATATTCTTTTGTTATTGAACAGGCCTAAGATTCCGAACGATAACTTACGCTAATTACACTGGATCACAAAATGAAATTTGTTGTTTTTTTGTGATAGTGAAGAATCTTTGGATGAATCAATTACTTTGGATTCCAGTGACCTCTGGGCATCCCATAATAAATCTGTAAAAGATTGCACACGCAAGCAAAAACTAATACAAGTCTTGAAGTGGAATTAAGCGAATACTTGTTCTTGGTAGTGTTAATATATTCCATTATTGGCATTCCTCAAATTTTTTTAATTTAAAAAAGGTTGCAAAAAATATTTAACTGCTCCTCCAACGAGTGTGGCGAACGAGCAATTATTTAGTACAGCTGGTCAACTATATACCGATAGACTGTCAAATATCTTGGGAGAAAATGCAGATAAACTCCTCTTTTTGGCGTACAACATAAAGCTTTTGAACTTTAAGTATTGAATTTTATTTACCTACATTGTTAAAATGTTATTAACATAAAGACTGAATTTTTTTTATTTTTTTTTACAACTATGTATGTATGTATTTTTGGAAGGTGTTTTGTTAAACAAAATTTGTTTATTCAAAAAAACAAAAAAAAAAATGAATTGTTATGAAATAAAAAAAATCTCAAACTTAAGTATATATTTTTCTTATGTTGGTATTCGGCTTCGGCTTCGGTTTTCGGCCGAATAAAGGATTATGCCGAATATTCGGCTACGGCTTCGGCTTCGGCCTAAAATTCCAGCTTCGGTCGGACACTATTGGACACATATTTTCCACAAGAGATTTTCCTGAGAGATATATCGCTCTTTTTTCATCTTCGCATGTCCACTGAATATTCAATTGTGTGTCTTTTTTTCGCAAATTTACACCAAATGACAATTTATGCAAATGACGGCAAGTTCATTTGAGCTGGTACAACAAGTAGTTGAACATCATCATAGTAAATAGGAATGCCAAATGGAATGCTAAACTTCTAATATGAACGCAATTGCCCTTGTTTTGGAATGGGAAGTTGTGCCAGAATGCTTAGCAACTTGGAAAACATGCATACATACATACATACATACATACATACATACATACAAACAAACATAGAAAGCAATGCCAAACTGCGCCAATTGCACGAAGTCGTCTAGAAAGGAGCTGTGCGCCAACTATTGTCTCATAGAGTGAAGCCATGCGACAGACGTGACCAACAACAACTCCAAAGTATGTTGAAAAGCAGCGCAGTAGCTTTTAGCCAAGTCAGTCAGTAAGGTAAAGGAAGAGCGTGTGTTGTGGCTAAGGGTTCAACATCAGCCATGCATAAGTAAATATGTATGTATGTATGTAAATATGCACGCTTGTATGTACGAGTATGTACATATGTATATGTTTAAGTTTACTTTGTTTAGTCTCGGCACGTTGACTATTATGGAAACATTTCATTATCCTCTGCTTTGCAACTTTCAACGCTTTCAACACTTTTACTGTTTATTGTTTATAAAACTTTGTTAAAGTGTAGATATTTTTTTTTTGCATTCCCTTTTATTCTCTCTTGGGAAATAATGACCTTTTTTTATACAAATTTACATTTCTGTGGTCACAAGCAATAATCGCTTAAGTCGACTTAGGAAGATTTCGAGTTATATATACCACATTGTTCTCCTTTTAAAACACTATATTTCTGTAAAACCCCCATGCTTATAACTTAATTCAATCAAAAGATATAAATAAAAACATTTAGGCTTAACTTACAATAGAGATATATTAAACTTGCTATAACAGCCAAAGTAGACGTATATACTTAATCAAATTTCTTCATGACATTTTGTTTTATTTACGAAATTTGATCGTAATATCGTGGATGGCTCACTGATTTTGCGTCCATAGTTTTTAATTGACTTTTATGATTTGTTAAGAAATGCTTTCGAATATAAAAATCAATTTATCTCGAAATCATTTTTTAAGACTTAAGCGATTATTGCAAATTGCCACAGATTTTTATTTGTAAAAGTGCCTTTACATGCTGCCACAAATTGTGTTTAGATTCCACTTTTATTCAATTGACACCGCATTGTCCGAGTTGCAAACAAATTTAAAATTTTCTAATTTAATCAAACCGCAAAGAAAGGCAATTGATTACGTTTAGATTAGCAGATATAAAGGTAGAGAAGGATAAGACGTCTGCAGGTGAAAGAATTTTAGGGCATATATGTACACCCCAGTGCAAAAATGCGTTATATTATTTTCTAGCGCAAAAACGAACTTTCGTTCAAATAAAAGACGCGAAAACTCAAAGCACAAAAACATGCCGGCAAAGCTTTTTAGTTCGTTTTTGCCCTTTTATCTTAGTAGAAAAAACGAACTAAAAATATATGAAAAATTAAAATATATTGTACACAACAAGAGATAATCGCGAAAATATGCGATTTTGGGCATTCAGCCTCTATAACCGGAAATCACGCTGTATCTCGAAAACGGATCATCCGATTTTAGTCTCGATTTCATATCTGGATTCAGCATAAAATTCGATGTGCATATTGGCCTGGATATTTTTTTGTCGATTTTTGCCAAATTTTTATTTTCAAAAATTCGTCTTGCTTCATAAAAACCAAATTCCGGAACATCAAAATTAATTTTAGACAAATGTCGTGGAAGTGTTTTCTACTCAGAAAAATGAGAGGAATCCAAATTTCGATCGCGCGATATAGGTTAGTAAATCGCCCCACCCTAATGTACATATGTATTTATTTTGCTCTTTTCTTTTGCTCTTCATGGACTTTTTTCGTCTTTCGTCTCGCTTGTAAAGATGTGTAAGTAAGTCATTTGCAAATATACCAGTAGAAATACTTGAATAAAAATGGTTTAAGTTTTATCATTATTTCTGCTGCGAAAATTATTATTTTCTCTTTGAGATTTGAAAAGACTCCACTGTTCCAGTATGTTCCGTCTCTTGTCTGAAAATTGTTCATCATCATTTTCCCTTTGAGATTTTTTGCCACTAAATTATAGTCCCTTTTTATATTCTGTGCAACTTTTGTGCAATTACTTTATTGTAAAATAAGTGTTTGACTTTCATAGCAAAAGTTAAAAAAAAAATGTTTAGAAAAAGCAGAGCTAAATGAAAACAAAAAACTTCAAATAAAAAATTAAACGCTCGTACCATTTAAATGAAATAAAAATTAGCACGCAAATGTAACAAATTAAAATTAAATTGCAAAAACTCGTGTTTGAATGTAGCTTTGTATGTATATGTATGAATAGAAAAACACGCAGCAGATATGTACATATGTTTTTACAAACAAAAATGTGAAACATAATAAAAACACCCTCGTTAAAAACAAAATACCTACAAAAAAAAAAGAGATGTTGCGCTTTTGTGCGACAAGCCGCCTGCTGGTCATCTTTTTTTGCTGTCAATTGCTTGTTATAGTTTTGTCGCCGAACCCAAAAAACATATGTACATAAATACTATTTGGCCCGCACCTCCCGCACCTTCCTCACCCCACCACTATGCCGCCCTTTGGCAGCAAGCTAAACAGCCATTTGACTAACCCATCAAAATAAAGTTGTTTGCTTTGTTGTTTTGGCAATGCGTTGGCTAAATGCTTCCGGGAGGCACTCAGCAGCTGCAACGCCCTAAAAATTTTAAGCGGGCTGCCCTTACACCTTTTTCGTGTTTTTCATTTATTTCTTTATTTAACTATTTTAGTTTTGTTTTTTGTTTTTGGAATGTGCTTTTTGATAAAAAAGTTTCCACTTACATCTATTTGTGTATGCTTGTTCGCTGCTCAACATCCATTCAACAATTAAAACTTTTATATTGCAACATCGCCATGTTTTTTATTTTTTTTTTTATTTTTTTCATCCTTCATCCTTTATAGCTTTGGCCTGTGGGTGTTGTTCCTTCCCAATTTTGTTTGCTGTCTATCAACATGTTTACTATGGCACTTAGTTTTAGCTGTTTTTATGTGGCTTTTAGTATGATTTCACTTTAGTTTCAATTTTTACAAGCTCTTCAATAGTTTTATAAACACTTACATGCATACATCCAATGGTGTGTGTGTGTGTGCTCGTCCATCCATGTTCATTTCACACTCTCAAAAACATCAGATCTGCATATTTTGATTCCTGCACCGCTGACAGCCATTTTTTACGCTATTTTGTTTTTTTTTCTGTTCAAAACAAAAGTTGAACGAGTTTATGACTTTTTCGAGATCTATCAATTCCCTGCAGGCTTTTAGTGAGACAACAGCCCTTTAAGAGGTAAAGTACCTATTTGTTGTTTTGCTAGCTAATCATTTTAAATATTTATTCTTTTTAATTTAATTTACATACTTACATACTTATGTGTGTATCTTTTTTATTATACATAATAAATAATTTATTTTCTCTTCATATATGTATGTATGTTGTATTCTGAATTCTAACAAAGTGTAGGTTAAAAGTTGTTCGTATTAATTTCAAAACACTAAATTTTGTTTCAAATATTTATTTGGCCAATAATAAATAAACAAGCAAAATAATGGCAATCTAAAATTACAAATACAAATTATTTTTCTATATTTGTGTATATATGTATGTACATATTTATTTATTTATTCATTACTTTTGTTGTTTGCTTAGCAAAATCATAAATTTTCAGCTGGGTGGCGATTATTTGATATGTAGCTGTAAATTCCCGAAAATTCTATGAAATATATTTTTTATGCTTCCTTTTAATTTATGTGCATTTCGAGTAATAAATTGCTCATAAAAAATAAAATGCAAAAATCGAATGTAAAAAATTGTGAATTGATAAATAAATAAATAAATGTGTATGTAAATATGTATCTAAAAACGTAAATATGTATGTATGTATGTATGTGCGTTCTTTTTTTCCATGTAACAATAAATATTTTTTGTAAAAGATAAATTTTTGAAAATAATTGCAAACAAAAATGGCAAGCAAATTTTAATACATATTTGTCAATAGTTTGTATATGTTTATGTAGGTATATACATACAGTCATGTGAAAAATAATACCGCCAAGACTGTCAAACATGGAGGACGTGCTCCTTAGAAAAAATGTAGCCTTTTAGAAACATTTTATCTTGAAAGAAAGGGCGCTATTCTTGGCCTTTTTGGCTTTAAAACTTTTAAAACTTAACATTTTTCTAAATGTGGGAGATTTCATATTCAAATAAAACTAATTTTTTATGTCATGAAAAGACATAACGGGTACTTTCTTACAAATATCTGTATATTCCTTTGAACCAGTGGGGATATTTTTGGCTTCAGTCCGCGTGTTTATACTTTTGGATTATATTTTACAGCATTTTCCAACATTATTTCAAAGCAATTTCACATTTCGTCAATTTTCCGGCACGCAAAAAATTTATTTTGGAGATTTTTTCTTTTTGCTATAAGTTAAATTGGTGTCCCTATTATTTTTCACAAGCTGAACTGAACTCCCTCCAAAAAATCATAAGCCATTATGAAACGACCCAAAAAATGGCCGATTAAATAACTAGTCCTTATTGCGGAGATATCTGAGCAAGAAATTAATGTATAAGTTTTGACCACTGTTTAGAAATTGAAGCAGAATCGATCTTTGAAATATTTCAAGGCAAGTGTCCCTATTATTTTTCACATGACTGTATGTATATTTATTTTAAAGTATTAATTTAGAAAATGGACACATATTTGTATACATACATATCGCTAGCTTAGAGTGCAAACTGTGTAAGTCCATTTTTATGAAAAAGTATTTTAAGTGTAGAAAGCTAGAAAAATCAAATACGCACCATGCCAGCGGCGCACACAGAAAAATATTTTGGGGGGGTTTTCAATATCCAACGGAAAATTAAAAAAAAAATACTTAAAACTCGTCCAGACAATTTTTACTTAAATTTATGTTTGGGGAGTGGACCTACGTATGCACACATTAAACAAAGGCACCTTTTAAATCTCAATCCATTGCATTTTCTCTGTATTTAAACTAAAACTAACAAGTAAGGAAGCCTAAGTTCGAGTGGAGTCGAACATTAGATACTCAGTTGTATGCTTTCATTGTTTGTTTGCGTTTGTTTGATTAGGGTATATATTATATGAATCGAGTGCCGCATAAAGTGGGCGCAACCACGCACATTTTCAAAATTTGTATCAATAATCCAACTAAGCATATAAATATTATTGTTAGTGCAAATTTGCAACCATTTATGACTTCTAATTACAAAGATGTCACGTTACAAATTACCAAAGGGTTTTCCAGAAATATCTTTGTTAAAAAGTAGGCGTGGTCATAAACCGACTTTGCTAAATTTTTGAGCATGTATTACCACAAGTTATTAAAGTGTACAAACTGATATTCATCATAACATCTCAATTATTTCTCGAGTTATAGGCTCAGAAATCTCGTATATTCCTGTTTCTAAAAAGAGGCGGTGCCACGCTCATTTTCCAAAATTTTTCTACTTTTTGTTTTATGTCTATAGTTGGACTCATGACACAAAATTTCAATGACATATCTTTATATTTGACAGAGATATCGCTTAAAATGTTTTTATTTGGCCCCTTAATAGTTCTCATATATAAATTTGGGCGTGGTCGTCAACCGAGTTTGGCAATTTTTCGTCCAACCATTTTCCTAAGTAAGTAAATTTCATCGATATATCTGCTACGGTTTCTGAATTACGGCTTCTAACCTTTTAATGTTTGCCCATTAATAAGTGGGCGTGGCACCGCCTATTTTCCAAAATTTCATCAAATTTCTTCATGAGAGCCTGATCCCAATACGTTGGTAAAATTTTATCGTGCTAGCTATATTAGTGGCTGAGACACTAAATTTCCGATTTTTTCTATATAGGAAAAGTGGGCGTGGTCATGGTCCGATTTCGGCCATTTTCAATACCAACCGTCCCAGTCTCGATACCAACTTGCATTCCAAATTTGATCAAAATATCTCAATTTTTGCGCGAGTTAGAGTGTTTACAGTCGGACGGACGGACGGACGGACGGACATGGCTCAATCGATTTCTCTTTTCACCCTGATCATTTTGATATATATAAGTCTATATCTATCTCGATTATTTCATTCTGTTACAATCCACCGTTGTGTGATTAAAACCATAATACTCTGTGTACTAGTACAGCTGAGTATAACAAACCTCAGCTAATATCCACAGCATACTTTTAGGGAGATGTCTCCACACTGCTTGTTTATAAACATAATCAGTAGTTGTTGACCAATATTGGCAATATACATACACGAATATTCATAGATTTTACAACATGTATTTACACAAATATTTTTGCATGTGCCATATTTTATAAAATTATTTCTTTTATGGTGTTGTCAAATTTTGGGGGGGGGTTTAACCCCAACCCCCCTCCCCCCTTGTGTGCGCCAATGCACCATGCTAAACAAGTCTGTGATACTTGTCATATTTCTAATCGTTGTTATTCAGTGATACGCAAATTGTGTAAGTCCAAAAAGCGAAGAAAATTGTGTAAGTCCAAAATTTTTATATGAACAGAAAATTTCTTTTCATTTTGAAATTTTTTTATTTTTTGTTTTTTTGTCTCTCCTACAAAGTTTGAAAAAAGGACTTACACAATTTGCACTCTAAGCTAGAGATATGTGTGTTGCCTGCGGATGAAATGATATTTAGAATTTATTATTAAAATATGTAAAATATTGTCACTTTGTTGCAATGAAATCAATCGAAAATGAATAATAAAATTTGTGAAAACTCTACTAACGTAATATATGAGTTATCTTTTCAAGACGCCACGCGGCAAAGCTTTTTTAAAATATTTTTTGTCATGTGAAAAAATAATGAATTATAAATTTTGCTGTTAATTTAATTGGAAAAGATTTTTATGCAATAATTGTTGTAGAAAAGTATGACGTCAGCGATTTAATGCATAAATCTAAAGTGTGTGCGTTAATTATGTATAACGTTGTGTGTATTAAGACTTTCATTGAGTTGAACGTTATGAGATGGAAAGTTTTGATTGTTGTTGGGCGAAAAAGTATTCCAATTTTATTTCATTTAAGGGTTAATATATAGAGACATATGTTTAGTAGGTCACAACTTTCCCACAATCATGAACAATGTGTGCAACCTACATTTTGAACCTCATATCAATTATCTATCCACTTTGGTAGTACATAGTACAAAGTTCAACAGAAATTACTGATATGAAATTGCACATGCGTAAGTACTCTATGAATGCTTATTTTCACATGTATCTGTGAATGAAAGGGAATTTAATTGTACATACATATGTATCTATTGTTATTGTTGTACAGCAAAATCTGACATGCAATTAAGTACACAGATTTACTGGCTAAGATAAATTGGGCATATTTGATGAATGGACAATTATAGTTGTAGTTTTACATACATGCAGATATACATATGTACATTGGGTTGATATCGGTGACAGTCATATATGTAAAATGTCATACATACATACATATGTATATGTAAATGGTGTAAGTTTCAAAGAATGTTGAACACTTTAATTAAAAACTTGCAACAGGGTATAAAACGTTCTGTTGTTTGACTTGAGCTCTTGATCTACAGTGTAAGCATATTCATTAAACTAGATATAGCTTTAAGAAATTCATTATGCAGATAGGTACATATGTATGTATAAGTCAGAACAGGACTATTTTAATTACTTATTTATTATGTACTTTGTGTTGTTTAAAAATAATTCTGTGTTTGTGCATTTAAATACTTATTAATACAAAACTAAATGTGAGATCTACGGCTTTTAGTTAAGTTTGATAGTTCCCTAATGAAGACATAATTTCTTGTTTGAATTTGCATCTTAAATTTAGATACAATAGTTTGCAGAAGTGTAACCAAAATTAATCTTGTAATTCTTAGGGCTTCTTGGAAGTCAAGCTGATAAATATGTACATACTTTGTCGAAACTTTCAATTTCAATCAAGAGATATCTACATACTAGCTTAATTAAATGCAATTCGTAATTCTTAAACAAGTTGATAATTATAATTATTTTATTTTTTTTAATTTAAATTTAACTTTTCAGTAGCTTTTTTTAGTTCGCGCACCATTCCGTTGAAAAGTCAAAGCTTTGACGCCACCATAAAAAGGTAAAAACTAAATGCGTGTACCTGAATGCACCCAGCAGGTATTGGAAGATGTTCGATCATCTCTTACCGCTTATATCTCCTCATCGTCAAGTAGTTTCATGTCCGAACGACTGTGCCAGATGCTGCAACTATGACCACGAATGCACTTGCCTAATTTGCTCGCGGCATCATCTATTCCCTTAACTGTCGCACATTTTTCAAAAATACGTACGTACATTGCCTGGCAATGCACCTGAACCCATTCCATTCCCTCCCACACGCTTTGGTTTGTGCGTTTATGTTGGCACTTAGCGACATGTGTACATGTGCAGGTTTTTAGTTTCATTTGTTTTTGACATTTGGCATTTCAATTCAATAGCTTTTGTTGTGTTTCATTTCTCTTTTGTCACTTTACAAACATTTCTTCTTGCTTTCATTCATTAATTACTTGCGCTTTGTTATTTGATTTTCTGCTTTGGCTACTTGCTCGTATTTCAAGCACTTCTTAATGCTCACTTTGGCGTTTTTCGCTTTCATTAAGTTTGACTTTTGCTAGCGGTTTTTAATTAATTTAAAAGTAGGTACTTAGGATATTATTCGGAAACAGCAAAAAATTCGATTTGGACAAGAGTAGCAGAGCTCTAGGATGTGAGTGTGAGAATGTTACTTGACAAGGAAGAAAACACTTTCCAATTTCAAAAATTAAACTAAATTGTAAGAAATGTCTCGAGTATTACATTAGTACAGAGTGATATAGGCGACTTTCTGCTACACATGCTTTTTTTTGTTGTTTTTTTTTTGGAAACTGCTAGAGTGTAGGTGGTACTTGCTCTGTAAATTTTAGTGGGTGTATAATTATAATTACTGCTACAGCAATATCAAAGAGGAAATAGGTATTAATCTAATTGCTACTAACCCATTGAATTTTAGTGGACGAGTAAGCTTTGAATAGTAATTGTGCCGCATGTGCGTGTCTGCTGCCCATCGCACACTAGTTGTTTTTGCTGTAGGTCAGACAGCGGCATTTTGACTCGTACGAGTAAATGAGAAACATTACACACATTTTAACCATTGCAGCGCAAATTGTTCTTTGCTCAACAACATAAATTCTCTCACAATTTTGGCGCACTTTGTTGAAGGTGCTTAAATCAAATGCTTGCTTTTAATTTTGCCAAAGTGCTCTTCGACGGGCGGACAAAGAAAAACCCAAAAATTACTAACCCATTTTTGTGATTGAGCAAAATTGGTTTGATGAACGTGTCTGAGCAAGTACACATATATATCTGTGTGTATTGGCCAAATTGTACACGCTTCTTCGCTCGGTTCAGGCTGGCAGCTGGCAACAACATTCCGCTTATCCCTATTTCGCTCGCCTTGTTGAGGTGAAACCGAAAAGGGCTAGTCAAAGCTCGTTGCTGGATTTCACTTATCGGCTCACTTACCTGATTTCCGTCTTAATGCGGCAACCGACACATTTTCCTTTCATTGCATGTGGCATGCAATTGGGTGCTCTGCTGTTTTTTGGTGTTTTTAGTTGTTGCTTTTTTTTGGTGAAAGGTTTTATTGTGCGAAATATAACAATGGAAGCTTAGTTATGGTTTCAAGTTGTAAGTTTTAAGCCTCGAACACGTTTTCGCTAAAATTTCATATACATAAGTACTTACACACTTTAGGCAATCTGTAGTCAAAAAAGTCGTGTATTTTCTCTTTTGTTAACCATGCTGTTTTCGTCTTTTTTTTTAAATGTCCCACAATTGTTCTTCTTGGTCTTATGTGAATTTAAAACTTCCTTCACTTTTTCTTATAAAAGTGGTTGCTTTTACGCAACTCTCTAACTGTTGCTCAAACGAATGCGGCTAATATTAATAGCCAAACAAGTTGTTATCATTACTAAAATAAAAAATCTCTCGTTTGTTTTTACATGGCCGTTTTAATTCTAATAATTATTTTATGTGAATTTTATATGAGCTATTAGCCAGTTTATAATTAAGAAAAATTGAAAAAATTTTTTTGGTAGAAGTTATGGATCCATTTCGGAGAAACAAAGCTGACGGCGGTGGTAGCTCAATGGGATAGACATTGGACTACCAATCGAAACGACCTAATTTCGATTCTCGGTTGAGGCCGCTGAAAGAAGTCTGATGAGGGGATGTGGTGGTCTCCGAAATGGATCCATAACTTCTACCAAAAAAATTTTTTCAATTTTTGTTAATTATAAACTGGCCAATAGCTCATATAAAATTCACATAAAATAAAACGTCTTGCATTTGTCACTTTTTTCAAGCTTTTTGTTTGGAAATGCCGAGACTTTAGTGCGGCAGAAATTTAAAATTTTGAAATATTATACCTGAAGGGGTTTTAACGGTTGTTATTTTGCACGCAAAGGCGACAAAACACTTTTGGCAGCTTTGGCAATATTTTTTTTGCAGTTTTAATTTCCATTTCCAACAATTAATTACCCTTCGATTTCGATGTTTCTTTCATTGGTACTACCTCAAAAATTTTTGTTTTGCCTTCAGGTAAAATTTGCCAAAGAATACCAGAGTCATTTATTTTATGGAGCATTTTGCATGCAAATGAGTTTACGTAAAAATATATAATAATTCATATACAAACATATGTATGTATAAGTGCGCGTGTGCTTTAGAGCTTTCCTTTTTATGCAAGTATAATTGAATTTCCTCAGTCCGCAGGCAAAATTTGCACAATTGGTTTTTACGAGTATGAATTTTACTTTCTTTTATTATTTTTTTCTTTCTGAAATGCGAAAGCTTTAATAATCTACATTTAAAGCATCAATATTTCAATACTGCACATAAAAAAACCTTTTGTATAAACGAAAGTTATAATAAATTGTCGGCGTGCGGGTGAAAGGAAACCCGAAAACACGCATCACGGTTTTGTGCAGGAACTATGAGAAAAAAGCGCAGTTGCTTAGCAATGCGAAAAACAATAAAGGCGAAAATTCCGATGTCTTATGTTAAGTTGAAAAATGACATGGCAATTCAGGCAAGAAGCCAACTCTGGTAGGCAGCAAAGAAACCAAGAAAAAAAGTGAAGAGTAAGAAAAATACATGAAGGTGACACCGGCAAGAATTGTCAGCATTTTACTGGCTGATATTACATCTCGCTTGCCAACAAGATTTTAAAATTGTCGCTTTTTTTACTTTCCACACTTTATCCCATTTCTCTCTCCTATCTCCTCTTCAACTACTTATTACTTAGTATGACTTTATCTGCTTTCATTTTTCATCGGTCTCTATCTCTCGCGCTCTTCTATTTTCCATGTCATCGTGCTTTTGACATTTTCATTTCTTCTATTCCTACCACTTGGTCTACCTAAAATATATTTCAGCGCTTTTTACCGCCTACAACGTGGAGTTCTATACATATACGAATACACAAGGAGAGACGAGCTTGCGGTATCGAAAAGGTGTTAACACTTTAATGGCCTTATTCGTCACAGTTATCGTTGAAAAAGTGGCGTTGCACAAAAAGCGGCGAATTAAATTAAGCTGCGTGTCCATGGCATGTTGCAGCTTGTAACTGTCACCTTTGAGTGGTATTAAATTTAAAAAAATCGCTGCTAACTTTTGCTGAAGCCACAGCTTTTTGGGATTTTTGTGATTTTCGCGTAACGACGAATTTAAGTGGGCAGGATAAAAGGAAAATATTTGTGCTCTCTTTGATTTTGATTTGTTGTGAAGCGAAGAAGAAATATCGTGGTCAGATAACCTGAGAGTTTGGTTATCGAAAATAAAATACAGAAGGAACTTTCATAAACAGCGTAATGTGAACTTTTAAAAGCTTTGAAATATCAAAACTGAAAGTTGGGTTGTCATTGTGACAAACTTCAAGGGTAAGACTGGCATCCTGCTGCATCTTAACCCTTTAACTCCCTTATTTACCCACGCAATCACTTCATCAAAACAATAATCTGAGCTTAGCGCTGCAAATTGGCGCCAAATAGCAATTTCGATGGAAATCGAGAAGAAAATTGCACATTTGCCTCTGACTTTTTTGTTGTTGTGTGCGTGTTATGACAAATTCTGCCGGGGGATTGTGTAAATACGAAAACAAAACTGAACATGTCAAATTTCGTAAATTTGTTTGAGCTTTATTTGTAATTTAATTGAATAGGGTTTGGTTATGCTTAGATAGGCGCATGTGTGTGTATGTTTGCATGTATGTTTCGTCAAAATAAATTTGAAAAGTTTGTGCCTAATGACAGGCATTTACCAAAGTTTGTTCACACCAAACATTTTCGTAGAAAATTACAAGTCACTTTTGTTTTTCGAGTTTTGATTAATGGGCTGAAAGGAAAATTTACATAATTCAATTGCCGCCAATTGACTTAACTTTTGAAATTTTGTTATGTCAGTTCATGTTTGCTAATGTAATTGCTTTAGCACAAAAGATTTAGTTCAATTTTACTCGTGCATAATGATTTGGGTTTATATGAAAGTTTATGCAAGTAAGAAAAGTAGAAGAAATGGCATTTACCTCGTGTTTGTTATTAAGTCTCTAATAAAAGCTTAATAATATAAATTATGTGACAGAGCACTCATTACAGTGAATAACAAATGTTTTAAAACATGTTATATTTCAATTTTAATTATTGATTAAAAAGATTCTTAACCATTAAATCCTTTCGTTTTTATTCCTTTCAACCACATAAATAATAAACGAGCATTTACTTTAAATATAATTTATTGCAGGTGGATCTTTGGCTTCAGATTTTTAGGCGAGCCTTTGATGGTCCAGCATGTCATTAAAGCGTGGTATGAACAAACTTTTGTAATCGTACTGGTGATTTTATTATATTCGCTGTATATTTCTTCTTCAACAATATGCCTCTTTTATACCTTCTTCTATGCTGCAATAATATGCTTCCTTGGTGAGTAGTCCGTCTCACCATCAGCATAATACCACTATCGCAATCCTCCTAAATATACTAGTTAATTAAGTTGTACATTTGGTAAATTCATTGTGTTTTCATCCCAAGGAAACATACATATCTATGTGTACATTTGAATGTGTGTCTACATACATACATTTGCTCGAAGGCGCTATTACTTTTATCGTACATCAAGTATGTCTGCATGTGCGTTGCTGTAAGGTGAATCTGCTAATTAATTACGAGATTAATGTTTTGTCCATTGAAATGCGTCATGTCGGAAATGTTTAGTATTGTTTTGTGGAAACGTTTCCTGGTCACTTCATTTTTGTTTGCTTGTTTGTTTTGCGGTCTTATACATGTGGTAAATGGCAGCATTTCCGCGTCAATCAGTCGACCGTAGAAGTGAAGGACATCTGTTGATTTCACAGCATGTCCGTGTGTTATACAACACATCTGCTGCCTCTTATTTACGGTTGAAGTAACGGGTAACTTTCTGGCTAATTTTTCTATTGTTCACTTTCCTTTTTTGTTGGTTTGCTTTATTGCATGTATGCTCTGGTTTAGCACATTTGTCTGTGTACATCGCTTGAAATAATTATCGTATTGTAACCAAGGGCGTAGGCAGGTAGGAGCACATGCCCCTCCCCCCCCCCCTGGCTACTGCTTAATATTATAATAGCATCAGAGAATAGTACAGAAATTTACATGTAAAAATAAAACAGTGAGATTTGTTTCGATTCGTGTCTACAGTTCACTAAATATTTTAGCATTAGCATTGATAAGCAGAATCTAAGGCCCGGTTTCACTAGCATGACTAAAGCTAAAACTAAGTTTTGACTTAAGTTAGCCCAGAACAGAGTTCTGGTGTGGTGGAAATGTCTTGAAAAGAGTTCAATCCTTCTTGCATTTAAAAAGGTGCAGAGAAGCGCGCTGATTTGTATTGGTGGCGCGCTGCGCACCACTCCCAAGGAGGCTCTGGACACTTTATTTAATGTCCTGCCGATTGTCCTGATGGGTAGGCAATGCGCTTAAGGGAACTTCCGGGGTGGAAGGTAGGTGGTCATGCTGAGATCCTTAGCATTTCTTTGACGAGTGCAATGGACTACTGGGCATCGACCACCACTTGCGGGAGGAACTTCTATGTTGTTATTCCGGATAGGGAGTTTTGGTCCAATGGACCTCCGGATTTGCCGGGTGCCCTCCACATTTATACTCATGGTTCGAAGCTGAATGGTAAGGTGGGTGGTGGAATTTTCGTAGCCCAAACGGGTACGAAACTCTCCTTTAACTTTCCGGATCACTGCAGCGTATTCCAGGCAGAGGTTGCTGCCATTCAAGAGGCGGGGGACTATCTTCGTAAAGGAGTCCTCATGCACGACAATATTTACATTTATTCTGATAGTCAGACTGCGCTGAAGGCGATTGGGTCTGCTACTTGCAAATCCAGGACTGTAGAGGGTTGTCGCAAATCTCTTGACGAGATGGCTACGCAGGCTTCTCTAACGCTGGTATGGGTGCCTGGACACTGCAATATACCAGGCAATGATATGGCAGACGAACTTGCAAGAGGGGGCACATCTGCTCCGCTTTCGTCATCTTGGAAGGGTTTAAGAATGCCGCTCGCTACATGCAAGCTCAATATTAAGGGAATTTTCCATGCAGAAGCGGGTGCTAGATGGAAACGCCTTAGCACCTGCATTCATTCTAGACTCGTATGACCTCATTGGGATGCGAGACGTACTAAAGGGCTACTTATTCTAAAGAGGAAAGACCTGGCGCTTACTGTTGGCCTGATTACGGGCCACATAGTTATCGGCAGACATGCTGAGAGATTGGGCGCTCCTTTTCATGACTTCTGTAGGAGCTGTATAGATGAGGAGGAGCCTGGTACTGTAGAACATTTGCTGTGTGAATGTTCCGCGCTGTGGACTAAGAGGCTAAAATTTCTGGGGGCACCCCACTTTTTTGGCCTCGGCTATTTGGCCTGTAAAATTCCTAAGATTCGCTGAATCTACTTTCTGGTTCGAGTAGGGGTTTAGATCCGCGTGGTATCACAATGGGACCTAAGTCTGTTGGTGTGTACCAGCAGCCACTATTACCTAACCTAACCTAGCTAGCCAGATTTGGGGCTAACTTACTTTTGGGTTTCACCAAATGAGCGACTTGAATAATTTTGCACACAACAACCCGATGAGCTCTTTTTTACATAGTAGTATTTTGGTAGTTTATTTCCTACCTTCTAGTTTCTTTGACAGTTTTTGTTGTCATTTTTATATTAGCAGTGTTGCTGTAGTCGCACACACAAATTAGTATTATTTTTGACATTTAAGAGTGGAACAGCAGCACTTGATTTTAGTCGCAAACAGATTGATGTTTGACTAATTCGAATATTTGATGTGCCTGCCCCCCCCCCCCTCCCCCTGTATAAAATCCTAGCTACGCCCTTGATTGTAACTAACAGAATGTCAACATTTTAATTAATTGCAAGTGGCGTGCATGTGTATTAAGATATGTACATATATAGGTGTGTGTTATTTTCTCCGCACTCCTAGCTTTTGGAACTTGGTTGTTGGACTATTTTGCTGAACCTCTTCGAACTATGACATTTCTTAGAACTGTGGAAATTCGCTAAATTACCGGGGTAGAAATAACTGATGCCCTTGCAAGGACTTTGAAGTGTAAGTGCATGTCTTGGTTGTTTGAAATACTCCTTTACCTTTTGTATTTTGTAAACTTATTGATCCTCAGATTGCCGAAAGCAAAATCCTTTTAAGTTATACGCGAATAAAAATTAAATTGTAAAATATAAAAAAGTTTCCGCAATCGCCTTTCTGCACACATTTCAGCGAAATTTGAATGTCTAAATAAAAATAGTAAGAACTTCGCTTCGAAAAGCAAAAATGTTGATTGAACTTAAAAAATGCGTAAAATCATTCGCCAGCGATGCATGTAGCCATGCCGGCAGGAGTTGCAGCCGTGTGGAACTTAAGCAACGGAAGGAAAATTGCTCAGCTCCACTCAATGCTCAACGCGGGTGGCAAGAGCGTCGTCGTGTGTGTTGCGGTAACTGCCATGGCTGAAAACACCAACGGCAACGGTAAAGGCAACAACAACAACAACTGCTTGTGCGCACCTTTTTGGTAATGCAGCGGTTGTCTCCTTTGTTGTATTGAACAAAAATTTTGCAATTTCGCAAAGGAATGACGCCGCCGCCGCGCAGCGAGCAGCGAACAATGAACAGTGAACCGCACGCAGCGAGCTCCAGCAGCTGGTGCTGTCGTTACTCGAAAACTAATATGAAAATCCACTTCCTGCTCGTACACATGCTCATCTTAAAAACTTTGGAATTCGCTCACACATACAAACGCATTTTTGAAAGGTGGTAATAGTTGAAAGTATCGTGAAAAAGTAACTAGTCCCTTTATGTTTCTTCCGAGCAATCAAAGTGCCGCTGAAAAGGATTGCATGTTGAGTTATTCTCTTGTATTGGCTACTGCAGGCAAATACCCTAGAAGACATATATCACAGACTAGTTTCGTTCAAAGAGGAGTTTTTTTTGCACTGAACATATTACAGTGTTATCGCTGCTAAATGTGTAAGTAGATATGAATAAACCTCAAAACGGCAACCTACGGATAGATAATTGCTTGGCGGCAGAGCGGCGGCTTCTTTGCCGATGCATATAAAATCTTCAACGGCATTTGCATTTGAGTACTTCGAGTGGTTTATTGGAGGAGTAGATATACATGCATACTTACATACCTACATATATAAATGTATGTAGATGCCTTTAACCAAGAGAAAGCTGGAACAAGTGATGAAGGCATGGAATAGTATGCGATAAACATTAAATTGTATCATATTGCTGAGAAATGTGTTCAAATCTGTAAACCAACGAACGATTGCAGTAAATGGAGCCAAGTGTATGTGCATATACATACATACGTACATATACGTACATATCTACATATGTATATGAAAATTTTCGTTGACAGCCAAGTCGATATGAGTACTACACAGTGATGCCTGTGTCGAGTCCTCACAGAAATGTACGCTCATTAAAGCTTACAGATGCGACAAACCGTTGCTACAGAGTGAACTGTTGTAGATGGTGTTGGTAAGAATGCTGCAGATGACAATGGTGACAATAGAGATGAATTTGATGATGATGATGGCATAGCTAATAATATAAAAATACACAAATTTTTACCTACAAACTTACATACACGCCTTTAAGCATATTTTTACAAATACGAGTATGTAAGTACTTCTCAATCATTTTTATATTTTGGCAAACATTAGCAATGTATTTATTACTTTTCATTGGTATTTGGATGGATTTTGTATTTTTCGTGCAGCTAAAATTTTTTATATGACATGCTCTTTCGATTGTTCTTTGGAAGAAAAGTGAGGGATGCCCGCAAATAACCAAAAATTCCTTCGTATTAGATTTGCCTATTGTGCATATGATTTCTTTTTCATATTTCAGATAATGAATTTACAATTTCAATTATTTTATTGCTTGACAATGAACAGTGTTCGCTTATCATCGCAATCTTCGTTCTCATATTGTGCACATGTGATTATCATTAAATGGTATCTTATCTTCATCATTAAAGTCCTTTGAGTTCGAAGCGTTCTTATCCTTCATTCCATTATCTAGGATTTTCAATAATTTACATTAGGAACATTTGCATATTATTCTACATGTGAATTTACATACATATATACTATATTTTATTTTTTTTCATTTCATTTATTAACATTCGATGTACAGTAAAACAAGATGTCTTTTGTTGTACAAATTATCCAATTGAATTACTAAGCTTAGTTAAAATTATCAATCTACTCAAATTAATTAAAGTTTATTATTATGTATACATAATTAATAATAATTAGGTAGAGGAGTGGTTTGTAAGGTTATGTAGGAGGGTCAAGGGCCAAGGAGATTTGTAACTGCTATCTTGAAGCATCCAAACACTTCTAAACCTTTAATAGAATTTGGCAAAGAATTCCAAGTTCTGACAGCACTAACAAAAAACAATCTAGAAGCTGTTAAAGTTGTATATTTAGGTATAGTTAAATTATGCGTGCGAGACGATTGGACAAGGTTAAGTTTCCTGAAAAGATACCATGGTTGGCGATTTCTTAATAATTTAAATATATATATGTATCAAATAAAGGTGTAAGTTATATTTTATGGCAAAAAACAGCGAAAGATTTTGCTTAAGTACTTTAAAAAAATCGAAAAAATGAAAATTTTACAAAAATATACGATTTTTGGAAGTTTTCATAAAAATTCATATAGATTTTTTTTTATAAAACTGTTGTAGAAGCAGCTTTTGCTCTGACACCCACTGTATTTCTGCGCAAGAACTCGTACAACAAAGCGGATATAATCATACATACACTTTTTCTTATTATTACATCACATGCATGAATTTACATGCACACTTATTTACATACATATGTATGTATATTTTTATATCCTAGTAGGTAGCACATATCCTCATCATGTTATTCGCATTTATTTGCTCATGTGCCACCCGCCGCGGCGCGCCGCTTGAGTGTTTCGCCTTTGTGTAGCTTATTGTGGTTGCTACACAGCTCGAGCGTGTTGGGTGGATACTAGTGTCCGACCGAAGCTGGAATTTTAGGCCGAAGCCGAATATTCGGCATAATCCTTTATTCGGCCGAAAACCGAAGCCGAAGCCGAATACCAAAATAAGAAAAATATATATGTAGTTAAGTTTGAAGTTTTTTTTTATTTCATAACAATTCATTTTTTTGTTTGTTTTTTGAATAAACAAAACACCTTCCAAAAATACATACATACATAGTTGTAAACAAAAATAAAAAAATTCAGTCTTTATGTTAATAACATTTTAACAATGTAGGTAAATAAAATTCAATACTTAAAGTTCAAAGCTTTATGTTGTACGCCAAAAAGAGGAGTTTATCTGCATTTTCCCCCAAGATATTTGGCCGTCTATCGGTGTATAGTTGACCAGCTGTACTAAATAATTGCTCGCTCGCCACACTCGTTGGAGGAGCAGTTAAATATTTTTTGCAACCTTTTTGTAAGCTGTACCATTAAATGGAAAAATGCCGGCTCAAATATACTTTATTTTTTACGTCTGTTTTATTTCACAATCCATACAAGAATGATCTTGAATGTTCTCCTTATTTTTGTATGTACCCTGTCGCTAACCACTTAACCAGGGTTGCACTTTTACATTTTTCAGTTCAGAATAGACTAACTTAAACTTAACTCTAGTCTACACTTCTATTGTTATTGCTTATGTTATGCCACTTATGTCTAACTATTCATGCATACCATTTACATACTACAATTCGGCCATCCTGATCATGTGATCTCCCGATCACTATTTTCATTTTCTTCACAGCTTCTACGACCTTTGAACCAAGGCTTCATGTTAGATGCAGCCCATACCCCTTTATACGGCGTTCTCGACTGCTGAAAATTTTCTACATCTTCCAACAGATATCTGTCATTCCGTAAAACCTTGGCAACACGATAAGGGCCTCTAAACTTCGGAATAAGTTTTTTGGATATGCCAGCGTGCGAATCAAAATTTGTAACCATAACATAATCCCCACTAATATATTTAACTGACGGTTTTCTTTTACTGTTCACGTACTGTTCGTTATATTCTTGTGCTTTTCGTTCAGCCTCAGCCGCCTTGCTTCTAATTTCACTGTGAGATCGACGTTCCTCACTTCCATTAGAATCATTTAAGCACTCTTTGAGGTAGTCTATTACCTGACCTCTTTGTTGAACCCCAAACAGCATTATACTCGGATGCTCATCAATAGTTCTATGAAGGGTATTATTGAAACAAAACTCTACCTGTTCTAACACGGACACCCAACTATTGCTACCTTTCTGATCTATTAATTTTGCTACCATTGGTCCTATGCTTCTGTTTACGCGTTCTACTTGACCATTCGCCTGTGGAGAACCCGTTGCAATTTTAATGTGTTTAATGTTATTACTTTCTATAAACTCTTTAAAGTCCCCAGACGTGAAACTCGTACCCCTATCCGAAATGATACACCTTGGCTTGCTATATGATCTAAAATAATCGTTAAGTGCGTTTATTGCTTCTTTCGTGTTTGTTGTTTTCGTTGCATACAAACGAGTGAATTTCGTGCAACTATCAATTACTACCAATACATATTTTTATACTCAGCTGTACTAGTACACAGAGTATTATAGTTTTAATCACATAACGGTGGATTGTAACAGAATGAAATAATCGAGATAGATATAGACTTATATATATCAAAATGATCAGGGTGAAAAGAGAAATCGATTGAGCCATGTCCGTCCGTCCGTCCGTCCGTCCGTCCGTCCGTCCGTCTGTCCGTCCGTCCGTCCGTCCGTCCGTCTGTAAACACTCTAACTCGCGCAAAAATTGAGATATTTTGATGAAATTTGGAACGCAAGTTGGTATCGAGACTGGGACGGTTGGTATTGAAAATGGGCGAAATCGGACCATGACCACGCCCACTTTTCCTATATAGAAAAAATCGGAAATTTGGTATCTCAGCCACTAATATAGCTAGAGTTTTAAAATTTTACCCACGTATTGAGCTCGGGCCCTTATGAAGAAATTTGATGAAGTTTTGGAAAATGGGCGGTGCCACGCCCACTTATTAAGGGTCAAACATTGAAAGTTTTATATGTCATAACTCAGAAACCGTTGAAGATATATCGATGAAATTTGGTACGCGTAATTTGCTTACATAGACAAATGTTTTGACGAAAAATTATCAAAATCGGTTTACGGCCACGCCCACTTTTATATATGTGTATTATAAAGTGACCTAATAAAACCATTTTAAGCGATATCTCTGTCAAATATAAAGATCTATCATTGAAATTTTGTCGCATGAGTCCAACTATGGACATAAAACAAAAAACACAAAAATTTTGGAATATGGGCGGTGCCACGCCCACTTATTAAGGGGCAGACATTGAAAGTTTTATGAGTCATAACTCAGAAACCGTTGAAGATATATCGATGAAATTCGGTACGCGTAATATAATTACTTAGTCAAATGTTTTGGCGAAAAATTATCAAAATCGGTTGACGGCCACGCCCACTTTTATATATAGGAAATATAAGGGGGCCTAATAAAAACATTTTAAGCGATATCTCTGTCAAATATAAAGATCAATCACTGAGATTTTGTGGCAGGAGTCCAACTATGGACATAAAACAAAAACTACAAAAATTTTGGAAAATGGGCGGTGCCACGCCCACTTATTAAGGAGCGAATATTGAAAGTTTAATAAGCCATAACTCAGAAACCGTTAAAGATATATCGATGAAATCTGGTACGCGTGATATATTTACTTAGCCAAATGTGTGGACGAAAAATTACCAAAATCGGTTGACGACCGCGCCCACTTTTATATATGTGTATTATAAAGTGACCTAATAAAACCATTTTAAGCGATATCTATGTGAAATATAAAGATAATTCATTGAAATTTTGTGACATGAGTTTTACAATAGACCGGAAACAAAAAATAAAAAAGTTTGGAAAATGGGCGTGGCACCGCCTCTTTTTAGACAAAGGGATATATGAGATTTCTTAGCCTTTAACTCGACAAATAATTGAGATATTATGACGAAACTTGGTTTATACACTTTTATAACATGTGTTAATAGACACGCAAAAATGTATTGAAATCGGTTTATGACCACGCCTACTTTTTAACAAAGATATTTCTGGAACACCCTTTTGGAATTTGTAACGTGAAGTCTTTGTAACTAAAAGTCATAGAGGGATGAAATTTTGCACTAACAATAATATTTGTATGCTTATTTGGATGATTGATATAAATTTTGAAAATGGGCGTGGCTGCGCCCTGTTTATGCAGCACTCGTTTCATATAAAATACACCCTATATCGAACAAACGCAAACAAACAATGAAAGCATACAGCTGAGTATCTAATGTTCGATTGCACTCGAACTTAGGCTTCCTTACTTGTTTTGACATGGATTTATCCACGGGACCGTAATGATCAATGTGGATAACTTCAAATGGTTTATTACTTTTCGGAATAGTGTGCAAAGCCCCTTCGTTTTTGCGATTTTTAGCTGAAAACGCAATACATTGTAAGTAATTCTGTATATGACCCGTTATTTTGTCGCGCATTTTTGGAAACCAATATGTTTTTAATACAAGTTCTGTGACCTTATCGATGCCAACATGCCCCATTTCGTTGTGATACTTATAAATTACATGATGTTGCATATCCGACGGAACATAAAACAATAACCGCCCACCATTATTTTTCCTATAAACTACCCCATTTCTCATCTCGTATAAACTATGCTCTGTGTTTTGCAGCTTTTCTCGAATTTTCCGTAACTCACCATCTCTACCCTGATCGATTATTAAGTTCTCTTCAAAAGTATTCGTTTCTATCGTTAATATGTTTGTACACCTACTTAACGCATCAACGTGTTTCATACGATCACCTGAACGATGCTCTAGTTCGTACTCGAAATTCTGTAATTCTAACGCCCACCTAGCGATCCTTGGGTTGAGTTCTTTCTTATTCAAAGTTAACGCAAGTGAGTTACAATCTGTCACAATTTTAAATTTAATACCTTGAAGATAAATTCGAAAACGATGTAACGCATTTACTATCGCTAATGTTTCAAGTTCGGAACTATGATACTTAGATTCGGTGGGAGTTGTCCTCTTTGAATAATAAAAAACTGGATGCATTTTTCCGTCCTTTTTCTTTTGCATGAGTATTGCGCCATAACCGAGAGAGCTCGCATCGCAATGTAATTCAGTAATGTCGTTAGGATCGTACAACGCAAGAATAGGTGAATCAATCAATTTTCGCTTCAAATTTTCAAAACACTCTAATTCAACTTCCCCAAATTTGAATTTCTTATCCTTTCTTATCAAATCATATAGTGGTTTGGCTAACACAGAAAAATCCTTTACAAATCGTCGAAAATAGGAACATAGCCCTAAGAAACTCTGAACTGCTTGAAGTTTTTGTGGAACCGGAAAATTTTGGATCGCTTCAAGACCTTTGTCATCTGCTCGAATACCATCTCCTGAGATCCTGTAACCCAAATATTTAACACTAGTCACGAAAAATTCGCACTTATCTAACCTAAGTTCTAATTTGTTATCTACTAACTTGGCGAATACTTCCTTTAAAATTTCAAAGTGTTCCTCCTCGTTTTCAGTTGCTATCATTATATCGTCTAAGTATACTATTAATTTACCGTCTTTTATCATATCAGCAAAAACCTTATTTACAAACCTTTGAAACATAGATGGCGCGTTTTTTAGCCCGAAAGACATTCGCAGAAATTCGTATTGGCCCATAGGTGTTACAAACGACGTATATTTTACCGATTCTTCGTCCATGAATACATGATAAAACCCATTCTTTAAATCTAGTTTTGTGAAAATTTTCTTTTTTCCCAACCTATCCAACAAATCGTCGATAAGCGGTATCGGGTAATTATCCTTACACGTCATTTTATTTAGAACGCGGTAATCTACACACATACGTAGTTCACCTGATTTTTTCTTAACTAACACTATTGGAGAAACAAATTCCGATTCGCTCGCTCTTATATATCCTTTCTCTATATATTCATCAATCAGTTTTTGTAGTTCTTTCTTTTCAGCGTATGACAAACGTCGTGGTGGACAACCAAATGGCTTAGAATTTTTTAAATTCAATTTCATAAAACATTTCGTCAATGGTTCATCGGGTCGTTTCGGCTTTTTTTTACATATATTTCTTCGAAAATGTTTATTAACCGTTTCCTTTCTATGCAATGCAGCTGATTACCTATGCACCTATCAATCTTACTTTCTTTTTGATTTTCTAATAAACCTAAAAATGTCGGGAATTCATTTTCTTTTTTTCTTTCGTTTTCGCATACATCTATCTTATTTTCGCTTTTTTCCTTACAACTTTCATTTTCATATTCACCGTTCACATTTTCGTTTGTCTTCTTACGACTTTCATTTTCACATTCGCCTATCATACTTTCATTTACTTTCTTAAACCTTTCCTTTTCACATTTGTCCATCATATTTTCGTTTACTTCCTTACAACTTTCAAATTTGCCATCATCTTTTTCCGGAATCGTATTATCATAAGCAATTGGTTTTGAGACATGCTCTACATCGCACAACTTAAATCTACTCGCTCTTAAGAAATCTCTACCAAGTATAGCATCGAAGCTCATAGACTCGTCGGCTACCACTAGCATACTTAACTCCACAATTTGATTAAATCCATTAACGAGACAACGAATTTGTCCAAATACTTTGAGTTTACTTTTATTAATGCCAAAAAAATATTTATTGTTACATTTCACATAACTTTTTATTAAATTAAAATTTCTTGAAAAACTGGAACGTTTGACCATGCTAACTGGGCTGCCAGAGTCTATGAGGCATTCTAAATTTAAAGAAATATTTTTATTATCAGCTAATTTAATATTAAAATACCTTACATATTCGTTTTCTTCCACCAACTGAATCGCAGTCTTCTTTTCCGGACAAGCGACAACTCTATGCTCCTTACTGCCGCACGCAAAGCACGCACCTAATTCCCGCTTCGGCTTCTTGCACTCCGACGCATAGTGTCCTACCGAGTTGCAGTTATAACAGCGAATTGTCGTTGTTGCTTTTTGAGCCTTTGTGCTCGCTGTCGTTGAATTTAGCTTCTTTAGTTGAATTTTCGAAAACGCTTGGACCAAGTTTGATGTGGATCGATAACACTGCATATGTGCTTGTGTGCGGAGTTGTTCATCCGGGATACCTTCTATAATGCTGTCAACCAATTCGTCTTCTTCCATGGAAATGCCCCTTGCCATAGATGTCTTCGCTTTATAATATTCGAGGAACGATTCGCCATACTGCCACATGCGCATTTGAAATTTCCGACGCAACATCATTTTGTTCTCTTTCACTTGGTAAAACTCCATCAACTGCTCAAGTAGGTCTGACACCCGTTTCGATATTAAATCCGGTTTCAGTTGCAACCACTGACGTGATTTGCCTTTTAATTTGTTCATGAGCAACATTCGTTGGAAATTTTCATCCAACGCATACATATCAGATAGGCTTTTAAACTGTTCCACCCAAATAGCAAGGTCAGCGTCGTCATGAAACTCCGGCAAGAACTCCTTCACCACGTCAAATGGTAACTCGGTAACGGCGGTGTCAGCCTCTTGTGTTTGTGCGCTAATTTTTCTTATGAGCAACTGATTTTGATTCGTCAAAATTTGGCATTGTTTTTTAAGATTTTCTAGCTCGCATTTAAGTGCACGTAAATCGTCAACTTCAAGTGAAACCTCAGCAACGCCATCATCCTCACTTTCCCCCGGACAATTTCCCCGTGTGCTGGGTGGTACATCGTTTAAACGCTTCACCAAATCGGCCTTCGAGCCACTTGTTTTCAGATTTAGATTCTTCAGCCACTCCTTCAACTGCGTCACTGTGTAATCCTCTTCGTGAACCTCCATTTTTCGCGTGAACGATAAATTTACCAAGTCGAGGGCGCACTTAAATATTGAAAAAAAATTTGGGCTCCAAATCCTACTTCTGAGAACTGTAAGCTGTACCATTAAATGGAAAAATGCCGGCTCAAATATACTTTATTTTTTACGTCTGTTTTATTTCACAATCCATACAAGAATGATCTTGAATGTTCTCTTTATTTTTGTATGTACCCTGTCGCTAACCACTTAACCAGGGTTGCACTTTTACATTTTTCAGTTCAGAATAGACTAACTTAAACTTAACTCTAGTCTACACTTCTATTGTTATTGCTTATGTTATGCCACTTATGTCTAACTATTCATGCATACCATTTACATACTACATTTTTTAAATTAAAAAAATTTGAGGAATGCCAATAATGGAATATATTAACACTACGAAGAACAAGTGGTTGATCTAATGCCGTTTTCGTTTCTCGAGGGCATGATTTTCTCAGCCATCTTGTAAGCTTGTGTGGTCATTTCGGTGAATATTGACTTCTAACTAAGTCAGGGGGCATCATTATCTACAAATTCAGCCATTTAAAACGAAGTCAGGTTACGTAATTTGATAACTGAGATATTAAAGGGTAACATTTTATGTCAGAATCGAAAACGCTATAAGTATTCGCTTAATTCCAACTCAAGACTTGTATTAGTTTTTGCTTAGCGTGTGCAATCTTTTACAGATTTATCATGGGATGCCTAGAGGTCACTGGAATCCAAAGTAATTGATTCATCCAAAGATTCTTCACTATCATAAAAAACAACAAATTTTATTTTGTGATCCAGTGTAATTAGCGTAAGTTATCGTTCGGAATCTTAGGCCTGTTCAATAACAAAAAAATATTACTGGAAGTTACGATTTTCTGTCGCTTATAAAAAATCAAAAATTCGTAAAATCCAGTCAATTTTTTTTGTTATTAAACAAATCTATTATTCGGCCTCGATTATACCAGCCGAATAGGCCGACTACCGAAGCTTGGCCGAATATTCGGTCGGACACTAAGTGGATACCGATTGCTTATTCATAAGCTTTTGTCAAACGATATGTGTACGCTCACCTTGCGTATGTACATACTTATATATACGATATATAAATGCATATACTTGTATACAAATTTATGTACATATATGCATGCATGACTGCTTAAGTATGCGTGGAAAATAATATCATAAAAAATGCAAAATAAACAAGCAGAACCACAAAAAGATGCTCGAAGAATAGCTGAGCGCACAAAGTCTGCATGATGGATTATTGCATCGCATTGCCGGCACTGATGCCTCGTATCTAGATACATACATACTATATAAGTAGCACCATATAGGTACCTATATTATGTTTACATATATATATATATATACCCAACAGGCCAAAGGGATTGATGATAATATTATACATATAATACATATAAGCGTTAAGCTTGAGAAATACTTGCCTAAACTATTGAAAAAGACTATACGAACAATTGTAGAAAAATCAAAACGGCACAAATAAATTTTTATTTGCATTTTTCTTTTCATCATTTTATTTGTTTCTTCACCTTTACTGCAGTGTTCTTTATTTTATACTATCACCCTGTTTCGCACCATGATATCAATCTGAAATTCAATCCAACGGCGTCATATAGCGGAACATTGAATATTATAATGAATGTTGGTTATGCTTTTATACTTCCCTTTTCGGAAAAAAAATCTATGAATTATATGAATCATTGTAAAACCAAAAATTTTAAAAAATCTACAGCAAGCTTAATAAAAATGTTATTATTAATAGTTTTAAAAGATTCCATACAATTGTCAATAAAGCTTATTGTAATATTGCTTTCAAGCTTTTTAACATAAGGGGTATTGAGAAGGCTTATATAAACTAAGTGTTTATCAATTACACAGTCCAACAAATTTACAAAAATTTTACTCAACACGAACAAGCGCTAATAATTATGAAAGAGGATGTCTCCCAGACCAACTTTGCCGAACAGAGTCCTAGTCCAGAGGGTCTAAGTTTTTTTTTTAGAGGGGGTTAAAGTTTTATGGTTTTAGCTGGAGGTGCAATTACTTTATCGAAAATATCTTATAAAAAATTATCTCAAATGAAGTTTTTGAGCTCGGACTTCTTCTACAGAATTTAATAAAGACTTTAACCTCAAACGCCCGCGCAAATGGCTGTTTTTAACCGTTGTTTGGAAACACATATAGAAAATATCAATTAACAATGCAGATAGAGGGTTAAAATGTTCTAGAAAATTATTCGCCATAAAATTTCACTAGGGGTCCCCTCAGACAAAATCTTTGTACAAATAACGCAAAAGACCACAGGATATAATAATGACAAATTACGCCATGAAATATGCAACAAATTTTATATGTATACACATTAGATGCATTTTTTTGTTCTTTGGATCCTCCCTCCGGCACCGGAATATGAAAATAGGGTGTCGTAGAGTAAGTTAAATAAAAGAAATTCATTTTTACAAAAACTGAGTGGGGCTATTTCTAAAACCGCGCGATTTTCAGGAATTTCAAGGCAAGTTTAGATTTATGTATGAAGACTAGGGTGGGGCGATTTGTATGGAGGGAAATTAATCGATACCGCGCGATCGAAATTTGGATTCCTCTCATTTTTCTGCGTAGAAAACTCCTCCACGACATTTGCCTAAAATTAATTTTGATGTTCCGGAATTTGGTTTTTATGAACCAAGACGAATTTTTGAAAATAAAAATTTGGCAAAAATCGACAAAAAAATATCTAGGTCAATATGCACATCGAGTTGAAGCAGAATTTTATGCTGAATCCACATATGAAATCGAAACTAAAATCGGATGATCCGTTTTCGAGATATGGCCTGATTTCCGGATATGGAGGCTGAATGCCGAAAATCGCATATTTTCGCGATTATCTCTTGCTGTGTACAATATATCTTAAATTTTTTTGCAAATTTCTTAAAGATAGGTCAATACAATATATGAGCAATATTTTAAAATATCAATTTATCTTCCTGTATAGGAAAACTAGAATGCACTCTTTTTTCCTTAGCCCAAAATCGCAGTATGGGATCTCCATGTTATAGTCATTTGATACCGATGATTTTCGCCGACAGCGCTTTGTGTAAAATAAATGCTCTAAATACAAAATTTCAGAATTTTAGCTGCAAAAATTGAAGAGTTATTCCCTAAAACGTAGACTTATGCTTCTGAAATTTGTTTTTTGCTTCGAATAGTACGCTATGGCGTATGAGTAACCTTGAGTTTTTTTTTAGAGTTGACTAAAGTAAAAAAACAAGTCCCAAACAGCATAAGTCTACGTTTTGGGTTTTAACTCCTCAATTTTTGCAGCTAAAATTCTGAAATTTTGTATTTAGAGCATTTATTGTACACAAAGCGCTGACGGCGAAAATCATCGGTATCAAATGACTATAACATGGAGATCCCATACTGCGATTTTGGGCTAAGGAAAAAAGAGTGCATTCTAGTTTTCCTATACAGGAAGATAAATTAATATTTTAAAATATTGCTCATATATTGTATTGACCTATCTTTAAGAAATTTGCAAAAAAATTTAAGATATATTGTACACAGCAAGAGATAATCGCGAAAATATGCGATTTTCGGCATTCAGCCTCCATAACCGGAAATCAGGCTATATCTCGAAAACGGATCATCCGATTTTAGTTTCGATTTCATATCTGGATTCAGCATAAAATTCTGCTTCAACTCGATGTGCATATTGAGCTGGATATTTTTTTGTCGATTTTTGCCCAATTTTTATTTTCAAAAATTCGTCTTGGTTCATAAAAACAAAATTCCGGAACATCAAAATTAATTTTAGGCAAATGTCGTGGAGGAGTTTTCTACTCAGAAAAATGAGAGGAATCCAAATTTCGATCGCGCGATATAGGTTAGTAAATTGCCCCACCCTAATGAAGACAGTTATGATTTTGAACAAGAATAAAAAATTGATATCTAACTATACGTAGAAATAACCGCTAAAGCGAATATCGTATTCAGTTTTTAGTGCACTTCCCTGGGAATATAATTTATAACAAGCGTTTTACAAGCATGTTTACATCATCAGCTTAAAATTAAGCTTATAAAAAGTGCTATTGCAATAAGCTTACAATGGGCTTATAAGCTTTTCTCAAGTCCTATTACATTTCGCTTAGATCCTGGTCTGCTGGGTAGACACATGGAAAATGCGTTTATAAGTATGTATGCGTGTACATTTGTGTAAATGCAAAAATGTGTAGTCGCTGGCATTCGTAAATACATGCATACATATATATATACGTGTAACGGTAGTATGCATACAAGTACCAGTATAATACAATCAATGGAGCATCCATTTTCGTTCACGTCACTCTTAACGCCAAAATGTATGCAATCAAATTTTTTTTATTATGCGAATAAATTCATGTTCACAATATGTTATGTACAATCTTTTTAGAGTATTAACATATAAATATCAATACATATCTTAAAATAAATACATCGCGAAACTGAATATGATTTTTATGAAGTACCATTATTGGCATTCCATAACATTTTATTTAATAAAATGGCGCGAGCTGTTGAGCTACTCCAATGAAATTTTGAAGTTTATAGCAATGATAGCTGTATCGTGATTTAGGGTAAAACAGCGAAGCCACATTTTTGCTGTATTAATAAAAAACGATTTGTGTGAATATTATATTTTAAATCGAAATTGCAAATAAAACCAGTTGCCGACGAATATCTACAAAATTATTAAACCGTTTTTCTCGTACAGCACATGGAAACTGATAAAACAAATTGCCGAATTTCTCATTAACAAGCGAGTGTGCATCGTACATAAATGAATGAATAAATTTTTGAATTTTTGCTTTTTTTATCTTTTTCACGCTCAATTTTGCTTTTGAAGTTTGTCAATGAAATTGGAAACCGCATATTTTGCTCCCAGAGGTGAACAGTGAAATTAAATGCGGATGAACTGCCTTTTTTGCAATTCGCTATTTTTCAGGTTGTTTGTTTTGCGCGTAGATTTTTATTTAGAGAGAAGCAAAAAAAAAGCAGAATAACCGCAAAATAACAGAGCACGTCCGTGGCAGGAATACGCGATTGTCTATTGGAATATTATAGTGTGTTCAGATCAGAAACAGCAGCGGCATTGATGACAAAAATGGACGAGAAAAACAAGGAAAAGGAATGAGTATTTGGTTGGAAAAATTAGAGTGGGAAGTTTACGGTTGGAAAAGAATATTTTTTTTTCGTTTTTGTGCGAAAATTGCGCTTGAATGTTAAATATTTGAAAATAAATGCCAAATATATGCACGAAAAAAAAAAATTCGCAAATAACTATTAATTTTTTTTTTTTTTTGAGTTAATCAATGCAGCCCGTTCTAAAGTCAATAGCTGGAAACCGCTCTTCTGTAGCCACTGATGGCTTACTTTTTGGTAGATTAACGTTATTGGCTATATTAGGTCTATATGCTCAAACTTTTGTTTTTCAGTTCGCGCTTCCCAGCCGACCAAAGATGCTTTGTGATTACACAAAAAAAGAAATCAAAGAAGGCAAAAGGGAAAAAGAAACAATTAAAGCGCATGTGAAGCTAATCCAGCAACTGGCTGGCAAAACCTCAGTAAAGCGTTGAATAGATTTGTTGTTAGTCGACGTAGGATTCCGGTTGCAATACGAGTAAACCGAGTCATCCACCATCGTAGGTTTTACGAGCAGGCTGCAGGAAGGTTTGCGCCAAGCTCTAATAACGGCATACAATGGGACAAAGCAATGCGGATTAGAGGCCATCAAGTGTTGCAAATGAAAGCCAAATGCCATCAACTGGCATTGCTTTGCAATTGTGTTTGTATGCTCATGACGTAGGTTAGGTTAGTTGGCAGTGGCTGCTAGTATCAACTTAGCGCACTTAGGCCCTGATGTCTCGTTGCGATACCACGTGAATCTGAAAACCCCCTACTCGAACAATCGAGTGGATTTCACAAATCTTAGAATTTTCCTAAATTCTATTGTAACTAGATCCCCTAGTTGCCTAAATTCGTAGTCTCCTAATATACTTCAGTCGCCTCCTTCCTAGTGCCGGTCAATCGCACAGCAAGTGTTTTACTGCCACCTCTCATTTGCTTCATTGGAGTATAGTTCCTTGAGTTTGAGCTTGCTTGTAGCGAGTGGCATACCTAAACCCTTCCACGACATTGATAGTGGAGCGGATGTGCCCTCTCTAGCAAGTTCGTCCGCCATCTCGTTGCCCGGTATGTACAGTGTCCATGCACCCATATGAGGTGTATAGAAAATTGCTCAGACATCTCGTTTAGATATCTGCGGCAATTTTACGCAGTTCTGGATTTGCATATGACAAACCAAAACATTTTCAGTGCAGCCTGGCTGTCTGAGAAGATGTAGACTTCCTTACATTCCTTTTTCCTTGCCTTCAAAGACTCAGGCGTGATGTAAATGAACGAGAATTTCTTTATGGCTATTGCACATGTGAATATGCCCTGTCAGAAAAAATTTTCTTAAGGCCACTTGGACTGATTTAGGTGATGTTAGTGAAATGCAAATATTTCAGATATTTATTACTTGTTCTAGCATATGTATGTCAATATGTTACATTTATTGCTAGACGTTTAAAAAAAAATATTGCTCTTCGGCACTGTTCCAAAGTCCCTGTATTAAACAGACAAAGCGTTGAATTCACCAGGGGTTACCAAAATACGAAATTACTTCTATGTATGTATGTATGTAGGTATGTATGTGAACATGGTGTCATAAATATATGTATTGCCATTGAAAATCCTAAAATACTAAAAAAAACAGTCATACATTTTTCATTGAGTTCATAAAAATATTGTGAATTGATGGCAACACGCAAAACACAATTGTGTCCATTTCAATTTAGCTCAATTTAACTTAGCTCTGCTTGTAAGTGCTTATGCATGTATGTGTGCATGTAAAAGTGGGTATACATATGTATCTCCAACAAATAAGGTTCATCTCTTCTCATTTTTCACTACCCACCTCCTTCCCAACACCTTCTATGGTATTTCACAAAAGCTCACAGCAAAAATGAATGTAAACAAATATCTCTGCACATATGTATGTATGTATGTTTGTTAACTTTCACTTAGCCATAACCGAAAAAATGAAAAAGGAGTGTAAAACAAAATGATACACTTTTCCGTGAAAGCATCAGAAATGAAGTTGGAACGTGTCGGTTGCCATGGCAGAAATCGTTGCTGAGAGCAGCGGTGCTGAAAAATGATAAGCGTAACAAGTGATGGAGATTCTTTTGGAGCCAAGCACTCCCAATGCACAAGACCGACGCAACAAATACTTGTCGTGCGGAGTTGTTATTGCAACCAATTGTTTGCGCTCATTGCCGTTGCTGTGCTTGTGTTTGTGGTTTGCCTGTGGCCAAGTCTTCCCTGTAGGAAATTTAATTAATTTTAAATCACTTTATAAACTACTTTATTTTCAATAACAACTAATTGAAAATGTGACTTTTTCCTTTGCAATGAACTGACTTTTTTAACACGGCGATGTCATAGCAAGCAGTCAATTGCCCTATCCTGCATTTGTTTCAACTACTTTACTAGTAGTTTAAAATAAATAACTTTATCTTGAGTTTCTTTTCAACTACTTTACTTGTAGTTTAATATAAATAACTTAATCCTGCATTTGATGTCGAAATTCAAGAAATGGTAAAAATGCGAAACAAATTTTCCTCAAATTTCGCAAATTGTTCTCAAGTTGATAAACAATATTTGAGAAACAATTGAATTTATGTTAATTTTCAAATGCTAAATATGAAACAATATTTGCTCCGTTTGAGAATTTCGTTTTCAGTGTTTAATGGGAAGTGAAGCTGAAAAACGGTAACCAAAAAAAGGAAAAACAATCTTGGCATACTTAGATCTGAAAACATGTGTTTACATATAAATATGTACATATACAAGAAACTGTCCCGCGCTGCATTTGTTTAAAGCTACTTTAAAATTAGTTGAATATAAATCACTTTTTAATATATTTATTTTTGCAACTAACTTTTTTTTTCCGTGAGGGTTATTCATATCTACATTTCTATATACATATTCATTACTGCAATTTGGGAGTAATGATGTGTACATTGCAATATAACTTGCATGAATGAATGTATGAAAAGCACATTTCAATGGAAAGTAATGCTTGAATAAGCTATTTCTAAGTTACTCCAGTTCTTCTAATGACGCAAGTGAAATGGATTTGTGTGATTAAGTTACATATACATATACATACATATACTTAGGTATCTGCAAAATCGAAATTTGAGGAGCTCGCAGTTCAGCAGAGCTAAATTAGCTTAACAAGAAAAGGAGCTAATCAAACAACATTCATACAGCGAAACATTAAATGCTCATTTTAAAGTGGAAAACAGAAAAAAGCAATCAATGAAATTATTTTTAAATCAAACAAACGCTCAATCTCCGTGGTAACTGTGCACAATTATTATAAAAAAGGTATCTGTTTGAAATAATTAATGCATATACTCAAATCTATACATATGTATGTATGTATGTATATGTACATAAGCATATTTATGTAAAAGGATTTTAGAATCAATAAAATACGTCATAAATCGTAATTTGTTGACTTGCTAATTAACCAAGTGGTTTTTGTCAAATAAATATTTTGTAGTTGTAGTTCAAGCGTGCACATAATTTAGTACTTAATTATCATGACAATTTGTGCTCGAGATTTCATTTATTCAAATTTTGATTGCAATTTTAATTTTAACGCATGTAGTCGATGATAATCGTGGACTTTGTGTGTAATTTGTTTTTTTTTTTGTTTATTTCAATGAATTTAAAAGTCATTACATATTATGAAAGCCTATCGTCCGAAAAAATTTGGTAAATTGAATAGGAAATAATAACATCGGAATGCAAATAGATGGATGATCATTAAAAGAAAGAAACAAACAGGACAAAAAAAAAAAAAACAAAAAGGATACGTATGGAAGCGGGGATGGGGAATTTCTTTTTAAATGGAAATCATTCAGAAATTAATTGTGTATTTGGCACGTGTAACCCACATATCAAACCGGGGCATCAACGCTTTGTGTTTGAAACACGCAAGCTAATACTATTGAAACTATTTGATGTGGTCAGTTACTCGTTTAATTGAAATTAAATGCTGTTTTTGCGTTAATTAATTTATAACACTGTGTGACAGTGAAAAAGTACTTTTGGCGAGACATACATACCTCAACTTGTAGGTCTAGTCAGGTATACAAAAACTGAATAATTAGAATTTCCTATATACCCCCGAAAATCTGGAGATAGGGGCCAAAAACTCCATTTTCATAGGTTAAGACATACATATACTGAACCATAACCTTTTCTCTGTTTACCCCATCGGCATGGTATTGATGTCCAATCAAAGATGATTTTTCGCCGCTTCTAAAACTATGCGAACCGTTAATTTATCTTGATAAATGCCAGAGAAGCTGTAAAAAATGTGGCAAATTAATTTTTTGTTAAATTTTTTAATTTTTATTCACGGACTTCCTGATGAATTTGTTAACCAGTGTACTATTTTGAAACAATCTACCGTTAATTCGGTTTTCAACGACAAATAAATTTTTCATATCTGCGTAGGCGTTCCTAGGAATTCTACTTTAATCAATTTCTACTGTGAAATTTTTCATACTAAAATTTCTAAATATGGGGAATGTGGAACACATTCAAATCAGAAGGCCTCAACCTTAGCATTTTGTGCATTGATTGGCCAGTTTTTATTATATATTGTTAGGTACGTGTGATATAAATTTATTCATTTTTGGCGATCTCTTTTAGCAATGGCGATTGCTAGAATATGGGTGCTGGTGCTTTTACTTAAGCGAATTTATAAAAATGAAAACATCTATTTGTACTACGACTCATTGTGACCTTGGACACATACTGATTGAAATTCGCGCCTCAAAATATGCACAAACGTTATTTATTGCACAAGGTGCGCACAAGTCCAGAAAATGTATTTAATGCTTGATTTCAATTTTATTTAAGGCTTAATATCCCTTACTTACCCACTGCAAGTAAACACATGAGGGTGTATGCGGCCATCCAATTAATAATGTTTGTGAGCTGCATTTTTGTAAAAATTAAAAATTTTTGAATTTCAAAATATCTTCCAAATTTCCTTGCAGCGTCTTAATAAATGTTACTTATTGCTATATTTCCGGTGGTTTTGTAGATTCCAAAAGCATACTTTCAATGATTAGATTGGGAGGAAGTATTCAAAAAATCTGAAAGAAAGAAAATATGATATTTTTTCGATTTTTGTTAACTGAATAATCAATATACGATAATAATATAATTCTCTGGGCTATAAAACTGCATACTTAAAAATTGGCTAAAAGGGCTTTAAAAAATGTAGATTTTAAGCTCGTAATGGTTCCCAACACCTCTGATTGATAGTTTATATTTAGTTCAGTATGAGCTTGCTTTGAACTCTTATAATATTTCCTGCAACACCATCAGCTTTACGCAGCAATTTGTTAATCTGCGAAAAAATTTTCTCATATAAACAATCCCCTCCACATTCACACCAGTGCAATGCTAATCCGTTGAGCATGTCGCCATTTAGACACCAATTTGTGCAACAAAACGAAAACAAAGTGGCAAAACAGTATAAAAATTTACTAACAGAAACCCAAGTAACAGACACATATCTATATATTTATGTATTATACATACATATGTATGTATGTATGTTTGAGTGGGAATGATACCAACGAGCTTTGTGAGCCATTCGGTGTAAAAGCATAAATGTTAGACTTAATCCTTTACACAATATTTACAGCTCACTTGGACACAATGCAGCAGGATTATGCTGAGTGTGAATGCCAAGTGCAAGGGAATGCATTCTGTGAAAGGCAGTTTAAGAGAAGAGATCTAGAATTTTATGTTGATAGTTTTAAATAATCGGTATAAAAGGATAACGAACCAACTTCGTTTGTGTCTTTTTTTATTTGTATAATACAATATTTCTACATATTTAAATATTTATTCGCTGCATGAGCCTCAATCTTACACATTTTCTGTGAGATTAGTTCTTATTAAATTTATGTGTTTGAAACTTCATTCTCACATGTGCAATGCAATTCAATACAACAACATATGAATGTATGTATGTAGTTTATCTGCTGAGCTTATTTATGTATGCACTTAAAAAAACTGTCACTGAGAAAGAAAAATGGCATTTAAGAAAACAGTTTGTTTTAATTTACTTAGCTGTGGAATGTAGAAGTCGGCTACAAAAAGCAATTAAAAGTTTCATTGTATATCTGGTTGTATCTGTAAGGAAGTTTTGATCGGAGTACAGATATTGGAAAAAAATAAGATGTAGCGACGAAAAGAAATAAGAAAACAGTAGTTTGACATATGTGATTGTTTATGCTTTTTGATATTTTTAAACAGAGTTTTAGTAAGGGGGTGTGTGACATCAGCAATTAATTTGATCATGTTCCTGTTACGAGAACCTACAGCTTCATAAAGGACCCGAAGGCTTTCTGGTTTCTTACAAAGAATATCGCATGAGCTTTTCCTTTCTTCTTTTGCTTTGACAGCTGGCAAACTCAGTGCCGATGAACCATTTCGATGATAGTTTAGGCAAGGAAATCTTTTTCTCAGCAATCAATATTTTCATTAGCATAGAAGTGCTTGTTAACCGTTGATAATGAGCGTAAAACTTTCGATTGAATTTTGGCACAAAAAGCAAGACCAATAAATGGAAATTAGTTGTTAAGAGCGAATTAAAGAGTTGATTCGAACACACAATGAAAGCGTTGGCACGTCTAAATGCGATAGAGTTGACCAATTTTCATTTTTACGGTGAAATTTTTGTGCTGCAGCGGATTTGTTGAAATACAAAAACAGAGGTAAAACAACTTTTTGCTGCTTTCTTTTGCTTGGCAATATTTTTTTCCTCAGCGAAATATAAGCATTGTTTGTCGAATATTTGCAAGGATGAAGGCTTTTTAAGAACAAAAACAAAATTGTTTTCCATTTTTGCGAAAAGAACGCTAACCAATTTGAAAACTAAAAGCAAAACGCTGCAATCACTACATAAAATTTTATGATAATTGCTTTAACCAACGAGTCGCTGTCAACATTTAAATTGTGTTAAAAGCTTCTATTATCGGCTTACAGTTTCGTTCATGGATGCAGTTTGACCGAATACGAATGGACAGACAGCATTTTAATGCAATCTATGTATATTTAGTTGCTGGTGTATGAATACGTATATATGTATGTATGTGTAGATAGTATAATCGAAATCATAACCGACCGTTAAACTACTTTGCACTTTTTGTTGTTTCCTGTATTATGGAATATTTTGTTATTTGAAATGCAATCTTAATTCGGAACACAAAATCGATTTTGTTAATTGCGAACTTAAGTACACTTGAGTTTTGTTGGGAATTCATGCTGTAAGTGAATGAAATTAAAACACACAAATTGGCAGTTTTAATGCAATTTTTTAAATGATTTCGCAATTCTTTTTAGCTTGCAATACTTTATTAAAGAGACGTGGAAGTTTTCTTCGAAAAAAGTTTGCAACAAACCAGCCAAGTCATCAGCATGTGAACATTTCCTGTTTTACATAATAATAAAAATCATTTTTTTAATAAAATATCAAATTGAATTAAAATAACTTCATCATCTGTTATTGGTTGTTGCCACAAACACGTCAAGCCCAACAACGCTCATTTAAAACTTTTATTCAATTGTTTTTTTTTTTTTGACGTGAATTCTGTCGCCACATAATTCAATAACCGTGCAATCGCATAAATGTATGCGGTCAGGCTTAACTGCTTAAAAATGAAAAAAAAAAAAAAATAAAAATTTTTGTTTGAGTAGATAAAGAAAAATACTTCAGTACATGGAATGAAATGGAGCTTTGTCTTTTCCCAGCACTCAGGCATATTTTCCCATTGTACTTAGGGCCTTTAGAAAGCATCAGAATGTAGGGAAAAGGGGGAGGGGGATATTGGAATGAGGGTTCTTCTGCAAGCCTTTCAGATTCTTTAATAAAGCTGAGAAGTTTGTCGAGTGTAGAAAATGTCCAACCGCGATTCTCAATACATCTGACTCGAGAATAAGCAATCTTATTCTAGCGTAGGCCGGACAGGTGCTTAGAAAACGCTCTGTGCCCTCGTCGTCCTCTTCCAGACAAGATAGGCATAATGGGCTCCCAATGATGCCTATGGTGGCTATGTGTTGTCCATATGGCTTGTGTCCTGTAATCACCCCCGAAGCTTCCTATACCTCTGGTCGAAGAGGAAATTTACTATCTCCATGTTAGGTTTTTTTCAGAAATCACTTTACAATTTTATTGGAATCTGTAGAGTTCCAGCGTCTCCCGTAAGTTTGCCCCATGTAATCCGCGATGAACTTCTCCGTGCCCGCTATACTTGGACCTATTATTGGCTGCCGTCCAGTTTGTTGTTCTGCTGATCCGCAATTTGCTAATTCTTCGGCCAGTTCGTTACCTTGTACACCGCGGGTACCCATATAAGTTGAAGTTTGTTCCATTTTGCTACGTAGCCAAGCTTCAATTTACATTCGTGAACAACTTATTAAGAGGTTCGCGCAGTTTCCAGTGCCTTCCGGGCAGCTTGGGTGTCACTGCAGTTACAAATTTGTTATCCACGCCACCTTTCGACATTGTACCTAAAGCATAATGGCACTTGAAGTCGGTCTGCCGGTGCCAGCCGGATCCAATAACAAAATCTGGTTTTGATCCGTCTGTGTAGATTATTTTCTTCGATGCTCACTGTAGACTTTCTGGATCTTTCTCTTGTGGCAAAATCGACAGTGTATCATCCACCAAAGGATACTGGGGGTACCAGCTTGTCATTTGCAGCCAGAAACAAAGCGTATGGCTCTAACAGTCTGCTACCCCTCTCATAATCTGCTAATCAACTCATAATCAAATCAAAATTATACGGGTTTCCTCAAAAAATGATTAATTTCCGCACTCCAAGAGGCCTAATAAGAGTTTAGTCATTGTAATGGGGGAGCTCCAAACACTTACGTCGAGTAAGCATCTCTACCATTGGATATGTGGAACGGTATTATATGACTTTGTATGAGGAAAGGACAACGATGATAGAAATATTTTGTTAAGGCGAGCTCTAGAGTCCAAAAGTATATAAGCTAATTTATACAGCGAACTAAAATTTGACAAGTTTTATGTCCACCAACGACCAGAACTGCCTACCGTTGCTATGATGAAGTTCAAGCCGAAAAGCTTTTGCGTTCTGCACAACTACAACCACATAACTGTATGTGTGGATTTTGTGTGTTCTTGTACATTTTTCATTCAGAAAAGTTCATTTTGTAATTATAAATTTAGCCATGGAATTAAAAGTTAGTTTTACAGGTGAAGAATTAAGTGCACAATGAAAAGTAAATAATAAAGTGGATAAAAAACAAAATACGAATGCACTTTTTAAACGAGAGAAAATTAAATGAAGTACCCAATGGCGGTTTCACTTTGACTGGCCAATCTTCATGCATCCGCATGCCTACATTACTAAGTACATATACAAGTGCATATCTATCTGTCCATTCAGTTATATGACGGCTGTGCGGCTTCCTTCGGCTCGTCTTGCTTCTTGCCCGCCGCTGCTAACTTTGTTTGCTGCCTCTTTGCAACTGCTAAACGAACAGCCAGCTATAAAGTTGTGCTTGGAGTGCTTGCAAGCTGCCCGCAAAAAAATAATATTATTGAAGGATTAAAGTTTTCGAGGAGTTGGATTGCAGAATAACTAACTAGAGGATGCCAGCCAACGATGAGCAACTCAAATTTCCTTTTGCGCTATGAGTTTGAGTTCGAGTTGACTTTGGCGGCAAACTGCAGGTGAAACAATGTAGCATTAATACTAAAACACAACTGTTTAACTGCAACAGGAAGAACCAGATAAGTCGTAAGGATAATTGAAGTAGTTACATGGATAAATGGGGCATTTCGTGTTGGACACGAATGGCGGGCGGAGAGGTGGAGTGGAGTAGGGCATACGAGCAGAAGTTGTGTAAATGGGAAATTCGTGGGTGGAAAGTTGAAGTTGGAAGCTGTAAATGCAATGCATATATGTCCGTGGTCGTGGTCGCGGTCGTTATCAAATATGTGTTCACGCTCTTGATATTACTAAAAGCATCGTAAAAGTTGTTCCACCAAGACTTTAATCGGTAATCTGTTCAACTGTTGCAGAATGCGCAGAATGTGGGCATGTTGATATTTTTGTAACGTTTTTATTTTCATTTTCGATAGTGTTCTATGTATTCTATACTCAACTCGTAAGAATTTTGGTACATATCATTATTATAATGAAAGGTGAGGCCCGTCCCTTGCATATTATTGAAATTTTGCCAAAACAGTTTGCTTTTATGACTTAATATACATAAATGAAATGAAAATTATCTCAAACTCAAGAATTATAGTTCAATTCCATCTGTTGGGGTATGTAAGTACATATACCTATGAATGATTTCTATAGATAAACAGCTGATGCTAGAAGGCATGTAGTTTCATAAACTTAATATTTGAGGAATAAGCAAATATGTATATGTACATAAGAGATATAAAAATACTTATTTACTTACATTTCATATTAAAATTGCCGCAATTCCTCATTTGCTGATATGCTCCGAATAAATGCCAAACGTTAGCCTATAAGTTATATGTATATTTATCTTATTATATGCACATCACTGATTCGTATAACTAATTTGAATTTCAATTTCAATCGAGTTTTCCAAAAGAACAATATTTGTTGCAGAAATCAGAGTGAAAGTGGGTTTTGCTTAGCAATTCGCGAGCTTCAAGCACTTGAGTTGAGTTGTTATTCACAGAAACCAGATTCATTTAAGTATGTTGATTATTATGCATTATGTTTTTTTGGTTTTTGTTGTTTGTTTTTCACTTTTATTTTTTTCGTTTTCATTTGTTTTCTCTTTCAGCGTATGCGTTTGCGGCTTCGGCAGCAGCACTTCAGAATATTCTGATTATTCGGCGTCTGTGTTTGATTAAAAATTTGTTTATTTGTTTGCCTGTAATTGAATATATTTTAATGAATGCACAAACACGCGCAGTACAAGCCAAATATGTATGTATGTTATTCACGCACACAGGTATCTAGCAGTGGCGGACGCTTCATAGAAGCCGAAAAGCCTGGTTTGCCTAAATATTTTCGTTCATTTCATTTTACGCATTTCTTTAAAATCTTGACGCTTGAAATGTGTTTACTGATTTTGTAGCTAATCTACAAAACATGAAAAGTCATACACGCATTTTCATATTATCCACTGTATCTTTATCAAAACTTAATTATTCTTCATCGTCTTCATTTTCTCGATTTATTGCAATACATTCCGTTTCATACGGTATGAACATAAAAAAACAAACAAATATGCAAACAGAATTTAAAGTCAATGACGGAACACAAATATACTTTCAGCTAATACCGCAAAGAAAATTTCATAAATGGCTAATGGATATGTTCCATACATAGGCTTGCTCAGCCATTTTATACTATGGCCCCCACTGGTATCTACATACACACATACATATGCACATTTGCGTTGGCTTTACATTCGCTTGTAGCACGCGAAGTCAGTCGGTTAAACAAATGCAAATTAACACCACCAATACAACCAACGTGCCGCCACAAGCGGAACCGGAAAAAAGCCAAAGGCAGCAACCAAAAGTTGTGGCTACTTGCAGGAAAAGAAAGAAAAGTAACGTCAGAGCAATTGGTAGAAGATGTTAATCAAACTGAACCTTAACTCGTTCGTGCGCTTCTTGGCTTTTCATGTTGCAATGTAGCTTGAGTTGTTGCACGAATTTTTACTCTTGTTTGTCTCTAGGGCTAATGAACTGTAGTTGGTCTTTTTCTGTCAGCGGTTTTTTGGAGGAATTGGTTTTTACTTGCTTGATATGAAATTTTTTTGGGGGCAACAACTTTGAAGGTTCTTTTTTGGTGGCTCGTTGAATGTGAGCGCGACTTTTACGGCTACTTCCTGATGTAAGGTCAGAGGATTTTTGTGAATGGTAGCAGGTACTCATAAGTACAAAGGCGAGCTGTTGCTAAATTTTGTCTGTACCTAGGATGTTTTCTAGACATTATTGCTTGTTAAATTATTCGTACAAAAATGTACATGGTAGATATATAAATATGTATGTATGTACATATGTATGTATGTACGAGTATAAGGAAAATTCTGTTAACCAACGACATTTTCAACGTGAAAGTTTCATATTTGTTGCATGTAGAGTCATTCCATATTATTGCTTATTTCTTTCGTATTTATGACTCCCAGTGGGTACATAAACTGTGAGCGTGCCGAAAATGCTAACGGGTTTAACTTCCGTCGACTGTATACACGAAAAACTTAAGGCGAAATCAATCATTCGCTGGCTTTCTTTGCACGTTGCATGCCATAAATTATGCAATGTAATTTAATCTCACATGAGAAAAACACAAACAAACTTAGTATATATTAATTTTCTTATTTGCGAAGAAAAAGAGTAAAATCAGTAAAGTAAATGTGACAAAAAAAGAGAAAAAATAAAACTACGATAACAAGACCACAACTACAAATATGTACGTGTGCGCGATTTAACAACAACAACAACATCACTCGACTGCAGAAATCAACCGCAAAACACACACAATACGAGTCCGATTGCCAGTCAATGTATTCGCATGTGATTTCTGACTTTGGCCTCTGGGGTTTTGCCGGAAAGTTGTAGTGAAGTCCTATTTTTTTAGTATGCTTATCATAGATGGGCAGTTTCAAGTAGCAGTAGTAATGCATTACCAGTATTCAAGCAGTAAAATATTTGTCTTTGACTTTCTACCGAAAATTTTTGCAAAACTCAGTTCGAACTCGAATATTTTGCAACATAAAGTAATATTTTACTAGCTATTGCAATTTTATAAGCATACAGTAAGCTTTACTGCACTTGCTTTTTTACTGAATTACTGAGTTTACTGCAGTATGCCCATCTATGATGCTTATACATATACATATGTATTCTCGCAAATGCACATATTAATACCTACATATAAGAATATGATATTGAGCTTTACCACTACTTTTTTTAAATTACGTTTCTTTTGGGTTTTAGAGCTTTTTTCCTATTTTTTTTATCTTTTCAAATTATTTTCCACTTTATTCACACTCAATTCGTATTTTACTTCGCCAAAATGTGTTTTTTTGGAATTTTTAACAACATACCAACTTTACAGTACAACTTTAACTGCAAATCACGCACGCCACAAATTTCGCTCCAAACAAGTGGAAGACGAAGTCGAAAAGCAGTTCAAATACAGATTTCTCTAAGTTATTCATAAGTTATGCATTTTTGTTTATTTTTTCATTCGAACGTAATCAACACTTTCTTTTGAGCATTCGGCGCATCTGCAACATGCCCAGTGTTCGTAAGCAAAATCCTTATCTGCAATTTTGCCTCTTGCTGCGATTCAACACGAGTTACGCGCTTTGCATACAAACATAAATTATTCATTAACCGCATCGACCGTCTACCAATCAGAAAGTCAAAATGACCGCGTCAACGTGACAACGCGCGGCGTACTATACACGTCCGTTTGGGTTGAGAGCAAAAATTCAACTGAAGAATCCTTCAAGTAAAAGGACCCAACCGAATGCAAGTGTTGGCTATGCAACAGCAAACACGACGAGTCGATTGTACATATTCGTTAGAGTCGTTATCTCATCGCAGCTCATTCGGCGTGTGGTGAGTGTGCGAAAACTATGCCACACGAATAAGTAAGTAGGCAAAGAGCTTCGTATTCCACGGTGGGTGATTTTCTGACTCACAAAGTCACAGTTTAAGTGCCGCGGGTCGGCTACATCATGGCCATACATACTTCCTACCAAACGCTTAGGGTGGGTGGTGAGTGTGTTGACATGTGCCGAGATTCATTCAGCTGTGATTTAATTCTGTGGTTGTGTTGATGAAAGTGCTCTCGTGTGATTTTTATGCTCGGGAGAGTAAACATGGGGGATTCGCACACACACACACACACACACATTTTACAGCAGCCCTTTCTAATAGTAACTCACCACAATTGCCACCCCTTGGCAGAGATATCTTTGTGATTCACAAAATGAGCACTTTTTCTTTCGTACGTGCCGACGACTTTATAGAGAGCCAAAGATGCAACAAGTGGCTGTTTGTTATTCACTAATTGGCTAGAGTTTTTCGATTAACGGTGGCTTTGTATAACAGTTCGCTGTGAATGGTGAGTTTAGATGTACATTTTTTTCTCTCGAAAGTACAGTGGAGCAAATTAGGTTATCCTAATCCTTAGGTTATCCTAGTCCTTAGGTTACTTTTTAAGGGCATATTTATGCAAAATTAAAACTCCGTATGCTATGTTCTTTCAGAGTGATTAGAATGCACATACTCGAAGTGTGAAAGCATATTTGAGTTACTAGAGAGATATGGTGTCGTATGACAAAATGTGGTCTCGATACTGGACTACTAAAGAAATTTAGTGTCTCAAGAAAAATGGCGAGATTTTCAATTTTATGGGGCAAAATTTACTTAAAGAATTCGACTACCAAACTTAGTTTTTCTTTATAGAAATCAGATTTTTTTAGGCTTTAAAATAAATATTTAATATTCGCGTTCTAATAAAACTATCAGCACATACCAAGTTCGCTTAGCAATAACCACACATAGTTTGCTGCTTTTCCGGAACGATAAAATGGTTTTATGTGCTCATTAACCCCTTGTTCTAATTCCCATTTCCAAATGTCCAGCAAATCATGTTTATTGCTTAGAGTAATGCAGTATTTGCAACAGCCAATTTGTCTGCCAAAAGCATCTATTCGGAGCAACCCCAATTGGTTGATTTGATTTCAAATACTTAGCCACTTTATTACTGCCTTCCCTTTTGGATCACTATCTTGCAGATGCCATTAAGCGCTTTCCAAACTTCCTTAAACATTTTTTGCTATAAAATACTCGGTAATGTCGTTGTTTTTTGCATAAATATATTCATACGTATTTACATATTTATGCCAAAAGTTGATAATCAGTAAAATCCATAAATAATTTGTCCTGCTGTCGTCCTTTTATTCGATTGAGAAAAAGTTGTTGGCCTCTGAGGTCATTCATTTTATTACATCACTTGATTGCTGCATTGAGTGTTGCCAAAAAGCTAAACTTAATACTGTTTTTGTTGATATACAATTTTAAATTGTTTGTAGCCATTTATGCCGCAAGACACTCGCCAGCGTGTCTGCCAGTGCAAAAGCAGTTAACTAGAAGTTTCAAAAAATTACTTTAAATACATTAAAGTTTCTTCACGCTCCATTGGCGCGTTATAGAATAAATACATTTTCATCCATTCCGTGCGACACTTCCGTTTAAAATCGATTTATAAGCCTTCCCATTTACATATATTATTAAAGCGTATAAAAATGCTTTTCTCCCTTTGAATTTTGTTTTCCTTTTTTCCTTGTAAATCTGAATTTTTTCATGCGAATGCGAATAAAAACAATACGTAAAGGCTTTGAGTAGCCATTTGTTAGAATAACAAATTTCCACTTCCGCAACAATCAAAAATTTCACGTAAAAAATTATTGTATGTATATCTTTTTTGCTTTTAACTTCCTGTTTTGTTTGCTTTTTTCTTATTTTTTTTTGTACTGAAAACTACAAAGAAACACGAAAAAGCAAATTGTCTGCAATGAATTAAAAAAGAAAGAAAAAATACAAAATTCATAAAATAACAAACGCAATTGAACTGCAATGTTGCCATTCATGTAAAAATTTGAAAATAAAAAACAACATACATGCATATATGCACATGTGCATACATGCCCAGCAAGACGGGTAGGCTTATAGATGAAGCCTAAGCAATTAAATAGGAATACGCTGGCAGCAACTGTAAACTATGCAGCTGAAGAAAAAACACCTTTTTACAATTCCTTATATAAGGCATTTAAGTACAGCAGAAGACCCAATTATCAGGAATTAGCTAAGCCTTATTTCCCTTGGAAGGCCTTATTATGATGAATTATCTAAGCTGAATTGTGGACAAATTTTCCGTCATCCCTTGTCAAGTTTTTTTTGGAGACAGACCGGTTTCGGCTAATATATGCCATCTTCAGTGTCTTTTTTCGAAACCTGTCGGAAAAGCAAGCAACCAAAAAGTAATTATCTTAGCCTTATAGCCATGGCAGATAAACTTTGGAAATAAGGCTTCCTCTCAGAGAAAGAGAAAGAGAGAGTAGTCCTTACAGGCTGAAAATCAGCCTTATTTTATGCCTTTGCCCATACAGCTTTTGTTGGCTTAGAATTTTCAGGCATTATTTCTAGCCTTATGTCTTCTGAAATAAACCTCAAGTAAGGCATAGATATTTTGCTGGGTATGTAAAGCCATATATAAAATACATACAAATGTTTAGTCTTTGCTACAAAATCGTGGAAAATATGAAAATTAAAAATAAAATTATTTAAAGTGTGAGTTGGCGAATGAATGTGTGGAATGTGTTTACGAGTCACGGTGTGTGTTCTGATGATGATGCATTTTTTATACATATGTATATATGTAGATATGTATCTATGTACGAGTGGAATGGTATTTTGTGCATTCGTTTAATATGCATATCTTTATGTACTTACATACTTACGTATTGCCTGCTTTTGTGGGTGGGCATGATTGCGTGTGTGTTTGTATGTGAGGGCAGCAAGGTCGATGTAGAACAGTTGAACAAATAAAAGTAAAAAGTGAAATAAAAACATTAAAAAAGACATGCCACAAAATGAATTTGAACTTGAATGCAATTTAACGCGAGTTTCAAATGTCAACAACCGTAAAACAAAACCCAGCAACAATACAAGTGTATGTAATGTGCGGAAGGGAATGACCAGCGGAAAATCGGCGATAAAAAAACTTAAAAAAAATTAAACAATAAAATATACAAATGCAACTAATGCAACTAACGTAACAATAACTGAAATATTCAGCAAATACAAACATTTATTTTTTCTAAAGTGTGGCAACACTAACGATATTCTAATAAAACAGCTGCAACACTAACAGAAATGCAAATTAAAGAAAAAAAGAAGTGAAGTGGGAATGCTACAGCAATTTTTGTGGAAGCACATAATGTTAGGTTGAACCAATTCTGCGGCCATTTGTTTTTCACGCTCGCAAACAAATAAATTAAAAATTCTCTTTATATAAGCATCTTCATACTTATATGTATGTTTGTATCGTAAATAGAAATATGTATATGTATGTATTGTTAAATAGAAATATTAGTTCCGAAAAAAATAGTATAAAACTACTCTTACGTGAAATTCGCGAAATGGCAGACGGCGTATCAAATAAAATCGCCGATGCATAGGAATAACCAAATGCGCTGCGAATATGCAAATATTCATTATTGATATTCGATGCTATTTGCATGCATATTGAAGTTGCCATCGGAATTAGTTTAGAGAACAAAAATGCTACACAAAAACTCAATGACAAAGCTTATGTCCACAGAAGGAGAATAAGTCTGAGAAAAGGAGTAAAGCAGCTGGTGACAGCTGTTTCATAAGTTTTAAGAGCAATCGTTCTCCAACTGTGGCGGTTCAATAGATAGGGCAGATATTAAATAATTTAAAAAAGGAACATTTCTGATGGCGCCAATCTACCTAAAAATTTATTTAATTATGTACATGTGATAGACATTTTTGGACTACTTGGACAGCGTTTTGAATCAGGTATATTATTATTTTGCATTAAATTTGGTATTTTATTGCTTTTTTTAGAATTTAAAAGCATATATATGTATCTCTTGCAGCATAAGTTAGCTTGATCACAAATAAAACAAAACATTGCCATAAATACTGTTAAACATTAAGATAAAAAAAAAAAGTTGGGGAATTTAGTGGCCAACAAAAGTGACCAACTTTTCAGAAAATACACAAAACACTAAAGCTTGCGAGGTCTTGCATTCCAAGTTCAATATAAAGCCTCCAACACGATATTGGCAACTCTAAGGACCATATGTGGTCTATGTGAGGGATCACTGTATTCCAGCCAACCTAGTCTAATCTATAATAATAATAATAATTACATATGTACATATTTTTGTGTACTTTCAAATAAATATGTATGCACACGTGTATTTGTATTGGAAAAAGTTACTACGTGCTTGCCAAGATTTAATATTTTATTGATATTGTTTGTGTTTTGACTGTAGGTGTTTTGTAGGTAGGAATTTAAAATAAGGAAATCGAAAAGAATATAAATTGCAAAAGTACTTAGGAAAATATTTTATTTCAACTTCCAGTACTTAAGCGGCTTAGTTATGCTTTAGCATTACTTATAAAAATTTCGTTGTACTTACATTAAAGCTTACAAATTTAAGCTTCTATATAACTAAAGTTATATAAGAGATAGAAGCTTTTTACTAAAAATATCTTTTTGATGTGTAAACATCTTTGCTGTAGCTACGAGTAATTTCGAAAAACAGGTAAAGTTTACGCGTAAACATGTAAATGCGTAAACGAGTAAACATCCCTACGGGACATGGCTGACCGAACTAATACACTCACATGTATTCCACTAACACATTGACAACATAAAATGAATGTGCAGGGTTGCATTAAGGAGCTATGAAAGTAATTGCTATGTGAAAAAACCGAAAAATACCCGAGTACCAACTATATGTCGTATAAAATTTTTTTAAATTACCCCATTTTACAATTTTTCTTTATAAACAAACATTTTTTCATATTGAATTAGATATTTTAAAAACAAAGTTAGGTTAGTAAAAAATAAATAAAGCGACAAATTTAGTTGAGAAAACCGAAGCGACATGTACCGACTACTTTCGGCAACTTTTTCTTACCATCGCTAATATTTCCGCGTAAAATTCATTTATTTGTGAAATATTGCTGAAGAGTTAAGTAAAGTTTACTTTAAATTGAATTAAAATGAAGAAAAGGAATTTCCAAAATTGCATGAGCAGAGAAAAAAAAGCATTTGAAGCTAATGTGAAAAGATTTAAAGAACTTATTGAATCTGCTCATGCAACAGAGAATGTGGTGGAAAGTGATGTGCAAAGTGTTGTGAATCCTCCAAGTGATCCTTGTGCTGCTGCACTTGTGGAAGGAGGTGAAAGTGGTGCTGAAGAGGGTATTTGTGAAGAGGTTTTTAATCAGGAATCAGATACTGAAGATTACAGTCTTACAAGTGAAGATGAAAATTGTTCATCACTCACTAATAGTGAGGAGATTAAGGCATGGGTTTTCAGAAATCCCAACGTGACGCGGAATAACGTTGACGACCTTTTGCGAACCCTTAAACAAATTGGTGTAAAGGATTTGCCCTCTACATCAAAAACTCTTTTGGGGACCAACAGGCAAAAAATTAACGTAATAAATATTTCTGGTGGCGAATTCTTATACTTTGGAATTCAAAGCTATTTAATATCTAAAAATTTTGAATTCTTACAAAATGAAGATGAAGTTTTAGTGGATATAGGAGTCGATGGACTCAAATTATTTAAAAGCTCCAACCGGGTTTTGTGGCCGATTCTTGGAGCCTTTCCTGGATTTCCAAATATAAGTCCATTTGTCATTGCATGTTTTTCCGGGTTTGGAAAACCCAACGATATTAATGAATTTATGCGCGATTTTTGTGCTGAATATAAATTTCTAAAAGAAAACGGGATTAAAGTAGGTTTAAACCAAAATTTGAAAAGCTTTAATGTTCGCGTTTTTATTTGTGACTCCCCTGCCAGAGCATTTGTAACCGGCGTTATGGGGCATAATGCAAAAAATGGTTGCCCTAAGTGCTGTGTAGAAGGTACGTTCGGGGATCGTAGAACCTTCTTTCCGAATTCAGTTGGAGTTCTAAGGTCGGACGAGTCCTTTGACTTAAGAACTCATAGAAATCATCACCATATTGAATTCAAACAAACGAAAAGCATTTTAGAAGAAGCTGGATTCGGAATGGTTTCACAATTTCCCCTGGACGCAATGCATTTGGTTGATTTAGGGGTAGTTAAAAAATTGCTTAAATTGATGACAGAAAAAAGTAACGTACGACAAATTAATGAGAAATTGATAATTAAAAGAATTAGCGAAAAACTTAATTACGTGTCACAATTTGTTCCTTCTGAATTTGGTCGCCTCCCCAGGGGTTTGGAACATCGTTGCAATTGGAAGTCAACCGAATTTCGCCAATTTTTGCTATATTCGGGCATATTTATTTTGAAGGACGTTATTAATGACGATTCCTATTACCATTTTTTGCTTTTGCACAGTGGAATCCGACTTCTTTCCAGTGAGCAAGTTAGTGAAAAAGGTATCAATATCGCTCAAAAAATGTTAGAGGATTTTGTACAATATTTTGGTACTCTATATGGAGAATCACAAGTCAGCTTTAATATTCATGGCCTTCTGCATTTATCTGACTCAGTAAAAAAAATTGGCCCGTTAGATTCACATTCGGCATACAGGTTCGAAAATTATATGCAGTCTTTAAAAAAAAATATTAAAAACCCAAATAATCTCCTCCAGCAATTATTTTTAAGATTTGAAGAAAGACAGGGGTATGAATCAAGCAACTTAAAATTAAAGTTTGGTGCCTTTAACATAAATGATAAAAAGGATAAAGATAGTTTTTGTTTTTGTGAAAAAACCGGCCCAATTAAAATATTAAAAATTCAAAAAATCAATGATTCGGATATAGCTACCTGTAAAACTTTTAATAAGATTGAACACTTTTTTACCGAACCTGTTAATTCATTTAATACATTGGGCATAGCTGTAGCAAGTTTTCTGGCCGATAAAACCATTGAAATTCCAATGAGCGATATTAGTTTCAAATATTTTTGTATTCCGATTGATGAAAAGTTTTTGTTAATACCTCTTTTGCACCATATTTTCCACAACTTTCACTAATTTCACCACATTTTCCTTTTTTCTCGGTCCTTTTTAGGACCATGGGGTTCAATAAAATATCCATTACTTACATATATCCATTTTTAATATTTTTAATACGTTTTCTTCTAGCAACATAATGATAAAGCGATCCTTCGATCAAGTATGTAGCGGAGACGAGGCTAGCGGAGAAGCGGCTAGTGGAGGCGTAGCTAGCGGAGGAATGCCTAGCGGAGGCGTGGCTAGCGGAGGCGCGGCTAGCGGAGGAATGGCTAGCGGAGGCGTGGCTAGTGGAGGCGTAGCTAGCGGAGGAATGGCTAGCGGAGGCGTGGCTAGTGGAGGCGTAGCTAGCGGAGGAATGGCTAGCGGAGGCGTGGCTACAATTGAGGAACATTTAACCACAATTGTGGAACAATTAACCACAATTCAGAATAACGTGAGTATTATCTAAATTTAAGTATTTTTTATGTATATATCTTTTTCAATTAAACATTAATTTTTGTTACTTTCTTTTTTAGCAAATGCTGTTTTTCGAAAACCAAAGATTGTTGTGCGAGAATCAACAAATGCTATTCGAAGAATTGAATAAAAATGTGAGTTATAATAACACTATTTTTATTTTAATACTCCATTATATATTCCCTCTAATGAGTTTTATTACTCTTTTCATATTTTTAGATGGCGAACAAGGCGGAGGCAATGGCACAGAACCAAGTGCTCCGGGAAATTAAAATATTGGTAAAAAAAACTGCACGAAGCGTTGGAAAAATGACTGGCGAGGCTTCCGACGAAGTCCTTGATGAGATAGCTGCCAAATTCCCTCTGACGTCCCTCATTGCTGTGGAAGATGTTGAGGACAAAATGGCCACTGCTGAGGAATACCCTCCGGCAATGGTAAGAGCATTTTGTTTGTTCCATATTCAAAATTGTCATATTTTTCTTTTTTCTTTATAGATAACGTATATGCACAAGGTAAAAGGCACCAGCAATGATGTGGCAAATGTCTTACAATCGCTGTTCAGCGACGAAGTTATCGAAGAATACAATTGGAATGGGGCGTGGGGAAAAAAGAGTTTTTCCGAACTAAAAATTATCGATAATAGTCTGAGGGGTATACATATATTATTACATACATATCATCGTACCATACGAAAAGTAGCACCCGATTTTTAGTGTCTGACGAATACTAGCATTTTAAACTTTTGGCTGACTAACACTATCAATTTCGGTTAAACAACAATTTTAATATAAAAACAGTATATATGTAATTATTGATACTTTTCGTTAGCCAAAAGTCGAAAGTCCTACTTTTCGTACAGAATTTTTTAATTGCCCGATTTCCTAAGAAATTTCAAAAGTGCTAGATTTATTTGGTACGACGATATATACATATATTATATACATACATTCTTGATTGCGTGTACTTAATTAAAATTTTATTTTCTTTTTTATCTGCAGAAGTTTTTAGAACCGAATCCAGCCACACATTCGAAAAAGCGGTAAAGAAATATATACAAATGAGCCATCACCGGATAAAGCAGAGAAAATATCATGCGAGGAAAGTCAATAAATAAGGAAACATTAATATACACATGTAAATATCGTCGGCCTCCAGAAAGTTGAGTATGAAAATTTTTGTCAGTTCGATGTCTGCTCTTTATCGGGTGAATATTGATATAATAACAATTAATGTTTGTATATATGCTTACTCTTTTTACCCCACGTCCCAATTTTTAACCAATATTTTAATTCGGAAAAACTCTTTTTTCCCCACGCCTAATTCCAATTGTATTCTTCGATAACTTCGTCGCTGAACAGCGATTGTAAGACATTTGCCACATCATTGTAGGTGCCTTTTACCTTGTGCATATATGTTATCTATAAAGAAAAAAGAAAAATATGACAATTTTGAATATGGAACAACATCTGCCACAGCAATGAGGGACGTCAGAGGGAATTTGGCAGCTATCTCATCAAGGACTTCGTCGGAAGCCTCGCCAGTCATTTTTCCAACGCTTCGTGCAGTTTTTTTTACCAATATTTTAATTTCCCGGAGCACTTGGTTCTGTGCCATCGCCTCCGCCTTGTTCGCCATCTAAAAATATGAAAAGAGTAATAAAACTCATTAGAGGGAATATATAATGGAGTATTAAAATAAAAATAGTGTTATTATAACACATTTTTATTCAATTCTTCGTACAACATTTGTTGATTCTCGCACATCAATCTTTGGTTTTCGAAAAGTAGCATTTGCTACTCACGTTATTCTGAATTGTGGTGAAATGTTCCACAATTGTGGTTAAATGTTCCTCAATTGTTCCGATAGCCGCGCCTCCGCTAGCCACGCCTCCTTGTATGTTTACACAAGCATATGTACAAATATATACTATTATTAGTTTAATATGCACAAAATAAAGATAACACTTAAAAAAATTTTCAAATTCATCTTTCTGGCAGACGATATATTATATTTATCTTTTAATTACACAAAGCAAAGCTTAACTTTTCTTGATATATCTGTATATTTATAATAATTAATTTACTACTCAGACTTGCAAAGCATATTAGACATTGGCATCTCCAATAACAATTTTATTTATATTTTTATTTCTGTTCATTTTTTTTTATTTTTGGTTTTTCTAACCATTTGTTTTTTACTTTTAATTTTAATTTTATTTTTTCCTTTTTTGTGTCTCTTTTTCAACTTTAATTACAATTACAAGTAATTTTCTAATTTAGTTGAGGATGTCGATGTCTATTATATCCTTATATGTTTATCAATATGTTCAAATATCCTAACTTTTATTAAAATAACTTACTATAAAGACTCGCAAAGGATAAATGACTGATTTTCTTAAAATCACTATTTGTAATTCAATTTTTTTTTCTTAAACTACTGAAATTTTCTTGAAATCACTTTAATTTTAATTTAAAAAAAGACTGAAATTTTGAATTGAATTAATTTAAATATAATATTATAAAGTTTTAAAAACGGTTGTTTTAATCATGAATGATGGATCTTTCCCTCAGGACTGCCTGGTTTATACATCAATTCTGATGTATAATTTATGCAGAGATGACTATTCGGGTAATCAGCTGATGAGTCAGCTCTGATAAATGATTCGGTCAGTGATGGATATTCAGATAAACAGCTGATCAGTCAGCTATGATAAAATATTCGGTTATGAATGAAAACTCGAACCGCATGACAGTCAGTCACCTCTGATATATTTTCTGTTCACAGCTGATAGAGGTATGTGTTTGAGTAAGCGAGACAGCGAAATTACAAAATCATATGTGTTGAAAAGAGATGGTCTATCACACCTACAGGAATGTTTACATCAGAATGTTCAATTTTCCCTTAAGAATATGATAGAAACTTTGTTCTAGGGTCTGACCAAAAGTTTCAGCAGCGCTGCCTATCAGATGATCTATCATCTGACTGTCAGTGTTCTAGCTGGGATGTAAATGCGTAAACCGTAAATGACTTTGGCATTGTCAGTGGTAGGTAGGTAGCTAGGCATGTACTTACAAATGCTTGCATGCATAGTCGTGCAAATGCAAGTATCAGCAACAACAGCAACGAAGCGAAGCGAAGTTGTTGTTGTTGTTGTTTTCTGCAACAATGCGACAAATAGGCAAAATAAAAAGGGCCAACCTGTTTGAACATGTATGGATATGCATCTGAGCAATATTGGTATCAAATGAAAGGTTTTGAGCAGGACTTCGATATGAAGCTCTTTTCATTGTGACTCCTAGGCCGGTTCTCCAGATATGGGTCAAAACGAGGACCCGGATGATCCTTGAATGTTTCTGAGCAAAATTGGTATGTAATGAAAGGTTCTGAGCAGGGATTCTACAGGGAGCTCTACTCTTTATGATTCCTAGTTCGGGTTCCGAGATATGGGTCAAAACGAGGACCCGGATGATCCTTGAATGTTTCTGAGCAAAATTGGTATGAAATGAAAGGTTCTGAGCAGGGATTCTATACGGAGCTCTACTATTTATGATTCATATGTCGGGTCCCGAGATATGGGTCAAAACGATGACCCTGATGATCCTGGAATGTTTCTGAACAAAATTGGTATCAAATGAAAGGTTTTGAGCAGGACTTCGCTATGAAGCTCTTTTCATTGTGACCTCTAGACCGGGTCTCCAGATATGGGTCAAAACGAGGACCCGGATAATCCTTGAATGTTTCTGAGCAAAATTGGTATCAAATGAAAGGTGTTGAGCAGGGATACTACATGGATGTATATTCTTTATGATGTCTAGGTCAGGTCCCGAGATATGGGCCAGAATGAGGACTGGATGATCCTTGAATGTTTCTGAGCAATATTGGTATCAAATAAAAGGTGTTGAGCAGGGCTTTCACATAGAGCTCTATTCATTTGATGAGTCCTAGGTCGGGTCCCCAAAAATGGGTCAAAATGTGACCCCGGATTAACCCGGAATGTTTCTGAGCAATATTGGTATCAAATGAAAAGTGTTCAGCAGGACTTCTATACGGAGCTCTACTCTTTATGATTCCTAGGCCGGGTCTCCAGATATGGGTCAAACGTGGACTCTGATGATCTTGCATGTTTCTGAGTAATACAAAACAAAAGGAAATAAAAAATCAAAATTTAAAAACCAAAAACAAAAACAACAAAATAGTAGCAGTCACAATGACAACAAAAATTACAAAAACTATAGTCGCATTTTAATCCATAGAAAACCAGGAAAAAAAGGAATAAGGAAAAGGGAATAAATATCCGATTTCGAAACTGTTTACACATCAATGTTCATGAATACTCGTTATTCACGCTTTAATTTTTTTATAATCATGAGGCTTTGTTTAATGTTTAAACTATTTTCAAAGATTGATTTCGATATCCATAGCTTAGCGGATCTCATTATAAAAATTTATAGAGGTGTGTGATGGGTTTGTTTTGTTTAAAATTTGTAGAAACTAATAGTAGCTTATTGCTCACACAATAAGAGAAGTAATGTAAAATTAAATAAAAAATGATCAGTTTCACTTTCTTCCTCAAATTTGTACGGAAAGTGAATGCGAAACTTCTGCAATGATTTTCCAACTGCCATTTGCATTCAACATTTGCATTAAATGTACTCAAATACATTTCGGTTGCAACAGCAATGGAAGACACAAATTCCAAAGTAATTTTGCCAACAAAGTAGCAAAATGAAACTTAAGCCAAAGAATGAAGTTGAAAGATTACATGTAAAAGCTAAAGTGGAAAGGCGATTTCTACAAATTTGTGCGACCAATAGCAGTATGAGGAATTTTTTTTTTATAATTCTAGGATTGACTAAGAAAAAGCCAGCTGAACGCACTTAGCGAAACGAGTGGGAGTAAGCTTAATGAAGCGGCAATGAGGCGTACAGATAGAGAATGGGAAAATTAACTGGGGAATGATGTTTTTTATTTCGAAAATGCGGTATTGGGTAGATGCTTACCTTCTAAATCGAATTACTAGATACTCAAATCTTTTTACTTTGGACACATAAATGTTTCAAATTTTTCCAGATTAGAGACACTCTTGTGCCAGAAAGGTGAATGAAAAAAGGTCTCCAATAAACCAAAAATTTCAATTGGAAATAATTAAGGAAAAAAAGTTTTCAAAAATCATCAAATAGCAGGAAGATAATTTCCAATATGAAGCATTTTTCTAAAAGCAGCTAGGCGGTGGTTTCCTTTGAACCCCGATTTGTAACTATGTACAGATGTATATTCTATGCGCATGTTTCGATAGTTGTAAAGTTAAATGTAATCCAGTTGCATAGCACGTTGCGCACGAGTGCACAAATTTAAACTGATTTTCGTGCTTTGTCGGAGAGCAAGTGTATACATACATATTAAATATATCTGTACTTACATATATCTAAGAGATACTTGCACAAAAGCGAAAATGAAAGCGCAACCCGGCAGATATGATAATGGAGTAATCAAATATGATCAAAGACCGAGAGACTCACAGGAAGAGTGGAATTAGTTTTAGGGAAGCTCACCAAAAGTAATTTACTTTTTGAACGCACATTTCTATTATCTAACTACATAACTACTTAATAATTAATCTATACAGCAACTGTGCATCTTCCCAACCTAAAAGCCCTTTACGAAATACAACAACAAATTAAATAAAGAGTTTCGGCAGGCCTCAAATTAATGGCGTTTTCTTTTCTACGAAAAAATGTTGCCCTCCTATATCCTAATTATCGAATTATGTAACGTGACTTTCTATAAAATGGCTGATTTTGTAGATAATGTTGCTCTCTTACTTAGTTAGAAGTAAATATTCGGTGAAATTACCAGACAGACATACAAAATGGCTAAGAAAGTCAAACAGGGCAACATTATTTCGAGAAAAGAAAACGCCATAAGTTAAACTTCTTGTTATGCGTTGCACATGGTAAAGTTTTCGTACGTATCCTTTTGAAAATGTCCGCAAGGAATTTGCCTTCTTACTGAATTTGCTGCTTTTATTGTGTTAGCGAAATCGGTTTAAAACTTAAAAAAGTGCACAAAAAAAAAAAGATGAACCAAATATTTTGCCTTTTATTTTCTTGTTAACTACTTCTTCGACGTTGAAATATCAAAAGCGAGCGTCGTGGTCGGTCCTTGCCACTTTCACTGACGACAAACAGTGCCTAACGAGCCAACAAGTGAACGTGCTCACATTTACATACATACTTACACAGAACAATGGCACACTCATGGCGGCGGACAGCGTGAGAAAGCGTAAAGTCGCTAAGCTGTTAAAAAAAAAAGAAAGGAAGAAAAGGAAAAAAGAAGTGAAGGAACTTGTTTGCCTTACAAATTGTTGCTTCCACAAAGTGTTCCGCTAAATGATTTTCATTTTGGCTTCAACGCCCACCGCGCCGTTTACCTTCAGCGTTTCACGCGAACATTTCAACTATGAATGCACCGCCGCTCGCTGCACATCTATTTTTTGGGCTAACAAGTAATGCCCGCCGCAAATTTGGCAGCTCAGGTAACATGGCTGGCTACCGGTGAGTGGTGAGGCCGCGTTGCCGCGAAGGGTGGGCCATGCAAAGACAAAATCAGCAACCAGGCAAAACACTCAACGAAGCGCAGAAGCATATTTCTTTGGCATAGAACAACACACAGACAAACGTACGTACAAGCATTGGCAGGTGGCAGTTTGTGTGGGAAAAATTAAGCAGATACCTTCTTTTTTGGCATGGGGTGGGCTTTGGGTGTGTGTGGGTGTGTGTCTGGAATTTGTTGAGTTAATGGTGATGGTGGGAGACGACTCGTAAAACGTTTCGCAGATAATTCACAAACAATCAACGCTACTAACTTAATTTCCGATTAGTACACACCAAGGATAACCAAACAACAACAAGTACAACTCAAAAGCGCACGGTGAGCATTACCAAACAACAAACAATTTTTTTCTTAACTGGCAAAAATATTTTCTTGGCGAAAATTTTCATTCTTCATCTTTCCCTTTTATATAGTCGTACTTACGAAGTGTCCATTCCATAACTTAGCTTACACTTTAGCTATTTTTATTAAGCTGTTTAAGCGTAGGATTTTTGTGTGACAAATAGATATGCATAGCACGTCACAGGGACTCATAGTAAATGTATACTTGTATGTAACAGTGGCGGACGCTTCATACAAGCCGTAAAGCTCGATTTGCCTAAATGCTTACGTTCATTTCACTTTACGAATTTGCTTGAAATGTGTTTACTAGTATTTAAATTCTTCAATCTTTTTACGGATAATACAGTCAAGAAAATTACATAAATGGCTAATGGCTATGATTCATATATAGGCTTGCCCTGCCAATATATATTAGGACCGCCATTCGAGAACAGCTTTCGTAAATATTAAAGTAAGGTGTGATAATGATTAAGTCTGCACGTGGAAGTTTTGTAGCAAGAAAGAATAATCAGCCACCGTTTGAAGAAGATAACAATTTTTCTTATTTTTTTTAAATTTATTCTCTGAGGTAGTTGTAGAGGAAAAAAAATTTATGTTGAAATTAACTTTTAAATTTCATATGTAAGTTGATTTGGCCGATGAGAGAGGCCCGGCGATCGTGGTTTTACTTTTCGGCTGGTCGTCAAACAAGAAAGCTGTAACTTAGTCGTCATATTTAGTTGTTTCATTTGTTATAACGTTTTAAATTTTAATATTGCAACTATCTTGCAAATATCAATTGTAAATATTGACTTCGGTGCGACAATCATCCGCATATAATACGGAAAACTATATTCATTTCCACACTGCGGTCGTTGCGTGACTGCCAGTGACTTCATACCAGTTTGCTTAGTGAAAGCATAATAACTTGTTCACATCACAAACGAGCGGACAATCGATAAGACAATCGCTGCTATCAACAGTGACTCTATCGACGGTCGCGACAGCAACCAAAGTCTGCCCTGCCAATGCCTGGCAATCTGACTGCAATGTGGTTTTTCATTTTTACTCTAATCACTTGCGGATTTTACTTGCTTTGCTTTGATTTTTATTTTTATTTTTAATTCTATTTTTATTTTTGCTTTTTCGCGGTTCATTTTCATCACAACAAATAAATCAATATACATACCTACACATGAGCCGCTGCGTTTTATTTTGCTTGCATTTCAACGACGGACGTTGGAAAGTGCTTTATGCTTCCCCCGCAGAGGACCACTAAAATTTCCGCCAGACGATGAATCAGCCGGCCGGTGGTGATGCGACCACCACCGGCATTGGCGATAATAATTTGTCTGCGGCAATTGACATTATGGTGGTGAAGTGCGAACAAGCATATGTTACATTCATACATACATACATATGTATGCACAAGCATTCATATTCATATGTGCGGAATGTGCGTATGCATTTGGACCTGCAAGTGTGAGCTTATTTGCATAGTTCGTCTGCAAATTCGCGTCTCTTATCCTTCCATCCTTCATCCATCCGTCTATCCTTGTTGATATGTGGCCACACTTGATGCAAAATAGCAACTCGTGCAGCGTGTCTGAATTGGTGCGATGGATAAAAGATCAAACAGTGATTGCTGTTCGGCTAATAATCCATCTTTGATTTCACATAGTAAGGATGGTTGAATATATGTGTGTACATATGGATGCATAAACGTTTCATTTCAGCAAAATTCATGCTGATATTGCCAGTTAGTCAGAGTCGTAGTTGGCTTGTGGTCAATTGCTGGAGACAATACGCATTTAAATTGCTTCAAATGGTGCATCATGTAAGCAAAGCAATTCAGTTAATTTAATAATTTCGCATTTTGGGAATTAATTAACAAGAAAATGGAGGAAAGCACCGCTTCTAGATTCAGCGTTTACTGGCAGCCATGGTTTTATTTTATACTATAGGAGCTGGTCAACAATTTCGCGCAAGAATATGACTTTAGGGGTCAAAAGCTTCTATGAAGTTATTCTCGCAGATGACAGGTTTATTAGATCGTTTAAAGTTAGAGAGGAGTAGATATGATAAAAAGATACTCCGTGTGTCTTATTCCACACAAATTTAAGAGGCGTGGCAGTTTCTGCGAAAATTGAAACTTTTTAATTGAACACCACATCAATGGACTAGGGGAATACTTTCACTTCATGCTTCGCGTCTATATGTCTTTGGTTGCATATTAAAATGTACGTATGTATGTAGATCCCTTATGAAACTTGGGTTTTTTATGCATAAAAGTTCATAAGTGCGTCAAGCATACTTGGCAACATTAAAGCGCAATGCACATGCATATAGAATGTGGGTGAAGGATAGTTAAACTTTGCACTTAGCATTTATTGGAATGATAATTGGCCAAGTACCATGGTGATTATTGCAGTTGCCAGCAGAGAAAAAAAAACAGAAAATTACTGAGCGATGCTTAGCTCAGCTGCTGGCTGCTGCTTGCTGGTTGTTAAACGAAGTTTTGCTTATAGAAAATTATAAATTGAAGTGGTTTGGTAAGGGTGTGTATGTGTGTGGAAAAGAGGGGCCTGCGGAAAGAGGCCTACATAACACATACACAAAAGTTAGAAAGTTTACTTTGCTAATGCTCAATGCGTAAGTGGTGCTTGATGGAGAAGTGCATAACTTTAAGCAGGCACTCTCATATATTTATTCATTTTTCATTTGAGCACATACGAATTCAAATATTCACATATACTCGTATATGTATGTATGCATGTATGATTGCATACGTGACTTTTGTTTTAATTCAATTAGGTACATACTCTTCATAGAAGTGGATGTGCATCACAGCAAATAGGAAAAAGTGCTGCGCAAATGCGTTGCTGCTGTTTTATTTATGTGCATATGTATGTCCTTTTTATGAGTGCGTGATGCTCAAAGTGCCAAAAGGAGCTTTTTTTTTTGGAAAGCATGTAAATAATTATGTTACAAAGCGAGAGCTCGTTTTTGTAACTTTGGAGATTTGCACAAACCGACAAGTGCCAAAAAACGCAACGTAGAAAATGAGGTCTTTGTAATTTCGCTTTTTGCAGCATATTTTTGTAAACACAAGGGCTTTGCTTAAGTAGTTTTTGTTATGGCATATACAAACTATTTTGGAATAAGCGCATATATAAATAAGAATTGCATAAATTAGACCTCATCAGTTAGTATTTTATATAAAAATACTAATTACTTTTATACATACATAAATGACTACAGGGCGTATGAGTAACATTCCATTATATTGCGAGTACGAATACAGGCATTTTCGAATATTAACTTGTTAGTTGGCAGCACGTTCAAAATTACATATCGCTAGCCGCTTTGCACTCTAAGCTAGCCATATGTAAGTAAGTACTTTATTCATCGATATGAGCACTTTCGATGCGTCTATCTGTGCAAATACCCAATTGCCAATGACAGTTGAGTTTAGTTTCTGCAAACTGCCGCAGCAGCCAGCAACAGAAGTGGCAGTAATTTGTACAACAAGCGCTTAAATTGTGCACGAGAAGAGCAACAAACAGCTGTGTTTGTCATTCACCGAGTCAACTGCGATAGTTATCCACTGATAGTCACGCTGATATTGACGCTGTTGCTTGTCGCCCGTTGGCTGTCGACTGCTGGCTGTCGCCTATTGCTTGTTGCTTGTTGCACGTCGCCTTGCGCTTGTCATTTGTGTTTCAATTGTCAATGAGCAAGTTTCACATTTGCATATTGAGCATATTTTGCAGAACTTTCTGTTCAAAACAATAATAACTAGAGCTAGTGGGAGACTATAAAGTCATTTAAAAAAGTTTGCATATTATTTTGAAAATATTTTTTCTCTTCGGTAGAAGCGATACATTCAACGTAACCGTATATTATTATTGCAGATTTTCATTTTGATATTAATAAATATAATATTTCATAAATATCGCAGACACTAGCGTAATTTTTTTTTGAAAACTTTTGATTTTATATTCAAAAAAGTCTGCGAATTTCGATAGAAAAGATATATGAAAAGGGATTCAAGCCTGAATGCATTTTAATAGGAAGTGGAATTACCACACACATACAAGCTGATAAAAACTGTACTGAAATTTCGAATAAATTAACTTTAGTTATCTTAATTTTGTTTTGTAGTTATGTATGTACATATTATGTGCATATGAGATGCATTAAAATAAACGCCTTTTTGAATAGAGACTACTCGTCAATCCACCCATGTAATAGTGTGATGTGTTCAAGTGCATCAAAATACCAACGCACGCCAAAATAAAAAGAAATGAGAAAAAAAATTGCAAAAACCATTTTCAATGTAAAAATATTATGTCACAATGTCAATTTATATGCCAGTAGGTATGTATGTACATAAATGCACGTTTGTAACTACACATGTGTCAGCTATTAAATTTTAAAGTAAATATATTAACACATACGCTAAAATAATTAAAATGGGAATAATATTTGCAATTGATTACAACAACCGCATTTCACACAAATACGAACATACATACGAACATGCATACGCCTCTATGATGCACAATTACGCACATTTAAGTACCCATAAGAACATTTTTCAAACTCTTTCCTTTAAAAGGTATCACCGCACAGCTTCTAAGCAAGAGCAAGGCACATCTCCACACCGCTCCACATATAGTGCTCACTAGGGCATGGAAATCTATGCAAATACATGTTTTTCTTAGATTTAGGTAGAGCAAAATAAATAAACAATCTTTGCGAATCGTGAAATTGTCTTAAAAATGGCATTCAAATCTTTTTGCATATTTTGCATATTTTGGTCAAATATGCATATTTTTACATATTTTGCGTTGTTTGCATTTTTTTATTACATATTTCGCATTATATTGCCTATTTTTGTAATTTGCTAGTTGACAGTTTTATACAAACGAAATTCATGCATAACAGTCATCTGACGACGAATAGAGTTTCGTGTGAACAGGGCTATTATTAGTATTTTCGATACGGTGCATACCTGTCGGCAAAGAGCCGTTTTCAAACATGCTCCTATTACCTCTGTGGATGTAGAACGTTCGTTTTCTATGTATAAGAGCTTTTTTCGACCGAATCGGCAAAGTTTTCTTTGTGAGAATATGAAAAAATATTTCATTGTGTATGCTAATGAATCGTTAAATAAGGATTAACCTTTACAAATTATGAAATGTTCAAGACTGAATTTACACAATTTGCGTATCGCTGAATAACAACGATTAGAAATATGACAAGTATCACAGACTTGATGTATTGTGGCACGATTTTCCGTCATTCCTTGTCAAGTTTGGTTTGGAGACAAACCGGTTTCGGCTAATATACGCCAGAACGAAAGAAAACACTGAAGATGGCGCATATTAGCCGAAACCGGTTTGTCTCCAAACCAAACTTGACAAGGGATGACGGAAAATCGTTCCACAATACATCATATTCCTACCCTGTCGGAAAAACAAGCAACCAAAAAGCTATTATCACAGACTTGTTTAGCGTGGTGCGTATTTGATTCTTCTACATAAAAATACAGTTTTTCATAAAAAGTGGACTTACACAGTTTGCACTCTAAGCTAACGATATGTATAAACGTACAACGTAAGAGCAAAATTGAATTAAAAAATGTTTGTACCTAATTTATTTAACTATTGTAACTTCAAAAAACATGAATTATCTTAAGTTGAAAAATTTGAATTAATGCATTTTTTTTTTTTTGATTTTTCATGCATATTTCTCAGTTTTGTTGCATTTTTTATGCGCATATTTTTTATTTTTTAGTACATGAAATTCCATGCCCTAGTGCTCACTATGCTCCTTCTATAGAAATTGGCTAGTTGTTGCACAAACAAGCCGACAAAATCTATTCGAATCTTGAAGTAGCTAAACTTTTTTGTAAGCGAGTCGGCGAGGTCTTACAACTTGACTCGTAATTAAAGAAATCATCCATATTGTAAGACTCTCTAGACACTTGCTGCAAGTCTTTGTTACTGCTTCCTTTTTCGACTGGGATATCTATATTTACATATGTAGTATATTTGCATATGTATTATGTGTTAGTGTTGGTAATATTGGCGGATAACATCGCCGGAGCCGTTATTGTGTTACGGTATTTCAGCTCATTCAATCTGGCCACAATGCCTCAGCTCAAATGCGATTATGTTGACAGCATTACATAGCCGACCGTAATTGCGGTTCATTGCAACGACAAACCAACAACAACAAAAGCGAAAAAATTGCTTTTATACATTTATTGTAAACACAAACAAACAACAAGCTCATTGCATATAGGTATATATTTTGCATATTTAATTTTCATATTAATAAACTCTTATACTTTAAATAAAAATTACACAATTCTCTATCAAATATGATTAATGTTAAAAGCTTTTTTATTTAAGTACATACATACATATGTAGCCAAACATATAGCTTCATACTTATAGGTATGTACTATGTATGTACATACATGCAGCTTTCAACGCTTAATCCTCTTAATAGCTCGTCAACTCGAAGCCATTGACTTGCACAGATTAAATTTCAATTTACGAGAGGACTTTATTGCTCCCAAAAGGCGAAGAGCCTCTGACACCCATTTGTTGTCATTTTATTCATTGTGTTCGTTGCGTTTAATTGTGTGTGTGTAAGAGTGTGTGTGTGTGTGTGTGTTATGCGTATGTGTGCGTAAAAGTGACCGTGTCATCACCCTGTAAATTACCCTTTCATTATTTAAACAATTTAAAGTAGTTGCAAATTAATTATAACTAATGCGCCACTTGTCAACCAACAGCATAAACTTCGTGCAACATGCAACATGAAAGGTGTTGCAAGTGTCATAATTTTGCCTAAAACTTTTGCGTAAAGAACAAGAAAACGAAAGCGTTGTTGCTGTTGTGTGTGTAGTTGGTAGAGTTAGCTAACTTATACAGGCACATACATACATACATACATACACAATATATAAATACGTATGTAAATCTTCAATGCTTGTGTAAATATAAAACACACAAATATAAATTTACACTTGCACACCTTAACTTGCATACAACACAAACAACACCAACGAGTTGGAAAGTGTTGCAGCTCTTATGTAAGCCATCAACTAATAACTAACCCTGCTGCCAACAAAATTTTTGAATTTACACACTCATGAAAGTGTAAGTTCTTTCCACCACTGACAAGGGCTGCTCCATGTGAATGAAAGCTTGCCACACAACTTTTACGCTCACTTTGAGGAATGAAAATAAATATAAAGCACAAACTTACATAACTATGTAGGTATGTAAAGTAAATAAATGAAATGAATGTATATACTATGTCCGCGCACAACTGTCATCCTCTGTGAAATGTGCATGTAAGTGAGATGGTCAACTCAGAATACGAAATTAATATTTTTGGTTATTTTCATTTGCCATATAATTGCAAAGCATATTATTATTTATTTATTTTTTTTTTTCAGGTAAAGCGAAATATGTAGTAATGAAAAGCTGTATGGCTTTCATTGAAATCAGTTTTGATATTGCGCACTTAAATGTTTAATTAAAATATAAAGAAAACTTAGTGCAGCTCAAAAACATTAAAAAAAAAAATAAAAAAGCAAAAAAAAGAAAGGAATACAACGAGCCGGACTTTTTTTGTTTTTCCTTTTTTTATGACAGCGTTTATATTTTAATTATGTCGCTTGCTCTCCATTTCGCCTTTTTGTGTTTACTTTTAATTAAATTTTGTAATAATAAGATATGGGCGCTTTCTACCAAATTAAATTTGAGATATTAAAGCGAAGCATGAAATGTAGGCAATTGCGGAGGCGGCGCCTAAATGCTGCAAATAATTATGCAACAATTCTTCAGTTTTCAATGTCGGTATTTGCCCTGGGGATTTTTTGTTTTGACCTGCATCGCCGCCGGTTTTTTAGGTATTTTTTATTTACCTACTATATTTTATGCCTATTTCTTCTTTGTTTTCCAGCATGAATATGCAAATTAGCGGTTGCTTCAATTTTTTTTTTTTTTGTAATTGAGACAATTGGCCTTTTCTTCTTCCAAGACTCATTTCCACTCGCTGTATGTCGAATTTTGCGAATTTCCTCTTAAAGAAACATCTTTTGATTTACTACTTATTGCTTTTAATTCTTGTAGAAATTTGTGCTATACTCAAGAGCTTCACTTCCAATAAAACTCTGATTAACCGACCTGATTTTATTTTCATTTATTTCATCAATAAGCGTAGCTGTTGCACGCCTCGCTAATTGGGAATGTAGCAATGAAGTAAAATGCGAAGTGGATAGCGAATAAATACTTCTATCAATTGTAACACTCCACTGCAGAAGCAATTGCTCTTCAAGTATTAGCAACCGCGCAAGGTCAGGCAAACAAACAAACAAATATGTTCGGATCATTGTGCGGTAAGGAAAAAAATAAGAAACAAAATATACAGAGCAAAAGCTTTTATGAGAAAATTTATTTACAGTTGCAAAAGAAAAACATAAAAAAACTGAAAAAGTGAAATAGGAAATAGCAAACAGTTGCTAAATAAAAGCAGCAGCAAGCGTATAAGCGCTGAGCAAATGAGTAAAGGCTAAAAAAATGTGGTGGCCATTTGAGAATGGTTTGGCTGGTCAGACTGCCGTATTCTCACATTGTTTTGCGGTTTTTATTTTCCTTTGTTTTGCACTTCTTTTTTGCTGCGTATTTAAGAGCTTGACAGTAATTCGGTGTAATTGTCGAGGATTTAAAATTTAGTGAATTTACGTTGCGGTTTTCGGCACACAATTTACGGTACTAAACAATGAATGTGATTCGCAAAGATCGCTGCCAATTAAGGTCATCCTTTGATAAAGCTGGACTAGTTTTGGTAGCAAAACTAAGCTGGAATTTTTATTTTAAAGCCGGAACGAAGTTTAAAAGTTGCTCACAGCTGGTCTTATTACTTTTATGTATGTATGTATGTATGTAGGTATGTACACGTAATAATTTAATAAGCAATAAGATGAAATCAAAATTAAGTGAGAATACAAGGAAAAAGTAAAGATAATAAAAATAAAAAACTCAACCTCGGACTGTTGCGAAAAGCAGTTACTGTAAACAACGAAAAACAAATGTACAAACACAAAATAAGTAAAGCGCAAAGTTGATTACAGTTTTTATAGCAACCGCAACTCTCGACGTGCACTTGGTTGGCTGCATTGCCCACAATGAGCGGGTTTTTTGTCGTTTTTGTTTTTTTTTTTTGTATTTGTGTTGTCTTTTGCTTTTTATACCTTTCATGAGAATGAAATGGTATTATAACTTTGTGCCGAAAATCAAATCGTGAAAATACTAGAAGGAGGCGTGACAGACCCATCAATATATATACCGATATAATCAGAATCATGAGCTGAGTCGTTTAAGCCATGTCCGTCTGTCCGTCCGTCCGTCCGTCTGTGTGAACGCAAACTAGTCCCTCAGTTTTTGAGATATTTGATTGAAATTTGGAACACGGGTGATTTTTGATGCTCAATCGATCATTTGTCGGAATTGGCCGAATCGGACCACTATAACATATAGCTCCCATACAACCGATTGTTCAGATATACACATTTTGGGGTATAACTTCTCCCTTTTTACAGCTAAGGACACGAAACTTTGGGGTATTTGTACCCATATTGACTCAAAGAAGGTTACCGAAAATTATCAAGATCGGACCACTATAACATATAGCTGCCATACAACCGATTGTTCAGATATACACATTTTGGTGTATAACTTCCCCATTTAAACGGCTAAGGACATGAAATTTTGAAGTATTTGTACACATGTTGGCCTAAACAAGGTTACCGAAAATTGTCCAGATCGAAGCACTAAAACATATATCTCCCATACAACCGATTGTTCAGATATGTAAATTTTGGGATATAACTTCTCCATTTTAACAGATAATGACATGAAACTTTAAAGTACTTGTACCCATATCGGCCCAAATAGAATTACCGAAAATTGTCAAGATCAGACCACTATAACATATAGCTGCCATACAACCGATTGTTCAGATATACACATTTTGTCGTATAACTCCTCCATTTAAATAGCCCAGACACCATTTTTTCTAATAAATCGTTCCATAAATAACCCACAAAATTGAAATTATAAATTATACTAATCAGGCTATGCACAACATACATAGGTAGCTTTTCATTTCCCCACTCATGAAAGGTATGAAGTCTTCGGTACGGCCGAAGACAGCCGCGCTCTTACTTGTTTTACTTTATAATTTTTAAATTTTTCGCAATATATTTATAGTATACATAGATATTGTCGCTTATTTATTTGTAGTTGTTTAATTTCGTTATTATGTAAGTGTTGCCATCATTTTGCGAAAAAATTGGCTCTTGCTTTTTATATGCTGCGTCACTAAATGGAAAAAGGACAACGAAATGCAATAAATACACGCAAAAACTAATAGCGCTAGTTGTGAGACGCTTTACTAAAGACTTTACTGCTGATTTATTGCAGAAAAACGGTTTCGTGCTGCAATTGCAGTGATAGAAAAGAGATATAGATAGAAAGAGATTTTAGTAAACAATTCTCTGAGATTCCTAAGCTATTTTAAATTGTTAAAAACTCTTTAAGAAAACGGAATTTCTTATAAACTTACTTTAAACTCTGAGCTACAAAACTACACACTTAGGGATTTGGTAAAAAATCCTTCAAAAGAAGAAAACGAGTTTTAGAGGCAAAATCCTGCATTTGCATGTGGCAGCAAATGCCGACCAAGTTTGAGTTGCTTATCCTTCTGCTACCTACAAGAATCATGTTTGGACCAAAATATTAATACCCTGTTTCCTGCAAGTGACAAAAGCGATATCAACAGCGAAAACTTATTAAAATGCGCAACAGAAAAAATGAGTGAATGCTGAACCGTACGTACATATAAATATGAAGTACCTATGTATGTATGTAGGTAGATACATATACCCTGCAGTAAAAATCCGCAATGAATTCTTAATGAATCACTGATGCAATTCACCTATGTCGAGGAGGCATCAGTGAATACTTTCATATAAAGACTGCTGAATTTTTCATATAAATGGTTTGCTTTCCTCAGAAAACAAAAACAAAAAAATAAAATTGTACTGAATTATGACGATAGTGATGAATATTCAAAAAAGAATCATCACTGATCCTTCAGCAGTGAAACATATTTACTGCAGGGTATTTCTCTTCCTGTTCTTTTGTATAGCAGATATGCATACATACATACAATACCTGTAATATTTTTTTATATGCAATCATATGTACATATATGTGCCATTTACGCGTGAACGCAATAAAGAATTCACTTTCATATGGTTGTGTATGCGCATATGTATTTACATATGGGCGCGATAAGCTGAAAGGACATGGTGTGAACAAACAATCGCAGACAAGTGGCTGTGATATGTATACATACCTTAGGTTAAACTTGCATTTAATCATAAATATGTATGTGGGAACGGGACTAAGGACGAGAAGTGGACAGACTTATCAACAACCCTAATAATTACAAATAAAATAAAATGAGTAATTTTAATAAATAAATGTATCTATGGAAATATAATGACTCAGCAATTTTGAAAAAATGTAAATGAGTAATTTTTATAAATAAAAATTAAGTTACTATAGAAATATAAAAAAATATGTATTTATAAATAAAGCTAAGTTACTATAGAAATATAAAAATGAGTATATTATGAAAATTTGTTAAAATATTTTTCAGTTCTGGTGAAACAGCCAAAGCCAAAACATATTAATTGAAATATAATTTAATATGAAATAAATATTTTTCTAATTTATTTAACCTAAATTATAAATTGTTAAATAAATACCACAAATTTGGGGGCTCAACCGGGATAAAAATCCGAAAAACAGTTTTAAGTGTCGTCAAACGCTTAAAGCGAAAATTTTTTAAGTTGGAGTCCGGGATAAAAATCCGAAAAACAGTTTTAAGTGTCGTCAAACGCTTAAGGCGAAAATTTTTGAAGTTGGAGTCCGGGATAAAAATCCGAAAAACAGATTTAAGTGTCGTCAAACGCTTAAGGCGAAAATTTTTTAAGTTGGAGTCCGGGATAAAAATCCGAAAAACAGTTTTAAGTGTCGTCAAACGCTTAAGGCGAAAATTTTTTAAGTTGGATTGTGGGTGTGTACCTCACAAGCACACAAAAACGTTGCGCGAAATGAGAAATAAACGTGTTTAAACATTTAAAACGAAAATTTGAGCTGTGCGTAAATTTGCAAAATTCAAAAAACGAAAATCGAAAAAAAAAAAAAAAAAAAAAAAAACGTCGTCAAACGTTTGTAAAGAACAAGAAGAACTGAACCGTGATTACGCAGAACTATTAATTTTAGTGTCGTTAAACGCTAAAATAAAATACATATATCATAAGTTGCTGTTGTAAAAATTTTAAGCGTCGTTAAACGCTGAAATATTTTAAAACAAGTAATGTGCATGCATGGCGTATGATGAATATAGAAGCAAACTTAATTAAACAGAAAAGAAGTTGGTGCGAATCGAAGAAGCTGAATTAAAATAAAAGCGAAAAGAAGAGAAGCAGGAAACGAAGAAAGTGCAAGTCGAGTGCCGAGTTGAAAACGAATTTAAGAAGCGAAAAACGAGGAAACGAGTTGAGACGAACGATTTTTAATCAACGAAGCGGAAGAAGGAGAAAATATAAAACAGATAAGTCTTTTAGCTTATCTTATATATGACTATATATGTATATGTGTGTATACATATTTGAATATATTGTGGTAGTTATTCATATGTATAGGTAAAAATACAATGGACAGACAGACAATATTGGCGTACAATTTTAGACAATTACAACAAACACTACGTGAGCTCAACATTACTGCCAACGGACGCAAAGAAGAGTTACAAAATAGATTGTTGACACATTATGGCCACAATATAAATGAAGAAGGAAATGATAGTGACTCACATAACTCAATTTATGAGGATGCACCAGTAGGTGAAAATATGAATTCCGCTGCCGGTGTCGCTCCAAGGCCACTATTTACATTTAAAGATATTCAAGAAAGTTTAACTGAATTTAGTGGGGATGACAATATTGAGGTCGAACAATGGGTAAATGAATTTGAGGAAAATGCTTTGGTGGTTGGTTGGAATAGTGTCCAAAAATTCATTTATGGAAAACAGTTATTAAAAGGTGCGGCTAAATTGTTTATAAGAAGCCAGCGCGGGTTAGTCAGCTGGGAAATACTTAAAGCAGAGTTAATAAGTGAATTTGGAAAAAAGTTATCATCGTCCGAGATACACACGCAGTTGAGATGTCGTAAAAAGAAGGTAAATGAAACATTTCGCGAGTATTTATATGCTTTGACAGAGATAGGGAAACCTTTGAATATCGATGTTGAAAGTTTAATTTCATATTTTATCGAGGGCATACCAGATACCAGAGTTAATAAAGCAGTTTTATACGAAGCTAAGACGATAGGAGAACTTAAAGATAAAATAAAAGTTTATGAAAAAATTCACAACAAAGCCACCAATAACAGTTTTAAGATAGTACAGCCAAAAAATGAGATAAATTCTTCCAATACTCAAAAGATTTCAAAAACTTGCTACAAATGTGGAAATATAGGACATTTGATTCGTGACTGCAAAAGTAAACAAATTAAATGCTTCAAATGCAATGGTGTTGGTCACAAATCATTTGAATGTAAAGGTGACGAAACTGTAAAGTTAAAGAAAGAATTGGAAAAGGTCAATAATATCAATATTGAAAAGAAGGTATACAATGTACCGATAAAGGTAATAAATATAGGAGGGTGTGAAATTAATGCCCTAGTAGATACCGGATGTTGTTTATGTTTAATAAGACGTGACGCTTTTAGCCAAATTAAGTTTGAAGGAGAAGTCGAAAGAGATATACGAAAATTATATGGTGTATGCGAAAAAGAATTTACAACTTATGGAAGTTTCGTTATAGATATAGAGGTAGATGGCTTAAAGTTTTCCCAAACTTTCCATATTACTAGTGAGAAAGATATTCCATATCCTGTATTTATCGGCACGTCTATTTTAGATAAAGTAAATATCATCGTTAATCCAGAAGGTGTAGAATTTATTAAAAGAGATGAAAGAAGATCAGAAATAAATAAAAGCAGTGAGACAAAGAAAGTAGAGCTATTTGATGAGTTTAAGAGTTTATGTATGAATGCAGGAAATGACGGTGAAAATATAGTTATTCAAGAAATGATAAAAACTTATAAGCCTCAACGTATCGAAAATTGCCCAACTGAGATGAAAATAGTTTTGAGTGATGAAATACCTGTATATCAGCGTCCAAGAAGATTGTCATGTGAAGATAAAAAATTTGTGGATAAACAAGTAGAAGAATGGTTGAAAGCAGATATTATTCAACCAAGTTTCTCTAGTTATGCGTCTCCGGTTGTAGTAGTTGGTAAAAAAGATGGATCAAAACGTTTATGTTGCGACTATCGTTTATTAAATAAGAAAATTATTAGGGATAATTTTCCCATGGCACGTATCGATGATGTATTAGATAAATTACAGGGAGCAAAAGTATTTAGTACGTTAGATTTGGAAGATGGATTTTTTCATGTGCCGATGGCCAAAGAATCCAGAAAATACACAGCTTTCGTAACGCCCGATGGGCAATATGAATTTAAGTATGTTCCATTTGGAATATGCAATTCACCTGCAGTATTTTGTAGATTTGTAAATTTTGTATTTAGAGATCTTATAAAGGATGGAACGATTGCTATTTATATGGATGATATTATCATTCCATCCAAAGATGAAAATGAAGGCGTAAGTAAGCTAAAAAGAGTTTTGGAGGTTGGGTCAAAACATGGTATACGTATCAAATGGAAAAAATGTCAGTTTTTACAGAAAACAGTTAATTTCTTAGGGTATATTATCGAGCGAGGTACAATAAAACCATCAGAAGAAAAAGTACTAGCAATTAAACTTTTTCCAGTACCAAAGGATAAGAAAGGTGTTGAGAGATTTTTAGGTTTAACTTCATATTTTAGGCGTTTTGTTAATAATTATGCCATACTGGCTAAACCATTATCTGATTTATTAAAAAAAAATAGTATATTTAAAATAGAGAAGGAACAGTTAGAATCGATTGAAAAATTAAAAATCGCTTTAACAACACCACCAGTATTACGTTTATATAATCCGAATGCAGAAACGGAAATTCACCTGATGCGTCGAAATTTGGTTACGGGGCAATACTTATGCAGAAGTGGAGCGAGGACCAACAGTTTCATCCCGTAGAGTTTATGAGTAGAAAGACAACCAAATGTGAGGAAAATTATAGTTCATACGAGTTGGAGGTGTTAGCAGTAATCGTAGCTGTAAAGAAATGGAGAATTTATTTACAGGGAATTAAATTTACTATACTTACCGATTGTAACGCATTTGCATTAACCATGAGAAAAGAAGATGTACCGTCAAAAATTACAAGATGGGCTATGTTTTTGAATGAATTTAATTATAGTATGATACACAGACCTGGTGAGAAAATGAAGCACGTAGATGCATTGAGTAGAATGTACTGTTTACAAATGGAAGAAACATTTAGACATCGTTTAATACAGGCACAAAAACAGGATGAATGGACAAAAGCAGTAAGGGAAATCGTAGGAAACGGTGTGTATGAAGATTATTATATATCACATGATGTCCTATGTAAAAATCCTTCAAAGGAATTAGTTGTAATACCATCACAAATGGAAAATGAAATCATAAAGAGTATACATACACAAGGCCACTTTGCTGCACGCAAAACACAAGAGCTCGTAGAAAAGTCGTACTACATACCAAATTTAGCGCAGAAAGTTGTATGTGTAGTGAACAGTTGTATTGAATGCATTGTTGCAAACGCGAAAATGGGGAAAAAAGAAGGTTTTCTTACACCTATTCCAAAAGACGACTATCCTTTAAGTACTTTACATCTCGACCATTTAGGCCCTTTAACATCCACACAAAAAAGATATAACCACATTTTATCAGTTGTTGATAGTTTCTCTAAATTTACTTGGTTGTATCCAACAAAGGATACAAGTGCTTTGGCTGTAGTTGACAGGCTAAAGAGGCAAGCAGCAATTTTCGGAAACCCAAGAAGGATAATAACAGATAGAGGATCTGCATTTACGTCTGAAATTTTTAAAGATTATTGTAATGAACAAGGGATACAACATTTGGTGATTGCAACAGGAGTTCCGCGGGGTAATGGTCAGGTAGAGCGCATACATAGGATAGTGATCCCAATGTTGACAAAGTTAAGCTTAAAAACTCCTGATCAGTGGTACAAATTTGTAGAGCCGGTACAACAATATTTGAATAATTGTCCTAGCCGCAGTACAAAGTTTTCACCATTTAAGCTTTTGACAGGGTTGGACATGCGTTTAGGAAAGGAGTTAGATTTAAATGAATTAATTGAAGAAGATGCAATTCGAGAGTTGAATTCAGAGCGCGAAAATATAAGAGAAATGGCAAGAGAAAATATTAGAGTAGTTCAAGAGGAAAACAGAAAAAATTTTAATGCAAAAAGAAGATCTGAACAAACATATGAAGAAAATGAGTTAGTTGCTATTAAAAGAACGCAGTATGGACCTGGACTCAAGCTTAAGAGGAAATACTTGGGTCCGTATAAAATAATCAAGAAGTTGAATCATGGTCGTTATGATGTGGAAAAAGTAGGGGAGCAGGAGGGACCGAACCGAACGACAACGGTTGCGGAATACATGAAGAAATGGAATGCTTCGTTCGAGGTCGAACGAATGTCAGGACGGCCGATTGTGGGAACGGGACTAAGGACGAGAAGTGGACAGACTTATCAACAACCCTAATAATTACAAATAAAATAAAATGAGTAATTTTAATAAATAAATGTATCTATGGAAATATAATGACTCAGCAATTTTGAAAAAATGTAAATGAGTAATTTTTATAAATAAAAATTAAGTTACTATAGAAATATAAAAAAATATGTATTTATAAATAAAGCTAAGTTACTATAGAAATATAAAAATGAGTACATTATGAAAATTTGTTAAAATATTTTTCAGTTCTGGTGAAACAGCCAAAGCCAAAACATATTAATTGAAATATAATTTAATATGAAATAAATATTTTTCTAATTTATTTAACCTAAATTATAAATTGTTAAATAAATACCACATGTATATTAGAGTGTCCGAGAAAATTAATAGAATAGCATGACATCAAGAATCTACTTAGAAGAAGTTTTCATTGCCGACAGGGTGGAACTACATATCTAACCGCTGCTTACACGCTAAAAGTCTTCAATATAATAAACCTTACGCGTTGAAGCTGGAGTGCACCCTTATTGAGCAACCCTACGTGTGGCAAGTTGTAAGTGTAAATATAAACTTATTTGCATGTATGTATACATATGTATATGTATGCTCATTCGTGCTTGTTATTTTTGGACATGTCATCATTTTTGTTACCAATCCCTCCCCATCCAACAACGGTCGTAAACTCTTTGTAAACGCTTAAATCAACGCAATTTTCACTTCATCAATGGTGCGTGTGCTGACATGGACTCTTACATATGCACAGACCAGAGATCAGCAGCGGTGCACCGCATTTTCTAAAGCACCGCAAAAATACTTATTTTTTAAGTGGCTCAAAAAATAAGTACCCAGAAAAAAAATTCACCGCCACCGCATTGATTGGAAACCTAAATGATATTGCGGTATTAAGTGTTATTTACACCGCATACCGAAAACACCGCATAACGCAAACACCGTATACCGCAAACACCGCATATCGCAAACACCGCAATCACCGCATTTGTTTATTTGTATACTATTCAGTGTTGCCGGAAATTTTTCACACGCTGCAAAGGTATAGGCAATTGAAAATTCATTTGTACATAAATACATAGATCATAGATGCTCATGCCTATGCCCTTGAATCACATTTGTTTTTGTTTTTCCCCCTAGACATAGGCACAGATACAAATTCACCCTTTGAATATAAAAATAAAATTTTCTTCCCCTGCCATATGCCCTCAGGTATAAAAAATTTCAAGTGAATGTGATTGATTTTCATATGGGATGGGCGAAGCTACGCTAGCTTCGCCCTTCCCATATGAACATAGATGCCCATGCCTATGCCCTTGAATCACATTTGTTTTTGTTTTTCCCCCCAGACATAGGCACAGATACAAATTCGCCCTTTGCATATAAAAATAAAATTTTCTACCCCTGCCATATGCCCACAGGTATAAAAAATTTTAAATGAATGTGATTGAGTTTCTTATGGGAAGGGCGAACCTACGTTAGCTTCGCCGTTCCCATATGAAGATACGTTGGCGTCGCCCTTCCCATATGAAATTGAAAATTACACTAACAAATTGAAAATAAAATTTTTTTGAAAAAATTTAATTCTTGAATTGAAAAGCGACGCAACTCAAAACTCAAAAAAATATAAAAGAAATAGAAGAAATGCAAGAAAACCTTTTTCTTTACAAACGAAGGTTTGAAGTAAAACCTTGGGTAATGAAGAAGACTCTTGCTGGGAGGAGACTAACATTTAGCAGTCCCTAAAGACGTTATTCGTGGATTCAAAAAATTTTGAGTTGTGCAATTTTTTGATTTAGGGTGCGATTTGTAGGCAAACGAAAAAACTGAAAAAAATTTCTAGCTAATATTGAAAAATGTGTGGCAAAAGTGTATTTCAAATTACACTGGATCACAAAATGAAATTTTTTGTCTGTACTTTGGACGTGACTATCCTATCTATATGTAAAATCGGTCGCTGATTCCGAAAATCGGGTTCATTTTTAATTCTATGGGAAGGTTTTTGAGATATCGGAAATTTACCGTTATTTGGCCAATGGGTACAGTTAATCCAGTATAACTCTTTAACACAGTGAGTTATATTCCTTAGGGTGACACCAAACGAAAGAAAATTAAATTTCCTTTTCATGGCTCCTATAACATTTTTCTCTAACTCTTATAGTTTCTGAAATATTGACGATTAAATTTTAATTTTTTCGATTTTTTACGATTTTTTGAAGAAAAAATTGAGTTTGTCAGACAATATCTTTAAAACCAATGTCTTCACCTTCGGTTTTAATCTTTTACGTGAAGCTCCATTCCATTAGCAAAAAAATAAGCTATCAACGAAGAAAATCCATGGTAAAATGGAAAAGTTATAGGCGATCAAGTAAATACAGCCAAGTCGCACAATGCCTCTACACGGGTATATTTTATGCATGTTATACCCGTAAATGGGCTTGTATCTACTGCGCTGCCAATGTGCTGCTACTGCAGATGTGTAGGTATTGGTACAATATGCATAGAATGTACGCGTGCAGAGGCATTGCGCGACCTGGCTGTATTTACTTGATCGCCTATAACTTTTCCATTTTACAATGGATTTTCATCGTTGATAGCTTATTTTTTTGGTAATAGAATAGAGCTTCATGAAAAGGAGTAAAACCGAAGGTAAAAATTAAAATTTAATCGTCAATATTTCAGAAACTATAAGAGTTAGAGAAAAATGTTATAGGAGCCGTGAAAAGGAAATTTAATTTTCTTTCGTTTGGTGTCACCCTAAGGAATATAACTCACTGTGTTAAAGAGATATACAGGATTAAGTGGACACATTGGCCAAATAACGGTAAATTGCCGATATCTCAAAAACCTTCCCATAGAATTAAAAATGAACCCGATTTTCGGAATCAGCGACCGATTTTACATATAGAAAGGATGGTTGCGTTCAGAGTATTTTTTGGCTGTAGAGCAGTGTTATTTGAAGAAAAATAAAAATAGATTTTAATAAGAAGAATAGGAACTAGAGCTTTTTTGCTGAAATATTATTGCGAGTCGCAGTCTATGCTAATTAATTATAGGTACGTATATAAATTAGTAATTAAGGTAAGTTATATATATGACAGATATAAAATATGACAAGTATCCACTCATAATAATTGAAATTTTAAATACTTATCCATGTTCGGCAGCACATATATTTGCGAAAAAGCTTTACGTTCATCAAAACAAACCAAAGAAACCTTTTATCACAAAAGCATTTGGAAGCAATTCTGCAATTATCCACCTCTCATTCGACAATAAATATTGACAATTGATTAAACAGCCTTGAATAAACTTATCACTTATTCTTATTATGTAATATGTAGATATATTTTTTTTTTATATGCACGAGTTCATATCTTAATTTAATATATATGTAGATACATTTGTATAAATAAAATATGTTGTAAATATTGTACATATGTATGTTGTATGCAAAATTTTCCAATGGTACAATAAAAATTTAATTGTAGTTTTTAACTTTTTTTAAATCTAACACAAATTTTTTCTGAGTGCACTAATAAATTTTTGTAGATGTATTGGAGTTTCCCCATTCAATACGAGAGCGTTGAGCACCCTTGCATATGAAGCTACGTTGGCGTCGCCCTTCCCATATGAAATTGAAAATTACACTAACAAATTGAAAATAAAATTTTTTTGAAAAAATTGAATTCTTGAATTGAAAAGCGACGTAACTCAAAACCCAAATAAATATAAAATAAATGGAAGAAATGCAAGAAAACCTTTTTCTTTACAAACGAAGCTTTGAGGTAAAACCTTGGATAAGGAAGAAGACTGTTGCTGGGAGGAGACTAACATTTAGCAGTCCCTAAAGACGTTATTCATGGATTCCAAAAAATTTTGAGTTGTGCAATTTTTTGATTTAGGGTGCGATTTGTAGGCAAACGAAAAAACTGAACAAAATTTCTAGTTAATATTGAAAAATGTGTGGCAAAAGTGTATTTCAAATTATTTGAAGAAAAATAAAAGTAGATTTTAATAAGAAAAATAGGAATTAGAGCTTTTTTTGCTGAAATATTATTGCGAGTCGCAGTCTATGCTAATTAATTATAGGTACGTACATATATAAATTAATAATTAAGGTAAGTTACATATATGACAGAAATAAAATATGATAAGTATCCACTCATAAGAAATGAAATTATAAAATACTTATCCATGTTCGGAAGCACATATATTTGCGCAAAAGCCTTTTCTAGCCTTAAGTTAATCAAAACAAACCAAAGAAACATTTTATCACAAAAGCGTTTGGAAGCAATTCTACAATTATCCACCTCTCATTCGACAATAAATATTGGCAATTGATTAAACAGCCTTGAATAAACTTATCACTTATTATTATGTAATATGTAGATACATTTTTTATATGTACGAGTTCTCATCTTAATTTAATATATAGATACATTTATATAAATCAAATATGTTGTGAATATTGTACATATGTATGTATGTTGTAGGTAAAATTTCGTACAATAAAAATTTACTTGTAGTTTGTAACTTTTTTTAAATCTAACACAAATTTTTTCTGAGTGCACTAATAAATTTTTGTAGATGTATTGAAGTTTCCCCATTCAATACGAGAGCGTTGAGCAGCCTTGACATAGATATACAGCAAATTTATTCTCAAGTATTTTTTTTATTTTTGTGTGCTTTGTTTTTGCAGATTTTTGAATAATAAAATATGTAATTTTCAATAATGAAATAATCAAAAAATTTAATTTTTGAAATCCAATACGACTAATGGGTCAAAATTAATACTTTTCCGTCAAACTAGCAATCCGTTTAATTGACAACATAGTTGAATTAAATGTTTTTAAATGACGATCGACACATTCAGTACTTCAGCTTTGCCGTAAAAAAGACATCTAATTCAACTATGTTTCTCAGTTAAACGAATTGCTAGATTGACGAAAAAGTATTCATTCCGACGGGCGCATAATAAAATGTATAAAAATAAACATGTGTATTGTTGTTGCTCCAATAAAATGACAAAAATTTCGGTTTCAATCAATGTATCGTAGCCAATTTTGTCGATTGTGAAAATTAAATGAATGCCTCGTTGGAAAATAAAGACTTATGTCACAGACAAACAAAAATGTGTAAACAAAACTTATGTGTATTACTAAGAAGCCATAAATGTGATTCAAGGATTTTAGGAAAAACCTCTATTTCATGTAAGTAGGACATATTTTTATCTTGAAATTCATTAGTCAAATTATTTTGAATGTAAACAAACTCTAAATTTTAAGTGGCCCTTTCAATGAAAAAATTAAAAAAAAAACCAATCCTTAGAGTTTTCCTGTATAGATATTCTTTGGTCAAAATCAAATTGTAATCAGTAGTATTTTTCATCAGAAATCCATAAGACGGTAAAAATTACAAACAAAAAAACCCCCTGGCAACATTGTAAATATCTCTATTTGGGAAATGCGGTGTTTGCGATATGCGGTGTTTGCGGTGTTTGCGGTGTTGTGATATCCATACTACCGCACACCGGAATTGATCAAGAAAATGCGGTACGGTGTTTATTATGATCGCATATTTTGCGGTTGCGGTCATACTCCCACCGCATTTTTTATGAGTATACTCTAAATCACAAAAAATGTATCGCATGCTGATCTCTGGCACAGACATACATAAGTTCATATATACATACATATTTGTATGCATTTCCGCATTTGCTGACTTCGTTACACGAAACGAAATATCGTTAGTTTGGAGTTTCAGGCTCCAGAACAATAGGGGAAAGGTAGAGAAGCGTGTGTTGAGTTTGCTGAGTGTATAAATTAAAGCATTTTTAAAAAATGTATGTGGGAACAACTATACGATTTGACGCAAAGCACGGAGGGGGTTTGAGGTAGGAGCTCTTATTGAGTGACCTTATAAATACTCTGAAAAAAAAAAACGTTGTAAATCTAAAGACTTTCGCTGTTAAATCAACTACTTTCCGCAGTTGAAATGTGCCCAACAACGCTCCGTTGTTGTTCCAAAGGTGCGAGCGTTGTTGATTTAGGTCAATAACGGAGATTGTTGGAAAAAAATGTCACCTAAAAATAAATTTTTGTTTGCATTTTACTCTTCATCTTCTCTCCGCCCGGGTCCCAACTACAAATATGTAGCCTCCGCTTGTTCTCCTCTTCTTCTCTCCTTCTTATCATTCACTGGTTGCTATCCTTATTTCTTATTCTGATTTTTCTTCTTTATTTTATATTCTCCTCCGGATTCGAATAATGACATCAACCTGAAATTCTATCCAATCATCACATAGTGGAACATTCAACATTATATTGAATTGTAGTAACCTATTTATACTTCCATTTCCTAAAAAGGAATCCATGAATTATTTGAATCATTGTAAAGACAAAATTTAAAAAAATTTGTTCTCATTAGTTTTGTTTACAACGGAAACTGTTGGGTCAAATACTTTTGCCTTTAAATCAACAACGGGGAGCAAATTGTTGCTAAAAATAAACTTTTGTTTGGATTTTTCTCTACATCTTCTCTCCTGTTGGTTTTCTCACAAAAAAAATATTTTCTCACAAAAAAATTTTTAAAAGCAAGCAAGTTTTTGAATCAACAACGGCCGTTTTTCAATAAATTGTTGGATCAGAAACTTTACTGTAAAAACAAATACTTTGGCTGTTGAATCAAAGACGGAGATTCAACAGCCGAAAGTTGTTGGTTTAACTACGGGTATTTTTTTCAGAGTACATATAGTTATTGTAAGCGTTGACATGCACTCACATTCACTTACCTACTCGTTGCTATACAAAGGCATGCATATATTATTTTTCATATGCATATGTACATAAAGCAAAGTCCGGACACCGGATATTACACCTTGGCTTAAATTACTATACCGACATTCATCATACATCCGCCAAAAAAGGTGTTATTAATATTTTCCACCCTTATCGGATAGTTTTCGTTTAGCAGGAAGATAAGGAGTATAACAGAATGGAAATGGGAAGAAGAGTTTGGAAAGAAGCTTGACTAACATTAAGGGCTTATTTAACTGTACTTAAGTAGTTGGATAAGTTGAAATGTTTTCTTTAAAATTGAAGTGTGATAAAATGACTTAATACACTTGTAAATAAGATCACGACAATACACATACATACATACTTCAAAATTGATAAAATTGAAAATGGAACATTTTTGCAAATTCTCTAAATATTTGATTATTAATTTACTAAACACTTATCTTAAGGCAAAATTAACTTCATAAACACACTTGAAATCGCTTTTGTTATAAGAATGTACATTTACACGTATATACTTACATATGTACAGACATAATAGGATATCAAATTTATTCGCCAGCTGTGCACTAAAATGTTAACTAAATACACAAGACAATCGAATAAAATCAATAGAAATTTTACCTGAGGTTGAGCATTTCATTAATAAGTTATTATGATAGCTAAGTTAAAATGAACCCAGCAGTTAATTGTTCAATGTATTGCTAATTTATTTAGTACATATATTTTACTCATATCTCCACATGATAAATGCTTTATTGAAAGTAAAATGCACACTAGATGTACAACAATCTTCAAAAATGCTTTCCGACAGGAAATACCTAAACTATATTGTTCCTCATGTTGCAAATGCTAAAAAATATTCCAAAAAAGATATGTTCGAGATGAAATAAAGATTGGAGCGGTTGATCTATAAATATTTATAAAACCAACGCAAAAGAATTCAACTTCTCGTTTCTCACGTTAATTTAAAAAATTAAATGTTCAAGTGTATGTATTTGCATTTCTTTAGTTTATTTAAAACTTAGCATCTACTACACCAACCATAATATTCCACTTCAAGGATAATGCTCTAGCAGGCTGACCTACTTTCTTTCCTTGCCAGGTATAAATTATATGTATTTACTCTAATGTACGATGACGTGCCCAAAGGATATTAGAGCATTGTTCAACTGATCCAATATAAGTTGGTTTTAATGAAGTAGGCTTATTCAAAGCATCAATGCACATGTAAACACATGGACTCGTATGTGCACATAATAATCTTTAATGTACTTATATAAGCAAGAGAAAAGCAAAACTATTTTACTGCATATACACACATACCTACCTTTACACTAGTCGATTTTTCTTCTAAGCGACCTGTAATAGAACATCCAACTTGCTAAACATTTATTTTAGTTTTATATAAGCACTCCACGTTAGAGGGCTTCAGACGAATTCGAATCTTTGCCATTCACCAGCAGAGTTCGGTTGTGTTGTGCTAGTTACCGGTAGCGTCCGCTGGTGTAGCGTGTGCATAAACGAATATCATTGGTTGATATTTATGCTCTTGGTTGGTGTTTATGCTATAAGCATGTACTTATGCCAGAAGAATTTTTCTATTCACAATAGCTTCATTATTTTACTTTGCAACACTGCTGCTCAGGTCGAATAACAGATACGCGATTTCAGCTCAACGTGCTGAAACAAACTAGCTAGCTTCGGTTTTGTTGTTGCTTTCGATGCTATTTTCTGAGCTGGCTAGTGCTTCTTGCGAACTTGCTTGCAAAAGAAAGTGGGCACTATTTAAATTTTATAAGGAAAAAAGTACTGTTTGTATACATACGAGTATGTACATATAAGTTTTCGCTTTCGGCATTCCCTTGTTGCTAATTTGTGCATTATTACATTCCAATGGACAGATCAATACGTGCAAAGGCAAAAAAAAGAAAATAAAAGCAAAGCAAAACCATCAACAAACAGACATACATACATTCATACTCTCCCAGACGAAAATCAAATTGGAAAGGATAACGCGGTCGCTGGAAAAGTTTCTATAGATTTCGATGCAGACGTGGTGGGATTTCTAGCAAAAGTTAATAAAACACAGAAGAGAAAAGCTTATTTAGTAAGACTTGACAGTTTCAGCAGCAACCAAAGAACGCCTCAAGCCACAACACGATGCAAAAAGTGAAAGTAAATTAAAGAACAAAAATTGCGCAATGAAGTTCAAACAAAAACTCTTTTGCTTTGCTTTTTTGAAGGCCTCGAATAGCCAGGTGGGGCGAGGGGTGGTTGTAAGCCTTCACTGGAGCAAAGGATTTTTATTTTTTATTTCCGTTTATGTGTTTACAAGATTTTACTATCCCATTGTTTGCTTGTTTGCTTGTAAACCTTTCTTTTACTTACATATTGCGCTTTCGTTCTACGTTTGCTTGTTCTGCTGACACGGGACAGCAATTTTTTGGACATTTTCGAGTTTTCAAGGTTATTTGTACAAGCTTACAAGTAGATAATTACAAAATAATATTGTTTGCTGAGTGTCCTTCGGTTTAAGTACACACCGAAATTGCTCTGATGAGCTTAGCTCGAGCAAATGGCAAATTGTAGAAGAAGAGATCAAGTGCAAAAGGAATTTGGTGAAAAACGTGTTTGCAGTTAGTCATTCTTGGTTGATAGCTTCTTTTTTTAAGTTGATAGTATAAGTATAGATTTTATTAGAAAATAGGTATATGTATAATATGTGTTTGATGGCAAATGGAAACATATTTATACTTTTTTGTAGCGATAAGCGTTGGAGTGTTTTATACGCTCTTCTGGATAGTATTCCAAACAGATACCTACTACTCTTTGAGCTCCACAATGCAAACACTGAAATTATTTCACAAAATCATTGCGATTATATATTTTTATGCCCGCAATAATCGAGCTATGCAAAGAAACATATTGAAATTTTCTTCAAGCTAATCATTGTCTTTTCATGTTTAAATTCAAAAATAAAAAAAGAATCTTGGATTAGCCAATGACAAAGCGCATACATAGTGGGCGGGAAAGAGGGACACTGGGGAAAAAGCGAATTAAAATGAAGTCATTATAAAGCACAACTGGCACATGTACACTCACTCACTCTGCGCTTAGCGTTTATTAGCGTCCAATGAAGCAGACGGAACGCTGTTAAAAAAAGTAAACTCACTAAAATATTAAATGAAGAGCACCCGCGGCGACAGCGGCCGACATTCATTGACGTTGTACGTATTATTAGCAATAACCTTAAGCAATCACATTCATACACACACGCGCACACACACACACTGGCATTTTCACACGCACACCTACAACACTTTATCCTTAAACACACAGCCATGCTATACACTTTACAGTCATCCATTCAACCATTACTTGCATAATAAATGTAGGCGATGCTTTTGTTGATGAACCAGCAACCAGGCGGTTTGTTTGAGGTTGAGACCAATTTATAAGGACAAAGAAAGCTTCAACCAAAATCCGCATTATTCAAGCAATATTCATGCTCCAGCTGAGGCATGATCATTGTCACCCTCACTTTATATCCATTAATTTTTCTGTTTTGCCATTGTGAATCTAGAGCTCTCACATTTCAATAGCGATTTTTAACAAAGGCGCGTTATTGTATGTAGGCCCTAAATAAATATGCGTTCACAAGCTTTCCTTCACAAACACATATACCTATATTTAGCTACACATACATTCACACAAAGGTATATGCAAATGTGTTGGAAGGAAAAAATTATTTAGCAGCGCTAAGAAATTCTGCAAACATTTTAAAGAATGGAAGAATGAATGAGAGAAGAAAAAAGTGAAAACCCAAAAAGGTCATTTTTATATCAACAGCTGTGCCTGCGCTGATGCTAAGCTGCTGAAAAATAGACATTTACTTAGGCATAATATAAATATTTGTATGCAAAACATGCACAACAAGCACACACACACACCTGTACGCATACAAAGGAAAGAAAGGTAAATGAAGTTGTGAGTTATCGGTGTGGCTAACCAATGAATAATAAAGCATAATAAGCAAAAGCGCACATTTATACAAAAAATACATACATACATGCAAGTAATAAATATATTTGTTTGGACATACATACATACACACATCAATTGCCCACCAGATTGCAGCTTTTATTAGTTTGTTGCTTCATTTTTTCGCATTCTTTACATTTTTTGATTAAATTTGAATGGAAATAATTTGGTTTGAGTGTGCGAATATGCAAAATACTTATTTCGAAAAATATTTGCTTTGTATAAACCACTTTTAGTTGCAGAGAATGCGTGCATATGTATGTGTGCGTGTGTTAGATATTTTTAGATAATTTCTCACCTCTCATTTTTAGAATTTACATACATATAGGAATATGAAATTTGCATTATTTACTGCTTAAGAGTGATACAAATGAGAAACATGCGTAAATACGGCAGATACGCTTGGCCAAGAGAGAATGAATGAAGAATGTGGAATATATTTGCTCAAGGTTTTATTGTTTTCAACCAAAAGAGCCGCAGGAATGGGAATATTTTTTATATTTTAGGTGAGAAGCGACAATGTTTGTACACGGTTAAAAGATACTCATACAATAAAGAGATACTTAAACATCTGTTTGAATATTTAGTCGAAGACTTGTGCTGGTGATTCACCATGTTCAAAGTTCATTTAGTGTTTTGTGGCAATTCGTTACATTGGGCAATAGTCGAGGTTTGGGATAAATCGATTTACTTCAGTTGGAAAGATCAAGATCATTGTATAGAGACTCAGAATTTTTTTTTTGCATTCACAGAATTCTGTTATACAATTAATTTTGTTAAATAAATTCTTTTAAATTCAATAAAATTTCTATATATGTATAAACGAAGAAATTGACTTGCACTGCGACACGACGACAATCGCGAACAGAAAGTTCTTCACTTGCTGAACGGAAATTAAAGCTTTTCATTATTTAATTCTTTTTGTCTTTTGATCATTCGCTTTTTGAATATAACTTAATTAAATTTCTGCCGTTGCATACAAACTGAAACTGATTCGCTGGCTTCGGAAAACGAAAAATCTTAGAGGATTAAAATTTAAATTCACAGTCACAAAATTTTAAGCTGTCGTAAGTAGTTTGTAGTGAAGCACAATTTATTTAAATGAAATGTTCTACATAAAAGGCCTCCAGCTGCCGATTGATGGCATTCACTTTATATTTAGCACAATCATTACTTACTCAATCAGTCAACAATTATGTACTAGCTTTGATTCTTTCTACATTTCATTCGCTTATGGCATATAATGATTTCATTTCATTTAAAATTTGCCAAGCGCTCCAAGCTACTCCAAATGCCTGCGCATTGCTTGCAACACCAAAGGGAATTCCATGTACACATACACATACACATTTGTACTAGTATACATACATACACATGTAAAGGTAAAATTCTTCCTTCATTCCTTTTATATTATTTTACCTAGATTTGTAATACTTTGCCCTTGTGCTTTTGTGCACATTTGTATTATTTGTGCATTCGTTTTGGTATTTTATTCTGACTGTGCAATCGATTGGCAATCTCATTTATTCAATACTTACAACAGCATACAAACAGTAGAATAGGAGGAAGAATGGAAGTGCAATATTTGAGACGATTGCTCCGCACTATGATGGCCAATATATTTGTAGAATAGAGAAGCCACAGTCGACGTTGGAGCCAGCCAGGGCATGGTGCAATAAGTGAGAGAACACAATGACAAGAATGCCAACAATGTTACACGGCAAGTGCATTCCTATCATTTCTATATCATTTAAGCGCTTTTTATTATATTGCAAATGCTTGGACACAAAAGTGTGCGCTTGTGTCTGTGTGGTATTAGGTACAGCACAGTTAGTGCAGTGGAAGCGGGAAAAAAGGACGGACGCCGCTTCCTCTGCTGTACAGGGAGTGCTATTCACGGCGCTTGTCATTGTTGTTGCCCCGGCGCTTTCTCGGCGGGCTGGTATGGTAAATCATTTGACAACTATGGCAACACGGAAGCATTAGAAGAGATAATAGACACGATTGAATAATGATTAAATTAAATATCTAATAAAGCTGTAAGCTCTGTAAGTAACACTGATCGATTGCAGTTTTGTAATGCCTTGTTTCGGGGCCTCTGTCGCGTGATACTGTCTGGAAATGTGAAATTTTCAAATACAGATACATAATAATTCAGACTTTAGTTAATGAAAATATAACTAGTTCATAAATTTCTTATTGCTTAATTTCCAATTCAGCGAAATCGCATTCAATTACACTCCTGTGCTGTTTTAAAACATCTACGTAAGTCCTTGAAATTATTCCGTATTTCGGTCGTAAGATTAGTTGACAAATTGAAACATTCCTAACACTTCTAATGCGAACCTGCAACTGAAGGCGTCCAACTGTGCCTAGACAACACAAATTGCTTGAATTACACCATGTTAGAACAATTGAAAGGGGACAGTGAGTATGTGTGTAATTGCGAATGTGTGTTTGTTTGTTTGTTAAAATCTAGTGTGATATGTCTGTTTCTTTTTAATCAACCAATTAAAAGTTTTGCCGAATTTAGTTGCACTTACTGCTAATTAAAGTACATGAAATGTGACATGTGCGAAAAACAAGGATTTTTGGCAAACAAGGTAACCCTCCGCACGGACAACAATTTGAACATATGCAACAAACAATGGGATTGAGTTTAGTTTTTGCAGAATAACTAACTACATATGAGCTTATATAGGTACAAGTACGATAAGTACACATTTTAATATGAACATACGATACCTACATAGAATGGTACAAAAATATATTTAGATATACAATTTTATAAGATTTACAAGCATTTGTTGATTACACTCTCCTTGCAAACACTGCTAAACTTGATTAGTTTTAGGCATGCATTTAAAAAACAGTCCCGAATCAAAGTGTATCTAAGACTTTATACGTAAATTAGAGTGCACAGTGAGTAGGTGATACTGTTCTACAGAAAGTGGTATCGTTTATACAAAAATTTCGATTTAAAAATACAAATACATGAAAATATGTTCTAGCATAATCTCACTCTACTCCGCTCTTTATACCGGTATCAATTTCCCATCCACCATTTAAATCACTAACTCAAAAGTGATTCCAAATTTTAATTATAGAATCGCCTAAAGGGTATAAATTGGAGTTCACTTTTTACCAACAATTCATGATAACACAGTATAAACAACAACACTTTAACAAATAAAATATGTTACACTCACAATCAGCACTCTGAGCTATACGATTTTGAAATGCAAAATGCGCAAATGCATTTAGCAAGCGACAAAATTAGATCAAAGGCATTGGATTTGTGTAAAATTGAATATTGAATTGAGGCAGTAAAACTTAACTAAATTCATATATAACTAACTGGAAAACGGCAACAGACACTATAAACTAACAAAACAAAACAATAAATGAAAATAATAAAATAAAAATAAAATAAAAAATAAAAATAAAAAGTAAAAACAACAAGAAGCTTTACTAAACGTAGAAATGGCAACGAGACGATTTTATCTGCTTATAGAGGCAATTGAGCGACGGCTGTTGGGCGTTGACTGGTGCAGAGGTGTTGTGGAGTGGGAGGGGTGCGAATTTCATGCAAGTAAATCCAATAAAATGTTAGTGCACACAAATACAAGCAAATAAATGTCGCTCACACAATGTACACACATACAAATGCACATATGCATATGTATGTAGCTACATATGTATATATGTATGTATGTATAACGGTGAATGAATTGTTTTGCAGGCGGTTGATTGTTTCTATTATTTGTTCTTTTCTTCTTGTGTTTCACTGAGAGAGAAGAATAATAAATTTTAAATGAATAAAAATTCTATGAAAAATGAAAGTACCTACACAAATATGACACTAAAAAAATTAAAGTAAAGAGGCAAGCGATGGAGGCAGAGGCGGAACTCGGAGAAAAGCTGTGTGCAGGCAAGCAAAAAAGAAACAAATAAATAATAGCTTAAAAAAACTAAAAAACACGCTTTAATCTTAAAAACCGTACTAAAAATTGAGAAATAATTTAATTAGAAACAAAATGATGAACGAAAATATAAGTATTTAAGGAAAAGCGTGGGGTGCTCAGTATGTCAAAAAATATTTAAAATCGGTGTTTTTTTACTAATAATTTTATTTTGACTTTTTTGAGATTTCATATATCGTACTCTTTAATTTCGCAACTAGGTATATTTCTGTACTAGTTGTACGAATCGAATATCTTAATGTTCAAATATTATTGAGCACCCCCACGCTTTTCCTTAAATACTTATATTTTCGTTCATCATTTTGTTTCTAATTAAATTATTTCTCAATTTTTAGTACGATTTTTATTAAAGCGTGTTTTTTAGTTTTTTAAGCTATTATTTATTTTTTACTTTTTAGTGAAATTTTTCATTAAAGGATGTTTTATGCGGACGCAAGAATAAAAGTAAAAAGAAGTCTGATGGGATGTGGTGTTCTCCGAAATAGATCTACATACATATGTATTTATAACTACTACCAAAAATCCCAATATGCAGTGAAGTAAACTAGCTTATTATGCAATATTTTCCAAACCCTAGCCGATTTCGATTCACAATTTCTCTGCTGGCTATAAATTTCCTTCTGTCAAATTTATATGTGAATGATAGCGAGCAGAGGGAAATTTTTATCGACCAGTTAGCGAGTATGGCTACTACTCATTATGGGTTCAAACATTTTTGTTCGATCCGACCTCGCTTGTGTGATGGCGAATCGAAAACGACACCTTTTATTCAAGGTTTTCCAAACTAGTTTGGAAATACAAAATTTCCCATTTTTTTTTTTTTAATTTTTTTTTTTATTTTTATTTTTATTTTTATTTTTTTATTTTTAGAGAAATTTTTTTCACCTCACGTTTACAAAATTACAATTATAGAATTAGGGTTCCTTTTCATTGATTCAGCACTTACTATTAAATGAATTACAAACAAAACCAGTTCTTGCTTTGCATACGTATGTATGTACATGCGGCTGATTTCATTGCAAATACAACAAACCCAAAACAGAAAGCTTCAAGCTTCATTTTTGAGTGAATTTATGCATTGAGTTTGTCGCCATCGCTATGAGCGATCGCTGGCTGTTGTGCATTAGTTCGCTCGCTATTTGAGTGGTTATACGTTTTTCTTTGAACATTTGTTTGTGATTTGAGAATAATGTATTTTTGAGCGTTCGTGAGTGAGTTTTTCCGTACCCTGAAAGCTTGTTACTTATTGGCTTGTATACGGGAGTGAATTGAAATTCATAGAGGCTATTTTTAAGAAAGGTAACATAAAAGCCGCAATGAAGCATAAAATATAATGTTGAATGTCCTACTATATGATGCCGTTGGGCTGTTGATGTCATGTTTCGAATCCGGAGGAGAATAGAAATAATAGAGAGAACACAATAAAAGTGAATGTTTGAAAGATATAATAATTTAGTTAAATTTACAACTTTTAGGATGGGATGAAGTTACATACATACATACATACATACATACATACATACAAACAGGTGAAGCTAATAAAAGCGTGTTAAAAAATGAACTTAAACTGTGAATTTAAAAGCAATTTGAGAGCTAATTGAATAAAAGTAAATAGCGGTGTTATTACTGAATGATTTGATTATTTAGCTCAGTTACGTGTTTACTTATTTATTTATTCTGGTTTTTTGTGTAAGGCTAAATTTGCTAATTGTACATGCGCGAATACAAGCGAACATGAAGAATTTGTTAAATGAGCCGTTTTTGCAAAGCACAAGCTAAGCTTTTGCTTAAAAAGGGAAATATTCGTGCTGTTGAAAATTTATACATAATTTCTAATGAAAAATTCAAAATTGCGAAAAAGTTTAATTTCCTTATGCCATAATTGACAAAGGCGTTTCTACTGATTGCTTTCGCAACTATTTTTTTTTTTTAATTTGTCTGGATGGATGCGATATTATCTAACTTTAATGCGATAGCACGCCTTTCGCAATGCTTTTCAATTTGACAACCGGAAGTGATGCGAAAGTTTGGCAAACGGCTTTTTAATTTGACATTAGTCAGCGCTAAAAAAATCACAAAAGAAAGAAAGAGACGAGCCAAAGTGCGAGATGTTTAAATTTAGTGCTTAAGGCCAGCGCAGACATTTCTTACGATATACATATGTATATGTTCACGTATCTACACACACACACATATATATGTATTTTTTTCTTTATCAAATATGCTAAAAATGAATGTATTTTATGTTATGCTGCCAAAACTTTTTCAGTCGCCAAAAAGTCGGCAAACTTTTTACGCAATACGCAACCCCATTTCGACGTCACCAACATTTCACATACGTTCTTGTTGTTGCAATAACATAAAATATTTGTTTTTTGAGTGGGTAAACAAAAAACCAAGAAAAAAACAAGAACAAAAAAACTAAGTAACAAAATCAATGCAAACGCACAAATATTTAGTAGAAACATTTGCTAATGCGCCTAAATATATGCGCCGTATTTACCAAAGTCAAAAGTCAAAGCAAAGCAAAACACACACAGCACACCATTCTAGCCTTAGAGCGGGTCAAATTTCAGAAACGCGTGAAATTTTCTCTTCTTTAGATTTTATGCTCACGATTAAGCAACAACACAGACCTTTGCACCATCCAAGCATATTTGATTCATGTACGATGTAGTCATTTCAAGATGTGGGTGGAAAATCAACAAAAAAAGAAAGTAATAAAAAAATCCACCCTCATTCAGCTTCATTCACCCTCACTTAGCTAACCGTTGAGCCACATTATGATATCTCACTTGTTTTGTTGTTGTTGGCGTTGGCGTTATATGACAAAAGTGAATGAACTTGTAAATATATACGAAAATATTCTCTAACGGCAATGTTTGACATTAATCTAGAAATTCATTGAAACCAATTTGACATTGGCGCCCAACTGCTCTGCAATGTTGTTGCGGTGCGCTGTGTGTGTGGGGGGAGGAAGATCAAGGCAAGCAAATGTACTGAAAATCAATAAAACCGTAGATTTGCTCGCATAGATTCGGTAGTGATTGTAATACACAGTAGCGCTGCGACATTCATAAGCAAATGTTTTCTACTTTGCTGCAGAGGTTTTCAGCTCACATAAGGGTTGATGCGTATAAGCTGTGTTTTTGCAAGAATTTCAGATTTTTGTGTACGAAAAATCCAATGATGTGGATTAGGCGGGTAGTTTTGGCGTACGGTTGAAAAAATTCTTGTTGCAGAAAAATTTTCTACATATTTTAAGATTTGGCAAATCACGTAAAGAAAAATAAGGCAAGCGAACGGATGAGAATAGAAACAGAAATCGACTATCTTCTGTCTTCTGTCTTTCGAAATAATAAAAAAGATACGGTGCTAATATTTATCGCGGAACTTATATAATTCCAAAAGCGAAAGTGACGCCTCTTTCTCGGGGAAGAAGAAATAATTTCTTTTCTGTTGTTTGCTTTTCCGATAGCGTGGTATGCCGCTGTTTTGTGGAACGAATTTCCGTCATCGCTTGTCAAGCATGATTTGGTTACAAACCTGTTTCGGCTATGCGCCATCCCCACTATCTTGTTTAGAACGAAACAGGAGGAAGAAGTGACTTAAATTTCTTTGACGGCATGACCGCCTTAATTTGTCTTATTCATTTGACTTTTGAAGCGGTAGTAAGGCACAAAAATTCTATTTTAATCTTCTAAATACCATCTGATCTGCAAATAAAACCAAATTTATGTAAACGCGTGTATGTAATATATCATTCATGCGAAATTCCAGAGTCTATAAATATACGTGCATTGTCATGCTGCTCCACTTGAGGGGGCGTGCAATCGACAAAATACATGAGACAGGCACATGTACATAAATATATGTTGCTATGGAATTATGAAAAAGGAAGCAAAATGAGATTTTGCGAAAGGTTTAAGTAAAAGGCGGAGTTGTAGTGGAGAAACGCTCCAAAATGGCATGACAAAGCGGAAAAAGAGCTAGTAGGTATATTTTAAAGCTATATTTTTCGTATAAATTGTGAACACTTTAAAATAAACATGTGCACATTCAGATATACATACATAAATGCATATTTATATATACCCTGCAAAAAAATGTGCGATTAATACCGAAAGATATTTGTCCCGGATTGATCTCTTTCGAGAACAATCGGTCCACAATTAGTCCGCGATTGTTCCCGTACGGGTATAAATGTATACTAATTGTAGACCAATTGTTCCCGAACGGGTATAAATGTAGACTAATTGTAGACCAATTGTTCCCTAACGGGTATAAATGTAGATTAATCGCCTTCATCCCGAACGGGTATAAATGTAGATTAATCGCTTTCATCCCGAACGGGTATAAATGTAGGTTTAATCGCTTTCATTCCGAACGGGTACAAATCTAGATTCCTTAAATGTAAAAATTTTAGAAAAATGTGTAATGTATTTAAAAAATTGTAGAACAACCGGTAAAACGAATTGAACACCCTTTCTTTTAATAACAATGATGAATAATAATTTTAACAAAATGTTTCCTAAAAAATCCTATGAAAAAATCCTTTAAATTACGCTCATATAATGCATACTCAAAACTTACAATTTCACTGTGGAACAAATTTAGGTCAACAAAAGTTAACTCGGTTCTGAAAGTTAGGGGTGAAAATAGAGGCTAAATTAGAAGACCCGTATCGCGGCGTTTGCTTAGGTTAGTTCGAATTTGTTTTTAATCGACCTTTGAACTTTGCAGGCAAACGCCGATTTTCAGCATATTGTTTGTATGGTTTTTTTGCTATAACTCGTCGACTAATTGAGATTTTTTTGTTGGAGTGACAGCAAACGAAAGATTAATTAATTATATTTCCTATACAAGAGGTCTATAACATTTTTCTCTACCTCTTATAGTTTCTGAAATATTGATGATTCAATTTGAATTTTTTCGATGTTTCAAAGAAAAAATTTATTTTGTCAGGCAATATCTTTAAAACCAAAATTTTCACCTTCGGTTTTACTCCCTTGCGTGAAGCTACATTCTATTAGCAAAAAAATAAGCTATCAACGAAGAAAATCCATGGTAAAATGGAAAAGTTATAGGCGATCATGTAAATACAGCCAAGTCGCGCAATGCCTCTGCAGTAGCAGCACATTGGCAGCGCAGTAGATACAAGCCCATTTACGGGTATAACATGCATAAAATATACCCGTGCAGATGCATTGCCCGACTTGACTGTATTTACATGATCGCCTATAACTTTTCCATTTTACCATGGATTTTCTTCGTTGATAGCTTATTTTTTTGCTAATAGAATGTAGCTTCACGCAAGGGAGTAAAACCGAAGGTGAAAATTTTGGTTTTAAAGATATTGCCTGACAAAGTCAATTTTTTCTTTAAAAAATCGAAAAAATTCAAATTGAATTATCAATATTTCAGAAACTATAAGAGGTAGAGAAAAATGTTATAGACCCCTTGTATAGGAAATGTAATTTTCTTTCGGTTGCTGTCACTCCAACAAAAAAATCTCAATTAGTCGACGAGTTATAGCAAAAAAACCATACAAACAATATGCTGAAAATCGGCGTTTGCCTGCAAAGTTCAAAGGTCGATTAAAAACAAATTCGAACTAACCTAAGCAAACGCCGCGATACGGGTCTTCTAATTTAGCCTCTATTTTCACCCCCAACTTTCAGAACCGAGTTAACTTTTGTTGACCTGAATTTGTTCCACAGTGTTTTTTTAATTTATTTATTGAGATTTTTTTTCAAAAGTAAAACATTGTATAATCTTTATTTATATATGCATGAACATTTAAAATTTTTTAAAGATTGTTATTAAAAATTGCCTTGGCGAACAACTTGGAAAAATCAACATTTGTACCCGTTGGCGATGAAAGCGATTAATCTACATTGTACCCGTTGGGGATGAAAGCGATTGATCTACATTTGTACCCGTTGGGGATGAAAGCGATTAATCTACATTTGTACCCGTTGGGGATGTAAGCGATTGATCTACATTTGTACCCGTTAGGGATGAAGTCGATTGACCTACATTTGTACCCGTTCGGGATGAAAGCGATTGATCTACATTTGTACCCGTTCGGTATGTTAGTGATTAATCTACATTGGTACCCGTTCGGGTATACAAGTTGAACAATTAGTCTCTTCATAGGATATGCTCGAACAAATGCGATCAATTCACTCCATATAAAAAGATGTAAAATTGTATTAGTCGCATGCTCCCTTGCGATTGATCCCGGACACGTCCCGGATTAATCGCATTTTTTGCAGGGTAAATACATATCTACATACAAAGAACCAAAGTTATTTACAACTTCTTGACTGTATTTAAATGCTTATGTTCGGGCTCATAAATATGCATTACTATTCTCTCACACTCCTCAACTCCCGACGTCTTTGCCTTATTTGTGTGGTTTGGCTTGTGTATTGACGACAACACGGCTTCGATGTTGGCGCTGCGCGTGGTAACGGCGCTGGTGATGACGATGGTGATGGTGGTGGCTTAGTTTTTGTTGCTTATTCTTCTGCAGCTTGTGAAGTATCGAATTGACATAAGCGTTGACACAACGACTTAGCAGATACGCACTCAAAGCGGGGGACTTAAATAAACATACAAAGACATGACGATGAACGAAATGAAAAGAAATAAAAACACAACCCAACGAACACACACATGTATACGAAGTAAACACTGAACATACATTAATACATATGTGCACACACATGTGCATATCATCAGATAAAATACAAAAACAAAATCTTAACGGCAATAACGGAAATCAAATCGTTGCTTAGGAAATCAATTGATTGAGGCAAAATTTGCAAATATAATATTCTTTGTGGGAATATTATGCAAATAAAAATGCCAATAGGTTATCATAAGCAGTACGTACGTACATACATACATACATATCTGCCTATGTGTGGCAGACTGATGTGCTCAAGCGCAAACTCTTGTAGACAAATTCCAACATATTCAGCAAATAATTCGGTGTTTGTACGCCAAATTGAGGCATAACTTAAATATTTTGCTGAGTAATGGCAAAGCAAATTGAAAATTAGTGAGCTTCGAAGTGAAATTTACAACGTGCAGAATATAGAGAATATATGGAAATGTGCTGTTTACGCAGGCAAACCAATATTGAAGTATTTATAAGTTATTATTGAATTGAACTTTGTGTTTTCAACGTAAGTTTGGATTTTATATTTATTTCTGGCTTGCTTTTTAGTTAAGGAACCAGTGGAATTTTGGCAGATATCGCAGAAAAGCCTTTGGAGTTTTTGTAGTTATAATTTTTCTGGTTGCTATGGCTGTGGATACACTTTATAATAGCAATTAAACATTTGTAAGGTTTTCGATGGTATTTTGAGCTAAGATAGAAATGTTGTAGTTAGTGTCCTGCTTCCCAAGTGTATCAAATCATTTTGACCATATCGCTTCTTATTCTGTTAAAGCCAAGCGTGGAGAACACAAATTTAACCGCGCTTGTCCATATAGGTATTGGAAAAATATCAGAGGCGATCGCTTCATACAAGCCGAGAAGCCCGGCTTGCGTACACATTTTCGTTCATTTCATACGAAATTATTTATAATCTGGTTATTTTACGTTTTAAATGTGTTTACTATTTAAGTTTTCAATACTTTAACATGCCCCTAAAAGCCTGCTAAGAAAATAGCGCAAATACACCACCAATCCACCTCACAATGTGTATTTTGTTTGTACAGCCAATCACAGCACAGTGAGCATGCTTCAACGTTTCCACACATTAGCTTTTACGTGGCTTTCAAAACAGAATAACATAGCTTGTTTTCTCGCTTTCGCTAAGGAGAAATCAATTGCTTATTTTCATACTTAAATTGAAAAAAAACTAGCAAAACACTTTTTTTATTTTTCACATGAAATTTGTATGGGGATGAGAAGCTGGCTTCGGCATTCAACAGTATTCACAGTCATATGCATATTTGATATTTTCGTTTACATGTACATACTTATGTACATAATTTCTTACATCTGCATGTGCACGCAAACACAAATATCAAATACCAGATTATAAAAGGGTTGATTGTGATTTTTGGCGACTATTGGCACAATATCAGGATAATTTTAAAAAGCGGTGGAAATCAAATTGGACCTCAGTTTTTCAAACACTAAAGCACCCATTTTTTAGGCAATAAGCAAATACACTTGCTACTGCTGAAATTTCCGTCGGTATAAGGAAACTAAAAATACTTCTGCGCATTCGTGTAAGATTTCCCTAGCTCACGTTTTTATATTTAAGAATTATGTAAATACGAAATTTTTTATTTTAAAAATGTTCAGAGTAAAATTGCAAAATCAAGAAAAAGCAATTTTAATTTAAAAATTTTTATTTTTATTTTAAGCACTATGAGATTTTGAAGGAAAAACATTCGTTTTTATTCCATTAATTCAGAGTATGATTTTCCTATGCACGCGTGCGGCAGCTTTTTATAGCTTTCACATCGACAGCCTCATACCGACGAGTCAAAGCACTTCATTCACGCATAGACATTTTGCAAATTTCTATTCAGTCAGTATTGAGCTGTTGAGCTAGCAGGTTGTGTTGCTCGAGCAGTCTCTGAATGCTTGTAAATGATTCTGTGTTGTGGGTGGTTTTTTTATTTGGATTTTTTACGTAATATTTTTATTAGGAATCATGATTTTGCGTTTCGTCTCATATTTTTTTATTTTATTTTTTGTTTTTTTGTGGTTTTTTGTGCAGTTAATAATAAAAATTTTAATTTTCGACAATGATTGAGTTTCTTTTGGGTGTAGCCAAGAGCTTTTGTGCTTTTAACACATGCACAATGTTTAAAAGTATTAGTGTGATAATCCCTGCATTAATTTTAATTTTTAATTTAAACATGTTTCTATTAAATCCTAAATATATTTTAATTTAAAAAATTTAATTTTTAAAACGTGCATTATAAAAATAAAAATTTTATTTTTGATTCCTTTTCTCTGAGTATACAAACAAAAAAATGTGTATCAGGAAAACAAAAATAGAAAATACATATGAAAAAAACAAAAAAAAAAAATAAACGAGAAAAAACGATCTTCAAATACCCGAATTGTTCAAATGCCCGTACAAACATTCGCGTAATAAACAAACAAACGAGCGTTCGAGCATTGAAAAGCGTTTACTCGGGCCACTCGAAAATGTTAAAAAGAAATGGAGAACTCTAAATCAAAGTCAATGACGGAGCGCAATCAGACTTTTAAATAATACAGCAAAGGAAATTACATAAATGGCTAATGGTTATGCTTTACACATAGGCTTGCCCAGGCAATTTATGCTAGGTCCGCCACTGAAAAATATATGTGTATATGTACATATGTACGTATATATTATTCAGAAGTGTACACACATGTAAGCGACTGTTACACCACTTAAACTTACAAGCATGTAGTACATATGTACACACACATATCTTTGTTAGTTTACTGTCGCTGTTACTTGTCTGATAAGCGTTGTGCCATCAGTGATTGCAATTTGAACACCTTTCCAGCACTTAAGCGGTCAGAGTTACCTGCATCTATTTATCCATCTATAGCCATTTGCCTTTTTAGCAAGCTTTAGCAATAAATTAGCAATTTTATAACATAATGTTCTTAAAGTTTTTATGCTCTGACTAAAAGTGGGTTGTAAAAAATGCACAAGCGTTGTGCTTCCGCTGCAAGCAAGTGGATGCGTTTAAGGTATAATAAATAAGGTTTGAAGTATGATTTTCTTTAATGCGAAAAAGCTTTGTTTAACCTAACCAATGGTGATAAGATGTTAAAAGGATTGGTCTTTTTGTTATTAAACAATTTTAAAAATAAATAATCTACTCTTGGTAAGCCAACGAAAAGGAAAGAATTTGATAGATATTCTCACTCAACACAATATAATCACGTCTTTATTTAATCGCTGAAATGTGCAAACAGCAAACAAACGATACTTAGTTCTTATTAATATCTCCTTGTCGCTAAAACCGCTTTGTCAATATTAACTCATTTCAAAATTCGTACACAAAAAAGAAGCAAGTGCTCGACCTCAAGTGTGGTCAAAGCGTAAAGCAAATTTACCAGAAAAAAAATATAAAATTATTACAATCAATTTAACGTTCCACTTCGGATGCTTAACCGGGCATAATAAATAAAGCAGGCTTTGCACCCACCGAACTGTTCACCACCGCAAGAACAACAAAGCATAACCCAATGGATATTTCAAAGAAGATATTTTAAATAACAAAGCATTTGCGTCAACTTATATACATATATGTATACCTACGTATGTATTTACAGAGATGCTTACTTAGGCGTGCCTTCTGGCAGATGAAAAGTTAAAAATGCTTAAGCGCAAATTCCAATAGATCGGGTCAAAAATAAATAATAAAATCTCTACATAATATTTACTCAATGAACCCACATCAAATACCAAAACCAATGAACCGACCACATACTTACTTACATATATGTATGTATGTATTTACCTACTGTTGGCAATTGTAGGCAAGCGTGTGCGGTTGAAGTGCTTGTAGATCGACATGGCGTATACGTAACCATTTGTGCAATATGGTTGTTTGGGTTGTGTGCCTCATTGCATTTATGATGAAATGTTTTGAAATGAAATTGTTGGAAAAACGACAAAAAAGGATTTAAGTGCGAGAGTCAGTGATGGAAAGGTTGCGGGTTGGTTGATGTTAAGGCCACAAAAATTGGCTTGGAATTTCTAAGCAAAACGCTTGGCCAACCAAAAGTGAAGTTTCGCTGATATTCGTAGTTGTCTGACTGTTATCAAAAACTGATTTACATACATATTACATGCTGAAATGTAATGTTTTTAGTTGTACTTATTTCAGATATTTTGTATTCCTACTTCAGTGGGTTAAGTAAAAATTAAACTTTGATTTATTCTAATTTCTTCTTCCTAAATTAAATACTTTATCTTGGATAATATCTTTAGAGTTTGTAAAAAAATCCAGCTCCTTATGAATTTATTGCTTTTAAAAACAATTCAAATCTTATCGCAATCGATGTATTCAACTCTTTACCCCATCTTATTGATAATTTGCCCTTTTTACTTTCAAGTAAAGCTTAAAGGCAAACTTTTTGAATTTCAAACAAGATCGCCACCGATAAATATTTATGCATGTCTGGCGGGAAAGGTAAACAAAAACGGTTTTGAAGCACATTTACTGTTTACTAATGTAAACAATATCGTTTGCGCCGGCTAAACAGTTCGATTTCACATTGCCCGGCCAAAGGAAAACACACAAGAAAAAGGAAACTCAGATTTTATGCATGTGTAAGTAAGTGTGTGCGTGTGTGTGGACGGTGGAAAGGGTATGATTGGGAGATGCCAAGCCAGCAGCAGGAAATACACATTTAAGTAGTCACCGCTTGTAAACCAGGAAAATAAGTTAACTCTTTTAATACTTGCGCGTGTGTGTGTGTATTTATGTGAATGAAGGCAGCTTTTAAACTTTTGCTTACATCGCAGAGGTTATTTGTAGCAATAAATATGCAATGAGGCTGTATTAAAATAATTGAAAAGTTAAAAGGCACTTAACTTGTGACCGATTGAAATGCGAAGCGAATTAAATTTGTTTTGTTTTTGCTGTAAGTTTTATTTAAAAGTTGTGTTTATACAAGTATTCGCATGTACTCGCGACCAGAAATTGACTTTTGAAATGAAACATAAAATAAATAATTATAAACAGAGTTCACAGCCCATCTTGTTCATAGGCATAGAGTTCTATACAATAAACATTTAAAAAGATTAGCGTCATTAGTAAAATCGAAAAAAACAACAATCAAACATCACAGTCAAACATTTTGCATGTATAGAAAAGTGGCCACAACTCCATTAAAGTTATTTTAAAAATATTCAAATTCTTTCGCAATTCATCTTCATCTAAAGCGTAAAATTTACTCGCCGATTGAGGTTAATAAAATAGCAAATCAAAATGGCAAAGAGCAAAGAGCGAAAGCGGAGAAAGGTTAATAGAAATGCTCAGCATAAAAGCGACGGAATGTGTTAACTCAACTAAAATGATTTAATCTGCATGCCAGCAGCAAGACAGCTGAAGCACACAAAGGGACAAGCGCCAGGAATGGCAATGCCGGAAGCGTAGAAGGCGGGGAAGCCGAATAGGGAGGGTCGAAGGTGTGCTGGAGTGGTTGTCAAACAGAAATGTATAAATACGTATTCACACATAAAGATGCATGCATGTGTATGTATGTATGTATGTTCTTTAGAAAGTCAGTCACTTAAGTTGTTAGCTGAGCAGTCATTTGCTGGCTTTGGCGATACTTGGAGTGTGATATGTATTTGTGAAAATATATAACTGACTATGTATGTACATACATTTTATGCAGAATTTAGTATAATACTATGAATTCTACTACACGTGAGACCGCTCGCCGACATTCACATGCGAACCGTTTAGGGGCGGCAACTGGCATTCCTTCATGCCATCATTGCTTACCGTCCATTTCACCATTGATTTGCATTTGCTCGCCAAGCGCAACAAAATAATGATGCTACTTAGCTTGTCTATGGCATGTGCGGACTAAGTCACAGTAGCGCCCACATTCTAAATAGATATACACATGTATGTATGTATGTATGTCTGTTTGTTTGTATGTAGGTGTGCGAATGTAGCCTGTTGAATACATTTCGGCTCTGATATGCACGCCAGTACTGTGTCATCGTAGCTAAATATAGAAGAAAATCATTTAATTCAACTTTAGCAAGCAATCCACTGAGAAAAGCGATAATAATGAAAACAAAAAAGTTGGCAAAATCAAAATTCGATCACCCAGTGAACATTTCAGAATCTTGTATTCACTCATATAAATTTTTATTATTTCTTCTGTAATTTTTATGCTGTTTTTTGTAGGACGATCAATAAGAATTTGTTTTTGTTTTTTTTTATCTAATCCCAATTTCTTAGATCTTTGCTTTGCAAATATCATCACAAAAACTTGCTGTGTGTTGGGTAAATGAAAGCAAACGTAACGGCACAGATATATATTTCGGTAATGATTTTGTTTCCTTTGGGAAGCAAGTTTCCATTCTTGCATATTTTCGCACGTACAAATGTCAGTGGAAAGCAGAATTTTATTCATTTTAAGTGAAAATGAAAAATGTGCCCAAAAGGCAATCGGCATAAGAATACCAACACACAAATGAATAAAACGAAATATGTACGCTTAGCTAAAGCAAGGTCCGAATAAAGTGCTAAAATATAAGTAAAAGAGAAATAAAAATATAGCAAAAATGTGCGGCGGCAGCAGTGACTGCTGGCCGGTGATCAGCAGTTAGTTGTCGCTCTACTCGCTCTGCTCGCTTTGCTCCCTCTGCGCTTTCTTGCCCGATATTCTGTACTGAAATCTTTATATATATTACGCTAAGCGATTTTTTGTAAGCACAATAACTTTTACACCGTTATACCGATTTTCAAAAATGTGGTGTCAGATGAAAGGGCTTGACCTGTAGATGTGCAGGAAGGTTTAATTTTTTTGAAAAGGGTTGCCAGATGTTTGAAAATGTAATTTTACGGTATAGTTTGTTTGATTTTAAAATTTTTGGCACCATATGATATTGAGCAATTTAATAAAAAATTTTCAAAAAGGGTTCAAAATTCAGTGAAAGGACTTGGGATGGAAATGAGTCATTTATTAAAATTTTTACAAAAAGGGTGCCACCGTTCAATAATCCATTTTTACGCTACAGTTTATCTCATTTTTAAATTTGAAGTGTCATGCAAGGCCTAGCACTGAAGATGGGTAATAAAAGGAAAGGAAAGAGGAAAATGAAAGGGACGGATATGGCGAAGGACAGGAAGCAAAAGAGGAAATATGAAAAATAAAATGGATAAAGGGAAAATAAAGCGCAAATAAAGGGGAAAGGGAAAGAGAAAGAGAACTAGAAAGAAAAGGAGGAGCGCGCCAAATGGCCTTTCGTAGGTCGCTTTAAGGTTACTATAGTCTAGAAAAATATTCGGCACAAAACTTCACTATGGGGCTCCTTGGTCAAAATCTATGTATAAAAAATCTAGGTCCACAGAAAATAAAAATAACCAGTAGCTATGAAGGTACATATATCAAAAAATTTTCAAATGTGGCAATAAGTGGTCTTCCACCCTCAAATTGTCGCACAGTGTAATTGAAAGCCACAGCATCGCGTGGCCGGGTTTACTAGTAAAACTTAATACGCTTATGACTGACTTACATGCAAACACACAATTACACGTGCAAACGTATTTTGTATGTAAAATGGCTGAATTATTCTTTGCCTTGCGCTTACTGACCTTTGCTTTCCCTCCTACCCAAGCGCTGCAATCAGGCTGTCAGTCAAATAGTCAGCCAACAAGGACATTCTCCTACAGCTGTTAAGTGAATTAAAGTATATTTACTTGTATTTTGGAATGATGTGATTTCTTTTTTTTGGCTTTGCTTTGCCTTTTTCTTCTCTTTTGTTTGGTTTTTGTTGCTAGTTTACTGCATAATCACATTAAACGATAAGTAAATTTAACTCAACTTTAAAACTATGAATTTCTGTTGCTGTTGTTGTTGCTGTTCATGTAGCGAACATAAAGAGGTAGGGTAACTGTTGAAACAGCTGTGTTTTGCTATTGAAAAGTTAATATTTTAACAGTTTTAAACTATTGCGAGTTATAACTTTCTAAGCTTCATCTAAGTGAAGAATCGCACGATAGAAAATGTGTACATTCGCAGTTGGGGAACCCCAATAAATAACAGCTGAAAAAATATGACTTTGTGCCCTAGAATTATTGCTTATTAGTTGATCCTTTACAATAACTTTTGATGGACAACCCCATCTCCGTGGTAGGTATGTATACCGTAAATTAGCGAGGTAGCCACCGGAGATTGATGTAGTGCAACTGCTCTGACTATTTAATGCAGTGTCCAAAAATTATGCTATGTTTGTTTCTTTTTTTAAGTATAACTCGCACAATGCTGACTTGCGGTCGTAGCCAAGGGGAGGTAAAGTGGATGAGGGACAGCTCTTAATAGATGTTGCAACTTGGTTTAAATACTAGATAAAAGCGACTATTTGGATCCAGAAATTTCTATTAGGAACTTAAAGAGAAAATCCGAATTGAGTATCAAGCGATGGGCAGAGAGAAGCAGACTCGTATGCATAAATACACAAGTGGGCTGACTGAGTTGGTGAATAAATCCAATGTGCTTCAGTATAAAAGGGTGAGCCCTCACACACACTCAACCCCCACCCTCCTTTTGCAGTACACAAATGCATACGTTGTGTTCTGCTCCTTGTTCCTTTGCATTAACTGTTTGTTTGTTTGATTTAGTCAGCCTTTTTGTTGTTGGCACAAATGAAATGTGACACGTGTGCAACATCAACGAAAAGAGAAAAAGTGCAAAACTTGGGGCGTGTACTCGAGATAGTGTATATAATCCCGTGTGCGGATATCTACCTTTGCTTTGTCTGTGTAAATTTACTTTATGCTGGATAATACGTTTACTCCATTTGTTTATTTGTTTGTGCGCCATTTTTCGTGTCTGTTTGTTTTGCTTTGCGCAAAATGACATAAAAATGCATTAAAAACCGCGACATGTCGGCGCGTTGCACTGCAGAAATGCACATCCTGTGCGCGAAAGCTTTATGGTCTACATATACGCACGGATAAGTATGTATGAAAATTTTAATGACTGTATGCACATGTACATACTCAAGTCACTCACTTGGGTGTAAACACGTGTGTTTGCTTGTCATTGTGGCATTATACAGCACAAAGTGGCGCTGATTTGATGCAGTTCGAGTTAATCGATGCAAAAAAGGGGAAAATTAAATTTGCTTTATTTATGAATTGACTTATGACTTAAGTTTAGCAACTTTTTTACTCGTACAAAATTGATGTGAAAATAATTTCTCTTTGGCCGCTGCACGCAAGCTATAAGTTTTCGTTTTAGGTTGTGTGCTGCAGAACATTAAAATTTTTTTTTTACATGTCCTTGTATGTACAGGGACATATGAGGGAACTTAAGTACTGTACAAAAGTACTTCAACTAACATGGACCATAACAGAGCACTTGCAGCAACACTCTGCCTTCATTGTGTCGGTGTAATCAAAATGTCTGGTGCACACAAACTTTTTCGTAATCAACATTTTCGACTTCGTCATTGGCGCCACAGCCAATTGAGCTCAAAGAAAGAGAAAAAAGAAACTGCTGAAACTGAAAAAAGAAAGCGCTTTTTTTATGTTGCAAAGTAAATATTAAGTTGCAAGTTGTAGAAGTTTCGAGTGGAAAATATGTTTTTATATTTTTTATTACTTTATATGAATACAAAAGGAATGGGTTTTATCCTTAGTCATGAGGCCATTGCATTATATTAAGTTACGTTTTTTTTTCTTCAAAATAAGAAAAACAAGTAAAACGCGGCTGTTGGAAAACCTCGCGCCTTTCGTGAATGGGCGAAATTAACTAAATGTTACATTGCCCGATTTTCATTAATTTGTATTGTATGAATACAAAGCAAAGATATACAACAAAACAGCTTCATGTCCAATCACAAAACTTGCACCAGAATTCTGTGAGCTACAAAACTGCGTACTCAGAAATATGCTTAAAGCAAAATTGATTTTTTGCGGTACTAAATATTCTGCAGTTTGTTTGTGTCAGCAAATTTGAATCTCCTTTCAGCATCAAAAAATTGAAAGTTTACTAAAATTACTTACAGCATTTAAAACCTTGTAACACTTTGACACTCTGCCCTTTTGCAGCAGAAAAGCAACAAAACTTACTTACCTTTGGCAGATTTTCCACACAAATTGCATAATAAGAAAAACAATGTAGGTAGTCTTGAGAAAAAGTCGTTTGATGTTGCAAAAGCATAGTTTGAAAATAACGGTTTAAAGCTGAAATATTTTCGATGAGAAGAAAACAAAAATGTTAATAGAAGCCGCAAATGTTTACAGTACAATTTTTTAAAGCACTTTCTCACAAAATTACTCCATTTATCTCTCCTCACTGTTTAACTTCAAAAGACTTAACTGAAACGGAGCAGGAACTAAGACAGATAGTTCACCAGTTATTTGCGGGCCTTGCATAAAAGTGAAAATGACGGCTAATATTTAGACACATGTGCATTGTACACATGTTTATATATGTACATTGTACATACATACATATGTTTGTATGAGCGAGTAAGTTTTGTGTTTCTCTATGACCGAATGGCAGCTGCTACAATGCAAATGCTCAAAAGCGAACAAACAAAACAATTTGTTGCATATTTTCAGGCTGTTGGCCTTGTGCAATTGTATTCGTAATTTGTGCTGTATACATATACCCTGGAGTAAATCGCGCTAGTTCCAGGCTAGTGCTGAACTTGTCCAAAAAGAGGCAGGGTTGGTTCTCGTTCTATCTCAAAGCAATGCTTTCTACTGTCTTTCTTAACACGGTGATAATTTTCCGAAGTGACAATTTTCCGCCTCTGCAGAACTTTCGAACGCTTTCTAAACTACTTGCTATATAGACAGTCTCAAAAGTCATTAGTTTGCGAACTAGGAAGCACTTCAGTTCTAGTTTAAAATTTGTCGGTCTATGGCCGCGATTTACAAAAATAACCCTCAGTCGGCAGATTTGATTTTTATGGATATCGCTTAAAATGTTTCATATCATAGTGGATTCGGATAGTGCTCTTTCAGACATGCACATATACAAATTCAATACTCTTCTACGATGTTTGCAAGTATTTGATTTTTTTCACTGAAAATATAACGAATAATGATAACTAGAGTGCTGCCTACTGTCGAAACTCGACAGTTTTTCTAGATGTTTTCTTATGACTAGTTCTAGTTTTTGTATAATTGTTTGTTGCTACTGTCACTGCTACTATTATGTTGTTGGTGTTCCAAATTCTCCTACCTACTTCTTTATTTCTATTTCTGCTCTTTTCTTTTCTCAATTTCTTTCCTACTTATTCTTTCTTATCCTACTTATTCCTTGAATTTATGTTTTTGTTGTAGTGCTTTTGCTACCTTTTTACGTTTCTACTTCTTTGAAACTACACACCACATCCAGCCAAACATGTTCAGAATTGCATGGTAAGTTTGGTGAAAACGCACAAAGTCAGCTACATATGCTTTCGCATTGAGACAGCTCTGTTGTGTGCAAAAGCATGCAACAACAACCACACGGCAATTTTCCAACGACGATTATGGACGCATTTTGCAACCAATTTTGATGAAAATTGGCGCAGTTAAATCGGTTCAGTAGTTTCGACGGAGAAGATGGAACAAAATTTATGTTAGCGTATTAATAATATGGATTATGGGTCCCTGCCTACAAATGCCAAGTAATATTTTAGCCTTTTAATGCCTCAGACACACATGTGGTAGAAATATTATAATATCAATACAATTATTTGGCTTTACTATGAAAATTTTCAATTAAACTACAATATGAGAGTGACACATATGTGGTATAGATCGCAATATTTCTACTATACTACGATGTGTGTCTCTAGCATAACCAAGTTCCATTTGTGGCTTCCCAGCAAAAGACAGTAAAAAGAAACATTATTGTAAAGTGCAGTATTTGTTGTTGCTCAAATTTAAAATAATAAGTACGTAGCTGTAAACATAAATTGTTCATGATGTCACAATAATAAACTGTCTCGCCCTGAATCGCTTTAGAACCAGTTCTGAGCTAGTTCTGAACTTTCTAATTCTGGACTATGGTTTTTCGGGGCTGTCCCTTATATTAGCTGCGGGGCATCTATACATACATTCTGCAAGTTTATTTACTCACATATTTAAATACATATTTACTTAATTTCCAACTAGCTGCTAAATTGAGTGGCATTTGAACTTTATGTTTGAATTTTTATATTTTTTAATATTTTTAGTATGTGCAACGAAGTACAATGAAATGTTAGACCTTCATCTGTTCTATCACACATTTTATTGAGTACACATTGTCGCCTTCGCTTCAAGGCACAAAGGTAAGGCAAGGCTCATTGACAACGTGGACTTAATAAGGTTTTAAAATACAAAAGAGTTTATTTCCGAATGCAGTTTAAATTTATGAATATGTGACTGCTTGCCAGCGTGTGTGACGCTAATCAACAAGTGGTGTACTAGCTCTAATTTTTTCCATTTTTTTCATATTTTCCACTAATCAATTAGTTGTTAATACTGCGTTGCCTAGTGAGCACAAACATACATACATACATATTCCTTTCTCGCGCATGACGTACGATACATACTTACAGACATCCACACACACCATGAGGGCGCGTAGCGGGAAAGGGGTGAGTGCATTATTTAATATGCTGTACTGCGTTCGTTCGTGGTAAATTCAGGGTCATAAATTATAAATAATTTTATAGTAATGTTAAAGAGTTCTGTGATTGCGCAAACTTGTTCGCATTCGATTGCTGGAATTACCGCGATTTAATGCGATAATGCAAATAGAAAATAATAATGAATTATAGTTATTGCTCGTTTGCATTAGCATTTCTAAGGGATTAAATATTTGAATGGAGTGCGGGTGTGATTTTTTTCAGCGCAACCTGAGCACAATAGTGAGAGTGTGTGTGAAAATTCAATTTTCCTATGAATTGCTAATAAATTTAGAATTAAATGCAATGTCATGCACCTTTTCGATGGAAAGGAATCATTTTCAGTTTGTTACCCTTTTTAATGCAGAAAAAATGCAAAGGAGAGCTTCAAATACAGCTAGATTCCTTTTTTGTAAGACATTAAAAAAATAAAAATTTTGTTTTATGGCACACATTCCGTATTACCTCCATTCTTTATAAATTAAATTTTCTTTTGCTTGCTGGCCAGATGTGCAACAATTAAAATAATTGCAATGCCAAACCACTTTATACATTTTTTATTAAATGGCACATTAATGGATGTTAAATTTTTAAATATTTATTAAATTATTACCGCAATGCATAATTTTAGACATGATTTCACGCAATAATATTTTATTTTGTCACCTGTAATCGGAAGTGTCTATAAATTAAACGCGTAAACTATTTATGTAAAGTCGTACCAAAGCGCGCTTTAACCATAATCAAATACGTGTGTGTGTGCTGGCTTTTATGGTAACGAATTGATAAACAGCTTGTCGCTCTAAATATTTTGTTGTTACTAAGAAATGAAGTAAAGCCTCTGAAGCTTGTTGGTTACTCGGGGTTCAAGGATTTATTTTGTTACGCAGCACATTAAAGTGATTTTAATAATTTATTTTAGTCACTTTTATTCAGAGAAATATGCCAAGTAAATTTCATTATAATTTTCTTCAGACAATATACCTCAAGCATTCTCCTCACGCATCTCACAGGCGTCTTTGGCACGCTTTTGTGTTGTCGTGTTGTCGTACTTTGACAAATAAATGTACTTTTAACTTATTGTAGCCCTGTATGTACGTATGTACATACATTCAAACACTTATCAATCAAATTCAGTGTACACAAATTACTAAAGACAATATTCTTGGATGGCATATGCAGACACACAGACATATTTGTGCTTTGTTTTAATATACAAAGGTTTATAAACCGTAGAATTGGTTTTACTTAGTATTCTCTTTGGAAGTACTTTTTGGCTTACAAAATCCCAAAAAAAAGATCTTCTTCATGTGTATGTGTGTATGTCTGGTTGTATTCTTATTCAATCCGACAAACACGTATATAACAAATGGGCGTTTTACAATTCCACCTTTTTGATTTCAGTTTAAACACCACTAATCGTCAAAGTCAGTGCGTGTTCAGTTGATAAATGTCAGTCGTGTTGACATTTTTCTTGATTGCCACCATTTTTTTTGTTACTAAAAAGACATTCTAAATCAATATAAAACAAGGTAACACGCGCACTTGTGGTGCTTGTGTGTGTATGTGTGTGTGTGTGCGTGTGTGTGTATGTGTGTGTGTGTGTGTGTCGGTGGAAGGTGTGACTAAACAGTTGACAAAAAAGCCTAAATGCATACATTTAAACCCGCTAACATACACACATACATTTTCGTACATCAAACTAATTTTCGGCGAAAAAATGCGCTGATTTTGGTTCTGTCTTTTCTCCTTTTCGTTATAAAAACATTCCACGAGCACAAGATTTGTCACATAAATATTGTAAAATAACTCGAATATGTAAATGTACATAGAAACATAGGAACATATACATAGATATAAACAAATGGACAAAATATGCACATGAAGCCACTTTGCACATGAAGTGTATCTACTTGTCTCGTTAAAGAATTGGCATGTGTGATGGGAGGCAAGATTTGTTTGCTTGTACAGTGTTTTATTAAACCAAGAAAGTAACGTCAAGCTAGGTGCCGTGATTTAATCCCAAGTGGCATAACCCCAATTTTAAAATTTGGGACTATGTCACTCACCATGGTGTGACATAATCCCAATTTTTACTTGGGATTATGTTACCTATGTGGGAGTGACATAATCCCAAATAAAAGGGAGCCAGAATACCAAATCACTCGAGTAGGTACTAGTGCGAAGCAAAATCGCGATTTTTGCTTCCAAATTTTTATTTTTTATAGACATATGTACATACATATGTATACACCTATCGATCTAATAAAAAAAAGCGCCGCAGGCGATTTGGAGTCAAAAATCGCGCGATTTTTTCTTCCAAATTTTCATCTTTTTATAGACATATATACAATGTACACAAATATTTATATACCTATCGTTTTATTGAAAAAAGTCTGTATATATGTAAATATATTTAATTTTAATATAATTTTTTAGTTTTAAAGTAATTTTTTGAGAACATGTGTATTTAGTACATACATATTTCATCTTATACATATACTCCATGTATTATTGTATAACAACATTAACTTTATTGTCAGCTTTAATGTTTTTGCTTAATGTAATAAAATCTAAGAAAAAATCTGAAATGTTTTTTTGGGCTTGAAAATGACATTATCCCAATTGGGATTATGTCACTACGCCTAGGCATACCCTCCGAGTGTATTTCTGCCATGAAAACGCTTCTCACAAAAAATGCATTCGCCGTTCGGAGCCGGCATAAAACTGTAGGTCCACCCAATTAGTAGGAAAAAACAAAAAGGAGCACACCTCGAATTGGGATAGAAGCTCGGCCATAAAACTCGTCAGAGTTATAATAGCGCCATTGTATTATTATTATTATGATTGGTCTCGAAAGAGACTTGTCCCGGATTCCCTTGTTTCGGGTTTAATTGGCTACAATTACTCCTCAATGGTAGCCGGAAGGATTAAAATGTAGACTAATTGTTGACAATTGTACTCAAAATTTTATAAATAAACTTCAAGATATAGTTTTTTTCAGGTATAAGAGGGTAAAACTTCCATTCGATATGCGATTGGCATCAAAGTGGGGTAGCCTACCTTCGTACTCGTTCAGGTAAAAATGGTACAATCAGTCTCCCCATAGGACATGCTCAAACAAAAGGGAACACTTCATTCCATATAAAGACACCACAAGTTGTATTAGTCGTATGCTTCCTTGCGAGTGATCCCGGACACATCACGGATTAATCACATTTTTTGCAGGGATATCATGGAAATGTGTGTGTATGTGCTATTGACTTTAAAGTTTAATTTATTTAACTGCAGCACTTAAAAAATGTTGTCACTTTATGAGCATCAAAGAATTTGGAAAATCAAAAAGAAATTGATTTGAAAAGCAATTAAATTTTTCGGCGTAAAACATTGCCAAAAAATTGGAAGCACACAAAGCACACAAAATGCCAGGTGTTAAATTTACACTTTGATAAATTAATAATTTCTGCTGCAAACATAAAATCCGCGAAAAAAGACGCAAAAGTAAAAACAAAAACAAATTATTTGTACGCAAATGAATGTTAAATCAACCAAAAAATAGATAAAAAAGCGCGAAAACAACCGTTTGACAAACACAGAAACACGCACACACCGAAATCACACACAATTGCCATCGTTTTTGTCACGTACACACACCCCCACGCTCCGCTAGTCCATTTATTTTTTTGAAATTTCAATTGCATTTGCAAACGAATTTCGACTCCATTTGCATCACCTGACTGCTTAGCTACCACATGCGTTTGTATGTATGTATATCCACAAATGGCATTAGAGCACCGAATTGATTGACTTATCGAAACAGCGCGTTGTTGTTGTTGATGTTGGTGTGTGTATGTGTTTGCTTCCGTTCGCTTATTTATATTTCTTTTTTACTTTTTCATTTTTTCTCCGCTTTTCAGCGTTGTTGCCGTTAGACGACGTATATACATACATGCATACCATGTTGGTGTGATTGTTTGTATATATGTCGTCCTTACTGCAGCGAACGCCAACATCGATTTATTGGCTTTGCGTAAACATTTACATTTATTACTCATACGCCCCGGCATACCGCCGCCGCCCAACGCCAGGCACTTCAAATTGGAAAGGTAGACAAATCAACGCGCGCGCGACTTTTCAGCGACAAGTTGTCAATGCCGGCTTGTCTCTTAGCCTATTCGCGCTAAACAAACCAGTCAATCGACGTATGGCAGATAGACAAACTGACAAACAGACAGCCAGACATAAAATCAATCTGCTTTGCTTTCACAGTCAACCGATTTATGTATGTATGTATGTGTGTATGTGTGTAATTTTATTTGTGTATAAAAATTATTGAATCAGTCAGTCAATCAGTTTGTATAAATAAGATAAAAGGTAGAAAATTAGTACTATGGAAAAAGCGGAAATTTCTATTGATTGTGTAGCGTAAGCGTGAGAAAATTAAATAAAAACACCGTACTTTGCTGATTTTCCGCTTTATTTGATTTTCCAAATGATTTGTCCTGTGCCGTCTGTCATTGGCATTATTGATAAAAAAAAGAAGAAGAAATATGCAAAGGACTAAAAGTGTGTAGGCGCGTTTATTTCAATTGATTTGAGCGGACTTTGTATTACACTCACTCCAACACAGCTTCAAACTCAGCTACTTTCCGATCTGCGTACATACATACATACGTACATACTTAGCTCATTCTTAAATAAATATGTATATTAATCATAGTCGATTTTTAACACTCAATTCAATTGGATTTTAATTTTAATAATTTCAATCGATGTATAAAACAAAATTATGTTTTACATCAGAAAAAATTAAATATTTTAGGGCTATCACTTTAACTTTATTGTGCAATACTTTAATGATAAGCAAATTTTAAAGTATAAAAAAACCGATGTCACGCATAAATTCTAAACCACATGTGTGACAAAGTCATAGCCGCGTCTTTTATTGTTTAACTTTATTTTTTCAGCGCGAAACATTTGTTTATTTAGTTCCAGCATGTGTGTTGATGCGTGTGCCTTTGTGTTTATTTTAATTGGCTGTTTACTTTCACACGCGCATTAGCGTTTCCTGTTGTTATACTCATTTTCTAAATAAGTGGAAAAGTCAAGTGCTTTGCTCTCGAAATATCTGGTGCGCCCGCGTCTGCGCTTGGCTTCATGTGCTCATACATACATACATAGATATACATATTTAAATGTATTTGTAGTTTTGAAATATTAAAATGACAGGAACTTTAACTAATATTAATGTAGACCCACTTACATTCACAGTACATACTCAAATGTTAATAAAATTTATTCACCTACGCATACTAATAAAACGTGTAACAACCCAGCAGTATTTATCAGCTGGAAAACAGCACATATTTCCTACTGAATATTCAGTAGAGATGTAGTTCTAATATCTGAACTTTCCCTTTCGTTTTTATATAGAGATGGCGTCGAAAATCAACTACCTAAAAACTGCCGAACGAGAAGGGAGAGTTTCTGTAGGAAAAAAGGCCTGAATACGCAGGGAGAACTTCCATAGCATGTATTTCAGTACACCTGATGTGTTCACTGCGTGTTCAGTTGTTTTTTCAGCAATGAATTTTGAACTTACTTTCAGGCTATTTTTCATAATGAATATTCTATTGAATATGCACCTCCTTACCTCAAATACTGCTGGGAAGTTGAAAGTCCAGAGTTTTGTTCTGCTACAATCAAGGGTGCTTACGTACTTATATATTCATGTATTTATTTTCTTGTTGACCTGTTTTGCTACGTCTGTTCAGCTTATTCTAATTTACATGCATGAACATAGGAAACAGTCGTCCAAAAGTTATAATTATCTAATATAGGTATGCGTAATTGTTAATTACTGTAATTTTGGTACGCACGTGCTTATAATATACGTATGTATATTTTAGTAGATTGAAATAATATGTGTGAAATATGTGTTTATATGTATGTATAAGGTAAATCCACCAAAAGTTCATTAGAATTTATTAGAAAAAAAGCTCGGAATTGAATGTGCTCAATTTTGGGTGGCCAATTTGGTAAACCTTCCGAAATAGAATTGCGTAGCATGTAAAGAAAAACACTTTCATATGTACATGTAATGTGTTTACAAGAATCAAGGATTTCCCTTAATTCAACTTGCACTGCCAAAAGGATTACTACCTGGTAATATCAATTATGGCCGCTGTGGTGTAGTGGATAGAGTGCTCAGCTGCTACACCAGAGGTCTCGGGTTATAACCCCAGTACGGACAAACACCAAAAAAAAAAATGTTTCTAATTAATTAAAACCCAATTATTGTATTATTTATATTATATGCATGTATCTATGTTGGAATTCGAAACAACGCTGCATTTTTAGCGGATATTTGTGTTTGTCATGCCGTAATCTCAGTCACCGGATGGGCGCGTTAAAGTAATAGCTCCACAACTGTCTGGCTTACTAAATTGTTAGCTGATTAGCAGCTTCCTGGAGTGGCTTTAACTTAAACAGCTGATTGCATACAAATAGGCGCAGAATGAGCGCATTACAAAGTTTGTTAATAACGGTATGTAACTGCTTATGTACATAAATACAGCATAGCGCAGAAAAATAATGTACACATATGTATATGTTTTGAGTATGTATTACCTATGGACGTGTGCAGTTTTATATCACCAGCCAGTCAAGTAGAGAGCACTTCTCAACATTAATTACACTGTGATACAAAATGAGGGTTCATCTCTCGGTAATTGATGAAATCAAAAGAAAAGAAAAGCTTACTCCTCTAATAACAAAGCCCCGTAATGCATTTTTGGCCTATATGTAGTTCTGGTTTCATTTTTAGTTGTCTGAGCTTGTGCCTTGCCCTTTGTGGTGGCACCAATATCTAAAAACAGTAACAACAGCAAAACAACAACATTTGCTATGTAATACTTTGTTTTTGTTATTTGTTTGCTCAATAAAAGCCAAAAATTACTATAAATGCGCCTCCAAAATGGAGCAGTAAAAACGCCGCGCAACATGTTGCCAGCAACATTATGATGTCTTGGCAATATTGTCTTCTGCTGCTTAAAATGTACGTGCTGTTGCACCACATCGCCATTTTATGTAAAAATAAGCGTCAAAAATTAATTTCTTTACCGAAAAAACAGTAATTTAACATACATTTCGTTTATTACGCTTTGATCACATTTCCCTATACATAGAGTTAGCAACTTTAAATACAAATAAAAATCAATCCAGACCTATAGGTCTAAAATCCATTATGAGGAGGTATAAAGCTTGCTTTTCTTTCGGTTTCATTAATTACGTAGAATCTTGTTGCACTGTGATACCTGTCTGCGCTGTTGAATTCGCCGCTTGTTTTGGGCCCAGTTTTCATACATACATACTTATGTTATATATATGACGTATACACATATGCGTGTATGTATGTAATGTATCCCAGTACTTCTCGTTTACCCGTTTATTTGCTTACGCTCAACATGCACATTTGGTAATATACCCTGCAAAAAATGCGATTAATCTGGGACGTGTCCGTGATCAATCGCAAGGGAGCATGCGACTAATACAATTTTACATCGCTTTATATGGAGTGAATTGATCGCATTTGTTCGAGCATGTCCTATGAAGAGACTAATTGTTGAACTTGTATACCCGAACGGGTACCAATGTAGATCAATCGCTTTCATCCCGAACGGGTACAAATGTAGTTCAATCGCTTTCATCCCGAACGGGTACAAATGTAGATTAATCGCTTTCATCCCCAAAGGGTACAAATGTAGATCAATCGCTTCCAGCACGAACGGGTACAAATGTTGATTTTTCCAAGTTGTTCGCCAAGGCAATTTTTAATAACAATCTTTAAAAAATTGTAAATGTTCATGCATATATAAATAAAGATTATACAATGTTTTACTTTTGAAAAAAAATCTCAATAAAAAATTGTAAGTTTTGAGTATGCATTATATGAGCGTAATTTAAAGGATTTTTTCATAGGATTTTTTAGGAAACATTTTGTTAAAATTATTATTCATCATTGTTATTAAAAGAAAGGATGTTCAATTCGTTTTACCGGTTGTTCTACAATTTTTTAAATACATTGCACATTTTCGTAAAATTTCTACATTTAAGGAATCTAGATTTGTACCCGTTCGGAATGAAAGCGATTAATCTACATTTATACCCGTTCGGGATGAAAGCGATTAATCTAAATTTATACCCGTTAGGTAACAATTGGTTTACAATTAGGCTACATTTATACCCGTTCGGGAACAATTGGTCTACAATTAGTCTACATTTATACCCGTACGGGAACAATCGGGGACTAATTGTGGACCGATTGTTCTCGAAAGAGATCAATCCGGGACAAATATCTTTCGGTATTAATCGCACATTTTTTTGCAGGGTACATATGTACATACATACATACTTTTAAGCGCATCAAAGTATGCCAACAATTAACTGCTGAGTTGAAATGCGCGCTGATGCGTGTGCGTGAGCGTGTGCGCGCGTTGACTGGCGTTTGCCTGCCGTTCGCGTCGCAAGAATTCTGTTTGTGTTTGACAATGTAAGCATATTATAAACTCCATTACAATGTTATTAGCTTTGCAGATTCATACATATGTACATACATATGTATGTATGTAGTATTAGCGGGCTCTTAAGTGTGCCTGCGTGCGTGTGTAATTTGGTAGAGCCACTCACGTATGATTCTGCTGCATGTTTGTCTGTCTGTGTCAGCCTTGGCACAGACATACAGCACTTACGGCGTTTATCTGTTTTGCTTACGGCAAATAACACAATGAAAACAGAAACGCCATTTCAAAGCTGTAATGATAAATAATAGTATAAATAAATAAATAATATATACTTTTACACTCCGTTATGAAATGCATAATTCAACATTGAGAGAACAACAACAATTACGAATGACGCAAGCAGACTTGTTGACTACTTAAGCCACAGCCACTTAGCCAACTCACTCAGCCAGCTCTTTCGGTATTAAATATGTGTGTAGGTGTTTATCCAATAGAAGGCTGCACGAATGCATTCGAAATGGCCAACAAAATATTCGCGGCCGTCCAATTACAGTACCTACTTGTTTCTGTCGTTTTAGAATAAACGCAAGAAGAGCACAACCATAAACAGAACCAATACAATTACTTATTCGTAGCGACAATTACATGACCTTAAAAAGGTTCTGCAAATAGTGTACACTACTTGCGAATACTTCGAATATAATCGAAATATATGTATGTACATACATATTTTTATAAACACACATCCAGACGTTGTGTTCAGCAAAATTACGCTGCTAGTGTGAGTGTGTGTATGTGCATATGCATACACACTAGGGCGGGTCGATTGGTGGAGGCCAAAAAAAATTAATGGACACATCGCAATTATAAAAATTTGGGTAATTTGAAGCTTTTTTGCCCAAGAAACCATATGTCCAAAATAAATTTCGAACCAGAGCTTTTTATGATCTACATATTTCCAACTGTTCTATATATTTTAAAATAACTCGGTAACCAATACTTCGATTCTTTTGATTTTTTCGGCATTAGTTAGAAACTTATTTGGCATATTAAGGTGGTTTTATGAAGCAAATAAAGTTCTCCCGAAATTCGCGGAACAACCCGATTTTCATGCGAATATAATACGGAAATCTATACCTAAAATTTTTCCTTAATATATTAAAATTTAGAGGTCGTGCAAATGCCTCCAAATTTCTTTCTCCTTTTATATCAGTGATGATACATATTTTTTTCAAAGTCCTTAATGAACAAGAAAAACATTTCTTATCATTAAAAAATGGAACATATGTTTGTTGGGCTTTTATTTTTTGGTCCACCTTAATGTCATATGCACATTAAATAAACAAACAAACCAAAGAAGCAACAAGGTTTTGTGAATACTTCATAACATGGTTATTATTATGTTCTATTCTATCGTGGCGAATAGTGTACACTAATCGCTCCAACAGAGCAAATAGAAATAGTATTTGTATTCCAAATGAAAAGTATGGGTTATATTCGTATCTGCATTGAAATTGTGCTGTGACTAATTGTACAATGCATAGAGTATTCGAAAATATAGAAGAGGCAAATGGTATTGTGCAGAGGTCTATTATCTATTTATGGATTTACTTGCTTTGCGCGGGTTTTCACTTCAATTTTGCTGTTGGCTTCTGCTTGTAGCAAAATTTTCTATGTTTTCCTGTTTTGGTTTATTTTCTCCTTGCTTTTATCCAGTGTTTAAAAAACTGGCATAAGTTTCATTTCTGTTGATTTTGATTTTGATTCCGCTTTTAAAAAATCAGAAGTCGCAGTTAATCAATATGAAAATGAACGATTTTGCCTGATTTTGATTTTGCGCTGATTTCATATTGCTCAAAATCAAAAGCAGCCAAATATCAAAATTAGCGAATTTGCCTGATTTTCATTTTGCGCTGATTTCATATTGCTTAAAATCAAAAGCGGCCTGATTTCAAAATGAACAATTTTGCCTGATTTTGATTTTGTGCTGATTTCATATTGCTCAAAATCAAAAGCGGCCTGATTTCAAAATGAACGATTTTGCCTGATTTTGATTTTGCGTTGATTTCATATTGCTCAAAATTAAAAGCAGCCAAATATCAAAATTAGCGATTTTGCCTGATTTTCATTTTCTGCTAATTTTGATTTTGTGCTAATTTCATATTGCTAAAATCAAAAGCAGCCAAATATCAAAATCAATGCTTTCACAGTTTTGCTATTTACGCTTATAAATAAAATCAAACATTTCACGACTTTTGCTAATTCCGACTGCAGTTTTTTAAACACTGCTTTTATCCATAGTCTGCTTAATTTAAGCTTCTTTGCAGTTATCTGTATTTATTAATATCTACTGTTTTGTATTTAGTCGGAAATCAAGTTAAATTGTGGGCCAGTTCTTTCATGCACTACACACTCTTTCTTTTTAAAACCTAAAACAACCAAATGACAGAAGGGGTTCTCATAAGCAATCAATCTGATTTAAAGTGAGCCATAATTACTTCAAACCGCTGAGTTGGCCGTAACCTTGGCTGGCCGCAAAAAAACAGCAGGCAAGCTAAGTGCAAAAATAAGCGATATGGAAGAAAACGGAAGTGAAAACTGGCTCATGGTGAAAGTGGAAAGCGGAAAGCGGCCGTGGTAATAAAAGCTTCATTGTCAACCACTCAGGCGAAAGAACTTGCTTGAATGTTCATAAAACACGGCGCGGGGCAAGTCAGCATATCCAGGGCCAGTTAAATGCACGGCGTCGACGTCAACGCCGACGTCTGAGTGGAATGGAAGTGCGAATTGTTAACGTTATAGTGTACGCCAACAATGCAAGATTCGTATTCTCACAATGCAATGAAAAGAAGTGAGGAGAAGAAGAACTAAGAAAAAAAATAAAGAAAAATCTGCATAATAAACACAATAATTAAAATTTTATTACAGCAATCCTTTTTAAAACGTTTTCCTAGACTGTTGGTTTTTATTTTCATCACTCCCTTAACGTATTGCTGAGCACTTCTCCATATTTCCCGCTTTTCTTCGCATTCGCATTCTCAGTCAAAGCCATATTCGTAAGCATCGCCTGAAAAAATATGAAAATGCGCCTGCCGCCCGGAGCTTTACGCCATTAAATAAATGCATTGGCCGCCAGGCACCCTCGCATTTGTTGCATTCGCAGCCGCGTCTTCTTCCTCGTCGCGAGGCTGCATTTTTACTTGATTATAAATTATATCTACATACATACATACATATGTACATAAGCACATACATATTTGTATGCGTTTGTATCTTTTCCTGCTGAGCGCGGTCTTACCTTTTATGCCACATTATTTCCCTTTTGCCTTCGCTCTTTCATGCAATTACTGAGGCAGTAATGCTGTTTATTGTTTGCAAATTTTATTGCAATTTGCAGTTTGGTTACTTTTTGCTTGTTGTTTGTAGGCGTATATATATACCCTGCAAAAAAATGTGCGATTAATCCCGAAAGAGATTTGTCCTGGAATGATCTCTTCCAAGAACAATCGGTCCACAATTAGTCCCGATTGTTCCCGTACGGGTATAAATGTAGACTAATTGTAGACCAATTGTTCTCGAGCGGGTATAAATCTAGATTCCTTAAATGTAGAAATTTTGCAAAAATATGCCATGTATTTAAAAAATTGTCGAACAACCGGAAAAACGAATTGAACACCCTTTCTTTTAATAACAATGATGAATAATAAATTTAAAAAAAATGTTACCTAAAATATCCTATACTCATATAATACATACCCACAACTTACAATTTTTTATTTATTTATTGAGGTTTTTTTTTACAAAAGTAAACATTATATAATCTTTATTTAAATATGTATGAGCGTTTACAATTTTTTAAAGATAGTTATATTTATAAAATAGCCTTGGCTAATAACTTGGAAAAATCTACATTTGTACCCGTTCGGTTATACAAGTTGAACAATTAGTCTCTTCATAGGACATGTTCGAACAAATGCTATCAATTAACTCCATATAGAGGGATACAAAATTGTATTGGTCGCACGCTCCCTTGCGAGTGATCCCCGACACGTCTCGGATTAATCGCATTTTTTGCAGGGTATATATGATGTATACACACACACACACATTTGTACAAGGCCGCTGGTGTTTTCAGTTTTATTTATTATTTGCAAAATTAAAATGACTGTTAAATTAAATATGATTTTACAATTTCAAGGTGGCCGCTGTGGTGCAGTGGGTAGAGTGCTCGCCTGCTATGCCAGAGGTCTCGGGTTCAAATCACGGCCCGAGCCAAACACCAAAACCATTTTTCTAATTAGTAAAAATCCAATTATCGGGTTTTTTAAGAGCAGCGGTCATCTCTCGGCAGTGGGCGGCATACTCTCCGAGTATATTTCTGCCATGAAAAAGCTTCTCAAAAAAAAATTCATTCGCCGTTCGGAGCCGGCATAAAACTGTAGGTCCACCCAATTAGTAGGAAAAACAAAAAGGAGCACACCTCGAATTGGGAGAGAAGCTCGGCCATAAAACACGTCAGAGTTATAATAGCGCGATTGTATTTTATTATATTATATTATGTGTGTATGTACATTCATAATTAATTATTGAATTATTTAAAGATTTCCGAAAAGTGTTTCTGTTAATAAAACTAAATTTCGTAATGCTTCCTTGTGCATATGTATGGCCTTGGCCTTATTTGCCCTATTCAAGTCTTGCATCCTCTAAACATATGTACATACATACAGACAGTCATGTAACAAGTGCTTAGATTACCATTTTAGCACTTTGCTACACCTTACCGCCAATGCATCTGCCTGTTTATCTATCTCATATCATATCTTTTACAGCTTACAATGTTTTGCAAACAATGAAACATGCTTACTTAATGGCTTAAGCAAATGTATTTAAGAAATCATTTATGCATATGCAATAGACGGGCAATATGCTATAACAACAACATACACAAACACCAGCTTATTTCAATTTACCTTGGACGTTGCAAGTAAAAGCCCGTCTCCACAGGGAAACATCTCGCTAAATAACCCGTCTCCACGTGGCTGATCGTGATTCAGTTTAACATTTCTCTTTCTTGTTCTTCTTAAATGTTTGTATGTTTGCTTATTTTTGCGTTTTTGTTTTGGTCTGTGTGAGATTTCGATAGATTTTCGATACAAAATTAGAGAAGGCATCGATATCATCGCGTTTGGCAAGAGGATTGAGAACGAAACAAGTGTTTCAATCATCACTCGCTCTCAGAAATTTGTATGGAAATTGGCGAGAATCGGCACTCGTTTTGAGGTCGAAACAAGATTGAGAGAGCGAGTGCAGAAAAAAAGAGCGAAACACGTTATGTGGAGACATGGCATTACATTCCACCATGAATGACTGCCACCGCCGACATCGTAAAAGCATGCATGAACGAAATGACTGCTATTTCTTGTTCTCCTTTTATATTTTATGCTTTCTTTTATTTTATTTTACCTTTACGATTCCTGCCGTTCCTTTGAAGTCAAATGCAGGCAAGCAGGCGAAGTAACGCCAAGCAAATGGAACAAGGTAGCCAAGCCCTCACACATTCACCTACTAATGTATAGCGAAAACATGCATTTTCAGCTCACCTATGTACATATCGACGCTTCCAAACAAAACTGTACTAAGTCTGAAAACTGTGTTTTGCAGGAGAAGCTCTCAAAGTTTAAATTCGATATGAAACTTCGATTGTATGCTAAGTATATTTTCACTTGTAACTTCTGTTTGGATGGAACGATCAACACCAAAACTCGACAATATCCAAGTCAGGGTACGCTTTACATAAAACCGTAAGAAGAAATAAAAATCTGCTACGTGGTTTTTCATGGCAAGCTCTCAAAGTTTTTATTCTGAAAAAATCACGAGTTGTAATATATGTACACTTTTGCTTATAACTTTTGATTGGATTGTCCGATTGATACCAAAATTAGACAGCATCTAAATAAAGGCACGCTCTACTTGAAAACGTCAAAAACGAGAAAATGTACTTAGTCGACTTAGTACAGTATTGTTTGGAAGCGTCGATATATGCATCTACATACGTATGCATGCAAATATATTCTTAGAAAATCTTATATGCATATTCACTTTTACATATACATAGGCATACATATCATGCACTTAAGTGCATTTATACACTTACAAAGGCAAAATATCCTATAGTTGCAACAAATGCTGCTCTGCTTGCTTTTCATTCATAAACGCTTTTCCTTTCCTTAGCCAACAGACAAAGCTCGAAATCAAAATCAAACTAGATCTTTGGATTTTCAAAAGGGTGCGGATGAGCTAAATGGGAAATAGCGGCAGATTTATTGCTTAGCATTGAAAGTGAAAGCAAACGAAAGTTCTACAGAGCAAAATTGAATTTCAGATTTAGGTACTCAGCAATTTAGCAACCACCGTTTTTGTGTTAAGTACCTAAACCTTGAATTAATAAAAAAAAAATTAAATAGTGTTCCAAAATGTACTACGCTCACTGCTTCAGCCCAAGACATTCCTCTTCGCCGTTGCAAAAAATTATTAAATTATACTTGGTTTACTATTTTTGATTTAACTTACCATGTTTATATATGTAAATATTTTTTCTTTAACAGTGTAGGCGTGTTTGCGTCTTTTTTATTTGTCGCCCTCTGAATGTCGTCTCGTTGTGTATGGAGCGCTTGTTAAGCTTGTTATCAAAGCATGTGACCAACTTTGCTCTGCCACACTTCCCCCAACGGCCTTGATTTCTGTAGAAATGAGTAGCTGCCATTGATATGAATGTCCATACAAAAGTAACACATATATGTACTTACACATGTAATTATGTATGCAAATGTGTAACTGCACTTCTTGCATTCCAAGGCTGCCTGCCATTTGTACAAGCGTCACACAAAGAATCCTTGCAGAATTTGTACGCACATTTGAATTTTTATTGTTGCCACTTATTATCAGCAAACCACTTGCGTTCGTGCTTTGATGGTTTAATAAAATTTGCCTTTTGCTTAGTTTTTTTTTTTCTGTTGGCACTTTAGCAAGTGGTGCAACCACTGCAGCAGGAGTACGTAAGTTTTTGTATGTATGTATATAAAGTGCGGGTGTGATAAATAAATCCACTGTGCAGCGCGTTCGCGGCAACGTTCACGTCACCTCCTCCTTCATCCGTGTGCTTTAGCGGCTTCCATACAAATTCCAGCATGCCAGAGTGTATACGTATGTATGTATATTGGCCGTTGCATTTGCTTTGGCACCCGCTCCGCACCGCCGGTTTAGCAGCGTTGCCATTGTCTGATTATGCTATTTATGGCATAATAATGACTTTACGTGCTAAGAAATTTTATGAAAAAATATCTATTAAAAATTATTCCACTGCAGGTCGGTTGGTGCTGCTTCTACTTACATATATGTAAGTGGAATGCTGAGATTTTATGAGAGTATACCAAGCAAGTAATGCATGTATATGCATTGTAAGTATGCAGATATTTAATGCATATGGATACTAAGTATAGTTCATAAAATCTTAACTACAATTTATTTTATTTGCAAACTTACATACACACATATGTACATACATAACGCACGTTTTATGCAATAGGGATTTAACTCAAAAAAAAATTTTTTAGGGAAAACGCAAATAAACTTTTATAATTTCAAATAGTTTCCTTCTACGGCTAACTACAAAATCACTTTTATTTCCGCCATTTTTATCTTTTTGAGTATTTTATAAGACTAGACTCAAAGGCACCACCCAGTTATTGAAATATATGGCAAAATCCCAGAAATCGAAAATTTCGAGTTAAATCCCTATTGCATAAAACGGGCGATATATCGAAATGCAAAATTAACTAGTGCACACCACTAGCTTTCCTCAAGGATGTGCATATGTAGTGATAGAGTAAATGAAAATATTTCTTAGAAAATGGCACAGTTGTGTATTAAATTTATGCCAGGTTCACTGCAAATGGTCGTGTAATAAATTTCGAAATCTTTTGTTTTTATTTGAATTTGTTATATAAGTTATATGACTTTTATAAAGCATGTGTAGGTAAATAATTTATGTAGTACAACGTGCCAGATAGATAATTAACACGATACGAAAGAGGGGTTTGAAAGGTAATTTAAAACACATACATAAGTTGATTTATAAGGCTAACCCCATTTTGATTTTTGTAAGTATTTCAAACTCTAAATCCGTACATATATTAAATCATAGTGATACAGATACGATACTTTCAATAGTGAACGGTAGTGAACGGTAGTGAGTCTCAAGACTATTGACTGGTGCTCGTAAACAAGTGCTTAATTTGAGTGTGCTACATACATATGTATGTATGTACATATATTATTTTATCCTAACATAAATGAGATTTAGGTACTCTTTCTACAGTTTATCAACAAGCGCCAGAGCACTCTTCAATCGCCTAAGAATTGGTTGCCATCTTGTTATCAACTATTATTTAATGTTCAACCCCTTAACCAAAATTAATTTTTTCCACTTACCCCAACAATTCAAAATTAATTTGGTTGTTACCGACTGTTAACGCATCACTAATTCTACCTTAAGTTCCCCTTTAGGCTTCTTATCAAACTTACACAGCACTAATATAAGTATGCAAGTTATAAAACCTTGAAAAATACACAAAATTCTGAAAGTTTTAAATATTTTGCTTTTCCTTTTTGCTTTTCTCATTTTACCACTTTTGTTACATACTATGTGCATTCATTCATTCATTCATTCGAGTTATTCTTACAGGTAACAGTTCTACTTAAGAATGCATTATTTTCCGCCTCGATAAAAGTTCTGCAAGTAGTTTCTGCTCTTTGAAGCATTTTATTTTATTTGGTTAGTGGTTTAGTTGAAAGTGAACAAATAGTTTTGAAATTCACACTCATTCACATTCACTTAGCTCTCATGGAGCGAGCCGGCCAGTTGTAAAACCAACGAGCCAACACAAAATCATATACAATATTTTTCCACACATAGAAACTTACGAGAATTTATGTGTATACATATATGTATGTAGGTATATCCCGCAAGTTTCATAACGTCGTATTTATTATTTTTTTTTTTTTTGCAAAACCAACGATTATGGGAAACACAATTTCGTAGATTATCAGCAACTGGCATAAAGATTCATAGAAAGTTTTTGGAGTTAAAATAATGCAATTTTATTTTTTTACAAGCAAGTAAATGGTATAAAATATTTGATAAGAGATAGATAAAATAGAATTGTTAGCAAAGCCCATGTGAACGCCATTAAAAGCAGTGTTTAAAAAACTGGCATAAGTTTAATTTCTGTTGATTTTGATTTTGATTCCGCTTTAAAAAAATCAGAAGTGGCAGTTAATCAATATGAAAAAATATGAAAATGAATGATTTTGTCTGATTTTGATTTTGCGCTGATTTCATATTGCTCAAAATCAAAAGCAGCCTGATTTCAAAATGAACAATTTTTCCTGATTTTGATTTTGCGCTGATTTCATATTGCTGAAAATCAAAAGCGGCCTGATTTCAAAATGAAGAATTTTGCCTGATTTTGATTTTGCGCTGATTTCATATTGCTCAAAATGAAAAGCAGCCAAATATCAAAATTAGCGATTTTGCCTGATTTTCATTTTGTACTAATTTTGATTTTGTGCTGATTTTGATTCTGGCTGATTTCATATTGCTAAAATCAAAAGCAGCCAAATATCAAAATCAATGCTTTCACAGTTTTTCTATTTACGCTTACATGCGCATACATACATATGTATGTATACAAACGTAATACAGAGGGTAAGAAATTATGTACATACACACATGTGTTCATGGAAGCGTAAATAGCAAAACTGTGAAAGCATTGATTTTCATATTTTGCTGCTTTTGATTTTAGCAATATGAAATCAGCCAGAATCAAAATTAGCACAAAATCAAAATTAGCATAAAATGAAAATCAGGCAAAATCGCTAATTTTGATATTTGGCAGCTTTTGATTTTAGCAATATGAAATCAGCGCCAAATCAAAAGCAGGCAAAATCGTTCATTTTGAAATCAGGCCGCTTTTGATTTTGAGAAATATGAAATCAGCGCAAAATCAAAATCAGACAAAATCGTAATTTTAAAAAGCAACGAATATCAAAATCAAATAAAATCAAACATTTCACGACGTTTGCTAATTCCGACTGCAGTTTTTTAAACACTGATTAAAAGCTTATGTTTGCAAGGAAGAAATCGGAAGAAAGCAACTGACATTGAGATAAAAAAAAAACAGCGAGACAGCAAAATCAATAAATGTTTCTTGCTTCAGAGGTTAAATACGAAGAAGTAAGTTTGCACATAAAAATAAGCAAATATAAATAAACAAAACACAACTTTTTAAAACAGAAGAAGAAATCAGTATGCTTTCGCAGCCAGCAGTTTTTCGGCAAACATTCCGCGAAGTCAACATATTTTCTTTTTTTTTCTCCAGCCAGCCGTGATGCTGAGCGCTCGTCCGTGCAAGTGTAAAGTTTGTCACTTTAAATTACGCCAAAAGTCAGCGATAAAAGACTAAGGCTGCGAACAGAGTGGGCGCTGAAATCCGAGCCGAGATTGTCAATGCGATAAAGATTGTCATTGCGATAAAACTGGTTACATACAAGTCAATACAAATAAGCTTGTGCATAACACAGTGAACGCCGACAAGAGCAGAGAGCAAAGCCGATGAGTGCGAGAAAAACAGTTTCAAAGCGTTTTGCGCGCTTGTTTGCATTGTTGATGTTTACTTTTTAGTGTGAAATCGTGTTTTTTAATGGTTTTTTTAAAGAAATTTAGCTGGATATTTTCTTAAATCATTATATAAATGATGAAATTCACCAAATTGATATATTTTTAGTGTAATTGGATGTTTTCCAAATTCTTTTGTGATAATAATTGCATTAACCACACTAGCGGCCTTATTCCGGTGTGGTAACATAATTTACTTTACTGGTGAAATAAAGAATCTGGTACTTTAAACACTCTTTTCGTATTCTGGCAGCAGAAAATTAAGTTACCACCTCAGTACGTGGTAACAATTTGTTACCATTTCAGCCCGATTCCATTCCGTTCGTATGGAAATGCTTTGACAGCGTTACCATTTGTGCCAGAATACCAATTGAAAAGATGGTAACAATTTTCAGCAACATAAATTACCAGTAAAGTAATTTTCCGGTAACGCTCGGAATAGCAGTGTAGGAGAAGCAAAATACTCTTCATCAGATGAATCCATTACCGTGTACAGCAATTTTATAAACACAAATGAAAAATAAGACTAAATCACATAAAGGTAAAACACATGGAATAAACAGAATTTCAGCGCTGATTCTCGCATTCACTGTGTTATAGACAAATTTTCTTCTCGCATGAAAATAAGCGTCAATAAGCTCGGCTCGGCTCCGCTCGGCATCAGCGCCCACTCTGTTCGCACCCTAAGACACTAACCTTAAAATTAAAATAAAATCTACAGTGGAGCATGAAAACAGAAGAAAAGACATGAGAAAATGGTGAGAAGTAGCTAAACTGCAATTGTATGATATTTTCACATAGAGTAATGCCTGGAGTGTGTTAAGTTGCTTTGGCATTTATATGCTAAACATGGAAGGCTGATGAAATAAGGCGAATAAATATGGAAAATATTTGTAAAAGATGTCATTTTAAATACTAGCATGAAAAGACCACAATTGTGCCAAGACGATTTCCAAAATGAAAAACCTGTTCACCAAAGTTAAAGAAAATGTTTGAAATCCTTATTGAACCTTTGCAAGCACATTTTTCATGAGCAGGTAAAAGATTTTTTTTTTTTTTTTTCAAAAGTTCAAGCATAATCTCATTAAACAACCCACAACCGACAATAAATGTGTGAATACATATCCACGCTTCCAACCAAAACTGTACTAAGTCTGAAAACTGTGTTTTGCAGGAGAAGCTCTCAAAGTTTAGACCAGGGACTTGTAACAAAACTCGTAACGAAACGAAACTCTGTTTCTGGCGTTTCTGTTCCGAGAAACATTAAAGGATAGAAACTAAATTCGAAACCAAAAGATTGTAACGTTTCAATAAGTAACAAAACCTGTAACGAAACTAAATTAATTTTGTTCCTTTTAACAGAAACAGAAACAGAAACAAAACTCATTTGTAACAAAAGTCGTAACAAAACTCCGAAACGTTTCCAGCAGAAACAAAACCTGTAACGAAACTAAATTAATTTTGTTCCTTGTAACAAAATCCGTAGCGAAACTAAATTAATTTCGTTTCTCAGAAACAAAATTAATTTCGTTTCTCAGTATCAGAAACAAAATTAATTTTGTTCCTTGCAACAAAAACAAAACCAGAAACGAAATTAATTTTGTTCCTTGCAACAAAAACAATACCAGAAACAAAATTAATTTTGTTTCTCAGTAGAAAAACTATAAAAATTATTATAATACTATTTGCCGTACATTAGGATGGACTTTTTATTTTTAGGTATATAATATATATATGTATACCTGTGGCATTTTGATGTGCAAACATCTTTGCTGTAGCTACGAGTAATTTCGAAAAACATGTAAAGTTTACGCGTATCTAATGAAAAGTTTTGGGCAGGGCTTCTACATGGAGCCCTATTCTTTATGAATCCTAGGTCGGGTCGCGAGATATGGGTCAAAACACGGATGATCTTGTGTGTTTCTGAGTAATATTGGTATCTAATGAAAGGTTTTGAGCTGGCCTTCTACAATATTGGTATCAAATGAAGGATGTTGAGCGGGGCTTTCGCATAGAGCTCTATTCTAGACCGGGTCTCCACATATGGGTCAAAATGAGGATCCGGATGATCTATGAATATTTCTGAGCAATGTTGGTATCAAATGAAAGGTTTTGAGTAGGACTTCTACACGGAGCCCCGAGCTATTATTAGAAAATTAAATATTTCTTGATAACAATTAATGTATCCTTTTCACAATCCGTTGTTCTATGCATATGAAGCGTTTTTATATAGCATTTAAAAAAATTAAAAAAGACAACCCTAATAGTCACCCAGTTATATTTTTCTTCATATTGACCCCTTTGTGCGACTTTATCGTAAGGGACAAAAGCAAATTTTACAGGAGAGCATTTTTTTTGATTTTTTCACTGTTTTTTACTGGTATATTTAAATGAAATTGAATACGCGTTTATATGGTTAATTAATATATTGAACTTGATATCTTTTTTCTTGAAAAAATTTGCAGTTTGCGAAAAAATCATAATTTTGTCCCTTACGATAATTTCGCTCTCAATGTGTATGATCGTATTTGAATAAATGTCCTTTACGATAATATTTAAAAAACATAAGTGTCTTATTCCATACTTTAGTTGGTTGCCACAGACATACATATATATGTATGTATATTATATACCTAAAAATAACAAGTCCATCCTAATGTTCTGCAAATATAGTTTTTCTACTGAGATTTTGTTTCTGGCTTTGTTTTTGTTGCAAAGAACAAAATTAATTTTGTTTCTGATACTGAGAAACAAAATTAATTTAGTTTCGTTACGGATTTTGTTACAAGGAACAAAATTAATTTAGTTTCGTTACAGGTTTTGTTTCTGCTGGAAACGTTTCGGAGTTTTGTTACGAATTTTGTTACAAAGGAGTTTTGTTTCTGTTTCTGTTTCGTTACTTAGCTGTGTAACAGAAACCGAAACCGAAACGCGTTACAAGTCCCTGGTTTAAACTCGATATGAAACTTCGGTTGTATGCTAAGTATATTTTCACTTATAACTTCTGTTTGGATTGAACGATCAACACCAAAACTCGACAATATCAAAGTCAGGGTACGCTTTATATAAAACCGTAAGAAGAAATAAAAATTTGCTGTGTGTTTTTTCATGGCAAGCTCTCAAAGTTTTTATTCTGTAAAAATCTCGAGTTGTATTATATGTATACTTTCGCTTATAACTTTTGATTGGATTGTCCGATTGATACCAAAATTTGACAGCATCTAAATTAAGACACGCTCTACTCGAAAACGCCAAAAACGGGAAAATGTACTAAGTCGACTTAGTACAGTATTGTTTGGAAGCGTCGATATATATATATATATATATATATTTGTCTTCTTCAAAATTATAAATCAAGGCAATAACACTTCAATTCAATCAATAAACAAAAATTATAACATTATTGAAATATTGTAAATAAACCATTAAGTAGCAAATTTTTTAAGCACAAAGTGATATGCCCCGAAGTGATGAAAAGTTAGATAACTTATGCCTAATTCAAAGCTTCCACCCAAACCCACTGAACTTTGCCATACACTTTCGTACATACCTCCGTATACATATAACAAAAATAACGCGAATTATTGAAAATGTAATTGCCTCGCAAGTTGTGATCGGCATACGAAAGTAGCGAAATCACGCAGAGCTTAAACAATTGGCAGATAAAGAAAACTCGCTTATGGCTAGTGCAGCCGCAAGTGTGATAAGAGTTTAGGAATTTGAAATAGGAAAGGAATAAACTTGTTGAAAATTTGGAAAAATCAATTTGAGGTCAAAAAGTTAACAAACGACATTGTCCGCCGGCTACACTTTCCTTTTCCTCATTTCTTGTTTGAACTTTTTTTTTTTTTTTTCTTTTTTTTGGTTAAGATGTCAGCAAACAACAAAATTTGGCGGCAACTGAGGACTGTTAGCTTGAGAAAAAGTCAACTATTGGTATTTTTGATTTATATAAGTAGTTAACGACGGTCTTGTCTGCAAATTTGCTTTTAAAATTACAACGAAGAAAGAAAAACTCGTAGTCTGTATATTTTCTACATCTACCATGCACTTTCCTTTACTTTTTAGTTTTTACATGGGCGTGTGATGCGCTTAAGATATTCCACAAGATTCACTGTAATACGAATTCACTTACAATTATATACACGGTGAGCTTAAACAACTTATTATGAAAAGTCAAAGTAACCAAGATATTATTTCATGGTTGTATTCTTGGACATATTAGAAGATGTTCTGAGCCAAAATTGAAATCATTCATCGGACACATTTTGAGAAATTCCATGTTTTTTTTAAAATGGTCAATTTTTTCTTTTCATGCGAGCCCCTGTTCTTTTTATGGCACCCACGGTAAAATGACTGTTCTGTTCTTCTAGTATATAATTGTATAGTAAAATTCATTACAGTAAAAATACATTTTAAGACGTTTATTATTTATTATTTATAATATTTTAATATAAACATAAAAAGGTTGACAGTTTTTTTTAAATATGAAGAATATTATATTCACATACAGTTTTCTTCAAATTCTCCATATAATTTGAGTTATTTGGTCTAGTTCGATACTTATAATCCCATGTTTTTTTGAAATCATAATGCACAGCCTCCATGGCTTGCTCTGAATGATACCCTAATCCTATTCCCTGCCTTGAACAAAAATCTTCTATATGAAAAAAAAACTGTATGCACTTTTGGGGTTATGGGTATAGAAAGATCGTTGTAACTCTTTCGGAAATTAGAAATACAATTAATATAATTACTTTTCAATTCAATAGTGAAGCAAGATTCGACCACTGAATGAAAATCGTTAAAAGTTTTTAAGTATTTGAGGCGCTCTAAAGGACATAGATATCTTAATACATCGGTGTTTTCCAATAATTTCTTGCAACTATTGCGTTAATGTGGGCTGAGAAGTTCTATGTCCAATAAAAGATTTTTCGTGGTTGCTCAGGTTTTGATGGGAATAGTTGTAAGAAATTATTGGAAAATACCGATGTATTAAGAAGTATATTTCCTTTAGAGCGCCTAAAATACGTAAAAGCTTTTAACGATTTTCATTCAGTGGTCGAATCTTGCTTCACTATTGATTTGAAAAGTAATTATATTAACTGTATTTCTAATTTCCGAAAGAGTGACAACGATCTTTCTATACCCACAACCCCAAAAGTGCATACAGTTTTTTTTTTTCATATAGAAGATTTTTGTTCAAGGCAGGGAATAGGATTAGGGTATCATTCAGAGCAAGCCATGGAGGCTGTACATTATGATTTCAAAAAAACATGGGATTATACTACGAACTAGACCAAATAACCCCAAATTGTATGGAGAATTTGAAGAAAACTGTATGTGAATATAATATTCTTCATATTTAAAAAAACTGTCAACCTTTTTATGTTTATATTAAAATATTATAAATAATAAATAATAAACGTCTTAAAATGTATTTTAACCAGAGATGTAGAATAATTATTATTTCATTTTGAAATTATAAAAAAGTCTTACAAATTTTCTTCAGGATCATAAAAGTCTTTTGATAATATTTTTTTCCTGATGAAAATGATAAAAATCTTCTATAATTATTATTCAGAAACTTATATTTTAAAAATCTTTCCATAATAGTTATTTCAAATATATATTTTTTACGTCTTCAAAGACTTTTATATTGAGACAAATTTGAAAAAAGTCTTTGCGTAATTATTATCAGTAACAAATTGTTTTTTATATCTTCAAAGACTTTTTCATTGAGACAAAGTTCAAAAAAGTCTCAGAAAATTTTCAATAACTTTCATATAAGTATAAAATAAAAATAACTTTCATATAAGTACTTCAAAATTCAAGCAAATTTCCAATTTGAAATTGTATGAAAGATTTTTATCGAAGATATAAAAAATAAATTTGCTACTCAAAATAATTACTTCAAGATATTTTTGAAATTCGTCTCAATGAAAAAGTCTTTGAAGACTTAAAAAACAATTTGTTACGGATAATAATTACTCAACGACTTTTTTCAAATTTGTCTCAATATAAAAGTCTTTGAAGATATAAAACAAAATTTCTCATTTATAATAATTACAAAACGACTTAAAAAAATATCTCAGAAATAACTATTATGGAAAGACTTTTAAAATATGTTTCTCTCAATAATAATTATTTTTTGATTTTTATTTGTTCTCTTATAATAATTACAACTCTGATTTTAACACGCTTTTATTTACTGTAATGAATTTTACTATACACTTATATACTAGAAGAGCAGAACAGTCATTTTACCGTGGGTGCCATAAAAAGAACAGGGGCTCGCATGAAAAGAAAAAATTGACCATTTTAAAAAAAACATGGAATTTCTCAAAATGTGTCCGATGAATGATTTCAATTTTGGCTCAGAACATCTTCTAATATGTCCAAGAATACAACCATGAAATAATATCTTGGTTACTTTGACTTTTCATAATAAGTTGTTTAAGCTCACCGTGTATATGAACAAACATATCCTTATCCGTGCAGGAAAATTTGGTGTTAACTTTCATTAGACATCACTTTTCTCAGCTTCATGGTACTAGATAATTTTTCTTAATAAAACCAAAATATCAATAATATGATATTTCGTTGTAGAGCAGTTCCCAGTACATTCTCGGTGAAATCCAAAATTAAATTATCATGTGTTTCACTACAGGGATATTTCGTGTAAAGTGAGAAAAATTAAAATATTTAAGCTTTGCAAATCGGATTAAAATTCTTCGAAACTTTTATTGTATGTGTTTGTTTAGTATGTGAAATTTATTACTGAATTTTTTACTTACATGCATGTGTATGTATGTAAGTACTTATGAAATTGAAGCGTTGTAATTCGCAGCTTACGCTAATGGAAATTTTTTAATATGTTGGAAAATGTGTTTTTATATTTGTACATAAAAGTGTTGAACAAATTTGTCTCGCGCTTGAAAGTGCTTTAAGTAGGAGTTGTTAACTATACTTACATATGTATGCCAGAGAATATGTACTGAATTCTTCTGCAAAACACCTTCAAGTAGTACTTGGATGAAACGCCCTTAAAATTTATTAGTTAAGTAATGTGGTTTTTTGGTATAGATACATATGATGAATGTTGAGCCAAGCCAAATAATCCACAATTATTGGGTTTTACTTATGTATGTTCATATGCGCCTACAAGAGAATTGCTGCCATAAACAAAATTCTTACAGAAAGTCCCCCCCTTCCCCCCTCCGATCGGAGTCAGCAAATCTACTATAGATCGACCTCTTTCAATTCTTTGGGAAAAATTAAGAAGCGCACCGCGAATTGAACGAGAAGCACGACTAAGAACTCGGTTAGAGTTTATTATATTAAAATTGGTTTACACTTCTAATAATTTAAAATAAATTATTTGTATTAAAATGCAAAACCACACATTCCCATAAAACCACATGTAAAATAGCATGATTCAACAATAAAGGTTTTCGCATGACGACATACCTTCATACATAGTGGGGCCATAAGTGTCATGCAAAGAGGAATGTAAAAGAATTTGACAGATTCGGCCCCTATGGATATGCTAGGGTGCGTGTGTGTGTGGCATATGTCAACAAAAAAAAATGCTTGTCTTCGTGTGTTTATGAAGATTGAAGAAGAAGTCAGCTGATCTTATGCATTCTCCTTTATTGTTGCTCCATGTAAAATAGCGTGAAAAGCAAAATTGGCAAATAAATCAAGCATAGGAAGCCACACCAATACTTTCACATGGCATACCAAAAGTATACTGTGACCTCAGAGCTCGTCTAGATATTTGCATCGTAAAACTTCTAGAAAGAGTTTACTCTGTGCTCCGTAAAAATTATTCTGTGGTCTGGTATGTTGAGTTGCTGTTGAGTTTCGTTGCTCTATAATAGTTCAACCAGTCACCGACGCGACGCTCTTCCGCACTTACCGCACGCAATAATTAAAAATCGTCAAAAATTACGTCCGCATACGCAACGCAAGAATCAGTTGTTTTTCTTTGTTTACATTTTGCATTTCATAAATTGGTTTTGTTTTTTTTGGAATGAGTGGAATAGCAGGGTTACCATTGCAAAATTTGAACACATTACAGGTTTTGGTTTTCGTAGGAACTTGTGATAGGTTTCGTAGTAAAATTATAGTAGATAAAGACATTGAGCTGTGTACATCTAAAATTCTGGACGCCGTTAGGCTTTGTGTTCCTAAAGTTACCTATAATAAATATAATACAAAAATACCTGCTTTCATTATAAACATAATGCAACTTAGGAACCATTATCGCCGAGAATGGATGCGATACCGACAACAATCAGACCACGAGCTAATGAAATATTACAACTCACTTATTAAAAATGAGATATTCAGATTTAGAAATGAGAAATGGAACCAAAAACTGAGTTCCCTTAAAGAAAGATCCAAACCCTTTTGGAACATAACCAAAATACTAAAAATGAAAAATGAAGCAATTCCGCCCATTTTATCAAATAACTCTACTTTATATTCTAATGAAAAAAGGCTACATCGTTCTGTGAAAATTTCATGGAATATCACAAAGTTTCTGAAAACCTTGGTTCTCCGTCCCACCTAAACAGAGTGAACACTGTCGTTTCTCAATTTAATATGCTAGATGTTGTGACCCCTCAATCATTCTACGTCTCACGTAAGGATGTATCCTCTACCATATCCTTTTTGCATTCCAGAAAAGCCACAGGCCTTGATGAAATCAACAATGGCATGTTAAAATTTCTCCCAGAAAACGCCGTTGAATATTTGACCTTTATTTTTAACTGTTGCCTCAAATTACAGTACTTTCCTGATACCTGGAAAATAGCAAAGGTTATACCAATTCATAAAAAGGGTAAGCCAAATAACGTTACTTCAAGCTATCGCCCCATCAGTTTACTCAGCAGTCTTGGCAAAGTGCTTGAGAAGTTATTAAAAGAAAAAATTTGGGATTTTCTAGATTCCACTGACATAATTCCTCATGAACAATTTGGGTTTCGAAAATTTCATTCCACATCTCATGCCATCAAACGACTTTGCAACGATGTTAATTCTGAATTTGCCAAAGGCAAGTCAACATCTCTTGTTTTACTAGATATTGAAAAAGCATTTGACTCAGTGTGGCATAACGGGTTAATTTGCAAGCTTATTAATTTTCGATTTCCAACTCACTTAATTAAAATTATTCAGAACTATCTGACTAACCGCTACTTCTGCGTACAAATTGGAGATACTTTTTCAGATTTAGTAGAGGTCCCTGCAGTGGTACCTCAGGGTTCGGTCATCGGCCCACTCCTTTATATTATCTTCTGTTCAGACATAGAAAAAATTAGCAGTTGTAAATATTCTTTTTACGCAGATGACGTCGCTGTATGGTCTTCACATAAGTTCGGTCAGCAAACTGCGATCGAATTACAATGTGCCTTAGACGCCATATTTAATTATTTCCACTCATGGAAAATAAAAATTAACCCTGGGAAAACACAAGCAATCTTCTTTACGAGAAGAAGAAAACCTTGTTATCTTCCTATTTCATCTCTCCACATTAATAATTTTGATATTGCTTGGTCTGAAAAAGCCAAATATCTAGGCGTAACCCTTGATACTAAGTTAATTTTCAAAGATCATGTTCAAAGTATTTTGCAAAAAGTTGATTTGGGCATTGAGATGTTATATCCATTAATAAATAGGAAGTCAAAGCTTAGCAATCTTAACAAAATAATAATAGCCAAAGTAATTTTTCAATCAATGATGTTATATGGATGTCCATGTTGGGGTAGCTGTGCTAAAACCCACATAACTAAACTACAAGTTCGTCAAAACAAAATTTTAAAAATGATGCTAAATTTACCATGGCACCACTCCACGAAACGCCTTCATGTTGATAACAAAATTGAACTCGTCTCAAAACAAATATCTAAGATTATTGAAAAATTTAATAGGCACTGTGAATTTTCAAGCAATCCCCTTATTAACTCATTAACCACCAGTTTAAATTAATAATCAAATAAAATACCTACAATATGATAATATATATGTATTAACCTGAGATTGTAAATAATTATATGAAGGTTTTTTTGTAAATAATTTTTCCTTTAAATATACAAGTAGTTTAGTTATCCTTAACAAAGTAATTTAAATATAAGTGCTATGTTATAAGTTTAAAGTTCCTTGTAGCTATATCTCTTAAGAAAATATGTAACAACTTTAAGTTTTAAATTTATATTACTTAATAAATAAAATGAAATGAAATGAATAATTTTTATTGGAACTCTGCGCAACCCTAATGCAAAGCGAGGAATCAGCAGACACGTTATAAGGGGAATACTCAATTTGCGCTAGGTTTCTACGATACGGGTGGCGGGAGCGTCGCCGTCATGCGTTGGTGATTTTACATTTACACTACAACTCCATAAGACGGGTCGTGTCAGCTGACACGGGCTACGTGCGGGCGTCGTTCACTGGTTGAACTATAAAAACGGGAACAAACGTAATTGCTCAGAGGGCGCGTTTGCAGAGAAAGCGTGGTGAATTTCAGTAACTTGTAAACAGAGAGGAAGTTATTATATTTGTGTTATATTTGTTTTCTGCGCTTATTCTTTTAAATTAATATAACAAGTAAATGGTTTAGTAGAGTATTTGTTTATCAATAGGCAACAGGTTTCAAATGAAAACGGTTTATTTTTTTGGTATAAATTCCATGAAGCGTAATTTTAATATTATATTAATAGGTACTCAGATATTCTCTCATTTCTTATATTATTTGAAGCAACTCCTTTGGTTCATACATAAATATTATTATTAATTGGGTAAAAATAATAATTATAAACTTTAAATGTCTACTCGTTGTTACACTATTAGTTTTTTAAACTTTTATAAAATAGAAAGCGAAACAAAAACTTAAATATATACTATGTATTAACATGTATGTGCGCATGTGTGGTATTGATTGGCCTTAAAGGAAACTTAGCAATCGGCAGGAAAGCTTAAAATGTCCTTTTTACTAAATATCCGGTTACAGTATCGGCTACCCGCAAGCTTTCGCTTTTCGTCGCCAGATGTCGCCAGCAACTCTTATGCGTTTAGTTCTAGCAGGAGCCACAGAAATTGCAATTAATATAATGCTTAAAGTTAAGTTATTATTGCTTAAAGTATCAACTTATATTGTACTGGTCACGAAATTTAGAATACAGCCTCGTTTTGCATCCCTTCTGCTCCTTTCGACTTTATAAATTTATACATATATACATATGTATGTACATACCATTAATGTTTCCTTACTATTTTTAGTGATATTGAATTAACGATTGAATTTTCAATGTGGATTTATGTTTTGGCAGGCCGCAGCATTTATACATATCTACATACATACATACATATGTACATACATACCCTGTAGGGAAAATCTCTAGTTCCGAAATAGGTCGCTTCTAGTGCATTTTTCGACACTACTAGTGCGAGCTAAATCCGCTTTGCATGTTATCAACTGGCGAATTTAACACGGCGATATCCTAGGCGGTGTCAATTGTCCCTCTCTGCACTACATTTTCGATAGTTCCGAACTAGTACTAAATTCTACAGTTTAGACTAGTGCGTTTATTGGCACAATTTCGATAGTTCTGAACTAGCTACAAGTACCTACAAATTCTACAGTTTTACATCTGCCGCTTAAGTGCAGCCTTTGACACACTTCATGCAAGTGGTGCTATGGCCGACTGGCATGTGCCTTTCAACCTGAGGGGCGCGGGTTCGAATCTAGTCGGTGTCAAGGTGGATGATAATTTTTTTTAATTTTTTTTTAACAAATATTTTTTTATTTATTTATTTAATAAAAATTTACAATAATATTTAAAAAGTAATAAAATAAAAAAATTAAAAATAAGCCTGAGGGATCGGAAAAGCTTAATTAGGGGAACATTTCAGTTCATAAAAGATGCAAATAGAAAACTGTTTATTTAAAATGCTTCATTAAACGTCTGAGAATTCCAGAAATATACAAAGCCGACGGCAATTGAACGAATGAAAAATTTTCATAGAATTTTTGTCACTTCGAAATTGCATACAAATCAAAGTGTGTCTTATAATGGTCACTCAATTCACTCCTTCTGAACTGGCGAGGGTCTAACTACAATTGATCTAGTTCCCTTTTGACACCTTTTCGCTAGTTCGGAACTAGAAATTTTGCTCACTAGTTATTGAGTTCCCTGCAGGGTACATACATGCCTACATACATATGTACATACATACACACATATGTATATCCATACTCATTTAGTAGTTGTTGATGAGTTCCGGTTATACGCCTAATAAACTTGGCTTCCAGTCTGGCTTGTTGGCTACTCTCCCTGACTATTTGGCTTCGCTATATTGCTAAAGGACTGCGGGCATAAATTGTAAATCACATTTTGTCAACCATTACCAGAGGATAGATGTACAATAAATTATTTATACATGAATGTACTACGTGTATTTTTATACTTGTGTAGACAAAATTATACTTGGGTAATAAAAGCCGATGTTTTTTGTGCAACATTGTGTAAAATATGTGCAATAGCCGAATTTGGAAATTCAGTAACTCATAAACATAAGTACATACATATCCACACACATATGCATATATAAGTATATACGTATGTATTTTTTATAAATAGATATATAGATACATACATATGTACATTAAGTTATGTGCATGCATGTTTTCTCGTACATATATGGTAAACATCTACTATGCATGCTTGAAAAATGAGGTTAAGCATGCCAGGACATCGTTAGACCATTCACTTTAACTTTATGTGGTAACTTTTGCTACAAAAGCGCATTACCATAGCACACACATGAACATGCACAAACAAATTATATCTACCAGATAATTATGCTTAGAAAAATGCAAACATAAGTGCCGAGAAGTAATTTAATGAGTACCTAATCCCAGTTTATTCGTTTGGCGAAACTTTTTTTCCATCCACCAAGGCGTAAAGCATTAAGTAGTGTAGGTATGTACATAATTAATTTTAACTGAAACTGTTTATGGTTGATGCAAGTAAAACGACTGATATTTTCTTTTTATTTATCCATACATATGTATGTACATATGTATGTACATAAGAATAAAAATCACACAGGTATACATTAGCACGAGTCAATTATTTTGTGCAGCGAGAGTACGATGACCTCGTCCTGATATGAGAAACATTTTTTTTGTGGGGGATAACGCATTTACGCGGCTGAGCAACTGAAAAGCACAATAATTTTGTTGAGGGAATTTCCTTTTGATGATTCAAAAGTTTAATTTATAGTCGGTATTCTTAGAAAAACCAAAAATATATTTATAAAACTGTTGAAATTTAAAAATTGTGTGAAAAAGTCACTTTATACAATTGCTATAGCCTATTTTGCTTTTTATGAATAAGTACCGGTCTTAAACTAAATGTACATTTTATAAAATAAAAAATTAACTCACTCAATGGTTTTCCGCTCAACGACTCAATTGCATGGCTTAAGCCATAACTCCGTTAGTTATTTACAGCTGAGCAAAAATTTAGAGAAAGCTACATACTTATGTACATTAGGGTGGTCCCCAAATGTATGGAGACACATTTGATAGAATCTTTCCTCAATCTCACCCCCCAGATCGTTGCTAATATAGTCGAAGGTACCACATATAAATTTTTGTCCTAATCGGTAACGGAAGTTTAATTTTCTCCATATCTAATGCCCAAAATTGATTGTCCTCTACTCAAGGAATCCGAATATAAATTTTGGTCCCGATCGGAAATGGTTAAAGGGTGCTGCACATGGTTATCTGAACTTTCACCCTTGTGTGACACATTTTATCTATCTCAGATCGGGACCAAAATTTATTTGTGATATTTTTGACCGTACTTTAACCGATTTAGGGGTGATACTGGTTTTAAGGACCACCCTAATGTACATACATACAAACATTCATATGTACATACTTAAATCTGATGAAAATAAGAACAAAATTGATGTAACTGTGGTTTCTATGTTTTGCTTTGTTGAAGTATTTTAATTATATAAAAGTTATAGTATAATTGATTCAAAGCCATAGCTCTGATTAAAAATTCTTCTATGACGTGAAAAAATGACACGGAAGATAATTATGAGCACTAACCATACACATATGGGGTGGGAACACTAGCTGGATGCATGCACATTACATGTACTTTCAATACTCAATTGCTTTGCATGATTTTAAATGAACCCCTCACGAAATTTAAACACTGTGTTATTTTCGCATTATTCGTAAGTACCGTTTCGCTTTTGCAAAAAACAACTTCTAGTAATAATTGTTTTTACATTCATAAAGGGCCAAGAAAGGTCACTTTTTTTTGAGTGAAAAATTTACGGCATGAATATTTGTTCGTATTCTGTGTATGCGGGAATGGGAGAACGCTCAGCAAAAGCCAAATATTTGAGCAGATCAGTCACTGCTCGCAATTGCTCCACTTCACTTGACGTCAAATTACGCGCCAAAACGCAAAAAAACAGATAAACACCGAACAAATAAAAAATAAAGACAAAGGGAATTGAAAAAAAAAAAAGAATCACATTTTGCAACGTTGTTCCCTTGTGCTGTGAAAAGATAAAAAATAATTTTAATTAAAAAAATAATTTGTTTTTAAAGATATCATTGTTTCCCAATAAACTTGTGTTAATATTTTTCAATTATACGACTGTTAAAAGCCCCTGTATTCTATGTTCCTTTTTTCAACAAGTCCAGACTCCGATACGCGTTAGTTGTGTAATTTTCTACCTCAATTTTTGGAAGAAGTAATTTTTTGCACTGAAAAACTACTTGCTTCCCTCTGACGATTTTCCCCACTTTAACGAACAATTGACCATAATTAATCGAGAAATTAATTTTACGTGAATTGCGAATAAAATAAAAAAAAAAAAAATTAAATAAAATACTAAAAAAATCCACGTGTCGCCAAATTTTTCTCCGTGTAATAAATTTTAAATTTGTGATTGAGTAAATAAACCAAAATAATCTGTAAATTTGTGATTCAATAACTGCACTCATTTGGAAGTGAACCACTAAAAATATTAATTGTTGATTTGGTGAGTAAATTTTGCTATTGAACTTTAAAGCGTAAGTAAAAAAGTGCTTAATTAAAATTTATTTCAAATTTGTTAAAAAAAAAAACATTATATGAGAAAAAGTGTGCAATAAAATCAGTAGTCATAAGCCGACTACATTGTCCGCTGATAAAATTACTTCTAAAAACTGCTGAAATTTCTTTTTGAAGATACATTAAAAGCTCAACAACAATGCTAAGTTAGCGCTGTCAGAGAACCTAAGTTCTCTGCGCCGTCAAATTTTTCAGTAAAAGCAGAGAATGTTAATGTCACCGACTAACATTCGCTGGTAAAAGTTCACTGCAACATTGCTGTGGCAACAAATGCTTCCGCAACATCTTGCAGTGTTGCTAAACATCGGCTGTTATTGCAGGAAAAGAAATGGAAAGTTTCACCATGCTCGATCATCTCTCTGTTGACATAAACAAACGGCTACTTTCACCACTCGATCGATGATTGGTTTATTGACCCAACGTCCGTGCAATATCTCCTGCGCGCCAATTCTCCCACAGACCAAAGCAACAATAACTTGGGAAATGCCGCATGTATAATTAAGAATGCGAAACGCTTCGGGTCCTTTCAGCAAATTTATACATACATATATGTGTGCCCAATTAAACTCGCTACTTTGCAGTTTTTAAGTATAAACCAAATTCACTATCCGACCCTCCTTCAGTTGCATTCGCATATTCCTGACGCTTGTTTGAGAGTTCAAGTATAACTTTTCAAATCTCTTTTCTTCTACTGACCGTGTCTAATAACATAAGTTTGTTTATTTCTTATGTGAAATATAAAAAAAATACAGACTTTAGAAAGAAGTTTGCCAGAGACTTGATTTAAATGCGGGTGAAAGTTCCTTTAGAAATATTTGCTTTTGAATTTACCCAGGACCTCTGATTAACAACGAGCAAAGCCCTGCTGCCGCATTTGCGCAAATATATAACGCTGTAAAGTCATAATAGGACGTTACACAAGCTCAGTATTCTAAAGAAGGTAATATACATATTTAATATTTTATGTAAGAATATTTCAAAAAAAAAAAAAAGAAATTGATGTGTATGTATATGTTTTTCAACATGGTTTGTATCGACAACCAAGAAAGGCGCGAAAATTATAAGGACGTAACGGTGATTCGCCGCAACTTTTATATGTGTGTATGTATGGATGTATGTGTTGTGCACCTGATTTAAAGCCCGTCTCCACATAACTTGATTCACCAGAGAAACATGTAGCAAAACAACTCGCTCAATAACCCGTCTCCACGTGGCTAATCGTGATTCAGTTTGACATTTCTCTTTCTTGTTCTTCTTAAATGTTTGTATGTTTGCTTATTTTTGCGTCTTTGTTTTGGTCTGTGTGAGATTTCGATAGATTTTCGATACGAAATTAGAGAAGACATCGATATCATCGAGGTTGGCAAGATGATTCAGAATGAAACAGTGTTTCAATCTTCACTCGCTCTCAGAAATTTGTATTGAAATTGGCGAGTTTCGGCACTGGTTTCCGTGTCGAAACAAGATTGAGAGAGAAAATGCAGAAAAAAAGAGCGAAACACGTTATGTGGAGACATGGCATTACTTTCGCTGATTGTTTCTTCCTTTGAGTAATTCGTTTACTATGCTTTTTTTTCTAAAAATATATGTAAAAAATAAAAACTTGCTTAAAATTAGAGATACATACATATGTATCTATAATTACGTATATATATCCTTGCTGTTGAATTATCATTCGCTCTGCACAAATTAAAACTCGAAACATTCTTCATAAAAGTATTTTCTTCATCTTTTAAATAATAGTCCTGGTTGTTTTCTCTAATTCCAAGCAAGTTTTTCAGAGCCTGTTGTAGTTGTTGCAAGTTGCGACGGTTTCCAATTTTTTAATGTAATCGTCCATTGTTTATCCTGAATCGCCCTCGCTTTGAAGGTAATGTCGAGTTTGCAGGATAAAGTTATTTATTATTATTATGAACACCAAGTTGTCAAACGCTCAAAGCGATCTCACTAGATTTCGATTCTTCGGTCAACCACAATAACCCGTGAAAACCTTTTTACGTTAAGATATACAATTCGACAAGTTCATTATGCTATCCCGTGCAGAAGTTAGCAAGTTGCTATACTCAAACTCCGTCGTGGGTGCAACAACCATAGCTCCGGCTGTTGGAGCGCCATCTAGCGGAGCACCAAGCGAAACGCAAAGTGAAATCTCATCAGCCGACAGCGACTTTAGTGACATAAGAGCGATCGCTATCAGATTAGGCGTCGAAAATGTGGATGACTTGCATACGGAGCGTTTTAAGGTGGATCGTCAGAAGTTGGAGCAGATGATCAAAGGTGACTGATCAACTCACATATAAATGATAATTACTATTGTGAATAAAATTACTTTCTCTTTCATACATAAATGTTACGACACACAGAGGAGAGTCCAGTTGAGGGCATGAATGGCGCTGAGTACTTTTTTGAAAGTGTAAGGGGAATTAGAAATGTATATACCGTAGATATGAAAAATATGTAATTTTCTCGTATTTTAGGTCATGAAGTCCACTGGCACTTATATTGGTTGGCCATGTCGCCTAAAAATTGGTGGCAAAAGCAAAAAAGGTATGGATACTGAGTAATATTTGAGAAAGTGTTAGCTTGATTCATTTGGAATTTCAGATCCTCTTGTTCGAGTTATTGGAAGGTCAGAAGAAGTCAAAAGAGCCAAAGATCGCGTTCTTTTCAATTTGGATTCAAGGGTAACACGATTGCAATTCAATAAACTCGATTTGTGTTTTGATAAATTTAAATTTTTAGGGGACCCGCGTTATTATGAAAATGGATGTTTCATATACAGATCACTCGTACATTATTGGACGTGGCGGCAACAATATAAAGCGCATAATGTTGGATACTGGGACGCATATCCATTTCCCTGACTCGAATCGTTCGAATCCATCGGAAAAATCAAATCAAGTCTCTTTGTGCGGCTCCATGGAGGGCGTGGAGCGGGCACGCGCTTTAGTTCGCTTATCAACACCGTTGCTAATCTCATTTGAATTGCCGATTTTGGCAGCTGGTCATCAACATCCTAATAATGACACCCCTTACGTGAAATCCGTTGAATGGCAATATAATGTTCAAGTATGATAACCGTGTCTTGATTACTGCTATTCTTTCACTGAAAAGATCATCACTTCTTCGTTTAGGTTATATTTTCATCTCGACCTAAGCTTCACTCATGTTTGGTTCTAGTAAAAGGATCCGAGAAGGAAGCAGCTAAAGTACAAGCTGCTACGCAGTTGTTAATTAATTTTTGTTGGGAAAACAATTCCGTGAGTTGACTTACGTACATAGATTAAGTTACAAAAATAATTACATTTATGACTGTCCTTCTTTAGAGTCAAATGCAAGTACAAATGCACATGGAAATATCGAAGCAACATCAGGAAATTGTGAAGGGCAAAAATAGCTCAAATCTACTTGAGATTATGGAACATACTAAGACTAAGGTAATTTATTGCTCATTAAGATATTTATGTTGTCCAGAGGACTTACCTAACTATGTATGTATCTCCCTTTTGCTTTTGCAGATAATCTTCCCTGACCTCTCAGACTTCAATGTAGCACCATTGAAAAAATCTCATGTGCTTATAACTGGAACAATTGACGGCGTTTACAAGGCACGTCAACAATTACTGGTAAGTTTTATATAACAAAAAAAGCATTTTTAGCAAAGCGGTTTTCGTTAAACAATTCTTTTATTTTCCTAAGGGTAATTTGCCGATAGCATTGATTTTCGATTTTCCGGACAACCAAAACAATGCCTTCGAAGTGATAGGTCTCAGCACAAAATATGGAGTCTACATTTCATTGCGCCAAAAACCGAGACAAAGCACTTTGGCCATTGTTGTAAAGGGTGTTGAGAAATTTATAGGTAAATTTTCGTTGAATACCTGAGATGTCACTATTATTTACTCTTGCACTTCAGACAAAATTTACGAAGCACGTCACGAGATTCTGCGCCTCAGCTCACCGCTAATCAAGCCAAGCATTCCGGAAACTTATTTCTTGCCGAGGGATAAGGATTTAAATCTTGGGTATCGCATGATGCTGACATCGCTGCTGGCTGGCTATCCCGACAGCCCGAAAAATCCCGCCCTTCTAACAGCTCATTTACAGATGTCGCCGTTTGGCATCAATGGCCAGCAACATAATAATAACAACAATTTACTGGTCAACAATCATAATAGCAACAATTTACTGGTCAACAATCGTAATAATAACAACAACTGCAAATCATACCCGCCAGGCTTCGGTTCTTGTGCGCTGCCGCCCAACGTTTGTCCGCCAACCCAAAAATACGTAGCGATGCTTAACAGTAGTTTTGGTCAACAACAACAACTCCCGAATGACAACAACAATAATTACTTGAACACTCCGCCACTGCTTGCACCACAGCCACATCAGCGCGCGCAGCAAACAGCTGTGCAGCAACACCAACAGCAACAACAACAAGTCTCGCCACGCAACAGTTGTCATAATACGAGCGGCTATCGGAGCTTCAGTAGCAGTACGACCTCATTGGAACAAGTTTATCCGCCATACGGTGGTGGCAGCGCCAGTATGGTTGGGTGCGCCGCGGATGGCGGCGGTGGAGTTGCTGGAAGCCGTTTGTTGGTGCCGAATGGCGGTGCTATCGATGTGCCCCCGCGAGACCAGTACTCTCCAGATTCGACGTACAGCAACGACGCTGGCTTCGGTCGTTCAGGGCGTCGCGCGAGCGATGGTGTTTTACTGGGTTTGGGATCATCTGGTCCACTTGTTGGTGGTGCCGAAAGCTATCGGAACTTGCATCACGATCTGAAGGTAAGTTGGTTGGCCACGACTTGGAAAACCTATAAATTCTATGTTGCTCATGATATTTGTTTTTTTGTACAGCAAAGTCTCGATTTGGATTTTGATATGAAACGTGTCGTTGGTTTTAAGGCAATGGAGCGTCCACCGGTTAGTGGTGAATTGCGCACACCCACACCCAATTGGGCTGGTATGGCTCTGAGTCGCACCTCGCCGGGCATATTGGAGTGTGTGGACGATGGCTTGTGGTCACGCAATGTGCCCGGGACGAGCTATGGTAATGGGGGAAATGCCGCTGGCGGTGCACCGATTTCCCCATATGCTTTCGGTGTAACGGTGGGATTGATGGATGCCACACCAACGAATAGGCGACTTAAATTATCGGCACACGGTGATATACATACGCTTTTGACAAGCCTTGGCTTGGAACATTACATAAGTGAGTATAGCTTTTACGAATATAATCCCACCAACTTAAGTACCTTTTATCGCTCTCACTCTTTCTCCGTCTCTATCTCACGCTCATTCTCTTATCTTAACAGAAACATTCGTTACGAATGAAATAGATCTTGAAATGTTCACCACATTAACCGAGGGTAATTTATTAGAGTTGGGAATAACGGCTTTTGGTGCCCGCAGAAAGATGATGGTGGCCATTAATACTTTGAAAGCTGGCGATCATGTGGGAAAGACACCGACAAATAACTCGTCCCTACGCTTTTCTGGTTCGGCTGCCCCCGGTGCTGAAAGACGCCTTTCGAGTCAATGGTAGGAGAACCACTCTAAAACATTATACATATGTAGCTACATATGTATGTATGTTCAGCATCGAAAAAAGATCTTTCGGAACACGAGAAATTGTGCCAAAGGCACGCTGAACTTCCTTACACGCTAGAGCCAATATACATACATATATTTAATTAATGATAACTTTTTTTTCTAGATCTAATTTTGCATGCTGATTTGTATAATTTTGTAAGTTTAGGTATTTACTTTATGGAGAATCTCGCCTCAAATGATTCAATTTTAACGCCATAACTGGGGAAAAATAAAACACTTAAAGGCAAAAAAGCAAAACAAAACGATACATGAGCATAATTGGTTCATCGCACTGCCAAGCAAAAAAACTCAACTGCAAGACTTTGAAGCAAAGGAAACTTTCCGATGAAGAAAGTGTCTGTACCGTTTGACTTATACTCGTATTTGTAGGCAGAAAAGTGGCAGCCAAAGAATCAAGTCGCAAGATGCTTCGTGTATGTTTTTCTTTTTTGTCAAAACTTTCTCTTAAAACCTCATTTTAATTAATTTACATACATAAACATTTATTTATTGTTGTTATAAACATACATACTTATCATTATTTAGTATTTATTGATTGAATATTTATTGAAAAAAAAAAAAAAAAAAAAAAAATTGCAAAGCACTCAAAAATCACAAAAAAAAAAATGTTAAAACAAAAAAAAAAAACAAAAAAAAATGATCAACATATTTGGGAACTTTTAATGAAATATTGCATGCGCGAATTGTGTTTTGTCGTTACTTTTAAGTGTGAAAATATAATAAGGAAACTAGTAATGAAAAGTAATATCTGATATTAAAAATTGTAATTAAAATGGAAATATGTGGAAAACGAATACAAACAAACAAAAATTACGAATAAAACTAGTTGTTAATACATATAAATGAACAAGCGAAGAAGTTTTATTCAAATTGTAAGCAGTGTATCAGGTTGTATAAAATTGCTTGGGGAATAGGCTTAAAACGCTGGTTAGGTTATGTTAGACTGGCTGACCATCAATGGCCTCACATAGACTGAGTGAGTCCGTAGTGTTACCAAAAAGTTCATTGCACATGAACACCTCTATATTAAAAGCCTGGACTCACATTGAAGAACAACCCCGTCCCTTTGCAAAATACCAAGGGTTTACTTACCCCAATTTTGAATATGGACTTGAGATCACTGAATACAACTTGTCCTAGTACTTAAAATGCACGTAGGATTATGGAAAAGTGTTGATAATTCGGCGCTGAGGACATATTTTCATTGTTTTGATGTTCAGTTTTCTTCCAATCAAGGAAAAATAACAATGAAAATATGGATAGGGCCGAATCATTACCATTTTCTATAATCTCAGTAATTTTTTTATGTGTATTTTTGTCTAAATTTTACATGGCAAATTACGTAATTTATGGATAATTTACGCCGAAAATACGAATTTCGCTGAAATTACGTCAATGCGAACATGCTAAAGTGAACATGTTATATTCTTGCTTTCAATTCTGCTGATACATGGCAGACGTGGGTGAGAGGAACCTTTTGGCTGCATTCCAAAATACAGAAACAATGTTGCCATGCCAAATCTCAAATTAGAAGTACCTAAACACAAAATGCTTGAATTGAAACGACTTGACAAATGTAAAAGCGGACAGAAAACACAAAATATAACACGAAAAGAGTTGAAAGAAAACACTGAACCACGGAAATCCATAAATTTACACATCAAAAATTCGTGACCGTGATTTCATACATGTTTTAAAGAATTTCATACATCAAATAAGGAAAAATTTCTTAAGCGCCTTTCTATTTTCATTCATTTTCATTTTTTGGTATCACAATGGGCCTCTGCACTGGCCTAAGTGTGCCCCTAGGGCAGCCACTTCAACCTAACCTAACCTTCTATTTTCAACTTGGCCTTGTTTTGAGACTTGATTTCTTTAATTTTGATAAGTTGAAGTTTCACACAAATCACCATGGCAACGAATTTTTTTGAATGGTTTTGACAAAGAAATTAATGTATTGGAATGCGTGTTCAAAATATGCAAAAATATGTCTTTGATCGCGAGAAGTTTTTTTTCAGTGTAAGAGTGACGATTATTTCAAATTAAGCTCTAAATTATTTATACTGAGTTCTGCAACCAAAAAATTCTTTTTTTTTTATATGAACGACAAAAAATGCCCTTTAAAAAATTTTGTAGTCCAATATCCAGTGGCGGATCCACGGGGGGTTTTGGGGGTTCCAACCCCCCCCCCTTGTGGTTTATCATAGATCCCAAATTAATGCCTTTATAGATTCTGCGTCCAAATTTCCCAAACTGATCAAGGAAAACTCTATCATTCCAAAAGCAATGGTTGGACCACATAACATCCAAAATATGTACTTACATGCGAAAAAAGTTCATGTAGGTACCTTTGGACGCACGTGCATAAAATCAAATTTGTCAAATGCTATTCGCAAATTGCCAAATCGCAAATTTATTTTCTTTTCTTTCTTATCCCTATTTTTATCGGGATTGTACTGAATTAATTTGGTCAGAAATGTCTGAATCGTTGGAGAAATTGCCTTTTTCAGAGACATTTCGCAATTCTTGTTTAAATTAATCTTTTAAAAATTTGAGTATATAAACACAAGAACTTCAATAAAGTAAAAATTCTATTAAAAATATAAATATAACCAAAAAGTACTACATCAGGGCTGCTCACCTCATAGGCACTCAAAGCACAATTGTTTTTGTTTTGTTCCGAATCATAGGCACATATACATATTTTCACTTCAAATATGAAAATAAAATTTTCTTTGCACTCCCATAAGCACTTAGATATTAAAAAATTTGATATGTAAGTGCCTATGATTCATATTGAATGTGCAGAGCAAAGGCACTTTGTATAGGAGCTCGAGCACTGCCGTAAGAAATCGAAATTTACAATAACAAATGTGTAATGAAAAAAAAATTCAAAAAATGAAAGCACTGTAAAAAATTTGTATTCAAAAAATTTTCATATAAAAAATAAAAAAAATTTGTATGTATGTGATACTACCATTTGAAAATAAATTCTAAAATAATATTTTATTGGAATTCATAAAAAAATTTAAATGAGCGAAAATATTTTTCAGTGCATATACAAAATTTGTAGATGTATTGAGTTTTGTACTTTCAATACGAGAGCGTTGAGCAGCCCTGGTCTACATCTATTCCAAATTACTTGTTTAATGTAGCCATGGGTAATGGCGCAATTTTTTTGGCGCTGATACAATAACTCCAGCGCCAACCGTGGCGCCAACTCACGGTACTGGCGCAATAACACCTTTAGCGCAATTGTCATGGAATAATCGATAAATAACATTTTTTCGTTTGTTACTGTTTACCATCCCTGTTTTATTTCTTTTGGCGCAATTCTGCTTACATATACGAGGGCACAATTAATTTAAATTTTCATAATCATTTGGAAACATATTCCGTATATTTGTGAAAATATGCTGGAAATTAAGGTCACTTAGATCACTATCAAGCATACATAATTGTGACGGTGTCATACGTATACATATAATATGGTGCTGTTATTGGCGTTGTGGTTGCGCCATTTTACACTAGCGCTATATTGGTGCTGGTGTTAGCGCACGAAATTGAGTCGGTGTTCTATTGCAAAATTGAGTTGGCGCAATATTGAGTTGGCGCTATATTGAGTTGGCGCATTTCCCAAATCGGAGTTAGCGCAATAACGCCAGGGTTGGTGTTAGCGCAATTGCGCCGCGCAGCGCAGTGTTACCCATGCCTAGTTTAATGCAAAATTTTAATATTTTGAGTTAAAAGTCGATTTTATTGAAAAATATATATAGTGACTCAAAAAAAAATCATACGCCAAAGTTTTTAAATTTATTTCAAAGAGTTCTGTCGAAAATTTTACTTTCTTATTTTAGTTTAAAAATATAGAAAATTTTTCAATAAAAATCGTTTTAGGCAGGATTTCTGAGCTTATGGAAAAAATCTGAAAAATCGTAGAAATTTCTGAAAGTGGATTAAAAATTTCAAAGCAAGGCCATAATTTATAGAAGATTTTGAGGAGATTTCTAAGCATAATGTTATGTAGCCAACCAATTTTAGTGTAAAAAGTGAAATTCTCAATGCTGTGAAAAATTCCGTCAATTTTAGAAGTTTTTTTCTGTAGGGTGTAGGGTGAGACCGTTCCAATTAAAATTTCCGAAAAGCCAATGAAAATTTTCAAAAAGTTGAATGTTGCATATTGTTATATTAACATTGAATGAGCTGCAAAATTGCATACTCAAAACTCTTCTAAAAAATGTAGCTATAGGATTCTTAGCCCCTTTTTATGATAAGTATTTCCTTGACATTGAAAAATCGGAAATACTAAAAATAGGAAAGCAGGTAATTTTCCAAATAGGCCAATTTTTAATCCATTGTTGATAATTTCTGGCTTTGCATTTTTCCGTATAGAAATTGATGGGTAATCGATCGGAGGCGATAATATAACTAAAATGCTTTTGAATTAAAAAATTAACAATATTTTTTCAAGAAAGGCCAATATGCTTAATGGTGGGTCTTTTATTATGCTACGTTGACGATTTCTTCCATAGATAATGATATTTACCTGAAGCACTCGAATCCATGATATTTACTTTGATAACTGTCTTAAAACTGAAAATATTGACGTTTAAAAATGGGTTACTTAAAATACGTAAAAAATAAAAAATCGAAAAGTGGGAGAATAATAAGTTTCGACTAGCGGCAGGGACACCCCCGTTGTCTATAAAAGCCGAGAAACCCGGTTTATTATCGCCCGGTCTATTATAAACGTAGAGCGATTTTGGATTTTGTATTTGCACCAATTTTAAAATTTTCAATTTTGGCCGCATAAATTCGTAAAATCTACCTATGTGCAGCGTCTGCCCTTAAAAAACATCTTCCAAAAAAACAAATTTTCAAAACCCCCCCCTTGCCGAAATCCTGGATCCGCGCCTGCCAATATCCCTCAAAAAGAGAAATTTCTCTCTATCTGGCACCACTAATTTCAATACTTAGGTATTATTTAGGCAATTTTTTTAAATGAATACGTCATGGAATTTGAACACTGTGTTATTTTCGCATTCTTTTTAAGTACCGTTGCGAAAAACAACTTCTGGTACTAACCGTTTTTTACACTCAATGAGTAAAAATTTACGGCATGAATATTTGTGCGAATGCTATGCGTGTGAGAATGGGAGAACGCTCTGCAAAAGCCAAACATTTGAGCAGATCAGTATTTTCTCGCAATCGCCCCACTTCACTTGGTGTAATTTTGTACCTTATTTTTTTAGAAGAAGTAACTTTTTGCACTGAAAAACTACTTGCTTCCATCTGAAGATTTTCCCATTTTACCGAACAATCGACCATAATTAATAGAGAAATTAATTGTACGTGAATTTCGAACAAAATTAAAAAATAAATTAAATAAACCCCTTTTTTCTCCGTGCAATAAATTTTAAATTTCTAATTAAGTAAATAAAAAAAATAATCTGTAAATTTGTGATTCCATAAATGCATTCATTTGAAAGTAAACAGTTAAAAATATGAATTGCTGATTTGGTGAGTAAAATTTGCTATTGAGCTTTAAAGCGTAAGTAAAAAAGTGTGCACTTAAAAAATATGATCAGTTTAAATTAAAAAAAAAAACATTCAATGTGGAATAAAATTAGGAGTCATAAGCCCGACTACATTCTGCGCTGATAAAATTTCTTCTAAAAGCTTTTAAAACTTATTTTTGAAGATACATTTTCTCTCCTTAAAAGCTCAACAACAATGCTAAGTTACCGCTGCCGAATTTCTCAGTAAAAGCAGAGAATGTTAATGTCACCGACTAACATTCGCTGGTAAAAGTTCACTGCAACATTGCTGCGGCAACAAATGCTTCCGCAACATCTTGCAGTGTTGCTAAACATCGTCCCTTATTGCAAGAAAGGAATGGAAAGTTTCACCATGCTCGATCAGCTCTCTGTTGACATAAACAAACGGCTACTTTCACCACTCGATCGATGATTGGTTTATTGACCCAACGTCCGTGCAATATCTCCTGCGCGCCAATTCTCCCGCACACCAAAGCAACAATAACTTGGAAAATGCCGCATGTATAATTTAGAATGCGAAACACTTCGGGTCCTTTCAGCAAATTTATACATACATATATGTATGCCCAACTAAACTCGCTACTTTGCAGTTTTTAAGTATAAACCAAATTCACCATCCGACCCTCCTTCAGTTGCATTCGCATATTCCTGACGCTTGTTTGAGAGTTCAAGTTTAACTTTTCAAATATTTTCTTCTACAGGTAAATACAAAAATATAAGAAAAAAAAAATATAGACTTTAGAAAGAAGTTTGCCAGAGACTTGATTTAAATGCGGGTGAAAGTTCCTTTAGAAATATTTGCTTTTGAATTTACCAAGGCTGCAAAGTCGTAATACTTAAGACGTTAAACAATTGTAATTTTCTAAAGAAGGTAATTCGAAAAAATGTGTATGATGTGTGTATGTATATGCTTTTTAACATAGGTTGTATGGACAACCAAGAAAGGCGCGAAATTTATAAGGACGTAACGGTGACTCAAGGCAACCTTTATATGTATGTATGTATGAATGTATGTGTTGTGCAACTGAAAGAACCTTCGCTGATTGTTTCTTGCTTTGAGTAATTCGTTTGCTATGCTTTTTTTTTCTAAAAATATATTTAAAAAATAAAAACTTGCTTAAAATTAGAGATACATACATATGTATCTATAATTACGTATATATATCCTTGCTTTTGAATTATCATTCGCTCTGCACAAATTAAAACTCGAAAACACATGGCTTTCCTTTTTCCACCATTTTGAGAGATCGGCTAACGAGACATTCAAATTTACGATGAAGCACATTTTCACTTTCTTCATAAAAGTATTTTCTTCATCTTTTAAATAATAGTCCTGGTTGTTTTCTCTAATTCCAAGCAAGTTTTTCAGAGCCTGTTGTAGTTGTTGCAAGTTGCGACGGTTTCCAATTTTTTAATGTAATCGTCCATTGTTTATCCTGAATCGCCCTCGCTTTGAAGGTAATGTCGAGTTTGCAGGATAAAGTTATTTATTATTATTATGAACACCAAGTTGTCAAACGCTCAAAGCGATCTCACTAGATTTCGATTCTTCGATCAACCACAATAACGAATGAAAACCTTTTTACGTTAAGATATACAATTCGACAAGTTTATCATGTTATCCCGTGCAGAAGTTAGCAAATTGCTTTACTCAAACTCCGTCGTGGGTGCAACAACCATAGCTCCGGCTGTTGGAGCGCCATCTAGCGGAGCACCGAGCGAAACGCAAAGTGAAATCTCATCAGCCGACAGCGACTTTAGTGACATAAGAGCGATCGCTATCAGATTAGGCGTCGAAAATGTGGATGACTTGCATACGGAGCGTTTTAAGGTGGATCGTCAGAAGTTGGAGCAGATGATGAAAGGTGATTGATCAACTCACATATAAATGATAATTACTATTGTGAATAAAATTACTTTCTCTTTCATACATATATGTTACGACACACAGAAGAGAGTCCAGTTGAGGGCATGAATGGCGCCGAGTACTTTTTTGAAAGTGTAAGGGGATAATTTTGAATTAGAAATGTACATACCGTAGATATGAAAAATATGTAATTTTCTTGCATTTTAGGTGATTAAGTCTACTGGCACTTATATTGGTTGGCCGTGTCGTCTCAAAATTGGCGCTAAAAGCAAAAAAGGTATGGATACTACGTGAGTTTTGTTTGAGAAATTCTTAGCTTGGATTCATTTGCAATTTCAGATCCTCACGTGCGCATTGTTGGTAGGCCAGAAGAAGTCAAAAGAGCCAAAGAGCGCGTTCTTTTCAATTTAGATTCAAGGGTAACACGATTGCAATTCAATAAACTCGATTTGTGTTTTGATAAATTTAAATTTTTAGGGAACCCGCGTTATTATGAAAATGGATGTTTCATATACAGATCACTCGTACATTATTGGACGTGGCGGCAACAATATAAAGCGCATAATGTTGGACACTGGGACGCATATCCATTTCCCTGACTCGAATCGTTCGAATCCATCGGAAAAATCAAATCAAGTCTCTTTGTGCGGCTCCATGGAGGGCGTGGAGCGGGCACGCGCTTTAGTTCGCTTATCAACACCGTTGCTAATCTCATTTGAATTGCCGATTTTGGCAGCTGGTCATCAACAACCGGATAATGACACCCCTTACGTGAAGTCCGTTGAATCGGAATATAATGTTCAGGTATGATAACGGTGTCTTTATCACTACGATTGTGTTACCATTCCTTCTTTGGTTAGGTTATATTTTCATCTCGACCTAAGCTTCACTCATGTTTGGTTCTAGTAAAAGGATCCGAGAAGGAAGCAGCTAAAGTACAAGCTGCTACGCAGTTGCTCATTAATTTCAGTTGCGAAAACAATTCCGTGAGTTGGATTTACATACATACATACAATTATAAAAAATACTTAATTACATTTATAACTGTCCTTTAGAGCCAAATGCAAGTACAAATGCAAATGGAAATATCGCCGCAACATCATGAAATTGTGAAGGGCAAAAATAGCTCAAATCTACTTGAGATTATGGAACATACTAAGACTAAGGTAATTTATTGCTCATTAACATATTTATATTGTCCAGAGGACTTACCTAACTATGTATGTATCTCCCTTTTGCTTTTGCAGATAATCTTCCCTGACCTCTCAGACTTCAATGTAGCACCATTGAAAAAATCTCATGTGCTTATAACTGGAACAATTGACGGCGTTTACAAGGCACGTCAGCATTTACTGGTAAGTTTCATATAACAAAAAAAGCTTTTTTAGCAAAGCGGATTCTGGTATTTTAGTACTTAATATGTAGTAGTAGGTTTTCGTTAAAAAATTCTCTGATTTTCCTAAGGGTAATTTGCCGATAGCATTGATTTTCGATTTTCCGGACAACCAAAACAATGCCTTCGAAGTAATAGGTCTCAGCACAAAATATGGAGTCTACATTTCATTGCGCCAAAACCAGAGGCAAAGCACTTTGGCCATTGTTGTAAAGGGTGTTGAGAAATTTATAGGTAAAGTTTCGTTAAATACCTGAGATGTTACTTTTATTTACTCTTGCACTTCAGACAAAATTTACGAAGCACGTCACGAGATTCTGCGCCTCAACTCGCCGCTCATCAAGCCAAGCATTCCGGAAACTTATTTCTTGCCGCGGGATAAGGATTTAAATCTTGGATATCGCATGATGCTGACATCGCTGCTGGCTGGCTATCCCGACAGCCCGAAAAATCCCGCCCTTCTAACAGCTCATTTACAGATGTCGCCGTTTGGCATCAATGGCCAGCAACATAATAATAACAACAATTTACTGGTCAACAATCATAATAGCAACAATTTACTGTTCAACAATCATAATAATAACAACAACTGCAAATCATACCCGCCAGGCTTCGGCCCCTGTGCGCTGCCGCCCAACGTTTGTCCGCCAACCCAAAAATACGTAGCGATGCTTAACAGTAGTTTTGGTCAACAACAACAACACCCGAATGACAAAAACAATAATTACTTGAACACCCCACAACTACATCCGCGCGCGCAGCAAATAGCTGTGCAAAAACAGCAACAACAACAACAACAAGTCTCGCCACGCAACAGTTGTCATAATACGAGCGGCTATCGGAGCTTCAGTAGCAGTACGACCTCATTGGAACAAGTATATCCGCCATACGGTGGTGGCAGCGCCAGTATGGTTGGTCCTATCGATGTGGCCCCGCGAGACCAGTACTCTCCAGATTCGACGTACAGCAACGAGGCTGGCTTCGGTCGTTTGGGGCGTCGCGCGTCCGATGGTGTTTTACTGGGTTTGGGATCATCGGGTCCACTTGGTGGTGGTGCCGAAAGCTATCGGAACTTGCATCACGATCTGAAGGTAAGTTGGTTGGCCAAGACTTTGAAAACCTATAAATTCTATGTTGCTCATGATATTTGTTTTTTTTTTTTTACAGCATAGTCTCGATTTTGATTTTGATATGAAACGTGTCGTTGGTTTTAAGGCAATGGAGCGTCCACCGGTTAGTGGTGAATTGCGCACACCCACACCCAATTGGGCTGGTATGGCTCTGAGTCGCACCTCGCCGGGCATATTGGAGTGTGTGGATAATGGCTTGTGGTCACGCCATGTGCCCGGAACGAGCTATGGTAGTGGGGAAAATGCCGCGGGCGGTGCACCGATTTCCCCATATGCTTTTGGTGTAACGGTGGGATTGATGGATGCCACACCGACGAATAGGCGACTTAAATTATCGGCACACGGAGATATACATACGCTTTTGACTAGCCTTGGCTTGGAACATTACATAAGTGAGTATAGCTTTTACGAATATAAGCCCACCAACTTACGTACCTACTATCGCTCTCACTCTTTTTCCGTCTCTATCTCACGCTCATTCTCTTATCTTAACAGAAACATTCGTTACGAATGAAATAGATCTTGAAATGTTTACCACATTAACCGAGAATAACTTATTAGAGTTGGGCATAACGGCTTTTGGTGCCCGCAGGAAGATGATGGTGGCCATTAATACTTTAAAAGCTGGCGATCACGTTGGAAAGGCCTCGACAAAAAACTCGTCCCCACGCTTTTCTGGTTCGGCTGCCCCCGGTGCTGAAAGACGCCTTTCGAATCAATGGTAGGGGAACCATACATTTGTACATTTGCGGAACATGAGTAATTGTGTTAATGGCACGCTGAACTTCCTTACACGCTAGAGCCAATACACATCTGTACATATATTTAATTAATGATAACTATTTTTTTCTAGATTTGTATAATTCTGTAAGTTTAGGTATTTACTTTATGGAGAATCTCGCCATAACTGGGGAAAAACAAGACACTTAAAGGCAAAAAAGCAAAACAAAACGAAACACGAGCATAATTGGTTCATCGCACTGCCAAGCAAAAAAACTCAACTGCAAGACTTTGAAGCAAAGGAAACTTTCCGATGAAGAAAGTGTCTGTTCCGTTTGACTTATACTCGTATTTGTAGGCAGAAAAGTGGCAGCCAAAGAATCAAGTCGCAAGATGCTTCGTGTACGTTTTTCTTTTTTGTCAAAACTCTCTCTCAAAACCTCATTTTAATTAATTTATATGCATAAACATTTATTTATTGTTGTTATAAACATACATACATACTTATCATTATTTATTATTTATTGATTGAATATTTATTGAAAAAAAAAAAACAAATTGCAAAGTACTAAAAAATCACAAAAAAAATGTTAAAAAAAAAAAACAAAAAAAAAATGATCAACATATTTGGGAACTTTTAATGAAATTTTGCATGCGCGAATTGTGTTTTATCTTTAATTTTAAGTGTAAAAATATAAAAAGAAAACTAGTAATGAAAAGTAATATCTGATATTAAAAATTGTAATTAAAATGGATATGTGGAAAACGAATACAAACAAACAAAAATTACGAATAAAACTAGTAGAATTGTAATAAAAAGTTAATACATATAAATGAACAAGCGAAGAAGTTTTATTCAAATTGTAAGCAGTGAGTCAGGTTGTGACAAAATTGCTTGGGGAATGCACTCAAAACGCTGGTTAGATTATGTTAGACTGAGTGACCACCAATGGCCTCACGTAGACTGAGTGAGTCCGTAGTGTTACCAATACCAAGTGTTTCTTTATCCCACTTTTGGATTGAGATCACTGAATACATCTTCTCCTAGTACAGGAGCTTAAAATGCTGAGTAAAACTTTTTTACTGGTTAAGAGAAACGCTAAGCAAACCGTATTTGGCGCTCTTGTTTAAAAAAAACCACGATACCTTCTTTTCAAGTTTGCCGAAGGCAGTCAACCCAGCAGTAGAATAATCAGTAAAAAAAATACCCTGAAACTGGGTTTAAAAATCATTGCCTGAAAACCTAACTAAATACCTATGCGGTGAAGACACCAGGTGTACTGAAAAATTAACTGAATACCCAGTGGATACATAGGGCTATTGAATTTTTCTCTGAAGGCGCTGTGTACTACATTTTTCCTATGGAAGTTCTCCCTGTGTATTCAGGCCATTTTTCATACAGAAAACAGGAAATTGTCTTTTAAATTGCTCAAAGGTTTATAGAGCTTTTTAAAATGACATTTCCATACAAATTCTCAATTATAAGAGTTTAACCTATTTTATTTTTTATGAATAAGGGGGTTAAATTATTGGGACTATGTACACTAAAACAAGAAGTTGATAAATAATTTCGCATTTGTATATGCAAATATGTATGTATATGCTTTTATTCACAGTTTTCCTTTTTTATTTTTAGTTTTATTCTTTATTATTATTATTACTCTTAAAATAAACATTAACTTAATTAAACATATGTATGTATATACATACTTGTTTTGTATATTTTTCAGCATCAATAATGAAACATGCTTATTGACAGACATTTTACATTATATGAATAGTTATTAGATGTAAGATTCCTTGATCTCTCTTAACAAAATTTTCTAAAAAAATTATCTTACTAAGATGCTTATTGCACAAATACATAGAATCTGCAGCAGACATGACTAGCTGCTTTCCATTTCAAAGAACCTCAACAGAAAACTAACTAGTTCTGACTAGTTTCTGTTTATATTGTAAAATAAGTATATATGTATATCCAAAAGAAAACCTAGATTAGATGTAAAAAAAATAAAAAAGTCTAAAAAAATACAAATGTATGTATGTATGGCAGAGTAATATTTATGGAACGGTACTTCCGAATAGCTTGAAACACTTTCTTAGAGCAGAATTCTCTGGGCTATAAAAGTTGTGAAGGTTAGAGTCGTATCTAAAAGACAAAGCCTCTTACAACATACAACAAAGAATTTAACTCCAATAATTTTTTGTTGATTTGAATCGCATTTCTGAACACGTTTCTATACTCAGTTACATGAGAATTCTCACACATCAAGAGAAAAGAAAAGGAAACCCGGAGCTTGTGAAAAAAGAGCTTAGCTTCCGTGAGTTATTGAGAGTAAATAAATTACAACAGAATGTACATATGTTCCTTTGCATGGCTGGGATGTCTTCTTATTTACATAGTATAGACTTACTTATTTGGGGATATGAATATTTACGCACTTAAGTACATACATACATATTTATTCATTTTTTACTTATTACATATCTTATTTATTTTAACATTAATACAGTTTTTTACATACACTCATGTACCTATTCTGAATTTTTTTGTTATTCATAACTCGTCAATTATTTTTGTAATTGTTAATCTATTTTTTAATTATTCTATTTTTAATAACAGCATTGTAAATAGTTCTCTTCGAATTTCAGCCAAAACTATTTGTTGTTTATTTACAGAAATTACATATATATTAAATACATATAAGAACATAAATCTTCTTATATTATAAATGTGAAATGGCAATTGTGTTTTGGCGGGAACGGATCGTCACGAAACTTTGCACACCTAACTATTTTCATCCGGTGAGTACTCTAAGCATATTTTTAATATTATTGAAAGGCAGGGATGGGCACCTCCCATAAAAAATTTTCCTTTATTTCGTAATATCTCTTGAAGTATTTGTACTAGAATAATGAAAATTTGTATGAAGGAATATTACGTAATTATATGCTCAACAGACAAACAATCTAGGTTTTGGTACAGCACGGATGCGCACCATACATACCCATACATACTGAAACTTTCATAGCGAAAATCTCTTGGAATATTTGTAGTAGAGTACTGAAAAGTGGTGTCAGATAATTACGTACTCAGCGGATAAAAACGCTAGATCTTGGTAAAGAAGGGATGGGCACCTCCAATACAAACTGAAAATTGGTGTGAGAGCATATGAGATAATTATTTACTAAACGGATAAATACGCTAAGTCTTGGTGAAACAGGGATGGGCACCTTCCGTACAAACTGAAATTTTCACAGCGAATATCCGTTGAAATATTTGTAGTAGGGAACTGAAAATTGGTGTTAGGGCATATGAGATAATTATATACTCAACGGATAAAAAAAAAAAAAACTATCTTTGAGGTCAATAATGATAACTTTTCTGTGTAACTTTTAGAACAAACTCAATATGCTAATATTTCTAAAAGCACGTGGTGTGAAACCCGTGGGTAACCTCCAGTTTATTTATATATTACATATGTATATCTCAAAGAAATATGCAATAGGACGACCAGTGTTGCAAACGCAATTACAACATGCCCCCTCTTATTGCCAATTAACATTTTAATTTTGATTTACTATTTTGGATATTTTCTACATACATAATTACAATGTCTTACATACAGGAATATAAATACATATTATCTTGTATAGGTATACTTTGCTTCATATGTAATTTTTGCATTTCAATTAAGTTTTAATTTACAGGGTTATTCAATTGCGTACTCCAATTTAAGGAACTATCTACCGTTGGATTTGATAATTTCAGACGAATTGTTGGAAAATGGTATACCTATATATGTATGTACATATATGTATATGTATGTATGTATGTATGTACGAACAAATTGATTGGAACTTAATGAATAGAAATCAGCAAACACAAGGAAAAATATATTCTCTTTTTTTTTAATAAAACTGCAATAATTTTTGCATTAGGTTTAGCCTGAAGTTCCTGTAATGCATTTTAATGCATAGTTTTCCTTATCGTAACTCTTACATCGAGCTCTTACACTATCCTACTATCAACAAAACTACTTAAGTAACGACACCAACCATTTTCTCAGTGGAATAGAAACACAGTGGCACCTAAAACTCTTTGTTTATTCTTATAGTTGTATTTTAATTGTTCACAATTTTATTGATTCTGTTCTTGTTAGCTTTTCATATTTACAATAGAAGCTTCACGAAATTGTTTTATGGGTGTGTTTATTCCTATGAGAATCTGATGGACCAATGACTTTGTATTTATTTACAAGAAGACTTAAATTACAAACGCAAGAGAATAGGTACCAATAAATAGCAGAGCCAACGTTAAGTAAGAAAAGTATTCTAATCAGTGTTGCCACGACAGAAAATTTTTTTTTAACAAAATCCAACAAAAAGTTTAACATTTCTCGAAAAAATTTAACATAATTTTTTTTTTCCAAATGAGGATATATATTGCACCTTAAATTATAAAATGACACAACTCAAAATTTTTTAAAATCGGGGTTTTTTTTCAACTAGAGATGTCAACTTTGTATTTTGCTTCAAATACATACATATATGTATACTAGTCATGGGTGACAAAGCTGAACTCTAAGGGTGAGAACAGAACCGAAACGATACAGAGTTTCTTATGAAAGCAATTATCTTAAGCAGGGTATCCACATCACAAGAAATGCTAACACTCCATATAACAAAAAGCCCAAGAAATAGTCAAGAAATTTTCTTGTGTCAAATTTTCTTTAGCCAGTATCCACTTCACAAGAAAATCTATAAATCTATTACAATTTTTGACGAAAAAGGGGCTTGGCAACGCTGGTTTTTCCAAGAAATGTATACGATATTGTATTATATATTGTATATATATATATATACAATATGTATTTCTTCAAGAAAAAATGAAACGTCAATATTACTTAAGAAATAAATGCCAATTTTTTCTTGAGCAATTTCTTATGATGGGGATACCCAGCTTTAAAGACTACGCGGAGCGACGTCGCCAACGACAAAATTAGGTTGTCGTCAACCTAGAGCGATTTCTAATGTTTCAGTCGCTGGCTTTGAAGCGATATGTTTACGTCAAGAGAATTTCGTTGTCGTAACGTCATGTCGTTACGCTTTGATTCTGTTTTCACCCTCAAACTGTGTCAACTCACATTGCATAGCTGCGAATGAGTGTCAACGGGAATTTATCGAAAACTTGGGTATGCAATTAGACAGTGATTTTTCTATTGATGGAATTAGGAAACTGAATGAGCTTCAATATTTTGAAGCAAATACATTTTCATCCTGGAATGAAAAAAGTTTAATTTTGGTTAATTTTAAGCAAAACGGCAATGCTGATTCTAATACACCGAAATCATCGCGCTCACCCTATAACTTCATAAAACACAGAGTGCACAACAAGTATAACAATCTTATAGTGTTATACCATGGTTCATGTCTTGACTATACATTTTTAAAATAACATAGAAAATTATAGCATATATTTTGCATCCTGGATATGGTGATTGAATTCGCTTATTAAAAGCAGTAGCAGAGAACTTATAAAGTTATAAGTTCTCTGTGTAGGTACATTGTACATTTGTTCTTTTCAAAATGACATCAAAGAATAGAAAGTGCTCATGGTATGATTTTTTTTATGTATGTTGTTGCAATAAACCGTTATTTGGCAAAATAATATTTTTATAACTCCGAGAAGAAGGTTGTTGCAATTTTTATTGATGTTGTTGTCGTGTGGCTCCCTTATGCTTAATTTGTGTATTATATATTTTGACTTGCAATTTGCAAAAGTTGGATATCTTTAAAATTATGGGAGATAAACGACTTTTCATTCAGTATGCATTTGTCGTATGTGACGTCTGAGCACCAATACCTGTTTATGATAGCACATACGACAAAAATTCTTCTCTTTTTTCAAACCGGAATGGTTATGAGGCTCACATTTTTTGAGATATCAACTTGAAATTTGGCAGTTGCATATATTTTGATGATACTTTGATCATTTGTCGGAATCCACCACATCGGACATCGAAGATATAGCTCCCATACAACTGATTGTTCAGATAAAGCTGTTTTCGGGTATAACTTCTTTATTTGAGGAGATAAGAATATGAAACTTTGAAGTAGTTGTACCCATATGGACCTAATAAATATCACTAAAATTTTTTAAGATCGGACCACTATAGCATGTAGCTCCAATACAACTGATTGTTCAGATATGGACATTTTGGGATATAACTTCTCCATGTAAACAGATAAGGGCATGAAAATTTGAGGTATTTTTACCCACATGGACATAATAATAGTCACCGAAATTTGTCAAGATCGGACCACTATAGAATATAGCTCCCATACAACCGATTGTTCAGATATAGCTGTTTTCGGGTATAACTTCCATATTTAAGGATGAAATTATACTAAACTTTGCAGTAATTGGTATTATACTACAAAAAAAAATGCCAGTGAAAATCATTCAGATCGGATCACTATAACCTATAGCTCCGATACAATATTTTGGTTTATTCTCAGTAGCTCAGCGGCACTTACGACATTTGTTTAAAATAAACAAACACGAATTTATATGGAAATTTGTCGTATGTGTGTTACATACGACAAAAGCTTACCCAAATGGTAGTAATTTTGTAACATACGACAAATGCATACTAAATAACTCAAGAACTAAAAGAGATAGAAAAAAATGGATTAGAAAAATTAAAAGATTAGGTCCGATTTAGTTAATGTGCATCAAAAACTAGAAATCGTCGATTTTCACATACGACATTCGTTTTCTCAGGCGACGATATGCCGCTTAATCTAATTGAATCATCAATTTGAATGTTCAGAGATGTGCCCTTTTCGAAATTGCTGATTTAATTACATAAGGACTAAATACTTTGGACGCGGACTTCTTCGAATTAAGAGGCCACAACAAATTTGTTTAGTCTAAAAAAAAAGGGTGACGAAGTAGCATGTGCGGACAACTTGATTCCGCTGTGTGAAATTATATGCAAATGTAAACAAAGAGTTTTTAACAAAATATTACTAACTAGTATTTACTTGACAGTTTTTTTTCTTACTTTCATAAATATGTAAATGTTATCCCTTCCTTAATATTTATGTATTTGACTGTACGTAATATTCTATTTACACATACATATATAAATACTGTCTAAGTTCCACTAGAAATATTTGCATAGTCTTAAATCTAATTATTATGCTTAATTGGTTATTCTAATTCATACGAAACTAATTTTATTTTGCAAGTCAACGCGTTGCTTATGCGATAAATAAGTTTCTTTACTTTAAGCTAACATATTTATCTATTTGTTTGTTTTAATTTAATTTATCATTACTTTTATTCTTGCTATTTTGTATGTTCCTTCACCATGCGAAATTTCCATTAATTGCCTAATGCTCAGCATCAGCAAATGCTCCAGTAGGTGGGGTGGCGTGGGGTACGCTTTGCTTGCCAATTAAATGTCAGTGCCAGCGATTTCAACTCGTCATTTTTTATTGTTTGCGACGCCCTTTCGCGCTGCTGTCGTTCTTTATTTGTTGCACTTTGTGCGGCATAGCGCTCGCTTGTTGCAAGTGTAACAAAATCGTCAACATCTTGACAATCAAAAACCTGCGCAATCATCATCAATAATGTTTGATCCTTTGACGTGCCCTTAGCGAAATTGCCAATTGCTTGATTGTTGTCGCTTTCGCTGCCACTACTAGTGCTGTTGTTGTTGTTGCTGCTGTTGCTGTTGCTGGTGATTCCGAATGCACCGCCACTTCGCAGGCCACCAGCACTGACATCCGCCCCGGCGGTGTCAAATGTCAGCGCCGCCAAAGCTGTTGGGCAAGCAGGTATTCGCCAGCCATCGGCAACTGTCACCGGCAGCTGTTCATTTTCGTTGCGCTGCAAATTCGCTACGTTGCACAATATTTTCCATGTCGCTCCATCCAATCGCACTTTTTGCTGTTTATCAGTTTGTTGTTTTTGTTGCTTTGGCATTTGTAATTTTCGTAATGGATTCACCATCGATATCACGGCCAACATAAATAGCAAAAGCAGCATACGCAACAATCCCACCCCCGCCGGTCGCGGAGTTATTGATTTCAATTTTTTTCCAATACAATTATGAAAGGATTTTCCAGCTTTCAGTGTCCGTTTCTCCATAACTGTCCAAGTAGTCGATTTTGTTGTCGTTGATATTGCCATTGCTGCTGTTATTACCTTTGACTTGGCAACATTGGCAACGCGTTTGGCTGCTGCAATCTTTGTTGTTGTTGTTGATGTTACTTCACGTGACCCCCTCATTGCCGTTGATTTGTTGTGCATCCTTTGACAGCTTATAAAATGGCGTGTCAGTGCGCGTAGAAAGACGGTCGTGAATAAAACAGCACAAATATAAACAACACTTTCTCTGACAGCGAAAATCTCCGTTGATTTTGCCACTACTTTGCTTTCCTCAACATCAGCATCATTGCTCCCCTCATTTAGCCATTTGACAGAGCGCAGCACTTCCAACTCCGCTGCTGGTTGCTGCCAGTGCCATTGATTGCCGTTGCCGAATGCTCGAATCGCTGTCAGGGACGCCGTCATTGCGATCCAAATTGCTTTCCAATGCATTTTTAAGGCTTTCATATAAATGTGTGGGTGTATTGTTGTTGCTGCAGAAGATGTAATATCGGCAGCTAGAAAAGACAAACAGACGAAATAGATGAGAAAATGAAAAAGTGTACATACATATGTATGAAAAATTCAGTAGCGAAGTATTTGAAAAGCAAGAAAAATGGTGCATTAGTGTCAATCAATTGGATTCTAGAATGTAATTTATTGTATGATTTCTAGGAAAATGAGATTCTTTTGTTACAACAGTGGTTAGGGAGAGCTTTTTGGAATTTTTGTTGTTTCTTTTTTTTTTTGTTGTTGACTTTACGGGGAATTGCACTGCCTTAGCCCTTGGCAAACTGATTTCGGTCACTATAAACACTAAGCAGTTTAAAGAGTATTTAAGGAGTATTTGTGTTGAGAACGTTAGAGTTGCCCTAATGAGAAATCTTGTAGCAGTTTGAGCTGTTCTTGATCCTCTTACGAAAAGTAGCTCCTAAGCGGGCCTAATAATTCAGTACATTATTATGGTACCGTTAAACGGTAGATTTTTGTACCAGTTCTATTTGGTTATTCTATATGCACAATATTCTTTTTTTGCTCTTTACACTTGAATGCCGTACTCTTACTAAAATCATATGAATTTTAACCTGAATATGAAATCACATGCATAAGCCAATAAAGAAAAAAAAACAGCAAAACTGTATCGAGAATAAACTTGCCTGCACTTAGTCAAATTTGTACGACGATCCGCATAAATAAAACGAAAATGAGCTAAAAGATGATCGAAGAAAAAACTAAAAAGAAAAATCCTGTACATAACACAATGATGAACAAACAAAAAAAAACACTACATCTACATATGTATGTATGTAACTAGCAAATGTAAGGGAATTTGCACTGAGTTGACACTTTGGTGTATGTTAACATTGAATTTGCATGCATTATGAAGTGTAACTGCCAATCTGCGACCGAAAAGGGTTGCCATCTGTAATCATTATGCGCATAAACACAGGCATTTGTGTGACGTAAGTGTAGTCCTCGCTACAATGTTTTACTTTTCCCTCCAGATACTTAGATTGCGCTTTTACTGTCTATCGCCCACACTTTGCGGCAAGATTATCTGCGCTTGTAGCGTCGCTAACGTCGTCGACGACTGATTGGCTCACTTACTGGCAGCAATGAAGCTCAAATCATGCCAATACGACCGTTTGTATGTGCGTTAGTGTGCGTATATAGTAATACTATAAATAGCTTTGCATATTTTTTATGTTTGTATTAAAATAAATGTAAATCTATGTTAGATTGGTCGCAATGGCGGCAGCTGGTGTAGAAAACGGCACAACCGAGCCGCGCCGAGTTTAGTAGAAGAGGCAATAAAGTATTAAGGAGGCTTACTCAACCACATGCCCTAGCAATTGCTTTAACTCGATTTGGTTGGAAACTACTACTTACGCATATATTTATGTACATACATAGTACATACATATTTATTTGTGTATGTGTTCTTACAATTTCTGATTTTTTTATTTGAAGCGTCTATTATGTATTTACGCTTTTAGGCATGTTTGCTTAAAATTTGTTTATGTCAATGTTGCCTCAAGTAAGTGGCAACACTTTAGTGAATTTTCCTTTTATTTACCTCTAAAGGGCATATTCGTTCACAACTGCAGATCCACACACACATTCTTTTTAACACTATACGCTGTTTCTGTTGTTGCGGCTTCCTTCCTTACTTCCTTATCATCTTTTTTGCACAAATATTGAGCAACAACATTGTCGTACAATGTATTGCATACTTCGAGGCGCATATCCCCATTTACTTCATATTATTTACTTCGGCATATGCATGTTCATGTGCATATAATATGTACAGCGTTGGATAGTTATGGCTGGTAGAAATTTGTTTGCATTTCGTAACGTACATATGTACATATGTCAAGCTAAATCAAACAAGCGGGTATCGATGTAGGCGGGCGACCAACTTTCCATGGCGGAAAGAAACATAAGCAACGCTGATAAAATATATGGTATTGAAACTTTTGAGGAAATACAGTATAGTATACTAACTCATACATAGTATATACATGTGTAAGTAGAAGTATATGTAAACATATATGTTTATGTATCAAGTATGTGTGCTTAATACAAAAAGTATGTTTGCTGTGCAAGTTGATTTGCTTTCGATTAAATATGCGTTCGCAGGAGTAAGTAAGCCAAGTCGATTTATCTATTAAACGAAGCGAGAAATTTGAAGTTTATTGCAATTTGCATTAAATAAACAAAGTGGAATATCCATGCATACATATACACCAGCACATACACAGACGAGGTCATGAGAGTGTATCTTATATGTATAATAAAATTACGGGGTTATGTGAAGCAAACGAATGCCAATCAAATATAATATATTTTTATCATGATACAAACAAACAAGGTAGTTCCATTTCACTTTGACATTGTCATTTTTGATTATAATATGGATTTTTGACGTCTTATTTTAAGTCAAAAATTTAGGATAGCGTTGCCCAATCAAAATTTTTTGGCTGAGGGTATATTTGAACAAAATATTGGGTATTTTAAATGAAATGGTGTTTTTCACATATGCTAATCAACAAAACAAATAAAAGACAACAATCAGCCGATGTAATGAGTATATTTTAACATTTTAAAAAATTTAAAAAAAAAGCTTTCCATAGAAAATAAAAAATAAGTTATTCATAAAAAATAAAATAGATTTATGCAGTTATTAAAGTCGAAAAATATTATCAAAACGTCCATTATATTTCAATATTTGAAAACTTTTCGATTTTTTATGAATAAGGTAAGAGTTCTTGATTTTCTTTATATCGTCGCTATAGAAGAAAAAAGACGCAAAGTGTTTTGTTGAGGAAGAAAGACGCAAACTTTTTTTTTTTTTCAAAGAAAGACGCATTAAAAATATTTTTCGAAAGAAAAACTCTTATTTTTTTTTTTTTGATAACGAAGAAAGACGCTTTATTTTTTTTACTATAAAGAAAGAAGCATTTAAATATTTTTTAGGAAAGAAAGATGTATTCGATTTTTATTTTTCTTTGTCAATATTAATGCATATGCGTCTTTCTTCGCAGTTAATAATGCTAATGCGTCTTTCTTCGTCGAAATATTTTATAATCCATCTCTGTTCGTCGAAATATCTTTAATGTGTCTATCTTCGTCGACATGTTTTGTAAAGCGTCTTTCTTCCCCGACATATTTTTAATGCGCCTTTTTTTCGACAAATTACTGGCATGCGTCTTTCTTCTTCCGGATCGACGATATATATAAATACATATTTGGTTTCAATGTTTTATACAAGAAATTTTCCACATTTAAAAAATATATTTATTAAGCAAATTGTTTAGCAGTTATATAAGAATGTAAATTTAATTAAAATTTTTATGTTGCAGTTTTCCTTAGATTTTACTTACGTTACTAATTTTATTTTCCTTTATTTTATTATTTACCCAATTCTGAAATAGATTCTTCGCAAAAAAAAAATCTTTTTACTAACTTTTCATCTAAATTAAATATTTTATTTACTAATAAATTTTGCATATAACTAGAGCCCTAGATACCCGGGTATCGAGCAATTCGATCTGATCGTTTTTGTTTGAAGCCCGTTTGTTGTTCAAATGCCCGTACAAACATACGGGTAATGAACAAACAAATAACTGTTCGAGCATTTGAACAACAATTGTTCGGGCTACTCGAAAATGTTCAAAAAAAATCGAGAGCTCTACATATAACCATGCCATCAACCGCACTTTTTTTTCGGTTACAAGTACATAAGTCTCGCCAATATTCATAATTTCTAAACCACTGAAATTTTTCAATGAAATTCACAGCATGTGTAGTGGGATTGTAGTATGTACTATATTCCACAAACTTGCCGCAACTTATTTTAAGAATAAATCTTATTTTTTATATAATTATTTGTGATCTGATATTATGAAGAATTTAATACGTAAATATACGTAGGTATTTATATATGTATATATATATCAATATTCAAATTAAAAAAATTCGTTTTGTTGCAATCGATACCATGGTTACCATGGAAATAAAAAATAACATAAATGGAGGATTTTTAGCACTGAGTATGGCAGCACGAAATGTCATAATCCATATAATTGTCAGGTGGTTAATATGGCGACAAAAATTTGACGTTTACACTACCTTCTTTCTTGTATCATGTATTTTTATAGTGAATAATTAAACGTAAATAAATTATTTACTTATTTTAAGTGATTTCTGTCCTTTATGCTGAGGTGGTGTGTCTTTTCGCAAATACTTATCAGCAGAGAAAGGGCAATTGTTTGCTTTCATGACTGCTCAACATCATTCATCCAACACTTACCTGAATAAGTTAAAAATGATTCATTATGATCTTCAAAGCCATCACCGCTTGCATGCTGTTCATACGGATAATTATTATGCATATCGTACGAGCGGCCAGAGGCCATAATTCTCGGTCTATCCTCCTCGATGACACTTTCAATTTCCTCTTTAAATATATCAAATATGCTTGCCGTACACTTGAGCTGTTCAGGAAAGTTGGCGACAACAAAAAATTAATATGTATTTGAAATAAATGCCGTATGGTAAATAAATGTTATTGCGTTTGGTAAATTACCCTCATTTGGCCTTTAATGAAATGTTGTGTGGTTACCATGAAGTGCAAAGCGCTCACGACAGACTCCAAATTACTCTCTTCGTAGCGTTCTATTTGATAGGTTTTTATGTGATGCAATGGCACCTGCAATGTGAATGGATAATGATAATGGTAACGTGGTTACTTTCAATTTGGAAAGAATTGCTATTTTAAAATGATGAAAAGTTAAAAATATAAAGTTAATAAAATTAAAAAAAAAAGTAAAATTAAATGAAAATCAATTATGTCTAATAGTCATATTGAAGCTAGATACTCTTATAACTGTTAAGACTAATGCGAACTTAAAACGGAACACACTGCTCACATAAAAATAAAATCTGTGTTACAAACGATTTTATAAAATAGGAAAAAAATGTGTATTCAAGTGTTACGTCTAACTATCACAGCATAATGATATGTACTATGTTTTTCTTTTAGTGTGAAACGAAAAAGAAGAAAGTTTCAAAATCGAAAAGAATAAAATTCCTTGCACTTATTTTGAGCTTGCGACGCCATTCACATTTGAGTGATTAAATGGAGCAGGCACTTATTTTTATATTTATCATATTACGTAAACAAAAAATAATATTTTTCACATTTCAATTTCAATGGACGTCATTGAATGTGCACTGTCGAAAATGTTTGATTGCCAGACTTTCTTCTTTGCGGTTATTTAAGAATTTTTAATTTTACTTTATATGTATATTTTTTGCGGTTGATTTGATTGAATGAATTTGAATTGTGTTGTTTGTGTGAAAAAATTGGTTTGTATTGTGGTTTATTTGAATTGAATGTGATTTATTGAGAATTTTAAATTTGGTTTACCATCATCCATCTGCCAAAAAAAGTTGGGGAGAAGTTACCCTCTCTTGCCTGCTGTTTAACAACGAAGCGAAGACATTTATAAGAAAATCAGTACCTATTATTGGGAAATTACTCATTGGCTTCTGTCAAACTTATGTGCTTACAAAAAACTTATATGCTTATAAGCTTACGAAAAAATCTCAGTTGTAAAGGGAAATGTTGCTTGCCTGGTATTTCGTTGAAGGAAAGTTCGAAATAACTTTCCATATTTAAGAGTTATTTAACAGCAAAATACTGTTTGCGCGCCTAAAAGTGTGCCACACAGTTCGTCAGCTAAACACTAAGCCAACTGAGGTTTTAACTAAGCACAGCAGAGTTGACTTCACTCACTGGCGCATACGACCGCAGTGTTTTTCAACCACAAGCCTCTTTAGCGCCGTTGCAGCAAACATGAGCAAGAAATTAAGTCTCAGTTGCATGTGTATGCAGATTTGGAGCTTTAAGATTGGCAAATTTAATATTTTCAAATGTACATAAGTTTATATGAAAGGCAAATTAAAGTGTTTTTTAAAACATTGACTATCCGCAAAAACATTAATTTCATTATTAATTGCGTATTAAAACAAAATTGGCGAATTAAAGTTTGCATTCTGTGAAAGCTAATGCTGTAGGGGGAACCCTTGTCAGCACTAACAGCACAGCATAACAGTTGAACAACTGATGATTTAGAGCAGATGCAGAAGCAGAAGCTGGGCTGAAGGCATTTCGCCACAGTCTGACAGTGGACAAGCGTCAACAAAACAAAAACAAAGTATAAACATAAATAATAGTTGGAAAACACCAAAAGTGTGACAATTTTCAAAACCGCAGAATTTCGGTTTAAATGCCAACAACAAACACCGAAAATAAAAAGAATGGAGTACAAAGAGTGCGAGGATCTCCGCAAGGCATTTGCGGCGCCATGAAATACGCCCGACACGCACGAGAAACGTCAAAACAAAGCGGCAGAACAAGGAAAAACAACAACAACAAAAAATATGGAAAGAGTTTTAATCCGGCACACCTACACGTACATACATGTATGTATGTACATATGTATTATTAAACACGAAAAATGTCTACCGTTAGTTTTTCATTCGCGGCAGAGCTTTGTGACTCTTTGACCACCGACCGACGACAGCAGGCCAACGTCAACGTCACAATACAGCCGCCCAGAGCAGAGCGCCAACTAACAACAACACAAAATGCGAAATATTTCATTGTTTCACAGCTCGACAGGCATAATATCTGCGAAGCAGTCGTTTATGTCTAGTACTCGTAGTAATTGGACACGCTTCTAGCAATTCAACTCTGAAAAGTTATTCTTCAAAACAAAAACAACAAGTGTATGTGCGTGTACTTGGACTTAAAGTGGATTTTAAAACTAGTGGCCAGCTTGAGTTATGGCGAATAATTTTCTAGAAAACATTTTAGCTCTCTAGCGACCTTAAAAATACTACATATTTTTTCCTGAATATTTAAAAAAGGGGTCAAAATAACCCTTTCTTAGGGGTGCTAAATTATTAAAATGTGCTAGAAAAATTTTCAGCATAAGTTTTCAGTAGGTGTCACCTCAGAAAAAATCTTTGTAAAATTAACCTAAAAGACCACATGAAGCGAAAAAGTTGTATTCCTCGGAATGTTAAATGTTTTTATTTCCGGTTCTACTGAAGAGATCGAAATACATACTTCTATTGCAAAGGTTTAATGATTTTTGACGACGTTTAACTTACAGACAAAAGAGTTACATTTAGGTGGTATAAACTAAGCACTGGGTGAAAGTGACCCCAATGGCGCACATAGGGTTAATACTATTAGAAAGAAGAAACCCTCCTCTCAAGCCAAAGACATTGGTGTATCAAACTTAGATATCGGACCATAAATACCGAAGATATGAAAAAATTAATTTTAGCGACATCTAGCGGTTCAAAAAATAATTTAAAAAATCTCATGAAAAGTTCATGTGGGGGGTGGGGCGCACGATGGACCTTGTGTTTTCCGATACGCTCTAATGTACATATGAATGTATGTATGTACCAGACCTGGGTAATATCAAGTACCAGTACGTGACAAGTACATTTTAAAAGAATTGTACTAGTACTGGTACTTGCATTCCCAAATTTTCAAGTACTAGTACAAGTACAAGTACAAGGAATTGAAAAAGAATTGAAGTTTTAGCAAATACTTCAAAGTAATTGAAAAGAATTGAAAGTACTTGAAAAGAATTGAAAAATGTACTTGAACAGATTTTTCAATTCTTTTCAAGTATTTGCTAAAACTTCAATTATTTTTCAATTCTTTGTACTTGTACTTGTACTAGTACTTGAATTTTCTGAAAGTACTTAGTACGGACTCATTACTTCAAGATCAAAATATAAAGTATTTAAGTACGTAATAGTCCAATTACTACTCAGTATGGGTATGGTATGTACATATGTATGTAGGCACATGTCTTTTTTTGCTTCTAGATTTTTTACAAAAGTAGGTAACCGTTTAAAATTTTTTTTCTGTAATTGTTTTTTTTTTTAGTATTTTGCTTTGCGGCACAAAACAATAATCCACCCACAATAAAACACAAATAACTGTCATATAAAACAACACTTAAAAGTCATGAATGAACATGCGACAAGTCGAGCAATAAAGCAATCGAGCAATCTTGCCTACCTTTAGCCGTATAAAATCAAATTTGTCAGACAACGAGACGCGACAACGTCGCTGAATTGACGATTGAGTGATTACATGAATGTGTGTATGTATGCACGTGTATATGCATGTTTGTTAAAGTATGCTTGTATGGGTGACCGCGTTTATGTTTTGTGAACGATTTGTAAAAGCTGCAAGCAATTCATTTGATTGCTAGCTTGACAATAATGATGTTGACGTTGTGGCTGCTGGCGAGCAATGGCGATTGTGATGGCGATGACAATGCGTTTTATTTATTCGTTTATGATTTTTATGTGATAAGTAATTTTTTCAGCACTCAAAATGGTGTTTTTTTAATGAACATTTTTTACGCTTCACTCTTGTGTCCACACATTTGTGTTATAAATATGTACATATGTACGTATGTATGTATACGAACGATATTGCCATATGTGGGCGTGTTTATGTGTTAATGTCTGCGCTGCCGTTGGCGTTGGCGTTATTGCTGTTGTCATTGCCCGAGTCGGTAGTTACTTGCTGATGACATGTTTGTGGCAAATATTTGCGCACATTTTTACGGCCAACAAAGTGAATACTGAAAATAATTTAACAACAAACAGAACAAACAAAAACAGAAACAACAAGATAAACAAAATAAAAAAGCACACCGTTTCGCTTGACCTATTTCGTTTATGTGTGTATTTGCGTTGGTAATAAAGTAAAGTGTGAGCGCATAAATGACTTTAAATGTGCATTTTATCATTTATTTAGGCTTGTATGTGCGTTGGTGTGCTTGTATGTTTGTATGTATGTATTCATATACATATGTATTACATTTTTTATGTGCATGCAACAATTAACAATTGTTTTGTGTGTTTATTGTTTGTTTTGATTTTTGCGTAAACTTTTTTTACTTTTACCACCACATACACAAAAACAAACAACGACAACAACACACATACATACATATGTAGCTTTGTAAACGCGTTTAATACTTTGAACGATGAGTGCGTGATGTGTCAACAATCAGTGTCAACTGCAACTGCCAACAGTCAAAAGTTTTCATCAACGTCAACAATCAACTGAAAGGCGACAAAACAAAAAAAAAATGCTGGAAATTTTTTCTTCTTCCGAAACTCGATAAATGGGTATTCATTCAGCCAACAAAGCAATTTTCATCTACTTTTACAATGTACATACATATATGTACGTACATACATATGAGTACTTTGAGCTAAGTGGAGTCCTCTTTTCAGAAGATCCCAGCAGTATTTATCAGCTGGAAAACAGCACATATTTCCTACTGAATATTCAGTAGAGATGTAGTTCTAATATCTGAACTTTCCCTTTCGTTTTTATATAGAGGTGGCGTCGAAAATCAACTACCTAAAAACTGCCGAACGAGAAGGGAGAGTTTCTGTAGGAAAAAAGGCCTGAATACGCAGGGAGAACTTCCATAGCATGTATTTCAGTACACCTGATGCCTTCAGATGTGTTCAGTTATTTTTTCAGCAATGAATTTTGAACTTACTTTCAGGCTATTTTTCATAATGAATATTCTATTGAATATGCACCTCCTTACCTCAAATACTGCTGGGATGTATGTATGTATGTATGTATGTATTTATGTAGGTTTTCTGGCTGTTCATAATTTGTTATTAAATAATGAATTCAACCTTGCATGAATATGGGCATCACTGTCCTAAATTTATGTACATGCCCAGCAGCAGAAATGGGAGAATACTCAAATTCATTGCAACTTCTCTGATATGCAGCAGAGAGGGAGTGAATGAATGATTGACTGACTGACGGCAAAGTGTTGGTAAATATTTTGCCTTTAGAAAAACTTTGCAATCAAGTATCCGTCAAAGCGGAAAAAGCTGTGAATCTTGCTTAAAAATGGAAAAAGTGAAGCTTCCAGCAAAAAATGCGACTGATGATTATTTACCTATGTACATTAGGGTGGGGCGATTTGTATGGAGGGACTTGGTTTTTTACTTTACTCAAAAACTCAAGGTTACTCATACGCCATAGCGTACTACTGGAAGAAAAAACAAATTTCAGAAGCATAAGTCTACGTTTTAGGGAATAACTCTTCAATTTTTGCGGCTAAAATTCTGAAATTTTAGATTTGGAGCATTTATTGGACACAGAGCGCTGTCGGCGAAAATCATCGGCATCGGATGACTGTAACATAGAGAACCCATATCGCGATTTTGGGCCAAGGAAAAAAGAGTGCATTCTAGTTTTCCTATACCGAAAGATAAATTAATATTTTAAAATACCGTTCATATATGGTATTGACTTATCTTTAACCCTAGATAGATAACGCTATTTTATACCCCTGCAAAGATAAACATTCGTCATAATGACGTATCTTCATTTAATGGCTTTTAAGGAGGTGAAAAATATAAAACTTATTTGTTTTTTGACTGAGATAATTTATTTCATTTATTTCCAGTCCTATGTGGAACATTCAAACATAAAATTAAAGATAATATGAGATTAATAAAGAAATTAATTTTTTTTGACAAAAAGCTACAAAAATTAGACAGCCTTCACAAAAAGGTGCAAATTTCATTCTTAATTCTAAACTCATAGCGCTTTTTTTGTTTACTTAACAAAACAACCCTTTAAATAATATTTTAAAACAAAAAAAAAATAAAATCAAGCAAGATTATATGCATGTGTTACAAACTTGGTTTTGGTGTTGTCCACACAGAGGTGTGTTACATTTGAAACATTATTTTTTTGACATGCGTCTTATTTTAGAAGGACAGCACCAACAGTATTTTATTTTCTGGGAAGAGCCTGATTTCTACTACCTTCGAGATCATTGCTGGTGTTATTTTTTGTCGTCTTGTTGGGTATCACTAACTCCATCTGAATTTTGTATGTGTTACAAAGTTCTTTGCAAAGAAGATATTTTAAGTCTTGTTTTCATCCGTAGATTTGTTAACAAATTAAAACTAAAAAAAAACAAAAACAACATATTAATCTAATAAATTTAAACACAATAGTGATACAAAATTCATGCAATGGAAAAACCAAAATGTCACACTAAAGATAAAGCTACGTCGTTTTGACGTACGTTGTGATCATAACTCAGATAAAAAAAAACTTATGGCAAAAAATTGAGCACCAGCAATGACCTACAACCACCGACTGAGAAAACTGAGCGTATGAAGTTTCTTCGGAAATAAATGAAAGTCTGAGAGAGTAAAAATAAAAATGAATACGTCATTTCGACATGGTTTATCTAATTAGGGTTAAGAAATTTGCAAAAAAAAATTAAAATATATTGTACACAACAAGAGATAATCGCGAAAATATGCGATTTTGGGCATTCAGCCTCCATAACCGGAAATCAGGCTATATATCGAAAACGGATCATCCGATTTTAATTTGGATTTCATACCTGGATTCAGCATAAAATTCTGCTTCAATTCGATGTGCACATTGGCCTGGATATTTTTTTGTCGATTTTTGCCCAATTTTTATTTTCTAAAATTTGTCTTGGTCCATAAAAACCAAATTCCGGAACATCAAAATTAATTTTAGACAAATGTCGTGGAAGAGTTTTCTACTCAGAAAAATGAGAGGAATCTAAATTTCGATGGCGCGATATAGGTTAGTAAATCGCCCCACCCTAATGTACATATCTACATAAGCATCTGCATGTAGCATACATATGCACATTAGGGTGCTTTTAATTTGTATGAAAAATTTAAAAGTTCATAAAAAGACTGTATCGCCCCTTCAATCTGTAGTAACATGGTCAAAGATATCACACATAAATTTTGGTCCCGATTGGTGGCGGTTAAGGCGTGGCGCATTGAGGTCAAAGTTCAGAAAACTCTATGAAGGGTCAAAAAATCAAAATATTTTTTTAATTATCTAATACCCAAAATTAATACTTCTATATCCAAGGATAACAAATATTAATTTTGGTCCCGATTGATGACGGTTTACTGGTGTTTCAAGGGGGTCAAAGTTCAGATTACCATATGCGACACTACAAATGTAAGTCTTCTATGGCAATGTGAACATTGACCCCCTTAAAACACCACTAAACCGCCATCAATCGGAACCAAAATTTATATTTGTTATCCTTGGGTATAGAAGTATTAATTTTGGGTATAATATAATTAAAAAAAATATTTTGATTTTTTGACCCTTCATAGAGTTTTCTGAACTTTGACCTCAATGCGCCACGCCTTAACCGCCACCAATCGGTACCAAAATTTATGTGTGATATCTTTGACCATGTTACTACAGATTGAGGGGGCGATACAGTAAAATATCGTTAATTTGAATTTTAAACGCACTCTAATGCACATACATACATACATTATTGCGAAGTATTTCACTAAGAGTAAATATACTATACATATGCACGTGTATATGTACATAAAACGTTGAAAAGAGCTTAAAAGTGCTTGTATCACATTTTCTATTGATAAAGTCAATTCATTTCATAAACATTTCATTAAGAATTATCTACCTCCATTGTGAAGTGATTTTCGATAAAGAGTAAATTTACCAATCGAAGCTGTTAAATATAGCATTTCAATAAAAATAAAAAATAAACAGCAAATATATAAAAAAGCAACTTACAGCGTTTAACTACTACATGACAGTCTAATAAGTGTTGATACCCACCAAAAAATAATACATTACCTACCACACACATTGTCTAATGCTCGTACATGCACATATGTACATACATACGTATACACCTTTAACCCACAACAGCCAGTCAACTCTGCCAAATCGTAAAATGTGTCGGTAATAAATGAAATTGTTCGTTCTGCGGGCATCTGCTCATCCATCTTTTTTGGGCAACATCGGTGCGCGCTTGGCTACAATAACCGACGGCTACATACGCTCTACCCAAACCCCATAACCCCCCACCCCACAGCACTGCTTCCCTCATTCGAGCTCTGCTCCTGGCACATCCTGCCACACCCTTGAATGCTTGCCAATCGTTGAGTTTCAATGTGCAGGTGTTTTGATGTTTTATTTGTGTTTTGCATTCGCTTGTGCAACCATAGCGGTTACAACAACAACAAAAACAACGTGTTATCCTTTGTTGCTATTGTTTTTGTTGTTTTTGCTTTTTTTTGGTTGGTTTTTTGGCCAGCAACACTAACTAAATTGTGCAAAGCTTTTATTTTGTACACTTTGGCCACTTTTTCTTATCGTTGCTCACCAGCAGTTTTTTACATAGCCACATGCAGATACACATACATACACACACACATATGTACATACTACCTTCAAAATGCCAACAAAACATTTAGTGCGATTTTTCATTTTGGCGTTGCGATGCTTAGTCATATTTTCGGATTTTCCCACGTGTATACATTTTGCGGCGGCTGGCTTCATATGCATACATACCCAGCAACAAATCGCACTTAGTTCCGGGCTAGCGCAGAACTAGCTCAAAAAGGGACAAGATTGGTTCTCGTTCTATCCCAACGCAATACTTTCAACTGTCTTTTTTAACATGGCGATGTCATACGAAGTGGCAATTATACCTCACTGCAGAACATTGGAACGCGTTCATAAACCAATAGTTCGGAGCTAGTTCGAAAGGCAGCACTTCAGGGCTGGCACAAAATTGAAGTAACAGTTGTAAACATAAATTTTTCGTGAAGTCACAACATTAACCTGTCCCGCTCTGCATCGCATTAGAAGAGTTCTGAGCTAGTTATGAACTCTCTAGTTCTAGACTGTCGTTATTCGAGACTGTTCTTTATATTAGCTGCAGGGTATCTACAGTATATTTATGTATGTGTGTATATACTTTTGAAAGTATGTGTGTGTGCTGATGGTTTGCTTGCGATTTTATTTTTTTCTTTTATTTGTTTGCAAATGATTCTTGTATTGGCCATTCGCGGCGGCTGCGTTGCGTGCAAAGCAATCGAATGAGGGACCGAGCAATTTTTTTTTTCAAAATTTTTCTTTTCTAACCATTATTCAATGGGAATAATTTGGACATTGTTGGCCGTTAGAAAGGCCCATTTTGAAGCTTTAGCAAATAAATCTTCATGCAATCAAAAGAAGTGCGATTTTTTATGTTTTTTCTAAAAACTTTCTTCACATTTCTCTTAATTCATTGACCACACATTTATATTCCCAATATCTCCATATAGTTTTCTTTTAAAACAAGCGCTAATGATTGACCCTAATTGAGCTTGGACTCCACTTGGCACACCATCGAGTTCAAACAAAAGCAAAGCATAAATTAAAGTTACATTTGATTTTTTCTCTTGCAAACTTCGTTGCCAACTTTTTCCGCTATCGGTTTTTAAATTACAACCCCAAAATGGAATGGAGAATGGAAACGGTTTTGCTGATAATGTGCAGTAATTGAATTCAAAAGAACCAAAAATAATAAAAGCCAAAAGACAAAAACAAAAAAAAATAAAGCCAAAAACTAATGTATAAAATCTAAAATGGAAATACTTACTTGAGAGACGCCAGCCAAAAAAAAAAACCAATAAAGAGGTAACATAAAAAATTAAGAGGCCATGACGGTCGGCGTTGAATTTCAAACCAATGTAAAACAGCATTGTTAGCCCATTACAGAGCGGCATACACACACACGCACACATTCCAACCGACTCGTCGTGCAAATATCAAATCTGGCTACTTACCACAATGCCATTAATTGTCCATGTCAAATTAGCAGCCGGCTTTGAGTATTTAATTGAGCAATTGCCATCAACCAAATCGCCAATCCGATAGCGTGGCTGGATGCCCGTAACTGTGGCCTGTTCCTCTGGCAACTCTGTGATTATCCGGCGGCGCGGCATTGCAAGTGGCGAAAAAGAAGTGAAAAGAGTGAAAAGAATAGACGAAAATCAGTATTTGATTAAAAATTGGTGTGTAGGTATTTGCAATTGTTGTTGCTTTTGCTGTTGAATTGAAAATGCATTCAGAAAAAGCGCTGAATATGTGAAGGCGAAGCCAAAGTGAAAGCATGTGTGTGCACGTTTGTGTGAGTGTTTGTTTGCTTGAAAATCAAGCGAGTGCTCTAATTAATTCTTTTAATTCTTCAGTTATTTTTTAAATACGAATTTAAATTAATTTAGTTTTTGTTTTTTATCAGCGTACATTTTCAATTCCACAGTTATAGTTATGCGTATATATCATATCGACGCTTCCAAACAATACTGTACTAAGTCGACTTAGTACATTTTCTCGTTTTTGGCGTTTTCAAGTAGAGCATGTCTTAATTTAGATGCTGTCTAATTTTGGTATAAATCGGACAATCCAATCAAAAGTTATAAGCAAAAGTGTACATATAATACAACTCGAGATTTTTACAGAATAAAAACTTTGAGAGCTTGCCATGAAAAACCACGTAGCAAATTTTTATTTTTTCTTACGGTTTTATATAAAGCGTACCCTGACTTTGATATTGTCGAATTTTGGTGTTGATCGTTTAATCCAAACAGAAGTTATAAGTGAAAATATACTTAGCATACAGCCGAAGTTTCATATCGAGTTTAAACTTTGAGAGCTTCTCCTGCAAAACACAATTTTCAGACTTAGTACAGTTTTGTTTGGAAGTGTCGATATGTATGTATATATGTATATGTGTTGTATATATATGTACATATATGTGTTGTATAGGTTACTCACCTACAACTTCCAGCTCACCGGAGACCATTGCAGTTTGAAAGGTCGGCGCCTCCACGGATATCTCGCATGTAAATTTGCCGGATATGTTAAGCGGCACGGCCAGCAGCACGACATGACTTTGATTAGAGAGATTGCGCTGTTGCAGCCGCCAAGCCAAAATGCAAATTAAAGAGTTAAATTGAGAAAAAAAAACAGCATTTTAGTTAGCTTGATGGCAATGAAATATTTTTGTGATTTTTTTTAACTATGTTAATAATTGTGTTAAATACAAATCGCATTTCTCAGGTTATATACATATTTACATATCTACATATATGCCCTGCAAAAAAGTTTTGCTTATTGTTGACAAATCAAGTCTAAAAAAAGAGTACGCTGGCAGCGTTGCTTCTGTTGTGCACTCACTCTGTCCGCTCCAAACTTTCTAATACTTATCTCGGCCTTATTTCGAATGGCGGATAAGCATTTGGAATAAGGTGTGCTCTCAGAGAGAGAGAGAGAGAGCATTCCTTATGGCCCGATGATATCAACACAAGAAAATCGACCTTATTTTAAGCCTGACGCCGTACAAATTTGCTACTCTTATAAATTATAAGGCCTTATTGCGTAAGCCTTTAAATCTGCTGTTTTTTTTCTTAAATAAGGCTTAGATTTTTTGCTGGGTGTGTATGTGTATTGTATAGTTACATCTATGCCGTTGTTTTTACACACACGAGTTAAAGTAAATGGATTTAGAAATATATTAAATGGGTTTGAGAGCAGTGAAAAATGGGTAATAAATGTATGTATGTATGTATGTACGTACACATTTATATCGCTTTTCAAATACTCATACATAATGGACGAGGCATTTTTTATTTGGACGGGGAAATTCGATTTAGCGCTGAATTTGAATTGATTTTGCCAACACCAGGGCGCCAAAAAAAATCAGTAAAACCGAAAAAAAATGTTATTCACAAAATGTCTAAAATACAAATTAGTTTAATATAATTTTTGCATTCTTTTTTATTAGCGATTCGTATATATGCCTAATTGGCGTTTGTAAATTGCATGTCAATATTTGATTTATCAGATTTTTCAAGTAATATCAACTCATGCATGTATCAGCGACGGATAAAATTTTATTAAAATCAGAATTTCGCTGCTTTTATGAACAAAATTAGTTAATAGCACAACGTGAAATATGCATTTAAGCCAAAGGACTGAAAATTTAAACACAAAATTTCCCAATTCTTATGAAATATATTTTAATTAGTTAGCCGCTAGCAAATATTTACGTACATATGTACATAAGTAAGTACATACATATTTGATATTGAATAAATACAAAGGAGAAATCATTCACAAAAATTAAACGTTTAAAGTCATTATGAAAACATTAATTTGTATAAAGTTTGTATTTAAGAGAAAAAAGGCATCACGTAAATAATAAATTGCTTTTAATATAATTTTATTGCAGACTTGATTGATTGAAATGCACGCATATGCTTGTATTTTTGCAGCTTTGATAATACTTATACATATGTATACACATGTTTGTATATTCAAATGTATATTATACCTAAAGAGATACATACATATGTACATATATTAAATAAAATTAAATTTTAACTGAGTTTTCTATTCAATTATTTTTTTGGTTTCACAAATAGAAGTTTGAAACTTTTTCCGTATTCGAGGGCGCAAATTCCGCAACAAAATGAAAATCCTAAAATGTGCTGAAAATTCTCATTTAAAATAAAGATTTTCCTACAAACAGCACCAAATTTGATTATGTGGGCTTCGTTGTAAGCATTTTTATTTACATTGTACTTTGTATAATTACAGAAACATATGAATTGCTTTCACACTAATGTAATAGATATATATATTTGTTTAACTTAATAAACTGAATGAAAACTGCAACGAAATAAAATGAATCAGCGACTGCTTTTCTTTGGTCTTCCACATAATAATATAATAATACAATGGCGCTATTATAACTCTGACGAGTTTTATGGCCGAGCTTCTCTCCCAATTCGAGGTGCGCTCCTTTTTGTTTTTCCTACTAATTGGGTGGACCTACAGTTTTATGCCGGCTCCGAACGGCGAATGCATTTTTTGTGAGAAGCTTTTTTCATGGCAGAAATACTCTCGGAGGGTATGCCGCCCACTGCCGAGAGGTGACCGCTGCTCTTAAAAAACCCAATAATTGGATTTCTACTAATTAGAAAAATTTGCTTGGCTCGGACCGTGGTTTGAACCCGAGACCTCTGGCATAGCAGGCGAGCACTCTACCCACTGCACCACAGCGGCCACATACCGCGGATAATGTATTCACATATTAACAAATTATTGGATGGCTAAGTGGGATACACCTGATAATATTCGCCGTATGCAGAAACATACATACATATATATGTATATGTATCTACATATGTACTTATGTATGAATAAGTATGTGCGTGCATGCAAATATGTACGTATGTATGTATTATCATAATTATTACTTTGAATGGTGAAACTTAATGAGGCGTTCATTAACAATAATATCGTAAATGCGCCGATTTTGTATATCCATACAAAGGGTATTAAATGCATTCAAGGACGCGCTTTAATGTGAAGCTGCTGTAGAGCCATTTATGCGTATAACTACTTATGTTTGCATATATGTATGTCTGTATGTACATAAGTTTACCTCCATGATGCCATACAATCGTTTGCAGCATTAAGCATGTACCGTAGATATGCTGAATACTCACAATGAGATAATTGAACACATTAATTAATCATTACATACTCAGCGAACCGTAAGCGGTATGATATCATAGATTTACTACAACACAATAGCTTTGAGAGTGTAGGCGATGCAGCTAAAGCTTAGCTTATTGAACATGAACGGCGCTTAGTCAGAAGTTTATTGCATTTTGGCGGATGTTCAAGGAAACAATGAATGATAGATACTAAATTTATGCTCCTGACTAGTTTTTTTCAATTTCGAAAAGTCTTAAAGGAAGCCAAATTAGCTTGGGTATCATATTTTAAATTTTCCAATAACTGCGAAGCCAAATTATTGGCGTCTCTATTCAAAATTTTTATATGCAATAGCCAGCAATCACTACACATAATATTCGTTTATGTAGAAATGTATATACAAGCATACGTATATATGCATGCTAATATGCGTAGAAATATATATGCATGCACATACCTCCACATTGAGTCCGGCGGCCACTGGGAAAACTTTCATTGCCGGATTTTCCTTCGGTGTGTAGCGATAAAACTCTCGACGTCCTTTATACCATTTCACCGAATATAAAGTATCATTTTCCATATCGTAATTGCATATGAGCAGTGCATTGCTGTCACGTTTCACCGCTTGTGGTATTGTAACTGAAACATCCTTGAGTCCAGCAGTGAATTCTGCAAAAAAAAAGATGAAAAAAATAGGTAGATGGTGTAAGAATATGGTAAATATCTGAATATTGTAAAAGTACATGAATGTGTAAAAAAATTCAACAACGAAATGTATGAAAGTATTCAACTTGAATGTGATTTTTCATATATATTTTTATTTGTTGAAAAAGAAAAAAGAAAAATATTAATGCAATGGCAAAAAACCACAACAACCACACCTGGTAGCTGGCTGGCTGGCTGTACGGCTGCCTGGCCATCAATTCCAAAGCGCTGGAATACACTCGAAAGATGCAGCAGTGAAAAATAGTTGTAATGACTTTACTTTAAATATCTCCCATTGGTGTCGAAGCAGAAGTGCCAGCTTAAAAGCGTAAATTTGGTTTAAATGTTTAGGCGACAGGGCATGGGGAGCATGCTAAGGGCGGCAAGTTTGACGTAACGTATACGCCACCGCCACCGGCACATATGCATTCTCAAACGCATTTCATACATGTGTGCTGCTTGCACGAATGTATGTATGTATTGGGTACACCTTGAGCGGTTCACTTATCAATTTATATGTGCCAGCTTTTTGCAATGTACATTAGTTTCAGCATATACATATATGCTAATCTAGCTGTCTACTTGTGTAAGTTTGTATGTACTATCTACGTTGCTCACACATCCACTAAGTTGTATGTGTACTCAAAATTATCTACATACATGCACGAATTTACGGTAACCTTCATCTCTATATTTCTCTCACTTTTGTTGCTACTAACTGCTATTTTTTATTTCATATCCCCTTTGGCTTTGATCAGAAATTACGAGTTGATTGCCATGTCGAAGTTTTGACCACCCATTGTGGCTAACAAGCCACAGCAAAGATGCTCCAAAATTGTACGCTACTGCAGCGCTGATTGATATTATATACTTATTCAGGAGAAGGAGAGCGTAGACATGACTATGAAAGGGCAGCGTACGTACTACGTAGGTAACTACTTGAATTGGCACGTCGAGTGGGACATTTTAGTGTCAGATATCGTTCTCCATAGTTCGAGCACGATATGCATGAAAATTTGCTGGCGTATCAGTTGATGGAAAAAGTTTTGCACATAAAAGTGTATACAACAAATTTTCACTGAAACAAATTTGAAGAAGAAAAAAAAACAGCTTTTATGCAGTGAGCGCTTTTTGTGTACAATTTTAGCTTTATGTAAAAATTTGGTATATTTGAAATTTTTCGATCATTTGGTTTTGTGTGTTGTATGGCAAATTGATCGAATGATTGACAAGTGTTTAACTTGTATACGGAACGTTTGCAGATATGAGCTTCGTATTCTGCTCATATTTCGATTAAATAATAAATGATTTAAGGTAAATTTATTTATGAGTTATTAGTCCAAAGTTTGCATTATTGCCTTTTCGATTATAGAGTGCTTTGATAGATGATAGAATCTTTAAAGGTCTTTAAAAGGATTTATAAGTAAACACCCTAAGAATGAAACGGAAATTTTACTCTTCAGTAAAAATCTTTCAAATTTAATATCATCTGTCTCACACACTTACATATTTGCTCTTTCTGTTGCTAATTATAGCGCATCATAGTTTTTGTATACACTCACTGCCGTTTGGTTTTCATTTTGCCTTTGGCCGTTCGTTCGCTTGATTCAAATGCTTTGCTTTTATTATAACAATTTCTGTGTCCAACATGACCACACAATCAAGCTTGCGTAACTGCTAAACAATGCCAAAAAGAAGTTGCAAAGAAGTGAATCTAAAAACAAAAAAAAGTGAAAAAGAAAACACGATTCACCTGCAACTCTGGAAGGAAAACCACCACAAACTAAAACTTGATAACGAATAATAAATGTTATGTGTGATTATAAATTGATACTTCACTGCTGGCGAGGGTCAACGTTGCAGCAATTACAGCAACAAAAAGAACAAGAACAACAATTACGACGATAACAAGTAGCAAGTGGACGTTGAAGATTGCACAACCACATCGTAACTGCCAAAGCACCATTGATATGGCCAACTATAACCATTTTGTTAGTTGTACATATGTACAGTGTGTGTCTGTTTGTAATGCTATGTAAATATAAGCATATCAGATACATATATGTAGATGTGTGTTTACCCACCTGTAGTTATATGTATGTACCAAGCAAACGCCAAAAACATACAACATGGAAATGCCAATGGCAATGTTTTTGGAATGCATTACATTTCTCTGCAGGTGTGTGTGTATGGAGCGTGTTTGAATAAAATTATTTTTAACAAGTTGATCTGCATGAGACGGGTTAGCAAGACACAGACATACATATTTGTGTGTTAAAAAATTAAAAGCAACCGCATGTAGAAAATTGTGAACGCAACTTTTATTAAAAAAGCAAAATAATTTTTGTAAAAAATGGTAAAAAAAACTATCAAAGTTGAATATGCTGCACATTTTCATAAAGTAAATTCTTTTTTATTGTCAACATATTTAGAGTTTACGAACTAAACCATATTCTTGTCACATCTTCTCATCATACGCGCGTAATCGTGCTTACATTTTTCATATTAACTCAAAGACTGGCAGACAGAATGTTTCAGGTAATAAACGTATTTTCGTTTAAATGCAATTTGTGCAACATTAAATTTACAACATTCGCCTTATGCCAGCAGGACAGATGTTAACCTTCAAATGCAGTTTTTGTTTTTAGCAAAAGAAGTTTTTTTTTGTTTTTTTTATGAGTTTTTTTCTTTTCTTTGGGGTCAACTTTATCAGCGAAATCGTTTGCACGTTTATATTCTCTGCTCGCTTGTCAAATACTTTTTCTTCTTCTTCTTTTTCGGTTTGTGTGCTTATCTGTGGCCATACATATGTACAAATGTATATGTATATATATTGGCTTGCATTATTTGTGTTTATTTGTTGCTATTTGCAGTAGGCATGGGTAACACTGCGCTGCGCGGCGCAATTGCGCTAACACCAACCCTGGCGTTATTGCGCTAACTCCGATTTGGGAAATGCGCCAACTCAATATAGCGCCAACTCAATATTGCGCCAACTCAATTTTGTAATATAAATCCGACTCAATTTCGTGCGCTAACACCAGCACCAATATAGAGCTAGTGTAAAATGGTGCAACCACAACGCCAATAACAGCACCGTAGTATATGTATACGTATGACACCGTCACAATTATGTATGCTTGATAGTGATCTAAGTGACTCTAATTTCCAGCATATTTTCACAAATATACGGAATATGTTTCCAAATGATTATGAAAATTTAAATTAATTGTGCCCTCGTAAATGTAAGCAGAATTGCGCCAAAAGAAATGAAACGGGGATGGTGAACAGTAACAAGCGAAAAAATGGTATTTATCGATTATTCCATGACAATTGCGCTAAAGGTGTTATTGCGCCAGTACCGTGAGTTGGCGCCACGAGTGGCGCTGGAGTTATTGTATCAGCGCCAAAAAAATTGCGCCATTACCCATGGCTAATTTGCAGCAAGTTGATTAACTCTCTGCTGGTGGCCAGTTCTGCTATTGCATCACGCTCTAAACAAATATATATGTTAAATATATAGTTATACATACTAACGTATGCTTGTACGTACATATATATTTATGTATGTATGTATGTACGTGTGGTTTTCGCAGAAACAAATATACATGTTAAATACATAGTTATACATACTAACGTATGCTTGTACGTACATATATATTTATGTATGTGTGTTTTCGCAGACGTACTTCGCTTTCAGTTCGTACCCTGCAGGGAACTCAATAACTAGTGAGCAAAATTTCTAGTTCCGAACTAGCGAAAAAGTGTCAAAAGGGAACTAGATTAATTGTAGCTAGAACCTCACCAGTTCAGAAGGAGTGAATTGAGTGGACATTATTAGCACACTTTGATTTGTATGCAAGTGACAAAAATTCTACGAAAATTTTTCGTTCGTTCAATTACCGTCGGCTTTGTATATCTTTGCAATTCTCAGATGTTTAATGAAGCATTTTATATAAAGAGTTTTCTATTTGCATCTCTTATGAAATGAAATGTTCCCCTAATTATGCTTTTCCGATCCCTCAGGCTTATTTTTAATTTTTTTTTATTTTATTACTTTTTAAATATTATTGTAAATTTTTATTAAATTAATAAATAAAAAAATATTAGTTAAAAAAAGATTGAAAAAAAAATTATCATCCACCTTGACACCGACAGGATTCGAACCCGCGACCCTCAGATTGAAAGGCACATGCGTTAGCCAGTCGGCCATCGCGCCACTTGCATGAAGTGTGTCAAATGCTGCACTTAAGCGGCAGATGTAAAACTGTAGAATTTGTAGGTATTTGTAGCTAGTTCAGAACTATCGAAATTGTGCCAATAAACGAACTAGTGAAAACTGTAGAATTTAGTACTAGTTCGGAACTATCGAAAATGTAGTGCAGAGGGCGACAATTGACACCGCCTAGGACATCGCCGTGTTGAATTCGCCAGTTGATAACATGCAAAAGAGATTTAGCTCGCACTAGTAGTGTCGAAAAATGCACTAGAAGCGACCTAGTTCGGAACTAGAGATTTTCCCTACAGGGAACTACGTATGTATTTCGTTTTCGGTGGGAGATTTAGAGCGCTTTTACTTCATCAGCTGCGCGTATTTGGTATATGTATATATCTGACTGTGTGTTTGTGTCTGTGTGTGTGTGTGATTGTGTGTTAGTAAAAACTTTAGCAATCAACGTTTGTTTAGTATTTTAACGATGCTTTTATTTGCTTTTCTTATTTTCGCCATTATCATTCATTGAGGGAAAACGAAGCAAATGTAAAAACCAAAAATAAGAATCACTAAATATGTATGTATGTATGTGTGTATAATAGAAGAGCAAATGCTATAAAATAAAAAAAAAAAAAATTATAAAAAGTATCATTTGATTCCATAGGTGGACAAAGTAAAGCGAATGAGCATTGGGATTTTCCCAGCACACGACCGCAACTGATTGAACGTGAACTTTTATTTAGTTATTCGTGTTTTTTATACAATTATTTGTTAGTTTTTGTATTTGCCAGTTTTTGTGAGTTAATGTTTTCAATACAAGTTTGATTTTAGTTTTGGAACTATTTTTTATTTTCATTAAAACATTGCATGCTCCATTTATGTACATAGATTTAATTTTGTGGGCCTTGGAACTCAGACCCATACATTCAGGTTGGGCTACAAACCGCGCAGTTCAGCTTAATTTTCATGGTAAGCGATTATTTACCAACTTAATGTCTTGCAACCTTGGATTCTATGCCGGTAGTCAACCTTGGATTCTATGCCGCAAACTTTGATTTAACTCGCATTGGCTTATGTTTGTCATTATTGCTGCATTTTATACTAAAACCTTTATTAGTTGCTTACTTATTCTGTTTCGTGCATATTTCAAGCGCTCAGCTGCCTTAGCGCCTGCAAGGCAAGGCTCCACTTAGCCCTTGCTGTTGTCCAGGTTTCTATCACTAGCGTGTATATAGTCACTCAACTTTAGCTCTTTGGCCTTCAAATGCTTTTACTTCCATTCCCCGTATCTTCTTGCTTTTTTATCAATGTTTATTTAAATGCATTTTTCATGCTCTCATAATTTTATTACTAACTTTTCTCTCGCCTCCACTTGCACAACACTCCCACATTATCGCACTTGCAATTGCATATAGCTCCCATATGCCTTTGGGTCTGACATTTTTAATGACAACGCGGCATTAATTCCAAAGCAAGAGCACTCTGTGAGCATTATGAAATGCAAGCGCTGGAGGCATCTTAAGGTCACATGTGCAAGCGGGTCTCAAATAAGCAATGCCTCTTTGACATTTCCCTCTAAGCGGTTGACTTTGCCATTGGCATGGCATTCATTCGCACACGTGTAGGTATTTTTGCAGTCCTTTGACTTTGTACGCCAGGTTTTTGCTTTTATTTTTGTCACCATCTTCGTTTGTGACTTCATGCATTTTTCATGACCTTGTCACTTAAATTTGAGCATCGAAGTAATATGCAAATTAATTAACTCCTCTTGTTTGTTAGTTTGTCTGTTTTGCTAACAATGAAGCGTTTTCTTATATGAAAGCTTCTGCCTTTTGCAATAATCCAGTTCTTAATTTTAAAGGCGCGAAGCTTAGAAAAAGTCTTGAATATTTAAATTGAGAATCGGTTTAACAACAACATAAAAATTGCAGACGTAAGTCTGTTCGATTAAAAAACATGCTCTCTTTATCTTCCACATGACTTTAATTAACGGCAGCGCGGATGCTCTCATTGCAAAAACTGACAGACAATTGTCTATAAACTAACCACTCAGCTTACAATGGTTGTTTTCCGCTGGACAGCGCTGTACAACGAAGTAATAACAGCTTTCCATTTTGACCATAACAATAAAATAGCAAAATAAAAATTTTATGCAAAAATACTATGAAAATTGGCAGATATCAATTGAAATGGAGATATGTATATATGTATGCGCCTGGCGTGATGGCGTGACGGCTCCAACGCAGAGTGGCGCGGCAATTGCAATATTGTGCAAAATAGTCGAGAACAAATAAGAAGAACTAAATATACATATATGTAAATATTAAAAAAGTCTGTAACAAAAAATGCGAATGAACTCAGTGGTTAAAGTCGTACTGGGTAACCGAGCAGCTGGAGAGGGCCAAATAGTAAACTCCATTAAGCAATGCGCTATGAAGTTGCCATTGTGAGTATTACAGAATTTTACTATTGAAAAATACAGACACGAACGTGAGTCAACATATGTATGTGACAAAAAAAGAGAAGAAAAATAAAAAACAAAAATAAAACTCGTCACGATTTCAGAGCAAAAGCAACGTGCAGACAAGAGACAATGAAAAATACACTATGATTGGATACAATACCATTACGCTATGTATGTATGTATATTATTCTTTTCTATATGCATTTACATACAAACACACATACATATGCCTATATTTTTGTTCAACACAATCATGCATATGTATATCCGCTATCCAATTTCGCAGCACTCTCGTATGCGCATCAGAAACTTTGGTACGTGTGTGAAGTACCAACTGGCTGTGCTTTATTTGCTACCTGGCTTGAAATCGTAATCCACCACTGCGTATGAGTAACACGAATCGAATGAGGCAATTTGATCAGTTGTATGAAAGGAAGTTTTATTGAAAAAAGAACAAAGTAAAATGGGCACAAAAGAAGCAGGTAGAGAGAGAGAGGCTTATAAAAAAATTGAAGGAATATAGAAAAGTGTTACGAGGATTTGCATTAATTCACATGAAACAAATAGTAGCTACATATATGTATATGTATGAACATGCAAATGCACAAATCGTCGTACCATACGAAAACTAACATCAGATTTTTTGTGGCTGACGAAAAGTAAAAAGTTCAAGTTTTGGCCGACGAAAAGTAATAAAATCGAGTTTTGGCTGACGAAAAGTAATAAAATCCACTTTTGGCTGACGAAAACTATCAATTTCGTTTAAACAACAACAATTTCAATGAAAAACATATATAATTACTGATACTTTTCGTCAGCCAAAAGTCGATTTTATAACTTTTCTTCAGCAAAAACTCGATTTTATTACTTTTCGCCGGCCAAAAGTCAAATGTTCTACTTTTTGTACAGAATTTTTTTATTGATAGCTTTCGCCAGAAATTTTAAATATGTTAGTTTTCGTATGGTACGACGAAATATAAATACAACTTTATGTATGTATGTTCAACTTTAATTGTTGGGTGCCTAATCCCATTGCAAATAAAGCTCAGTTCGCATACAAGCAATGCTTGCGACAATGCAGAGACATTTTAAAAGCTCTTGGTAAGCTTATATTCTATTTGGTAAATCTTTGTGTGCCAATTGAACCAAGAACACTCATTGAGGTCGAAAAAAAACATTTGAATTAATTTTTCGAAAAGTTTAACTAAACTTGTCGATGATAGCCCTTCAACATTCAACAATTCACATACAAAAGGCAAACACATATGCCTAAAGAGCAAAACTTTATTATCTTAGCGAGCAAAGTATGCACAAGTTTATTTGTTTATCAATGAATATGAGGCTGTGTATGCGAAAATGCATATATACATATATGTGCGTATGGCTTTGTGACAGATGTCACTTGGGATACGTGTCAAATGCATGACTAACCAATTCGAACATTTTTTTCCAATGTTTTTATTTGCATTTTATTGGAAATTGCATATTTTATGTACATATATGTATGCATGTCTGTGTGTACAGAAATGCACTTGGGTCAGAATATTTAAAATCGATCAAAAAAAAAGTTAGCTGCGATTTTTGCGAATCCAGCATAAATCGATAGCCGCACGACTTCTAAGATTTTCTGTATACTTAGTTTAAAAATTTATTTTTTTTTAAGTTTATATATTAAGTTAAAGTTTGATGTGATTTTTGGGTAAAATCTTAATATCTCGGGAACTATAAGTCGTATTTGACTGATTTAAAAGGCATTAGAACCAGAAAATTCCAGGCTATTATAAAATGGTACCATATTGCTACATTTTATATTGGAAGCATAAAAACAAGATTGTGAGGTTGTAATTCGCGGTGTTCTCCTACTCAGAAAATTTGCAATTTAATACCACAAAGAGACCTATCAATCAAGAACCAAAGCCCACTTTCGGATTTTTGGGACAGGCATGATTAAAGAAACTACAGCGATGAATGTTACTCTATGTTCAGCAATACTTGCACTTCTATCAATAAAATATACCACTATGAGTAAAGCTAGCGGTAGGCTTTGCTTTTTATCAGATATCTTACCTTCGTACCAATATAAGAAGAAGCTCGTTTTCCCATTTTTACTTCGTTTCGATCATTTTTATCCACGGATTTAAAAAATTAATGTTTAGTTAAGTTTAGTAAACTTTATGTTTAACAAATTCTTTTAAAAATGAAATTTCATTACATAAAATATGTCGGGGATCTTCAAGTACATATACATGGAACTCCCGAGTATTTTTTTGATATCTTTCGCTAATTTGAAACGGGGTTTTAGAAAACTATCTTCATTGTTGTAATCTCCATCTTTACCGTATCCAAAAGAAATATTTTTGAAAAACCCTGCCACCTTTCCTACAGTTCCTTAGTTCCTTAGTGTGGTTCACAAGTGGTCTCTGTGCGCTGACTCGAGAAGCGTGTCGTTAACTGTGCCACCCAATCCATCACATGGACCTTTTCCATGGGATGTTGCAAATAAATGACTAAGCTTGGTGTATACACTTTTGTCACTTGTTTACTTGTAAAACACGTTCGAAATCGGTTTATGACCCCGCCTTCTTTTTAACAAAGATGTTTCTAGAATGCTCTTCAGAAATTTGTAACGTGACATTTTTGTAACTAAAAGTAACACATTGATACAATTTTTCACTAACGAGTATATTTATGTATACGCTTAGTCGGATCATTGATACAAATTTTGAAAATGGGCGTGACTACCCCCAATGAAAGCAGATGAGTATCTAATTTTCGATTCCACTCGAACTTGGGATTCCTTACTTGTTAATAATAGATATGTATACGAGCATAGAATATTTATACCATATTAATCAATACATATTAGACTTAAAAACCATTGTCTATACGGGTAAGTATGCTGTAAACATTTAGCAAATTAAAACACCCAAAAGAAAAGCAAAAGAAATACGCTGAAACCTTGGTTCAAATTAGCGAGAGGTGTCAAAAACACTCGAAAGTACCATGCATTTGTACCTCAAGATCCCGGACATATTTCATGTAGTGAAATTTCATTTTTAAATAAATTTGTTAAACATAAAATTGAATAAACTTAACTAAACATAATTTTTTTTAAATCCGTGGATAAAAATGATCGAAACGAAGTAAAAATAGGAAAACGAGCTTCTTCTTATATTGGTACGAAGGTAAGACATCTGATAAAAAGCAAAGCCTACCGCTAGCTTTACTCATAGTGGTATATTTTATTGATAGAAGTATTGCTGAACATAGAGTAACATTCATCGCTGTAGTTTCTTTAATCATGCCTGTCCCAAAAATCCGAAAGTGGGCTTTGGTTCTTGATTGATAGGTCTCTTTGTGGTATTAAATTGCAAATTTTCTGAGTAGGAGAACACCGCGAATTACAACCTCACAATCTTGTTTTTATGCTTCCAATATAAAATGTAGCAAAATGATACCATTTTATAATAGCCTGGAATTTTCTGGTTCTAATGCCTTTTAAATCAGTCAAATACGACTTGCAGTTCCCGAGATATTAAGATTTTACCCAAAAGTATACAGAAAATCTTAGAAGTCGTGCGGCTATCGATTTATGCTGGATTCGCAAAAATCGCAGCTAACTTTTTTTTTTTTTGATCGATTTTAAATATTCTGACCCACTTGTTCACATCTATGGTGGTCTCACACATTACTATGCAAAGTGATAGGGTAACATTACGAATTTTCCTGGTTGAGAAATCAAAACCAAGCTGTGCAGAGCATTCTCTCTATAACAGTGTGCAGTGACCAAGTGCAACAAAGCTGGGCCTTAAATCATCTAGTTGCAGTTAATGTGCAAATAAAATAATTAAATAAAATCACATATACCTACAAAATGGTTTAGAGCTTACGCCTTTGTGCAATTTATCGTATCTCAGGCATATGTGTATATGTTTATTTGTTAATTTTTTCTTTGTATTAACTTTGTATAAAACCATGTCTATATACTTACATACATACATACGTGTGTATGTTTGTATGTGTATATATATCTATATGATTTTATTTTTACTATAATCCTTTCAAAATCAGCCTTTTTTCTTTCGCATTTACTTTGGCTTGCATTTTCACTTTTATTTTCTGCTTTTGCCAATCCATTTGTTGTTTTTTTTTAAGCTTTCATGTATTTCTACTGCATTTGTTTTTATTCTTTTGTTGTTTGCACTATTATTGTTATTGCGTTTTGTTCATTTGTAATTACTATGTTGCAAATAATTGATGAGTTTCGTGGCGTTGTTACACGACAACTTGGTTGTGTTTTATATGGAAATGCATTGTATTCCGTCATAGTACATAGTTGGTGGTTCGACATGCTCGCAGCATGTATTTTTTTGCCTTTTTTTTTGTTTTTGCCTTTTTTCTTGTTTCCTTTTTCCCCTTTTTTTTGTGGTTGCTATTGTTTTTGCTGCACAGTGATACATTTATTTAACTGTGTTTAGGCTGTAGTTGGTCTGCAGTGAAAAATGTTAGTCTAAAGAGATGAATATTGCCATGTAAATATACATACATATATGTAAGTAAGTATTGTGTTGTATCCAATCACTACAGTCATTGTCTTATTTATTCGTTTGTTTTTGATTGGCATACATTCCATCGTATTTTTGCCTTTTTAGTTAGTTTTTCTTTTAGCTTATTTCCGTTTCCGGTATCAAATTTTCGTGTTGGTATATACGTATATACGAGGATATATAAAAATTATAAACAATTCCGCTGATTTAATGAAAGTACGTATTTAAATTTTCATTGTAAATTTGCTCCCATATATACGAATGATCTTTGATCCCTATACAATAGGCAAATCTCATTAAATGTTGCACTTTAAGTCTTCTAAATTTACGTATTTCATCAAAAAAATTCCTAGCAATTTGAATGGCTTCCTATTCTGCCAAATAAAATAAATGAATCGCTTAACTCAAAACCAATAATAAACGACGCGACAATTAGCTGTAAACAACTTGTCAGCTTTTCATGCAATTGGGATGCTTACAGTGTGGGTCCAACATCATAGCCAAATGCCAAACAAAAGCGATTCAGAGACAATAGCCATTTGGAGTGTTTGGTGTGAAAATTGACAAGCAATCGCGCTTCTGACAAATACATGCATATTTAGATATGAAAATATGTGGGTTAGTTTACGAGTAGGTATATATTTGTAAATAAGTTTTTCCAATTGTGAACGGGTAAACAGGTGAAGGGTATTTACTACATGGCACATGTAGCGGCGAACCGCTGAGCCCATGTCTGAATACAGAGACAGAAAGCATGGAAATCTGTAGTACTATTAGTACTATGTATTGCAGGCAACACGGTCAACTAATGACTAACCGTTGTGGCCAATTGAGTGAAATAGGCCAATAAGCGGTGAAAAGAACATTGAACGCGATTGAAGGCCACTTTCATTTACTACAAAAATTAGCACGTGAAATGAGTGGGGCGAGCGAAAAGGGCGGAGGTGCACACAAATGGCTCGCGGCTCGTGGCTCGTGGCTCGTTGAGGGGGTGTGTTTGACGCTTGATAGACGGAGAAATGATATCGCTGAACAATGACGCCGAAGAGTAAATTGAATGGTGGGTAATGAGCAAACCTGGCGAATGAAAACTACAGATATAATGGGCAGCTATCAAGGTAAACACGATCTGATAAATGTAATAAAATTTGCGGGAAAGTGGCAAGGGCAAGGCAAACACGAGTTATTTATATTACATATTTTGTTTATGCGCTTTTGGTTAATAGAAGGAAAGCAATAATCGAGAGGATCTCAATAAATATAAATAAAAGGCATAGCAGCATAATATACATACATGATGTGTGTACTAAATCTTTGTATGTAAATACCTGTATTGGCCCAATACAGATAAAATACTATTTGGAAGATTACTTATGACTAAATGAATGCAATTGAAAGAAAAGGATTAGTGTACTTATGCATTTTGTTGCTGAAAAAACAAACAAATTCGGACAATATACACAAAATTTGGCAATGAACTTAAAAAGGATTTAGTATTAATTTAAATATCTATACTTGCCGCATGAGATAAGAGTGCTGAAAAGGCGATAACGAACTTCTTAAAATGAGGTTTCTTTTCTATTTATTACAAAATTGTGAAATCAACGAATTTTACTGGCAACAAACAAATTTGATCAGCTTAGCGCCCATAAATTTTACAAATCCTTTTGTCCTTCTACTCAAAATTTGTCAATATATTAAATAATTTGATTAATGTCGCCATGTTTTTATTCGGTTTTGTTTGCATATTACATTATAGTTAAGTACACAGTGACATACGAGCATATTATCGTACTTAACTAAGTACTTCCGTCTGTAGTGTATTGCTAATCACAAGATAAGCCGTAATAATTGTTCTTACAAAATCAGCCATGCTTTAGAAAATATGTACGTGATTGATTTCGCTACACGAAAGTTAATTAATACTAAGTAAGACTTATGTGCGGCAATTAAATTGGATTTTAACAGTAAATCTTGCGCACATTTCCACTGAGCATATCTTAATTTATTCTTTTATAAGAAGCGCAGTTGAATGTGTTCCTTTGTGTACGCCGATGAAGTAAGCGGAGCAAATAATGGGATTGCGTGGCAGACAAAGTGACAAAATATAAATGAGCCAATGATTTTGTCTTTGTAACAATGCGAGAGTGTGTGAGGAATGTGCAAATCAATGCGGCCCTGATTCTCGCATTTTGGGTACTTATTCGTTGGCGATATGCCTGCCAGCGATTGTCGGTCGGTGGAGTTATCTGGCGAAAACAGCAGCCATGCCAGCTGCTCGTACAGACAGTGGTGGCTTATGAGCTTTCAATGGCAATAATTTTCTATTCAGTGAGGTATTAGAATACTAACGATACAAATGGAATGCTGCCTCTGGATTCAGACCTACAATTTGAAATGATACATACAAGTAAATGAGACTGACAGCAGAAACAAACGAATCAAGCAATCGATTCGGCCAGACGCCAAAACATTTAGGTTGGACATTTGCATGTATATATTTGTACGCTTATAGAGTATGAAATATATATACTTAGACACTAGTTGGTAAGAAACAAAAAGCTTGCTTGATTTCGATAAAACCTTCTCAATAAATGTAAATGTTATGTTTTGTAGGCTGATATTTGTACCTACATAATATGTACATACATACAGTCAAAATTGAACTAGTCGGCACTTTTACTTATGTAGGTACATATATACTTGATTATAAAGAGTCCCTAGGGTGTCTCTTTTTAAAAGTTAGCTAAATATTTCAATATCTGACTGAAAGACGACCGTTTTTAAGAGCCTTGGGAAGTTACAGTCTTTCATATAATTAATCTTACATTGCAAAGAGAAAAGTCCAGCAAAAAATATTTATAATCCACAAGTTGAAGTTATTTGCCAAAAGTTTACACTGTACATATTTTATTAAAACTTATTAAACATTAATTAGAGTAGATAAATTATTAATTACAATGTTGTGAAACCACAATCCCACAAAATGCACCAATGTTAGTAGCGGTGAATAAAAATTCGCTTGAAATTTGCTCATGAACTGATAAGCGCGTATGTCGACATGAGCTAGGCCCCGCATTAGTTCTATGTCAAATTGATTTAGTGTCTGGTATACAGTGTAAATAGTAGACACCTAACTCTATGTACACATCAATACAAACATATTTATGTACTTATGCATATATGTACATTCAACCAGCTTTGGCTTCTCGCCGAGTTTGCTTAGGCATCAACCGTGAGAGCGACCAGCCCCCGTATGATTGAATGACTGAGGAAGAGCGGCGTTGAGAAGTATTTGGGGTTCAATTGCGAAGTAACGGAAATGTCTTTAACAGAGCGATGGCGTTATGTAAATGCCTAGATTGGCAGTTTCAAGAAACGTAATTCCATTGAGTCTTAAATGGGTGGAATCGGGCAAACCGTAGTGAATTGCTTTTAAATTGAAATAGGAGCTTCGTGTGTGTGCATTTTAACTAATTTAAATTAAACTGATAGTATAAATTTTGTAGCATTTGAGGTGGCAGTAGATATCAAATATTATGCAAGTTAAAATCATGCAGGGATTAGCGACTGGGGGTTTGTTAATAGCACCCTAGGCGTTAATTTCGAAACGAAAAGGCATAAGAGCATACATGTGTAAGGGTGTATGTATATAAAATGTTACTTTATAATTTGCTTTACATATTCAAGCACAAAAATCGGAGATTAGATGACCTAGAGATTAGATGTGTATGTAACTATGTATGCATGTGTATGCATAAGTGAGCTTAAATGACACAAACACATCCCCAACTTATTCACTAATGTGTGCGGTCATAGAAAGTGCTTGTAATAGTGTTGTTCTTGTTGTGGTTTTACTTTTAATTAACAGACTTCGTAATAAATTTTGCACTAACCATTTATGTAGCTACATATTAGCATATCGGGTTTGGGCCCGAGTTAATAGCAAAAGTCGCCTTTGTTGCAGTTGTAAGAATGAACGAGCAACTCAAATTAGACAAAATCTTGTATAAACATATTAGAGTATTATATGCTAACGCATAGAATTTAATAACTGCAGATAGTGTGCTTTTAAAAATTCTGCAAAATCTCCTTTACTCAGAATGTACTTGTTTGTGCTCAACCGCGCCCATCCCCACTTGTTCGTCCGGAAAGTGTGCTTGTCTGTTTTTTTTGCCTTATCATTTTAAATCTAACCTTGGACTAAATTTCAAGCACATGTAATACGAGTACATACATATATACGAGTATATTAAAATACATAAGTGCTCGTATGTGCAAACACCTTCCAACACAAAAGCGAAAGCGAAACCTTCCAACAAACTCTCGTATTTCTTTGCCACAAATTTTGAGTGTTTGTCTTGTGGTACTCAAGATTTTACGGTAATGGTAGTGGTGTACAAACCCACACATCTGCATACACACATACACATATGCTTATTTGTATATATTTTTGTTTTAGTGTGTGTATGTGCTTTTGGATTAGCTATGATTAAATTTAGTGTCTGGATTATGGTTGAATTGTGTGATGAAGTAAATGTGTCGGAAGTTCATTAAAATTTAACCCCATTTTATGGGCACTCACGAGCGAATATAATGAGCCTACAATGTACCTACGTATTTGGGGTATTAAGCATTGGCAGTGGGGGCGCTCAACTCATTAATGATTAATTTTATGAATTAACCAGAAAGTGACACGCTCGATTATTTTATGGTCGTAATTGAGTTTTTTTCTGCGCGAATACACTTTAGTAATTCATATTAATTTGCTAAATTAATTAGGAGTTTGATGCATAAATATTTACGTATTAAAAACTTATGTACATATGTGAGATATTTTCGTAGTGTTGTTGTAGAAAATTAATAGTTGTTTGGGTCATACTATTAACTTGGATTTAAATTTTATATGCACATATTTACGCATAGTTTTCTGCTCTTATTATAAACGAGCATTTTTAAGCCGTAAGCGATAAAGCGCACCGACATTTAACTGGCCGAAACCAAATGTGCAATGAGAGTGTCTGATGTCGGACTCGTACTACTTTATGGACGTCAAAGCATTCCCCGATCGACACAAAACAACTTGCCTTTCATTTGTTTAAACTGTTTTGTTCAATAACAATTTCAACCAACTGTGCCGAGAAAAACAAACACTCAGAACAACTTCATGAAAATAGTGTTAAATGCAAGATGTATTGTGGAACGATTTTCCGTTATTCCTTGCCAAGTTTGATTTGATTATGCCAAATCGTTCCACAATGCATCATATTCTTCCTACCCTTTCGGAAAAACAATCTAAAAAAATGTGGTACATTTGTCATTAATAATCAAAAGGGTATTAAGAATAATTTTCATACAAGTTTTCTGTCTAGGTTCAACCCTTTTTCCAATTACTGTCAAGTTCAAATTACTAATCTTAACACGATTTCATACCAACAAGCTTCAAGTCTTGGTCATTTTTGTTATTAAGCTCCTTTCTACTACACCTTCTTCTCTTATAAAAAACAACACGTGCAACATCTTAGTTTAGGAGAAGGAGAAATAATAAGAATCGGTGGAGGGGGAAACATAAATTTTAAAGATGTCCCAAATTTTCAAAATCAATTCAACCAACTGCAGGCCTCCGTGGCATTTTAGGTAAGGCTAAAACCAGTTTAGAATTTACATTGACAATTAAAAAGAAGTTTTTCCTTAGCAACTATTTAGTATTCAACTGGCGCAAAATATCCAATCAAAGTTGAAAGAACTGCCACAAATTCCCCAAGGCCAGTGATTAATGAATGCTAGAGAATTAGAAAGTGGTGGCTATGGCGGCGTCACAAAAATTTTGATTAAAGTGTACGAGTGATTTACATAAAAATACTTTTAAAGGCCAAAACTGGTGCTCAAACAGGCCACGATTAAAATAACATGCATTTGCCGGGTTACAAATTAATTTTGTACACGAACGCAATGCAAATGAGCTGAATTAGCAACGGTCGAGCAAGACACAAACAAGTCGGTCAAATTAGTTGGATGCTTGAATGTGTCAGTCAGTGGCAGACAGTAATTTTCCGTTAACAGACTAGCCTATATGGAAAATAGTAGCTTAAATACTCGTATATACATATGTACATATGTATGTGTGCACATGCAGATGCGTAGTGCGCTGAATGACGTGATTGTAGCTCAAATAAGTGACGTCTCGAACACGAATTGCATAAATAGCCGGAAACGGAAACCCGAATATATTATGTGTGCATATGAAATGAAATAGATAGCAGCACTGTTGATGCTTTTAGTTAGTATATGTAGCATATATACTACTCGCTATTATGTGCAGATATACATATACATAAAGATGTGTGCTTATGAAAGTAGGAACTGACACAAGCATTTTCAACGGAATGTTCACCTAGTTTGCCTGTGTACACTGAGAGAAATTGACGTTGCAATTATTATTATGCAATATCTATATTTATTTCAAGATTAGAGTCAAATAATGAGAAATTGTGTATGGCGAAAACGATGTCTTGGCAAGGGAAAGTCTGAAACGAGAAATGTATATTGGAACTTGTTGATCTTCTGTGATATTGCACTTAAGACAAATACGTTATTTTTGCTGCTCTGTTTCCTGGATAATTACTTAAGTAAATTTTTCTGTGCTTAAAATTTAGTAGTGCTTACTGTTTATATATTTAAGCCAAATGACAATCAACGATGTCTCCACAAACATTATCTATGTACATGTACATATATGTATGTATATCTAGCAACACATGTGTGTTTGTGCCAGATATACATACCTGCCAGATATACAATATCACATTATTTGAGTTTGGCCCACAATAACTTACACAGCCCGCACGAGCACTTTTTTTAGTCAACTAACCGAGCCCGTGAACTTTTGTTGTAAAAATTATACCCAAACTTGTTTTATATGTCATTAAGTTTTTGGTAATACATATGCATTAATATATATGTATGCATGTACATGCATACTAAGCTTGTTGGTGTTTCAAAGTTCGAGGTACATTTGAACATGGTTTAGAGACTCTGCTGGACACCACCAACAGTTTTACATTTTACATAAAACGTATTGCATGGCATGACATAACCGCAGCTTGTAGCATGACAGCCGACAAATGTTTATGAGTTGTTTTACAACAATCTTTTTGAACTTGGCAACAACCACATTCAAATACAGCATGTTTAAATATGTACATATATAATATATGCATACACACATACACATACATATGTATATATGTAAGTATGGGTAAATATATTAGCAACACACACATTTAGTACGTCAGCAACAACATTAATTTAAAACTTTTTCCAAAATTTTGCTCTAAATAAGCTCTCTAAATGCACCAAAAATTTAGTGTTGATAGCTGTTTGTATTTAGGCAATTACGTGTGTATAAGTGTTTGCTCTAGCACATTACTTACATACTAACACACAAACACCCAAGGGTAAGTGTGTGCACAGGTTAATTTTTGTAAGCTCGAATGCAAATACTACAAAAATTTACCACAAAATGTTGCATGTTTTATTTTTTAGTTTTGGATGAAATGTTATTGCATTTTTCGAAATTTTGTATGAATTTGGAATTGTTAGGGGACGCTGATATGCGTATATGTACATATGTATGTACACAGCAAATGTGTATGCATGTAGATGCAAACGAATAAAATTTGGCTTGTCAATTCATCGGTTGATTTCCACTTCGGCGCGGAGCTTAACGCAGTTACATTACCGCAAATGCCCAATAATACGCGTAAATACATACATAGACATGTACATAGTTACAATTTAAATGGAAATACGCTTGCAGTCATGGCATATTTACGCCAATAATAAATATTCAGCTAGCTAGCCTTTTCAGATTTCAAGTATATTCGTACATATGTAAATGTGTGCGTGTCCATTTTGGGTCTGTGCAAATATCCATATATGTATCTATATATTCTTGCGTACATGCATATCAATGCATAATGGAACTGCACTCAAGTAGAAATGCCTTTCTTCTGCATAACTCGATGGAATGTACCTTTTTGGCTCTACCTTTTATGATAATTGAAAATATCGCAACGAAAATCGATTTACTTGAAAGAGTTTTTAGTGCTTAGCACGAAATTTTTATTTTTAATTCAATTTTTATTGTTGGGGTAAGTGGAAAAAAATTCAACAACTATTTACAGCGAAGGTTGAGTGTATAGCTATTTCACGAAAAACCATTTTCGATCATCAGCACTCTTTTCGGAAGTGGATGCACCGGGGATTGAACCCGAGTCCATTCCAACTTCAGCCGCAATGACCCAACGGATAAACACACTCGGCCATTGAGACTCTGTGCAAGCTGTTGGATTTTCCCCACTTTTGCCTTTTTCGTTTTCAACATTAACGTTAGTGTGTATATGCTTTTGCATATATTCTCCACAAACGTGCTGAATTTTTTTTGTAGGCAGTTCGCAATGAACATTGTTGTTGGTATTTATTTTATGTATATACCAAACAACGTTAACAATTTTACTTGAAAGAGTTTTTAGTGCTTAGCACGAAATTTTTATTTTTAATTCAATTTTTATTGTTGGGGTAAGTGGAAAAAAATTCAACAACTATTTACAGCGAAGGTTGAAGGTTGTTAACGTTGTTTGGTATATACATAAAATAAATACCAACAACAATGTTCATTGCGAACTGCCTATAACAAAAATTCAGCACGTTTGTGGAGAATATATGCAAAAGCATATACACACTAACGTTAATGTTGAAAATGAAAAAGGCAAAAGTGGGGAAAATCCAACAGCTTGCACAGAGTCTCAATGGCCGAGTGTGTTTATCCGTTGGGTCATTGCGGCTGAAGTTGGAATGGACTCGGGTTCAATCCCCGGTGCATCCACTTCCGAAAAGAGTGCTGATGATCGAAAATGGTTTTTCGTGAAATAGCTATACACTCAACCTTCGCTGTAAATAGTTGTTGAATTTTTTTCCACTTACCCCAACAATAAAAATTGAATTAAAAATAAAAATTTCGTGCTAAGCACTAAAAACTCTTTCAAGTAAAATTGTTAACGTTGTTTGGTATATACATAAAATAAATACCAACAACAATGTTCATTGCGAACTGCCTACAACAAAAATTCAGCACGTTTGTGGAGAATATATGCAAAAGCATATACACACTAACGTTAATGTTGAAAATGAAAAAGGCAAAAGTGGGGAAAATCCAACAGCTTGCACAGAGTCTCAATGGCCGAGTGTGTTTATCCGTTGGGTCATTGCGGCTGAAGTTGGAATGGACTCGGGTTCAATCCCCGGTGCATCCACTTCCGAAAAGAGTGCTGATGATCGAAAATGGTTTTTCGTGAAATAGCTATACACTCAACCTTCGCTGTAAATAGTTGTTGAATTTTTTTCCACTTACCCCAACAATAAAAATCGATTTAATTAGATGCTTATAATATTTTTAAAAGGTATTTTTTTGTGTGTATAATATCTGCTGGATATGTATCGGGAATCCAAGTGCAGGTTCTATGGTTGCTTTGGAGGGTTCTATGAATTGTTAGATTGCGCCACTAAACTGAAGGCTGAGAGGTTTTCCTGGCTCACGAACTGTAAAAGCTTTTATAATTAAAATTTAATTGAATAAATACAAAGCCTTTCATATTTTTTCCCCTTTGTGATTTAGACAAACTTCTCACACCATATCCATAGATATAATGTTGTTTTGAAGTGTTGATTTTATAATTGCTTTGCCAAACAGACCCACTTCCGCAAATATCCCTTTATCAGCCATCACAGCACTCATTCACCATTATCAATTATGGCGACAACACGCAGCAAATATTCGTTTTCAAATAAGTATTTTTTTTGCCTCTGTCGCCGCCGTTATCTTGGTTTAGTTTCATTTTTGCGTTATTTTCTCCAGCCATTGTTTTTTTTTTTTTGTTGAAAGTTCGGCTTTTCTCCCCGCCAAGCGCGTGGTATTGTTTTATTTGTTGTGACTGTTTTTTTTTTCTTTTGTCATTTGCGCTGTTGTTTTTTGTTGGCTTTGTTTTGTTATTGCTGAATCGCATGTACATACATATATGTATGTACGTACATGTGTGTATGTATGTTTGTACATATTTGCGTATTTCGATGGTTATTTGCCTGGTCTTCGGGTGCGAAATGCCTTGCATACTTTCATGCGCCGGCATGCGGTAATGGTCTGCTGCACAATTTTAATTAAGTGCACAGATTTTCCCTTTGTCCACACTTTTTGTTTTCCTTTTCTATATAAAAAACAAAAAAGGATGATAGTCGTCGTTTAATAGCCTCAGACACTGAAACACACATATATTAGATACTCGTACACAGACACCGAATTTAGACTTTTTAAACAATATCGCTTTCATTCTGTGCCCACTTCCGGTCCTTTTGCATAATTTTAAATATTTTTTTCCATTTGTTTTGGCTGTGATTGTGTTTTGTCACAAAACCCTTTTTTGGATCGCGGGTAATGAAGTGGTTAGACTTTATTAATTTTGTGTTTACCCTTCATGGCTTCCAGCTCATTGACTCGTCAGAACTTAAACCCGAACTTTTTGCCATTTCTGATTTTGGTGGTGAAAACTCTTTAAGTGGCTAATTGTTTTACAAACCAGAGGAAAACCATACGATTAAACAATCAACAACATTTGTTGTAATTAATTGGACATGAGTTTATGCGTATTCCACGTTTGGTAATTTTCTTTAAGATTTTTTAAGTTCTATGGCAGGCAAGTGATATCAATAAAATTTTTATTTTTATTTTATGTATTTTCTCTTCGAATTTTAATCTTATTACGTTTTTGATATTTTCAAATATAAATTCTTTAAAAGACATATGTATAACCATTTCCATTTCGTGTGTGCACTATCACGCACATTTAAAAATAATTCAGGTTACACATTGATACGTACACACATACAAAGCCAAATTGCTATTTAGCATTAAAAAGTAATAAAACTGCCAGTGAAGACAACAATCTAAAATCTTTTTTAGCCGCAGATCGTAACCAAACAAAAACAAAAACAATAATAATAAAAGCTTAAAATCGATAAAAAAAAATCGCTCAGCACATTCCACATAAAGTTTCATCTTTTACTTTTTATTTTTGACTTTTTTCTACACTTTTAATGACCATCAAATATTAAATAATGTTATTCGGTAGCGAAGCCATGCATTTATGTATGCTGTAAGCGAGCGCTGGCAGAGCAGAGCGATTGCTGGCTTTGTGGCCAAATTGCAGTTTTATTACATTTTGGCTGGGTTACGTATACGCCATGGCAAAGCAACTCATGCAATATGCATGTTCCCAGCAGGGCTTTCTCTTACATGTAATGGGTAAAATCATCGAGAAATCTTGATTCATCGCTTACACTTTCGAATACGGATTGCATTACTTTAATATAGGCATGTCATTGGCGGTATTGTCTTACAATATTGTAGACAATAATGCATTATATAATCGCTACTAATATTGGAAAAAATAAGCTGTTGCAAGTAATAAGTTCTTTCACTGGTGTTTACGCAACTTATGCTGTATAGCTTTCGTTCGTGCGATTGCATGCGGATGTGAAAAACTGCGGTAATTCTCAGCAGTCTTATGCATTGTTCGAGCTATATAGCATGAATGAGCAAATCGTACTCGGGATTTTTCACAAACGAAAAAGAGGTTGGCACTCTCGCCCAACCTTGGAGCCGCAATCACGCTCCTCCCCAACTGAATACATTCAAGGGTTGTAAATATCCCAGCAGTATTTGAGGTAAGGAGGTGCATATTCAATAGAATATTCATTATGAAAAATAGCCTGAAAGTAAGTTCAAAATTCAGGGAAAGTTCAGATATTAGAACTACATCTCTACTGAATATTCAGTAGGAAATATGTGCTGTTTTCCAGCTGATAAATACTGCTGGGATGGTATGTATGTACATATATACATCCAATATATGCACATATGTACATACACACGTACATATATACACACTCGCATAAAAGATGCTACACCTCCCCGTAGCCACCCCCACTCTACCCAAAAAAAGATGCTACACCTCCCCGTAGCCAAACCCACTCCAATTCCCTCCAAAAAAGCAACTCGCCTTCCCTCTCCCATCAAAGCTTAAACAACTGGTATAACTAATTGTATATATCACACAATCCAGTATAGTAATTTATAATGTATTATAATAAAAACTGGCAAAATAAACGAGAATGAGGGTAAATTGCTTTATAAAATTGCTATTTACAAAAATTTAAATCAATGTGGACTTTGCAAAATATATCGGCAGTGTTCCAAATCTTTTCGCTTATTTTATGCAATACTGATAAGCGAAAAAATATTTATAAAACTAAGAGTGAGCAATTTATGCCGAGAACAAATAGCATATGGAATGAATAAAGAATCGAAACATTCTTTGCAAAATGTAATTAAAAAAAAAACTATTTGAATAATAATTATTACGCTATGTATTTGCACAGCTATTGGCTTATTTAAAAAAATTTTAACGATGGAATAACGCGACTAACCACGACAGTTTTATAGTGAAAACTGGCAGAATAAACTAGAATGAGGGTAATTTGCTTTACAAAACTGATATTTAGAAAAATCAAAAGCAAAGCGTTTGCAAAAAAATAACGGCAGTACTCCAAACCTTTTCGATTATTTTCTGTATTACCAGTAAGCGAAAAAATAATAATTTTAAAACTGTCGCATTACAAGTAATGAGCAAAGTAAGCGAAGGAGTGTGTATTAGCTATTTGTAATGCGTTATTTCATTGAATACAAGTTCAAGCCATTACCAAAATATGGAAAAACCCTGCTGGGTTCATACAAACATGCATACATTCATATATACAGACATAAGTGTGAGCACACGACCCTACGAATAGTGAAAGACAATGTGCACAAATGCGAATACGTTTAAGTGTTTTTTTTTTTGTTCGTAAATTGGTTAGAGCAGAAGAAGAAGAGTTCATGTGCGTTTGTATGTGCCAGCGCAATAACATTTATCTTGAACGCGTTAAATCAATCAAGCCACGGCACCATTAACCGAATAGCAATGCATTTACAATTGTTTCGTAGCGTTCAAATTGTTTTCGATGCTTTTTTTCGCACACTTGTTTAGCACTTTCAATCTACTTCACAAATTCGAATTCTACCCAAAAGCCCTCTTTATTACATTTCGTTTTTGGCGTTTTTTTATGTTAAATACAATGAGCATAATCTCGTTGGTGTTTAGTTGTTTATGCTACATTCCTTTCTTCTAGATATGTTTGTTTTTGTTGCTGTTTATCTTTTGGGAGCATTGCGTATTCACTAATGGTGTATTTTATGTTGATTCCACAAATTCCCCGAGCATCAATTGTTTTTAAAGTGCTGCTTTACATTATCTAGAGTTGTGTGTGCGTGTGCAGACTAAACGGTCGCATATATATATGTACATGACTATATAAAGATACGAATATATGTATGCACGTATCACCTTCTTTCACCGAATGACACTCACGTGCGCTCCTCACACGAAACTATATACTATTTACATAGTTTCTGAAAAGTGCACAAATATGCAGCCAAACAAACATATATGAATCCATACATACATACACATATATGTATACGTACAGCACCATCACCAGCGGCGCATCGGCAATTGCGTGATTATCATCACCAGAAACATCATCACAATCACCATCACCATCATAATCATTATTATTATTATCATCACTATCATCTTAATCGTCATCATCAGCGTAAGCATTAGAAGGAATGCTAATGCTTTCCCACCCGAAATACTTTTACTCGTCAAATACCCATCTACATACGTAAACTCATTCAAACTAATAGCCATACACACATACTCGTACAAAGTAACAAAAAGGCAGTCAGAAAAGAGGTGAAAAGAAATTTGCAACACTTTCTTTTTTTTTTTTGGGTAACATTAGAAATGTATTGTTGGCATTCCCGTTGGTATCACGTTGAGTGATAGACACTCGAATTTTGCTCTTAAAGGTTTTTTCCTCTTTTATTTTCGCTTTTGTTGCTACTTTTATTCTTACTTTTTGTGCATATTATTCTCTCTCTTTCAACATATGACATAGCCGTTGCGTGCTTGGGACTTGCGGAGCACGTGCGGCTGTCTGTCTGTACAGCCAACAGCAGCTCAACAGCCATCCATCTCAGCCCCACGGCCCTGTCAATTGAACCAAACGAACGAAACCCACAACCCAAAGTCAACTGAGGTAATATTCCAAATTTTATCCGGCTGTCAGTTGCTATTTTGAGTTTTTATGTATGCAAATCATGCATTACTAAGAAATAGTGATAGATAAAAGTAAATGTTGAGTGAATTACAGAGCGAGCAGCACAACGAATTACTGTAAGTGTGAACGAAATTTGTCCATATTTTATAGTATGAATGAAAGTGTGCATATTGGAGTAGAAGTTATACGAATATGTGATTTAATATAAATACAAATTAAAGCGCATAAAAATTATAAGAAAATTAAATGCGTGTTAGCCAAGTATGTGCCAAATACACACAGTCAAAGGCAGGGTTTTACGTTTGAGAACATGTCGGTATTTCTTAATATCCCCATGATTAACCCGACAATAAGTGCTACTAAAATAAATACACCACAAGTTTCAATATTTCATATTTTGAATAAAATTTTAAAGAAACATAACGAGCTAGGTTGTATAATATTAAGAGTGTCACTTATTCCTCACCCACCCTATATAAATACGAGCTCAGGTGCTAAAGTTAAGCCCCTGAAGGTAATAAAAACAACCGAAATCTCAAGCAAATGTTTGAAAAACTGACACAGAGCAGCCAAGTCTATAGCTTCGTGTTCCTACAGGGTTGCTATCTCTGCAGCTGCACATATACATATTTATAGGTAAAGTTATTTTCGAAATATTTTCAGCAAACATCATATTTCACTCGAATTAGTTTAGTCAGTGCAATATTTTTCCTTTGCACATACATACATGCATACATATATTCGAAGGCAGCTTCATACATATGTATGTGAGTGCATATGTGCAATACCATATTTATCTAACAGGATATTTCTGTTTTTTTTCTTTTTCATAAAAAATATTGATGCAAGTAATTTTTTTGGCCGCCATTCAGCATTCACCGTTCGCATAGTCATCTGACTTGTTGTCAATAAGGTAAAAACTGCAGCGTGAAATATGAAATTCTGTTTACTTTTTTTTTTGTTTATAACCATTTGGCAAATCATATTTTTTCCAGAATCATATCTGTTTAAATTTTTTTGCAATACCTACTCCCCTCTGTTTTTGTTGTCGGTTTGTATTTGGTTGCTTATTGCGCAATCAACTATCAAATATTGGCAATATTCCAACCAAAATGAAGGATAACAGAAGCCATTTTTTAGTTGACTGTTTTTTTTTAAGTAGTAACTAGATGATAAACTGAAAAACTAAAAAAAAAATATAACAAATTGAAAAGTAAATAAATAAATGAATAAATAAATAAATAAATAAATAATAAGTAAGCAAATAAATAAATAAATAAATAAATAAATAAATAAATAAATAAATAAATATATAAATAAATAATAAATAAGCAAATAAATAAGTAATAGTATATTATTATTGTTCAATATTCAAATAAATAAGTAAATAATAAAACTTCAAATACAAAATGGCGACAGATATGAAGACTTTTCATAAGGCTTACTCTTTAAAAGCCAAAAGCCAAAGTTAAAAAAAAATATTAACCTAAATAAATTTTTTAAACATCCATGTCTGTATGTATGTATGTATGTATGTACATATATTCTTCTTCTTTACTCGCATAAATATGTATGTATGCATGTGTATCAAATAAATTGCAAGTCAAGTTGCATCTAACCCATCGAATGTGAAAATAACGAAGCGTAACAGTAGCACATATTTTTATTTGTGTTGCATAAACATAAAAATAAAAATAAAAAAATGAAAAGAATAAATAAATATTAGTTTTATGCGATGGCACAAGGCGCACTGAACACGAATCAACGAATGAACACACACGCACATAAATTGAGTGCAGCTGCATTTTTTCACATACTATGGCTTCAATTGACCACCAAAACAACAACAACAACAACAACAATAACAGCTATTGGTAAGACAATTCTTATGCACTAAACTACAATCGTTTGCTAAATATTGCACATTGAATTTAGTTTTAAAACCATTTTGAATATATTTATTTTCAGTTTTCTTGGCAGCACAGTCTGAATTTTATCGACACACAGACACACACGTACATATTTTATCATACGCCGAACAGCGAGGACAAATCAACAAAAATAATGTTTGCTTTCCTGTTTATATTTACAAATTGTTCCGAATGGTTAACTTTGTGTGCTTATTTCCATTGCAATTCGAATGCAATAAATTGTATAGCGACTAGTAAGTCTGATCATGTGATAAAAGTGCAATGAACTTCTATTTTAGATGCTCAATAAGAAGCGTTTTATTTACTTTTAAAGGGGAATGTAGCAATTTTTATAGCGTTATTTATCATAAACATAATAATAAATTAGGTATAATCATTTCTTATAAAATCAGAGCTTAGTTTTGTCTATGCCAAACTGTTTGCTTGTGTAAATTTTAAAAATATTTTCGTTACGAATCCCTATCCCACTCGTAAAAAGAGAGTAGATATCTACTAAATTTGGGTAAGGATGCAATATACGAAAGGGGCAAATGTTATGCAAATATTTCGTACAAAATTGCAAATTTTACTCTACAATTTCCATGAATCAAGCCCTAATTCAGGTAAGCCCTTAATTACTTAACAAATTTCACTTTTAATTTGATGCTTACATCAATGCTACATTTCCCTTTATTACATACACACATGTGTACGTGTTTCATATGAGAAACAAAAACAGAAATGTAACATTTATGCCTCAAAACTTAATTCCAAAACAAAATTCAAATATTCCTTTGCTGCTAACAGTACAAAAACAATTTTATGCCATCTATGAACATTGTCACAAAAAAGCCATACTCAGAATATTAGAAAAAGTAGTTCATCAACTTAAATAATTTTCTACGCTGGCTTTCCTTTGTTTACGCACAGGCTATGTACAATCACCCGGCCATTAAGTTTGCAATTTCAGTTTCTGTTAGCATGACCCCGCCATCAAGATTTTTCTTTTCTTATCAACGCCCTCTTGTTTTTGTATTCACTTGTTTTATTATCAGAACTTCTTGCCCTCTGCCCAGTTCCTCTTGTCTCTTGTCCCTTGTCTGTTGCGTCTGTCTAAGTCTCCTTTACTATGCATTTCACCATTTTGTGTCTGCTTAGGCTGCGCATTAAACTTTCCTTGCTCGGCAAATGTACGGCAAAAAGGATACAAATTCTATTCTCTGTCGACCGTTATTCTGTAATAAAGTTAATGTGGCCTATTTGGCCTACATTGTGTCTGAAGCTAAATGCAGTTACATATTACATTTCCTTTTATTTTTGCTCTGAAGTTTGTTTTTGCTGCAGCAAAGGAAAAATTCATTGAGCTTAACAGAAATAATAGAACGGAGTAGTATCGAGCATCCTGTCATTTGTTTTGTGGTACCGATACTTTGTTTACTTTACTCTACATTTCTGTTGGCATATAAAAGTCATATTCCAACATTGTTCATACGAGTATCTATGAACTTCCAACACATTCACCAACATATCTGCATGTACAATATATATGTATGTATGTGGTAATATGATGCTACATTGGGTCACCTGAGCTGATAGTGTACAAAAAAAAACTTGTTTTTTGTATTTAAATGAAAGTTCTCAACTGAAAAGTTGAATGAGTTAAAGTGTGCTCTGTTTTGTGATAATTTGCAAAAAATTGAGCAACTTTGTTACATTGTGACACATGTTTGGGAAAGATGGCGCAATTGAATTACAAACTCTATAAATTTGTTTTTGTTTTACTCATTTTTTACACCACACAAGTCATAATGTCATAAGTTGGATATGAAATCTCCTTGAGAGCCATGCATAAGGTAGACACATGGTTGGTGGCAAGGTCTTACGCAAACAGCTAAGTCTAAATCGACGAGTCAGGCTCGGTTGTAGCGAACAAGCTTTACTGTTACCCGGTTATCACTCAAGTCAACTTTATTAACCTTTTTTCAAGATTTTAATTGAGGCGCCAAATAAATTTTGAAAAATTGCTCTAAAGCGATTAAACCAAGTCTTAAGTGCTAAACAGTGTGAATTTTCCAATGAGAATGCCGCAACATTGTATTCTATTATGGAAAATGAGTTGGTGTTGTTGGTGTGGGCATATGTAAGTGCTGCTCCGCAGGAATTGTGGCAAAAGCATTTTCTTAAAAGCTCAGGCTTTATACTCGTACTACATATTACACCAGCTACATAACTGTAAGCATTTTCATTTATCACTTGACGCAACGCGTTGCTAGCGAAAAAACCAACTTATCTACGAATGCTTTACTATATATAATGCATATACCCACATGCGAACATGCACACCAAGGTGGTCAAACATTGTATGAAGAAAATAAAGTTCTCACGAACCCCGCGGAACGACGCGAATTTCATGCGACTATACAACGTAAATCGAAAATTTCGTTTTAAATAATATACTAAAGTTTAGAGGCCGCACAAAAGTACCCAAATTTCCTTCTGCTTTTGCAATAGTTGGTAGGTACATAATTTTTTGGAGAGTCCTTGATGAACAAGAAATATGTTTTTATCATTAAAAAAGGAATAATAGAATAAAGATAGCCTTGTTGCGCAATGATTTGTTCGGTTCTGACTTTTTTTGGGCCACCTTAATGCACACGCATACGTACATTGACACATACATTTGTGCATTTATCAACATATATCAGTCTTGCATGCATTTTGCTCCGTGTAAACAGACACAAAATATTTATATGGATATAAATACATACATACATACATATATATGTATATGTACGTGGCCTAAAGTAGTTCGTACAAAAAGCTTATCTTAAGGATAAAAGGGCGAAGAAAAATGAAAAGTGTTTTCTTCGCTAGACTGCATTTGTGCGCTTTTTTTTGTTGAAGGTTTTTTTTTTATTATTACTCCCACTTTTTTATTTTTTACATTTTCTACTTTGCGGCTTAATTTTTTGTTTATTTTCGCTTTCAACTTTTTAGTGCGTAGTTTGCGGCGAACGCGACGTTAAGTACAAGCCGAGCGCTCGCTAAATCATCCCACACAACTTTCGTTCGTAACAGAGTTGGTACTCACTACTTACACATGTTACGTATACGACCCGTACTACTACGTATGTATGTATATAGATGCTCTTGCATTTGTAGGGCATAATACTTTCTCAACGTCATATTTTTTTTTTTAAATTTAGTGCAAATTTTTCATGGATATGTTGTGGATGAATGTCGTACTTAGTATTAGGACGTGCATGCATTTTTCTCTCGGCCGCATATGCTTTTATTGGTTTAATTTTTCTTCGCATGAAAAGCTTCTTCTTCTTCTTCGCTGTTTGTACTTTATGGACTGCATTAGCGTGAATAAATGCATGAGTGTGGAGCAAATTTTGTATAAGTTTTGCTGTAATGCAAAAAAATTTTGTAAAATAAAATCATGCTTTTGCTGAAGCGACTGTTTGTATGTCGAAAATAATTTCAAAAAAGGGCGGAAGCAAAACCTATAATGTATTAGCGGGCACAATAGCTGATGAGAGCTATTATTTGCGTGCGCACATGCCGGATTTCAATTTACAGCACAATTTAGCGCATTGCTTCGCGTAGAATTTTGCTCCTGCAAGTGTTTGCTTGTATGTAAATATTTAAATTTATCACCTCATTCACACTCCATTGACAAATTTGTGTCGCATGCGACAATTCACAAATTACCAAAATCAAGATTAAAAAGTTAGAAAAAAAATTGGTAACCAAATCGCGCGGAAGCTGGTTGTGTATTAATACTTGTGCATGTATGTATGTATCGCGTAGGTATATATGCATGTATGTATGTATGTATGCATGTACCCTAGTCAAGAAGCAAAAAAGCAATAAAGCGTAAAATGGATTCGAAGCATTCATTTTGTTATTGAAAGTAATTGAATTTCCTAACGTCAAAGTGGAATTTTAATTTGCCACACTTCAAACAAATTTCCAAACGATTCCGCAGCCAAAATCTGTGCTGGAATCAGAAGAAACGCTTTTCTGGTGACATTCAGTCAAACAAACGAGACTGTTGAAACGCATGTATGTATGTAAATATGTGTATTGAGGTGAGCGAATGCTTGTCTTGATCTCAGTCTTGAGATCAGTTTGGCAGCAGATTTGCTTCAATCATTTCTCAGCATCCTTTTTTTCTGAAATGGGGGACTTTTGGTCTTGCAAAAACTTGAAATAACCACTGAAAACGAATACAAACTCCTGAAGTGAACTTTCTGCTGTGTTATAACCTCTTTCTGGAAGCTTGAAATAGTCAATCGATTTTCTTAAAATGCATTTCATAAGAATTTAAATAGCATAAATAGAGAAAAGTCCTTAATCCTTTAAGCGATCCTCTTACTTTCTGCCACAAAAGAAATTTATTTTTCTAAGCATACTTAAGCGAAGACAAACAAAAAAAAAAAAAAATACAAAAAAGCTTGACAGCAAATGATCAGGAAAACTCAAGTTTGTAGAGCATACATCGACAAATTTGTGAGGGGCAGTTCAATGCATTTGCATGGATGAGCAATTTCAAAAATTACCCACAAAAAATTGGACAGAGCAAAGCGGATGAAGCAAGCAACAGAACAACTAAGTGTCCTTTTACTCACTCGTAACTTATGCATGGCAATGTATGTATGTATGTGTATGTGTATGGATTCATATACATATGTACATATGTATGTACATCAATATGTACAAATTCGTTTGACTGCAAATGTTGTGTACGCAAATTGAAAACAAACAAGCAAAAAACCAAAAACGAATCTGAAAAGTGAAAAAAATTCATAGTAAAAAGCGTTGTTAGAGCTTTTTTTGGTGTTTTTTTTTTGGTTTTGGTAAATATTTGTTTGTGTTAGCGCTTAAAAATTAGAAAAGTTTTCATTTCACTGCTCACTGACATCGTCAAACCATCAACCGAACAAATTGCGTGCAGCGGCAGCTTTTGAATGTGCCACTGAATGTGAGGCAACAAAGTTCGGAGGGTGAAAGTCAAAGCTGTTCGTTGTTTAGTTGGAGCAAAGAAAAAGCAAAAAAAAACAAAAACAAAAAAAAGAACAAAAACCAAAAAGCAAAAAACAAAAAAAAGAAGCTGCGTCGTGTTGGGCTACGCCGCCCACACTTTTTGCTTAACTGCCTTATGTGTTGTTGTTGTTGTTGACGTTTTCGTTGTAAAGTGTGTGTTAAAATCAATAGAAAGTTGAAGGTTCACTTGTTTTACTAATCCAATGGAAATTCGAAAATTATTGAAAGCTTTGCAGGCACAAAAAAAAGAACAGAAAAAAAAACAAATCTTCAAAAGGAAAAACAAATTTTTTAACAACCCAAAAAAAAAACCGCAAAAAATAAATTAAAAAGAGCACGTCTAAGCGGCGCCCGCCATTGATAGCTAAGATTCCTGTGTCACAACATTTTATTGCTGTTATTGTTGTTGTAATTATTTGTTAACCTCTGATCTCTGACCGCTGATTTCTGTCGCCACACTTCCGACATGCTTTGCTGTTTGTCGTGGGCGGATTTGTGACTTGCTTTGGCGACTTTTTAATTTTCCCCTCCAAATGCGCTTCAGGAAATTTAATGTAATGTAGCGGAAGTGCAGAAGAAAACGTACACTTAATTGCTTGGATACATTGGAAAGCGGCAACAGCTACATATTTATGATGATAAGAAGCGAGCGGAGCAAAAGAAACGGCGTTGATTTATTTTTTGATAAGAAACAAAATGCGTAAATTGGCTTTTTTATTTGTTTTAATTTCAACGCAGTCACGCTGCAAATCAAATTGAGTTTTTTTTCTTATTGAAAAAGAAATGTAAGCGTTTATTGCCTGGAATATAAATAAAATTGATAAGTAAACTTTGGCTGTAAATTCGGAAAATAGAAAAGTTGCAGAAGACGCTTAGCATTATCATACAAGCAAACATCTAAAACGAACACTCCTGTCCCACATCACACTTTGTCACATCTCAACAATAATTACTCTAGTCAAAATTATCAAATCTGCTATGCCTAGCGCATGCAGTACGAGAATTTCCAGCAATGATGTGTCGAAATCGCTGATTTGCTTCATAGTGGACAAATATGAATTATTTTGCATTCCGTAGCATGTCAACACGTCCTTGTTGTTGCTGTTGTTGTGACAGTTGTGTGACACGAAATTAATAGTTGGCTGGTTTATCTATTTGTCTAACGTTGACACAAGCACAATTCGATGAATAATTTGGTATGCTGCCTTCATTTCATATTTTAATGATTTTATTATTTGTAGGTCCACATAAAAACATGCAACTTAATACTGAATTGAATGCATACGTGTATATGTATACACATGTGTAGGTACATATGCATCTATTCATTCATATTTACATTCATTTCATTGAACACCTCACAAATGCGCTAAATGCAGTTTTTCAATACGGCACTGCAACATGTAACTGTCAAATTGTTTTGCCTATTCTCAACAAACAAGCAAAAAATTATGCTAATAACAAATGCAACAAAATGAAGGGAAAATGCATTGGAATTCATCTGAGTGAATGCATCCATTTCGAAAACTAATTTCACACTAAAATGGATTTCCGAAATAAAAGCCACTGTGTTATAGGTGAAAATTTGTGTAAATGCTCCCTAAAAGCATCGTATGTTGCTATAGATATGAGTAGTCCACTTTCAAAAGTGTCTATGTGAATTTTTTTTCGATATTGAGTTTTTGATGGATTATGTATCAGTATTTAAAAGTGTACAATGTCCATTAAAAATTTATTGCAAAAAAAAACACTAAATAAAAAATACTCTTTCAAATGTTTCTATCTAAAATAGGTCACTCATACGCCTTGGCACACATCGGTGTCGCCTCATATAAGGGGCGCTCAAAGTTCTAAAACCATTTTATTTCCACCAGAATCGCTTGATCTATACTATACTTATGAGCAAATTTTAAGCGTCAATTTCGGGTAATAACAAAAGATATTCAAATAAAATAGAGCTTAAGGCCGTAGTGTTTTTCTCTAAATTTTTAGCTTTATATGAAAAATTAACATAGCCACTTTTGAGAGTTGACTACTCATATATAGATACCAAAATAATTTTTGAAGCAAAAACCTGTGTTAGTCGTTGATACGTTGCGGTTCTAGAAAATGAAATGCCGCACAAAAGGTAAAGCATTTTAGTAGCTCTAGCACTTACTTAGTCCGGTTTTCACAAATTTCATATTTTTTTTATTTTTTTCTAGTATTCATACAATATTGCACTGGGTTTAAGATATTGAAATCCGCATTTAATTTCAACGGAAATTTCTAACGTTGCGGCTGTTTTAAAAATTTATGCGCATTTATTTATGCATATTGTGACATTGGCTGATTTTTGTGCTCAAAAATAAAATATTTACATATTTTGCGCAATGGTGTCAGTTAAATTTTTTTCCTAAATTTCAATTTCTGTCTGATGAACTTATGCCTTGGTTTTGGTACACTGAATATGAAACAAACAACCAATAATTCTCTTTTTCGGTGCGGATTTTATTGCGTTGTTTAACGAGAAATTTCCATGTATTAAATTTTTGATGCTCTTTTTTGCTACAGATTTATTAGTACGAGTATAAATTGCTAGATAGTTACAGAAATAGGGTCGAGGCTCCTCATGTGAGTACGTGGTTTTGCAGGTTTTTGCATTTATTTTATATTGGAATCATATTTATGTGAACGTGCCATGTGTAAAACAACATACATTTTTTTGTTAATTTAATAGAAAGTTATTTTTTATTTTTCATATAATATCTTACTTACAGATGTATCACCTTACATTGTTTCAACAACGCACCGTGAACTAATATCGTGTCAAGTGCTATTTTAGAGCTTAACTTTGTACACAGATTGTTTAGTTTGTTGCTGTTTGTGTCTGCCTAAAATGCTTCCACTATCATTGTTAATGCCAATAACATCACCAAAGGCGCCATCACTTTCGTCAATGCCTTTGACCACTCGATATTAATTGCTCTGACACATGCAACTTCAGATTTGTACCCTTTGGGATGGGACAAGGGGATATTTACGTTGTCAACGATTTTCGCCCAACGCCGCATTAATGCCAATGCCACACAGAAATTTTCAATTGCAACAACAACAATAACAACAAAATGAAACGAATGGAGGCAACTGAATGCAACTCAGAGGCAATGACTGCAATTGAAAACAAGCAATTGACTTGTACCGAGTATTTTGTTTGTTGTTGTTGTTGTCACTGTATTGCCGAATCCTTACACGTAAATATACAGAGACATCAAACAAGCCGATTCTGTGTAAATAGAAAACATTACAGACATATTGACATAGATACATACATATACACAGAGGAAGTTTTCCCACAGTTGAGAGGATTTATTTACACGCCGGCGGTGGAAAGAATAGACAAAAACGTAAAATTAGAAAAAATTCAATCACTTTCATTTCTTATTTTTTTTTTGAATTCATTAAAAAACTTTGTTATCCTATAATAGATAGTTGTCGTTTTCGATTCGCCGTCACACAAGCGAGGTCGGATCGAACAAAAATGTTTGAACCCATAATGAGTAGTAGCCATACTCGCTAATTGGTCGATAAAAATTTCCCTCTGCTCGCTAGCATTCACATATAAATTTGACAGAAGGTAATTTATAGCCAGCAGAGAAATTGTGAATCGAAAGCGGCTATGAACTATAAAAACATTATCTATGCTAAGAAGGAGTATTTGTTAAGTCTTGCTTTTTTATCATGGTTCCAAATTTTTGCCCACAAGTGTACGTAGCTAAATGTACATTTTGTATGCATGTATTTGTGTATTTGCGTACTTTTAGGCCAATCGACCTAGAAAGCCAACGACCAAACAACTAATTGACCGATCCAAGAACAACTTGGCCGACATTCTTTGTTGCTTGCAAATATGTATGTATGTATGTTGGTATAATGTTTAAATTTTGATCAAGTGTGTAGCTTGAGGCAATCCGTATCCTTATAAACATTCCACAATGTCAAGAACAGTAAATCGTGGAAGACTTGTGCAGTTATAGCCACTTATGTACACAACACATTTATACATAAGTATGTAGGTGTCGTGTAAGCAGAGCTCTTCTAATAGTTCTCTAAGCAAATTTGTCTGATGTGGCCATTTTAATGATTTTTTCTTGGCATCAAGTTCACAAAAAAGATATAGATAAATAGTTTATTTATTTACTTTGACACAGAGAAGATCAACCAAGAGACAAGCATTTAAATGATTAATTACTCAAAGCTTAAGTTTGTTTTGAAGTTTGAGCAAAGAATTTGAAGTTTTGTATGATTGATAGCTTCACAAAAGACTGGCACCTAGCCATAGTTTCAATATCGTTATATAAAATAAAATTTTCTTTACCGTGCGCCTTTTTATGAACTAAGTAAGATTAAAACCAAATTTATTGTAAGTACGAAAAATCCAGCGTATCGATAACAAAAACATATATGAAATGCAGGACTATTCGAGCAAAAATTCTATACCCAAAACAGCTTAATTATTAATCCAATAAATACATACATTTAAATATTAGATTTCCCTGAAATTCTCGGAAAATGTTTTGCATTTTCTTGGTTTCGTGTTCGTTTATAGAACTTGTCGACTTGTAAATATATGTATATCACTGCGTTATTCTATTTATAACAAACGAATCATACAAATCTGAGCACGCAATAACAAAAAAAAAATAAATTACTCTAAGCAATTTAATTTACTTTTGTGCTTTTGCGCTATTGTTTTTGGTTGTTTGGCCAAACAGATTTTCGTGAGATTGTCTTAATCTTTTGGCTGTTAGCAATAAACCTGCGTATGTAATTACAATTGTATGTATGTTTGCGTATATTCTGCAGCTTGTCGCTGTAACACGAGTGGATTTGCCATTTCGCCATTATGCCTCCTTCCCCATGAAATCAATATCCTTAACAGATTACATATGTATTTTGCTAGTATATTAACAAATAATCCCCATCGTGCTCTTGACTATCGCATGAGTGCTGTGGTGTAGTATTACTATTTTGCTTGACCGACAGAATTATTTATTAGCGTGCAGCAATTGAAATTGATAAGGATACAAGGAATTAATATAAGGGCATTTAAGTGCGTAGGCTTGAACGTGGACGTTTGTTTTTCTTGTTTGCTAATGTGAATATAAAAGGCTGTCCTGTTATGTGGGCGGTGGCTACGAACGTGAAATCTCTACAAGCCTATCTACATATGCCAATTGAATTGTATATGGAATATTTAATGTTTTGATCGAAAATAGATAATACATATTTTTGTATGAGGTATGTAGATTTGTGTATACATATATGGGATATGTGTATGTACATATAAAAACAACGATTGTATAGATATACTTAATACAAAAATTATCGATTGGTACGTTCTCAGAAAGTGATGAGAAAAAGGTTCAATCGGGGTGAGACTGCATGACCGAACACAGTCGCTGTCTAACTAGTTTCAAAGTCATCGATTTTCTATCGCGACATAAATTTAAAATTAATTGCTTTTAATTGTTGTTAAATAATCTGTTGGGATAACAGAAAGTGTATAATATTTGCCAATATAATTCAATAAAAGTAATAATAAATTTTTTATACACAAAGTCATCCCAAAATCAAATATGAAATGCTATAATTTTTATCCTTGAATTAATATAGATACATTCATACATATGTATATGTATATACATAAATTACACATTGGCTTGTTAACACACTAATAAGAAATTTATTTTGGAATTGGAAAGTGTTTATCTACTAGAACATATTTTATGTGTAGTCATTTAGTGCGTACTTCCTTACTACCTACTTATTTACATATATCCAAGAAAATTCACAATTTTGCAAATTTATTATTTAGTTTCTTTAATAGAATTTGATAGATTGTATATTGTCAATTAAACAGATTCGCCCATTGAAACAAGAATTCATTAAATCGCTTGATAAGTGATATCGATTTATGGATGGAATATTGATAATTGCTAAACACAAATTGACAGTTTACATTAAATTAAAAAGTTTTCATACTAAAAAGTTAAATTTCAAAACAATTGCGTTTTAATTTTATAGCAATAATTGTTTTTTAAGCTTGCATTTAACAGAATAATTATTAACTTGTCATGGCGTATATGATATACTTTTCAATTTACCTAATATCATATATTGAAATTTGAGACTACAAATACTAGGAAATAGTAAGAATCTACAATCAACTAATATTTAGTTTACGTTGGAAAGCATCCTTCAAAAGTTTTATTTATGTACAAATATACATACTCGTATATGCGAAATTCCCTTTTCAAAATTTCACATGCATCAATTCTAGCTTAAAATGTAGTACATACATATAAATACAAATATTTACAGTAGTAAATATTGTATTACAAATATTTTGTGAATATTTAAATTCTTATGAAATACAAAAACAAACAAAATTGAAATAAAATTTGAATAAAGCCACTACATGAACAAAAACCATTAGCGTAAAATTCAATTAGTAAATCGGAAATTATAGAAAGAAGGCAAGGATGAATAATAATTATGTAAATGCAAATATATGACGTACGTACACATATGTATCTATATATCGATGCGGGTTTTGGCGAAACTGAGTTAATTGCATTTTTGGAATCACTATACCTACCTCGTGTGCGATTTTTGTAAGGAAATTATCAATAATGGCGGAGATATGCGATGGCATAATCAGTCAAGTGCTTTGAAAATGAAATATTTGTTGTGCGCAAACCGGATAAGCGAGCTTAGAAATTCAAATTTTTTATAAACATAATTTTTCTTGTGCACAGAAATTCCAAGAGCCACAAAATAAAAATTTATGCTCGTATCCTATTTAAATAAAAATATACTATTTGAATTTAATAACTATGTTAGTGTTTTAAATGAACAATAAAATATGTATTAACAGAAATAAATTGAATAAATTTTTCATAGAAGAGCTCTAACAAAAATATTTGAAATTAAAAAAGTTAGCGCCAAACGGGCTAAGTGCCCATCAAATTTTAATCACTAAAAAAATAGTATAGGTACTGAAACCATCAATATAATTTTAGCACATTTGGATTCTACATACTCCAATTAACTATTCGTAATCGTTGTAACTGAAAAAAATTTGACAGATAACAAGTTATTGCTATTTAAACCAGGGACCGTAACGATTATCATTTTTATAAAAAAAAATCATTCTTAATCGTTATAATGTGATGTTTATTTTTTCGATGAAATTTGATCGATATTTTATGATTTTTATTTTTTTGATCAAAAATAATTGTTATTACTGGATTTAAATTTTTCCTATGAAACTTGATCGATATTTTATGATTTTTATTTTTTCGATCAAAAATAATTTTTATTATTGGATTTAAATTTTTCCGATCATAATAAACTCTAAAAACTTGTTTTTTTTTTGCAAATTTTGTTCTCAAATAGAACTGCGCCAATGTTGGCACAATCGTCAACTTCAGGCCATCAAATATAGGATTCACTAACGTTTGAAAAAGTTTACTATGATCGGAGAAAAAATAAAAAAATATTGATTAAAATTGATCGGAAAAATTTAAATCCAATTATAACAATTATTTTTGATCGAAAAAATAAAAATCATAAAATATCGATCAAGTTTCATCGGAAAAATTTAAATCCAATAATAAAAATTATTATTGATCGAAAAAATAAAAATCGTAAATAATGGTTATTTAAAAATTTAAAAAATAAAAATCTTCAGAATAAAGATGAGCTCATATTTGGATAGAATGTGCTAAAATCATTGTATCGGCATACTTGCATTTTATTGTTAACGAAGTTTTCATAATGATTTTTTCATCCGAAGGAATGAAAATAAAGATTAAAATCGGTCCCTGATTTAAACACAAAATTTGCTCTCCTGAACATTTTTCAAAATATTACTTATCCGGTTTGTGCATATTTATCTATGCCACCTTGTTTTATAAATACGTTTATACGCATATTTAAATTTGCTTAGAAAATATACTCAGGTGATTTAAATGTGAACAAATTTACTCCCCGATGTGCGACGTGAAAGTCAATGTCAGCAAAGTGCAATAAGCATACATAATCTGTCTATACATATGTACATTTGAGTTAACAAACTGCTGATTATGAAATTTCAATTCAATTTGCAAAGCAGCAGTAAATTTACCAGAATTTGTGTATAAATAAATCTATGAGTTTATGGAATGGAAAAAAGATAAATGGGAAGACTTTGAAATATGTACGCTATTTTTTATATGAGACGTAGCTTGACATCAATGCATGTAAACACTTAATTTTATCTATGTTTAGGTATATATGAATGTAGATAGATATGTATTTATGAATGTAATGCAAAATAAAAATCTTTGAATTATTACTTTAAGTCTCTATGTACTCTATGCACTTTTAATATTTTAACATACGACTAAGAAAACTCGTCTTACTATGTTCATAAATAGTGGTGCGGCTTTAAACGGGAAAGGTAGATCTCAAGTTCCTGATCTTAGCAGATACATCGAAAAATTTAAAATCTATGAAACAAGCAGTAGAATCATATTTTTAATTGTAAAAAAATTCTAAGTCGTCGTAGTTCAAAGAAATTTTGCAAAAAATATATGCACATATATACTTGTTGGGTATATAGGAGTCAGGCGCGGATCCAGGATTTCGGCAAGGGGGGGTTTTGAAAATTTCTTTTTTTTGGAAGATGTTTTTTAAGGGCAGACGCTGCACATAGGTAAATTTTACGAATTTATGCGGCCAAAATTGAAAATTTTAAAATTGGTGCAAATACAAAATCCAAAATCGCTCTACGTTTATAATAGACCGGGCGATAATAAACCGGTCTTCTCGGCTTTTATAGACAACGGGGGTGTCCCTGCCGCTAGTCGAAACCTATTATTCTCTCACTTTTTCGATTTTTTTTTTTTTACGTATTTTAAGTCACCCATTTTTAAACGTCAATATTTTCAGTTTTAAGACAGTTATCAAAGTAAACATCATGGATTCGGGTGCTTCAGGTAAATATCATTATTTATTGAAGAAATCGTCAACCTAGCATAATAAAAGAGCCACCATTTTGAAGCTTTTAAGCATATTGGCCTTTCTTGAAAAAATATTGTTAATTTTTTAATTCAAAAGCATTTTAGTTATATTATCGCCTCCGATCGATTACCCGTCAATTTCTATACGGAAAAATGCAAAGCCAGAAATTATCAACAATGGATTAAAAATTGGCCTATTTGGAAAATTACCTGCTTTCGTATTTTTAGTGTTTCAAATTTTTCAAAGTCAAGGAAATACTTATCATAAAAAGGGGCTAAGAATCCTAAAGCTACATTTTTTAGAAGAGTTTTGAGTATGCAATTTTGCAGCTCATTCAATTTTAATATAACAATATGCAACATTCAACTTTTTGAAAATTTTCATTGGCTTTTCGGAAATTTTAATTGGAACGGTCTCACATTACACCCTACAGAAAAAAACATCTAAAATTGACGGAATTTTTCACAGCATTGAGAATTTCACTTTTTACACTAAAATGGGTTGGCTACATAACAGTACTCTTAGAAATCTCCTCAAAATCTTCTATAAATTATGGCCTTGCTTTGAAATTTTTAATCCACTTTCAGAAATTTCTACGATTTTTCAGATTTTTTCTATAAGCTCAGAAATCCTGCTTAAAACGATTTTTATTGAAAAATTTTCTATATTTTTAAACTAAAATAAGAAAGTAAAATTTTCGACAGAACTCTTTGAAATAAATTTAAAAACTTTCGCGTATGATTTTTTTTTTTGAGTCACTGTATATATGTTTCAATAAAATCGACTTTTAACTCAAATTATTAAAATTTTGCATTAAACAAGTAATTTGGAATAGATGTAGACAATAAAATATTTTTGGCCGCATAAAACTTGAAAATCTACCTATGTGCGCTGATGAAAATATGGACTAATACCACCTACTATTATTATTCTATATACTAGTTGCGCCATTTCCCGCACCTTAACCCATTAGTGGTCAAAGCACATCTACAATAAATATAAAATATATCTTGAAAGAGTTTTTAGTGCTTAGCACGAAATTTTTATTTTAATTCAATTTTTAATTGTTGGGGTAAGTGGGTCATTGCCGCTGAAGATGGAATGGACTCGGGTTCAATCCCCGGTGCATCCACTTCCGAAAAGAGTGCTGATGATCGAAAATGGTTTTTCGTGAAATAGCTATACACTCAACCTTCGCTGTAAATAGTTGTTGAATTTTTTTCCACTTACCCCAACAAATAAAATATATCATTGGGTGTTCCCAAATTGGCACGGCAACCACTAATGGGTTAAACACAACAAAATCAAAACCCTCGATTTGGCAATTTGCGAATAGCATTTGACAAATTTGATTTTATGCACGTGCGTCCAAAGGTACCTACATGAACTTTTTTCGCATGTAGGTACATATTTTGGATGTTATGTGGTCCAACCATTGCTTTTGGAATGATAGTTTTCCTTGATCAGTTTGGGAAATTTGGGCGCAGAATCTATAAGGGCATTAATTTGGGATCTATGATAAACCACAAGGGGGGGGTGGGGTTTGAACCCCCAAAACCCCCCCGTGGATCCGCCACTGATAGGAGTTGAACATTGTGGTTGGCTTTGAACTAATTATATTAGTATGTACATATGTATATACTAATGTACACACATACATATATACCTTTACGTATGCAGTCATGCATGCACACAATAGTTGCTTTGCTAACCAAAGCTCCATTTATCATGCAAACACCAAACGCAGGTGAGTAAGTGTTTTAATGCTGTGCAAGCGTACATACATACATATGTATGTATCGACGTGAGTTTGGTCCATAAGCCCCCTCATATTCTAATACATATGTATATGTGCATAGGTGTGTGGCAACGTAGAGATTTAAGTATTTGTTTGCTTTGCGCATTGTTTCGCACACCTTTTGTTACAACATCTAGTACTCGTATGCGTGTATAGCGCCTTCTCTTCGACCATCTACTGCACATTTTCGTTTCACGCTACTTTCATCTTTTCCTAGTGGTTTTCACTTTTAATTAATTGTCCAAATATAATTTATGTATGTGCTGCTCTAAGCAAAATTTTCTTTGGCCGGTCACACAAACAAACGCACGCTCTTACAATTACAGCCTTTTGTTTGTTTTATTGCACACGTGCATAGGTAAATTCACAAATACATATGTATGTATGTATGTATATGCACACACGCATACCCTGCAGGGACTAGTGAGCAAAATTTCTAGTTCCGAACTATCGAAAAGGTGTCAAAAGGGAACTAGATCAATTGTAGTTAGACCCTCACCAGTTCAGAAGGAGTGAATTGAGTGACCATTATAAGATACACTTTGATTTATACGCAATTTCGAAGTGACACAAATTCTATGAAAATTTTTCGTTCGTCCAATTTTCGGCCTTGTATATTTCTGCAATTCTCAGATGTTTAGTGAAGCATTTTATATAAATAGTTTTCTATTTGCATCTTGTATGAAATGAAATGTTCCCCTAATTATGCTTTTCCGATTCCTCAGGCTTATTTGTAATTTTTTTATTTTATTAATTTTTAAATATTATGGTAAATTTTTATTAAATAAATAAATAAAAAAATATTAGTTGAAAAAAAATTAAAAAAAATTATCATCCGTCTTGACACCGACAGGATTCGAACCCGCGCCCCTCAGATTGAAAGGCACATGCGTTAGCCAGTCGGCCATCGCGCCACTTGCATGAAGTGTATCAAAGGCTGCACTTAAGCGGCAGATGTAAAACTGTAGAAGTTGTAGGTACTTGTAGCTAGTTCAGAACTATCGAAATTCTGCCAATAAACGAACTAGTGTAAACTGTAGACTTTAGTGCTAGTTCGGAACTATCGAAAATGCAGTGCAGAGAGTGACAATTGACACCGCCTAGGACATCGCCGTGTTAAATTCGCCAGTTGATTACATGCAAAAGAGATTTAGCTCGCACTAGTAGTGTCGAAAAATGCACTAGAAGCGATCTAGTTCGGAGCTAGAGATTTTCCCTACAGGATACAATCTGAATGCATATGTATTGGCATGCAAGTCAAGGTATGTGTGTGTGTGTGTATGTGAATCAAATAAACATTTATCAAACAGGTGGCGCGTTTTCGTTTTGGCCCTTTATGAAAGTGACAGCTTGTTTAGGCATTTGGGTTTGAATTGAATTGCTGCTCGCAGGTTAAGTAGACAAAGCTGTGCGTTTAAGTGTAATGAAATCTTACAAATCGATTATTATTTACACATACAGACATACAAATATGTAATGCTGAAATATAATTAGTTGAATTGTGAAATTAATGGCACCAGAGGTTATCACAAGTATTCAACAGAAAAAAAAACAAAGAAAAATACTCATTCGCGTGTGTCACAATAACAAAAGTGTAAGCACAATTTTTATACAAGCGCACATGCATATATTGAAAGCTTCAACTGTTTTGGTACGTACATAATAACATTGTTAATTTCGAGGCTGAGAAAAGCTTATACAATTCCTTTTGTTCTTATTAACTTTTTTCTTTTTTTTTATCAGCTTGTACTATTACTTTCATAGCAAAAACGCAAATATTACTTAACCCTTTGTTTTCAATTTCTTTACCCGTGGAGGAAAAAATCGATTGGCACATATTTCATTCATTTAATATAATATAATAATATAATAATAATACAATGGCGCTATTATAACTCTGACGAGTTTTATGGCCGAGCTTCTCTCCCAATTCGAGGTGTGCTCCTTTTTGTTTTTCCTACAAATTGGGTGGACCTACAGTTTCATGCCGGCTCCGAACGGCGAATGCATTTTTTGTGAGAACCTTTTTCATGGCACAAATACTCTCGGAGGGTATGCCGCCCACTGCCGAGAGGTGACCGCTACTCTTAAAAAACCCAATAATTGGATTTTTACTAATTAGAAAAATTGTTTTGGTGTTTGGCTCGGACCGTGGTTTGAACCCGAGACCTCTGGCATAGCAGGCGAGCACTCTACCCACTGCACCACAGCGGCCACATTTCATTCATTTAGTCCTAAATAAGCATAATTTGTAAGAAAATTTAAAAAAAATTAATTAGTTTAGGTTTTGCAGCCCTTTGAAATTTGTACGATATATCGTACAAAGTTCGTGAAATGAGCCAAAATCTTGCAAATTTTGCTTTTATAATTTGTTTAGACTTTTTTAAACAAACATTTTTTAAAGCAACGAAATAAAGATATTTTTAATATTAAGCTTAAAAATTGTGACTTCTATCCAGATTTAATAAAATTCATACTTAAATACATAATTATTATATATAAAAAATACATATATACATTAAAAAAAATTTAGTAAAGACAAAATAAAAAAATATAATTTTAAACTTAAAAGCTGTAACCTCAATACAAAATTCATTGCGACACATATTTTTAAATTGTAATTTAAGTTAAGGATATAAAAATATGTATGCACTGAGAGAAAAAACGTTATATTTAGCGTTCAAAGGAATTACTTCCCTGTATTGAACACTTTCTTTGTTTTGAGCAAATTTTCCTTAAAACATGTTAAAAGGATTATGAAATAAAGTTACTTACATGGTTTCATATACTTGTTTTAAAGAAATTCATACATCAAAATAAGGAAAAATTTCTTAAGCGTCATTCCATTCCCAACTTGTCCTTGTTTTGAATATTTGATTTTCTTAATTTGATAAGTTGAATTTTCAAACAAATCACCATTGCAACGAATATGTTTGAATATTTTTAAGATAATTTACTGAAAACAAAGAAAAATAATGTATTGGAACGTGTGTTCAAAATAATAAAAAAAATATATCTTAGATCGCGAGAAGTTTTTTTAGTGTATGCATATACATGTATTTATTCGATAGGAAAGAAAAAAGATTTTACTTTTAGTGTTTTTTTTAAATACATAAGTGAATATTGAACGGTTTTGTACTGATTCGACTAACGGACGAACTTTATAGAATTTGTGAATAAAATGTACACTCAAAAAAAAATTACTCAGATTGTGGAAAAGTGTGAATGATTCGGCGCTAAAGAAAATTTTCATTGTTTTGATGTACAATTTTCTTTAAAACGTGGGTTTTATTCCTTGATTTGAAGAAAATTGTACATCAAAACAATGAAAATTCCCACTTTTCGACAATCTGAGTATTTTTTTTTTTTTTTTTTGAGTGTAGATTCTGTCGTAACAGTATGAAGCTTTTTAGTGACATCGTATCCTTAAAAATCTCTATTGAAATCGTAGGATACCAAAATGTTGTCATTCTACCACGTCGCATGCAACCTATATCTATTTGTAATTCAATTAACATTTTAATTTAAAAATTTTGAATTTGTTCAAATTCTGAAACTTCATTTTGCGCTGTGTATAACTATCTAAAGCAGCTACGTGCCACGCAACGTCGAAAAATTTGCGTTTGAATTTAACGTAACAAGCAGCACTGAGCAGCAACTTTCGCGGATTTTGTACGATATATCGACCAAATTAATTATGTACGATATATCGTACATTTGAGTTACCTAATTTTGTACGATAAATCGTACACTTTTTTTGCGCAGGTCTCAAATTAATTTTTACGTATATTTATTTTATTTAATATTTTTATTATATTCGGTAGGGCATTGTATACACAAAACTTCATAAATTTTGGGCACCTTTGCTTTTATTAAATTTATAAAAATCGATTTTTATGGTGACTCCTAGAACAATTGCATTCCTGAAAGGGAGCATGTGAAGAATATGTTTTTTTCTGAGAAACTTTTTACAAAAATTATATAATTTCTGGCTGTATTAGATAGGGAAGAGTTCAAATTAATATAATATTGCTTTCTTTGGCAAAAATAGTGCTTAGTTTTAACAAAAAAATCATGTAAAGGGACACGAAAAATTTGGTCGATATATCGTACAAAATTAAGCAAAGGGTTAATATTTTTTTTCTTCCATGCAATGCAAAGCAATCAAATTGTATTTATAACTATGAATTTATTATGTGTCTACTACATACGTACGTATCTACATAAAAAAATTATGTAAGTAATGAAAAAGTTCCGCGCTGTGCGAATGTATTAACTAGGAAAAACTGCAATAATTGCAAGAAAATCCCATTTAATCCGGTAGAACGCGACTTCATCACGCAAAAAATTACAATTTTTGTTCGTCGTATTTGTGCAGCATTAAGAGTATTACGGCTGCTCTATCGTTATTATGGACTTTTTTGTTGTTTGCGGTCTTTTTTTCGTTCGCATTAGTTGCCTTCACAGCGCCATGGTTACTACTGTCGAATCTCTTACTACCCGCTTGATTCATTGCCATGAAGTCTATAAGGAATTTAATTTTTTTCTTATGCCATATTTTTTTTCATAATTTCACTTTTTTGTGTTTTACTTGTTTGAATACTTTTTTTTAGTATTGAGTATCTCACTAATAAATAACAAGTAGAGCTCTACACAGATACCCGGTGAGTACCTATTTCGATTTAGTGTAGTCAAAGTTTTTGTGATCAATTTGGGTGGGATTTGACGATCTTTTGGTACAAGGAGTTATAAGATATTGTATGTAGTTATATCAGCCCGGTGAATATTATAACTTAGCAAAAAATCGGCGATTGTGTCAAGAGGTACTAAACTTCAAAAATATTGCAAAGTGACCGACGTTGAAAAAATGTTTAGTACGTTTACGTTTACCAAAATCCATCTCTATCCTATTCTAACGCAATGTCCACCCACTTGACAACACTTGCAATTTGGCGGCCTTTCACAATAACAACGAGCATTAAAGAAATTAGCTGTTTAAACAAAAACACGTAAAAGCTCTTGTGCTGCGTCACAAACTGAACTAAACCATTTTTATGTTATTTTGTTGTTGTTTATCTGCATACCGATATCGCGTGTGTCAACAGGGATTACAGACAAATTTTACTTGCACCAAATTCACATTATTTTGGCGTTTATTTATCGATTTAATTTGAATATCATATATATAAATAAGTATTAGTAATACTTTGCAATATCAATTCGATTGACCCGATTTCCACGCTTTGTTTTTTTTCTGTTAATTGCGCACAATATTATTTAATTGTTATTATAGTAGGTTCAATTATCTGTTCACAAAAAAAAAGTCAAACAAATGGGGAAATAGAAAAGTGGAGTGGAAAATCCTTTTGTGTGCACAAAAAATTAGCCAGTGATTGTACGAACAAATTTACATATTCACGTGGATTTTAAAATATGTCTGTATTAGCATAGGGGAATGCAAAACTAGTAGTTTTTCGATGCAAATAATATCTTTAGTTCATATATTCATACTTTAATATGGGGCATAGCTACACACCGAGGAGAAATTTTGAAGCCTTTCATAACAGGCACTATCTGCCGGAGTTTACCGGGAGGTTACCTAAGGGGTCTGACTGCTTCAGCCTAAAGCGAATGGAAAGTGATTCTATGTAAAACCGTACCTTTCATTTTATTTTAACTAGCGCACTGTGGATTTGATATGCTGAAAGATAATAAGTTTATCAAAAATATTAGAATGAAAACTTACCGGTCACTGTTAGTAGAATTGTGAGCAGTAAACACCATCTTAGCCAACTTTTAGTCGCATAGATCGCTGATTGATTGCCTGGACAATAAGTTCTCGCAACAATCCCTCCACAAGCTAGATTCTTTGGGTGCTCATGTGCTGAGTAGCTGTGACCGTTGTACATTGGTTGACAAACGTCTACCAATTTTGCGCTCATTTTGCTAGGCTGCTCAGTTTGTGCATCAGGAGGATAAAAACTTCGCTTCGGAGAGTTTACAGTAGGTTTTTTTTGCTTGCCAATGTATTTATTTTATTTTTTACATTCCTTCATCGCTGCGAACTCTCAGATTATGCATTTTTCCTTCGGAATATCTGCGAGAAATTAAAATCACTAAGATTATACTTGGCGAATCAGTTTTAAATATATATATGTACGTAGCTTAATAAAAATGCGAGGTCCAATTTATATGATTGGTAAAGCTTTAAATCAAACTAGACAAAATATTTTAGCAAAGCAAATTTGAGATAATTAAATGCAATTTCTTGTAATAGATTTCCCCTATATACATACATACATACATATCTCATTTTTACGCCTTAACTAGGAGTTAAATATTACAAAAAATATACAACTATTTCTAAATTTGCATTTCTTGGATGTATGTATGTATGTTTTTTTTTATGTAGTACATATGAGTGCAGATTACGAAGATATATAAATCGGACCCTTCTCAAAAATTCTTTAACCGGTTAAGTGAAAAGGATGTGCGCAAATTCACACAGCATTTATAAAAACTTTATATTATTTATTTATATGATTTATATATATTTACAATGTACTTATGTATGTATATACTCATATTAACTATGTTTCAGATAGTATGTTTATTTATAATTTTTGTATAAATATATTTTACGGAAGCAAAGCAAAGCAAACGCAGGGCGAATCACTGCGATGGGAAAATCTTTTTGATTTAGTGATATATTTGCCATTTATGTATATCCTTTCATCCTTTCATGTGCAAAATACCAAACAAACAATGCCCGTAGCACAATGTCCCTGCAAATAAAAAATAACTCCCGCCACTAAGTGGAGCGGTCATATATTCACCCGCACGCATGCAAATAAGTATTCGAAATCTTCTCCTATTATCCCTTTTTCGTTAGTGTAAATCATAACAGGGATCAAAAGAGAAATTTTATGTTTTTGCGTTCAATATCGCACACACACACACACACACAGACACAAACACGTGTGGCATTTGAAATATGCAAACATTTTCGGAAAAAAAGATATAACATCAACGCGTTAGTGTGTGTGAGTGTCGTGTGGTCTGGGCGTTGGTGGGTTTGGCCCCGCCAAGCAGCCGTTGGCATATAATTTCACGCCTTTTGCACAGCAAAGACGGCGGCTGTGTTGGGACTTTAAGCGAATTCGAATTCATAAAGAGCAAACGAATTAAATTTTTTCTAAGACAAACGTCGCTTTGATGAGCTGGAGGGAGACGGGTTAAGATAACTGGTGTCTGGTTGTGGAAAAAGGAGCTGGAAAAAGAAGATGTTTAGATATATGTAGCAGTAATGTACTTTGATTTGCAGATTGTGTGCAACATGTAAGCAGTGAAATCTAGAAAAGTAGCTGCAAATTGAAATGCTTTCGTGCGTGAAAAAAAGTACATTCACTCCGAAAAGCTTAAATACAAGACGGTGAGCAAGAGAAAAAATATTATACGCCAAATAAATATATGAAAATAATAAACACGGGCAGCAGGTGTTGGAGATTCAGTTTGAGAAAACAATATAAAGAAAACCTTATAAGTATTTGAAGTATGTGACACACGAAGGCAGACAGAACATACATAGGTACATATGTGGAAGATGCGGTACAATGTAGCCACTCGCTTATTATTACATATTTCATACATGTACGAGTATACGTACTTAGATATGAAGACTTTTGCTTCTGTGTAATACAGTTTTTAATAAAAGTATTTTAAATGTGTATTTATGCCTACAAAACACGGCTTAGAATTCGAAAATCTAAGCAAATTACCATGGTAGTGGCCGCTGTGGTGCAGTGGGTAGAGTGCTCGCCTGCTATGCCAGAGGTCTCGGGTTCAAACCACGGTCCGAGCCAAACACCAAAAAAAACAATTTTTCTAATTAGTAAAAATCCAATTATTGGGTTTTTTAAGAGCAGCGGTCACCTCTCGGCAGTGGGCGGCATACCCTCCGAGAGTATTTCTGCCATGAAAAAGCTTCTCACAAAAAATGCATTCGCCGTTCGGAGCCGGCATAAAACTGTAGGTCCACCCAATTAGTAGGAAAAACAGAAAAAGGAGCACACCTCGAATTGGGAGATAAGCTCGGCCATAAAACTCGTCAGAGTTATAATAGCGCCATTGTATTATTATTAAGCAAATTACCATTCTTGTACTTTTTCTCTTCTCCAAATATTTTGAAAACAGAAAAGAATAAAGAACAAAGCTTTTCTGGTTTTGGACAGGGCTGCACATTAACGTTATTTTTTATCAATAACCGAAAAAATATTTTGTTTTCAATTCAACTTTGAAAAATTTTAACGTTAAGTGCTGAACAAAAAAATATTGTTTTGATAATTATCAAAAAAAATTATGAAACAAAATTTCGTTTTGTTGATTATCAAAAAACAAATATTGAAAAAATTTTGTTTCGGTAGCCAACAAAAAAAATTATCAAAAAAAATAACGTTAATAAAAATTCAAAGTAAAATGAAGCCGTAAGCCCGAAACAAATTTTTATTATTATTTTGTTTTTGATAATCAACGAAACAAAATAATTTTGATAATTTTTTTTTGATAATCAACGAAACGAAATAATTTCAATAATTTTTATTTGATATTCAACAAAACAAAATTTTTTTGTTAATTTTTATTTGATATTCAACAAAACAAAATATTTTTGTTGATATCGTTGTGCAGCCTTGGTTTTGGAACACTAGATACATATGTATATAAGTATGTAAGTATGTATGTATGTATGCTGTTATTATGGTAGGCTGGCTACCAGACTAAATTGGAAATTCAATTTAACTTTAATTTTTTTATTTTATTCATTTTACACTCTTCTCAGTAAAAAGTATCTAGCGTTGCGCCAACTTTTTAATTATTTTATTTGCCTGCGGGGCTGCTAAGATAATTGTTTTATTGTGCCTTTTATCTGCGATTTAGCAACCATTACACCAAAATAGGCATCGGCTGGGGCCGGGTGCATTGCACCAAAATAGTAAATTTGCTCCAAGTACTTAAGAATAACAAACACACACACACTCACATTCGTTTATGTTTTCATTCGCTAGCCAAGCAGGCAACGATGCAAACGCCAAAAAGTATGCTAAGAAATTAGTCCGCTTACTGCTGAAATTATGTCTGCCACGTTCGTGTAGCCAGAAGAACAATGTTTCACTCTTTTTTGTTGTTTGTTTTTATTCGTTTAGTTTTAAGAGGCTTCTTTCTGCCTTCTGCCTTTTCGTCGTCGTGGCTGTGGCTGCTTTTAAGACATTTCTGCACTATTTTCAGCTCGTTTGTATTTTCGTTGCGCTCATTTGTCTACTCATTCCAATTTCTTGTTCGTTTTTCTGTCTGTTTGCCTGTTCGTTTGTTAGTTCACGCTCTGCTTAATGAGTGTACTTTTGCAAATTTATTTGTTTCTCTGCACATGCACATATTCATTTTCGGGCGCATATGTTTGTTAAAATACAAAGTTCCACAGCGAAGTGGATGCGGCTGCATTTCTCGGAAATGCTTGTCAATACTCTTGCGCATCCTTGTATCCTGGCGCACAATAAAATTTCTTCTTCAGTTGCACTTACTTGTATATCGTCGGTCTCCTGCCAGAAACACGAATGTGAAATTTTTGCTAAGTACGATGTCTGCTCTTTATCGGGTATATATTGATGTAATAACAATTAATATTGGTATAAATTCTTGCGTAAACATATATACATAATATGTACTTGTATGTACATAAGCATATATACAAATATTAATTGTTATTATATCAATATACACCCGATAAAGAACAGACATCGTACTTAGAAAAAATTTCACATTCGTGTTTCTGGCAGGAGACCGACGATATGATTTTTCTCTTTCGTCCGCTTTTGGCAGCATTTTTTTATTGTTGGCTTGTTTTGGCAGTCATCTTAATGCCAAATTTGGCAACTAGTAACTTTCGTTGCTGAAGTTGGTGCTGGTGTTGCTGATGTTGGAGTTGGTGATGAGAGGGGTAATTTGTGATATCCTACTGTCATTTGCTACTGAAAGTTTTCCGTTAATGTGCATTCTCGTGTCCCAGCACTCTGGGCTTCATGTTTTTGTTTCGTTTCTTTGCTTCAGACTTTTTTTTCGTTTCCTCGGCTGGAGAACGAGCTAAATGTGTTTAAAACCGTCAACAAAATGAGTGTAAATATGGACGGTGAATAAGAGTTTAAGCATGCATTTGTTTTACGTAAGAATGTATGTGTATGTAAATTAATTACACAACTTACTTGTAGATATGTTTTACATGCAGGGTATATTTTTCGAGTTACGAATTTATCTTGCCGACCTTTTAGTTTTCAAGGCAAGCACATACCTTGAATTCGCACATCCATGTAAGGCCTGTTATAAATATTTCGCTCAACGCATTGTTGATCTTTGAAATCGCTTAATAAGCATTAATGTCTCAACACTTGTAAAAGCAATAATACAATGTCTGCCACTGGTTCCTAGTGGAACTCTTTCGAACAAAATGGCCGATTCCACATATAAAAATATCGCTGAACATTTTTTAATGAGTATACAAATTCATATGTATGTATGTACGTGTATGTACGGACGGTAGTGTCTACGTTGTTTTTCCCATTGAATGTTGACAATGAGTGTAAAGATTTTTGTAAGTGTTTATGTATGTAATTTAAATGGCAAATGGTGGAAACATAATTAAAATAAGGATTTAAGTGGCTCGTATTCTTTTAGCAATTTCCTCCTATTAGTTTCCCTTACACACAAACAGACTTTTCCCGTTGCGACAAGAAAATTGGCGCATCAGCGCCGTGAATGTTTTTGTTGTTGGTAGCTTTCGTCGTGACAACTACAAAGTGGCATCTTAAGCAGTTAAGTAGAAGCAAATTACGATACGGAGCTTAAGTGAAAAAAAGCTAATTCACATCAAGCTAATAACTTAAGCCGCCGTTTAACTCTTTAAAGTTTAAACAAAGGAAAGCAGTGTGAAATTCTAAGAGACTTTGAATTAGAAATGGAGAAACTTTATTAATTTAATTGTAAAAGACACTGGAAATATCTGACATTTTCACTGGCATAAAGCATAGAGAATGCGATGTATTGTGGAACGAATTTCCGTCATCCCTTGTCATGTTTGATTTGGTTATAAACCGGTTTCGCCATGTGCCATCTTCAGTATCTTGTTTTGTTCTAGAGAAGGTGTTGGTTGTTGGTAGAGTGTGGCATCTCGATCACAGATCCAATCGGTCAGTTTATAATGAAAACGATTTGTTCTTGAGATCGACTTGATTTTAGAATAAAATTTCTGATTCGCGTCTACATTTTAAGAAAGTGAATTTGGCAATAAGAAATCCATTAATTTATTTATTGATGACGACACTAGAATGTCCATTTAACTAAGTGTAGAAATATATTGACCAAGTAATACTAAGTTGAAATTTATTGAAGTGTTATCCACAATAAAATTCGAGTCGCCAAAATCAATTACATTTACATACAACATTGCGGTCTGTGCTTCCGCATAAAGTAAAACATTCTCTAACAGCGCTTAACTGTGTCTGCTATCGCCTCAGGTCATCTGCAACCAAAACATTATCAGTTGTTTATTGGATATTTAGCATTTTATTGCCTATTCTCACAACATTTGCTCTTCCATTCATTCTTTGTACCTAGTGTGTAGTGCAGCAGAAAAGCAACTTTTTAACACATCAACAACAACTGACCTCGTAGAATGAATGAATGAATGACAAGAATGGCCATACAAAAGTTGTTACTGTAGATGACGATAAACAGCGATAACTGAAACTGTCACAACAACAATGGCAACAGCAACAAAGTGGCAACAGCAACCGTGCGCCTTAAATCCGTATATAGCATTTGTATATATGTATATGTATGTATGTATGTATAAATATCTAGTAGAGTAAGCAGATAAAATTGCATTTTCACTGCCATTGGCAGACACGAAAAACCAAAAATCGGCGACTTACATATGTTCTATATAAGTGCATATATGTGTGTGTATCAACTTATGTTAGCACTAAAAAGCAAAATAGCGTTAGACACATACTATCACTTGTTTACTTATAACGGAATATAGTTGCACTTTTTACGATATTTTAACTGCTAAGTTACTTTCAAACCGACCACAGACAGACAACAAGCTGCCTTCGCCTTTTCGCCTCCTTATATGTGCCATCGTCTGCTCACAGATTTATATACATATAAGTACATACCCAACAAAAAGGTTGGGCTGATAGCTGAAGCCTAAGCTATACAACAGGAATACGCTTGCAGCGCTGCTTGCCGTTATGTACTCTTTCTCTCTGCTACAATTGAGAATTGAGTTTTATGAGCAAACATGGGCAAAGAAAGTACAATGTGTGACGAGCGTAAAATTGCGTATTGTGAAAGGAAGGATTGCTAAATAAAAAACACGTTTTCATTATTCCTTATATAAGGTACTTAAAAGGTATATCAATACGACATAAGGCCTGATTATCAGGATATAATTAAGCCGTCTTGTGGCCGCTGTGGTGCAGTGGGTAGAGTGCTCGCCTGCTATGCCAGAGGTCTCGGGTTCAAACCACGGTCCGAGCCAAACACCAAGAAATTCTTCTAATTAGTAAAAAATCCAATTATTGAATTTTTTAAGAGCAGCGGTCACCTCTCGGCAGTGGGCGGCATACCCTCCGAGAGTATTTCTGCCATGAAAAAGCTTCTCACAAAAAATGCATTCGCCGTTCGGAGCCGGCATAAAACTGTAGGTCCACCCAATTAGTAGGAAAAACAAAAAGGAGCACACCTCGAATTGGGAGAGAAGCTCGGCCATAAAACTCGTCAGAGTTATAATAGCGCCATTGTATTATTATTATTATTATTATTATTATTATTATTATTATTATTATTATTATTATTATTATTATTATTATTATTATTATTATTATTATTATTATTATTATTATTATTATTATTATTATTATTATTATTATTATTATTATTATTATTATTATTATTATCATTATTATTATTATTATTATTATTATTATTATTATTATTATTATTATTATTATTATTATTATTATTATTATTATTATTATTATTAATTAAGCCGTCTTCCCATGGCGTATAGGTCTTGGAAATAAGGTTTACTCTCAGAGAGAGAGAGAGAGAGAGAGAGAAAGAGAGTTCCTACAGCCTGATGGCATCAACACACGGAAAATCAGCCTTGTTTTAAACTTTTGCCCATACAACTTTTCTTCGTTTAGAATTTTCAGGCATTATTTCGTTAGCCTTTATATCTTCTGGAATAAATCTGAAGTAAGGCGTATATTTTTTGGCGGGCATCTCTGTACATTTGTGCATGCGTTCGTTTGTCTGTTTGAGAATTTTCTTATTTGTGTTGCCAATCTTCCATGCCGTTGCATCCACGCCAAAGGCAGCACACTAAGTACTTACATACATATGCTCACTCACTTGAATGTAGTTCGTGTGACATGTGGCCGCATAAAGATAAATAGCTATAGATAATGTGGCAAGTGAGACGAAGATACGACTTCCAGTTCAAGCTTTGTTGCCCAGCAAACATCGGCAGCAAACAGCGGCAGCAAGCATCCACTTAAGTGACCCCTAAAATTTTAATTTTTAATTCTGATCAGAACGCTTAACAAACGCTCTTCTTTAAAAACTCTTACTCCATTAATTTGCAACACTTTTGTTTCGGCTGTGGTTTGTGAGCGATGAAATGTCCAAATTTTATGAGTTTGTCGACTTAGGTGTAAGATTCGATTATAAACTTAATTTCAACCTTCACATCAACGTCATGATAAATAAAGCTAAAAGTGTTCTAGCGTTTGTAAAACGTTGGTCTAAGGAATTTAGTGACCCCTACGTAACTAAAGCCCTTTTCACAACTTTAGTAAGACCGACACTAGAATATGCATCTGTAATCTGGAATCCGAGTTATAGAATTCATTCTGATCGACTTGAATCGATTCAAAAACAATTTTTGCTTTTTGCATTAAGAAATTTGAATTGGAACCCTCATTGCAATCTTCCCTCGTATACTAGTCGCTTAAAGCTTATTAAGCTTCCAACTTTAGCTAGTCGTAGGGAAACTCTGGGTGTAATATTCGTAACGAAACTGCTGAAGGGATCAATAAATATCCCATTTCTTCTTTCTGAAATAAGCTTAAACATTCCTGCCCGTCCATCAAGACACTACCATCCCATCTTTTTAAAACAATGTAAAACTAATTTTGAATTAAATGAGCCATTCCGATATCTATGCAAAAGTTTTAACACATACTCTACCTACTTTGACATCTCTGACTCTCTATCCATTATAAGGAAAACTCTTCTTTCAATTCTTAACAAATAACAAATTGTCTACTAGATATAGTTTCCTTCTACTAGTTTAGTATAATATGTATTTTATTGTTAACTAAGTAATTGCTTCTAATGTACTCAAAATGTTTGTCTTTTACGAATTAAAGTCGAAACTTAAATACAGATCACAAAGAAAATGTTTGCTGGGTGTACATATGCATTTGGAAAAGACTTGAAAGTATGTAGACAGATGTACATACATAAGTATATTTGTTTGTCGTGCCATTTTTTTGCAGCTTGCCTGCGGCTGCACTTAGCTTGCTTCGCCGCGTGTATGTACGAGTATTCGCAATTACAGTTTGCGGTTTATTGATGCTGCATGCGACAAGAATGCTGTGGTGGTGATGCTGAGAATATCGATGCCGCAAGTGCGCTTTAATTCATACTTCTTTTCGTCTTCAGTTCGTTTTTGTTGCCGATAAATGGCAAGGATATGACTTGATTTTGTATTTTGCTTTTTGCTGGGGCATCTTTCCAATTTCTTTCATGTTGTTGAGAAATTTTATTGCTTCCAAATAGTGGTCTTGGTTGTTTTTATTAACTTAATACGAAAACGTAAAAAAAATCGAAATAGTAAAACATATTTCTAGCTGCTAATCGAATGGAATGGAACCATGCTGGCATTGGCTTGAAGAACTAACTTGAAGTCGAAATATTTTAGAACCACAAACTGCAAACGCAAAAGTCTGATCAACATTAACAAATAACTAAGTCGCTGCCATAAAGCGTACGCACCTCTTTTACACTTTGAATACACTCGAATAGGAATAAGACAACGGCATGTAATTAGTCAACTGAAAGTATTGCCAACCACTGACACCTTGACCCATTTACTCCTCCACTGAGCTATACGTTAGCAACAAAGGCGCCGTGAAGTTGATTTGGCAATTGAAATTTCTAAAGCTTATTAGCAATTTGGTACCTACTTTCAAACAAATGCTGTCACTTTGAATTAATTAGCATTAATTAATTAATGTGTTTTAAATTTGTAGTTGAATTATTTAAACAATGCTGACTCGCCTGCCACACACCTTACCTGCGGTGCTTCAACGTAACCAGGCCAAGCTCAGCTAAAACATTTTAACTAGACAGGCAATTTAATTTGAACTTTGCTTTTTCAGAAAAACTTTCTTGCCCTCGGCGTTTTTTATTTGTATGTGGTTCGAGGGCGCGTCAGTATTTGCAATTGAAATTTAATTTAAAGCTTTCTTTATTTCCTGCAAAAGTTACCTTTGAACTTTGAATTGAAATCTACGTAGAAAGTCAACTAACAGAGTTGCATTTGACGTTGTTTATTTTTCTTATTTCATTTCGGATTTTCTGCTGTTTCAGCGTGAAAATAGTTGTACGCCTTTGTGAGCTTAGCAACAAAAGAAATTAATTAAGTTTTTCGTTGGAAAAGGCCAACAAACATGCCAACGTAGAATTAAATTATAATACATACGTACATCTGCTACACCTGTATTTGTATGTATTTATTTATTTGTGAGTAAAAAGGTGTTGCTTGTCGACATACAGCGAGGGTTTAATTTTAGGCCTATTTGTTGCAGTGAATACTTTTGTAGAGGCTTTTCATTTGATGTCCCTTCACTTTTAAATTAAACTTATTTGATACACAATGACAAGTCACGATGCCTAAAAGTATGCTTCTGCAAAAAAATAAATCATGAGTTATTTACAAGCACTATTGGCAGTTGTTTTATATGCAAATGGACGATGCGTAAGGGAAGAGCCATTCGCCTGTTAAACACTCGAGCATTTCCACTTCCACTTAACCGTTATTCAAACCTTTAATTGCTGTTAATAGTCAGGCATACAAAACAAGGCAATAAAATAAACGTCCGCTTTACACAAGTGCGCACACATACACATGCGTATGTACGTATATACATAGATATTTTTAAATCGAGTTTACAGTAATCGCCACGAATAATCGTCGGCAATACAAAAAAAAAAATAAAATAAAATAAAATAAAATAAAATAAATTAAAATAAAGTAAAATAAAATAAAATAAAATAAAATAAAATAAAATAAAATAAAATAAAATAAAATAAAATAAAGTAAAAATAAAAAATATAAAAATAACAAAAAACACTATCTTTGTATGTGTAAAATTCATTCATGCAACATGTATGTATGTACATATGTATGTATGTATGCGAGTGTATTTCCGATTTTTGTCAGCATTCAGCACTTCGTTGTGTTGAAATGGCGAAAGATTTCCGCCGGAAATGGGAAGTAGAAACAACAAGAAACTCATTACTCGCGCATTGCACAATTAAAAGTTTCATTAAAGTAATTAAAATTGAAACAATATAGTAAAACAAACACGCGGCTTGCATATATTTTGCTGCCAAAATGAATATAAATTTTACACACTCGCATTACACAGCCATGCATGCGAATATGTACATGTATGTAGATACATACATATATATGTGGATTAGTATATGTAGCTGACAGAATCAATTTGTTGCTGCAACACATAAAAGTGGCACAGTAAAAAATTAAACATAAATACATACAAAACTACATACAAATACAAATTACAACGGTTTATTGCCAAACGCAAAATATATCGCTAACTGCGTAAAAGCGATATTAACAAAAATAATCAAGCATTTAAAATAACCAGCATAGAATACATAAATATAATATATGCATGTAGATATGTATGTAATAAAATTTGCAATTATATTGGTTGGCATTGGTTATGTCGTCGGTCTATTTTGTTGCTTGCGGTCGTCATTTTGGTGCCACATTTGATTTTTGATATATATGTAGGTACCCACAAATACAATTTGCTTGATGAATTTTTGAAAGCATTTATTTATCGTTGTCATGCTGAGAGTTTAATGCAAGCATTTATTATGAGCCATTTTTATATACACTTAAGTCTTGTATACAATGCAGATAAAAGTTAGACTGGCTCTTGGTAAGTAAATTCACTTGCTCCATCAACTACGATTTCTCATTCATCTCACTTAATGGACTTGACTTGAAAATGGCTTGACTTGAAAATATCAATACCTGCGTCAACTGGGGTTTTTATATTGCATTTTATTACTGCTATATCCAGAAATCCTTGTCAAGTTTTAACTACATATCTACCTCATTTCGATTTGATCATAAGATCCAAGCAGAAACCCATATAAGGTTATGTTAAATAAAAACCTTAAAAAGAAATCTAAATTCATTCATAAAAATCATAATATCAACGGTATTAAGCTTGCAAACAAGAATTCAACAAGGCAATTCTATAACATTTCCACTTTCTCCTGGATGTGGCCACTAAATAGTGGCATGAGGTCCAATATTTAAACCCTCAAAGTGTTCGTGAATCAGTTGCCAAAAGACAGGAAAGCTATTTCACGTCCACAAAATACAAAGAAGCACAGATTTATTGTTCATAAACATGCATACGTACTTACATACATACATGTGTACATACATCCATATGTAGATATGTATGTACATATATTTACTATTTTTAGATGTGCCACTTTAAGGGCCTCCAATTACTTGTAGTATGAGCAACACTTGGTTAAGCATAACCAAGTTGCAAATTTATGGAGAAATGCCAAGATACGAGTATTTTACAGTTTTCTATTTACATAAACTAATAACTACAAAAAGTTATTTCGTTTTAATGGGAAAAGCCAAAATAGAAGTAAAAAAAATTTATGGAAAAACAAAAATAAATTTTGGCAGCAGTAGCGTTTTGAATAGTTTGAAAATTTCAGTAAAATATCTTCACAAATAAACGCAAAACGAAAAAACAGCAACAACAAACCAACTGTAGTCAACGGTAATACGTATACAGTAGCCACTTTCTTTTGCAAGCAAGTGCGAAAAAGACACTAGCTAGCTTAGCGAATAACATGGAAAGCAACAACAAAAACTAAGCTAGCTAGCTAGGTTAAGTGAATTGAGTGGAAAGTGCGTAGCTGTTAGGCGATCTGAACAGCAGTGTTGCAAATTAAAAGAATTAAGCTATTGTGAATAGAAACCTTCCACTGGCATAGATGCTTGTAGCATAAACATCAACCAATCTTTTGCTTTTATGCACTCGCTACACCAGCGAACTCTACCGGTAACTAGATCAACAAAACCGAACTTTGCTGGTGAATGGCAAAAAACCGAATCCGTCCGAAGCCCTCTAATGTGGAGTGCTTATATAAAACTAAAATTAAAGTTTAGCAACTTCGGCGTTCTTTTGCAGGTCGCTTACAAGAAGAAGCCGTCCTCAAAAAAATTTCAAATAGGTACACGTGTTCATTTGGGATGTTGTGTTGCCTTTGTGTCTGTATTTGTGTTTGTGTTTCCAAATAAGAATATTACCGCAAAAGTGCTTTTATATCCAAGCACAATAGCTCAAGCTTTTTTTCGCAAATCAATCACTTGAATTGGAAAGTGCACGTTAGTTATTTGAGACCATTTAAAAAAAATATTTGTCATTGCAAAGAAAATAAAATGAAAAAGGAATCAAAAAAGAAATCGAAAAAAAAACTAAAATAAAAAGAGAAAATAAATAAAAGGAAAAAAGTGTATTAGATTTATTTCTTCTTTCAATGTATGTTTTGTTGGGCTTTTATTTTCACGTCCACAGTTCAACATACATACATACATACTAAGTTTGTATATCAAGTTTAAAAAGCTTTGTTCGGTTTGCCTTGAACCTCAGCGATTGAGATTATCTTACCGAATCCAGAACATAACAACGTACTAAATAGTTCAGTAGTCACAAAAGTAGCCAATTAAATGTGTTTAAGCACGTATTTCTTCTTTGCTTCATGCAAACTAAATTAAATTATAACTTTTGCCCACTCTTTCTAAGATATTTCGTTGATTTTTGAAATTTTGTTTGATGAATTCTTGGCTAAGACCAAATACAACCGTAGTTTACTTATGTATGTATGTATTGCCAACATCTTTCCGCACATATCTGCCAGTTTTTTTTTTTCATATAAAGATTTCGGAGTAGTGGAGATTGAAAATTGATCTGGATAGTTAGGCCATAGATACTTTGAGAGAAATAAATATAATTACCATTTGTTTTTGTTTTACCATTAAGCAGATGAAATTAAATTTAATTGCAAAGTAAACAAACAACAACAACTTTTTAAGTGTGAAAATTCGCACGCTGTCACCGCAGGCGACAATTTAGAAATGTCAACTACAAATTCATCAAGAAAAAGTTATTCAGAAGCTAAATTGAATTGCAGTGCCCACAGATGCAACTGCATGTGTTTAATTCATATGTATGTATGTATGTATGTACTATATACACTCAAAAAAAAAATTTCTCTCGATCAAAGACATAATTTTCCTTATTTTGAATACGCGTCCCAATACAAAATTTTCTTTGTTTTGTGTAAATTTTCTCAAAAATGTGGAAAAAACATAAAAAACATTCAAACAAATTCGTTGCCATGGGGATTTGTATGGGAATTTAATTTCTCAAAATTAAAGAAATCAAGTCTTCAAAACAAGGAAAGTTGGGAATGGAATGGCGCTTAAAGAATTTTTCATTATTTTAATGTATGAATTTTTTCAAAACAAGTATATGAAACCATGGTAACGCATGTAACAACAATATTTTATAAACCTTTTAACATGTTTTAAGGAAAATTTACTCAAAACAAAGAAAGTAGTGTTCAAAATAGGTAAACAATTTCTTTGACCCCTCCATATATTTTTTTTCTCTCAGTGTATATGTATGTTCATATTTATCTTGTGAATAATTCGTTGTGTGCGAAGTCATTCACTTACTCGTCGCTGCTTATAAAATCTAAATCCAGCGCGCAAAACGGGTAACAGCATAAGGAGCGCTCATGCTTGTAGGAAGCAAAAGGAAGCATTAAATTATACATACATACATACATACATATATAGTACATATGTACGTGTTTGTATGCATGACTATACATACATATGTAGTATGTATGTCGACTTGTTGACCATTAATAACGCATAAACACCACTACCCCCACCACCACATTCCCGCCCACACACAATTTTTTTGCACTTCAACCGCAACTGGTTCGGTCGTCTGCACGTCGCCGTTGTGGTGTTTCAGCCACAGCCATTCTCGTGGTAGGTGCTTTCGTTTTGATTGATGTGGTTGTTGGTATTGTTGGTTGCTTTTGTGTGTGCAACATTTTTCTTCCGCTTTTGTCGCCAACGTTTATATGTATACAATGCGCTAGTTGTTGGTGAAAAGGTGCAGCGACGTGTGAAGCTGTGCTAAGCACTTATAAGAATGAAAGTAGGAGCACACCACAGCAATGGCAGCCATCGAATTTATTTAGAGTAAATACTTATACTCGTATACACACATGGAGACTTCAAGCCAATTCATGTAGCAAGTTATTCAAGATATCTAAGCGACCACTTTTCTAAATTTAATAGCATGCATAGGGGTTGGACTCTTTCCTCTCAATACAAGCTAGGCTATTTATGTGCTCCCATTCTGCCTGAGCGAGTTTTCTTTGCTGAGAAGTGTTGGCTTTTGGTTAATTCCACTCTCGCTTGCTGCAGTGCACAGAAATACATATGCGATTTATAAAGACAACTTTTGGTCAACGAACTGTCTGAGGATAGTCGTTCTCAATGGATTTAAGCAGTTGTTAATGTAATTGGTAAACGTTTTCAATAATTTTCTATATGTATACATAATACTGAGTGAAATATGTTTTACATTTAAATTATAATCATTAGTAAATACATAAATATGTAAGTTAATCGTACGCGATTTCAAAGCGCATTTTATTGAAAGAATTTCCTTCTCGTGTATGGTGTACTTGTCTTCTGATTTTCTAATAAAAAATGCATACACTACATTCCTGCACACAAATATCATCATATTTTCTAGTATATGGCATATACCACATACTTATATGCCTAAGAGCATAACAGGGGAGAAATACACAAACAATAACTCATCGACAAGTGTATGGATATGAAAAAAAAGTGAAGTGTCCGTGATGCTAAAAAGAGATAAAATAAATCACACCCTTGAAAGCGCATTACCATCAGCAGCCATTGTTATTGTAATACATACATATATGTCTAAAGAGAAAACGAGCACAAGAAGCACGACATAAGATCGACCCACTTAGTTAAAAGTTTATAAAAAAAAGGTGGAAAATTGCTAAAACATACGCAGGAATAAATTATTATGCATAAAAATGTGACGATAAAATATACGGTGTCTAGTGCAGAAAGCGTATGATGCAAAAAGGAAAGAAACGAGTTGTTGAAGTTGAATAAAAGTTGGAGACATCTTTTATAAGGGGCTGATGACTTTAAAGAAAGTGATGATATATAAACGATTATATGAAAATAAAATTAGCACACACATACAAGCTTTTTTCCATGTTGCTTTTCGATCTTATTAAAAAATTGAACACATTCCAAGCTATTCAGCACGGTGACTGATTGTTTGCTGGAAAATGGAGAAAAAAACCATTTTTGTGTGCAACCAACCATGTGTAACCAAGTGTTGGAAGCAAAAGTGCTTTCAACTATACGTATGTATGTATACATACATGAGTTATGCATGCGTATGTATGTAATGTGTGGGCGTGATGTATTTGTGTAGTAAATAGAAAAGGAAGTGCTTTACACATTTCTATTTCACAGTCAAGCTTTTGTTGTTGCCTTCATACGATCCAGTCCAATATTCCTTGCAATCATTGCATATATACATACATACATACATATCTACATGCATATGCGTTATATGTACCCTGCAGTGAAAACGTGAACTGGTATGCAAGTAAACTAGTTGATCAACTGGTAGGAGATGGAAAAAACATACCAGTTTGCTTTTTATTAGTTGTTCAACTGGTATGCAAAAGAAAAATCCGATGTGTTTCTTCCGTTCGTCGATTTCACTACGGCTTTGCATATTTCTACAATTCTCAAATGGTTAGTGAAGCACTTGGTAGAAACAGTTTATTATGTTCATCTCCACTTATATGAAATGAAATGTTGCCCTTTGTTTGAATAAGTCCTAGGAAAATACTAGTTGACTAATTATGTTTTCGGATCCCTCAGGTTTTTTCATTTTTATTTATTTATTCTACTTATTAAATATTTTTTTAAATTTTTTATAAAAAAAAATTAAAATAAAAAAAAAACATTTGTCACCTTAACTCCGACGGGATTCGAACTCGCGAGCTGCTGGATTCGAAGCCAGACGCCTTACCAGTGCACCATCGCACCACTTGTGTTGACCATGTCAAAAGCTGCACTTAAACTGTATTTACTTCAACTGTATATGTGAACTAACTTTTTTTTGGTATGTATCGACTGGTATTTGACTGGTATGAGCGATGCAGAGGAAGACAATTGCCATTTCGTAGGACATTAACACACGAAAAATACCAGATGTTTATATGGGAAATTTACAGTCGGGCAAGTAGTTGGCTGTTTACGGTATACTGGTATAATTCTAGTTTGCAACTGGTTACTTTCGCTGCAGGGTACATATGGATATATGTATGTATGTGTAAATATGCATGTGCAAAAGAAAATTGACTTGTGTAAATATACACATTCATATGAAGCAAAGACATTTACTCATTGATGCCTGAACATTAGCTAAACATAAATTACACAGACGACTGAGCTTCAATTGAGGCGTTCAATCTAATACCGTGTTCACACTCGCCTGGCGTCGAAGGCGTCGCAGTAAAGAGAAATGAAAGTGAAAATGAAAATATGTATGATAGATAGTAGGCGTGTTTCATATTGACAAGATAGATACATCAAAATGAACGTCGGAAGGTACGTAAGTACGGTAGGTGTTTTTTGTGATTTAAAATTTAATTTGGCTAAGCTGCGGCATCAACAACTGTCGATAATAAAAGTCCATTAGTCTTGCTACAGAACAACTATTAAACTAAGCAAAAGTTTTCTTATGATCACACTTACCGGACTTATGTACCTACTTAGTTATCTATCTTACCAAGCGAATATCCTCATTTAATTCAAAAAGTCTTTCGGAGAATGAAATGCATAAAAAATGGTCGTGGTCGAAGTCGTAAAAAATTTATTATAGCACGTGTGTGTTTAGTGCATCATTTGCATTAGCTTAGAAAAATAAAATTTTACATAAAAAAATGAGACAAACGAATAAAAAATAAATTTTATTATGATTCATCCGTTTCATTCATTTTGGGTACTTTTCGCCCATAGCCGTGTGACTTGCACATAAATAATACTGACAAAACACATTTTAAATGGAATATAAACATAAGCAATAAAAAAGCTGTTTCATCTAATAAAGTTGTCTACCTTATATATGGCATTTATATAAATAAAAAAAAGTTCGGTGTCTTACATAAGTAAGTAGAATTAAAACACATAAAAAAAAAGAGAAACGAACAAATATGCTCAAATCTGCTGGACGTCTTCAGCATCAGCAAATGAAGAACAAATAAGAAAAAATAAACAAATAAAATAAAGATATAAAAATATGAAAATAAAATTTCCATTAAATTTAATTTGCATGGTTTTAGGCGTAAAATCTTGTCGGCACTTCTTGCACTCCTCCGAGCAGCAACAATATTACGCTTGTATGTATATGTATCTAAGTACATACATATATTTAAAAGAAATTTTTGCCCTACGCATCTTCTTCATTTTTGGATTTTGGTTGCTTTTTTGCTCTTGCGCTCATTATTTTTTCTTCCTTCGCCGTTTTTCGTTACCGTTTGCTTACTGGACACCGCGGGGTGGGTAGCGCTTTCTTCTTGGAAATGAAACAAACAACAAAAACAAAGAAGAAAAAAAAAACGATTTGCGCCACTTAAGATGTCCATCGATAATCGCGAACGGAAGCGCTTTTACTTTTATGGGAAAAAAAAGAAATTTGTTTGCATAAGCAAATTGAAAACAAGCTAATCTTTGTATGAAAAATAAATAAAATTGCGGGAAAAACGTTTATATTAAGCCAAAGTAAAGTGAAAACAGAATATTTATGCGAATGCTGGCGAGATTACTTTAATCCTTATAAGAAATTTTCAAAGCATCAACAAAATATTTTATACGAAATAATACAAAGGCCAACTAAGTCTTGCAGAGTTTGAGTGCTTATTTATGAGTGAAATAGCAGTAAACAAAATAATGTTTTATCTACTATTTTTAAGCAAAAACAATAGACTATTTATTTGTTTTTATCACATGGACACGTAATTATTTAGAAAGCTGGTAAATCCATATCTTGTCTCCGTTTGGAATTTAGGTTATTACTAGTCTTTGCGGTGCTGTGGCGAGTGCTCACCTTGGAAGCGACAGACCCTGGTTGAAACAATATAACATATACCTATTGCAGAATAATCTACCTATGTCTTCTGGTACAGTGTTTTGACGAGGCCAATAATTTAAAAACAGGCAACTTACACACGCAACCACAAATACAACGTTGTCATTGGGATAACCGTTGGCCCCAAATGCGGTGCACCATCCATTAATTGCTTCATATTGCGCACCTGCACTTAAAAATTTTTACTTTGTATATATTTACGTTAAGTGCATAAAGTTTTTTTTTACACATGTATAAATGCATGCTTATATGTGTGTGTTGCTTAAGCAAGTTTCTCTACAAGCTGCCATATACATAAATGCAACAACAGAAACCAAAAAAGTTAACCCCTTTTGAGCTGCTACGTTGCCAGTTTGACCCAAATAAGTGCTGTTGTTTGTTCGGTTTTAGAGTTGCTCTTTTTCAGTTACTTGAGTGCTTTTATGACTATATACAGATGTATATAGATGCATATGTGTAGATATGTATGTGCATATGTACATATTAGTGTTTTATGTTTTTCTAAGCGCTTTTTGCGCTTAGGCTATGTTTGTGTGGTTGCTGATATGCCCGTAGTCAAGAGATGAACTAATAAAAAATATAATTTAGTTCATGGACACATTTTGAAGAGACGTTGTTAGACCTGTTCTTCATGAACGAAAAATTTATCAGCTTCAAACTGCCAAAAAAAGATTAAATAACACTGCTCTACAGCCAAAAAATACTCTGAACGCGACCATCCTATTTATATGTAAAATCGGTCGCTGATTCCGAAAATCGGGCTCATTTTTAATTCTATGGGAAGGTTTTTGAGATATCGGCAATTTACCGTTATTTGGCCAATGGCTCCACTTAATCCTGTATACCTCTTTAACGCAGTGAGCTATCTTCCTTGGAGTGACACTCAACGAAAGAAAATTAAATATCCTTTTCATCCCTGCTACAACATTTTTCTGTAACTCTTATAGTTTCTGAAATATTGACGATTCAATTTGAATTTTTTCGATTTTTTACGATTTTTTGAAGAAAAAATTGACTTTGTCAGGCAATATCTTTTAAACCAATGTCTTCACCTTCGGTTTTACTCCTTTACGTGAAGCTCCATTCTATTGGGAAAAAGATAAGCTATCAACGAAGAAAATCCATGGTAAAATAGAAAAGTTATAGGCGATCAAGTAAATACATCCAAGTCGCGCAATGCCTCTGCACGGGTATATTCTATGCATGTTATACCAATACCTACACATCTGCAGTAGCAGCACATTGGCAGCGCAGTAGATAAAAGCCCATTTACGGGTATAACATGCATAGAATATACCCGTGCAGAGGCATTGCGCGAGTTGGATGTATTTACTTGATCGCCTATAACTTTTCCATTTTACCATGGATTTTCTTCGTTGATAGCAAATTTTTTACCCAATAGAATGGAGCTTCATGTAAAGGAGTAAAACCGAAGGTGAAGACATTGGTTTAAAAGATATTGCCTGATTCAATTTTTTCTTCAAAAAATCGTAAAAAATCGAAAAAATTCAAATTGAATCGTCAATATTTCAGAAACTATAAGAGTTACAGAAAAATGTTATAGCAGCGATGAAAAGGAAATTTAATTTTCTTTCGTTGAGTGTCACTCCAAGGAAGATAGCTCACTGCGTTAAAAAGGTATACAGGATTAAGTGGAGCCAGTGGCCAAATAACGGTAAATTGCCGATATCTCAAAAACCTTCTCATAGAATTAAAAATGAGCCCGATTTTCGGAATCAGCCACCGATTTTACATATAGATAGGATGGTCACGTCCAAAGTACAGACAAAAAATTTCATTTTGTGATCCAGTGTAATCAAAGCTTTAACTCTCGAAATATTGTGTAACGTTAAGGACATCTTAGTTCACTAAAAAATAATTCAAGAGCAGAGGCGTATAAACAAGTATCAGATAACAAGCCGCCGCTATCTACGTATATTATGAGTAAAATAACCCAGTTAATTTGTACACATGTATGTGAGTATGTAGTCCATTAATCATCTCAAAAAGATTACTAATAATTGCACCTTAGAGCTTTTATATTCGCACGATTTCTCCTACAGGGATATTCAGCGATCCTTCATCTGTGCAATTCCTGAACATTATTTTTCAAGCATAGACATTTTAGCCTGCAGGAAATAGATGGCAATTAGCAATCTTGTGGATGAATTTTAGCGTATAGCGTGACTTTGCATATCTATATGAATATCAATGTAATAGAGAAAGATTATTTTTTTAGACAAAAACAAAAATTTAAAAATAAATAAGTTGTTTATAAAATTCCTGTGAAACTCCTACTTTGGAAAACACGAGGCTATATTTATTATTGCAAATTATGCTAATCAACTTTCAAGGCTAACAAAAATTCAGCGAACTGCTAACACACGATTAGTTCTAAAAACACTGTTATAAAAATAAATATTAAATTAAAGTAAAACAAGTAAAAGCGCGGCTGTCTTCGGCCGTACCGAAGACTTCATACCTTTCATGAGTGGGGAAATGAATGTATGTACATAGCTGGATTAAGTTTAATTTATAATTTAAATTCTGTGGGTTATTTATGGAAAGATTTATTAGAAAAAATGGTGTCTTGGCTATTTAAATGTCCATATCTGAACAATCGGTTGTATGGGAGATATATGTTATAATGGTCCGATCTTGACAATTTTCGGTAACCCCGTTTGGGCCCATATGGGTACAAATACTTAAAAATTTCACGCCGTTAGCTGTTAAAATGGAGGAGTTATACACCAAAATGTCCATATCTGAACAATCGGTTGTAGGGGAGCTATATGTTATAGTGGTCCGATCTTAACAATTTTCGGTAATCCCGTTTGGGTCCATATGGGTACAAATACTTCAAAATTTCACGCCGTTAGCTGTTAAAATGGAGGAGTTATACACCAAAATGTCCATATCTGAACAATCGGTTGTAGGGGAGCTATATGTTATATTGGTCCGATCTTGACAATTTACGGTAACCCTGTTTGGGCCCATATGGGTACAAATACTTAAAAATTTCACGCCGTTAGCTGTTAAAATGGAGGAGTTATACACCAAAATGTCCTATCTGAACAATCGGTTGTAGGGGAGCTATAGGTTATAGTGGTCCGATCTTAACAATTTTCGGCAATCCCGTTTGGGTCAATATGGGTACAAATACTTCAAAATTTCACGCCGTTAGCTGTTAAAATGGAGTGGTTATACACCAAAATGTCCATATCTGAACAATCGGTTGTAGGGGAGCTATATGTTATATTGGTCCGATCTTGACAATTTTCAGTAATCCCGTTTGGGTCCATATGTGTACAAATACTTAAAAATTTCACGCCGTTAGCTGTTAAAATGGAGGAGTTATACACCAAAATGTCCATATCTGAACAATCGGTTGTAGGGGAGCTATAGGTTATAGTGGTCCGATTTTAACAATTTTCGGCAATCCCGTTTGGGTCCATATGGGTACAAATACTTCAAAATTTCAGGCCGTTAGCTGTAAAAATGGAGGAGTTATACACCAAAATGTGTATATCTGAATAATCGGATGTTGTGGAACTATATGTTATACTGGTCCGATCTTGACAATTTTCGGTAACCTTGTTTGGGCCAAAATGGGCACGTCTACTTCAAAGTTTCATGTCCTTAGCTGTTTAAATGGGGAAGTTTTGCACAAATTACATCCAAAAATTGTATGTATATCTGAATAATCGGTTGTTTTCTATATGTTATAGTGGTCCGATTCGGCCGGTTCCGACAAATGATCAGCTGCATATAACAACATACATGTATTCCGAATTTCATTCAGATATCTCAAAAACTGAGGGACTAGTTTGCGTTCACACAGACGGACGGACGGACAGACGGACATGGCTTAATCGACTCAGCTCGTGATTCTGATCATATCGGTATATATTTTGGTGGGTCCCCCACGCTTCCTTCTGGTACTTTCGATAAAAATTTTTTGGCACTAAGTTATAATACCATTTCATTCTCATGAAAGGTATAAAAATGCGTTAATATAAGCAAGAATATAAGCTAAATTTTCCACGGAATTTTGATAACAACTTTAGCTTCACAAAAACTTTTAAATGTAAATTCTTTTAGTGGGTTTTTCTTTTTTCTTAAAAACCAAAATACTATTATACTTTGGGATAAGTAGATGTGATAGCTATTTCGAAGAAAAACCACTTTCTTTATCATCAGACATCTTTTCGGGAGCACAGCAGGCTTTGAACCTACGCTCCAACTTACTATTTCAACTTTATGAAGAAAATTCAAACTCCAAGTCAATCAAATTGCGTTTAAAAGGGACACGTAATGAAAGAAGAATTGCTTGAACTTTCTTTCAAAAAACACTTTCCGTTTCGTGCTGAACTGTTTCCATTTCTCTTTCATTCTATTTTTTGTGCAACAATAATATTGACAATGACTGATAACTTTACTTTTATTTTGTGATTATTGCCATGACCACTGGTTTCCCTTTGGCACGAATAACTCATTAGATGACCATTGTGTTCTCACGATGATTTGTCATATTAGCCATTGATGAGCACAACTGGCGCATTTCCCACGTCAAGGGAAAATGCGAATGTCCATCACTTTCTTAATTACAACGACTCATTCTTCTTAATTGCGCACGTACATCAGTTACCTATTTGTTTCTTTTTTATTTTAAATTAAATGTATAAAGTGGAATTATTCTATTAGCTGAGGTGTAGTGAAACATCGTGAAATCGTTGAAGTTCATTCCAAGTTCATCATGGAAAGGACATTGAATTCTAAATGTTGGTCATTTTAGTTCTCTATTCAAGATTTAAGAATTTTGACAGACGTACTTAGATATACATACATACATTATACCTACATTAAAACTCTAAGCGCCAACTGATGACCTTTTAACTTTTCATAAGCAACAGTCTAGCAAATATCAAGCTTAGCTCAGCTGGTGCTCATGTCAACTTTTGAGCTACAAAACATCCATGGACAAATATCAAATATGCTACAATCTACTGAGTTGAATACAAATAAATATTTTGTTAGAAATTTACAGTAAATATAAGTATTTACCTTTGGGATAACAAATCATGCAATTTTATGGTATGTCTGCAGCGCTCGTTGCTTTTGTGTTTTGTTGTTTAGTTCATACAATTTATGCTTTTACGATTATTGTGCTGACTGAGATTGGAACGTATGTATGTATGTATGTACGTTGTGGATGTTGCAGAAAGTGTATCACAACAAATTTGATTTATGTTTGTATTTGTTTGATTGTTTGTTTTACAAATATTTTTGTTGAAATTCTGAAAATTGCACTTTACACAGCTGCGCCATAAATTTATATATATTGCCTTTTTAACAACTCTGGTAACACACTAACATACTTGTATTATGTAGGTATGTATCATATGAAATTGTTTGCACTTGCGGCGGCATACGAAAGCAGCACAGCAGCACGACCAACACCAACAACAACAACAAAAGTATGCTCAATCGTGCGCCATTCGGAATGGAATTTCAAACTTCAAAAACACGAGCACTCACATAAATAAGTACATTTGTATGATTAACAAACGAATTATGTAGATATGTACACAGATTATATACGAATGTCCATGCTTGATGGGGAATGTGTGTATAAGACCATGGATGCCACTTGCTGAGTTTTCTGTTTTCGCCACTTTCTATTTATTTTTTTTTTTCTGTTTGTGCTAGGTTTTAATTCGATTTTCTAACAACAGTGATGATGCACGTACGTTGTGGCAACTGGCAATTGTGCAACATGAGTCAAATGTTGCCACAACGGCAATCCTTTATAGTTCAATTCAAGTTGAGTTCAGCTGCGTTGAGTTGAAAATTTACCGATTTCAATTCCCAGCTGCATTTATGAATTATTGCAATTCCAAAAAAACATATCTACACACAAACACACTCATATGTGGCAATGTAGGTGCACACATACGACATGCCGCAAAAGTTGTGTGCTAGCACATATTTATACTATGCGGGCACATGCATACAGAGCGAACGCTTATGTAGCACGTTTGAACGCCTGAAATTATGCTTCACAACAAAATAACACTCTTACCACCAGCTCAATTATTGCCTCTATTTGTGTTGTTGTTGTTATCAAACAACGGCAATATCCACACATACAAATATATGTATATTACGTGTTCGCTGGATGTTTTCTCGTTTTCATTTTTCCATTTACGCAATCAAACTGTCCGATGCGTTGCGTTGGCAGTTGTGCATTGAATGTTTAATTGTCGCTTTTATTGTTGTAAATCGTTGTTGCCATTTCGTTTTTTAATTAGCACACACGCACATTTTTTGGTTAATAATTTATTGCCACTTCCATTTTCAAAAACTCTAAGCTGCAACAAAAGCAATTATTTTAAATTTATTTCCCCGCATGGATATCCTGCCGTTGAAGCATCACCAACATTGATTGAATTATCAACGACACAAAATCAACGAAATAATCACAAATAGTCACGCCTTATTTTAATATTCATCGTCCTTGCAGTTTGACAATATCAAAGCAACTGAAGCTGCAGCCCAGCATCGGCTCCATGCAGAGCGTATCGTGACACGAACGAAAGTTGTTGATGACCGAAGTTGTGGGCGATGTTGAAGCATCACCTTCGCCAGAAACTGGCAGAGTGAAAGTTGAAACATCGGAACAGAAATATTGTTGAGGTAAGGCGTTTATTGTTGCTGTATTTTATTACAATTGCCGTTGGTTTCATAGTTCAATGAAGAGCTTTGTGGAGAGCGCAAGCATTTGTGAAGAGCACTATTAGAATTTTGTGCAAAGCAGCTGATTTACTTCGTGTGTTTTCTACTCTTGCTTTATGTGAGAGTTATTGTCCTTTCGGTGCTCAGGATGTGTTTGAAGCCATAGCACGAATAGCGCGATTACGACAAAAATAAGAGAAACAAGAGAGATTTTATTATGATAGAAGGAGAGGTCGAAAAGTGACGAGAGTAGGGTGAGCACCAAAATACAAAAAATTGGTTAATTTACTAAACTGAGAAGGAAAGTATTAAAAACATTTTCTTATAAGCACCTTTCAGAAACTATATTGTGAATATCAAATTTAACTTTCTGGCAACTAATATTATTTTTGAAAAAGGCTTATTTCTCATCATTACTGTCCTGCTTTCTCTGCTAAATGCTGACTAAAATTTCCCAGTATTTCTCATTATTGATAACTGTAAAGCATTAGAGGTCACAGCTACTCTCCAAATGTAAAGGGTGAGTAAATATGTAGGTACTTTTATTTACTTCTATTGGTTTGGCCAAAAAAAAATAAAAAAAAAAATAAAAATAAAATAAAAAAATAAAAAAATAAAAAAAAAAATAAAAAATAACTATGAAATAGAAAATTATAAATTATAAAAATATTTTAATAAATAACGCCCTGATTTTTGCAAGTTTACAACACTTTATAACACTATAAGAAACCCAATACTTGCGCGAATAGTAATATTTTTTATAGAAAATGAATATATATATGGTAAACTACTACGAAAGGATCAAACAGTGTCGTCGATTTCGTCACAGACCTCTGTTTAGTAATGAAATATAATACATTTTTGATTGCTTGCTTTTCCGACAGGGTAGGAGACAAGTCGGTTTCGGCTAATATGTGTTGTTTCGTTCCAGAACGTTCGATGAAAACTAAAATTTTTAAAATGGAAATGGATATTTTATTATTATTAATTTCACAAAAAACTACAAACCAAAAAAGTTAAAAGAAAGAAGTAAGAGCAAAAAATACAAAATCATGATTCCTAATGAAAATATTACATACTAAAATTGCAATAAAAAAACCTGAACACACAATCATTTACAAATATTCAGAGACTGCTCGAGCAACATAAATTGCTAGCTCAATGCTGACTGAAAATCGTTGAATAAAAATTCTTTGAGTGTACGAAGAGATTTGTAGTGTCGGTGTGAGAGCTATAAAAAGCTTATCCACGCGTGGGTAGGCCCTGATAATCACTGTTTTATACGCCAAAATATTTAAATTGACTTAAATAGCTCCCTTTAATAAAAATTACATAAATCCACCTTTACGTTTCACGTACCAATATCTATCATAAATAATAAAATTGAATTCGCCATTTAGAATTTGAATAAAGCGTTAAACTAAAGGTTTTATTACTTTTCACTTTTGCGACAACAATAATCCGATTATAGAGAAAGCATAATTTGCGACATTCGCAATATTTTTAAGCGATTTAGATTGAGTGCACATAATAAAAGGGCAACAACTACAACAACCACAAAAAATCAAAAATGTTAGTGTAAATGTTAGCGCAATATTATTAGATTATAGTTTATGTGAAAATGCGATCGAAATTTTTTGGATTTTAGAAAAATAGAAAAAAAAACAGAGATTTGTGTAGCACTTATCTATGGATGTGCAATAGATATAACGTTGAAATAAAAAAAATGCCAAATGTTTTTGACAGATAGATAATATGACAAGCACAAATATACATACATACAACGCGAACATACATATGTACAGACAAATACTCGAACAAGTATTAGCCAAAAATGAACAACGAACGAAAAAATCAAATAACCAATCAATGGAACAACGAAATCCAAATATATTTTGATAGTAGATAGGAAAGTGTGTGTGTATGTAAGTATACATGCGCAAATAGCTGTTGCATAAAAAAGGATGCGGCGAATGCGAATATCCAACAGCGAAATGGTCATAAGAGATTTGATTTTACTGTGAGGCGTAGAATCGTCCACGTTTGTTGGTCGTTGGAGCTCATGGTTCCTAATTGCTTCAAAGGACTGCTGAAACGTTTACCGTCATAAATCTCCAATGATTAAATGTGTTTAGAGAAATTGCGAAATTTTAGATTTGTTCTAACCTAAACCAAAATGAAATATGTTTTAAAAACATCTCTGATGGGTTTCGCATTTTTTCGTTCAACACTAATACCTGCCTCTAATACACTAAAAAATGCAATTCCTATTGCTTCATTCAGCACTGGATGCCAGCTGCACAGTTAAGCGTTGACACGGAGACGGTTTGGGCAAACAAATATTTGGTTACATCGGCGACAATTCCAACGCAATTTTTTTTATCAAACCCGCAAACCGGCGGCGCTGTCTCAACCAATGCATTGGTGAAAGCAATTTAGCCACACGATTGAATGCCTGAATGCGTTTTTATAACGACAAAAACAAAAACAACAGCAACAAAAAACTAAAAATAAAAATTAAAAAAATTCAAATTTAAATCAATGGCAAAGCTCCACCATGGCGTTGAAACCGGGAAAAGGGGAAAAAATAATAAAAAATAAAATGTTAACAACCGCGCGAAGCTCGCCTTTGCCAAGGCAACCGTACTCGGTGGGGTCAGATTATTTGTAGCCGATTTTGGGGCGTAGCAAATGAAAAACAAATACCCAAAAAGGTGAGTGAGGTTAGGAAATGAATGTTATTTTATTGAACGTGCATAAAAAACAAAAAAACACAAAGAAAATGCTCGATTAATCGATGTGTAAATGTACACACATAAATGCATACATGGGATTATATATATACATACAACATATATGTATGTACGTATGTAGGTAAATGTATATGAGGTTATACTCGTATGTAAATGGTTCTATAATTGTTTTTACGTACGTATCACAGTAGTCGGAATGAGAATTCTTAGTGGACAAAAGTCTCAAACTCGAACTTAGAAAACCGGCCTAATTCTGTCGCCCAACTATTATAGAATGTCCAGTGACAATACTGTCCAATGCGTAACTCATTATATGACTCTACCTGGTTTTACCTGGTTTTTACGCGTCTGCAAAAGTTGCCTACCTTACATATATAATTTTTTCTTAAAGCAGAGTTTGAATAATCTTTGCGTAGCAGGCCAGAGTTTTAGTCTAACTATTTGTTTTCTTTTTCGAACTATTATGAGAATTGAGATTTTGTATTAAGGTCATTAGAAGCTTATAACTTGTTCAATTAAGTCAGTCAAAATACCAATTTAAGTAAGTATAAAAAAAGATTTTATTTTTAGCATTTAACAGTCTGCCAAAATTTAGTGCCACACTCGTCCACAAAGAAAATTATTTTTCCCAATCAAGAAATATATGTACTAAACGTGTACTAAATCTTAAGTATTACTTTTTCTTACTTTGCCAGATAATTTCGTTTATATAATGGATCTATGGTATGATTTTTTATTTTTTTCCTTGTTTTATAGTTTTAGAACAATGAACTCAGCAAATTATAATAAAATGTGTTAGTAAGTAACAGTAATTTAGTAGTCATTTGATTTCATATTTTTAAATAAATATACTTGAAAAAATTTCTGCACTTCATGACACAAAAACCTGAAATTTTTTGAACCTACTCTGAAAAAAAACGTTGTAAATACAAAGACTTTTGCAGTTAAATTAACAACTTTCCGCAGTTGAAATGTGCCCAACAACGCTCCGTTGTTGTTTCAAAGATGCGAGCGTTTTTGATTCAAATACTTTTCGTATTTAAGTTAACAACGGAAACTGTTGAATGAAATACTTTTACATTTAAGTTAACAGTGTTTGCTTTTGAATTAACAGCAAAATTTTTTAGTCCAAAAGCGAGCACCGTTGATTAAAATACTTTTCGTATTTAAGCTAACAATTTTTGCTTTTGAACTAACAGCAAAAGTTTTTGGTCCAAAAACGGGCACCATTGAAGCAAATACTTACGCTTTTAAGTTAACATCAAAAAATTGTAAACAATAGTAATTTTTTTTTTTTAATATAATAGATATTATTTTATTTTATTTTATTTTATTTTATTTTATTTTATTTTTTTTATATAATATATATGTTTACATAGTAATATTAATACTAAGGCCCGGTTTCACCAAACAAGTGATGGTCATTTGATACATCATTTGAACAACGCGATTGATGAAAAGAGACACGGACACAAAGGTTTTCATCACATTTTTCACACCGTCCATATAAAAATTATGGAAACTTGTAGGCAGTGTGTGACAGAATTATCCATCAATCGTGCGCCTCAAATGATATATCAAATGACTATCACTGTCTGCAGGACTTTTTATACAAACACAAACACATAAACTCAACTTATTTTTTTTTTATTATTTCAAAACACATTCTTTATTGTTTTCCGACCGCCACATTTGTAGGTTTGCGGAATTTTATCCTGTCGGCGATGAGTTCTTTTTTATTTAATATTTCGTCGATGTCGTGGGAGTGCATCATTGCAAGCAGTTCAATATTTTTGATACCGCATTCATTGAACTGCATCAATGCACCTGTACATAAGTCCCACGACAAGAATAACTTGATTATTTTCTCATCGCCGACAAGTTTTACCTGCAGATTTGGCTCGTTCGATTGCTCGCTATCGGAAAAACGGGATAATCAAACATATTTAATCTGAAAATACAAAATAAATTTTTCAACGTATATATGTATGTATGTACATATAATTTTAATATATTATAATAATATATAAATATTATCATTATTGTGACTTACCTTTATTTGTAATTATATATTGCATATATGTACATACTATATATATTTTTCCCGAAAATATAAATTAATTGAACGAGTTTGAAAAAAACAATTTTCTATTTTTTATTTACTTCAAAATTTTTCAACAGCAAGGGAGTTTTTGAATCAAAAACGCCCGTCTTTGAATTAACTATGGAAAGTTGTTGAATCAAAAACTTTTCCGTTAAAACAAATACTTTTGCTGTTGAATCAACGACGGAGATTCAACAGCGGAAAGTTGTTGAGTTAACTACGGGTATTTTTTTCAGAGTAGCAACCAATTCGATATCAGCAACCGAAAACTAGTTGGAAAGGAGATTTGGGACCATTTGGACGTAAGAAATAATTTTGTCCACCTACAATTCTCATTCCGACCACTGTGCGTATGTAGGCACCTATTTTGTTTCGGATATCATGCAACACAGAGGGATCACCTCTACTCTATACAGCAGTGCTTTTTTTTCGTGTCTTTTTTTTATTCGTATGCTTTATTTGTATAGCTTAACTGCAAATTGATATTGCGCTGCATAAAATGTATTTGCTTCCGTAGGCCGAGTTTTGTGTATTGAGTAAAATTTGAATGTTTTGTATGGATTACGGCTGAAGTATTATTGAATTTGGTGCTGAAAGTCGGTCTTAAGGTAATTTGGCGGATGTTTTATGCTTTTTTTATTACAATTTTTTATTCTAAATGATTTTGGATGCTAAATTGGGATGCAGTAAATAAAATGAAATGTATTTATGTGGTATACAGCAATGAATTAAAGGCAGTAAATAGTACCTACATTCGACTTTTATGAGGGAATTGTGTACGTGCGCTAAGGCCAATATTCAATGAAGCTCCTCTGCTGGATGAAAATGCTATTACTGCCGTGCCGCTTTAGTAAACGTTAGCTTTTGTAATGTTTACACAAAGCAAAAAAAGCAATAAGTATAGATAATAAGACTTTAATTGAATTAATTCCCCATCTCTGCCAATTGATTTGAATTTTTTGTTGCAGTAATTCACTCAAGCGGTAGCATTAGTTCTTATATAGTATGTATATACATACATAGGGTACACAAACATGTAAATCCTTTTGCCAAATACTTCTTATGGCTTCTTCAAAAAAATAACAACAACGTTTGCGTGAACTTAATTTTAATTTATTTACTACGTCAAAGTTATATTTTTCATAGCTGTAAATGCATTTTCGCATAAAAGACAAAGCAAATCGTGGCACGAACGTTGCATGTAAATATTTTATACAACTGTAACCACAACAACAACGGCCACATCGACCGCATGCATGTTCGCTGGCTTGCAAGGATTCTTGCTTACGCACATACATACATACATACAAGCGCTTACCAGAAACCGGATAAAGCTGTGAGATACGCTCAGATATTCCGAAACACGCACTACATCAAACACTTTGGCATTTGTTTTCATGAGATTTTATGCTTTGTACGTGCAAAATTCTGCGAATGAATGAGCGTAGCGTATAAAATCTCAGCTACAGCTCAGCAACAAACAACAACAACAACAACTATGTAAACATAAAAATAACAATCATCAAGGACTTTGCATACATAAATACTAGCTAAATGCACACACGTACATACACATACATACATACACACATGCTCACATAACCCGCAATGCAAACCACTTTTTATGCAAAACTGATTACTTATTATATTTTGTATTATTATTATGGTTGTTGTTATTGTAATTTGGTTAGAAATATTTTGCATTAAGTGCTTATAAACTGTGTTAAGTTAGTTCAACAGCATGCAAGCGGAATATTCAAATGGTAATCGTGCATCGTGCAAGTACATACAAGTGCGGAATGTGCGTGCGTGCGTGCGTGAGTGCGCCCGGGCGTATGAGCAACCGACCAGCCGATTCTCCACTCACGACCCGCGACTCACGATTCCGACTCGTAAATATCCAAAGTAAATCGCTGGAATTAATGCGGATATGAGAAAAATTAGTTGTTTGCAAGTACATACATACATAATTATATATGCTTATGCATGTACATTAGGGTGGGGCGATTCACTAACCTATATCACGCCATCGAAATTCGGATTCCTCTCATTTTTCTGAGTAGAAAACTCCTCCACGACATTTGTCTAAAATTAATTTTGATGTTCCGGAATTTGCTTTTTATGGACCAAGACTTTTTAAAGTAAAAATCGACAAATAAATAACCAGGCCAATATGCACATTAGAGCGTCTCGCCTTACAGGCAAAAAAAAAAAGTCGGCCGTACCTCCCCTCATATGAAGTGTTTTTGAAAAACATTTAAAAAAAAAATTTTTTTATTTTTTTCTGGCAACGCTAGATGTTGCCCAATTGCATTTTTCTTCATATCTTCGGCATTTATTGTCGGATTTTAAAGTGTGATACACCAATTTTTTTGTCTCAAGGAGTGGGTTTTTCCCAAAAAAAGCTCATTGATCTCAGGCGCTCCGTTGTGGTACCTACCCACCTTATCTCAGTTGTTACCACCCTAATGTACCGATCTAATAACAGCAGATTAAAGACCGTAGAAAATCGTATATCTTTTGCGAAAAAAGTACTTCAATTAATTCAGTAGAACTCGAAATAAAACAAATTTTGTTTTTAGTTGAAAGCCATACATTAGATGCCTTATTATACCTTTCATGAGAATGAAATGGTATTATAACTTTGTGCCAAAATACAAATATTGAAAGTACCAGAAGGAGGCGTGACAGACCCACCAAAATATATACCGATATGATCAGAATCATGAGCTGAGTCGATTAACCCATGTACGTCTGTCCGTCTAGTCCCTCAGTTTTTGAGATATCTGCTTGAAATTTGGAATGTAAGTGTATTTTTAGGAGAAGCTGATCATTTGTCGGAATCGGCCGAATCGGACCACTATAACATATAGCTGCCATACAACCGATTGTTCAGATATGGACATTTTGGGTTATATAATCTCCATTTAGACAGCTAAGGGCGTGAAACTTTGAAATTTTTGTACCCATATAGACATAAATAATGTCACTGAAATTTGTCAAGATCGGACCACTATAACATATAGCTGCCATACAACCGATTGTTCAGATATGGACAATTTGGGGTATAACTTCTCCATTTAAACAGCTAAGGGCATGAAACTTTTCAGGGTTTGTACTCATATAGACCAAAAATATGTTAGTGTGAGTTGTCAAGTTCAAAATATGTTTAAATTAAACAAAATCAGGCCTATTCATGAAAGGTATGAAGTTTTCGGTACGGCCGAAGACAGCCGCGCTCTTACTTATTTTCTTTATACATTTTTCTTTATGAAGACCGTTTTTTTATAAATTAACTGGACTATTGTTTATCTACTTTTTTCTGTTTTATGTTTTGCCCTTGACATCATAATCAATTGTCATTTTACTTGGTGCGTGTTAAAAACTGTATGGCTGTAGACTAAAAATAAATTGTGTTATATTTCTGGTTCTACTGATTGAATCGAAATACTTTTTTCACAAAAGATTTATGATTTTTTACGGGCTTCAATTAACTGACATTAGGTTGTTACATTAGGGTGGTAGAAACTGAGATATGGTGGGTAGGTACCACAACGGAGCGCCTGAGATCAATGAGCTTTTTTTGGGAAAAACCCACTCCTTGAGACAAAAAAATTGGTGTATCACACTTTAAGATCCGACAATAAATGCCGAAGATATGAAGAAAAATGCAATTGGGCGACATCTAGCGTTGCGAGAAAAAAATAAAAAAAATTTTTTTTTAAATGTTTTTCAAAAACACTTCATATGAGGGGAGGTACGGCCGACTTTTTTTTGGTGATACGCTCTAATGCACATCTAATTGAAGCAGAATTTTATGCTGAATCCAGATGTGAAATCAGAATTAAATCGGATGATCCGTTTCCAGAGATATAGCCTGATTTCCGGTTATGGAGGCTGAATGCCGAAAATCGCATATTTTCGCGATTATCTCTTGCTGTGCACAATTTATCTTAAATTTTTTTGCAAATTTCTCAAAGATAGGTCAATACAATATATGAACAATATTTTAAAATATTAATTTATCTTCCGGTATAGGAAAACTAGAATGCACTCTTTTTTACTTAGCCCAAAATCGCGGTATGGGATCTCTATGTTATAGTCATCCGATACCGATGATTTCCGCCGACAGCGCTTTGTGTACAATAAATGCTCCAAATCCAAAATTTGAGAATTTTAACTGCAAAAAATGAAGAGTTATTCACTAATACGTAGACTTATACTGCTTGAAAACTGTTTTTTGCTTCCAATAGTACCCTATGGCGTATGAGTAACCTTGAGTTTTTTTTTAGAGTTGAATAAAGCAAAAAAACAAGTCCCAAACAGGGTATAACTCTTCAATTTTTGGAGCTAAAATTCTGAAATTTCGGATTTGGAGAATTTATTGTACACAAAGCGCTGTCGGCGGAAATCATCGGTATCGGATGACTATAACATAGAGATCCCATACCGCGATTTTGGGCTAAGTAAAAAAGAGTGCATTCTAGTTTTCCTATACGAAGATAAATTAATATTTTAAAATATTGTTCATATATTGTATTGACCTATCTTTGAGAAATTTGCAAAAAAATTTAAGATATATTGTACACAGCAAGAGATAATCGCGAAAATATGCGATTTTCGGCATTCAGCCTCCATAACCGGAAATCAGGCTATATCTCGAAAACGGATCATCCGATTTTAATTCCGATTTCACATCTGGATTCAGCATAAAATTCTGCTTCAATTAAATGTGCATATTGGCCTGGTTATTTATTTGTTGGTTTTTGCCCAATTTTTATTTTCAAAAAACCCGTCTTGGTCCATAAAAAGCAAATTCCGGAACATCAAAATTAATTTTAGACAAATGTCGTGGAGGAGTTTTCTACTCAGAAAAATGAGAGGAATCCGAATTTCGGTGGAGCGGTATCGATTAATTTCCCCCCATACAAATCGCCCCACCCTAATGTACATACTATGTGCGTGTGTATGTACAAATGTAGATTTGTATGTATGTGTACAAATTTATTTTTTTTATTTTCGTGCACACAAAAGAATATGAGACATATTTGCGGTTAGTTATTTTTGACAAAGAAATATTAAACATTTTATTTATTTGGCATATTTTAACAATTTTTACATACATATGTATGTATGTAAATAACAGAGGCGGGCGCTTCATACAAGCTGAGAAGCTCGGCTTGCGTACATATTTTCGTTCATTTCATTTTACAAATTTCTTTAAAATCTGGTTATTTTACGTTTTAAATGCGTTTACTATTTAAGTTCTCAATAATATAGCCCCCACTGTACATCCGGTGCCTAAAATCATGCTAAGAAAATAGCGCAAATACACCACCAATCCACCTCACAATGTGTATTTTGTTTGTACAGCCAATCACAACACAGTGAGCATGCTTTAACGTTTCAACACATTGGCTTTTACCTGGCTTTCAAAACAAGATAACATAGCTTGTTTTCTCGCTTTCTCTGAGGAGAAAGCAATTGCTTATTTTCATACTTAAATTGAAAAAAAACTAGCAAAACACTTTTTTTATTTTTCACATGAAATTTGTATGGGGATGAGAAGCTGGCTTCGGCATTCAACAGTATTCACAGTCATATGCATATTTGATATTTTCGTTTGCATGTACATACTTATGTACATAATTTCTTACATGTACATGTACATGCAAACATAAATATCAAATACCAGATTATAAAAGCGTTGATAGTGATTTTTGGCCACTATTGGCACAATATCAAGATAATTTTAAAAAGCGACGGAAATCAAAATCAAATAAAATCAAACATTTCACGACCTTTGGTAATTGGACCTCAGTTCTTCAAACACTAAAGCACCCATTTTTAGATATTAGATAATAAGCAAATACACTTGCTACTGCTGAAATTTCCGTCAGTATAAGGAAATTAAAAATACCTCTGCGCTTTTGTGTGAGATTTCCCTATAAGTTTAGCGTCATCAATCAAAACGTGAACCCGGCTGACCCTCGAATGTTTCTGAGCGATGTTGGTAGCAATTGGTCTTGATGAGGACTCCAACATACATAGAACTCTTTTAACTGTGATGCCTTGGCCGGGTCTCCAGATATGGGTCATAACGTGGACCCAGATGGTCCTCGAATGTTTCTGTGAGATATTGGCATCAAATGATGAAGACTTCGAGATAGAACTATTTTAATTGTAAGGGCTAGGCCGGGCCCCCAGATATGGGTCAAGACGTATTTAAAAATAATGTAAATACTAGGGCTCTAGATACCCGGGTATCGAGCAATTCGATCTGATCGTTTTTGTTTGAAGCCCGTTTGTTGTTCAAATTCCCGTACAAACATTCGCGCTTTCGAGCTTACAAACAAAAAAAAATGTGTATCGGAAAAACAAAAATAAAAAAACTACATGTAAAGAAAAAAAAATAATAATAAGTAAAAGAAAAAAAACAAACTTCAAAATACCCGAATTGTTCAAATGCCCATACAAACATACGGGTAATAAACAAACAAACAACTGTTCGAGCATTTGAACAACAATTGTTCGGGCTACTCGAAAATGTTCAAAAAAAATCGAGAGCTCTAGTAAATACGAACATTTTTATTTTAAAGATGTTCATTGTAAAATGGCAAAATCAAGAAAAACATTTCAACTTTAAAAATGTTAATTTTTATTTTAAGCACTATGAAAATTTGAACCAAAAAATTTCGTTTTATTCCATTAATTTTCATTTTTAATTTAAACAAGCTCCTTTTTCAATCCTAAATACATTTTAATTTTTAATTTTCATTTTTAGTTTATAAATTTCCATTTTTAAAATAAAAATGACCTGGTTTAAAACGTTCATCATCAAAATAAAAATATTATTTTTGATTCATTTTCTCTGAGTGTACAAACAAAAAAATGTGCATCAAGAAAACAAAAATAAAAAATACATATGAAGACAAAAAAAAAAAAAATAAACGAGAAAAAACAAACTTCAAATACGCGAATTGTTCAAATGCCCGTACAAACATACGGGTAATAAGCAAACAACCGAGTGTTTGCGCATTTGAAAAGCATTTATTCGGGCTACTCGCAAATGTTAAAAACAAAAATCGAGAGCTCTAGATCAAAGTCAATGACGGAACGCAATCAGACTTTTAGATAATACAGCAAAGAAAATTACGTAAGTGGCTAATATTTATGCTTCACACATACATGGGCTTGCCCAGACAATTTATGCTAGGTCCGCCACTGGTAAATAAGTATATACATATGTATGTGCTTGTGCGTGAGAACATGTGGTTTCATTCGTTTTTGCCTTATTGTTTTATTAAAATTCATATGCGGTTGGCATTTGAAAAAAAAAATCAAAAGTCATGAATTGAATAATCACAATTGTTTTAGTTAATTAAAAAATCGTTAATAATTAACAAAAATGATATGAAATTTTTATAGCGATTATTAGCGACAACCTAAAAGTTCTAGGTGGTATGTATAAGCCGGTTTTTGCGCCCTTCGAACTCAATTGCTATGGAAATTGCTTTTGCGGGCTACATCAACTAAATATTTTATACAGAGAGCTACATACATATATGAGTATGAAAATAATTTAGAAGTTCCCAAATTTTTTAATCGAACATGCATGACTGCATTTCACGCATTCCGTTGACCCAATTTTTTTAATACCAAAAATTTATTTGATATAAATCAAAGAGTAAAAAAATGCTATTTTCAAAAGTTGCATTATTTATGTATAGAACGAAAAAAAAAATTTTTTTTGAACCTAAATTAATACACACTCTAATTAAATATGCAATTTTGAATTCACTGCGTTTGCTCTTCCACATGTTTGCACTTACGCTTGACTTGTCAAAAGCCATCAAAAATACATACATATGTCAATTGAAATCAGTTACACGTCTGAGCTAAAATGAAACCCGCAGGAATTCTGTAAATTTCGTTTTATGTATAAAAAAATAAATTTAGCAATTGAACTGCTTTTATTTGCTGTAGTTAACAATGTATCAAATAGGCAGGAGCTAGAAACTCTGAGGCTTAAATGCTAAATGCATACCTGCCTCACTTCGAAATATGCCTTCAATATTTAAGCAACTAATGATAGTGCAAACAAACGATTTCTTTTTATTTTTGCTGCCACATAATTCACGCCCAAACTCAATTGGTCATTTCTTTCCCATTAACACTCCCAGCCCATTTATATGAGTTACACTTCGGCGCGAACGCAACGGCAACACACATAAGCCGTTGTAGGTATGCCGGGGAATGGCGCACGCACGCACGCTTTTACTATGCAGATATGTAGGCCCCAAATAATTTGCGGTCATGTTTTATTAGTCCATTGGGATGCATTAACTTTAAATGATTTATATTGGGCGCATTGGCCGTTCGGTTGGACGGTGGGGCTCTGCCAACTCAAAGTGGCTACTTCGATGGCGGTAAGAACTGAAAATGGAAAACTGACAGTTCAGTTCTGCGTGGATTGTATTGGTCGAAATTAAAACTGTATGCGCTCCCAACACCCTCCAACCATCTTTATCTTTGTTTTTCTTTTTTATTTTTTGGGTGATGTTAAAACTTTGCTTTTCGCCTTTAATTTTGTACAGAATTGTTAAAAGGGTAACGCATATTTTGAGAAACTTGATTATTTACGACTCTACAATAATATTTATTAAGGTGTAAACGTTTTAGTCTTTCTCAACAAGTAAGTACGACTGCAAATTCAGATTAGGGCCAAGTAATAGTATCATTAATGCCAGAATTCGTATTAAATTTGACTTCCTTCATCTAACTCATTTCATAACTCGCAATACAATGTCACTCATTCTCTTATTATTAATACTCCCTGTTTTGGCGTTGCTGCTTGTTTATGCATTAATAATATAATCCAATTAACTTCAATTATACTCACCACCCAATGACATAACTAACGTTTGCCCTTTGCTCTTTTCTTATTTATTGCGCTCTTTCTTCCATTCTCTGCCATCACCCCACTCGATTTCTTGATTCAGTCATAATGGCAAACTTGTTGGTTTCTTTGATTCGCTGTCAATGTTGCTGACAAGAGAATTTAATTTTGCTAATCCAATGAATTACGCGAAAGTCTCGCACATCTCCGCTTCTCAGATACGTGCTATTTAGCTTCAGCATGGATATCGGTTTCATTATGGTAGGCGCTTCTTCTATACAATGGATAAAATTGCATTTAATTGCAGTTGAGAGATGATGATGGTGTTGAACACAGAGCTGCATTCGATACATACATATACCGTAATACAATCGCTTGCGCTCAGTTAGCAATACTGTCACTTACAGCGCTTTTTGCTATGACAATGACAATGTTATTATAGCATCCATGAGTTGTTAGGATTAGCCATTTATTAGTGACATAACTGAAGGCAGGAAGCGAAGCAACAGGTGTGTAGTTTAAAGCTTAGATATGATAATATATCTAAATATGTATTTATGTATGTATGTATGTACATAATACGATGATTCATCTTGGATCAACTTGGAGATTAGACAGATTTTACGATGCATATCAAATAGCACTTTTATATAATTTTATATGCAAATGATTTACCAACAATGATACGGCTCTGTTTTTTCATGTAAAAATAAATAACTTGAAACCAGAGGTGTACCTATTGAAGTTAAAAAAACGTCCATTTTGAAAACCGTACACATACATTTACAGGCATACATTCATGCACATGAACACACAGTCATACTTAAAAAAAAGCGAAAATGCAACATGGTTGCATTTCATTTAAACAAAAGTGTTTTTGGTTGTTTTTCGCAAAAATAATAATAATGGGTGTGAAGATAAAAATTCTCCATAGGTGCAAAAGATTAAAAATGAAATCCGACAAAAACACACAAAAGTAGCATGTAAAACAAAAGGTTGAAAAAAGAGAAAAAGAGATTTATTACAAAAAAACAACAGAGAAAAAAGCAGTAAAATCTGGTTAAAAAACACCAACAAATGAATACCAATAATATCAGATATTTGTGTATTACATAATATCATAGCAGAAGAGCGTCCGAGATTCGTGTAGCAAAGACGGGCAGCGTATAATTGGAATAGTTGGCATAGTGGACATCACAAAAAGCCAAAAATAGAATCAAAAGGAAATGCAAGTCGTTAGAACAATGGTTGAATAGCAAATATCGCGTAAATTTAGAACACACGGAAGATGGAAAATGCGCTCTATTACAGCATAAAGGCGAAAATAAGTATGCTATAAGCAAATATGCAATACAGTACACGGAACAAGGTAGGTAATACAATAAAGAAAACGTTGAAGAAATGGTTGAATACTAGTATTCCCGTGGTCGAAAATTCGACCAATTAGATTGAAAGCGGAGCAATTTTAGAGTGGAAAGACCATATTTCTTATATAATATTTCTATAATAAAACATCTATAAAATAAAACATATAGTTACTGGTTATATTGTCCGAGGAGACATAGTGAAATTCTAAACCTCTAGCGACCTCCAAAATTCCATTTTCCGGACTCTTCTTTCCCTTTCCAGTTTCCTTCCTTTTGCTCTTATCCTGTCCTTTTTGCGTTTCCTTTCCGCTTTTTTCCTTTCTACTTTCCGTACACTTTCCTCTTACCTTTTCCCCTTTCCTTAGCTTTCCTTCATATTCATTTCCTTTCCTTCCTTTCTTTCCTATAGTGAAAAAATGTCAACAAAATTTTTCAATAAGTGGCAACCAGTTTTGTAAAAATTTTATTTTATTATCCATCTAGAGAGCAGCCCTTTCAGATGACATTTTAAATTTAAAAATCAAACAAACTATACCGGAATATTAAATTTTTTGACAGGTGGCAACCCTTTTTGGAAAAATAATAATAAATTACGAATTTTCAGGTTAAGCCCTTTCATATAACACCTCAGACTTAAAAATCAAACAAACTGGAGCATAAAAATAAATTTTTTAACAGGTGGCAACCTTTTTTGTAAAAATTATAATAAATTACTCATTTCATGCAAATCCCTTTCAAATGACAACTCAAATCTAAAAATCAAACAAACTATAACGTAAAACTGGATTTTTGAACAGGTGGCAACCCTTTTTGAAGAAGTTATAATAAATTACTCATTTTAAAGTAAAGCCCTTTCATATCTCCAGGCAAAGCCATTTCATATGACACTTTAAATTTAAAAATCAAACAAACTGTAGTGTGTTTTTGAATTTTTTAAAAGGTGGCAACCCTTTTTGTAAAAATTATAATAAATTACTAATCATCAGGCCAAGCCCTTTCATATCGGACCTCAAATTTAAAAATCAAACAAATTATAGCATAAAAACGAATTTTTGAACAGGTGGCAACCCTTTTTAAAAAAGTTAAACCTTGCTGCACTACAGGTCAACCCCCTTCATTTAATACCACATTTTCCAAAATCGGTATAACGGTGTAAAAGTTTTGGTGCGTACAAAAAATCGCTTAGCGTAATATATATAAAGATAAGATAAACTGTAGGGTAAAAATGGATTTTTGAACAGGTGGCACCCTTTTTGTAAAAATTTTAATAAACTACTCATTTCCATGCCAAGTCCTTTCATATGACATCTCAAATTTAAAAATCAAACAAACTGTAGCGTAAAACTGAATTTTTGAACAGCTGGCAACCCTTTTTGTAAATTTTTTATTAAATTACTTAATATCAGGTCAAGCCCTTTCATATGGTGCCAAAAATTTTAAAATCAAACCAACTATACAGTAAAATTAAATTTTCAAACATCTGGCAACCCTTTTCAAAAAAATTAAACCTTCCTGCACATCTACAGGTCAAGCCCTTTCATCTGATACCACATTTTCGAAAATCGGTATAACGGTGTAAAAGTTATGGTGCTTACAAAAAATCGCTTAGCGTAATATATATAAAGATAACATAGGGACGATAAGGTCAAAGCATTTCTCGTTTTTCACATTTCCGTTCGCTGCTTATCCGAAACTATCGTATTTTCGCTTTATTATAGTAACTCTTGTTGTTTTTGTTGCTACTGTGTTTTTTGGACAGATTTTTCTTTTGTTTCCACAACGATCGCTTTGCATATGCTACTCCACACAACACGTATCTGTGCTTCGGCTTTGGTTGGAGTACTGGCCATTGGCCGCACCGAAATGCCAGCGTCAGAAATGTATTGTTGCAACAATAGCAATAACAATCAGCAGTAACAGTAACAAATGGAAAAACTGGACATGTGTGAATGCTGTGTTTGTATATGTGTGTTATACGCAAAAAGTATGCAATGTTTTCATGCGCCGTTATCTGAGTAAAAGTGCTCGGTACCTACTCCAGGTATGATTTTTTGGGGTTAAAAGATGTATTTTTTTTCCATTTTTGGCCTTTTTCGTTAATTTATGGACAATGAAAGTGTACTTCACACTTGTATAAGCTTTTTGCAATCACCTTGCTACATATGGACATACAAACATACATATATATGCCAGACTCTGATTGTGTTGACCACCAAGTTACAACAATTTTTATACAGATACACAGCACAGTTCTAAGCCAAAGTAGAATGAAAAGAGGAAAAATTGAAAAATTTCGAAAGAGCACAAGCAAAATTATCTAACAGCTGTATAAGTGCTTTCGTATTTGTTTTCGCAACATTTTGTTTTCATTCGCCGAGATTGCATTGCCACAATGCAGGAGACAGTTTACGAGTTGAAAGCCACTTTAAGTTGTAATGCGGTTAGCTGATTTATATATTGCAGCACTGGGTAATTTTTTAAGTGCAACTAAAAGAATAACACAAATGAAATTTAAGAGGGGAAAGTTGGAAATGAATATATGTACATATGTATGTATGTGTACACACATATGCAATACATACATACATACATATACACAATCCCAGCAGGGTTTTCCCATATTTTGGTAATGGCTTGAACTTGTATTCAATGAAATAACGCATTACAAATAGCTAAGAAACACTCCTTTGCTTACTTTGCTCATTACTTGTAATGCGACAGTTTTAAAATTATTATTTTTTCGCTTACTGGTAATGCAGAAAATAATCGAAAAGGTTTGGAATACTGCCGTTATTTTTTTGCAAACGCTTTGCTTTGATTTTTCTTAATAGTAGTTTTGTAAAGCAATTTACCCTCACTCTCGTTTATTTTGCTAGTTTTCATTATAAAATTGTCGTGGTTAGTCGCGTTATTCCATCGTTGAAAATTTTTTAAATAAGAAAATAGCTTTGCAAATACATAGTGTAATAATTATTATTCAAATAGTGTGTTTTTTTAAAAAAAACATTTTGCAAAGAATGTTTTGATTCTTTATTCATTCTGTTTGCTATTTGTTTTCGGCATAAATTGTTCACTCATAATTTTAAAATTATTTTTTCGCTTACCGGTATTGCATAAAATAAGCGAAAAGATTTGGAACACTGCCGATATATTTTGCAAAGCCTACATTGATTTAAATTTTTGTAAATAGCAATTTTGTAAAGCAATTTACCCTCATTCTCGTTTATTTTTCCAGTTTTCATTATAATGCATTATAGATTACTATACTGGATTGTGTGATATATGCAATTACTTATACCAGTGAAAGAACTTATTACTTGTAACGGCTTACTTTTCCCAATATTAGTAGCGATTTTATAATGCATTACTGTCTACCATATTGTAAGACAATACCGCCAATGACATGCCTATGTTAAAGTAATGCAATCCGTATTCGAAAGTGTAAGCGATGAATCAAGATTTCTCGATGATTTTACCCATTACATGTAAGAGAAAGCCCTGCTGGGATGCTAATAACAAAAGTAACTGAAAAGGTGATGTATTGGGAGAAGCTCTGCCATGGTGATATAAGCAGAGATAAATTGAATTACAAACAACATTTTTATTTGAGGAATATAAATTCTATTCAGCATAAATTAAGATTTCTTGGAAAATGCTTATTAGATGTATGTACATTAGACTGGGTTGGTTCCCATACGAAATAAAACAGTTGTAAAAGTCCGCCCCTAAATTTGAAGTTTATGTTGAGAGGGTTTAGGGTACAAAAAAATTTTTTTTTGATCCCGCGAAATACCGCCGAAATGGCTTTTTTTTTTAACTTTGTTATTTAACATCCGGTTTTTAAAATTGATACGTCATTATTTTCGTATTTCGAAGCTCTATATTCTTCTAATGCCATTTCGAACTCTGAAGACAAATAACAAAGTTGCAATAAAAAATAATTTCGGCGGTATTTCGCGGGATCAGAAAAAAATTAAGAGCTTTGTCAGTAATCCTCTCAATATAAGCTTCAAATTTAGGGGCGGACTTTTACAACTTTTTTTTCGACCTTATATAATGTACATACATACATATGTATGTGCATAGGTAATTTTGCAATAATTTAAATACGTAGAATTCATTAGCACGAGGGTTGTCGTATTATATTACCTTATCGCATATTTGAACGCCTAATTTAAAATTCTTGCTGCGCAAAAGTGTCGTTAACCTAAGAGAAATATTTTTGCGAGTGCGTACAAGTGGAACGCTTGAGAATTTTTTGTTTTATTGGAAACATTCTTTCTACGTAAATATTTTAAGTAGTTAAATAAACATTTCGTTTAGCGTGAGTAACCACTTTTGAGAGCATTTTCGAATGCATTAGCCACTTAACGTTTAGCTGCTTCTTTCTACCTCTTGTTCAACTGTCTATTTCAGTTTCATTTTATTTTGCAATAATCACAAGCGAGTGATGCTGTGACAGGCAAAAGCCTTGTGCTCCAATACAAACGTGCACACACACATACACATGCAAATGCTGCTTACTTACAAAGCAAATGCGATCCCATCAGTATTATCCAATAACATGAATTTGCAATCAACGCAATAAACAAAACTGGCGAATGGCATCATCCTTCGCATCCTTTACACAAATATCTAACAACAAGTCTAGAAAAAGCCAAACGTAGATATGGCCACCTACACACTTGTAACGAAAAACATTTCTTAATGCAAAAGCAACTCGTGTTGCTCAACTCTCGATGTATTTTTGCGAATATCAAAGGGCGCTGAGGGGGCGGGAGCACGTGATGCATGGAAGGAGCATGCAAACAACAATCTACTCGTACTAAGCCTTGTCGATTGTAAATGTGCACATGTTTTCACTGTTGTTCTGCGAAAAAGATATCAATTACACTGCAATTGAGGTTTTGGTAAAGGCCATGATAAACAAATGCGTAAGCAAATGGCGTGTAAAGGGACGAAAAGCGGTTCATGGGTACGATGCAAATCGTTTGTGAAAATTAAAATCAAAAATTAAAATTGGCAAACCCACACAGAGGGCGGCAAAAAAGGAAAGATGCCCCAAACACACACACACACACCCATATATCATGTATGTATGTATGTGTGCATGTGAGGGGATAAGCTAGCTGATTTTGAATCAATTTACGTTCGTCTTGTACTCTTTGGAGATTAACAAAGCTAATATCAAATATTGTTCAAGCAAAGACAGGCAGAGCCGTAATTTTTTGCGGTTAAGCGCTTTGACGATAGAAAAATGTAATCTATTGGTTGTACTTTGAAGGTTACTCATCGAAATACAATGAAATGTGCTTATCTACTAAACTTTTCAGGACCCCTCGAAGTGCTTAAATCCTTTATATACAGGTTGGTTAGTGAAACCGAGCGAAAGTTGCAACTTGCGATGCTTAAAAATATTTTATGCCAAAAAGCGAATTGGGAAAACACTAGTCTAGATTTCATGATTTTTAAATTTTGTTTTTAGTTTAAAACTTACCTGGACACCGATTTGTAAACGGCATAAAGCGGATTTGCGTAAACCTGGATAATATATGTATGTATATATCTAGTTATATCTGTTTGTTTTTGCATATATATATATACATTTTGCCAGAAATAAACTAGATATTTGGTGCATTCACCATATGTGCATCCATACATACATACACACGTACGTATAAGCTTACATACACATGTAATATATACTGAAAATGTGCGAAAACACCGTAGACAGAAGTTGAAATTGGTAATACCACTGTTTACCAGAGGCGGGCGCTTCATACAAGCCGAGAAGCCCGGCTTGCGTACATATTTTCGTTCATTTCATTTTACGAATTTCTTTAAAATCTGGTTATTTTACGTTTTAAATGTGTTTACTATTTAAGTTCTCAATAATATAGCCCCCACTGTAACATACGGTGCCTAAAAGTATTCTAAGAAAATAGCGCAAATACACCACCAATCCACCTCACCAATCCACCTCACCAAAGAACGTAAATAGATTTACGTTCTTTGACCTCACAATGTGTATTTTGTTTGCACAGCCAATCACAGCACAGTTAGCATGCCTTAACGTTTCCACACATTGGCTTTTACCTGGCTTTCAAAACAGAATAACATAGCTTGTTTTCTCGCTTTCTCTAAGGAGAAATCAATTGCTTATTTTCAGACTTAAATTGAAAAAAAAACCAGCAAAGCACTTTTTTTATTTTTCACATTAAATTTGTATGCGAATGTGAAGCTGGCTTCGGCATTCAGTATTCACAGCCATATGCATATTTGATTTGATTTTCGTTTGCATGTACATACATACTTATGCACGTAATTTCTTACATGTGCACGTAATTTCTTACATTTGCATGTATCAAATACCAGATTATAAAAGCGTTGATTGTGATATTTGGCGACTATTGGTAAAATATCAAGATAATTTTAAAAAGCGACAGAAATCAAAAGCAAATAAAATTTCACGACTTTTGGTAATTGGACCTCAGTTTTTCAAACACTAAAGCACCCATTTTTTTAGATATTAGATAATAAGCAAAGTGTAGCAAGTGGCTACTACTAAAATTTCCGTCGGTATAAGGAAACTAAAAATACCTCTGCGATTTCGTGTGAGATTTCCCTATAAGTTTGGCGTCATCAATCAATTCAATTGAGTTCTTCCCAATTTATTCTAATAATTTCTTCTCTGCTTTTGTAGATAATTCTGATGGTAAAAAACTTGAATTTACTTTCGACTTAGCCAGGCTTGTTGATATGCTGACCAAAAGTAGCTACAGCTAAAATACCAAAAGTCAAAAACATATGTACCTACATATCTTCATAATATTCACTGTATATAAAAACTTAAAAATTCTTTATCATCCTCATTTTCTCGATTTAATGCAATACATTCAGTTTCATATGTTATGAATATAAACAACAAACCAAATATGCAAACCGAATATAATCAAAGTAGAGCTCTAGATACCCGGGTACCGAGCAATTCGAACAGATCGTGTTTGTTTGAAGCCCGTTGTTCAAATTCCCGTACCAACATTCGAGCTTATACTCAGAGGAAAGGAATCAAAAATAAAATTTTTTAAATTAAATGTGTTTAGGATTTAAAAATAAAAATTTTTAAATTAAAATTAAAATTAATGGAATAAAAGCCAAAGTTTTTGGTTCAAAATCTCATAGTGCTTAAAATAAAAATAAAGATTTTTAAATTTAAAAATGTATTGTATTTACATTATCTTTAAACACGTTTTTATATCTCTCAAGAAAAAATATCTTAAGTTTAAAAATATTTATTTTTATTTTAAGCGCTATGAGATTTTGAATCAAAAACTTTCGTTTTTATTCCATTAATTTTCATTTTTAATTTAAACATGTTTCTTTTTAAATCCTAAATATATTTTAATTTCAAAAATTCAATTTGTAATTTAAAAATTTTTCATTTTTAAAATAAAATTGACTTGGTTTAAATCGGGCATTATAAAAATAAAAATTTTATTTTTAATTCCTTTTCTCTGATTGTACAAACAAAAAAATGTGTATCAGGAAAGCAAAGATAAAAAAATACATATGAAGACAACAAAAAAAAAAAAAAATAAACGAGAAAACACAAACTTCAAATACCCGAATTGTTCGAATGCCCGTACAAACATACGGGTAATAAGCAAACAAAGGAGTGTTCGAGAATTTGAAAAGCATTTATTCGTGCTACTCGAAAATGTTAAAAAAAGCGAGAGCTCTAAATCAAATTCAATAACGGAACGCAATCAGACTTCTAGATAATACAGCAAAGAAAATTACATAAATGACTAATGGTTATGCTTCACACATAGGCTTGCCCAGACAATTTATGCTGGGTCCGCCACTGCTGTTTACTAACTATGCTAATACGAAAACTGAAAACTAAAAAATAATATAAACAAACAAAAAGTTAATAGTTTATGCATATGTACGTACATATGTATTTGTGTATGCACATGTGTGCAATACCCAGCAGTATTGATCAGCCGGAAAACTGCACATATTTCTTACTGAATATTCAGCAGGAATGAACTTTCATTTTCGTTGAAAATCAACAAAGCCTAAAAACTGCCGAACGAGAAGAGAGAGTTTCTGTATGAAAAAAGGCCTGAAGACGCAGGCGGAACTTCCGTAGGAAAAAGCTAGTGCATTGCGCCTTCAGCGAAAAATTCAATAGCCCATGATGTCCTCACTGCATAAGTATGCAGTTAGTTTTTCGGGCAATGATTTTTGAACCCAATTTCAGGGTATTTTGCATACTGTTTATTCTGCTGAATATGCACCACCTTATCTCTAATACTGCTGGGTAGTTCATGAATTAATGTACACATGTACATATGTGTTGTTAGCATCGCACTAAGCTCGAGGCAAAAAACAAACAATCGTACGCTTTAGCTAACAACTAACTAACAAAACCATTACTTAAATTGCAGATTTTAATTAAAAACTTTGATTGTGAACTTTATTATTTGTTAATTTACCAAAACTCGCATGCAAATATATGCAAATAATTGTAAAAGCAGTTCGTTTGCTGCTGTTGAAATCGAGTTAGAAAAAACCTTACCTTGACATCAACACTCATATGAACAGAAAATAGTTCAATATCGATTTCAAGGTTATTTTTTGAAAAAAAAAAAAAAAAAAAAAAAGAATTGTGTGCTGGTAACAACAGTAATTAGCCAGAAATGAATTTTGATTATATATTTCATGTTGGCTGATGAAGGCACTGGTAGAGCTACACAAAATAAATTTAAATTTATAAATTTTGCTTTAATATTTTATCAAGAATGTCTGCTAAAATGCGATTCCAAAATACTTCGAGTTACGAGTTCGAGACTAAGATCAAAGTCAACTCGAAGGCAAGATATGCCCATTGCCCGGAAAATGTTTTTAAATTTTCTCGCGCGAAGAAGAATTTACAATGAATGATTACATTTAACTAATTAACTTTTAATTTTCAATACTTAATTAGAAACTAATTTAAATTTTCCATCGCTTAATATTATTTTGCGTATTTCGTTCTTGCATTAAATATTTGAATTCAGCAAATCCAGTGCACAAGCTTAAGCTGTGAAGTAAGCAAAAGTTTTAAAGAAATAATAATATTCCAAAACTACCTGTAAGATATGTATGTATATGGTGCAACACATAAAACTTTTACTAAGAAAATCTGCATAACTGCGGCTGCGGCAGCAACACCAGCAGCAACCGGCATACAAACATGGGATGCAGTGCTCGTAGTACCAAATATAACGATTAAGTAAAGAATTTTGCAAAAATTTCAAAGATAACTTACAGAAAATGCGCCGAGACACATAAAGAACTTACTCATACAAAAACAAGAATACAAAACACATTGCACAGTGAACAACAAAAAAAAAACCAGAATAATAACAACAAAAATATTAATAGCAACAAAAGTTAGCAACATATAGCTATATGCATATTTGAGAGCACATTTTCGTGTGTATATAACATCTCTGCCCCCTCTATATTCTAAGCGGGTAAAGTTCCATGTCGAACGTGCAAAATGTCACTTGTACGCCGGTCTGTGGCACTACACTTTTGGAAAGCTTGTGCGATGTCTGCGCGTTACAAATACATACATACTATGTACAATGTACCTGTGTCTGTATGTACACACATGCATTTGCATCAGCAGCGTGAGTTAAGGTTAAGTTAAGGTAAGCGGAAAGTTATAATGTAAGTTATGCGGAAACAACTATGCAGGAAGTGCAAAGAAAAAAATAAAACATGTGGGAAAAAGATGGATCTAAGAAAAATAGCAACAAAACATCTTCTAAAATAATAAACAGAGAAAAGGCTGGGCTTATGGTTGTATATGTGCATGGGCCAAATGCAATAACAAACTGGTACACACACACAAACCCAAGCACACAAATACGCACATTACATTATTGCCAAGACGATAACCGCATAAACTTGTAAGTGCAATAGAAACACATAGACATACATGGCATATGTAAGCTAACCAAGCCTTCCCCATAAACATTTTTCTCCATTCTGAACCTGAGAAATAACCTTTTTCTCAAACCGCAAATGTTTGTTGTTGTTGTGATCGTACTCGCGTTTGTTGATTTATTTCAAATATATATATATATATAGATCTAATAGCGAATATGTAATTAACAAATAAATAAAAATGAAAAATTGTCTTATTTCAAGCCACGTGTCTCGTTACTCGCTCCAACATCAACTCGACGTTGGTTCGGGCATCTCAAAAGTCTCTCATCCAAAAGCTAAACGATAAATATGGGTGTTGCCATATTATTGGTTTTGGATATGAACGATAAATATGGGTGTTGCCATATTATTGGTTTTGGATATGATCCATTATCCAACAGTTGTCAAATGCATCTCAGATAACAGTTGATAGCATTCTCAAACAAAAGGCACATTTTCTTTAATGTTAAAAAAATTTTGAAAAAATCCTAATATCAAATCAACGGTTGAGATTTTTTGGCCTGATGTTTATTGGGTTGATGCAACAGCAACAACGTCAGTGGTTGCCACTACAGCTCACGGAAACCACACAATGCATATGGATGTATGTATGTATGTGCGTGCGTAAATATGTGTATATATAAGTGTGTGCGTGTGTGTGCTTCATTTCCCCTTAAGCATTACTTTGGCTCTTTTATTACTCTTCAGCAAGAAGTCAATTAAAAAGTTTTACTTAGTCAGCCAAGTCATTCAAGCGAATACCAAATTAACTGAGCGCATAGATACAAGGCCAACCTCACTCACATTCCAGCAGCCGTTCTTTCTGTCTTACCGCGCTGCCAGTTATGTATATTTATGTGCGTAGCTTATTCCTGTTAATGGCAAACCAACATATGCTGGAAATTCAACAACAGTTATTAAATGGTATTTTTCTTAGTTAGCTCTCTTGGTTAGTTAGTTGTTGCAGCGCATAAACTTGATGTCTTAGAAATACATTAGAAAATGTGGCTTTTCTCAAGTTGAGCTAATAAACGTTATTTGCTTTATTTTTATTACATTAGAGTCATGGCACATTTATCCTTCTCAAGCCAAATGATACATTGTTTTCATAAATTAAAAAAGTATTTGAATGTCAAAAAACAATTTCAAGAAAGTATGACATACGTGCGTGAGTTCTTCACCATACTTGCTGTAAGTTGCCTTATAATAGATCATATCCATGGTATAAGTATACCAGGTAAAACAAACGTCAAGTTTTCGTCGCCATATTAACCACCTGACAATTAAGCAGATTATGACATTTCGTGCTTCCATACTCAATGATAAAAATCCTCCATTAATGGCATTTTTCACTGCTTTGTTTTAAAAATAAATTGTAACCATCGTATTCATAGTAACGAATTTTTTCAATTTGAATTGAAAGAAATTTTTTCAATTTGAAAAAATTACACATCCTGCAGTAAATTTGTTTCACTGCTGAATGATCATTGATGATTCTTCTGAGTACAATTTTTATTATTATTATTATTATTTTTTTTGTTGAAAAAAGCAAACCATTTATATGACAAATTCAGCAGTCTTTATTTGAAAGTACTCACTGATGACTCCTCAGTCATAGATGAATTTCATCAGTGATTCATAAAAGATTCATTTCGGATTTTTACTTCGCGGAATATCAGTTTGGCCGTACTACAAAGTAGCCCCTTTCCGATATTCTCGGTGAGTTTTTAATTTAGTTTAGTAGTTACGATCACTTTTAATTTAGGCTTTGTGATCACTCTGGTATATAGTTTGGGGAGGTTTTGGAGATTGATCTATTATAACTCCATATCGTCGCATAAAAGGCAATACCGCGTATCCGCTCCACCCAAATTTTAAAGGAGACAGTAAAAACTGTTTTAATTCAATAATACCAAATATGGCTGCAAAGACGGTGATATAAAATTTTTCCAATTTCCGACGATACCCTTTATTCGCGGAGAGTGGATGAAGATTTGTGGAGTGAGCGAAGAGGAGCTACCGGAAGTTCCATAAATCTGCTCACTAGTGCCCTTCCTCTTTCTGTCCTTTGATTGCCGAAATACCCAAACTTTGAAACAAAAATCTACGCATTCAAAAAATAAAAGTCTGGCATCGCTATACTCCAAAACTGACATAAGATCAAACTTCAAAAATCTGCTTTTTAATCAAAAAGACAGCGTCAAAATGACAATGCACATACCTGTATTTTTTATACCATGGATCATATCTATACTCAGGAAAGAAAACTGAACTCTCTCTTTCGAATCTTATTATTAGTAGCAATTATTTCGACGCACCATAATGTGAGAAATATTATGACATATTGCACAAAAGAGTCATCATCATCATCATCAACAAAGCATTACAGAGCTCTACACTAATCCCACAGATTTCTCTTTCATTTTTGATATTTATTTAAAAAAAAATATGATTTGTACTAAAACAGAAAACTCTAAAAAATCTTGCTTGAAAAGATAAAATCAGCCTCAAAAAGTTCTGTGCTTAAGTGCTTCATAATATCTATTTATTTATATCTACCTAAGTATCTATTTTACCCTAATCCTTGGCCTTCGTTTATATCCAACATTCGAGTAGATGCGCGCATGTTTGTAAGTATGTAAATCCGCTTGCGTAGACTCCAGGAAAATTTACCTTTTGCAAAAGAATACAAACAAGTAAGGAAGCCTAAGTTCGAGTGGAATCGAACATTAGATACTCAGCTGTATGCTTTCATTGTTTGTTTGCGTTTGATGGAAATACGGTGCACTTAATATAAAGCGAGTGCTGCATAAAGTGGGCGTAGCCACGCCCATTTTCTAAATTTTTATCAGTCATCCAAATAAGCATATGAATATTATTCTTTGTGCAAAACTGCATTCCTTTATGACTTCTAGTTATAAAGATGTCACGTTACAAATTCCCAAAGAGTGTTCCAGAAATATCTTTCTTAAAAAGTAGGCGTGGTCATAAACCGATTGCGTGGCTATTAACACATGTTATAAAAGTGTATAAACCAAGTTTCGTCATAATGTCTCAATTATTTGTCGAGTTATGGGCTACGAAATCTCGTATATCCCTTTGTGTAAAAAGAGGCGGTGCCACGCCCATTTTCCAAAATTTTTCTATTTGTTGTTTCCGGTCTATTGTAGAAATCATACCACAAAATTTCAATGAATTATCTTTACATTTGACAAAGATATCGCTTAAAATGTTTTTATTAGGTCACTTTATAATACCCATATATAAAAGTGGGCGTGGTCGTCAACCGATTTGGCTAAAATTTTCAACATGTATTACCACAAGTAATAAAAGTGTACACACCAAGTTTAGTCATTATATATAAATCATTTGTCGAGTTATGTGCTCAGAAATCTCGTATATTCCTGTTTATAAAAAGAGGCGGTGCCACGCCCATTTGCCAAAATTTTTGTGGTTTTCGTTTTATGTCCGCAGTTGGACTCCTGCTATAAAATTTCAATGCTATATCTTTATATTTGGCAGAGATATCGCTTAAAATGTTTTTATTAGGTCACTTTATAATACACATATATAAAAGTGGGCGTGGCCCTCAACCGATTTCGGAAATTTTTCGTCCAAATATTTGACTAAGTAAGTATATCACGCGTACCAAATTTCATCGATATATCTTCAACGGTTTCTGATTTATGACTCATAAAACTTTCAATGTTTTCCCTTAATAAGTGGGCGTGGCACCGCCCATTTTCCAAAATTTTTGTGTTTTTTTGTTTTATGTCCATAGTTGGACTCATGCGCCAAAATTTCAATGATAGATCTTTATATTTGACAGAGATATGGCTTAAAATGTTTTTATTAGGTCACTTTATAATTCAAATATATAAAAGTGGACGTGACCGTCAACCGATTTTAACTATTTTCCATCCAAACGTTTGCCTAAGTAAGTAAATCTCGCGTACCAAATTTTTTCGATATATCTTCAATGGTTTCTGAGTTATGACATATAAAACTTGCAAGGTTTGACCCTTAATAAGTGGGCGTGGCACCGCCCATTTTCCAAAATGTCATCAAATTTGTTCCTAGGGGCCTGAGCTCAGCACGTGGGTAAAATTTCATCGCTCCAGCTATATTAGTGACTGAGATACCAAATTTCCGATTTCTTCTATATAGGAAAAGTGGGCGTGGTCATGGTCCGATTTCGCCCATTTTCAATACCAACCGTCCCAGTCTCGATACCAACTTGCATTTCAAATTTCATCAAAATATCTCAAATTTTGCGCGAGTTAGAGTGTTTACAGACGGACGGACAGACGGACGGACGGACGGACGGACGGACAGACGGACGGACCGACGGACATGGCTCAATCGATTTCTCTTTTCACCCTGATCATTTTGATATATATAAGTCTATATCTATCTCGATTATTTCACTCTGTTACAATCCACCGTTATGTGATTAAAACTATAATACTCTGTGTACTAGTACAGCTGAGTATAAAAATGAAAACAGCTTCGCATTTTGAATTATTGCAACGAGGCATAAAGGCAAATCGTTTGCTAAAAAGTCACAAAATCACAAAAAGCCAGAATGAATGAATGAATGTATGCAAACAGCGCCAGCACCGTTGTAAAATACATATACATACATACTTTACGTTCATATGGCAACCGGTGAAAGTACTCGTACATATGCTGATCTATTTCTGTGTGTGCTTGAGAGTGTTTGTTGGCGTTTGTGTGGCATGAAAGTACCGTGTATTATCAATGATTTTTATTTTATAAACTTACGAAAATGTGGGTTACCCAGTGCGCCAAAAATCTGCACATAAATTACACAAAAGGTATTTACGCGTAAGCCAGTACGTTATTCGTCTGTACATTCGTTTGTATGTACATACATATCTATTTTTGTCATTCCATGCATGTGCGAGCATGTGTGCGCCTTAGGATGTGTGAGCGCACGTTTTAATGCCTTTAAGGGAGTCACAAAATAATACCAATGGGAGTTTGTCTGGCAGTTTCTTACACTCATATACATACATGCGTACACTTGCATATTCCAAAAGTTGTAAAGCTCTGTTTTCTACTATAAAATATCTTGGGTTACTTCAAATAATTTGATACTTATAAATACATGAGCTCGTAAAATTTTTCAATTCACCAAAATTAGATCCGTTTGCCTTTTTGAAAACTTAAATGGATTACGTATGATGTATATTTCGATTTAAGCAAAACGTTTGTCGAATATAAATTAGAGATTTATTATGGTAAGTAAAATTCGAAAGTCTTCTTGAAAGCGTCCCACGTCTTTTTACGATTTTTATGCAAATCTATGGATATAGAAATTGAAGCGAAAGCTCATTTCCACTTTTATTATTACCCCCTATATCCCAAAATATATAAAAATTAATAATATATGTATTTTGCAAAGTTTCCGATATGCAAATTTTAATTACCAAGTTTAACTTTTCAATAGAAATTTACTTAGTGAAAAAACTGCAATTTTGTAAATATTTTCGCATAATGTTTACAAAACAAAAGCTCGATTGACTATTGTTAGCAACTATGCAGCCTTTCGTAATAATTTATTTCAGTGTCAAAAAAAAAAAAACAACACAAAAACAATACAAACTTAATAAATTAAAAAAATAAGTTTATGTAAAAGAACTGTCATGGAAACTGAGAATTTTTAATATTAAATATTTTAAACTCTGCACAATGCAATGCTGTTTAAAAAAAACACTGTATTTTGTATCTATATTTATTAAAAAAAAATGAATTAAAAAAGCTAAAAGTAAATACATAAATAAAACTAAATATGGTCAAAACACAACAACAACAAAAAATTGTTTGCATTAGCTACAGTAAAAACATTTGCGTCGGAAGAGCAAAGCTTTCGCTTGTGCTAAATTTGTCATTTATTCGCTGATTTGTTTTTGTTATTATTATTTCTTTTTTTTTTTTGTTTTTTGTTTCTTATGAATATTCATTAATTTATGATGTGCTTAATTGACGTCTAGCGGCAACAAAGTTGAAAAACGGTAATTATATAATGAAATGAATAAAAAAATCAATTTACTGAAAAGTTATTCAATCGTTTATTGAAAAAGTTGCATGCCACAACAACAACAACACGGCGACTGGCTGAAAACAAAAAACAAAATGTAAACAACAATTTGACGTTTTAAAGTTGCAGCTGAACTCGTCGCCATATATTATTACGTGTGAATCGAATGAGTTGGCTTGAATGACAAGCTGAAGTGTACATAAATACATAAATGAATACATACATACATACATACGAATGTTGATATAGATTTTCCTTTTTTGCTGTGCTTATTTTTCATAATCAAATAAAAATATGTAGTTAAATGCTTTTTCGCTGATGTCAAGCGTTTTTTTTTTTAGTTTTGCCAAATAAAAATTAGCGGATTTTATCCACACAATTTAATCCAAAAAAAGTATTAAAGATCGCAACAATCTATACAAATATTTGCATATATGTAGGCATTTTGATTGTGATGATTTATTGGACCGATACAAAGCGCACGAAGCATAAAAAATGTATTTTATGCAATTTAAATATAGTTATAAAAATTTAGTTTTTTCGGTCTTTTCAACTTCCTTTTTACTTTCAATTCGTGTTTGAGTTAAGTCTTCTCATAATTATAGCCTTTAATGTGAATTTTCAACTAATTAAATGTCGAGCGTAGAAACAAAATTTTCGCTTGGAATTTCTCACTCACCAATGCACATTTTAACAACTGTTATCTTTTCATTCGACTAATATATGCACCCATGTTTATTTATTTTAAACCGAGCAATTAACATAAACACTTTCGATTATCTGCATATTCTCCATTTAAATTAAAAAAAAGTAGTCACTGAAGTGTTATATATGCACATAAGTAGATATATGATGCCACCATTTTGCTCTTTCGCTCATGCGCAGGGAAATTTTCCACATACTCGTACGTTTTCATTTTGAATATGCTTAATCAAACACTAATTAATGGCAATTATGATATTGATCATAAAAATATTTTCCATATTACGTTTTAAAAGCGTGTATTAATTTAAAAATAATTAAAAAAAAACATATTCATAATTAAAAACAATGTCGTCCTTAAACACGACGAAAAATTATTTTGTACATCGAGTGACTTTTGATATAACGTTCGTATAATTTTTGCTTATTTAAAACACAAATTATCCAGTTCCCATTAACGCTCTTAAAATAAATGTTTGAAGTCAATAAATATTTACATACAAATTGCCGCAAAGTGATCAACATAATCTATTTGTTAAATGAAATTTGCGGTTTTATGTGGCGGGTGAAGGGAACTTTGATATGCGAGTAATCAGAATAATGCATGAAATATGTAATTAGTATAATTAATGAAGTGAGAGGAACAAAAACAAAACATCCTTAAAAACCAAATACACACATCTGTGCGTAATTGAATACTGCAACAATTCCTCGCAAACAAAACTCTTAAAAATCCTGATTGCTTAGAAGCGAATGCACGTTGTAGGCAAATACAAATTTGAAGTGGAATCAGGCGTAGGCGTGGGTTGTCAGAGCTGTCACAATTTACATTTCATTTTCATCTCTTTTACTTTTACTTTTAGTTTTAATTTTACTTTTACTTTTACTTTTACTTTTAATTTTACTTTTAATTTTACTTTTACTTTTACTTTTACTTTTACTTTTAATTTTACTTCTAATTTTACTTTTAATTTTACTTTTACTTTTACTTTTACTTTTAATTTTACTTTTACTTTTACTTTTACTTTTACTTTTACTTTTACTTTTACTTTTACTTTTACTTTTACTTTTACTTTTACTTTTACTTTCCGTTTATGTGTAATTTTTTCACTATTTGCAAGTAACTTATGGCGTTTTCTTTTCTACGAAAAAATGTTGCCCTCCTATATTCCAATTATTGAAATACGCAACTTGACTTTCTCTAAAATGGTTGAATTTGTTGATAATGGTACCCCTCACTTTGGTAGAGGTTAATATTCGTTGAAATTACCAGACAAAGCTACAAAATGGATAAGAAAATCAACCAGGGCAACATTATTTCGAGAAAAGAAAACGCCATTAGTATACGAATTTGAATACTTATTTGTGTGCACATACACACATAGTACACAATGAAGCTTTTACTAACACTGAATCTACAATACACATGTATCTAGCTGTAATTGCACAAATAATATTTCCACATTTTTGCTAACATGCATTGAGCATCCATAGATACATATGTACATATTAGAGCTCGTGAAAATCGATTAATCGAATATTCGAATTATTCGAATACCATGAAATCGATTTTCAAAATTCGATTAGACGAATTCGAATAATTGTCCAATGTCGATTATTCGAATAATCGCTCGTTGTCAACTATTCGAATAATTGCTGTTGAACGATTATTCGATTCTTGAAATATTTACATACACATGTGTATATAAAATTTGAATGTGTTCGATTTTTAGAAATTTTTTATTATAATTATTACGCAAAAGCAACAGTCTGCCTATTATTTTTTGTTATTTTTACATATTTTAATTCACATTGAATGCATAATACAGTATATATCCGGAAACCCATTTATACAGTAGCGTCATTATCGTTCATGAAGCGCTTATTATTATAAACCCAATAAACACAATGGATTCGCCTCGAAAAGAGTTCGGTTCTCTGGTTATATTATCATGGCGATGCTTCGCGACTATAGATCAGCGAAACCGAATTCCAGGCCAGTCATTTGCCATTAGTGATGCACGCGAGATTTAGGTTTATTGGCGAATACACGAATTAGCCACGATGTCATCCTATCTTTTGAGTTTCTTGAGCAGAGGGTTAAATGGTAAATTTAAGCCTAATAGAGAATTTTTGCGTGCAAACCAGGATTTAACAAAATAAGAAAATGCTATTGCGAGAATTGATTTTTCTCGAGTCCATCTCGAACTCGAAACGAGTCTGAGAAATTATATTCTCCTTCTCGAATTCATCTAGAGTTCGTGTTCATTTCCTGTAATAGAACAGAAGCAAGTAACTGCTAGTTAATTGTTTTTGTTGTGCTCATTATTTTTGGAATTCTCATAAAAACATCTATTAGTGACTTTAATCCGTTTTTTCCTATCTTGTTCCTTAGTACCTTAAACTAAGCAAAAATATAACCAAGTAACTTTAAATGTACTGATGGGTTAAAATTAGTCCACGAAAAAAGCAAGTAACTCTTCTATGATAGAACAGAAACAAATATCTTTTGCTTTTACAATACAACAAGATACATACATTCTTTTTTCTAACACAGAAAAAAATATGTACTTCTGTAAAGAAATAAAAATATTCTGACACGTATTAGCCGTTGCGAAAAACCTTTCATATAATACCAATATTAAAAGAATTTGATTCGTCATTTCCGTTATTCTCATCATTTAAAAATGATGCAGTGACATCGTCTAATAGTGATATATTGGAACTGCATTTGTAAGTTGATTATATTTGACGAAGATAAGAACAGCTACGCAAATCCTTAATTTCCTACGAATTAAAAAAAACTGGTTACTTGCTTCTGTTCTATAACAGGAGTTATTGGGAAGGAATGTTGAAAGACTTACATTTTGCTTTAATAAACAACTTCTCTATGGGGTGTCAATGTATCCCGCTCGGGCTCTACGAGGAGGTAGAGTTGTGAAAATTTAAAACAGATCCACAAATGGAGCGGGAAACTTGTTTGCGTTCACGGCCTTTTATAAAAGAGCTCCAAACCTATTTTCCTTTATTGTCACTCATTTTAACAAAAAAAAAAAAATAAAAACAAAACGCAAACAATATATTTTTCCTACATTTTTGCTGGGTGCAAAAATCGATTATTCGATTTTAACAAGTTATAAGTATAACAAGAATAATCGGAAGAAGTCAACTATTCGAATAATGAAATTCGATTGGCAATCGTACAAAAATTGAAAATCGAATATTCGAATAATCGATTAATCGAATTATTCGAATAGTTTTGAGAGCTCTAGTACATATATGCCTAGTAGATATATCGTGCAAGCAATAATAAATATTCTCCACCTCGAGTGTCATCGACGTCCACGCACACATTTTGGAGTGGCCGAGCATCGAGTGGAGCGTCCTCGTCCTCGCACAGCTTCAGCCCAGCCAGGAGTAGTAAAATGTAGAAAAGTTTTCTAAGACAAATCCTTAAATATGTATGTATGTAAATATGATTTTACAGAAACTTTGAGGAACATGAATATGTACTCATTATTTTCTAGATAAATAACTTTGCTTTGACGGCAGTGCATGTGTATGAACATGAGTGGATCTACATATATATACTACTTACATACTTACATAGCATTTGACATGTGAATGGTGAATGATTCGAAATATGCAACTTTGAATGGTCGTTAAATCACTGTAAAACACTTGTCTTCATTTCAAGTGCGTACTTTGGTATATCTTCATGTATTTTAATGTTTACCACCGCACTCATGCCCGACTTTGATATACATAAATAAATATTACATTAGTTTTGTTCTCATTCCCTTCCCTCGCCCCGCAAGCAAGCTCCGTTTCTATTCACTTTTGGCTTGCGGCAAATCTTTTTTCTCTTTTCAAAAATAACACATTTTAATGAATTTTGTGGTAAAAAATATTTTGCAGTTTCGCTATGCGAATTTATTTTAGTTAATTGGATTGACACAAAATTAATTATATCGCGATCGATATGCGAACGTACGAATAAATCAACAACGACAAATTCTAAGCGCAGCTAATTTAAATATAAAATCTCTCAATTAATTCACTTTTTTTTTTCTAAATATAAATAAATATGTATTTTATATAATTTTATTGCTAACCATTATGTACAAATTCACAAATTAGCTACGCACACACACACGCGCACACAGACAATGGCAAGTGAACAAGTGCAAATTTTTGGACTATTCGGAAGTTTTATTATGCAAATTTGTATTAGTGCGTTTACGTTGCCTAAATGATATGCAAATTTGTTAGGAAAACAAAACGAGTTGGTTAGTTTAATGATGGAAAAAGCGTGATTCTAATTGAGCAAAGGCAAAGTTTTTGTTGGCGTTGGGAATGTCTGTCAGTTTTGACACCTGTTCTTTGGCCATTTCATGCTTTGTTTTGTCAATATAGAGTAGGATTGCCTGTTCTACGCTGTAATTATTATTATTTTCTTTTATGTAAGTTTTTTATTTAGTTTGCATATTTGTGTAGCTCTAAACTGATTCCACTGGAACTCCTGGGACCCAGCGGCACTTGACATAGTTTTCGAGGCTCAGCTAATACTCAAAAGCAGTCCTCTCTAAGGAATTACGACTATATTTAGATTAAAGTTTGTCACCGATTTTTCTTCCATTCTTTGAAATTTTGTACCTTCGTAAATCCATACCGAATTTATAATTGAGATAAGTACTCGTACTACATACAATATATCGTCGTCTGCTTCAGCACCACACAGATAATTTTGAAACATAAACATTTTAATCAACTGGAAACAATTACTTGGCCATTTAATTGTTTCTTTAGAGCATCAATGCGTAACCATAAATTCCAGAGTCTTATACTATACAAATCTCTACACTTGCTCATGCAAAGCTCTAACGATGTGTGATCAGCCGCATACGAGTAGGCTTGCGGTGCAGCAATACAAACGAAGTAACAGGTGGGTTGGAAATAGACAGACATTTATGGATATGAAGCCGGCCTGCCCATCAGCCTACAATACAGCAAATGCTAGAACAATAACTACACTTGCTCGTAGATACATACAAAACTATGGAGAAACAAGGTTGAAATTGAGCAAATGCTCGAACTAAGGCAGACTCAGGATATACATAGATATGTGTATATGTATATCTATATTGTTGTGCTAGGATAAGAACTACAATAAATACAAATACAAATACAAATATAGATATATGTATATTTATATCTTTATACACTAATATGTACTATGTAGATATGTATGTGTATCTCTGCTAAGCACAAATAGGTAAATCATAGGCTGTGGATAAATATGTATCATGCATGCAAACGTGTTGCAGAACGGAAATATTTGGTAAATTTGGTTTGTCGGCTGGCTGCAGCAAATAGTAGTAACACAAATGAGTAACGTTTTTGTTTTTGTTTGTGTCTGTATGTTTGTGTATACATATATATGGATGAGTAAGAAGTATCCACAAGCATACATTTTAGATGCCCATAAACACTGGGCAAACATACGAATATCAAAGGCACACATGTACACAGATACCTACGTAGACTCATACATATGCACATGCAGGCACATTCATCTGTAAGTTTAACCTTTCATTGATGATGTTGTCGAGCACCGACTATGTATGTTTGCAGCCTTTGCTTGGTTCCGCCTCGTGCTGCCTCCGCTTCGTCTACGTCCCTGTCACCAATCACAGCTGTTATTTGCTCTAATTTGGCGTGTTGTTGTTGTTGTAGCTATTTTACACCTTTGCTGCTTTTGTGGCTTGCACAGAATTTTGTTGCCCATGCTTCGTTCATGGCATATATACGTAGATGTACATAGTTGCATTTGCATGGCCGGTGTGTGTTGAGTCAATCGTTTGAAAAATTTATGTTACTTTGATCGAGAATGTCAACGCCTCGACGCTTGCAAAGCAATAAGTAACAGTTGGGATTTATATATGTATACAATATATACATATGTCCATATCTATACACATATACACACACATGTAGACATACATTTGTATGTATTATCTGATGTTGATACGTAGCAGCTGCATTACCATTATGGTAAATGACTTTCTGAAGCAGCACGTCCAACGTGGCGTATACGTAATTAGTTGATGTGTGACATATAAGTATGTATGTATGTACGTAGGAGGTATGTGGATGTACATAGATACAAACATAGGTAGGAGCTATGCACGCTCTTTTTCTCACTCTATTTTTTATGGATTGGCTTTTGCAAAGAAAACTTCTCACCGAATGGCGTTAAAGTCGAGACTTTTATAATTTTCAAAAGACAATATCCTAGTCGCATTTCCAAGTTTTTGTATGCTCTTTTAGTACACATACCACTAGTGCTACTTTATGGAAAATGTGTGACTTCCGTATTGAAAGTTTTTTCTGTTTAATTCGGACAAATCTGCTGCCGCTGCAATTCTTTTATTGGATTAACATCAGAAAATCAAGGAAATAATAAAGAAAGGTAAGCAAGTTGTCATCGGAATTAGACGAAGAAGAGCACATTAACAATTGCTTGTCTCTGTGTGTAGGTGCGCATTTTGTCACTGACAATTCTATTCGCTCGCAATCTAAGACATTAAATACGACTGTGTCCTGTTACAAATGGTTTTGCACCTTTCCGAAAAATTGTCATCGCTTCAGGTTTTTGTCGCTCTTGTTGTTGTTGTTGTTGTTGTTGTTGTTGTTGTTGTTGTTGTTGTTGTTGTTGTTATCGTTTGTTGCAAAAGCAAGAGTAGCAAAATTAAATGGCATGAAATTAAAAGAAGTTGTTCGCGCTGTTGCCAGCGGAAACGTGCACAAAAGGAAACGAGCAAAAAATAAAGCGACCAAAATGAATGAAATAGAGACGTAGCATAAATTAAACAAAAAAGAAAAGAAATAATAATGATGAAAGTAATGTGCATTAGTAGTAGAATAATATGGTAGTAAGTAAGTAAAAAATGCTAAGCTCATAGGAAATGCAAAAGAAAATTGCAAGGCCAACCGTAAGGCGAACAAGAAGATTGTGTTTGTAAGCCGTTGTTGTTGCTGTTGCTGTTGCTGCTGCTACTGTTGTACTTAGCTATTGCAGACAATGGCAATCATTGCTGCTGCTGCTGCTGCTGTTACTGCTGCCATTGTGGCTGTGGTTGGTGAAAAAGTAGTAGGAAACTGAAGAACATAAAAACTTGTAAACTTGTGACAACAATGAAGGTAAAAACTGCAGCAATAACAACGACAACACCATGTAAAGCAAGAAACAAAAACAGCAACAATAAACCGAAGGCAAAAACTGCGACTTGGGCTACTAAGAGTTGAATTGCTGTGATGAAGACGTTGTCGTACTCGACGACAATGCAAAGACGGAAAGAAGACAGCGACGCTTGAATGCAATTTTTCATGCTGACGATGGAAGGGCTTGGTGGACTTCACACAGGAAGACCAAATAAAGTAGCGAACACAAAGAAGGTAATAAATTTTTTGGTAAGCGCGAAAAAGGCCAAGTTGTGATAACTACTGTTAGGGCACTCGTCCGACACGACAACCAGCAGGAAGTGATGAAATATATACATAAACTTGAAATAATGCCACAGGTATGAATGGGTATGAGTGACGGCAGTGAATGGGGAAAAACGTATGCAAATAAGAAGAAAAAAAAAAAGAAATGGAACAAAAACATAAATTTAGATTTTGTAGTGAAAAAAAAAATTAAATAAACTTAAAAATTTTCAATCGTAATCGTATTATGTTAGGTTAGGTTGAGTTGGCGAAATCTAAAATTTCTACACAGATCAGAAAGGGTCCCTTTGGAAGCAAAGAGTTAAAATATTTTTCATAGCTTATTAAATTTATTTTCATGTTTTTTTTATTTAATTTTTCCAAGTAATTTCTATTTATAGCAGTTTTTGATGTGTAAACATCTTTGCTACAGCTACGAGTAATTTCGAAAAGTTTACGCGTGAACCGTAAACGACCTTTGTGTTAGTGCGCTGCTGTGTAGGTGTGAATCGATTGGCATTGGCAGGGAGTAGGTGCACATGTACTTGAAATGGAAATGAAAAATGAAAATATCAACAACAGGAACGAAGCGAAACGAAACGAAACTGTTTACAACAAATATTGTTAGTGCCCAAATGCTTCCAAAGAATTTAAAATCAAACATCAAAAATCAAAATCAAAAATCAAAATAAAAAATCAAACATCAAAAATTAAAAATCAAAAATCAAAAATCAAATGTCAAAAATTAAAAATCAGAAATCAAAATCAAAATCAAAATCAAAATCAAAAATCAAAAATCAAAAATCAAAAATCAAAATAAAAATCAAAAATCAAAATAAAAATCAAACATCAAAAATTAAAAATCAAAAAAAAAAGAAAAAAAGCAAAAATCAAAAACCAAAACAAACAAACACAACAATATAGTAGCAGTGACAATAACAACAAAAAATTATAAAAACGATAGTGGCATTTTAATCCATAGAAAACTAGCGAAAAAAAGAATAAGGAAAAGGGAATAAAAATCCGATTTAGAAACTGTTTACACATCTATTTTAATGAATACTCGTTACTCACGCTTTAATTTTTTTCTTTTGCCTCTAGAGATCACAGTTCGTCTAGCCAGCCATAAAAGCCGGTCTGCACTTGTTTGTTGGTGAAAAAAAAACATGTGTAAGTACATAAATGGCGTAACATGAATTAAGACGTGCTGGTGACGTGTGTGGACATCTTGTTGTGGGGAAAAAACTGCGAATATAAGTTTATATACAGAAAAAAGTAAATAAATGCCTAAACGCTAACGCACAGACCTTTTTACGGATATAATGAAAGTTTTTAGGTGCGTATTTGAACAAACCTTATAGCTACACGTTTTCACGTTTTTTACACATACTTACATTGAATGTATATATACATATATGTATGTTCTTGTTTTTAAACACTTGTGTGTCTGCTTACATACTACAAATACCAACAAGCGAATGGGACAAACAAATGATCCAAACGACTTGCCACCAAGGGACACATTTTTATAAGTTCTTTAGTTAATTTTCTTACACTTTAGGGACAACGTGAAAAAAGTTCTGATATGTAATCATAAGCTTCGAGTTTTTTTGGCCACTATATTTGTGGCTAAATTTGCCAGTGAATTTAAGTAATTGTCTTCCTTTTTCACTATAACGGAGCATTGCTTAAATTAGCTGTTGTCTATTTTTCTAAACACTTCTTTATGTCAGTAAATAATTTTTAACATTGGCTTACGTTCTATAAACTAACAACTATCTGGTATATATATACATATTTTTACGTACATATAATAAATTAATAAACTTATTTGCAGTGTTAATAAAGAAATTTATTGATTTTGCAAATTGTATTTATTTTAGATTAAAAATAACATAAATTGATATTGAACTCCCAGCAGTATTTAAGTAAATGTTAATAACAAATAATTAATTAGCAGCATATTTAAAATGTCAAACATATTCGATTATGCGAGCAATTAATTTTTGTATAAAAAACAAGTAAGGAAGCCTAAGTTCGAGTGGAATCGAACATTAGACACTCAGCTGTCTGCTTTCATTATTTGTTTTCGTCTGATAGAAAAACGGTTTATTTTATATAAAGCGAGTGCTGCATAAAGTGGGCGTAGCCACGCCCATTTTCAAAATTTTTATAAGTCATCCAACTAAGCATATAAATATTATTCTTTCTGCAAAATTTCATTCCTTTATGACTTCTAGTTACAAAGATGTCACGTTACAAATTCCAAAAGGGTGTTCCAGAAATATCTTTGTTAAAAAGTAGGCGTGGTCATAAACCGATTTCAATAAATTTTTGCGTGTCTATTAACACAAGTTATAAAAGTGTATAAACCAAGTTTCTTCATAATATCTCAATTATTTGTCGAGTTATAGGCTAAGAAATCTCGTATATTCCTTTGTCTAAAAAGAGGCGGTGCCACGCCCATTTTCCATAATTTTTATATTTTTGTTTCCGGTCTATTGTGGAACTTATGCCACAAAATTTCTATGAATTATCTCTATATTTGACAAAGATATCGCCTAAAATGTTTTTATTAGGCCACTTTATAGTTCACATGTATAAAAGTGGGCGTGGTCGTCAAACCGATTTCGCTAAAATTTTGAAAATGTATTACTACAAGTAATAAAACTGTACACACCAAGTTTCGTCATTATATATCAATTATTTGTCGAGTTATGGGCTCAGAAATCTCGTATATTCCTGTTTATAAAAAGAGGCGGTGCCACGCCCATTTGCCAACATTTTTGTGTTTTTCGTTTTATGTCCTCAGTTGGACTCCTGCTATAAAATTTCAATGATATATCTTTATATTTGACAGAAATATCGCTTAAAATGTTTTTATTAGGCCACTTTATAATACACATATATAAAAGTGGGTGTGGCCCTCAACTGATTTTGGACATTTTTCGTCCAAACATTTGACTAAGTAAGTATATCACGCGTACCGAATTTCATCGATATATCTTCAACGGTTTCTGAGTTATGACTCATAAAACTTTCAATGTTTGCCCCTTGATAAGTGGGCGTGGCACCGCCCATTTTCCAAAATTTGCCAAAATCTTTCGATTATTTCATTCTGTTACAATCCACCGTTATGTGATTAAAACTATAATACTCTGTGTACTAGTACAGCTGAGTATAAAAAACACAATGCAGTTGCCGTAATAATGGAGAAATAAATTAAATTTATAGCCAAACTTCAAGTTACTATCGGATATGCTTAACGCAATGCTTGCATTGTAATATTTCTTTGGAATTCTTACTTACTTTGGAATTCGATTTTTCGGGTGATATTAGCTGTCAATGTCACCGTGAGGAAATATTAAACAATTTTAAATAATTTTGTTAGGGGCGTACCTGCCCTGCACGCCAACTATAACGCATTTGTGATGCTCCAAGCTAAACTATTTATTATTCCTGATATTTTCCATTCCAATTACCATCTACTATAAAACAATCGGCAAATATCTGCCAATTTGTCTACATATTTGCATAAACAGTTCTGTATGCATAAGCGAATCTAATGAGCTGTCAACGTTTTTGGGGTTGTAGCGAATTTCAAATTCATGCCGTTTTTAACATAATTTATTGCGAACGAAAGCATAAATTTAAGGGCTAATTAACGAAAAGCGCACACACACACCTCATGACTTATGCAACAATACTCAACGCAAAATAAGCACAAAATGCTAAAACAAATACATACAGAGTAGAGAAACTTAGCGCGTTTTGCAGGTAATGAAATAATTTTAAACTATTTGCGTTTACATTTATTAAAATATTTGCATAAATGAGCACGCGCGCAACAATTCGACATTTTGTGATATTCGACTCTATTTGCGAGTGGATGAGCGGACAAATAAGCAAATAGTTTTCGTATGCAAGAATAAATAATAACCAAAACAAATATTAGCATTCATTTATGTATTACTATATGATTAATTAAACAATCAACTTGGTGGACACACATATAAATATGACAAATCAATTACTGCATGCAAATATTACTTAGTGGAATGGCATAATATGAGTGTTTGTTTTGATGTATTTTTTGTGGCAATTTTCGATGTAAATAAAAATAGTGAAGTAAAAGCATATACATACATACATTATTTAAAGCCGATATGTATTTTTTTAAATAACTATTAAATAAACCACAAACTCACGCACGCTTTATCTAAACTAAGCTCTGAAAAGTGCTAGCACAGATACCCGATGTACCGATGAATTCTTAGAACAAAGTTGACAAACACTTCTATGCCGCGAATCCAAATATTTCAAGGCATTTTATAAATTGTGCAGCATTTCTTGTCTCAACTCAAAAACTTTACAAATAATTGCTAGTGAATAATAACATAATCTGATTAAGTTTATTTTTATTAGTTTAAATTTTTATGTTGATACGCAAAGTTGTAAAGGAGAAATACTTACATATAAGAGAAAATGGTTGTCGCACCAGAACGACTGACATAGACTACAAAAGTGTTTGAGTGCATGAATACAAATACATATCTGCAATGAATAAAATAAAGTACCTACTTGATTAAATTTGTTTATAAAAAAATTTATGATCATCCAAAATGTTGTCTTGTTGCCTTCTAGTTTGCATTGGTATGTCTATGCAGAAGTCTGATGTATGTACATCTCTAAAGAATCTGAACTTTGCATTCATTTGGTACGCATGCCAACTCACACATTATCCAAATATGGCACAATAATAATTTTTCTTCTACATAATTTTTCTGCATACTTATATGTAGGTAAGTATATGTAAGCAATCATGCATACATACATACATGCAGATGAAAGTTCGTCGCCATTTTACATTCATGCTTGTTGACTCCATTATGTGCTTTCGAAAATCTACTTAACTAACTGTAGGAATGTCTAAGTAAATAATAACTCCCTTCGTCTTCGGCTATACATTTCTAGTCCGCTTGAAAGCACCAACAAAAACACATAAAGGAAATATGAAGAATTTCTTTTGATTAAAAGCCCACACGACGCATTGCGGTAAGAAGGCAATAAATTTCATTTTTATAAGCTATTGTCAAATCGCTTGTAGTCGGCGCATTAAAATTTACCCAAATAATTTTTACAAGCAAATAAAATTTGAAAGCTTTTATGAAATAAGTAGAGGAATTGAAATAGAAAATTCTGCTGGCTAGGAAAATATAAAATAGGCCTAATAAAGGGGCTAAGAGGTTTTGTCTGTTTGTATGTATGTATCTAAACACTATGAGTACCCAGGCACTTTATGTTGTTGTTCCATTTTAACTATAATTGTTAAAATTATTATTACTGTATATAGAGCGATATACATATGTATATACAAATGTATGTATGCCTCTACTTGGGTATTCAAAATCGATGAATGTGCGAAACGTTGATTGCTGACAGAAGTTCTTTATCAAATGAAAGATTTTCACTTTAGCTTTGTGAATTTGGCAGAGCGACAACATGCGTAGTTTTTACTCCTGAATATATTATGCTAAAAATCTACTTAAAAAAAACCAAAGGAGAATAATAAAAATCAATAAACAAGTAATAAACAAGCATGCAATTTCTTTTTAAATAATAACATAACAGAATCCATCAAGTTCCATAAAAATCATAAAATAGTCACGCTTATTGTAATAATTATCGTCGACAAACGACGTAATGTGAACATGGCCTTAAGTGCCAAACATAAATATATCGATAATGACAGATAAACACATCACCAATATTTTCACTTCCGATTTGATATACTTGTACGTGTGCACACAAATTTATTATAACTAATAAAAAGTTAAAATCACAAAGCATCTTGCGCATCTCTCTTTTATTTCTTATAACAAGCACACAGGCTTGTTACATGGTGTCAGAAGTGGCAACAACAAAGATAATATTGACACACAAACGGAGGTAAATTGGGAAAATGTCTGAACGCGTGCCGCCCGAACTGGACTGTGCAAACTTGGCAACAGAGTGGCCCAACTGGAGGCGTAATTTTCTTGTTTATTTGATTGCAAGCGGCAAATCGAAAGAGCCGGAGGCAACAAAAATTGCAACTTTCATTTGGCTACTGGGCACACAAGGTGCCAATATCTATAATACCTTGTTCCCTAACGATGGGACGCAAGACTCATTGCTTGGAAAAACCAATCTGCAACGGCAAATACCAGCCGTAATGGTTGGCGGGGTGGTGCAACAACCAGTACGCATTGAAAATGTAGTTCAGCAACGGAAATTAGACGAAGTTCTCGAAAAAGTTGATGCCCACTGTTTGCCCCAGCGGAACGTAGCGATGGAGTCGTACAAATTCAATATGATTGTACAAAAAGAAAACCAATCGTTCAATGATTTTGAAACTAAATTGCGCACGCAATTACGCCATTGTGACTTTAAATGTGAGTGTGGTCGCTTGTATGAAGATCGGATGCTACGAGATCGTATTGTTGTAGGAGTTATTGATAAAAAAATTGCGGCTCAAACTCTTGGATGGCCGTGATGAGGACCTACCACGCGTCATATCAATATGTAAAACCTTTGAAGCAGCAAACGTGAACAAAGGCATTTTGGACGAAAAAAAGAGTCTGATCAACACGGTTAGTAAAGACGTCATACCAGACTGCTCCACTGTGGGGGCGATCAATCGCTTCTGTTACAATTGTGGTGATGCATGGAAAATAACTCATCTTAACGAGTGCAAGGCAAAGGACATAACATGCCGCAACTGCATGAAGAAGGGACATTTTATGAAAATGTGTCGCAAGTCAAAAAAGGCAGCGGTACAAAAGAGTGGTGAGAGGAATGACAACAGCAGCAACAAATCAAAAGTGGCAACAGTAAACTGGAGTGAGATACAAGGTAAATCAGATGATAAGAGTATAGAAGTAAGAAAGGGTACTAGTTATAAATCCATTCGTAGATTAAACTTAGAAGTACACAGTGAGAAATCGTGGACAAAGGACTTTAGAATCGCACATGAAACGGTCACATTTAAGCTCGATACCGGCGCGGATGTCAACTGTATCCCCTTAAGCTTATGTAAAAAATTAAAAATTAATGTCGATAATCAAACAAATAAATTTTCGGTGTATGATTACAATGGAAATAAAATACAAACTTTCGGTATAACCAAGTTAAAATGCGTAGACTTAAAATTAAATACGGAACATACAGCTGAGTTTCTAGTAGTAAAGGAAAATTGCGAGCCTGTACTGGGACTTAGGTCGTGTGAGCGATTTGGCTTAATCAAACGGTTGGATATTCAAGGGATTGTTTCGTTACCTCAATCAAAGGAATTATTCTTAAGTAAATACAATGATGTTTTCAAAGGAATTGGTAAATTTCCTGGAAAGTTTAAGATTCAATTATCACATAATTCTAAACCGGCACTTCATTACAAAAAACGCATTCCTAATTCCCTAACGGATAGGTTAAAAGTAGAATTTGAGAGTATGGTTGAGGATAAAATAATTTCGTCAGTAGACTATCCAACTGATTGGGTGAATAACTTGCAAATTATAGAGAAACCCAATGGTAAACTTCGGATTTGTCTTGATCCAAAACCACTTAACGCCTGCATCAGGCGCGAACATTTCCTAATTCCAACGTTTGATGACTTAACGTCTAAATTAGCAAATAAACGAATATTTTCAGTTTTTGATCTAAAAAGTGGATTTTGGCATATGGAACTTGACAAAGAAAGCTCCGACTTAACAACATTTATGACCCCGTTTGGGAGATTTAAATTTAATCGGGTTCCTTTTGGGTTAAACTGTGCACCGGAAATGTTTCAGCGGAAAATGGTTCAAAATTTTGGAGATGTACCCGGAGTGATAGTCTACTTTGACGATTTAGCTATTTGCGCGGAAAATGAAGAGGAACATGACCGGATTTTAAACTTAGTGTTAAATAGGGCCCGTAAAAACCATGTAAGGTTTAATCAGGAAAAAATGCAGTATCGACAAAGGAAAGTTAAGTTCATGGGCAATATAATAGCCGAAGGAAAAATTAGCGCAGACGTTAAGTATCGTGACGCGATTTTGAATATGAAAAAACCGAAAGACAGAGCGGGAGTTTTAAGGTTCCTGGGGCTACTTAAATATTTATCTAAATTCATTCCGAACCTCTCAAAACACACAGCGGAGCTGCGTAACCTGACAAGAAATGACGTGGAATTTGACTGGTCGGTCAAACATGACGAAGAGTTTAAGAATTTGCTATCAGTTATATCCTCACAACCAGTGTAAGCAATTTATGATCCGTCGAAGTCAGTGGTAGTAAAAACTGATGCATCGAAGGATGGACTCGGTTGTGTGATTCTTCAAGACGGACACCCCGTTGCGTTCGCGTCACGAACTCTTAGTAGAAGTGAACAAAAGTGGGCCCAAATAGTAAAAGAACTACTAGCTATAGTGTTCGCGTGCCAACGGTTTCACTTTTACTTATACGGGCGAGAATTTACCGTCGAAAGTGATCACAAGCCATTAGAAACGTTGATAAAACGAGATATCGATGACGTCACAATGAGACTACAGCGAATGTTTATGTTCTTGTTAAAGTACTCGTCAATGTCTATCATCTATAAACCAGGCAAGGACATGTTGGTCGCTGATTGCCTATCTAGGGCCCAACTGCCAGATGCCTCAGAGAATGAAGGACTTGCAGGAGTCATCCACTCGGTTATAAAATCGTATGTATTTCAGAAGAAAACTATCGGTTGTATAGAGAAATACTAAAGGCAGATGAAAAATTTTCACGGATTTGTAGTTACATTGAGTCAGGGTGGCCGGGTTATCATCAGCTCGATGATTTTAGCCAACAATTTTTTAAATTTAAAGACCATTTACATTTTGAAAACGGGTTATTGTTTTTGGATCATCGGTTGATCATACCATCACAGTTACAAGCAAAATTAGCAAATTGGTTACATGAACCCCACCTGGGTATTGAGAAAACCCTCGCGAGGGCAAGAAAGTTGTATTACTGGCCAGGAATGAATAGCAAAATCAAAGAATTAGTTGCCTCTTGTCAGACGTGTGAAAAATTCAAGAGAAACAATCAGAAGGAAACATTAGTGCAGGACGAAATCCCAAAATATCCATATCACATAGTAGGAATGGACTTATTTGAATATGGAAGTCATGATTACATATCGCTTATAGATTCATATTCAAATTACGTAGTAGCGTTGAAACTTAAAAACAAAACATCCAAAGAGATTGTGCTATCTATATCTCAAATATTCGATAAACTTGGATATCCAACGGTTATCAGATGTGATAATAGTCCTTTTCATTCGGCGGAGTTTGAACAATTTGCAAGTGAATGCAACATCCAACTAAAATTCTCAAGCCCGAGATATCCGCAAAGCAACGGCTTGGCGGAAAAGGGTGTAGCTATAGCAAAAAACATACTAAAGCACACAGGCTTGTTACACTTATTGATTTTAATGTAATTTAAATAAAGTTCTAAGAATGAGCACGAATTTTACATAAAATTTATCTCTTCCTTTTAAACCTTTTCTGTTGGAATTGTCGGCGACATCAATCGGTTAGAAGCTCATGCACGTTGCTTCGTAGAAAACGAAGTAAACCTCTTTACTGGAACAGACATAAAGAAACATATTTGAAAATATATGAAAAATGCTTTATGAACATGCTTTAGCTGAACATGTATAAGGGAATACAAAAGAGGCGAGTCATATCGTTCCCAAGTTAGTTGCGTATGGTTTTTCACAACAGTTCCAACAATGCAAACGCCACCATTTACCAATCACACAGCATTAGTTATTTATTTATGCGAATAAAATATATTCAAATACATGATTCGAGTAAAATAAATAAATAGCAAAATGGTATTTTTGATTAATGATTGTTTCACGTTGATGTATATTCAATGTATAATCATATGCATATAGGCATCCGGTAATGCCCTAGATATTATGCAGAAGTAAAAAATGCTAAATAAAAACTAAGTCGCCAAGACAAGCAAGTTAGCTGCTGTATTTTTGCATATAATTTTTTTGTAAATGTTTGATCTCTCCACTTTGTTGGCTGTAGTTAGCATTAAATCACATAATGTGGCATTACATGGCATCGCATCACATCATATCAAAACCCATGATGTTAAATCACATGATGTCACAGTCACGTAACGTCAAGTCGCAAGTTATATCATACCACCTCATAAATTAATTCAATCATAATTTGTATCACTTTACACAGTAATTTCAAGAGTGGGTATAACACTTAGCTCTACACACTACATTTTCAATAGGAAACATCACATTAAATTAAACTCGCATTTTTCATGCATATATCTAATGATCAATACAAAATATATATATGTATTGCAATACGATTATCCAAAACTTAAATAAGTAGTATGTAAAGTATTTATCTACGCATACATACTTACACGTATAAATGAGTTTAACAAAGCAAAATCCATCGCAATATAAGCTAAGATAAACCGCCAATGCTGTTATTAACTGCCATCTGAGTTGTAAGTACTTTTTCAAAGGCAGCCAGCTCAGCGGATACTACTTAAATCGAGATTTTTTTTAATCAGTCTTTCATTTGTGTGTAGCCAACTAAATTGTTTTGCCCACTTTCACTGCATTTTAGCACGTACGTACATATGCATTTATCGCATACCTATATACATATGTATGCATGTATGTATATACTTGCATGTAACTGACCTGCCTAACGCTGTTGCACCCAATTCCATTCAATCTGCTAACAGAAGTGCTTAAGTATGTCCATATGTACGTATGGGTGTATCCATACATACATACATATATGTAGGATTAGTTGGATGATTCAATTGTATGAGAGCTCGAGTTGGTTGGTTGGTGTGTTGTTCGTTCGCTGACTGTCAAGCCACACGGAAGGGATAAATGTCAAATGAATTGATTGTGTTTACTTTTAATTAAAATGCGTTTGCTTCGGTGAATGATTTTGTTGCTGCTACTAGAAACATTGCTTTGTTGCTTTGTAATAGATATCTACATATGTAGTGTCTAGTAGTTGCTGTTGTTTCAATTACTCTCAGAAATGGCCGTCTCGATTACAAACTGTAATTTCACTATTGCTACTACCACACATGTTCACATACATACACACAAAAGCCGTTAGATTGAAAGCCAGTGAGGTAAACTTTTCAAGTTAGTTGTGTGTATACATATGTATGTATGTATTTCTCAATGTTTGTGTGATGTGCATATGAGTACTGCTTGATGTGTGTGGATATTCTGCAGCTTAAGCGCTTAGTGGCAAAGGCGATTGCAAGATGATAGCGTTTACTATTAATTTTCTAGTGCGGCAGCAACCACAAATCCTTAAATAATGTTCATTCCACAAGAATATTTGTTTAAAAACTTGAAGGAACAAATTTAATTTGCGGTTAACGTGGCGATTGAATGATTATCTATGCATGTACATACACAAAATGCAATCCTTTGCATGCAAGTAAATAGAATGAAGAAAATTAGATAACAAAAACTTGTTCAATAAATTAAATTGGAGCAATCGATATAAGCGTACATTTAAATAAGAGTGTGATCAGAGACTTCTACTTTATTTGCACTATTTGTTTAAAATGTAGAAATTGAAAGATGCATAAATATAATAATAATAAGAGAAATGATACTATAAGCCAAGCATTTCTCCTTTTTAAGAAGCACTTTCCTCCTCTGTAGGGTAGACATTTTTTTAAAACAAAAATTTACCTCGATGACCGTGTTTTTAATTTGGGCTATATGAACATAACGACTTTTGTTTATTATCTCACTACATTATCCATCTTTATTGCGCTTCAATTTTTTTTCATATTGAAAATTCATAGAATTCTATTTTCGTTCACCGCAAAACTTTTAGTATGAAAAGTAATTTTGACTAATCTTCAACTAATTGAGTTTGACATAAAATGAACATTTCATTTGTTGCTTTTATTTGTTGTTTTTATAGTTGCCATTGCCAGACGAAAAAATCAATGGCTACGTTCAGAAGGCGCAACCGTGGCGCAACAGTTGCGCAACTGTTGTGTTTTATCTTCTGAACGCAACGTTGAGTATTTCTGATCAACACAACATGTTGTGATTTTGGAGACTTTTTTCCATCATAAATTTTTTACGCTCACTTTACACAACATGTTGAGCTTACGATTTTGACATATGTACAAAAATATAAATAGTGTTTATTAATTTTGGAATGTAATAAAAATGTTTCAAAGCCGCGAAATTATTGGCAATTACGTTGGGGATAATTAAAATACTAATTTGTTTATTTAATGTATCAGCTCGTTCAGAAGGCGAAAATTGTATCACTTTCCGATTACACAACAGTTGTGCACCACCGTTGCGCCTTCTGAACGTACCCAATATAAACTTCTTGTGATTAAAATTTTTAACGACTTTCCTGCAACATTTTATGACATTGACAATTACGACACCCAAAAGTAAGTGTAGTGAGGATTTTATTAAGATATGTACGTTTCATGAGTGTTTATTTGTAATAGATATAAATGTACTAAGTAAATAAACGAATATAATATAATGCCGTGGAGTGTATATGACGCTAATTGTGTACTTAGAAACTTGTTTAAAGGTCTTTCGATAAATTGGAATTTTAGAGTTAGAGCACATGTCTGCAGTTGGGTGTGGCAGCAAATACATATATACCTCGTTTCAAAAATCAACGGAACTTCTAAGAGTCTTCAAACCTGTCTTATTTTTTTTAATCAAAGTATGTTACTTCATAAGAAAAATCCACAGACATCAAATCTAGTCATTATTTAGAAGCAGCTCAATTTTCTCCTAATTTAGCTAAGTTTATACCCTCTAAATTATCTTTATGTAATTAATTTGAAATTCCAGTCGTTTTAAGTGACGATCCAAAGACTGCAATCACATGCAGTTAAAATGTGTATGTAATTTAATCTAAAACTAATATCATTTAAACGCACTTAAGCTGCGCCATAAGAATACGGAACCAATTATAATTAAGAATTAAAATTAGGGTTTGTGTGATGCAGATGCACTCACGGCACGTGAATGATATCCGAGCGCATGGTGAGTCATGCATATATGTAGGTTTAAATACCTACATACTAGGTATGTACATATGTACATATGTATGTATTAGCAGTAAAACCATAACCTAGGATTATTTAAGCACATAAAGTATACATAGTAATTACAAACATACTTAAATGCACATACATACAAGTGTGTATGAAAGTTTGTGTTTTATTATTTGGCTGTGTGTATGTACGTGAGGGTCATTTTACACGTATTAAATACAACTCGGACATGCTGACACTAACGCTCTGCAATGTTAACCAACTAAGGATGCTTGTGCAGCCGACAGCGATACTTTAATCCTAATAAGTTCTCATTTCCGTTCCGGTTACACTATCAACAGTCAACGAAGAGAAGCAGAATTTCAGCGCCTTTAGGCGGCTCAGAATCCTTTTTGGCCCAGTTATTATAAATTGCTGTTGCAATGCAATGCAGCAAAAGTACCAACAACAACAATGCGTTAAGTGGGATTATTTTGAGCGGAATGAAATAAAATATAACCGGTAGCATTCCGATTTATAAGGAATCTACAATTTTTTGAGCTAATTTTAATAAATTGGTGTCTGCATTAGGCTAAGCACTAAAAAGGTGGTGTAAGACAATTTACTTATTATAAAATTTCTATAACCAAAGAAGTGGGTGTGGTCATAAGCCGATTTTAAGTTCGACATATATTTATTTGTAATTCAAATTGCAAGGCTTAAGTGCATTTTACGAGTTCCTGCAGCTACTGGGTATAAAACTGAACATTGAGCTAATATCACGAAGCAGGCAAATTCCCAAAACAACACACACACTTGGACACAACACACTCGGAAAAAAAAAATTAAAAGTATATAAGTTATGGTAAGTTGAATATGGAAAGGCGTATACAAGAAAGTGTGACGAAAATAAAATTAAACATAAAAGGTGACCGACAAAAGCTGCTGAAAAATAGAAAATTTCTCAGCATGCCCTCCGGCGTCTGCTTGCTTGCCCTTTCCCACTTCCTGCTTGCCACTCTTGGACGACTGCCGCCTCTAAGTTGCATGGAAATAATCTTAAATTATGAAGAATATTAGAGTGCTGACAACTTGTAATAGTGTTGTGATATGTGATAAAGAAAGCGTGCGCAACCGAGGGACAGCACCAAGGCTCTAGACTTTGTCTTGCAAGAAACACAAAAAACGGCCACGAAGGCCTACTCTCATAGGACACTGCACACTCGCACACATACAGGAATAGGCAAGAAAGTTGCTTGATTGTGGCAGCTTGTAAGTTCCTAAGATAAGTGGTAAAAATACATTGCAGTTGGTCATAAAATGCCACAGAATGTCAGAGTGTCTGCTCGGACGTGTTAGTTGCTGGTGCTGCTTCTACTGCTGCTGCTGCCGTTGCAATGGTGTTGATGGTGCTGATGCGGAATTAAATTTGCTTTAGGCATTATGCACAAGGATCTCGAGCACAGCAACGGCTTACACATGTACGAGTATTTGTATGTAAATGTCAGTGCGCCTGTGTATGTGTACTGTTGGAATGCCACTGGCTACTAGAGGACAGCAGCCAATTCCGCATGCGAAAATTGAGCTCACTCAAGCTAATAAATATCGGTTACTCTGCAGCGTCTTCGCGAGCTGCCGACATGCAGATGGAATTGGCTCCTTGGCCGGTTGGACAGTTGACCAGTTGTAGAAGATGTTCTTAGTGCTATTTGTATTAGTTGCAGGCCAAACCGTTGGCTATGCACCACCACTTTCTGCGTGTGTGTGTTTTACGTGTTGCTCTACGTATGTATGTATGTATGTACGTTTGTCGGTGATTTTCTTGTCCACTAACAAATTTCCGTGTTTTTTCATTCTGTTTGTGTTTAATTATGCGACACTTTAAATTAAATTAGTGACCAGCAAAGCCTACAGAATTGAGTTGTGCTTTGAATAAGACGGCAATGGATGCGGATATGCCCGTGTGTGTGCGTGAGTGTTTCAGCGTTTGGCTGAGTTTGAGTGTTTGCATGCGCATGAAGTTCATGAAGTTTGTTTTATAGTCTACGCTTCTTATACATGAACTAATGTATATGTACGGACGTGTGTGTGTGTGTGAGTATGTGCAAAGACGTAGACAGTGGAGCCTGCAAAGGATTATGATTAATGATCGTCGGGAAGAAAATGTGCAGAAGAGATCGCAAGAAAATTGCAGCACTCCAGGGAGACGCTTTCATACCTCTTTAAGATATTACGTACAGTTCTGAGCTGAGAGAGCAGGGAGAAAAACAAAAAAAAATCGTATAATTAAATTGAATGCATCGTCTTCAATTTTTTATTCAATAATTCTACAAATTAAAGGAAAAGGGACCTAGATAGCGGCAATTAAACCGTATTACATTTTAGAGTATTGCATATAACAAAACAAAAAATTCATATTTCATTTTAAATTTATCTCAATTTAAATAATTTGGGCTTAGTCCCTAACAGCGCTTAACGCCATATATATACAAGTGTACGGAATTTGTCCTCAAATATATGAATGTGCATATACATACATACATATAAATATGAGCATACGCTTGCATTTCATATAACTCTGAATTGACCTCTAAGCCCATATATCAAATAATTTAACCAAACTGACGCGCAACCAATGTAATACTCGTACAAGAGCAGGGTCAACCGGTAGGGACCATATCGCTTGTTGAAGATGGCAATCCCTTTTCGCGGGAAATTAATCACTTTTCATTAAAACAACACAGAAGCGGAGATTATGACATTATTATTTATTACAATGTGTGTAAGTATGTACATAAATGTACATACGTACATACATATGTATATGAAAGAATATTTCATTATGTGATATGTTGCTATTTACAATTATGTATGACATTGTATTACATATACAGGACAATATGGCTGGGCGTGAAAAGCGAAGAATGGGAAATGTTACGCATTTTTGCTGTTCAATTCTTCACTGTGAATTATTTATGATAATCGAAATAATATCGTCGTGAATATATTTATAATGCTATTGAAAGCATTAGGAATAATAATTATTATTTTATGAATCCATAGAAGATGCTTTTAGTGGAAGCTATAAAAGTCAAAATTGCAAATGTCTTAGAAATTTGAATTTGAAATGAATAATTTGCTTTTAACATACATACATACATATGTATACATGTTTAACAATATTGAGCTACAAAAGTATCACTTATCTTACCTGAGTCAATAAGTCAAATACGGATTACGAAATTTAATAATTCAATTAGATTTGTAATTTTGAGTTCAATTCCCAGCATTTCTTGCATATAATTACATACTATCTACGCTCAATGATATGCAATTATTCGCAATTAATTAAGCGGTTGTTTACTCAGACACATAAGTCTATATATGTATGTATGCATGTACGCGTTTATATGCAAGTAATTCCTTGCTAATCCACATGCATAAGTAAGCGTTAAGTATACATTTTATGCTTATGAAATTTAATAAGAAATACATATATGTACATATATTTATGCTATGCAAAATTTAATATTGACAGTAGCAACGTGGTATATACATAAGCCCCCAACAACAACAACAACTTACTTATGTGCTTAATGCGCTTGCAACAAGATGTGTTTTAGTTCTTTGGCGCCTAAGCTTATGCAATAACTCATCGATATTTAAGGCTTGTGCATAGCCACATGAGCTTCTCGTTGGCTTGCTGTCAGTTGTTTAAGGAAATCGCATAACTCGAGAGTGACAGCATAACTCAGAGAATATGGATAGATGTATATCTTGGTATATCACATACACATATTTAGATGCTATTTATGCATATTTTTGCATACAAAATATTACGACAATTTTTTTGTTTACCGTCTCTCATGGGCTTCGGCTTTTATTTCTGTTGATAAATGTTTCACTTTATATGGAATTCATAGATATTCGTACGTGCTTTGAGTTGTTTTTGCCCATTTGCTTATACTACACAAATATCGCGGCGCACATTTGTTTTCGCTAATGCTTGCATTACGTGTGTAAGCTTTCGGCTGATCGGCAGTTGTAAATTAAATCATTACACTCGATTTAATTACTTAATGAGGATAAACAATGTACAACAAGAGCAACAACAGAACTAATTATAATTGTAGTAGAAATTGGAAATTGGAAACCGTAACAAATAATTATTTGTGAGATGAGAAAATCTTTGGGTGTGGCGGAGTTATTGGATTGCATCCGAAATGATGAAACGCATAGTCAAAATGTGAAATCAAATGATTTATGAACACCAACTAGAAATATAGGATCGATAATTAAAGAAATGCATGTTTCAAGGTAACATATAAAATATATGTATGTGTGTCAACTAAACAACCAACGCCTTAGCAAATTGTTGCAACTATGTGACCCAGCAATTGTAGGTACTACAGCAAAAGTCGTTTATCTTTGCGTAGCGCAAACAAATTATGAAAAGCTCAGAATTATCATAAGTCATGCGCAAGTTTAAATATGCAATTATACCAATAGCATAAACAATAAACACTTTCGGGCTGACAAGTAAAGATATCAACAGAAAATATGACAATGTGAACAATATATCAAAAGAAAACAACAAAAACAAATTACAATAACAAAGTGGAAAATGTTAGAGGAAGCAATAAAGCCACAGCCAAAGCACAAACGAGCAAGGAGCAAAATGTGTAATAACAAAACAATAGAGCAAACAAATAAAGCGACAAATGAAGCTTAAAGTGTTATTCCATGTATGTATAAATGTATAAATGTAAAGATCGTATTTAATGTCATTCAATTACAAGCACCGTTTACATTTCATAATGTACATTTCTCTATCCGACTAAATACGTTTACAATGTACTAGTTTATATGTATTTATGTGTGTTTGTATGTATAAATATATATGCTTAGTGGCCTTGCCGGTATTACGTACTACATAAGTCCTTGCACGTATCCAAATGCACGTTTTCGGCTTGTGTTGCTTGCAGCAATTCTTATATAAGTTGACATACGCACTTGTTTACAAACATGTATTGCAAACACTAATCATATACATACATACTTACATACATATGTATGCATGTACATGCCTTCAATTGTGTATGTACATATGTATTTACTAAAGTCGAGCATGTGCTTTAATACCTTTCATTCGACTCAAAGATTTCTCCGACAAACTTCCGTTTGCCTACCGGCAATAATCTGTAGAAGAATTAACAGCACTCATACGCTCCGCACACATATTACATACACTATGTAGATGGCAAGAATGCTTTATTTATTCAAGCATTTATCAGGCATGTATCATACACATAAGTATGCATGTAATATGTGCATAGATTCTATGTATTTAGTTCGTGTGTACATACAATTGGTTACATTTTGTCTACATTGCGCTGATTTACTAATAAACATTATTTGGCATTTGTCTTAATCTTTTATCTTTAATTGTAATTGTGATTGTAAATACATATGTCCATATGTACCCTGCAGCTAATATAAGGGACAGTTCCGAAAAACGATAGTCTAGAACTAGGGAGTTCACAATTAGCTCAGAACTGGCTCCAAAGCGATGCAGAGCGGGACAGTTTCATAAAAAATTTTTATATTTACAGCTATTACTTAAAATTTGAGTAACAACAAATGTTGTACTTTTTCAATAATGTCCCTTTTTGCAGTCTTTGCTGGGTAGTACCAAATGGAACTTGGTGAAAAGAACGTACATATAACCAAATTAATATTACTTGGCATTTATAGGTGAATTTGGATAGTTCCACTTCTTGTTCAAAATATTTTATAAAATACTTTTTGGTTGCTTGTTTTTCCGACAGGGTAGGAATATGATGTATTGTGGAACGATCCTCCGTCATCCCTTGACAAGGGATGACGGAGGATCGTTCCACAATACATGATATTTTATAATATTTATAATAATGCCGCATTTATTTTCATACTGAAAGTGTTCTGCTGGCTGAGCTATATTTTTGTAAAGCGCGGCCAAATAACGACCATTTTTTAAGTAGTCGTGAAGTGCTTCCTTTTGAACCATCACCAAACTATTGATTTTTGAACTACATATACCAACACTGTCTATGTAGGAAATAGTTTAGAACGCGCTCCAAAGTTCTGTAGAGGGGTATAACTGCCACTTTGTAGGACATCGCCGTGTTAAAAAAAGAGAGTTGAAGGCATTTCGTCTCTGTCTCTTTTTGTACTAGTTCTGCACTAGCCTGAAACTAGCGCAATTTTCTGCAGGGTAGTATTTGTATGTACACATACATATACCCCGCAGCGAAACACCAAACAAATCAGAAGAAGATAATAATACAAAGCTATAATCGTAGTCATATCATGTATTTTATTAACTAGTGTTTGGTCCATAAATGTATGTACGTATGTATACACGTTCTTAAACAACCCTGTAGGAAATTTTATGAATTTTAAATCACTTTATAAACTACTTTATTTTCAATAACAACTAATTGAAAATGTGACTTTTTCCTTTGCAATGAACTGACTTTTTTAACACGGCGATGTCATAGCAAGCAGTCAATTGCCCTATCCTGCATTTGTTTTCAACTACTTTACTAGTAGTTTAAAATAAATAACTTTATCTTGAGTTTATTTTCAACTACTTTACTTGTAGTTTAATATAAATAACTTAATCCTGCATTTGATGTCGAAATTCAAGAAATGGTAAAAATGCGAAGCAAATTTTCCTCAAATTTCGCAAATTGTTTTCAAGTTGATAAACAATATTTGAGAAACAATTGAATTTATCTTAATTTTCAAATGATAAATATGAAACAATATTTTCTCCGTTTGAGAATTTCGTTTTCAGTGTTTAATGGGAAGTGAAGCTGAAAAACGGTAACCAAAAAAAGGAAAAAACAATCTTGGCATACTTAGATCTGAAAACATGTGTTTGCATATAAATATGTACATATACAAGAAACTGTCCCGAGCTGCATTTGTTTAAAGCTACTTTAAAATTAGTTGAATATAAATCACTTTTTAATATATTTATTTTTGCAACTAACTTTTTTTCCGTGAGGGAATGTGAAAAATGTGGTTTATGTATTTTTTAATTGAAAATTACAACTTCTTTGCTTGTGTGGAAAGAAAGACGATTGCTGACTAGTTAAACTTAGGATTCGTACAAGTTGAATTGACTGCGGGGTAAGTACAAGCAAATACATTTGCGTAAGTATATACATATGTTTGCTTGCAATATTTACAATTCTATTTGCCCATTTGCTTCTAACGTTAATTGCATGTTTGTATTCAGACACCTAAGGCGATAACAATAAAATATCTACAAATCACACACAAACAAAACGAACGCTAATGGAAGTATAGATGCCAATTAGTTTTTCGACGGCAAATGCTGCCGATGAAATGTGATTCCAGTTACAGAAAAGAGCATTTAGTACGTACGTATGCTATTCCAAAAATGACTTAATACAGAAACAGATACATAAGTATCTTCCCTTTTCGCCTATTAAAACTACCAAGCTAGTCAAAATTACATTGCCACCATTTTTTCCGAAATACTAATAACGGTATAAAATATGTAACATCTACATATTTTAAAATTCGGTGATTTTTCTTTCTGTCAAATAAAATTAAATCACAATTCTATAAAAGTTTAATTTATGTATGAGTAGTATTTTCTTCCTTTTTTGCGGCTTTGTTTTGTATCATGAGTACTTACCAAAAAAGAAACAAAAAAAAAAAAACAAGCAATGCAATAAAATATTTCATCCGAAAAATTAATAAACCAAAACACAAATAAATTTGAAGCTAGACAAGAAAAAAGTCAATCCCATAAAAAGTGCCAATTCAAACGATTACGCTATGAGGGAATATGTTTGCCAACATTTCAAAGAATATTTATCTTAGCCCAGCATAAAGGCACCAAAAAGCAGTGTTATTAATATTTTGATATTTTTTCTTTGACTGCAGGCAATCACTCGTTTAATACGCAAATTGTACAAGAGCCTCCACTTCCCGACTTTTCTTTATTAATTTTTTCCTTTCTTTTTGTGATAAAACGCTCAGCGTTTATGAAAACATTTAAGCTATGTATATATGTATGTAAGTGCTTACATGATTATAGCGAATGCCAAGACAGATTTTCCGAATCATTAAGTTTTGATTTGAATTTACTTGGCACCAAATTGGCATCACGCTTCTTTCATAAATTTATACGTACAGAGATATTTACATGTAAATATCTGAGTATTTGTATGTAAATATCTGCGTTGGTGTAAGCATTCTGCAATACGTGTGGAAATTTTATCCACTCATTTGTGTTTTCATGCATTCTTACTGTTAAATGGACTGCTTAATACAAATAAGCGTTCATATTATTTTATTTTGCTCTTACCTACACCTACACCCGCAGGCAGTTAGTTTGCGCGGTTGTGTATTAATTTTTTGTTGCTTTTCACGCTTTTTCTAATAGCTGATATCAGCGTTGTGGATTATGTGTGTCTATATACAAAGCTAAAACACTTTTTACACCTCAACTTCTAGTGGTTATGTGAGTATCTTTTATTTGTGGCAGTTTTTCATCCACCTTGGCAGCGTTGGTCCGCAGTCAGCCTTGAGCTCATGAGTGCCACATAAGGCAAAAAGATCAGACTGTAATTGAAAGTTTCGACAATTAGCGATATTGGCGGAGCATGTATTGCTTTTAATTTATTTCTGCGCAAGTGTATCTATCATGCAGATGAGCATTTTTGCAAGATTGATAAAAATTTAAAAGATCACTCATACGCCACGGTGTTCTCAACAGCTTTGCAATTGGCATAAGAGCAACTCGACTCTGTAGCAGCTGTTCAGCTCTACAACACATAACTCTTCTAAAAAGAAAAAAAAAAAAAAAACATTTCATGTAAATGCAGATTATATACTTGCCCTCTCCCACAGATGCTCACATACACATATACATATATGTACATATATGTATTCCTGTAGTGCTCAAGATACTTGTGTAGGTCACGTAAATCAATGTTAGCTTTCTTGCAAAACAGACTCCGAGGTATACAAGGTAAAACGTATGTATGTACACTAAGCCGTATCACGAAAATAAAGTTTGCGTGTGTCAGTTTTATTTGAACACTTATGTCGAAAAAATATTTTTGATGTAAAAATTTTTTTTTTAGGCCCGCGTTAAAAACAGCTAAATCGCGTTTTTTGTAATAACTTCCTTATTTGATGTCGGATCTCTATGATCTTAATGTCGCAGAAAAGGTCTCGCTCAGCACTATATTTGGCCCATATAAAGTTTCGACCTCGAAGGTTGTTCTGAGTATTACCTTTACAAATTTTGGAGTTACTATCCCTACACCCAGAAAAAAAATAGTGTGAAATCAACCAAAAATCAACAAATTTTGTAGTTAATTTTTTTCAACACGATGCTTAATGTATGCCATCATGTAATCGTGTAAATTTAACACTACTGTCAAGTGTTAGTTTAACAGGATGACAACTGTAGAATTAACACTAAAAAGTATTGAGTCTTCCTGTTGATTTTACAATTTTAACTAGTTAATTTTACAATAAGAGCTGGTTAAATTAACACGAAGTGGTCCTGTTGAATTAACAATAACATCTTTTTGATTTTACCTTAAATTTATTGTTAAATTAACTAGAAAGTCTTGTTGATTTTGCAATTTATTTTTTTTTTTAATAAAAAAACATATAAAACATAAAATATATAATCATCAGATCAATAAAGCATATTCGAGTACATCACCCGCACAACCGACCAAATTGAAAGCGTCCTTCTCATACGAATAGTTTGTACATGGGCGATAGTACTTACTATCACTGGCGCCGAGTAATGTTTGGCCGCTAATGCAACGGTATATGCACCGCATGCTGCGTGAAAGACTCCATTCGCTAAACATCTCTTCGTGGTAAAAATTACAAACTATGAAGAGGACAAAGAAAATATTGAACATTAAAAACTTTTAGAAACAAAAATGCAACCCACTTTTAACTTACCTGCGAACTAAAAACATAAATGGAAAAACCATTATCACGCACTGCCAATGATGCTAAACTCACATCATTGCCACGGCACAAAATTTTCTTTTTGTTAAAAAAAAAAATTATTAGTTTGTGTTTTGCACAGCAGAACTGCAAACGTTGAAAAAATTGTGTATGTTTCAAAATAGTTTTGACGTTCTTTTTAACACTTTTTTAGATTATATTGACACTATCATCATGTTGAATAAATCAAAATTCCAAATGACGTTTATGTTTGAACATTGTTTCGTGTTATATCAACCAACTTTAATTGTTGATTGTGGTTCTTGTTGTTTTAACATTTGTTTTCATGTTGTATTAACACTAAAATTGGTACATCATTTTTCTAACATTTTTTTTTAGTTTATATTAACACTATCATCATGTTAAATAAACCAAATTCCAAATGACATTAGGAATAAAATTGTATATTTGAATCATCTTGTATATTTTAAAATTTATTCATGTTGTATCAACAATAAAATTTGGTTGAATTTACCAAATTTTCAGATGACAGTTACAAAGCCAAAATCATGTTTCAAACATCGTGTAATTTGAAAAAATTGTTGCTGTTCTATGTGTAAAGATCGATCGTGTTAATTTTACATGAATCGTGTTGATGATTTTTTTTCTGAGTGTAGATTTTTTTATTTTTATCACTAATAAAAAGCTCTCAAAAAACCATGAGGACTCCGCTAAAAAAGTTGCAGTCTTTATTCACAAAAAGAAAAGTTATACCGTTTTAAAATCAGAGCACCTGCTTTTTGAAAAGTTATCCCAAGTTGTTATTTATATGAGGCAGTAACGCCATATAGTATGAGTTTTTGATTAAAAAGTATTCTAAGTCCTCGCTTGACTTGAGAATGTTGTACCGCGATGACACAGCTACCAATACTGAATACATGATATGCCAAAAATTATTGATGATTGGACTATTCGTGCTGATCAACGTTATTTATATTGAATGATAATGGCTGTAGTGAAGATTTGGTAAGTATTCAAGTGGGATCTCTAAGCACAACGCGCTGGCTTACAACGGCTTCACGATTTCTGCATCCGTGCGTATCGTAAAATCATCCAAGTTATTTAGAAAAACTGCTAGAGTTCGTTGTAAAATTATACGCGCCTAAAGAGACAACGGAAGTCTAAATGTATTATCAATACTTGCGCTGGTTGCGTCGTCTGCCCCTAGAACTGCAGTTAATTATTCAGCCTACAATTGAAAACAACGCCTTTTACTTTAATCCCAAAAGCATCTTCTTGTCTATGATAACCGAGACCGAAAATGATGATGCCTCCAAATTTTGAGATATTTATGAAAGAAGTTTCAGAGCTCTGAAAGTGAATTCTTCGTCGCTTATATTACTTTGCTCACACTCAAAAAAAATTACTCAGATTATGGAAAAATGGGAATGATTTCATTGTTTTGAATACAATTTTCTTTCAAAGCGTGGTTTTTATTCCTTGATTTAAAGAAAAGTGTACATCAAAACAATAAAAATATGTCTTTAGCGCCGAAACAGTCCCATTTTTCCATAATCTGAGTAAGTTGTTTTTTCAGTGAAGGTTTCGAACGTTTAAAACAAATTGGAATTTATGTGCAGGGTATTCTCTTCCCTCTCATATGCATTTTATATACATATAGGTACGTATATACTATGAGCGATATTAAAAGCAGTTTTTCCCCTTTTCTTTATTTTTATTACCTCAACAATAGTTACTTATACGCTGCCACCCTCCGGGTCGCTTTGTATGTGAAAACTGAAAATTCTTTCTTAAATATCTCGAAAATGGGAGCTAATCCGGATTTTCTAATAACGCCATCGTAATCTGGAGCCAAAAATTAAGCTGACGTGTTTCGCCGTTTCTCTGTGGTATTTTTGCCTCCCTACTGTGTAATTTTTTATAAAAAAAAACAAGTGTTTCATTTTAAAACGTTATAACTTTTTTGTTTGTGAATAAAGGCTAGAATTTTTTTGGAGGATTCCTCATGGTTTTTTGAGAGCTTTGTATTAGTGATAACAATAAAAAAATCTAGGGATAGTAACTTCAAAATTTTTAAAGGTAAATCTCAGAACAACCTTTGAGTTCGAAACTTTATATGGGCCAAATATACTGCTGAGCGAGACCTTTTCTGCGACGTTAAGATCATAGAGATCCGACATCAAATAAGGAAGTTATTACAAAAAACGCGATTTAGCTGTTTTTAACGCGGACCTAAAAAAAAATGTTTAGACCAAAAATATTTTTTCGACGTAAGTGTTCAAATAAAACTGACACACACTCAACTTTTTTTTTGTCCATATAACGTGATACGGCTTAATGTACACATAAAATCTTTTGCCTTAAAATATTCACCTTGTTGTCCTTCATCTGCTCGGTCTGCCTTTCCCTCTCTATATATGTATGTATGTATGTATATTTGTACAACCTTCCTCTAACTCAGGTGCCCTCACCAACTTCTTTAAAAATAAAAAAGAAGAAAAAGATAAGAACAAGTTGAAGTATTAAACGTATAAGATAAGCGGAATACTATGTATGTTTATATGTATCTATGTATGTATATTGAGCAGCAGCAGCATCACGACCACAACCATTTGGCAAAGCAGTTATGTGGCCTTTTAAGTCATTCTAATGTGTAAGTGGCGCAAAATTGCACCTGAGCAGAGCGTTACACAAGTGTTGCACGTATGCAACTTAGTAAAGTGAATTTAGCTTGATACTTATATACATATGTATAGTGTGAATATGTATCTGAACTGTATGGATGTATGCCTGCGTGTGTGTTTCCCTATATGCGCGTGTGTTTAGGCACTTCAACTTTATGCAGTATCAAGTTGCACTTCTCTAACGGTCTCAAAGCCTGCTTATTGGTCGAATCTTTCTGCTTCATCTTCTCTCCACTATAGATATATTGGTGTAGTTGTGTTTATGGATATTTTAACTGACATTTCGAAGATAACTTCAAGGCAAAATGAAAAAAAAACTTTATGTTTATAGGATAATAAATGGCAGTGAGTTACCACCAAAATTCCCAATTTTCGTCAATCAAGTTTAGTATACAATACTTTAGTACAAACCTTTCAGCTGAGGCATTGGAATTACTTTAGTCACTTTATATATGTGTGCGGAAAGTTCACTACATTTAGCAATCTCTTTGTGAAACTTTGGAATTTACTTAGTTTATTATATGGGATATTATTGTGGTATTTATTTAACAATTTATAATTTAGGTTAAATAACTTAGAAAAATATTTATTTCATATTAAATTATATTTAAATTAATATGTTTTGTCTTTGGCTGTTTCACCAGAACTAAAAAATATTTTAACAAATTTTCATAATGTACTCATTTTTATATTTCTATAGTAACTTAACTTTATTTATAAATACATATTTTTTTATATTTCTATAGTAACTTAATTTTTATTTATAAAAATTACTTATTTACATTTTTCAAAATTGCTGAGTCATTATATTTCAATAGATACATTTATTTATTAAAATTACTCTTTATATTTTATTTTTAATTATTAGGGTTGTTGATAAGTCTGTCCACTTCTCGTTCTTAGTCCCGTTTCCACATTATTTAACTCACATCTTCCAGCAGTCAGGAAAAAGGTCTAATTTGTAATTTTTTTTGGTATAGGATCACATGCTTTGTAAATCATATTTGCATGAATATTTTTTGTGTCTATCTATCATGCTCGCACCCTGTTATCTTGAATAGACCACCAACAGCAGGCTGTCCTGCATACATATATATAGTACTTCTATATTAATAATATTCTATCTGTGCAATGTGTATGAATTCATCCAAAAATTTTGTGCAACTGGAAGTTCTGCGCATGCGCCTCAATTACATTTAATGTCAACTGTGAATATGTGTGACAAATACATTCAATTGAGTTCAGAGGCGTTTGAAAAAAAATTGAAAGGCATCATTGTGTTCTAGGGGACTTATACCCCTTTGATTTTAGTTTTTTAATTTGTTTATAATTAATATGAGAATTTTGACACATTTATTTTAAGATGCAAACTTTTGTGAATTTTTTTTTAATGAAAATTAGTGGAAATGTTCTAGAAAAATCTATTTTCTATGCACTCATATTTTTATTAATCGCGGCGGAAAGCGTTTCATGTTAAAATCCTGTGGTCCGATCCATGGGCATTATCGAATTCTGCCGTTTGAGGGTTATGTTTGTAAAGTATGCACGTTCGAATGCCGCCAACGCGGTGAGTACTGCGAATTTCTAAACTGAATAACAGGACAATTTAGACGACGAACTTTTGGACACAGAAACATATGAGGACCAAAGTTCAGACTACGTTACTCTCCAAACCGACCTCAACAGGGGACCACAGGTAATAATATAACAAGACGGATGGAAGAAAGGACTACGAACCAATCGCTATATGTTCCACATATTTACAGGCGGATAAAAGGTGGACGGGTGGGAGCTGCAGTGTTTCGTCCGGAGCTTGGGTTTAAAAAATCCTTTTTAGTCCCGGACTACTGCAGTATCTTTCAGGCATTGATACGTACATGCGATTCCTAGTCACGGTAGGCAGGAAGCGACGATAGGTTGCATGAAAATGTCGAGAAAAAAGGAAAGTGGGGTTGTGTTATGTGATGTTTATAGATGAAACATCCGTTGAAATTAAAATCCGAGCTGCTCCTTTTTCAAGGATATCCATATTTTTTGTTTTTTATGAAAGGATCAAATATTGAGGAATTCGAAAATTCGCCACCGTCCAAATTTTTCCGATTTCAATACATTATTTGGTCGCTAAGGGATACAAAAAAAGGTATTAAAAAGAAAAAAGGACACCTGTAGTGGAAAAATCCAATGTGAACAGGACCTAAAGGATAACCACTGAAATATAAAATAACACAAAAAGTACCCACTTTAATTTGCGTATAACTCCTAAAATGTTAACTCTACGTGAAAATTCCTTATTATATGTTTCATTCAGAATAAATAAAGAAATATTTCTTTAATATACAATTTTGATGTACCTGCAGTGCTTAATGTACTTTTGTGCATCTAAAGTGAAAAATTCAAAAAAAGTACGTTTTTTTTATAGTGCTATTTTAAGTTCAAATATTTTTGTAGTTTATGTAAATATTTTAATCTAATGATCCAACTCTCATTCCTACATATCTATACGTTAATACTAAAAAAGAGTTAGAGCTGAGATACGCGCCAGCTGTGCACGGTGGGCGGGAAGCAACAATAGGTTGCATGGGAATATCGTAAAAACGATGGCCCAACGAATATGTGCCTAGCTGTGTGCTGGTACTAATTTTCGTTTAAAAAAAATGTTGGAGATTTTATTCACGCTTGCTGTGTGTTTATGAAGTATATTAGAATATCATTTTACGTAAGTTTTTAGCCGGCGATCGTTTTTTCGATATTTTCATGCAACCTATTTTTGCTTACCGCCCACCGTGCACAGCTAGCACGTATTTCAGCTCTAATTCTTTTTATATTAACGTATAGATATGTAAGAATGAGAATTGGATCATTAGATTAAAATATTTACATAAACTAGAAAAATATTTGAACTTAAAGTAGCACCATAAAAAAGTACTTTTTTTTTGAAATTTTCACTTTAGATGGACCAAAGTGCATTAACCACTGCAGGTACATCAAAATTGTATATCAAAGAAATATTCCCTTATTTATTCTGAATGAAACATATAATAAGGAATTTTCACGTAGAGTTAACATTTTAAGAGTTATACGCAAATTAAAGTGGGTACTTTTTGTGTTATTTTATATTTCAGTGCTTATCCTTTAGGTCCTGTTCACATTGGATTTTTCCACTACAGGTGTCCTTTTTTCTTTTTAATACCTTTTTTTGTATCCCTTAGCGACCAAATAATGTATTGAAATCGGAAAAATTTGGACGGTGGCGAATTTTCGATTTCCTCAATATTTGATCCTTTCAAAAAAAACAAAAAATGTGGATATCCTTGAAAAAGGAGCAGCTCGGATTTTAATTTCAACGGATGTTTCATCTATAAACATCACATAACACAACCCCACTTTCCTTTTTTCTCGACATTTTCATGCAACCTATCGTCGCTTCCTGCCTACCGTGTAGTGTAATCGCTTTTTTGGAAATGGTTGCTGCAGATTCGAATGTTTTTAACAACGTCGTCAGGCATCAGACCGCACGCATGCATCCATTGTTTGCAAATGGTTTCGTCTTTTGGAAATCTATTTACATATGTATATCTAATACCTTTAAACGAGCAATTCTTGTATATATATATATATATATATAATCAGGATCTCGAAAACGGCTCCAACGATTTTCATGAAATTTGGTATGCAGGGAGCTTCGGAGGTGAACTCTCGAAAAATATAATTTTTTTCTAACTTTTATCCCGGGTCCCGAGATATGGGTCAAAACGTGGACCCGGATGAGCCTCGAATGTCTCTGAGCGATATGGGTATCAAATGAAAGGTATTGATGAAGACTTCAACATAGAACTCTTTTAACTGTGATACCTAGGCCAGGTCCCGAGAAATGGGTCAAAACGTGGACCCGGATGACCCTCGAATTTCTCTGAGCGATATGGGTATCAAATCAAAGTTCTTGATGAGGACTTCAACATAGAACTCTTTTGATTGTGATGTCTAGGCCGGGTACCGAGATTGGGTCAAAACGTGGACACGGATGACCCTCGAATGTCTCTGAGCGATATGGGTATCAAATGAAAGGTCTTGATGAGGAATTCAACATAGAACTCTTTTAATTGTGATGTCCAGGCCGGGTACCGAGATTGGGTCAAAACGTGGACCCGGATGAGCCTCGAATGTCTCTGAGCGATATGGGTATCAAATGAAAGGTCTTGATGAGGACTTCAACATAGAACCATTTTAATTGTGGTGCCTAGGCCGGATCCCGAGATATGGGTCAAAACGTGGACACGGATGACCCTCGAATGTCTCTGGGCGATATGGGTATCAAATGAAAGGTCTTGATGAGGACTTCAACATAGAACTCTTTTAATTGTGATGTCTAGGCCGGGTACCGAGATTGGGTCAAAACGTGGACCCGGATGAGCCTCGAATGTTTCTCAGCGATATGGGTATCAAATGAAAGTTCTTGATGAGGACTTCAACATAGAACTCTTTTAATTGTGGTGCCTAGGCCGGGTCCCGAGATATGGGTCAAAACGTGAACCCGGATGAGCCTCGAATGTCTCTGAGCGATATGGGTATCAAATGAAAGGTCTTGATGAGGACTTCAACATAGAACTCTTTTAATTGTGGTGCCTAGGCCGTGTCCCGAGATATGGGTCAAAACGTGGACCCGGTTGACCCTCGAATGTTTTTGAGCGATATTGGTATCAAATTAAAGGTCTTAATGGGAACTTGAACATATATGATCTCTTAGAGATCTCTTCGATGTAATGCTCAACCTGGTTCCCTAAGTAAAGGGAACATGAAAAGGAAAAAGAAAGTTGAATGGAATGGAATGGGAATGGGAAAGGGAGAAGGGAGAGGAAACCAATATAGAATGGGAGAGGGAAGGGGTGAGAGAGAGATTAGGAGAGGGGAAGGAAGAACGAATAGGAGGGTGAGAGAAAAGGAGGGGTTAGGGAGAGCGATAGGGAAAGGAAAGGGAAAAGGAAAAGAAAAGGAAACGGAGATGAAAGATAAAGAGAAAGGAAAAAGGAAAGTAGAGGGAGAAGGACATGAAGAGGTAGAGGTATCACGGCCAAGCGAGTCGGTTTTACTTTAGTTCTGGATCTCACAAATGGCTTCAACAATTTTCATGAAATTTAGTATACAAGGGGTCTCTGGCGCAAACTTCTGAAAAGTTTAATTTTTCCACTATTTTTTTTTATTTTAACTTTTTATTTTGCTTTCGAGGACCTGCGAAAAAATGGCAGCCCGAGATAAGCTCGGTCATCCAGGTACTATATATTTATATAACCAATAATGCACTCAAAACGAAATACGTATGTATCACAAATATAGCACCGCTTCGACATTTTTTAATTTTTTAATACGAGAATCAAATAATAAATATGTAAATTCCCTATAATTTTTTTTATGTGCCGTCACTGCGGTTTATTTTGAATTCATATGTCATTTTTTAAATTTGATTGCTCGCTTTTCTCTTTCTTTTTTTATATGTCTGTACTGTAATGTTGGCTGATGGAACTCGTAGGTATTACGAATATAGGAGTACTATATATATGCCTGCATATCAGTGTAAGATGTAGTTGTACGCTCTAATATGATAACATAGCTTCAATCGTAAATCACCTTGTTCACTTAACATTCATAAATTTTATTTACCTTATGAGCATGTTTCTTCAGCTGTATTTTTTTCATAAATAATTGCTTCGCTCATTGAACCACTAAAGCTATATTAGCGGGAACATAAATTTGCCTAAGAAATACAACATGTATGTTGTATGTATACCTTCTGTGTGCACATATGGTGTAAGCATACATATTTGACTTCATATGCCAACATACATAAGTAAATATCTATGTGTGTATGCACATGTGGTTGCCGACGTCTGTCCTTGAATAAGATCATTCGAAAAATGAATTGCTGGGAAACATGCAATGCCATGAGTTTATTATTAATATGCAATCTTTGTAAAACCATTCGGGTATATAATATAAAAAAAAAACAAAAAGGATTACTCAAGTGCGGATAAATCATACTGAGACTCAGATTAGAATAGCAGAAAACTTAAGGAGCGCGATTTATGTTAACTTGTCTTTAGCATCCTTTATAACAAAGCCAAGGCTGCTCATAATACCATTAAACATACTATTTTGTTTAATTGCGAATATCAAACGAATTATTATTATTTGTACAATGACGAATCAAAAATATTTGGTGAAACTAACAACAACTCAAATATATTGCGACTCAATGAGCATGCGAAAAAGCTCAGTACAATCAAACAGAGAAAAAAACCAGTAGCAAGATATACATATGTAAGTATGTAAAACGGAAAACGGAACTAGTCCATACATGCATGTACAAACCAGCCGCTTGTGGCAATCAACTAGCCCAAAACCTGCCACATTCCATATAAAAATATTGGTCCAATTAACATTGCAATGTCCTAGCGCAGGACCACATGGTCCATCGCTCGATCGCATCAAACTAGTTTAAAAACTAACTTGCCGTAACTACTTCGCAAACCATCTACAAGAGGTTACTTTTTAAACTAGCTACGGCAAGTTACTTTTTAAACTACTCTAAGGAGTTAAAAATGTAAAATATTTCCATAACTACTTCATTCTTGAGTTCTCAAGACCAATTTTTTTTTTAAGGAAAAATTAATATTTTTTGGTAGAAGTTATAGATCCATTTCGGAGACCATCACATCTCTTCATCAGACTTCTTTTTAACATTTTTATTCTTTGGCGTCCGCCGAGATCGAACCTCGGTAATCTAATGGCATCACTACTAGGCTACCGCCGCCTTGCATTTTGTATTAATTTTTCTTTTGATTTTTCCTTTTTACAACCTACCATCCAGTAACAGTGACCTTGCCGACGTTCTCGGCATTTGTCACCTGTATGTTGGTGTGTTTGAGTGTTTTTTTGGTTTGTACAAATTCTAGCTTAGCACAAGCAATTATAATTAGTAGAGCTTGTTTATCGGCTGGCTCATCCGATTAAATTTTACTTTTGATTTTTTGGTCGTTTTTATTTTCATAACTACTTCATTCTTGAGCTCTCAAGACAATTTTTTTTTTTTTAAATATTTAGATTAATGCTTCTTGGCAACACTGTTAATAAACATCGTGCAGCGGTTACGATCGTTAAAACCGATCTTCAAACACGGTTCAACATACATACATATACATGAACTGGCCCAATGATTGGCTGCATGTGACAAGTTCGTAGCTAGTTGAATGTGGCACAAATGTACCAAGTGGTCCAACAATTTTTGCAGGGTGGATGTGTGTTCGCTAATATTTATAACTTTAACAAGAAGTGGTTGTAATGGGTTAATGTATGTGTGAAACTAATTTGCACGCAATGCACGCAAAACTTTTGCCAACACAATATACAGCAAATGCGAAAATGAGCCAAACATGAAATGAAATAAATATGTATACAATTTGTTTGTTGTTGGAAAAGGTTTAACGGACAACTTGCGGGCGAACGTAAGCGAACGAAAGGGAAGTTAGAAAGCTTCATTGCATGTTGAATGTTTGAGTGCGTGTGTTTGTAAACTACTATGCTCAACTAGCTGCCATCCCAGGCACGTACAACATTTCAATAATAAATTACCTAAAGCGACAACTCTTAAAATTATTGACAATTTATGAATTTTGCTTTCTTTGCGACATTTACTTCTCATAAGCGTTAAAAATTGGTGCTACTGATATGATGATAGACGAGGAATGGCAGAGCATATTAAAATAGTTTCAAAATAAAATGGGAGAAACGCACATAACTCAAAATTTAGCTAATATTAAAAGAAGAAGTAAAATACATTTTTGATAACAATGATTAAGAAATTGCAATCACTTGAAGAAAAAAAGGTTGTCTGAAATAAAATAAGATTCCATCTGATGAATATTTTTCCGATTCCAGCCAAAATCGATTTTCTTTTCTTTTATTATTATTTCCATTAAGTGTATGTACGAGATTTTATCGCATTTTGAAGCTGTTATTAATAGTTTGCGGTATGTCTACATTCTTCAAATACAAGTTAAAAATTAATATTTGTCAAGCGCTGTATAAATACACACACACAGAAAGAAAAACAGCATGAGCGCATATATATGTATGTATTTCTTTGCTAACTTTCTCTTTCCTTTATCATTTATTAGCCCATTGTTCTTCCGCTATTCAACTGACAGACTAAATTGATGGTACAAATAGCTTGTGACAGCAAACAAACAAAGGATAGCATAGACATTGTATGCATGTACATATGTATGTATGTAGTTAGTTGTGGGAGGTTTTATACTATTTTCACGCCTTATCAACAACAACTCATGCGACCAGCACACAGCACAGCATGTACACATATACATACATACATACATGTACTCACACATACCCACACATGCTTCTACTCCTACAACTCTTTCCTGCAGCCCTCACACTCCTGCTCCATTGCAAGCATTCACTATTTTCTATGTTCCTGGTGAAGCTCCCACTGTCTCTACAATTTTCTTCGGCAAATATTATACCCTAAATCCTTGTAGTCATAAATTTTCTACGAGTCATCAATCAACAGAGGATAGCAGCAAGTATTTAAAGGCTATTGTTTAGCTTGTTTGGCTTCCTTATTTTTATTTAACGCCTTCACTGTTTGATTGTTTTCTGAGTAGATGGAATAAGTGTTGTTGTTATACTGGACTTTTATTCACTGACTAGATATCATAAAATATGTATGCACATATATGTGGACATTGTAGATTAATTCTTGTCAAATGTATTGTCAATCGTTTGTGGGCTTTAACAAAATCTTCCGATAACTCTTTCTTTTTTTAGTTAAGTAACGTCATTGCGTATGCCGCAAAAGCTACTGCTTTCCCAAAGTGTGGACGAGTCGCATCTGTTGTCTTGGGATTAGAAAAACCAGTGGATAGCTGCTAAGCAAACAAGCGTTCAAGATTATTTAATTCGCATAAACAACTGTTGACAGTAGATAATATTTTTACTCACCCCATACTGAATGTATAGAAGCAGATAATTCCCTGTTGCAATTATTTTCACGAAATCTACCTTTACAGCGCAATATTCACAAATATCTACTATAATCTTTGTTTACTTGTACATCTCCCTCATATATTTGTAGATAAGATTTAAGAATTCTCACTCGTCATCTGTCGACAGACTCCACTCGCTCATTCACTCGCTGGCTCATACATATAACGAATGTCCTTATTAATTTGTTCTCGTCTATTGGAGTGGGCTGAAAATCTTCAATAACTTGAGGCTGACCACAGCCATAAAGCCTTTAGGCAAAATTTCAATTTATTACAACCAAAACTGCCAAACAACGAAATGCGCAGAGCAAAAAACGAAGAAAACAAAATAAAATTATGTTTAAATATGTGCGTGCATAGTATGTATGTATGTATATTAGGGGTATTCGCTATCCATAGCATAACCCTAGCACGTAGCACGGATTGCACGGATTGCAAAGTTTTACAACGCACAACAACAAAATACAGGCGCACAAAAATATGCTAGACCTCAAAAATATGCTACACCAAAACCTATGTATATTTATTTGCGACCCTGCGTCAGCTGACATTTGCCAATTGCTAATTTCAATTTCAATTTGATCATTCGAATTTTGCTTAAAATGTTATTTTTTATGTGTATTTATTAAATTTACTAAAATAAAATGATTTATTTATTAAAAAGTGAGTGATGCCCTTTGTCTAAAAAGAAAAGCTGCTTCTTAAAATTTCCTACGACTCACAGTGGGGGCACCTCCATACAAACGCGGCCAAAAATAGTAATAATTGAGCTAGAAACTTTAAACTCGGAACTTAAGCTTTCTTGATTGAAGATAGTAAACTGTGAAAATTTGAACAAAATCGGCCCACAAATACACCCCCCTCCCATATAACGGTATTTTTGAAATTTCAATATTTTGTTAACTATTATAGCTAAAATGCTCAATTTTAATAAGAGCACACATTTTTTAAATATAAATAATATACAGTAATCATTTTGGAAAAAGCGCAAAGTATTCCATGGTTTTCAAATTAAAACAAGTAAGGAAGCCTAAATTCGAGTGGAATCGAACATTAGATACTCAGCTGTATGCTTTCATTGTTTATTTGCGTTTGTTCGATATAGGGTGTATTTTATATGAAACGAGTGCTGCATAAGCAGGGCGCAGCCACGCCCATTTTTAAAATTTGTATCAATCATCCAAATAAGCATATAAATATTATTGTTAGTGCAAAATTGCATCCCTCTATGACTTTTAGTTACAAAGACTTCACGTTACAAATTCCAAAAGGGTTTTCCAGAAATATCTTTGTTAAAAAGTAGGCGTGGTCATAAACCGATTTCAACACATTTTTGCGTGTCTATTAACACATGTTATAAAAGTGCATAACCCAAGTTTAGTCATAATATCTCAGTTATTTGTCAAGTAATAGATTTCAAGCTCGTAGATTTCTTTGTATAAAAAGAGGCGGTGCCACGCCCATTTTATAAACTTTTTTTATTTTTTGTTTCCGGTCTATTGTAGAACTCATGTCACAAAACTCCAATGACATATCTTTATATTTGACGAAGATATCGCTTTAAAATATTTTTATTAGGCCCCTTAATAGTTCCCATATATAAAAGTGGGCGTGGTCGTCAACCGATTTTGGTAATTTTTCGTCCACACATTTGGCTAAGTAAATATAGCACGCATACCAAATTTCATCGATATATCTTCAACGGTTTCTTAGTTATGACATATAAAACTTTCAATGTTTGCCCCTTAATAAGTGGGCGTGGCACCGCCCATTTGCCAAAATTTTTGTACTTTTTGTTTTATGTCCGTAGTTGGACTCCTGCCACAAAATTTCAGTGATAGATCTTTATATTTGACAGAGATATCGCTTAAAATGGTTTTATTAGGTCACTTTATAATACCCATATATAAAAGTGGGCGTGGCCGTCAACCGATTTTGATAATTTTCCGTCGAAACATTTGTCTAAGTAAGCAAATTACGCATACCAAATTTCATCGATATATCTTCAACGGTTTCTGAGTTATGACATATAAAACTTTCAATGTTTGCCCCTTAATAAGTGGGCGTGGCACCGCCCATTTTCCAAAACTTCATCAAATTTCTTCATAAGGGCCTGAGCTCAATACGTGGGTAAAATTTTGTCACTCTAGCTATATTAGTGGCTGAGATACCAAATTTCCGATTTTTTCTATATAGTAAAAGTGGGCGTGGTCATGGTCCGATTTCGCCCATTTTCAATACCAACCGTCCCAGTCTCTATACCAACTTGCATTTCAAATTTCATCAAAATATCTCAATTTTTACGCGAGTTATCGTGCGTACGGACGGACGGACGGACATGGCTCAATCGATTTCTCTTTTCACCCTGATCATTTTGATATATATAAGTCCATATCTATCTCGATTATTTCATTCTGTTACAATCCACCGTTATGAAATCAAAATTATAATACTCTGTGTACTAGTACAGCTGAGTATAAATATATGCACTTTTGAGCATTTTATAAGCATTCATCATAAAATTTCCCTTCAAAAAAATCACATTTAAAAAAATTTTTATACCACAAATGAAACTATACTTTTCTAAAGGATTTCAGTGTGCTGAATCTGAATCTGAAGTCAGAATTTTCAAATTGGTTCTAGTTTTTGAGATATTCATGTCCAATTAGGCAAAAAAACACGTTTTTGACTATATTCCCTGCTTAATATCTTGTATGTAATATTTTTTTATTCAAAATCAAATACACCGTTAGAAAGCATAAACCATCCCCCTGAATATGGCGTTTAAATTTTTCAGATATCTTTATTAGAATTGGAGAAATTGTTGTTTAAGTTTCATTAACTTGGCAAATTTTCCCCATACAAAATTATTAATACTTTTTGAAGCATACTTTTGGGGATTTTGTATGGGAAATATGTATGAAAACTTAGAAAAAATCACTCCATAAAAAAGTTCATAAAACAAAAAAGCGCAAACGAATTTTTAAGATTTCTTCACCTGTTTATAAAGCACGTTCACTAGCACCAAATATTAAAAATTTGGAGAGGTCATATTTTGTATTTTTTTTTATTTCATGTTGAAATTTTCCAATTTTTACACAATTTTTTTTTCTGTTCGAAAAGAAAAAGGCTGCAAAAAAATAATGATAACGCTGATAAAAAAAATTCTTTCATAATTTGAAAGTGTGAACCATTGCCTACAACACGGTGAACAAACTATTCGATTAGTCGCCTAAGAATAAGATTTTTCATAATGTCAAAAGTAGCCTAATTATTGCGTTTTGAAAAAGGCACTTTTAGTCAAATGGGAAAAAGATTATTTAAGCGAAAAGCGCAGGTGGATTTCAAGAATTAAAATGCAGTTTGATTAAAAATATATCATTTCAAAACATATGAAAAAATTGGGGAGGTCATATTTTTTATTTTTTTTATTTTTTTCTTTAAAGTTGAGCAAAATTTTTTTTTACGACTTTTTTTGTCAATATTTGAAAGTTCATATAGATCTAAGAGTTACCGCTGGTTACAAAAGGCTTATTGTTTCTAAAAGGCCAAATCAATATCTATGTAATGATGTATCACTCGATTACATACGTTAATAATTGAATGAGGTACAGCATTTTGTATAAGGTGTAATTGTTGAGAAATAAAAGGACCTATTTTTTGCTCAGTTTTTAACACCCTGTATGGCTAAACAAAACGAGACTCAAAAAATTTTATATAAGCTTTTTTTTTACAAATTGTTATATCTGTCAATCACTTTCAAAAAAATTTGATTTGCTAATACTTTAATTTCGATTTTATTTTTGGCCGCTATCACCCAGTGTGCGACTGTGCAATGGGGTGCTCTCGATGTGCCGCATATTTTGGTCTAGGATATTTGCAATCCGTGCTATCTTGCTAGGGATAGCGAATACCCCTATTGTATTTCGAGAATAGAAATTGATGTTAAAACTTATAAATACTCTGAAAAAAAAAACGTTGTAAATCTAAAGACTTTCGCTCTCCGGATTCGAATCATGACATCAACCTGAAATTCTATCCAATCATCATATAGTGGAACATTCAACATTATATTGAATTGTAGTAACCTATTTATACTTCCATTTCCTAAAAAGGAATCCATGAATTAATTGAATCATTGTAAAAACAAAATTTAAAAAAAAAAATTCTCATTAGTTTTGTTTACAACGGAAACTGTTGGGTCAAATACTTTTGCCTTTAAATCAAGAACGGGGAGAAAATTTTTGCTAAAAATAAACTTTTTTTTGGCTTTTTCTCTTCATCTTCTCTCCATCATTATTTTTTTTTTTTTGTTGGTTTTCTCACAAAAAAATATTTTCTCACAAAAAATTTTTTAAAGGCAAGCAAGTTTTTGAATCAACAACGCCCGTTTTAGAATAAATTGTTGGATCAAAAACTTTGCTGTGAAAACAAATACTTTTGCTGTTGAATCAAAGACGGAGGTTCAACAGCCGAAAGTTGTTGGTTTAACTACGGGTATTTTTTTCAGAGTACATACCTACATACATACATATATATGTATGTATCTTGAGTGTACCATGCCGCTGTATTAATAAAATGCCGCTAAAGCTTGCGGCCACTCTAAGGGGAAGTAAAACACAGAGCGACCTCCAAAGCAAAGACCTCCAAAGAAGATAAAATGGAATGCAAAAGTTTCTTACTTAAGCGATTTTACAATAAACCACAATAACCAATGGGGGCGATGTGCGCAATAAGACGGAGAAGACGCTTAAAGGCTGACAAAAGGAATAAATGTTGCTGGCAAACTATGGTTGCACAAAGAAGAAGTAGAATGGGGACGACAATGATGGGCGCGGTGTAGCGTAGAGGAAAGGAGAAAAGCTACAAAGAAAGTGTAAGTAAAATGAGTAAAAATGAGATAATAAAAAATGTAGAAAAGGAGAATGAAAATGAGCAACAAAAGTGGTCAGCGCAAATAGTATAATATAAATTGCGAATATTATCATTCAGGGAATTTCTAACACACACACACACAAATATATATATTTAAACTTATTTATAAGCAACAAAGATATTGTATGAGAAATGAGGAGAAGATTGAGTGATTCGTCAAAGGTCCTTCAACGCCAAGGGATACACTTACACGAGTTTTCGCACACATATACGAGTGAATATGTGTATATACACTCCCAGTAGGACATAACTCGAGCGCTCTGTGCTTACTTTGGAAGCAGAGCGAGATCTTTGTTTTTTAAACAGTTATCTCTGATCGCTTACTATTTTTTGGAAGCAAACGGGGATATGGCTAGCGTAGAACTAAACTGGTCTATCTAACAAAATACAAAATTGGAGAAAACAGATGAAACGCGTTTTAATGCGGTGTGCGATTGTTGATGTATGTTAAGTGAATATTGTAAATTATTATGTTAAACCTTTTTTATATAATATATACATATATGTATGTTACAAGAAAACCTGTTACATAGACCACTTTAGAATTTTTAATTTTTAAGAAAGTTTGAACTACAAATTGAAAATTATATGAATAAAATAAAAAATATGTGAAAGGAAGTACTTTAATTACAAAAATAACATACACATGTTCGTAAATGATCACCTCTGCATTAAAAGTAACAGTAACCTAGTTTTCTCCACGGGGGGCTGGTAGAAAATCTTCTGGATTGTTTTCTGTTTCGTCTCTGCGGTTTACATGTGGAGAGACAGGTAAAAGCAGTGATTAATCGGTGGTGATCGGTGGTACAAATTTCAACATTTTTTTTATGTCCTGCATTTTTTTTTCAAAACGCATATGTCGCTGCCCTGATCTGGTGTAAAATTTTGCAAGAACTCTATTAAATCATGTAGGTTCACGCTAGATTTCTTTATATCGACGGATTTATATGTTTCACAATAATGATCATTAAACTGCATCACAGATTCACCCTTGACAAATTTTGCCTTTCGCATTTGGGAAACTTTTGCACCGTCGTCTACTATACTCTGGTAGTCCCTGAACATTGGCCGTAGTTCGTCAAATGACATAAATTTCCCCACCATATTAATAACATCAAAAGGAACATGCTTTCTGCAATTTTTAACCAATTCCATCCACTCATCTGGTGTAAGATCATACTGATCTATGGTAGTCTATGCTTGTTGGACCACTTTAGAATTTTTTGAAATGACAAAAGGACGTGAATTCTAAAGTGACATTATTATCGTTTGGGCACTTTGGAGCAGAAATAAGACCTACATCAATTTTGCACGGATAAATTTATGATTTTCAAGTTCAAAAATGTGCATAACTCGATTTCTGAAAAGATGTTAGATAGACCAGTTTAGTTCTACGCTAGCCATATATTCTTCTCAAAATTTCACATTTATGCTACAAATAAAATGAGTCCATCGAAAATCAATGGTAATTATTTAAAAAAGTATTATTCAGCTGCAATAAGCAGGTGATAGTGAAACACGGAGCAGTATTTGTAAATTTTTACGCTATAGAGAGCACCCCTTTTTTGTATCTTCAGATCACTTATGGTGTACTCTGGTTCCGTTTATTAGAGAGCGCTCGCTCTCCTAGGATTTCCCATATTAAAGGGAGCATTTTTTGTTCGGATATTTGGATAATCCGGGAGCACTCCTACCACTCCTATAGAACGCTCCATTATCGCTCATAGTATGATCGCCTTTTCTACTAGGAATACAGAAACCAACACTCATACATACATACACACATACATACATATACCCATATCCATAGTAATTTTTAAGCGCCAGCAACTGGGCTTTCTGATGGCAATTGTTGCTGGCGGTGGTATGATCTAAGTGGAACTGAATGGCGGCGGAGGCAGTGGGGACCAACGAATAGCTGTGGCATAGTTGTTGTGGTTACTTAATCTGCCTCAATGCCAGCTTTTACTATAGTAAGCACTTTGGAAATATTTTTCGCCAACAATTTTACATTTTGTTTGCTGCGCCATCATCATTCGCCGCACCATCGTTGATGGTAAGCTGACGCTGCAAGCGTTGCTCCAACAAAACATAAAATGAAACTACAACAATAACAAAAAAAACATACATCTACTTATTAACAAAGAAAAAATATGATCGTAGTGGCATAAGTGGTGGCTACATTGTTTGTTTGTTGGCTGAATTGCCTTCAGGCGCCTGACCATAATCTTCATTTCGGGAAAAATATGGGGCAGTGGCATAACAGTAAAACTCAAAACACTTTAGCAGCTCTACATAGCACACGCATCACTCGAGGCAGTAAATATTTTTTTCAAAGTTTATTGTTTTCTTTTTAATTTTACATTCCATTAAATTTTTTCACTTTTCTATTGTCTTTAAATTTGCAATTAGCGTGTTAATTAAATCTGATTTTTCTTGCAAAATTTAACGAGAGTCGCCTTTCACGTTTAGGCATGCAGCTTAAGTTATATGTACATACATACATACATATCGTCGTTTAAAGTGCATTTTCGCGTAAGGGACATTTTTGTTTCCTTTTTTTTACACTAAGTTGATGTTTTAGCTAACAAACTGATATACGTAACTATTTAAATTTAAGTTTGTACGTAACGGGTTTGAAATGAAATAGTTTTTATGCTCTCCTGTAAAATTCAACCACCGTCCGCTATGCGAAAATGCAAAGGCCTCTTATGCGAAAATGCACTTTAAACGACGATATGTATGCATATATAAGACGCAGCAGAAGCTCGAAACACATATGTAGGTATTTTTTTTTTTTTTTTTTTTTTTTTAGTAGGGGGAAGCATCGAAAGCCGAAAAGTGCGAGACTTCAACCCGCTAAACCTAACCTACTCCCGCCCCAGACAATACTCCCACGGAACCACCGGACAAGGTATTACTTCCTGGGAGTGGGGATTAGACACTTAAGTCTACATATTTTTTAATTGCGGACGGACTGACGCCTACGTTGATCTGTCGAGCTCAGTTGGGCCATGATTGAGGCCGAAACCTCGCTAACTATATCCCATGTAGCAGAGGACTGACACATAAGTGCAGTCAAGTTTTCCACCGTGATAGCTGCTCCTGAAATACCCTGTATTCGCCTACGTTCTGCTAGGAAACGAGGACATTCAAAAAACACGTGTTCTGCACTTTCTACCTTTCCTGGACATTCAGGGCAAAAGGGACTCTCTTCTAACTTAAACCTATAAAGGTAAGCTCTAAAACACCCATGCCCACTAAGGATCTGGGTGAGGTGGAAATTAGGTTCGCCGTGCTTTCTATCTACCCAACTGCTGATGTTCGGTATAAGCCTGTACGTCCATCTACCCTTCAATGAAGCTTGCCAACGTTGCTGCCACATTTGGCGACACTTTCCCTTTATCTGTGCTTTTTCGATACATGTGGCTGGCTTTGTTACATTATGTAAATCGCACACTTCTCGAGCTTGAATGTCGATTGGAGGCATGTTTGCTATGACTTCGGCAGCGTCGCTAGAGACAGTGCGAAATGCACTTATTACGCGAAGAGCGGCGAGTCGGTAAACCGATTGTATTTCTTTTATGTAAGTCTTACACTCGAGAGCTTCGATCCACACCGGGGCAGCATACAGTATGACTGAGCTAATTGCCTTTGAAATAAGATGCCTACGACTTGAACGTACACAACCCTTGTTCGCCATCATTCTTGAGAGTCCACCATACATTTTCATAGCTTTCTCTGCAGCTTGGTTAAGATGGTCTTTAAATGTAAGCTTGCCATCTAGTATTACCCCCAGGTATTTGAGAGTTGGCTGGGAGGTTATCTCGCAGTCCCCAACGGATATGCAAATTTTCTCTTGCACTTTCCTTGTACTTACGAGTAGTACCTCTGTTTTATTCTCTGCCAGGCTAAGATTTAATAACGAAAACCAGTGACGGATTCGACGTATAGCATCGTTACACAAGCGTTGGAGGTATTTAAGGTGTTTGGCGACCCCTACAACTATTAAGTCATCTGCGTAAGCGATCAGTTTCAAGTTTGCTGACTGAGGGAGCTTTAGGACACCGTCATACATTACGTTCCATAGCAACGGACCTAGTACCGATCCTTGCGGGACTCCACTAGAAATAGCGTAATTCTTAACGCCTTCGTCGGAATCATAGATGAGAATTCTATCCGTAAAGTAGCTCAGAATAATGTTCATGAGATATTGCGGCACCCTGAATTTGCGTAATGCCCTTATTATGTGATACCATCCAGCCGAGTTAAAAGCGTTTTTTACATCTAGTGTAATTAGCGCGCAATACTTTTTTGAGCCACCTTTCCATCTTTTGCCACTAACGGCGGTTTTTGCTATTTTAATAACCTCTCTTGTGGCGTCAATCGTCGATTTGCCTTTTCGAAAACCAAATTGCCACTCCGAGAGTCCGCCGGCATTTTGGATAGCGGACTCCAGTCGGTTGCATATCAATTTCTCATATATTTTGCCAATCGAATCTAGCATGCAAATAGGCCGATAAGACGAAGGTTCATCTGACGCTTTCTTAGGTTTAAGTATCAGAACTAAGCGTTGGATTTTCCATGGGGTGGGAAAAATACCCTCTGTTAGACATGCATTGTACATAGTCGCAAACATGCTTGTATTTGTATATAATGCCTCTTTTAGGGCTTTGTTGGGAATACCGTCCACACCCGGTGCTTTTTTATCCTGCAAACTTTTGGCTACCTCCAGGAGTTCTTCTTCTGTAATTAGTAAAGGCCGTTCTTTGACTTGACCGCGTGGTATTTTTAGTGGCTCGTGTCTTGGAAATAAGCTCTCGACTATCTTGAGAAGGAACATTGAACATGTAGGCGGCTGGGTTTCACGCTTGAACTTAGCCAGACATACTTTGTATGCTTTCCCCCATGGGTCGATGTTTGCTTCTTCACATAGTTTATTGAAACAGCTCTTCTTGCTTTGGGCAATGGCTTTTTTCAATGTTTTCTTGCACTTTTTGAAGCACTCTCGTAGTTCTAGTTCGTTACTCCCTCGCCTGTTTCTGTGGTATCTACGCCGTGCCGCAATACATAATTTTCTGAGCTTTGCTATCTCATCATTCCACCAGTAAACCGGTCTTCTATGTGGGTGAAAAGTGCCACGCCGCATTGTTGTATCGCAGGCTACAATCAACCTGTTTCCAATGTCAGACACTAGTCTCTCGGCGTTTCGATGTGCTGGAGGTGAAGTATCCCATGCCAGATTGAATAATTCAGTGTCGAAATCCCGCTTCCTCCAGGTGTATTTTTGGCATCTCGTGCCGACCCCTGGGTGGGTGTTAGAGGGTTGTGATACTTCGGCAATGATCGCCATATGGTCGCTATTTGTGTAGATTTCGGAAACATGCCACCTAATTCTAGGACTTAGCGAGTCGTTTGCAAACATTAGGTCTATTATAGATGATTTTTTCCCCTTTCTAAATGTGCTTTGTGATCCGCTATTTATTAGCGTAAGGTTCGCTTGGCTTAGGAACTCAAGTACGAGCTTTCCACGATGGTTGGTGCGAGTGCTTCCCCATGCTGTACACCAGGCATTAAAGTCACCAGCTATAATTATAGGGACTTTTCCTCTGGCTACTATTGTTAAGTTTAACAGCATACTTTCGAATTCTGTTGAGGAAGCACTAGGCGGAGCGTAACAGCTAACTATGTAAACACCAAATATTTGTGCCCACGTGAAGCCGTTACTTGTGTCTCTTGCAAAAGATTGAAAAGGGCGACCTTTGCAAGACCATATTGCTGCTTTCCCGCTTGCGTCTGCAACCCAGGTGCAGTCGGGCCTCTGGGTATATTGCTCGCTAAGAATTGCTATGTCTATATTTTCTTCTATAACTGTTTGCTTCAGCAGATCTTGGGCTGCGGCACAGTGATTTAAATTTAGTTGTAGGATTTTCATTTTCTTACTACTTTTGTCATCTCAATATTTTTTGGGCATTTCCCACTGAGGGTAGAGTGAGCACCTGAACATAACATACATTTGTGGGTATTAGTGCAGTCTTTTGCCTTATGACCTGTGTTTCCACAACGCGTACACATCGATGACCTATCTATGTTACTAGTACACTGGCGCGCTAAATGCCCCAAGTTGAAGCATTTGAAGCAACGGTTAAGTGGGGTATGTTCCCTTATACGGCAGATTGACCAGCCAATTTTAACTTTGTTTGCACTAAGAGCTTTCTTTGCATCGTCAGCTGTCAGCCTTATAAGTGCAACTTGATTGCCGACTATAGTTTTCCGCATCGACACAACGCTCGTCACATCTATATTTTGCACTCCGCACTCTGCTTTAAACGCGGCACATACCTCTTCGGGGGTTGTGATTTCATCCAGGTCCTTACAAGCGATCATAATTGAATGCGTTTTTGGTTGAATAACTGCCATTCCACCAACGGTTTTTTCAAGAACCTCTTTAAAACTATTAGCTCGATTGTTTGGGTCGTTCTTGAGCTGGAGCAGTAGGTCACCTTTCATCGTTTTGCGGATATAAGTAACTTTCGTACCCAAATCGTCTAAACCGCGATCGTTTTTTATTTTACGCAATATATCGGCATACGATGCCCCTTCTTTTTTTGTTATGATGATAGCGTCTGGTTTCGCTTTGATTTTCCTCTCAGTTGGTTTATTCTTTTTAACAACATCAACCCACTTTTCCCTGTTTTCAGTATTTTCACCTGATTTACTTGGTGTGTTTATTTTTTCGGCTGACCTCGGATCGTTTTTGGTGATGTTTTTCATCTTTTTCGGCGATGGAGCTTGTGCGGCCAAATCGCTGGCTCTTTTTAACGATTTTTTTACGATCGGAGAAGTTTGGGTTGCTTTTCCGGCCGATTTCTTAATCTGGTTACCGACGCTATTTTCTTCTTGCTCGTATAGCGTCTTAATACCGCTCAACAGGTCTTTCATTGCCTGATTAATGTGCCTTTGCACTGACATCATGCTCTCCAGTTCTCTTATTTTTACTCCGAGCTGTTTGAAGGGAGAGATTTTGACGGTTTTGGTGTTTGCAGAGGCACCAGACTCGGATTCAGTACACATGTTTGTGACTGCAGAATTATCGCATTCTAATGCTGGTCCAGCAACGCTTGGCACCGAACTTTTGCTCTTTGGTGGTGTTCTTGCCACTTTCGAATTCCTTTTAAAAGGGTTCTCCGGTGTAGGCACGAAGTTATTTCCCGAGGCCATGCCTCGGTGAAAATGTTTGGGTCACCTAACACCTAACAAAATATATAACTCGTGCTTGAAGGGTTAAGAAAAATCAAGTTGTCAAAATGTATATATGGTTGGCAACGCGGGTATGCTCACTGACAGAACGAGTCAGCTGGATTGTAGGAATCAAGAGGAAGACTATTTATTTACAGAAGTTATTTATTTGTCCTTGTTTAACAATTTTGTTAAAAAAGGACAATAATCAGGAAAATTGGCGCAAAATTTATAAATTATGGGTAAGTATGTGTGTATGTGAGGATTTAAGCTGATGAAAAATATTGAATTAAAACTATAATACTTAGCTTTATGGCGGAAACCTGAAACTGCTCAGCTGCCGGGTAGGTATTATGTATATATGTATGTATGTACATATCTGTGGTCACAAACAATAACTGCTTAAGTCGACTTAGGAAGATTTCGAGTTATATATAGCAAGTTATTCTCCTTTTAAAACACTATATTACTGTAAGACTCCCATGCTTATAATTTAATTCAATCAAAAGATAGAAATAAAAACATTTCTTGCTATAACAGCCAAAGTAGATTTATATACTTAATCAAATTTCATCATGACATTTTGTTTTATTTACAAAATTTGATTGTAACATTTTGGAGGGCTGACTGATTTTGCGTCCATGGTTCTTAATCGACTTTTATGATTTGTTAAGAAACGCCTTCGAATATAAAAATTAATTTATTTCGAAATTATATTTTTCGACTTAAGCGATTATTGCAAATTGACACAGATATATTCACACATAAGTATGTAAAACATTTTTTATAATACGAAAATGCGCTCAGACACTGATTAGCAACCTAATGACGACAGCTGCCAATTTTGCGTTCCCGCAAAGCAGTCAATAATGTGACAAAATAATTTTGATTTGTCATTCTTTATCATAAACTCGCACATAGAAAATTCTTATTTTATATTCAGTGGGATTTTGCTCAGTCATGGCTTAGGTGTCTATTGAATTTTTATGTACACAAGTATAATTTCTCCATCCGTTTGCACATTAAGTGGTAGGCTCTGCTACGTAAGTGCGTAATTTTGTGTGCTCATATTTCTTCCAACCCCTGCCTTACATGCGTTGCGTCGCACTCAGTTGCGCTTCGCTTGTCCTAATATTGCTTTCGGCGAATTGAATAAATGACACTTTGTGCTAATAAAAAACGTGATTGAAATTCTAGATGACGCACAAGGTACGACCTCCTGCGTTCGGCTGTTGGTTGCTCTGCTCTTTCGTGGCGTTGCCGTTTGGAATCTGGAATTTTGAATGGAGTGGGCTGGAGCTTTTGACAAAGAACACGCTCGCGGCTGCCGTACGCACCATCCATCCATCGAAGAAGAGGCGGCCGCAAGCGCGAAACATTATATGAATTGCTGAATTCAATGTACCTTTGGCCGCCAAACGTGATTTTGTTGGATATCGTGGGCTTTTTGGCTTACGTTTCGCTTTTTTTTTTGCTTGCCATTTTTGCTAGCGTTTGAAAACAATTAGGTTTTGGTTTTTTGTTTTGAAATTCCTGTTGCTGGTAAACAGCTTCCCTTCAATTTTGCAGCGTTCGTCAGTGTCATTTGTCAATTTTTGACTTGTTTCCGTTGATTTTTTGCCTCTCCACAATTTTTCTTTTCTACTTTTCTACACTTTTTGCACTTTGACCTTCTTGTTTTACGTGAACCTTTTTTCTCTGTGCTTTTTCTCTGTTTTTTGTTATTTGTTTTATTTGCTTTCTGCGTGCCCTTCCTTCTAATCTGCTTTGTTCTAAAGCGTAATTAGAATTCATTCAACGTCGGAATCTGTTTCTTAGGTAGCTCGTGTTTTTCTGTTTGCTTTTTGCCTGTTTTTGAAAGGATGTGATGCTGAAATTGAAGTTAAGTTGACAGCCAAAATATAATTAATGCTCATAGTGCCGCCAATGGGCCATCCGGCCTAAACGAATTAGGGGCTGCTAGATTGGTAGGGACAGCCTTTATCCATTTGATCGCATTGTGTCAACGTGTTTACATATTAGTACTACTAACATATATATTTATATTAAATAGCATTTAATGTAGGAAAGAATTTCGGTTAATGGGAAACTATTGAAAGGTTTCTACTTTATGAAAATTCGAATATGAATTACGCTTGAAGATATTTTATCTAAATGTTCATGGTTTGTTTTGCATGTAGCTTTTATTTATGATTATTTTGCTTGTGCTTGATTAATTACCTAAGTTTTGAAACTTCCAGCTATGTAGCTCTTAAGTGCGTTAAAGATACGACAAAATTGTTGGCAAAGTTTAATCGCTGAGGCATCAGTGTTTTTAAAGTACAAAGGCCTAGTGGGAGTAAACCCTTTCGACGATTATAAACACACACATACATATATGCTAGTAGTATATAGAGCTATCGCAACTGGCAAATATTGATTTTATTACTATTTTTCATTAATAAAATTATTAGGCATAAGCATGCTAGTCTCGGTCTCAGCTCTGCTAGGCCAATAAAAGCAACCAAAAAGTATTTAAAAGGCATAAACTTTATCTCCTTCATATAAAAGTAGCCCCACCACTCAACAATCTTTCATTGTGATACATTTTTTCAATCGCCGACAAAAATGTAATCTCGCAAACTTATTTTATTCAATATCCCGTATCGAAGCAAATTGCAGATTAGTTGCTAGTCTGCCAAATGAACCATGCAAAGCTTCTGAAAATCCTTTCGTTAAGCCTGCAAACGTTTTAGTAATTGTTGTTGTAGATGAATGCCTGCCAACCGTTGTCCTAACAGCCAATGCAACACCGCCGCCGCCAATATTTTGTTAAACGCCTCGCACAACAATCATTTAAAGTGAACACACACACACACAATCATGCACCACATTCGTGTGCGTGTGTTGCCACTAGTTTAGTGTAGGGCTGTTTATTGTGTAGTAGATTATTGGGCGTGTTCGGCTAATTTCGCGTATTTACAGCAAACCGCAGCAAAATACGCCAACCACACACACCCCCTCTTTCACCTAAAAAACTCCCACCCAAGCCAAATGAAAACGTGCGAATTTCGGCCTGTTAGTTTCCACTATTTCCAATAGGCGCTATTCCCAAACTCTTTCCAAAACTCTCCATTTTTCTATTAAATTTTTAAGCTATCAATATTTTGTTCGTTTGCGTTCGCTGGTCCACAGCCCACAGTCCACAGCCGAGAGCCAGAGCTCCGACAATAGCGCAGCCAAAGCCACAACATTTCGCACAGCGTGTGCAATAAGCGTATGAGGCAGATGGTGGTGATCAGCAGGGTTGCTTTCGGCTCACTCGCATGTGCAGGGGGGATACAGAGGGAGGGCCACGCGCTGCAATAACAGCCAACATATGCAATTCTGTTGTTGTCTAATTGTTGTTGTTTGTATTGGTGTTGATTTCAGTGTTTTTGGTTGAGCTTGTATCTGTTCACTCTTCTCTTTTCTGTGTTGTTGGCATTGCAGTTGCTGTCACAGCCGTTTTGCTGCTGCGAATGACAGTTTTGTTGTGCTTACAATCAAAATTGCTGTGTTTTTGCATATTTTGCATTTTTCCGCATTTTGCAGTTGGTAATTGTGTGTTGCTGCCATTTGCAACTTGTACGGCGAAATTGTTAACACGCTTGTTTGTTTACTGATATTTTTTTCATGTAAAATTATAACGGTTTCAAATGGCACCGATAACCGCCAACGAGCGCGTTGCCGAAAATAAGAACAACCAACCAAAGCGCTTACGTGAAGCGGAACAGCAACCGATGGTGTTGGTTGCGACAGCTGCTGCCTCCACCGCTGCCGCTGCCCCTGCCTCTGAATTCGCTGCTACTGCTCCCGACACTGCCAAATGACAACAGAAATGCATTAGCGGGCGGACGTGCAAGCGACAAGCGATTTGTGGTACGCCACACACATTCAAAACAAGCTCGCTGATAAGCGAAGCATCGGATTAAAAGGCATTTAGAATTCGTTGCAGGAGTTTAATCCCAGAATGCAGTTCAGCGACCACCTAGGTACACTCATCGATGCACTTGTATATAGAGACATATGTGGAATGCATTTATGTACATTGTTTGGATGTGTCACATAAAATCAATACGTATGTATTTAATTCCGTTAAAGACTTTTATTAAAAACGAATTTTCAACAAAACTGTATCACTTTTTTCAAATATTTCTGTGGAAGGGCGAAGCAGGCTTAGTCATTTGTATTCTCTACGAAGCTTCTAACATCTCTTGAGTTAAAGGCATGTAAGAGTTAGACTTGTGGCCGCTGTGGTGCAGTGGGTAGAGTGCTCGCCCGCTATGCCAGAGGTATCGGGTTCAAACCCCAGTCCGAGCAAAACACCAAAAAAATTTTCTAATTAGTAAAAATCCAATTATTGGATTTTTTAATAGCAGCGGTCACCTCTCGGCAGTGGGCAGCATACCCTCCGAGTGTATTTCTGCCATGAAAAAGCTTCTCACAAAAAATGCATTCGCCGTTCGGAGCCGGCATAAAACTGTAGGTCCACCCAATTAGTAGGAAAAACAAAAAGGGGCGCACCTCGAATTGGGATAGAAGCTCGGCCATAAAACTCGTCAGAGTTATAATAGCGCCATTGTATTATATTATTATTATTAAGAGTTAGACCTTGATTTTTTCAATAAAAGAAATACTGACCAGTAGGCCCTGGTATCATCGTTTTATTAATCCGGGAGTACTCCATTGCGAGTACTCCATTCCATTTTATACTAGCTTTTAATATTGTATGTCCTAGGAAGGGTCCCAGAAGAATTTGGAGCGAGATCTTCCCAAAGGATGAATAGAAGAGTATTCCATTGGCATCCTTTCTGAGAAATATCAAACTTTTTTTTCAATTTTGAATTATTTTGGTTGTGTATTACCAACCTTCCATACTATGTTAAAAGCGAGTATACAAAATTGATTGCTTATACATAGTAGTATAGGGAGTACTCGCGAGTAATGGCGTACTCGCAGGGGAGTACTTCCGGATTAATAAAACAATGATCCCAAGTCCTAATAGGGTATTAATAAACACAAACAACATAAAACAAAATTGAAAAGAGTTTAATTTTTCTCGGAAAAGATGTAAATAGAATACTCTTCTACTCAACGCTAGGGGATATCTCGCTCCAAGTTCTACTGAGTTGTGTTTGACAAAAATATCTCTTCTTACTCCCTGAAAACAAATTTACATGCACACATGCATATGCACATCTATAAAAAAATACATGCGACTCAAACTGTTCACAGAAAAGTTACTACATCACAATTGACTTATCAGCGCAATTTAGCAGAAGGATATGATATTTACCACAGAACAGCTGCGATTGACAAACTCATTTTTGAAATGCCCACGGGGCAACATTTCTAAACGAATTTTCCATTCAAGTATCTCTAGATAGACACACAGAGGTAGAAAAGAAGAAAAGCTTCTAAAAAGCCAGCATCAATATGCATACATACATATGCATGATATCCATAAGTACATATGTACATATACTGATTCTAGCACGTTGCTTGACAAACTTCCAATGCAATTGTGTATCCCCCTTACAAAGTCAACAAAATGCAAATTCGTTTATGCATCAATGCTACAACAGCAACAACATTCAACATTCAGCCAAATGCAACACAAGGATAAAGAATAGGAATGTATATATGTATGTATGTATGTATGTATGTATGTATGTATGTATGTATGTATGTATGTATGTTGAATATAAGGACTACACGCATCTGCTTACCGTCGTTAGCTACTCAAATCAGCAAAAGCACATACACACAAACGCTCATACATGTACCTACACTCACAAACATTGCCACCCACAACTTCATGCTTATGCTCACGGTGATGATGCTGCAGCAAATGTCGTTGTCATATTCCAACCGGTCAAGTGCCCCTGCTTGGCTGCAGTTTGACTTTCACTGATCAACAAAGCGGGTGGGCGAGCGACGGCAGCGGGTTTGGAAAACATTTCCGACCGTCTCCAATGTGAAAGAGTCAACATTTGGCACACTAACAACAAACAAACAAACCAAAAGTCGTTAGGAATAGAGAGATGCAACCAAAACGCTATACGCACATATGGATATATGTAGATAAGTATATGCGCCACCGAGTTGGTATTTGCGGCAAGTGGAGAGCAGGGAAACGTACGGCGGCGATTTTGAAGTGCAACGCATTAGTCTGTGACAAACTAACTCGCCGCATTCAATCTTTTGGCCACCTTCTAAACGTTTTCGGCAGGCAACAGCGATCCTTCAACACCAACCGACCCACTAATACATTCGTCAAATCTATTGTTGGTGTGATGTGTCTTTGTAGGTGAGTCGATACATAAAGGAGTTGGTGTGCAGGTGAAGAACTCCATTATTCAGCTTTCTATGGAGTTGTCACCGGCTTTTATGGCACCAAAATCAACACGCACACAAACAGAAATTTTCGGATTTTCGCCATCGTGCGCTGGTAGGTTAGTATTAGAGAAAAAAGTTAAGTTAAATATAAGCAATCCAAATACAAATCTTTACAAGTATCTCTTCGGCATGACATTGGTTGCCTTTAAAGGTTGGCCTAAGAAATATACATATGTGGTAAATTCGTTTCATATTGCAATTGTTTTATAAGCGTTTACTCATTCCAACGTAGGAACTCCATCAACAGGTGTACTGGCCATAAAATTTGCAAAACGAGTAGGGGAAATTGAGAAATTAAATTTACTTTTGTGCTTTTGTGCATATGTACTGATTATACACCAGATTCAAAAGCCAATATTTTTGCAAAATATACAAATATTTATGCATTCATATGTATGTACAAATATAGTACATTTGCAAGAGCATTTTTGGAAAAGTCCAAATTGTGTGATTAAGCTTTTAGTAATTTAACTATTTTTAAATTGGTTAACTCAACACTTTGTTTTCATTTGTCAAGATGGAATAGTCAAGGTTTTACGACTAAACAGTTGTGCACGCCAAAACAAATTGAAATATTTGATCCCAACGAGAAATTTCAGTCTTACCGTCACCGCTCATTGAAAGAAACGACACAGATAAAACATAAAGCTAAGCAGAGAATTGCACCTTTTCTCTTTTGACAGGATTTTTGAGAAATTTTCGAAATACAAAACAAACAATTAGTTAAATATTTTCTTTGCTTGCATTTCCTATTGGCTAAGTGTGTTTGTACTTATTGCTCTTCTTTCATTTGGCACAACATCGAATGTGAAGACCTAAACACCAAGAGCTAAGCACCAAGTGCTAAGCATTAAGAGCTGTTTTATTATTGTTGTTGTTGTTTTTGAGTTTCGTAGTTTATTTTATTTCCGTGCCAAAGCATACAATGTTAGGTGTTGCACTAGAATGTATTGCTCCTGCAGTTTGATGCACGTATACATACATATATGGACACAACAACATACATATTTATTTACAGTTTTTATTATTATTTTTACTTTTTTGTTGCACTTGTTATATGCATTTCTGTATATATTTTGTTACAACACGAATTTGCACTCACCAAAAAGACAACAAAACCGGAAAAAAGCATACGAACAAAAGTACTTGTGTATAAATATTTATAAAATGTAAAAGATATTTAAGTGCATCCGCACCTAGCAGCAGCGGTGGTGAGGCCGCAAATGACTTGCCGGTTGAGCAAAGAATGTAAGAGTAATCTACTACACCAACAAAATGAAACAAAACGCAACAGAAACAACAAAACAAAAAACAAAAAAAAACACATGATGAACAAAATAACCAATAGCAAAATAACAACGCAGCAGTTCACTGTAACGAAGCCATTTGAGTTTAGTTTTTAAACAAAACAAAACTGTTTGGCTATTTTTACAAGTAAAACGGAGATACATACATACATACCTATGTACATTCCGAATACAAGAAAAGCACAAAAGATATTCAAAACTATTAACATTTCGCAATACTTTTTCTATTTCTTGATGTATTTTCCTTTTCAATTTTTCAATTTCACCTGTTAGCTTCGTTTGAATTTTTGCAAAAATTTATTTACTTTTTGGAAATGTTCTCTTTTCCTGCTATTTGGTTACGGCACTGAATAAATTACTTATTTACTTATTTATTTTTCATTTTAGTTGGTTAAAAACTTCAGTATTTTCTGAGCTAAAAGTTTAAACCAAACTCATGAAAATTGAAATAAATGGCATAACAACATAAAAGAAAACTGATGAACTTGGACGGTATATTAAACGGAAAGGAGCGGAAATAAACATACAAATATACATACATACATACATAAATACATACATAAATAGATATGTACATTAGGGTGGGGCGATTTACTAACCTATATCGCGCGATCGAAATTTGGATTCCTCTCATTTTTCTGAGTAGAAAACACTTCCACGACTTTTGTCTAAAATTAATTTTGATGTTCCGGAATTTGGTTTTAATGAACCAAGACGAATTTTTGAAAATAAAAATTTGGCAAAAATCGACAAAAAGATATCCAGGCCAATAGGCACATCGATTTGAAGCAGGATTTTATGTTGAATCCAGATATAAAATCGAAACTAAAATCGGATGATCCGCTTTCGAGATATAGCGTGATTTCCGGTTATGGAGGCTGAATGCCCAAAATCGCATATTTTCGCGATTATCTCTTGTTGTGTACAATACATCTTAATTTTTTTTGCAAACTTTTTACAGATAAGTCAATACAATATATGGACAGTATTTTAAAATATTAATTTATCTTCCGGTATAGGAAAACTAGAATGCACTCTTTTTTCCTTGGCCCAAAAGCGCGATATGGGTTCTCTATGTTATAGTCATTTGATACCGATGATTTTCGCCGACAGCGCTTAGTGTACAATAAATGCTCCACATACAAAATTTCAGAATTTTAGCTGCAAAAATTGAAGAGCTATTTCCTAAAACGTAGACTTATGCTTCTGAAATTTGTTTTTTGCTTCCAATAGTACGCTATGGCGTATGAGTAACCTTGAGTTTTTTTTAGGTTGACTAAAGTAAAAAAACAAGTCCCAAACAGCATACGTCTACTTTTTGGGTTATAACTCCTCAATTTTTGCAGCTAAAACTCTGAAATTTTGTATTTAGAGCATTTATTGTACACAAAGCGCTGCCGGCGAAAATCATCGGTATCGGATGACTATAACATGGAGATCCCATACCGCGCTTTTGGGCCAAGGAAAAAAGAGTGCATTCTAGTTTTCCTATACAGGAAGATAAATTAATATTTTAAAATAATTCTCATATATTCTATTTACCTATCTTTAAGAAATTTGCAAAAAAAAATTTAAGATATATTGTACACAGCAAGAGATAATCGCAAAAATATGAGATTTTCGGAATTCAGCTTCCATAGCCGGAAATCAGGCTATATCTCGAAAACGGATCATCCGATTTTAGTTTCGATTTCATATCCGGATTCAGTATAAAATTCTGCTTCAATTCGATGTGCATATTGGCCTGGATATTTTTTTGTCGATTTTTGCCCAATTTTTATTTTCAAAAATTCGTCTTGGTTAATAAAAACCAAATTCCGGAACATCAAAATTAGTTTTAGAAAAATGTCGTAGAGGCGTTTTCCACTCATAGAGATGAGAGGAATCCGAATTTCGATTGCGCGGTATCGATTAATTTCCCTCCATACAAATCGCCCCACCCTAATGTACATGCATATGCAAGTATGGGCTACCAGCGTTGCCTTTTAGTTCCCATAACTTGTGGACTGCCAAAGTGCCAATTTTTTATTCTTTTTTTCTGGAAAAACTATCAGCTTTTTTTACAGTTTTGCTCATTTCTGGTTCAACACTTTCACAATTCAATAGACCTGATGGTCTTGGTATTTTTTTACCGACTACGGATTATCCATCAAGAGAAAATTGATTGACAAATGTTAGTATCTTTGAAAATTCGTAATTAGCCATTGATATCAGGCAAAAATTGTAAAGGCACCCTATACTCGTATACACATACCCAACAAAAAGCCTAGGCTGACAGCTAAGCCTCAGCTATAAAACAGGAATACGCTGGCAGCGCTGCTTGCTGTTATGCACTCATTTTCTTTGCTCCAAACCTTTTAATAGTAATTCTCTGTTATGCGCTCATACATATCAAATAGAGAGATAGGGAATTGAGTTGTATGAACAAAGAAAGTATAACGTGTGTGGCGAGCGTAAAAATTGCATATTGTCGAAGGAAAGATTGTCGCTTCAATTTATTTTCTACTGAGATGCCATCAAGTATAGATGTACATATACATGTATGAATAATAACGAGCAGAATATATTTTTTATTATTAAGTAGCCGCAATACTTAAATTGCGCAAAAATGTGAATTATGCAGCTAAACAAAAAAAAACCTATCCTTATCCAAAGCATTATAAGGTATATATACAACACATAAGGCCTGATTACCAGGCGATATTTAAGCCTTATTTTCGTGGCGGACAAGCCTTTGAAATAAGGTTTCCTCTCAGAGTGAGGGACCAAATATAACTTGACATAACCAAACTTGACAAGGGATGACGGAAATTCGTTCCACAATACATTGAGAGAGGCGTCCTTATGGTCTGATGACATCAACACAGAAAAATCGGCCTTATTTTAAGCCTATGCCCATACAACTTTGCTTCCCATAGAATTTTCAGAACTTATTTCGTATGCCTTTAAATCTTATGTAATAATGATTAAATAAAGAATAGATATTTTGCTGAGTATATCTGCCCACACATACATATGTAAATATTAGAGCATTCGGCATTTCCCCATATTACCGTGAAATTTATTTTATTATGCATATAAATCATCTCAGCAGGTGGGCGGGAGAGAGAAACTCACACCATTTGTATTGTGATCAGCTCATCTTTTTCACCCTCATAAAATTCGTTATTATTTTCCATTCGCGAAAATCACTTTGACAGGTTGTTTTGCTGCGATTTCGGAGGTAAATGTTGTCGGCGTCGGCGTCAGCGTCGCTCATTCAATAAATTTGCGCTGCGCAGCGAGTGTGTCTAATGTGGCAAATATGTCAAACGCTTTACAATAAAGATGACACGAGAAGAGTGCTGAACTTCGCTGCATGAATGCCGCGGATCGTGGGCGGTGTATCGTATTAGGAAGAGCCGCGTAGTCATCTTGTCATGTAGCATAAAGAAATGAATGAAAAAATGTAATTTTCAATCAATTGTGGAATGTCGCTTCAACATAAATTGATTGTCATCAACAGCTCGATAGACATGATGTACAATAAAAACAACAATAAAAGGAAACACATATAAAATAATAAAATAAAATTGAAAGAAGATAAGAAACAAAAAAATAAGAAGTACTAAAAGGTATGCAAAAATTTCTCAGCATGCGATAGATTGCTGTGTACAACACAACATAGAGCGAAAATTGGCTATGCAGCTGAATATCTTGTCACAAAAGGAAAAAAGGGCGTGGTCACATATCTGGTTGTGGGAGATGTTATCCATAGATGAGACAAACGAACATGTGAACATACATATAAAAAGTGACATTCATTTTAATGTGACGGTTTTCATATAAGCGATTACCAGTTTGAGCGGGGGACTTATGAAGTTTTATACAATAATTTCTTTAATAGACTTTTTTTAATATGCATACAAGATATTCAAATTTAATAAATAGAACATTTCTTTAAACATACACTGAAAAAACAACTTACTCAAATCAAGGAATAAAAAACCACGTTTTAAAGAAAGTTGTATTCAGAACAATAAAAATATGTCTTTAGCGCCGAATCATTCCCATTTTTCCATAATCTGAGTAATCAAGAAAAGTGCATGAATGTCAAAAATCTAAACTATCTTTAACTACACAGAAATTTTGGAAGATAAGTAAGTTAAATAATAAACAAAACTTCACTTACTTTTCTTTCTTTAACTTACCATTTCTTCACGGTTCACTGTTTAACTAAACTCAAACAAATGTCTGTTGCTTGATAAGCCACAATGGCTGGAAGAGCATTATTTTTTCGCACTTGGCAGCTAATGACAAAAATGCAATCAACGTACAATCAGCTAAACTCGCCAAACGAATGATTACGCCAAGAAAGCAAAAGTAGTATTTATTTCACTTTTCCACACAAAGAGATGAACAGTTTGTGCAGAAACAAATTATGACTGCTGTTTATATCAACATATTTATGTAATATACCATCAAATAAGATATCAAATAAGTCCCAAACAAATAAAAAATGCAGGCGGCATGCAAATTTCCGCTACAATGTTTTGCAATTGCAGGCAAAGTAATTCACACTATAAAGAGAAAACCACACACACATAATTTAAGAATATTTTTAGTAGGACAGTGCTTGAAGGTAGTGAATAAGAGGAGCTTAACGAATGACGCACAAAAGAAAATGCAATTTAGTATTTATGATTAAGTAAGCAGTCCCCCGATCTCCAGCTGTCCTCCTACACTCCATACTTTTTTATCCTTTCGCACTGGCACTTGTCGGCTCGTTATTGTTGCCACACTACAGTTGAGCAACAGCAACAGCATGGGAGGCAGCAGAGGGGCCACAACAACCGGAAGGCAAAGAAAATGTAATTTAATTTCTATATGTGCCGCAATGAATGCAACAGCAAATAAGATGAAGAGAATTTCCATAAACATAATTTTGTCGTGGTGCACGAAAAAAGGAAGCACGCAAAGCAATAAGCACAAAAAGGCAGAAAAATATGAAAGAAAAAAACAGAAACGGGAAATTGTAATGCAATATAAAAAATAGTGGAAATAAAGTAGCTAACGTAATGCCGGATAATTCGGCGAAAAGCGGAGTGTGAAGTAAGCCAGCAGCGCTTAAATATATTAAATTCATAAAATTGTAGGCAAATGCTTTGAATTCAATTAGTTTTTTGTGGCGGAGTTGCGGCAGTGGAAGTCAAATGGGGCGTTTGCTAACAAATGGATTCATATTTATGTTTGCGCAGTTGTCAAGTTGTAGGCATAAACTTCAAACTTTTCAGCGATTTACTTGAGTGCATATACACACGCTGCACATATACCTGCATGTGTATTTATGCATATAAGCATACGAAAGGGTACAATCAAACTGCTGGAGCACCACGGCGTATACGCAATATACGAATTTTTTCATCTTTCACAAAGTTCACAAAAAATTTACATAGATTTAATGAATAAAAGCCAAAAGGAACTTGCAATAGTAACAGCGCTGTTTGAGGTGGGGAGGTGTGCACGGAGACCAAGCAATGGCTTTGCAAAATATAAATAAAAGAATGTTAATGCATGCGTATATAAATATAATATAAAGCATAATGAAGCTGAATGTTGAGTGTTGGTTGAAACAAAAAAAAAAGCTTTTGCAGATAGACACACTTTAAAAATGTCGGGTTTCTCTGATAATTTTTTACGCTGACTCAACGGAAAGGGAAAAATGGAGCAAGCTATACACAAGTGAGGGTAACTTGCTCAAGTAGCCATAACTAGTTTTCTTGACGAGAAAGATCAAATAAATTCCTTGTTTTAAATTTCAGTGCATGAAGATTTTGAGAGCGCTGGCTCAGACACTGCAGCCGCTGCAACTTTTAAGTGCACTTCAACTCGGATGGCAATTGTATACAAAACAAAAAGGTATTCGGAGCCATGAGCGTGCACTTTCGTACGGCTCTGAATGCATTCTACCACAAAGACAAGCGGGTACAGCGCAGAGAACTAGACACAGATAAATACGAATCGAAATAATGAAAGAAAAAATGCGCGAGTTAAAACAAGAAAAAGTGTAAAAAAATAATAAAAAAAAAGTATTAAAAAGACAAAATAAAAAGAAAAAAAAACACAGACAAAAAACAAAAACAAGAAAACAAAAAAACAAACAACAGAAAACAGACAGGAAAACATGTAAATTACCCAGCCACAGCTACAGGATATTACAAACCTGAGCGAATGTACGCGGCATTAAGATAAGCCAAATGCGAAAAGAATAAGCAACAGCGCAAGAGCAAAAGGGTCGAAAATGATTACACCAATGCATTTCAATGCGCACAGAGTTGAGCTGAGTTGACTTGAGTGTCTCTCGCTTTTTGCCAAGTGCATCGCATGAAACTTTGCGTACAAAATACCGTTGCATACTTGCAGGCGTCGCGTCGCGTCGATTGTATTCGCAGGAATTCAATGCACAGCATGCATTGCTATTGTTGTTGTTGTTGATGTTGCTTGAGTTTGTACTTGGCGCTTGGAGTTGCGATTCTGCGGATTTGTATTGTGTTTGTATTATATGCATATTATTTTTGTTTGTCAGTTGTTTGGTAATTCGCTTTTCTTATTTGCTTTTCTTGCGAATTTGTTATAGAATAAAGTATTTATTATATGTTTTGCAAAATTTGTTGCATTCCTGTTCTTGTTCTTTTTTGGTTTTTGCTTTTTTTCTGCGCAGGCATGTCGTCGCACATTGGCGAATGCATTCGTGCGAATTGCGGCTAATTTTGTTTGAAAAAGTTTTGTCACGCTCAATGTTTCTGCGTATAAGCGTATAGAGTTTCATTCTTTGAACGCCAACATGTTGTACATATATTGATGCTTGTGCTTTTCTTTGCTTTTTGTATTTATTCTATTAGAATATTCACTTTTATTTTTCAAAAAGTTGTGGAAAATTTCATTAAAGCTTTTGAAACGCAAGCAATTGCTTATTCTTTTTTTTTTTATCAGCTGGAGACACCAACGGCACGTGATCAGAAGAAAATTGTTAGATTATTATTTCTTTGAAGGTACAAACAAGACGCAAAGTCGTGGGTTCGATTTGAAAATAATATTTGTAGTAATTTCAACTAATTTACTTATTGCAGTTTTATGAGGCGCATATTTAATGTTTTGGTTGAAACTACAATTTTCTTCATAAGTTAAAATCGTAAGGTTACACCCTTAATTGTCTGCATCTCAAAAATTGGTTGTTTGGTTATGGTAACCTTATAGTGATCTTTGCTAAAATAGAATTCTCCGGGCTACAAAACTCCATGCAACTAGTGCAGTCCCACCGTTGTATGTGACTGTATGTAATCGTTTGATTTATATTATTTTTTGCTGCCAGTTCTGTGGATTACTTATCTATATGAAGATTTATTAGAAATGTAAAATTTATATCCCAAAGTGTATAGTATATAGCTGGAAAGTCAGCTCATGATTCTGTTCGTATCGGTACATAAGCATTTTGGTTAGTCTAGCTCCCCTTGCTCTGTTCGTACAAAAATCGTGTTTTGAACATTTCATTCCACAAATTACAGTTTCTAAATCTTTTATAATGTTAAATTTTGTTTAATACTCGTATGCATCTTGTTCCCGAAGTTTTCTCGTATTTAAGTTTTTTTTTAATAAAAAGTTGAACAATCTACGTTTATATGCCTTTTCTGTGTGCATACGGCGTATGAGTAACCCACCTTACCTCACCTGTTCCTTTGCTAGCATCAGAACGTACGTATGTATGTTTTTTATTCCCTTTATTTTACACACTCAAGCTCCATTTCTTTAGTTGTAATGCTTGTGCTTTTTAATTAAAAATATGTTGCACTCCACATTTATAGTCCAACACGTATACACTTTTTCTAATTTGAAAGTAACAACTGCGAATTAATCAGCAGCACCAATAACAACTGCCAACATAATGACTGTGTTGGTGTGGATTGTGATGTACGGAGTGTAAAGTGCAAAAACGTATACAAAATGAAAGAAGCAGAATACATATTGACCAAGCACTACGGCAGATTGAAATGCTTATTTGAAAATGTTGTGCACTTTAGTAAAAATATGGAAGAGATTAAATAGTGTATATTGAAATATTTAATTTAATTGAACATTCAAGTAAAAATGTCATTAGTGCTGCTGTTCCTTGAGAGTTTCAAAACGGATTAAATATTACCTTTTTGGAAAAAGAAAATTGGCATTCTCGAATAAAATACTTATGTTAATATTGCTTTGCATTAATCTAAAAAAAAACACAACAAAAAACCACCCAATATTAAATATGACAAACAAAAATATGGTCAATAGCAACAACTAACCTTGTTTTCATGAATCAATGCCAACGTCGAGTATTTTGGGGTTGGTGTTGCAGGTGGTGAACCGAGATTAATGTGCAAAAGTTGTGGTTTTCTCTGTGGAAGCGAATAACCTAAGCTCAACGCCACAAACGGGTACGCGGAGTTAGGAGACTGTTCGAAAAGAAAGCAGAACAACAACAACAACAACAAAATAACATGCTGACAAACCAAACGATGGCAAACAGCCAACAACAATCCGAACAAGTGACCACCGTACGATCCAAACAATCACGCTTAATTGGATCAATTAATAAAAGTCATGGAAACACACAAACACACCGACATACGCATATAATAGTGGATTCTTAGAGTGCATGCCACATGCCACACGCCGCGCCGCACCGCAATCTAAATTGTGCGTTTTTGTTTTTGTGTATTCACAAGCAAACTTGCGGTTATCCAAAAGTGGCTGCTACAAAAGTCACGCGTATTTTCTTCGGTTTATTAAATACGATGTGGTGAAAAACAAAAATTTTGTGCAGCTGCTGCCAAAGCAAATCGACGGCGTTACTCGCCACAATACGGTAGATGGCGAAACAGGCAAATGAAACGAACCATCAAAGCAAATAAAGCAAGTAGAGGAAAAACGCGTGCAGTAAGACCAACGTGTGAGCAGCTTCACGAGTGGATATGCACTTTTTGGAGCCGAAGTTTCAATGTAAGTTTAAAGCAAAATTATTATTACTATTTTTTATCAATCCCTAGTAAACGGATTTTAAGCAAGTGATACATGAATGAGTTGCATTAGGTAGCTTATTAATGAACGAATGCAAAAACAAAAATCAATACAAAAATTTAGCTCATTTTTCAGCATTTGATCAATTAATTTGGCTACATTTTTGTTGGTTTACCGCACAAACCAAAATTAAACATTCAACGGTCTACTGAATATTTGCACAAAAGGTTATGCTAGCAAAAAGTCACAATTAATTCATTTAGCGAAAAAAAAACAAACAAATATATGCATAAAAATTACCGGTTATATGTACATATGTACATAACTAAACTTAGTTTTAGCCAAATTACGCAACTACTCAATTAGAGGCGCTCATTAGCGCTCACAAACTATAAAGGTGTTAAATAACATGTGTACATATACAGCCAGACGCACATATGTACATATATCCACATGTAGGTATGTAAATCCGTACGAACACACATTAACGCTTTTGTTTGCACATGAAATTTAATGATCCTAAATGCTTTGCATAGTTAATATTTTGAGTTTGAGGTTTTACATAAAAAAAAAAACAACAAAAACAAACAAAACAGCTAAGCCGCAAATTGAACCACAAACACAAACAAAGCGAAAGCCATCACCCCCACCACCAACAACACTTGAAGGCATTTTCACACACCACTTCACTCACCCATACACGCACGCGCGTCAAGTGTTTATTTTATTTATCCTTTCATATATGCAAATGCGTTTAAAGTCGAAACTTTCAATTTCTGCTAATGCCATAAATTTTTGACTGCTTTCATTTTAAAATAAGTTTAGACAGCAGATTTTCCAGCTGAAAAGGGATTTGGTTAAATAATCGGAAGCGCCGAAAAGGTTAAACATTAGATAGAATATTAAGTAGCTGCTTATTCAGGCGTGAAAAGCGCTCATAAACGCCTGAGTGTATGCATCTTATTTTGTGTTGACAGCAATTAAACGCACATGTGACAGCCGAAAGCAACAGAAACGAACAAAAACATACACACACATACACGCACAAAACGCAATGATTGGAAAAGTTTGGAAAATATGAAAAACAATCTTTCGTAGCGCCCTCATTTACATACATATGTTGACATATCTCTATATTTATGTGCATAGACTTGTGTATTATAATAAGCCTACGAAATATGCAAACACATAAGTATATAAGTTGGTTCTTGACATATATACATACATACATACATATAATCCATACATACATATGTATGTTGCTAATAAACAAAGTAAGATAATCCCGAAAATAATGTTTAGAGTAAAAGTGGATTAGTAGTGCGTGTTTCGAACTTGCCAGCCAGTCAAACCTAAGCCAGCCATTTAAACCTAACTGTATCGCCCAGTGCGAAGACGAAAGTGCACAAACATATGCAATTGCAATAAGGAGGTATTTTTTCGAAGTTTATACTGATTTAAATATGTAAATATCTTGTTCTAAAATACAAATTTTTATATTTCATATTTAGTTTTAAGCGACTACTCAAATACTTACTTTTATACAAACAAGCTTTCGATGAAAAAATTTAAATAAATATCAAGTGCTTATACAGTAGGATAAGCTCGAAGCATGACCTCTTAAGAGAATGGCATATAATAAGGAAAGCAATCGATGATTATTAATGCTCAATATATGCGCGCACTCACACAAACATACACATATGTATTAATGCAACTACATTATTTTTGATAAATATTTACCAATAACGGTATGTGAATTATGCATGTGTGTATGTATGTATGTGGTTTCACCGAAATTATGAGCTTGACTCGCTGCTATTTGCATAAATTTCGCCATTTCTTTTCCTTTTTTTTTTTGCCTTTGCATTTATCCTTTATACAATCATATATTTATGCGCCTTTACGAGTTTGAGCCCGTGCAATTCTGCTCCTTTGCCCCGTCCACAAATCCCCAAAGAACTTTGAGTTAATGCTCTGAAATGGATTTTTTAATGCTGCGAAGCTTGAAAGGAGGCAATCAAATACCAAATAAATATAAATAAGGCAGCAATGCAAAAATATAATGACGGTATATGAGTGCAGCAAGGCCAAATAAGAAGGAGTGTACATACATACATACATATTATTGCTTTCGAATATTGGCAAAGAAAAAAGAAACCAAATAAAATAAACAAGCAAACTTGCAATAACAGTAAGGAAACCATTAAGTAAGAACGCGGTAAGCTTTTGAGGTTACAAGAGTTGAGCGGAGCGGAGGTTCATTCCCACACGAAGTATTAAAATTCGATCACAAGCTGATTAACACATTGGCGTAGTAACGGGGGGGGTTTTGGGGACAAAACCCCCCCCGAAAGATTTGTTTTGACCATAAAACCATCTTTAACTAAGAGATGCTTTATTAGCATACATTTCTTTTTCAGGAAAAAATCAATGAGAATAGTAATTTTTCGAAATTGGTAATTCGAAATTTAGCGCTTTTTCACGAAGTATTATTTATAATTCTAGCGTTTTTTGAGCCGTAGGAAAGTGCAAGAACCGCAGGAATTTTACCACAATTTACATTCTTTGTACTTATATTCGCTCTTTTGTGGTAAAATTCCTACGGTTCCTGCACTTTCCTACGGCTCAACAAACGCTACAATTATTATACGGTATTGCTGTTATTAACATGCTAATAACAGAAAAGTAACGCCAATTATTCAAATTTCAAGTTTTCTTTCAATTACTTATCATCTTAATCAAATAATATTAGTATAAACTACAATGGGAATTAGCACAATAGATCTCATTATAATAATAATACAATGGGAATAAATATAATAATAATACAATGGGAATAAATATGCAATGTATAAGAGTAACTGAACTTGAGATTTTACTTAATGTCTGTCAAAATGGAATATTAAAAAACTAAATTATATAAGAAAATTATTATTTATAACCGTAGCACATAGGTAGATTTTCAAGTTTTATGCGGCCAAAAATATTTTATTGTGTACATCTATTCGAAATTGCTTGTTTAATGCAAAATTTTAATAATTTGTGTTAAAAGTCGATTTTATTGAAAAATATATACAGTGACTCAAAAAAAATCATACGCCAGTGTTTTTAAATTTATTTCAAAGAGTTCTCGAAAATTTGACTCTCTTATTTTCGTTTAAAAATGTAAAAAAATTTTCAATAAAAATCGCCTTAAGCAGGATTTCTAAGCTTATGGGAAAAATCCGAAAAATCGTAGAAATTTCTAAAAGTGGATTAAAAATTTCAAAGCGAGGCCAGAATTTATAGAAGATTTTGAGGAGATTTCTAAGTGTACTGTTATGTAGCCAACCAATTTTAGTGTAAAAAGTGGAATTCTCAATGCTGTAAAAATTTCCGTCGATTTTAGAAATTTTTTTCTGTAGGGTGTTTGCCTTATATGTACGTGAGACCGTTTCAATTAAAATTTCCGAAAAGCCAATGAAATTTTTCAAAAAGTTGAATGCTGCATATTATTATATTACAATTGAATGAGCTGCAAAATTGCATACTCAAAAATCTTCTAAAAAATGTAGCTTTATAATTCTTAGCCCTTTTTATGATAAGTACTTCCTTGACTTTTAAAAATTGGAAATACTAAAAATACTGCCTAAAAAGTTAACAATAATCGCTGCTAAATATCTGGGTTACTTTTGAGCATCACTTACATTAACCAAGATATGCGTTAGAAATATAAACATTAAAATTGAATATAAAACACAAAAAGAAAATTATTGTAGGTACATATGAATAACGCTGTATCTAGTAGTGAAGTGCGGCTTTGTGCGACGTAATTTTTTGTCGGCAAACTACTAATTGTACTAGATACCATGTCCGAGGGTTAATTTGACTGAGTATGACAGAGCAACATAACAAAACCAATTTTTAACATGAAAAAGAGTGATAATTTTTTTTAAATATCCCAACTTTAAAAGCTTAAAACTATAAACTTAGAATTATTGGAAACCAAGGATATTATTGAAAAGTGTTAATAATTACTTGAAGCTTTAGGATTCATCACGATTACTTAAATGAAATGCTTTAAATAATAAATATTCAAGTTGAAACTAGCACTTAAAAATATGTAAGAAAAAAAACAAAAAAATTTACTTCAGATATGCTAAGTTTCGACCATCTGGGGCAAGTGCAGAGTATGAGGTCGGGAAAAAAGTGATGAATTATTGTTCCCCATTATATTTCCCCATTCTATTTCCAATGCGCGTAGATTTCCAGAAGAGAATATGAGACTTACTTTTGAAGTATAGTTAAAGGCCCTTGGCAACTGACAATCTGGCATGTCAAGCAGTGTGTATATGTGAGTTTTTTTATGTGTGTTAGTGCAATCGGCAGTCGTCGTGCTACACGTTCTTGTTGTCGGGCTCGCATTGATGATAATCAAATCTTTTAGATATTTGCGTCAATCACCCGACACTCACACATATGTATACACTGCTTAACATTCCAGATTTTAAGTGGCCAAGAGCCTCAAGAGTTTGATATATGTATAATAAGCGATATTTGTGTACTAAAATGTAAAATTATAGTCTGAAAAAAAATTACATTTCGCTAGCTTGGAGTGCAAGCTGTGTAAGTCCACTTTTATGAAAAAGTGTATTTTTATTTAGAACGCTAAAAAAATCAGATACGCACCGCGCTAAGCAATTCTGAGATACTTGTCATATTTCTACTCGTTGTTATTCAGTGACACGCAAATTGTGTAAGTCCAAAAAGCGAAGAAAATTGTGTAAGTCCAAAATATTTATATGAACAGAAAATTTTTTTTCATTTCGAATTTTGTTTGTTTTTTGTTTTTTGTCTCTCCTACAAAGTTTTAAAAAAGGACTTACACAATTTGCATTCTAAGCTAGCGATTTTTATCATTTGTAAAAAAAATGTAGTTTTTTTTGGTAATTTTAATTTTGGTAAATTTTATACATTGGCTGTGACCCCCCCCGAAAAATTCTCTTACTACGCCACTGGATTAACATCATAAGTTTGTAGTCAGAGTACAACATAACTGTTAAGTTTTTTCTAAGTGTCCTAAAATAACAGTTTCATGTAAACACAAAAGCATAACAGTTGAGCAACGCCGATAACAGTTATTGTTTACAGACTAGCTGTTTCCGTCAGTGGGAAACCTTTATTTTCAATTTTTTTCCGTCACTGTTGGACGGTAAAATCTTAATACCAAAATAATAAATTCGTTATTTTTAATAAAGCCGAACTCTAAGTAAAACAATAATACTCGTCATATAAAATAGTTATGTACACAGGTATGCACCTACGTACTACTAAGCTTAGCTATGTATGCATATATAAGAATTGTAGAAATATGCAAAGCCGACGGCAAATGAACTAGTGCCTCTTTGACACATTTTCGCTAGTTCTGAACCAGAAATTCTGTTCTCTAGTTACTTATTAACTGCCCTGCAGAGTATGTAAAAAATTCAGACACATGCCTTTATGATTAAATACCTATATTAATATGTACATAAATATGTAAGTAACGAATCTAACATCAAATTATATTTTAATACATATATTATGTACCTATCTATTAACTAAATAATTCAAAATAAAATTCCTGTCCATACCAGCTAAGTTACAAAATTGGTTATTTTAAATACAGTCATACCTACTACGAATACAAATTTTCTTCCATTTGCACATATGCGTATGCGCACGAACGTACATGCATATCTACATATGCAAACATATATTTCAACAACACTTTTCTTTATCCCTCTGTTTTTAACTGTTATGAAAGGACGGAAAAAAATAAAAGTCTCATTGAAACCGCCACTTGCTGAGGGATATTTTTGAGTGTTGAAAAATAACTCTTAAATGGCAACAGAAAGAAGATCGTTGAGAGAGGTTGCCCACGTAGAGAAACACTTTGAGTGTAAGAGTTTTCTGTTTCAGTCAGTGGGAAACACTTTGCGCTCAGCGTTTTTGTGTTTCCGTCAGACTGAAATGGAATGAAAATAAGTGTTAACTGTTAAGGTTGGTCTCTGTTTGTAGTACACATTGAGCTGAAAGTCCCAGGCTTGCAAAATAAGCCGTGATTCATTCATGTAAAGTCAGTCTTTATGGACCCGAACCATAGACCCGTTTTAATGTGCACGAAACTCTTTTTGACACTACTATTGTGAATTTGGTTTTGAATAGTGAATTTAAAAAGCTTTCAAAACGCTTTCCAACTCGTCAACTCGCTTCACTTAAGCGATTTAGGAATAACCAAAAAAAACTTGTTCAAACGCTACTTCCTACAAAATTTTCTTCTTCAACAAATTGATTTGCGAATTAACAGTTATAATATTAGCAACATAACCACCAACAAAAACATACATACATAGAATGGAATATTCTTTTTGGGAATTCATAATTACTAAAATTACTTACTAAGAAAGTTAGCATGATTCCCCAAATGCATTGCTAATCTTCTAAATTAACACACTTATGAACTCTGCATATGCGAGTATATACACACGCACATACATATGTAAATTAAGTAAAGGCATAGAATATGTACTTGAGCAGTTCACAGTATCTACTATCTGCTAAGAAATCTTCTCAGCTGCAACTATTTGAGTTCAGTGAACACAAGAAGCCATATATGTATGTATATATAACACTTTTACGTATGCAGATCTGTGCGTGTGCGATCTTACCCAGTTGGAAAAGGTAATGTATGGTAATGTATAGTTTCATGTATATGCCACGTATACTATACATTACTTCTTTAATGAGTCGTACAACAGTCCATGTCCTAGGAAAGTAATGTATCGCTTGCTTCATGAGCCCTTGCATTACCTTTCATGTAAGAAAAGATGTATTGTAAAAGCTAAACGAAATGATACATTCCAAATATTGTTTTATTTCATGTATGAAAACTTATCAATTAAAGGATGAATGATTTGTCAGTTGTGCATTTGTATTCGCTATTCCATGAACTCGCTTCTCGAATTATTTTTGTATTTTTCATAAAAGTGATTTTTACGCGATAATTGTATAATTTTCGCGAAAAATATATATAAATTCGGTATTAAGTCGTGACAACTACCGGTTCCATAATTTATTTCAGCCACTGTTGCACTGCTTTCAATATATTCACATTCTTTTTTGTATTAAACGGCGCCACTGGCATTTTGACCACAGTTTTTAATTATCTTATTTTATTTTATATTAAAATAGTTATTTACCTTTTTTTTAATCACTTTTACTACACCTATTACTAATTAAATTTCACGAACTTATTTTTGCACGGCAAAACAAAAACTAAATATGCGCGTCGATTGCGTCAGCCAATTCATAGAAAAAAGAACAGAGAGAATCAAAAAGAGACGCTGACAGGTGATTGGTTTTATAATATAATAATATAATATTATATATTTCTAGTGATTTTATTCTAATATACCTTACCCCTTCGCTTACATTGACATGCATGTTTTCGTGCTTTGATATTCGTTGGTGAATTCATGCTTGAAAAAGGTAATGCATTACGCGTTTTCCAACTGGGTAGACTATAAGTATTGTATATGTATAGAATCTACATATGATGTGTTTGTGTGCAAAATTCATTCGTGCATCTCGAAGCAAAAGTTACTGCTTAATATAATTTCCCAGGGCGACAGAGAGTACACAAACCATATACACACTTTATGTACATATGCATCTAAGTATACAGTAAATGTTCAACCATTTTGAAAAACAACTTGGCAATGCACAAATTCGCACTTACAGAAATACATATCTACATATGTATGCGCAGAAAAAGAGTACCTTTTACATTTACAAATTAAATGAAAATGAAAGGCGGCAGAAAATGAAACTGAAAAAGTAATTATATAAAATTCGTTAGATTCTAACAGTTAGAACATTATTTGATGAACTACAAAAAGGAAAAGATGTTTACAAGTCTTTGCCACAAGTTTTGGAATTTGTTTAAAATTAATTACGAATTGATTTTTAATGGCAATTTCCAACGGAAATCATCAAACTGCTTATTTCGATTTTATTCATTAATAAGACACATCTTAATATCTAAAGAAACTTAATCTAAGTAAATTATTTACATATACTTTCATACAAATTAGAATTGAATGCATTATCGAAGAAAAACTTAGAGTTAATCTGCATATCTCGAGTATGAAATGAGCTAAATGTTATAATAAATGCTGAAAATGTTGCAGGAAAATCGTACACCACCACACGCACGCAAGTATTTTGCACAAAAAGCAACAAAAACATAAGCCATTGTAAGTAAAAATGTATTTGCTCGTAAGTACTATATACTTGGCCATAAATGACTTTGTACTGTTGCAACAACAAAACGCACATGCACACCACACAAGATGAAAAAAGTCAAAAAAGAAAGGACTCTGAAATAAAAAAGGCGACAAACCCGCTAAAGGAATTCCCAAATTACAGTTGTAAATTTTGTAACGAACAACTTACAATAACAGCGAAACACCCACATAATTTTGCATTTTATGCACTCTGTGTATGTACGTACATGTGTAAGGCGCCCGATGCGTTGCCAGGCCCATGGAGATTTGCAGCAGTTCATATGTACATTATACATATGTAAATGAGATGGCATTGTATTCGAATGAGTGAATGTTGGTGTGTGCCTGGTAAGAAATGTGAATTAAAATATTTATTTGAGGACTGAGCAAAAGGAAACAGACTTAAGCTACATACATATATTCAATTCTACCCGCATGTGCAAGCGAAAGATACCCGAATGCAGGCAAAAAATGCAGTGGCGCCTACGGCTGCTGTTGACAGGCAACAGAATGTACCACAATTTTCTTTTCGTTATTTTACAAAGATTCTTTTCTTATCGTTTCTTTGCGTAGCAACGACATATTACCATCGCACTGCCGGTCGCGTTGTTATTATTTGTTTGGTTTTTTGTTTTTTCAGCAAAAAGTAGGTTAATTTCTGGTGTAATCGCTACGCCTTGGGATGTGTTCCTCAAGCACTAACACCAAGCGCTTTTTACCGCATCACCATCACCTCCATCAGTTGCTTGAGCCTCGAGGCCATGGAATTCTGCGCAGTTTCACAAGAAAACGCGCCGCCCACATAACGGCTGCTACCGCGCATTTGCATGCCCCAAATTTGTGTTCCCTTTCAGACCCGCCCTTGGTTGTTGACGAAACTAGGGGCGGTGGTAAGCGGCGAATGAGGGAGGGCATCGTTACAAAAGTTATGCGACTAAAATGTGAGACCTCATCGCAGGAAGGCGTAAAGTTGTTTTTGCTGCAGTTGTTGTTGTTGCTGCATGCTGTAGCTGTTATTATAATTACTGAATAGTTGCAACTTAAAAAGTTTTGCTTGCTGCTTGTACCGGCAGCGCCTGGACACTTGCTTTGTTTGAATTTTTCTCGGTCGTTTTTGTTTGCTGTTGCTGTTGCTTTTGTTGTCATTTGGCTGCTTGTGGCATTCTGTGCTGTTATCTGCAATTGTCCGCTTGCCTTTTTGCTGCCCAAGTGTTCGGTAGTGAGCGAGTGAGTGCGGCAAGTGGCACTCATATTATAGTTGTGGCGTCACTCACTCACATTTTATTATTTGCATACACAAATGAGAGTTGCCATTTTAACCTCATTTTTTACTATTTACATTTTCTTTGTTTTTTTTTTGTAATATGCAAATTTTCGCATCTCATAGTTGAGAAATAGTATAAATGTAAAAATGGGCTGTGCATATTAATCTCTCCTATTTATGGGCTTAGGAGTTTGGGTTCCAAATTTCATCATTTTCAATGAAACAAACACAATAGCTTAAACCGAATCAATCGCTAGGCGATTTTGGTCGGGCGTGGGGATGATATTTACCTGCGAATATCGCCCAGTAAAACAGACTCAATGCGAAATTGCCATATTCATATTTTTATAATCACAATGCTTACTTACATACATATGTATCTCTTCAATTGTCTTAGGCGAACGATGCGCTAGCTTTTGGCACGACAATGACTATTAAGCGAATTTGATATGGATTCCAAAATTAGCAGCATTGATCACCTTAATGTACGTTTGTATATCTTATTCCTAAGAATTTGTAATGTATTTTTATACATATTTTGATTCGGAGAAATGATCTCCAAGAAATGTTTCCAATATACAAATGATCCCTCTTTATAAGTTGGTTTCTCAAAACATAATCATCAGGGCTGAAAAAAGAACTCCCAAAAAATGCATAGTGTATATTACATACCTACGTACACATTTATCTCTATTAACTTGTATGTAAATACTTATCCATGTATGTATATTCGATTGTATTTCTTTCCTGGAATTTCTATAATATGCCCTTAACTGCTTGTAGCAAATCTTTTCCATTGTTTGGCACGTGTACGTACTTAAGCATATGCAAACGAGTAAAGAGGGAGAGGAGTGCTTCCGGTGGATTTGCTACTGTGCTTAGCTGTTTCCTACAGTTCACTCAAAGGACCAGCTTTTATTCAGGCATATCTAATATATCGTCGGTCTCCTGCCAGAAACACGAATGTGAAATTTTTTCTAAGTACGATGTCTGCTCTTTATCGGGCATATATATATGTATGTATGTTTACACAAGAAATTATACCAATATTAATTGTTATTACATCAATATATACCCGATAAAGAGCAGACATCGTACTTAGAAAAAATTTCACATTCGTGTTTCTGGCAGAATACCGACGATATGTACTTACTATGTACATAGATATACATAGATATGCATCCTCGATTGCCATATATTACTGTTATAATTCTACAGCTTCGATTTCCATGCCAAACATCTGTAAGTGATTTGCTTTGTAATCATTCATACGAGTATAAGCTTATGCACATAATTTTGTTCTGTTCAATTGAAATATTTTTCGTCTTAGAGAAACCTTAGATTATAAATAGATATTTTTTTGTGCAATCCAATGCAGTATGTAGCAGATTAACTACAACTACAAAACTGATTACAATTAGCATTATTCTGAACATTTTAAAGATTTCGAAATTGTGTCCGTATGTGACAGCTTAAAGGACAACCCACTGAAACACATTAAATGCACATTTTAAGCATAAAAGCAAAAAAGTCATAATTTGGGTTGCAAGCATACATACATACATATGTTATTACATAAATTGCACACAATTTAACATAAGTTAATTGCCGTCAACGTGATTTCATTCGAATATTCAGACGCACTCGCTGTTGGCAATGATCATTTTACGATAATAAGCTTGAGAGCTTTGTGATTACATTTTCATCTCAAGAAAAGTGGGTCGGTCGTGCAAAGCAAAAAATACATGTATAAAAAGATAATCACCCATTAGATGGTGAAATGCTTTTTGCATTTCTTATTTCACTATAACGTAAGTGCAAGGGTGGGCAATTGCCGTGGCAAACACACGCACGTACGCAATTTCTGTACGGTGTGCATTCAGGCCCGTAGCTAGGGGGGGGGGGGCATTGTGGGGCAATGCCCTACCTTAAAATTAGAATGCCCTACCTTAAAAAGGCCAACAAGTGAGATCAATTATTATAATTAAATTTTTTGTTTGTTTGAGATAAAAAAATTATTGCGGTTGCAATGTATGATATGGAGAATCCACCCTGCATCACAGATATAATTAAATAAGACCATCGAATTTTTGTAGTTTGGTTAAAGGTATGGTTCATTCCGGCAGTTTTCTGACAAAAACTAATCTCACTGTGAGCGAACAACACCAAAATCACGGAATTGATTTCTAAGGCTGTGTGCTAATCTAAAACATTTTACTCGTTGGAAAAATGAGGTGTCTAAATTTTCTATGGTTATCGTTTAGAGCCCGTGCACAATTGACTTCTACCTCACTTTGCTTCAGAGTTTTGCTTTGACAGTTCCGTTCAGCATGTACTTTTCAAAGGGACATGTTCACGATTGAGGTGAAGCGAGTAAAGCAAAGTATAAAGTTAGCCATGTCTCAACTTTGTTACACTTTGCCAAACATCTCCCCTTGTGTGTGTGTGTATGTTTGTATATCTACACTTATTTTAGCGATTTCGTGAGAAGTGAACAGAGAAAAGTAAAAAATAACATTCGAATAAGCAGAAAAAAGCAAAGCCCAAATATTTTACCAAAAATCAGATTTATAAATTAAAGCAAAGAAGTGAAGTGGAAATTGGCAAAGTGTTAATTGTAGCCAGGGTGACCAGATTAGGCGCTTTAGCGCCAATTGGGCGCTTTTTCCTGGACTTTGGGCGCTCTAAAATTTGAAAAGGCGCATTAGGCGCTTTTGGGCGCTTTCTTGATTTTGTGGGATTTTTTTCTTCAAACGCATTCACTATAAGGAAAATGCTTTCGTAACATTTTGACTTCGAAAAACTAATTACATAAATATAATGTGGAATATATTTTTTAGTGTGATGTGGCAACCACTTTGTGTTGTTATCGATTTTAATGAAGCGAAACTTGTATATCGATGGAAACAGACGACCAATATCAGCGAGTTGCTCAACTTTTTGTCTCCTTGTTTGGACTTCGACATTAGCTGTGTTTTTATTTTAGCGCATATACATCTGCGCTTAAATTTTATAGGGACTGCTAAGCGCGGATCGAGATATTTGTTTAAATTATAAAAGATTACGGAGTGAAAACCGCCATTGGCAATAAAATGTTTGGAAATATTAGTTAATTAGCCTTTATATTATTATTGTCATTGCCTCATTCAAATGCTCTTGTTGAGCGTATTTTTTCCGTAATGAATTCAACAAAAAAAAAAAAAAGATTCGAAACAGGATGGCGTTGGAAAGCCTAAATTCAATAGTTCGAATAAAATGCTTTATGAAGGCTAATAGTTTCTGCTGCAAAACGTTTCCGATATCCAAAAATATGTTGTAAAAACAAGCGATTCAGATGAAATAGGTTTCGAAGAAATTTTAGAGGATCTTACTTTATTTATAGCGCCGAAGGCAATTTTTGCACCTTATTTTTGTTATCATTCCTAAAATAAAAGATTTGTTATGTCGACTTTATGTGTTTTGTGAATTTTGGGCGCTTTTTTCTTCTGAATTTGCGCTTTTTTTTTTTAATAATCTGGGCACCCTGATTGTAGCAAGCATCTGGAATTTCGATTTGCTTTAAGGTTTTTTCTATCAAAGTTGGAGCAGACAAAGCCAATTGTGCACGGGCTCTTAATCATTTTCGAGAGTTTTTTTCTCACCTTGACTTGCGTGCATACCTACAGGCGACCCACATACCAGATTTAAAGATCATAGCTCTCTTACATATGGAATAATCGAAGGAAATTAAATTAAAAATTTAAAAAATTAAATTTTTTGTTGCATTAAATTTTTTATAATATTTTCGGCTTGAATTTTGTCTCTCGATTATTTGCGTATGGCGGTTGGTCGCTATCTTCCATATTTCTATTCACATACATGTCAATTGCCAAAACTGACCTAGCGTTCGAATTCACCACTAAGCACGGGTAAAACTGCGCGGCGCCGCTCAATGGTGGTAGTGCCAAGACTGACTTCTGCCCTACCTTATACCAACGCTGCCCTACCTTAAATTTAAGTCTAGCTACGGCCCTGTGTGCATTTTACGTATATACCTATACATATGTATGTATGTATGCACATGTTAGCAATGAGATTGAAATGGACTGGCAGCTAAATTTTTTCTAACGATACCACTTATTGCCAACAAATGTGGCCGATGTGATGGAATTGACGTTCAATATTTGCCATTTGCACTTCACGCTGAGCGACAGCTGTGCTTGGCTGCGCCTCGAATGGCGTCTGTTGCATGTGCCGCAAAGTATTCCATTTTTTTCACATACGTATGTTCATATATGTACATGTGTATATGTGTATGCATTTTCAAAGGAAAATTATCAATCGCCATTATATCACGTGTGGCGTGCAAAGTGAAGCATAAAATGAGTGGAAGTATGAAAAGGAGATAATGGTTGGGGCTGCATCAAAGCGAGAACTGTACAGCGTGTGTGTGTGCATGTATGCTTCGGCTTGGCGTTTGCAACAACACCTGCTGAGTACTATCAAGGCAGGCAAAGGCAGTCGTGCATCTGTACGGTGTGCACTTACATCCGTATTTACGTATGTAAGAATGCATTCCCTATACGCAATTGTTTAAAAAAAAAATAAAAGCAAAAAGCAAAGAGCAAAAGCAATAAAAAGGCAACCATCATTCAGGATATTTCACAGCAGGCAAGGCAGCCAAGCTACGGGCGCTGCATGAGGCGGGTTGCGGCGACGGAGTTGCGGCAGCGCACCGAACGCAGCGTTAATTTAACCACATAACGTGCCAATGCGGTTATTATTATTGTTCTTACAGTTATTGCTGCTGCCACACCGCACTGCCACAACATTTAACCACACACTGAGCTGGTGTAAAATTATTTAAAATTACCAAGGATGAACTCGATAAAAGAATTAAAGTGAATGGAAACTTTGAAACTTCCTGCATTTATGGCAATGCAATTGAGTTGTGGGGTCGAACGGTCGAACAGTGTTATTATTATGTATTAATGCATAGATTGCAGCGGATAAAAAGAAACTGCACCAATAACGCTTATTACGCACACAACCGCAGCTATTTTGGCTCACAGAATTTATGTTATTAATAACGTTATTAAATTAATTTTATTAAGGCGCTCATCTTGCATAATACTCGTATATTTTTTTGTAAAAACGAAAATAAATAATGAATTCTCAACTTGCCTGACTACTAAACAAAAAATGTTAATTGCAATCTAGTACGTTTTATGTGTCTGCACTATTAAATGCGCCAACATGTTAGAATACAATGTATATTCACACAGACGCGAACACACCCACATACACACATCTAATTATATATTACATGTCGCTTCCCTGCAGCGAAATCAACTAGTTATAAACTAATTGACAACTAGTTGGCCATACAGCTCAACTAGTCAGCCATCTATCTTTTTTCCATATTAGCAACTGGTATTTTTAACACGGTGATGACCTAGGAAATGGCAATTGTCAGTATCCACACCAGAGTCATACCACTTGACTGACTAGTCAGTATCCACACCAGCATCATACCAATTTGCTGACTAGTCAGTGTAGATATCAGAACTATACCAGTTGACTGACTAGTTTTACATGCTACTCCAATGAAAATAAAAATTGCAAAATAAAGTTTCTAATACATTTATTTAGTTATTGATATTGATGATATTTAAATTAAAGAATTCAGGCACTTTAGATTGGTATCTTGCATATTAAATATTTAGGTAAATTAACACTAACATTATGAATAAGTAACACGTTGACCATTCTAAGCTTGACATTTATATTGATGATTTTCTGACTTTATACAAACATATCATGTACTTTTTTCTATGGCTGAAGTAGTATCTAATATACAGTGCTATATTAACATTTCAAACTATGTTATATTTGTGGTATTCACCTGATTTAATGATCTAACAATTTGCAACCAACTAAATCTACAAGGGGCCTACTACGCAGGGTTCGAATACTACAACAACAATAAAGAAGTTGCTTTACTTTTACTGCATACTTTTACTGCATCCAGAAACCCCGGATACATTCGTTTTTAATTTAAAACCCTTTTTTTGGAAAAACTTCTTGTTTCATAACTAATCTCAATTTATCCCCTATGAATCTAGTTGGGCAACTTCCATAATTTATCTAGTCAGTTAACTGGTAGGTTGGCTGACTAGTTTGGACTTTCGCTGCAGGGTTTTTATAACATTTACCTTTGTGTGGAAGCACGAAGTACATCACTTTGGCAACAAAAAAGTGCATGCAACACTGCAACAGCAGCTGCCACTTTGGTGCACAATGCTAGAGCGGAGCGAGCACCTCTTTCGCTGATATTGTAGTTGTTCTTGTAGTGTTTTCTATGTATGTATGTATACACCTTATTCCTGACAATCAACGCAGTCAAGCGCAAAGGCGCCAAAACAGACGTTACGCGGGTGCACGCCGGCCAGCCTATTCAGCGCAGCTCACCCAAAGCCAGCTAGGCCCCATTTACCCATCACAGCCGTGTATATGTTTATATGTATTTATGTAAGTCAAAGTAGACATGTTAAAAGAAAATAAAACATAAAGCAAACAAATACTCGTATTTATGTAGTACATTCATGCAAGAGCAAAGCAAACGTGAGTTGCAAATATAAATATTATTTAAGCTCATAAAAAGATGTGATTATAATTTTTTGACTGATTATGAGTCACGAAACAAGCCAACACAACATCAGTAGCGGCTTTATGACTATAATGAGCAAACAAAGAGGCAGTGCACACAAAATACTTGAATATTTACATTTAAACAAATGTGCATGAAGACATGTGTGGGTGTGTGTATGTGCGTGCTTCAGTTGCAAGCCGCCGCCCACGCCACATGCCGCATACAAACAAAGCGAACGCAATTTGAAGAATCATAGAGCAAAACCAACAACAGCAAATTGGTCTGAAAAGTAAGCGAGTATGGAAATGAAAATTATGCTTGCTTTGTAGCATTGAAAATCTTACGCTAATGAGTTTAAATAAAAGTGTAAACGCTTTCAGGCGCATAACCCGCCAATTGCCACGTTGCTGTTACTGCTATGTTTCTGTTGCTGTTGCTACAAATAAGTATGTACAAACAGTGACCGAAGCAACAAAAGGCAAGTGAACAAACTTAAACAGGCTGTTCATTGAAATAATGAAAATGCACGGAATAGCCGGAAAATATAAAATCTTCCCTGAGACCCAGAAAAAAAATCAAATTTCGAAAAGCCTTTTTCACTCGTTTTTTCAACATTCCTTTTAATCTACATAGATTTAGCATTCTAGATGGATTTGCAATTAACATTTATAGGCTTGACAGACGGCAGCGATAAACCGGATTACCGCAACACTTAATTCGATAGAATTTTTCCCTGACGGCAACATAAACCGGTTTACTAACGCTCTGTCCATTTTTTATCAGAATTGTCTCGTCCTGTTCCGCTCACACTGACCGCTTTTTACGAATTGACATCTAAAATATACGAAAGGCAATTTTTTCATATTTTTTCTTTATATACAAAAATATATTTGATAATTTCAAACTATGTACATCGATATATTGGTTCCTTATTACTTTTCGCACTTGAATTTCGATTGTTTTGTTATACTCAGCTGTACTAGTACACAGAGTATTATAGTTTTAATCACATAACGGTGGATTGTAACAGAATGAAATAATCGAGATAGATATAGACTTATATATATCAAAATGATCAGGGTGAAAAGAGAAATCGATTGAGCCATGTCCGTCCGTCCGTCCGTCCGTCCGTCCGTCCGTCCGTCCGTCCGTCTGTCCGTCCGTCCGTCCGTCCGTCCGTCTGTAAACACTCTAACTCGCGCAAAAATTGAGATATTTTGATGAAATTTGGAACGCAAGTTGGTATCGAGACTGGGACGGTTGGTATTGAAAATGGGCGAAATCGGACCATGACCACGCCCACTTTTCCTATATAGAAAAAATCGGAAATTTGGTATCTCAGCCACTAATATAGCTAGAGTTTTAAAATTTTACCCACGTATTGAGCTCGGGCCCTTATGAAGAAATTTGATGAAGTTTTGGAAAATGGGCGGTGCCACGCCCACTTATTAAGGGTCAAACATTGAAAGTTTTATATGTCATAACTCAGAAACCGTTGAAGATATATCGATGAAATTTGGTACGCGTAATTTGCTTACATAGACAAATGTTTTGACGAAAAATTATCAAAATCGGTTTACGGCCACGCCCACTTTTATATATGTGTATTATAAAGTGACCTAATAAAACCATTTTAAGCGATATCTCTGTCAAATATAAAGATCTATCATTGAAATTTTGTCGCATGAGTCCAACTATGGACATAAAACAAAAAACACAAAAATTTTGGAATATGGGCGGTGCCACGCCCACTTATTAAGGGGCAGACATTGAAAGTTTTATGAGTCATAACTCAGAAACCGTTGAAGATATATCGATGAAATTCGGTACGCGTAATATAATTACTTAGTCAAATGTTTTGGCGAAAAATTATCAAAATCGGTTGACGGCCACGCCCACTTTTATATATAGGAAATATAAGGGGGCCTAATAAAAACATTTTAAGCGATATCTCTGTCAAATATAAAGATCAATCACTGAGATTTTGTGGCAGGAGTCCAACTATGGACATAAAACAAAAACTACAAAAATTTTGGAAAATGGGCGGTGCCACGCCCACTTATTAAGGAGCGAATATTGAAAGTTTAATAAGCCATAACTCAGAAACCGTTAAAGATATATCGATGAAATCTGGTACGCGTGATATATTTACTTAGCCAAATGTGTGGACGAAAAATTACCAAAATCGGTTGACGACCGCGCCCACTTTTATATATGTGTATTATAAAGTGACCTAATAAAACCATTTTAAGCGATATCTATGTGAAATATAAAGATAATTCATTGAAATTTTGTGACATGAGTTTTACAATAGACCGGAAACAAAAAATAAAAAAGTTTGGAAAATGGGCGTGGCACCGCCTCTTTTTAGACAAAGGGATATATGAGATTTCTTAGCCTTTAACTCGACAAATAATTGAGATATTATGACGAAACTTGGTTTATACACTTTTATAACATGTGTTAATAGACACGCAAAAATGTATTGAAATCGGTTTATGACCACGCCTACTTTTTAACAAAGATATTTCTGGAACACCCTTTTGGAATTTGTAACGTGAAGTCTTTGTAACTAAAAGTCATAGAGGGATGAAATTTTGCACTAACAATAATATTTGTATGCTTATTTGGATGATTGATATAAATTTTGAAAATGGGCGTGGCTGCGCCCTGTTTATGCAGCACTCGTTTCATATAAAATACACCCTATATCGAACAAACGCAAACAAACAATGAAAGCATACAGCTGAGTATCTAATGTTCGATTGCACTCGAACTTAGGCTTCCTTACTTGTTTAATTTTGATTATGCATTTTCTTCACTTTCCAGTCACAATAGGGCTTTTTCGACAGAGTTGCCATTACAAAATTCCCTAATCCGCTAAAATTTTGAGCACTAACTCAAGAGATAGTCCGGATTAGCTCCAGTTAATTATCAAGTTAACTCCGAATTAGTTAGATAGTCTGGATTATCGTTGCCGTCTGTAAATGCCATTAGAAACATTAAGTAAATAAAGTCTTATCAGTGAAAGAAAAACAGGATTCCTTTGTCTAAATCTCACTCTACTGATTTCAAATTTCATTCAATTTTGCCGCAACAAAAAACACTGTGCCAAACACACGCCCTCAACGTCATGTCGACGACATCTACATAGTAAGGGTTAATATTTGCATTGTTGTTGTACAGTGCAGTTATTGCTTGCTCTACTTGTGCTGATTGAAGCCACTTCAGCACACTTGTAGCAAACAAAAGCAAAAGCAAAAGCAACAACACAAAAAATATGTACGTATGTAAAAGTTGTAAGACCCTAAGTAGTAGAAATTGAATAAACGAGATATGTCGCATTGTTCTGACTAGCTACTACATATGTATATGTACATATTTATACATAGATATATTACATACATACATACATACATAGACATGTGTACACGTATTTGTAGCGAATGAGCATCTGGAGTGCACTCAGCTCTTAAGTGTAAATTAGTAAGTTGGTAATTCAGCCATTTTCAAATGCTTCTACGACGAGCAGCTATTTACATTTTGTGCTGTTTTGGATTTGCTCCAACAAACAAACAAACAAACAGATAAACGGAGACAAAACAAACCCCAAAACAAATCACAAAAAACAAAACACAGAAAAATTAACAAACAACCAAATGCCAAATTCCCTGTTGCCAAGTCAAAAAGCAAACGTGCGATGCTGCCGGCCAAACGAGCTCCTCCTGGCTTGTTGTACTGCCGCTTGGGGAATTGAAGTGTCTGCATAAATGAAAGAATATTTTGTACGTCTACTTACCTATGTAGCTTCACATAATATATATGTATGTAGGTATGTACATAATTTGCTTTTGTTTTTGTTATCATTATTATGCTAAATATGACTGCGTTATGGAAATCACTTTTGGAGTTTGGCATTTCAAGTTTGTTTTTTTATGTTTTGGTTTTGTGTTTTGTTTTGATTTTCGTTTTATTTTTATTTACCTTAAACTTGCTGGGATTATTTGTTGTTAAATGGTGGAGAGTAAGTTTTTGCCGCTTAGCAAATGGGCACTTTTGTTGTTCGGAACTATTTACATACACACATACACATTTACAAGCAATGATGCCAGCTTACAAATTCAATGACTCTCAATTGGGAGCTAAGGAATTTTGAATTTAGAAAATACGCTTGAATGGGTTGTGGGTATTTGAATTGCATTTCGAAAGAACGATTTAATTTACATACATATATATAATACGAAAACTAGCGTTTTCAAATTTTCTTACTAAGAAATTCTCTGCAATGCTAGTTTCCGCATGGTGCGACGATATGTATGTATATATGAAGCTTCTTCCGTTGTCAAGGCGATATTTAGTGCTTTTTGCTTTAAATCATACAACCCCAGACTGCATTTAAAAAGGATATTCATCAAAGAAATTTCTAATTAAATATAAGAGGCATTTTAATATACATAAATAGGTAAATAGGTAAGTACATACTTCACTGCACAAATCAATCACACAAGGCAAGTCATTAACACGCGCGTACGCACACACACGCGAAGAGGATGGACTCACAAAGGCATATCCGGTGTTGTTCAGGCGTAAATTATTGCATGATTTTAGGCGTGCGCCAGTAAAACAACAACACAAAGTGATCTATGCGTGACAGCAGGCCAACGACGAGTGCGGTATTTACGATTAATGATTAAAGCAAAAGAAACAAAAAAAAAAAAAAAAAAAAAAACATAGTCGAGTGGCATAAAATGCAGTGAAGTGCGAAAAGTGGATCAACGAGATAAAATCAAAAATCGACGAGGAAAGCGCCAAGGATGCAGCTAACATATATGTACGTATGTATAAGTATGTGACATGGAATGAAATATAATAGGTGTGTGTGTGCGGATGTATGTATGTATGTGAGCAAATGTCATGTGAGGATTGCGTATTCATACACGGACGGGCAGGCAGACAATCAGACGAGCAAAGATATGGATGGACACACGAATGGTTGGTTGATGGTTGAATATGTATGTACATATGTATGTATGTATGTATCAATGAATTTCATACGCATGAATAATCCGGTCGACTATAACTACATACGTACTATATAGCCAGATGTACGCAGCAAGTGGGGTTGGCAGCAAATGGCCAGACAGACTCGCATGCAAAGCGGACGCGGACGCGAGCGGGACCATAGAAAGTGTCAGGCGGCTGATCAAGCAAGCCAAATGTGACAAACAAGCAATAAATTGCATAGAAACGAATGCACATTGATGCGTACATACATACATATGTATGTACATTCATGCAGAAAAATATAAATCTTATACGGGCATGCAAATATTTATGTGCGTCCTACATGCAGACGGACGCAAGCGAGAAAAGCCACAGCCATTGTGTCAACACATCATTGGTAGAGCAATAAAATCGCCACAAACTTAGACGGTGTCGGCAGCGCCAGCGCCAGCATCAGCGTCGTCAACGTCATCGTTTCTGCTTCTGTCTGTCACTAGGGTCGCCGCAGCAACCGCCCGCACTGCCACGTTCAACGGAACTGCGTTAGAAAGCACATTTTGTGAGCAACCGTTTGGAGTGTTGTTGCGTTGCCATTGTTTGTTGTTGTTGTTGCTGTTGTTAATTTTGCGCAGGCAAGCGGCAAATATTTTGTCATTTCAGTGTAAAATTAATGTGTGTGTTTGCTTGAGTTCAAAATAATTTATGCGCTTTTAATGACACAGTTGCGGTGGACATCAACAACAACAGTAATTTGCAATTTGCGGCTCGAAAGACAAACCAAAAAAGGCAAACAGCTATTTGAGCTATGTATATATCTACGTACATATAGCATTTGTTTAATGAAAAATTGTAATTAATTTGTGTGGTTTCTAAAAATAATTAGAGCTTTATAAAAATTCTTCTGCAGAAACCGATAGTTATTAATCATATTTTTTTTATATAGAATAACTTTACCTGCAGACTTGCATTGCAAAACAACTTTTGTGAGTAAGATAAGGACACATTTTCCGGGCTACAAGAATGTAGCTCTTGATACCGCAGATTAAACAAGTCGCTTATTCTTCAGTCAAATTTCTAAGGTACACAGAACAACATTATTTCAGTATAACTGAAACGCATTCAAAAGCCTGAGAATTCGCACCATTTCTTAAATTATAAATTCGACAAAATATTTGCCAAAAAACACCCCAACGATTAAATAAGAGAAGCGTAAATTGTTTGAGTGGATTTGAAAAGAGAGCAAAATGAAAATCAAGTGCTTTTTAATTAAAATATTTCTTAAACTACTCTTGGCAATTCACTCGAGAGAAGTTATTCTGTGACCTCTTTTCGTATGCAAATTCCTGCGTTAAATAAAAAACGCAAAAAAAACAAGTAAGGAAGCCTAAGTTCGAGTGGAATCGAACATTAGATACTCAGCTGTATGCTTTCATTGTTGTTTACGTTTGATGGAAACACGGTGTATTTTATATAAGCGAGTGCTGCATAAAGTCATCCAACTAAGCATATGAATATTCTTTGTGCAAAATTTAATTCCTTTATGACTTCTAGTTACAAAGATGTCACGTTACAAATTTCCAAAGGGTGTTCCAGAAATATCTTTGTTAAAAAGTAGGCGTGGTCATAAACCGATTTCAATAAATTTTTGCGTGTCTATTAACACAAGTTATAAAAGTGTATAAACCAAGTTTCGTCATAATATCTCAATTAGTTGTCGAGGTATGGGCTCCGAAATCTCGTAGATTCCGTTGTCTAAAAAGAGGCGGTGCCATGCCCATTTTCCAAAATTTTTATACTTTTTGTTTCCGGTCTACTGAAGAACTCATGCCACACAATTTCAATGAATTATCTTTATATTTGACAAAAATATCGCTTAAAATGTTTTCATTAGGCCCCTTTATAGTTCCCATATATAAAAGTGGGCGTGGTCGTCAACCGATTTCGCTAAAATTTTGAACATGTATTACTACAAGTAATAAAAGTGTACACACCAAGTTTAGTCATTATATATAAATTATTTGTCGAGTTATGGGCTAAGAAATCTCGTATATTCCTGTTTCTAAAAAGAGGCGGTGCCACGCCCATTTTCCAAAATTTTTGTGTTTTTTGTTTTATGTCCATAGTTGGACTCCTGCCATAAAATTTCAATGATATATCTTTATATTTGACAGAGATATGGCTTAAAATGTTTTTATTAGGCCACTTTATAATACCCATATATAAAAGTGGGCGTGGTCGTCAACCGATTTTGGCAATTTTTCGTCCAAACATTTGTCTAAGTAAGTATATCACGCCTACCAAATTTCATCGATATACCTTCAACGGTTTCTGAGTTATGACTCATAAAACTTTCAATGTTTGCCCCTTAATAAGTGGGCGTGGCACCGCCCATTTTCCAAAATTTCACCACATTTCTTCATAAGGGCCTGAGGTCAATACGTGGGTGAAATTTTATCACTCCAGCTCTATTAGTTACTGAGATACAAAATTTCCGATTTTTACTATATAGGGGAGGTGGGCGTGGTCATGGTCCGATTTCGCCCATTTTCAATACCGTCCGTTCCTGTCTTGATACCAACTTGCATTCCAAATTTCATCAAAATATCTCAATTTTTGCGCGAGTTATCGTGCGTACAGACGGACAGACGGACAGACGGACAGACGGACGGACGGACGGACATGGCTCAATCGATTTCTCTTTTCACCCTGATCATTTTGATATATATAAGTCTATATCTATCTCGATTATTTCATTCTGTTACAATCCACCGTTAGGAAATCAAAACTATAATACTCTGTGTACTAGTACAGCTGAGTATAAAAAACGAATGGCAGAGCAATAAAAGCAAAAACAAAGAAACCAAAAACAAGAAAAACCAAAAAAAGACGCACACGAGCAGCAGAAAACTATGCAAACAGTGACAAAAATGCAGATTGGACAATATAATGTCATTTAAATGTGTCGCAACAACAATTTACATACACAAAAAAGTAGCGCCAAAAAAAAAAAGAAACAAGCCAAAAGTTTGCATCTTGAAAAGAGAAACAACAGCAACAACAACAACCATAGTAGAAATAGGGCCAAATAAAATGCATAACAGTTTCTAGTGCCAGTGACTTTTATTGTGCCTTAAACATGCAAAAATGCATGCACACACACACACACAAATACATAAAATTATGCGTTGCATTTGTATGTGTGGGTGAGTATGTGATTGCGATAGTGTTCAGCAGTGTGAGTTGCTGAAAATCAACAGAGCTGACATTTTAAAGCAGTTGTGCGTTATCAGATTTTATATTCACTTTAATAGCAAGAAGGCGAGAGACTGCCAGCAGCGAGAAAACACAACAACAACAACAACAACAACAGCAACAAAACCAGCAACAGCCACAACCATGAAAGGAAAATATCAACATGCGTGCCATCGGCATCGTTGTCATCAACATGCAAAATATGCAGCTCAGCTATGTATATACGAAGGCAAAGCAAAAACAAAAATGTCCAAAAACTAAAAATGAAGCAATCAAACAACCCAAAGAAAAAATGCTTCTGACAAAACGTCGCTCAAAAGGCAACGCATGCAAGGCCAAGCAAAGCAAAGCAACAACAAACTGTTGCCGGCTGTCAACTGACAACTTACGAGCACATGCATATGCAGTTACATATATATGTATTTCCCTATATCGTAGTGCCACCAAGTCAATTTGAATGTTGCCATCGGATTTTACATGGAGAAAAGTAACAGGAACATCGCCCGTACACCAGCAGCAGCAGCAGCAATCCTGCCGTCCATGTGCATACAAACATACACATGTATGGGTGTACCCAGCAAAAACGTTTTGCTTATTGTTGACGCATCAGCTATAAAAAAGGAATATGCCTGATGCACTCATTCTCTTTGCTCCAAACGTTTTAATACTTAATTTTCACATACATATATATTCAAAATACAGAGAAAGCGAATTGAGTTTTTATGACCAAAGAGAGTAGGTACAATGTGTGGCGAGCGTAAAAATTTCGTATTGTCGAAGGAAAGATTTTTGTTTTTACATGGCCGTTTAATTCGAATAATTACTTTTATGTGAATTTTGTATGAGCTATTGGCCAGTTTTATTTAAGAAAAATTTAAAATTTTGTTTGATAGAAGTTATGGATCCATTGCGAAGACCACCACATTGTCGTTTCAGTTTATTTTCTACTGACATACAATCAAGTGTTTGGTTAATTGCGCACGCTCATCTCATTCCGTTATACACATCTAATTTTATAGAAATATATGAACACTAACGTTTCAACCCTAGCAGAAATTACTAAATGACCGTGACGCTTTGTGAGGTATATATGCAACACATAAGGCCTGATTATCAGGATATAAAGGGCATTATTTCCATGGAGGATAAGCTTTTCGAATAAGGTTTCTACTTAGGGAGAGATAGAGAGAGAGAGTATTCCTCACAGCCTGATGACATCAACACAGGAAAATCAGTCTTAGTTTAAGCCTTTGCCCATACAACTTTTGTTCGCTTAGGATTTTCAGGCACTATGTCGTAAGCTTTTAAATCTTCTGGAATAAATCTTAAATAAGGCGTTAATTTTTTTCTGGGTATGCTTGTACGTATGTAAATATATCCACATAGAGGACATACTGCTCTTCGCCCTTACATTTGAAATTTTTGAACTTATAAATCGGCAATGGGTATTATTTTCTCCACAGTCGCCCAAAAAGAAATTCAGTAAGATAAAATATGTAATTCAAAATTCTGTGGGTATTAAGCACAAGCTTTGTCAGAGCTATTTTAGTACAAATTTATGATTCTGAATTGTCAGTTAAATAGCGCGGAAAGGCAAACAAAATACCAACTTTTTAATAACAATTGTCAAACAAAATATAGTTTCTTAATTAGGCCTCAAATCATTCAGAGATTTCTCACAGCCTCAGAATCACCAAAAGCACAATTACTTGCATATACAAACGTACGTACATTTTTGCAGCACATGGGCATGAATTGTAAAATTTGTCGGTGTTCCTCTTCCTGTTACCTTTTATTTTATTTCATTTTATTTTTTGGCTCGTTTAAGTGGCTGTTTTATACGAGTATTGCGTTGTGATGTAATTTTTGTGTAAATGCCGGACACTTTTGAAATGCGATACATACGTACGCTGCGTGGCAGGGTTAAAGGCAGCACATCGCACTGAATCTTTCCACCGTTAAATGTGTATGTAGTTATATCAGCAGCAATAAGTCGAGCAAATAATGAAATGCTTGTGTGTTCTGCCAACAACAAGTAATTTTGTAGCCATTCGCACTACATGGGTTATGTAATACTCGGCCAACATTACCCTGCAGAAAATGCGATTAATCCGGGACGTGTCCGGGATCAATCGTAAGGGAGCATGCGACTAATAGAATTTTACATCCCTTTATATGGAGTGAATTGATCGCATTTGTTCGAGCATGTCCTATGAAGAGACTAATTGTTCAACTTGTACACCCGAACGGGTACCAATGTAGATCAATCGCTTTCAGCACGAACGGGTACAAATGTAGATTTTTCCTTAAAAAATTGTAAATGTTCATGCATATTTAAATAATGTTTTACTTTTATAAAAAAAATTTCAATAAATACATAAATTAGAAAAATTGTAAGTTTTGAGTATGCATTATATGAGCGTAATGTAAAGGATTTTTTCATAGGATATTTTAGGCAACATTTTGTTAAAATTGTTATTAAATAAAAATAGGTAAAAAAACTTTTTAAGTTAAACGGTTTTATGTTATACATACATTGCAATGTTTAAGATAAATGTACTAAAAACCAAAAAATAATAAAATAGATACAGTCGTGGGAATTATAAACATTTGCATAGACTAGACTAAAATAAAACCGTGGGGCACGTCAATTGTCTACAATCGTTGATTAAAATGTTTGTTTTGTAATGTTACACTATAATTAGGCAGTTGTTCAACCGACAACGATGGACGTGTGATAAGTAGGGCTAGAATGTGGAAAAAAGCTAGCAAGCTCGATTATAAGCGAGTTTTAGGGTTTCATAGTGGTGAGCGAGTAGTACTTTTATCATATGTTTTGTCGATTAAAGACAAACTACGAGCAGTGAAACGATTCCTCGTGTGAATGTCCAACGATAAACTAGTTGAAACATCTCTTTTATTAACATGGAGTGTATAACTATTGGAATTTCCATGAGCAAGAAAATAGTAAGTATTTTCCTCACCGTCTGCGGGCCAACTGCCTAACGACGAATTAAACGATTCTTCTATCGCACATTAAGTCGATAATTTGTAGACAATTGACGTGCCCCCCGGTTTTATTTTAGTCTAGTCTATGCAAATGTTTATAATTCCCACGACTGTATCTATTTTATTATTTTTTGGTTTTTAGTACATTTATCTTAAACATTGCAATGTATGTATAACATAAAACCGTTTAACTTAAAAAGTTTTTTTACCTATTTTTATTTTCTAGTTTTTAGTTTTTATTTCGCATACTGTTTAATTCATTTAGTGCTTCATTATTGCAAGGTTTCTTGCCCGTTAATTTATTGCAGTCCAACGCCTCTATAGCGACCCACGCGCCACCTTTTGGAAGTTTTTTTTAGGAAAATATTTCCTTTCAAGGTAGTAATACATGTTCCGAATTTCAGCCAAATCGGACCATAAATGCGATTTTTGTAAATATAGCGACCCACGCGCCACCTAGCGGAATTTTTTTTTTAAGAAAATATTTCTTTTCAAGGTAGTAATACATGTTCCGAATTTCAGCCAAATCGGACCATAAATGCGATTTTTGTAAATATAGCGACCCACGCGCCACCTAGCGGAATTTTTTTTTTAAGAAAATATTTCTTTTCAAGGTAGTAATACATGTTCCGAATTTCAGCCAAATCGGACCATAAATGCGATTTTTGTAAATATAGCGACCCACGCGCCACCTAGCGGAATTTTTTTTTTAAGAAAATATTTCTTTTCAAGGTAGTAATACATGTTCCGAATTTCAGCCAAATCGGACCATAAATGCGATTTTTGTAAATATAGCGACCCACGCGCCACCTAGCGGAATTTTTTTTTCATAATATTGCATTGTCATCGGGGTTATACATGCGTGCAAAATTTCAGATTAATCGGTTGACAGGAAGAGGGTGAAATTTGAATTACTAAATTTGACCCAAGAATAAAGAATAAATAATAAAACAAACGGGGTGAGCTAAATAAAACCGTTTAAAAAGGGTGTTCAATTCGTTTTACCGGTTGTTCTACAATTTTTTAAATACATTGCACATTTTTGTAAAATTTCTACATTTAAGTAATCTAGATTTGTACCCGTTCGGAATGAAAGCGATTAATCTACATTTATACCCGTTAGGGAACAACTGGTCCACATTTATACCCGTACGGGAACAATCGGGGACTAATTGTGGACCGATTGTTCTCGAAAGAGATCAATCGAGAACAAATCTCTTTCGGGATTGATCGCACATTTTTTATATAACTACCCAAAAATATACAGACATACCTACCCACGTTAATATGTTTGTGTGTAGACACACTGGAATTTATTGCAAATTTATGAGCGGAAGTTATTTACATTGTTCTTATCAGCGTCCATTTGATCGCTGTTGTTGTTGTTGTTGTCGTTGCTGGCGTTATTTTGTTGTCGTCATTGTTGCTATTATATGAGTGAGGCATGACGTGTATTATTTTAACGGATAATTGTTGCCACCGTCTGTCTTTACCACACAAATTGCTGCTTTTCTTTTGACGTTGGCAAAAGTCTTGATGGTGCAATAAATGCCGAAGTGAGTCAAATTGTCACGCAAATTAAAATAATTATAACAATTAAGTCAGCCGAAAATCGCAAATAAAAATAAAGCAAGCAATATTAGCAAATGCTGATTTTTTTTGTTGTGAGGTTTCATATGATTTAGCAAAGCTAAATTTTAAAAAATAACATTACATACACAATGCAGTTGTTGACATTCCTCGGTTGGTATGCAAAAATTTAATATACCCCTTTCCAAGGACCAAACAAGGACCAACTGATAAGTATGTGAGCATATGCGCATGTACGTACATATTTACTAATACGAGTTGCTGTATACTAAAATGTGTGTGTGTGGCAGTGTCTGCGCTATTATTTCAATTTCGGAATTTTTGCATTATTTCTGTGGAATTTTTCAATTTTCGGTTATTGTCGTTTACACGCACATTTTCCCTGGCAACTGAAACTGATTGCATTTTCCTTGCAATTGACTTGCAGAAATATTCAATTTGAAATATTTTTAAAGCAGCAGCAAAAATAAACTCAACACAATTTCTTCATATCACAATTTACACAACCTCAAAGTCACAATCATGTCATTGCGTTTTTATTTTGTTGAAATATTTTGGTAAACCGCAGCAGAAACTAAATTGTTTTCATATTAAAAAGTGCACTGCTTCAATTTGCCCTTCTCTTATTGGCCGAATAGCTCCTGCTGGTAAATAAATAATATATAAAAATATCATCAGAGCTCTTTAATAAGTAGTTGAAATTTATCAACTTCTATTGTGGAGAACTAAAAGGCTCAACCCTGCGTTTGCAGCATATCATAGACTTCTGGTTGCTTGTTTAAAGACTTTTTCATCTCAAGCGCCACTGATAAACTTTATTTTTTGAGGAAAAACAGGACTATATGCCAGAATCTGTTTTATTTCAAAGAAATTCCAATACTTAATCATATCTTTACCTAAAAAGGCTCTACCAAACCCTTCTACCCTTGCCTAGTAGCTAAATTCAATTAAATCGAGGGTAGAGAACCTCACAAAATTCCCAGAACTCTAATCCGTAAAGCGCACGCGAATGTGTTAATAAGATGTGGGGGATAATATGTGTACGTTTAAATAGAACATACAAACTCTGTGTAACTAAAACGTATGATATCCACCTGTAATTTATATGATGCTTACGTGTTTATGTATACATAAATATATAACGATATACATACATACTATATTTATGTACCTACATATATGCCAGACCTGGGCACCTTCAATTACATTTTGTAATTAATTACACCTTCAATTACAATTACATGTAATTGTAATTGCCATTTTTCAATTACCAATTACATATAATTGGTAATTGAAATTCTACAATTACAAATACATGTAATTGTAATTGAGATTTTTCAATTGCAATTACATGTAATTGGTAATTGAAAAATGGCAATTACAATTACTGTAATTGTAATTGAAGAATTTCAATTACAATTACTTGTAAATGTAATTGAAAATTTCCAATTACAAGTAATTGTAATGGAATGGTATCAATTATATTTTTCTTGGGTTTGAGAAAATTTAGTTATATAATTTGTTTTTGTTTCTATTCTTGTTCTTTTTGTTGTTGCTATTGTTTTTGTTTTTGGTTTTGTTTTTGCTTTTGTTGTTGTTTTTGTTTTTGCTTTTGTGTTTGTTTTTGTTTTTGTTTAAGGAAAAAACAAAAACAAAAAAAATCAAAAACAAAAGCAAAAACAAAAACAAAAAAAGCAAAAACAAAAACAAAAGCAAAAGTAAAAACAAAAACAAAAGCAAAAACAAAAACAAAAAAAAGCAAAAACAAAAACAAAAGCAAAACAAAATCAAAAACAAAAGCAAAAGCAAAAACAAAAGCAAAAACGAAAGCAAAAGCAAACACAAAAACAAAAAAAGCAAAAGCAAAAACAAAAACTATAACAAAAAGAACAAGAATAGAAACAAAAACAAATTGTATAACTAAATTTTCTCAAACCCAAGAAAAATGTAATTGGTGTGATTCCATTACAATTACTTGTAATTGGAGATTTTCAATTACATTTGCAAATAATTGTAATTGAAAAATATCAATTACCAATTACATGTAATTGTAATTGAAAAAAAATGTAATTGAGGATGCCCAGGTCTGATATATGCACTGGCTTATGACAATGGTGCCATAATAATCTTATCACTTTAATTTCCCATATCCGCCCGCCTCACTGTCGTTTGCATTATAATGGCCCTTCGGTTGCGTACACCAAGCGCCCGAGCGCTGAATTATAAATTATGTACATACACTGGTACAGCGTTGCCGTTTGGGCCACTAAAGTGGCAATTTGAACCTTTTTTAAAGCCAGGCCACCTGAACCCAACTTTTTGAAAATATGCAATATTTGAACCTTTTTAAAAATTCTGGCCACTTTTGGTCCTTTTTTACTTTCAAAACTATAATTATTAAATAATTTTTAGTTTTTTCTTAAATATAAGAACAAAAGACCTCTTTCTTACTATTTTACTTTGCATTGGCAACTCTCCGTTTCGAAAGGTTCTTTATTTAATTTGTTTGCCAACACTACCCTTGAATACTTTGAAATATGGGCTGTTCGTTAAGATAATGAAAACGCACGGAGCAGCCCAGACACACACAAACACATATAGCGTTCGCTGATCCGAGGAAAGTGCAAGAAACATAGGAATTTTACCACAATTTACATTCTTTGCACTCAAATTCGCTCTTTTTTGGATAAAATTCCTACGATTTTTGCATTTTCATTCAACGAACGCTATAACAGTTTTTTTAATTCCTTGCCTTTCTCGTGTTATTCCGTCTGCTCAACGAACGATCATATTAACGCTGCGTTAGTGTAGAGAATATTTTAAATTCCATTTTCTTTAAGCATTAAATAAACCACAAAAATATATAAAAATGTGGTTTAGCTAAAAAAAAAATTGGGGCCACTTTTTTTTTATTTTTTGGGCCACCTTTTGAAATTTTTGAACGGAAACACTGCACTGGTATGTTGCATAGCCAGAAACAATAATGAAACGACAACAACAGCACCGGCTGGCTGATTATAGCAACACATAGCGGCATTTGCAGCAACAAACCAGTTACAACACCACCAGCAAAAACAACAACAGATATTGGTTGAATAGAATTTAATGCAATAATGTCTTATTTAACGCACATACATATGTATGTATATGCAAGATAATGATTGTTGCTTTCCGGCTACAGCACCACGGGGACATTCAACTCAAATAAGCGCAGGCGATGCTGCAGGTGTGGCAAGATGCATACGTGTTGCGCGTGCAACAAAGATGTCAGGTAACGTTTACATGCATTCCACATGCATATACATATGTATTTACATAAATGTTAATGACCATATACTTGTAATACTTAATATGAATACGTGCATAGATACGTGAAAATATCTTCAGTTTGTTGATGTTGCAAATTTTATATTAATAAAGGGAGAATAAGAATAACACTGACGATTGTAACTCTTACGCGAAAATGCACTTTAAACGACGATTTCTTCTCGTCTAAACTACAGAAAAATTTCCAAGAATAGTCGATTTGTCACTTACAAGTTTATAATTCACTCGCAACCATGAATTCATAATAAGGTTTGTTTGAAACTGTGCAACTGTTATACACAATAAGACTAGCCACACAAAAACCCACGATTTCCTTGTATTACCAGTACCCGGATTCCAGTAATCGCCATCGCTAAATGAGATTGCGAAAAATCGCTAAATATATATCAGGCGCGCCTAAAAATATACAATATCTGGTAAAATTTCTGACGCAGAAAACTGACTGATCAATGCTGCTAACATGCTGTAGCTTGAGACGATATATGTAAATAAATAAAAGTACATACTTTTAGGCGCGTCTGATATAAATTTCGCGATTTTTGGCGATGGCGATTTCTAGAATTCGGGTCCAGGCGCTCATAACAGCTAAGTAAGCAACCCAACCACTTGGTTTGAAACTGTGCTGTTATACAAAATAAGACTAGCCACACAAAAATCCACGATTTCTTTGTATTATCAGGCGCTCATAACAGCTAAGTAAGCAACCCACCCAGTTGGTTTTGCATAAATTGATAGATAACTGAGTTAAAAATTAATATTACCCTACAATATGGGTATCAGACGAAAGGGCATGGCCCCAGGTTTCATTTGGACTTCGATATGTTTCGATAAATTTATCGATAACTGAGTTATCGGTGAAAATGTTATTGCCCAAAATCCTTAAACTTACCCTACAATATGGGTATCAAACGAAAGGGGAAGGTCCCAGGTTTCATTTGGACTTCGATATGTTTCGATAAATTTATCGATAACTGAGTTATCGGTGAAAATGTTATCGCCCGAAAACCTTAAACTTGCCCTACAATATGGGTATCAAACGAAAGGGGAAGGTCCCAGGTTTCATTTGGACTTCGATATGTTTCGATAAATTTATCGATAACTGAGTTATCAGTGAAAATGTTATTGCCCAAAAACCTTAAACTTACCCTACAATATGGGTATCAAACGAAAGGGGAAGGTCCCAGGTTTCATTTGGACTTCGATATGTTTCGATAAATTTATCGATAACTGAGTTATCGGTGAAAATGTTCTTGCCCAAAAACCTTAAACTTACCCTACAATATGGGTATCAAACGAAAGGGGAATGTCCCAGGTTTCATTTGGACTTCGATATGTTTCGATAAATTTATCGATAACTGAGTTATCGGTGAAAATGTTATCGCCCGAAAACCTTAAACTTGCCCTACAATATGGGTATCAAACAAAAGGGGAAGGTCCCAGGTTTCATTTGGACTTCGATATGTTTCGATAAATTTATCGATAACTGAGTTATCGGTGAAAATGTTATTGCCCAAAAACCTTAAACTTACCCTACAATATGGGTATCAAACGAAAGGGGAAGGTCCCAGGTTTCATTTGGACTTCGATATGTTTCGATAAATTTATCGATAACTGAGTTATCGGTGAAAATGTTCTTGCCCAAAAACCTTAAACTTACCCTACAATATGGGTATCAAACGAAAGGGGAATGTCCCAGGTTTCATTTGGACTTCGATATGTTTCGATAAATTTATCGATAACTGAGTTATCGGTGAAAATGTTATTGCCCAAAAACCTTAAACTTACCCTACAATATGGGTATCAAACGAAAGGGGAAGGTCCCAGGTTTCATTTGGACTTCGATATGTTTCGATAAATTTATCGATAACTGAGTTATCGGTGAAAATGTTCTTGCCCAAAAACCTTAAACTTACCCTACAATATGGGTATCAAACGAAAGGGGAATGTCCCAGGTTTCATTTGGACTTCGATATTTTTCGATAAATTTATCGATAACTGAGTTATCGGTGAAAATGTTATTGCCCAAAAACCTTAAACTTGCCCTACAATATGGGTATCAAACGAAAGGGGAAGGCCACAGGTTTCATTTGGACTTCGATATGTTTCGATAAATTTATCGATAACTGAGTTATCGGTGAAAATGTTATCGCCCGAAAACCTTAAACTTGCCCTACAATATGGGTATCAAACGAAAGGGGAAGGTCCCAGGTTTCATTTGGACTTCGATATGTTTCGATAAATTTATCGATAACTGAGTTATCGGTGAAAATGTTATTGCCCAAAAACCTTAAACTTACCCTACAATATGGGTATCAAACGAAAGGGGAAGGTCCCAGGTTTCATTTGGACTTCGATATGTTTCGATAAATTTATCGATAACTGAGTTATCGGTGAAAATGTTCTTGCCCAAAAACCTTAAACTTACCCTACAATATGGGTATCAAACGAAAGGGGAATGTCCCAGGTTTCATTTGGACTTCGATATGTTTCGATAAATTTATCGATAACTGAGTTATCGGTGAAAATGTTATTGCCCAAAAACCTTAAACTTGCCCTACAATATGGGTATCAAACGAAAGGGGAAGGCCACAGGTTTCATTTGGACTTCGATATGTTTCGATAAATTTATCGATAACTGAGTTATCGGTGAAAATGTTATCGCCCGAAAACCTTAAACTTGCCCTACAATATGGGTATCAAACGAAAGGGGAAGGTCCCAGGTTTCATTTGGACTTCGATATGTTTCGATAAATTTATCGATAACTGAGTTATCGGTGAAAATGTTATTGCCCAAAAACCTTAAACTTACCCTACAATATGGGTATCAAACGAAAGGGGAAGGTCCCAGGTTTCATTTGGACTTCGATATGTTTCGATAAATTTATCGATAACTGAGTTATCGGTGAAAATGTTCTTGCCCAAAAACCTTAAACTTACCCTACAATATGGGTATCAAACGAAAGGGGAATGTCCCAGGTTTCATTTGGACTTCGATATGTTTCGATAAATTTATCGATAACTGAGTTATCGGTGAAAATGTTATTGCCCAAAAACCTTAAACTTGCCCTACAATATGGGTATCAAACGAAAGGGGATGGCCCCAGGTTTCATTTGGAGATAAATTTATCGATAACTGCACCCAGAAAAAAAATAGTGTGAAATCAACCAAAAATCAACAAATTTTGTGGTTAATTTTTTTCAACACGATGCTTAATGTATGCCATCATGTAATCGTGTAAATTTAACACTACTGTCAAGTGTTAGTTTAACAGGATGACAACTGTAGAATTAACACTAAAAAGTATTGAGTCTTCCTGTTGATTTTACAATTTTAACTAGTTAATGTTACAATAAAAGCTGGTTAAATTAACACGAAATAGTCCTGTTGAATTAACAATAACATCTTTTTGATTTTACATTAAATTTATTGTTAAATTAACTAGAAGATCTTGTTGATTGTACAATTTATTTTTTTAAATAAAAAAACATATAAAACATAAAAGAGGAAAAATAAAATATTGAACATTAAATACTTTTAGAAACAAAAATGTAATCCTCTTTTAACTCGCCTTACAACTGAAAATATAAATCGAAACCCCACTATCGCGAACTGACAATGATGCTAAACTCGCATCACTGCCACGGCACAAAATTTTCCTTTTTTTTTTTAAAAAATAATTTGCGTTTTGCACGAAAATCAGACTTCAAATGATCAAAAAAAATATGTATGTTTCAAAATAGTTTTGACGTTTTTTTTTAACACTTTTTTTTAGATTACATTGACACTATGATCGTGTTGAATAAACCAAAATTATAAATGACGTTTATGTTTGAACATTGTTTCGTGTTATATCAACCAAATTTTATTGTTAATTGTGGTTCTTGTTGTTTTCACATTTGTTTTCATGTTGTATTAACACTAAAATTGGGACGTCATTTTTCTAACATTTTTTTTAGTTTATATTGACACTATCATCATGTTAAATAAACCAAATTCCAAATGACATTTAGGAATAAAATTTTATATTTGAATCATCTTTTATATTTTAAAATTTCTTCATGTTGTATCAACAATAAAATTTGGTTGAATTTACCAAATTTTCAGATGACAGTTACAAAGCCAAAATCATGTTTCAAACATCGTGTCATTTGAAAAACATTGCTGCTGTTCTATGTGTAAAGATCGATCGTGTTAATTTTACATGAATCGTGTTGATGATTTTTTTTCTGAGTGTGAGTTATCGGTGAAAATGTTATTGCCCAAAAACCTTAAACTTGCCCTACAATATGGGTATCAAACGAAAGGGGATGGCCCCAGGTTTTATTTGGAATTCGATATATTTCGGTAAATTGATCGATAACTCAGTCCGACGCGTTTGCAATACAATATGTCAAATTCGTCACTGGTTTACGCTATTAAACCTTAGCCTGGCAGAAAATAAGACTGAGGTACTTCTCGTAAGTGCAAGGAGAGTGCAAGAGGAAATTTGTGTATCTGTTGGGGAAAAATATGTACATACGTGCGCATTTAGGTGTTCTTGGTGGAAATTTATGCATAAACCAATGCGTATTTCACATGTAGGTATACATCGTATATTCGCCTACGCGCCACAAATTGACGTGTTTACGCTTCAAGTATGATTCACACTTAATCATATTTTGTCAACGCACAACAATGAAGCAACAATAACAACAAAATAACGGCGCCCAAGTACAACTACGCACGAATATCTAACAACTGTATCGAAGGTGCGAAATTATGCTAATAACCTTAAATATGCCACGCCAAGATAAATGAGCACAATTTATGCGTTTGTGGTTATGCATACATATCTACATAAATAAGTATATATATAGATATGTGGGTATAATATACTCACCAGCCAACCAATGTTGCTAATACATACATATGTATGTATGTAGGTACACCGCAAGGGAATGGAAAGGGCTTCCAAACTGCATTCTGAATGATTCTTTAATTTAGTTAGAAGCCTCTTGTTTAAGCTAATAGAAGCTCCAAAATGCATAAAACAGGCTGATTTTAAGAATAGAGAAAAAAAATTGCTCATCAAAGAACCAATTCGAGTTGAACAAAGTCAACTCAAAGGCAATTGAAACACAAACCAATCTTGCACGTAAAAGCAAAATTTAACAAGTTTTTCTTCGCAAACTTCAACGTAATTTGAAGCCAATTAAAAACTCTCTGTTGCATGCCAATGACCAGGCAGACAATGCAAACCGAAAAAACAAAAGCAACAACAAAAACAAAAACCAAATGCATACATATGTATATTGAAAGAACAGCATTTGGTGCTCTTCTGTGCACGGATAAATGCATTGAATGCTCAAAGAATCACTACATTAAGCAAATACAACAATAACAATGAAGTTCAAAATAAAAAGTGTAAGGGCAAACAATAAGCAAATGCCAAAGTGTTGCCATATCAAATGATTTATGCGCAGGAAAAATAATTTTCTTCCAACTTGGAGTGATCTGCAATGCAATTCTATATAGTTACATTCTAAGAAGAATTTGCAAAACCTACTAAAGCGGAGCCTTAGAAGTGCCAACTATACGCATTCCAGAAATCGCCATCGCTAAGCTTCATCGCTAAATTCATGCCTAACCTTATGTATCCCCTTTATGTATTTATGTACATCGTCTCAAGCTATAGCGTGCTGGCAGCATTGATCAGCCATTTTTGTATTTCAGACATTTCACTAGATTTTGATACAAATTTAGAGATTTTTGGCGTTCTCTTTTAGCGATAGCGATTTCTATAATCTGGGTGCAGGTCCCGATGTTGGAGAGTTTAGCAATCAAGTTGATCAGCCATAGATGCGCAAGACCATTTCCAGCCCATGAAGGTCTGCATTGTGCGATGTATTTTTTAACTTAAAATCAGGTAGAGGTTTTGATAACTGATTGTGTTATGTACAATGTAGAAAGAATATGATTAGGGATTTTAAATATTTTTGACCAGAAAAATATGGCAACTCCCAACACAGGAAATTGGCTAGCACAAACGTATGTGAATATAGATGAGAACGCGTTTACATCGACTTTAGTACACACTCGTCGGGTATAACAGAAATGTAATAGGTAAGGAAAATAACAATTACTAAACAAGTTATTTAGCAAACCAGAATTCACAATACCAAATTGAGATTCCCACTGGATACCTTTAAATATTTTCATCATTTTATTTACGTTTCTCTTGTTTCACTTATGCACACATATTTCAATTACAACTTATCACCGTATTCTGTGTATAGAGCGATTTGGCATGATGTCGTTGTTGTGAAAAAATGTCCTCTCATTTGCGCAGTTTTGCTTAAAAATTTCATTTTCGGTGGCATTTGCTTTAGTTTTTGTCATGCAGCACAGATGACTTCCCCCATCCCCCACACGGATAATTGCTTCTACTGTGAACATCAAAAGGCTATTGATTGTGGTTATGAACAAAAGAGCAACTGTTGCGGTGAGCAAGTGGGCGTGTTTCGTTCGAGCGGGTGCACCTGTAGGGGAGAAAAGCAAGTACATCATACACTTTAATTAATTCAAATTTTTGCAGAAATATTTCTTAAAACGAAAACTACTTTATTTTACGTTATTATTATACGTTTCAGAATATTCAATGCACAGTCAAGGCGATCCATATAACATAACCAAATTTACTTCCAATTTGCTAGCCTATAGATTACATCAGATTTCAGCTATTTATATATAAGGCATTGTTCCCATATTAAATATTTAAGGATTCCCCTTTCCGCTTGATGTGTATGTACATACATAAATATGTGTATTTCCTATCTAAATTATTCCCATTGGTGGTATTAATCTTTGAATTAATTGCCAATGCTTAGCGCTAAGCATTTAATACAAGATTAGCCAACGCTACCAGAGGGACACAGATTCGTAAATGCGTTTGTGTTTGTAATTAATTGTTATGTACTATGTTATGTATGTATTTAGGCATGTGATGTTGTATATTATTAGAGTTTCGTATAAGATTCTAAATATTGACTTATTTATATCACGAAGTCCGATTTTCGTTCGTAAGCTTCTTATCACAAAAGAAAGTGTTGTTGCTTCACTCAAAGATAATTAACTTCATCACACATACACATGTCTGTACATTAAAACAACTACCGAAAATCCTAGAAACAAAATATGTGGCATAAGAGCGATGCCCTTGCTTTCAGTTCTTACAAATCCATTGCCATCCCATCAAAGTCGCGCTCTTTCTTTCACGGACCCTAATATCCATTTATTTTTTCTATAACCAACTTTTCCAAATATGTATTCACTTTGTAGTCCATAAAACACTTTTTTCCGTTTGTTCCACTTCTTTCATTATTTTCCCTCTTCTGCTTCCTGATCTGCGCAACCGTACTCGCTCCATGCCATTTGGCGACCGCCATTCATTTGTGCTTTAGCAAATTTTTCACTAACTTTGATTTAATGCTTGGCACTTAATCAATGTAATGGCGTTCGCATTCTGCATATCTTCTTGCTTCAATACAGCATTTACAACATAAACTTACACACGCTCCATCATATATATACATATATACATACGTATATCTAGTGTATGAGCTTAAATTGGCCGATATGGGCATTCATTTTGCCATCTTTCCATCATGCCATATTTTCTCACATGATCCTGTGTGCGTTGCGCGTTAGTTAGAAAACAATCAAGCAAAGATTTTTATGCGATTTTGTTCATTTCTTTTTTCTTTTATTTTCAGAGGGAATGTGTTAGTTTGAGTGGAAGGCAGCTGGGAAATGTGGCTACATGTTGACTTTAATAAAACAGATGCTATGCAAAATGTACACACATACATTTGTATATATGTATGTATAACGAAATAAATGCGTATATGTATGACACTAATTTTCTGATTGTTTGCGTGTGGACTTTGTATGGAGTTTGAATGTTCCAACAATGTGCATGTGTGATAAAACCGTATCGAAGATTGATAATCTGGCCAAAAGGATTTGCTCAATGAGTATGAGCATCATTCACATTCATTTCGTCCTCAATCCGTCTTCCCCACACCACATGCTAGCAGTCTAGCTCGTTAGTCATTTGTTACATTTATACTGTTTTTAGCAACTTTCCCTTTGTCCATTAAACAACATTTTGTCAAACATTATAGTCGATTCGTGCTTTTCCTGTATTATGCTTTGACTTTTATAAAACGTATAACAAACTCGTTGATATCATGCCCGTCTCAGTTGCATACAGATACTTATGCTAATACATATGTATGTAGATATGCATGTACATACATATAAGGGTGGGCCGAATTTATGAAGAAAAGGAAGCTCTCCCAAAATCCGGGGACAACCCACATTCCATGCGACTGTACTACGGAAATCTATTCCGAAAAATTATTCTTAATTAGATTAGATGTCGCGCTAATGCCCCCAAATTTCCTTCTGCTTTTGCATCAGTGATGATGCATACTTTTTTGAAAAGTCATTCATGAACAAGAACGATTTTTTTTATCTTTAAAAAAGAGAACACATGTTGTTTTAGGAATAATAAAATAAAAATAGTCTTGTTTCGCAATGATTTTTTCGGTTTTAATTTTTTGGATCACCTTAATACACATTTTGTACTTATGTATATCCATTCCGACATTGTTATGCTTGACTAACGTTGGATTATTAATCAAGATGAAATTTAATGTCGTACATCTTTTACCCGCGACTATTATAGCCAACAGAAATAGTAGCGAGAATAGAAGCAAATCAGCAAGTCCAGCGTTTGCATAATTAATACAAAATAAGAAAGAAAAACCGAAAAAAGATTTTCAATAATTCTCAAGTATCAGTCCCCATTCACACTCTAGCAAAATCGTCAGGAGATCATGCTATTTTAGGGACTTAGCAGCAATAGAATCTAAGAACGTTCTTAGATGTTTGAATAGGCGGTCTTCGAATCCGCGTATTACCTGAATGGGACTTTCGGGGCCTTAGAGTTCTTCTAGTAGCCACTGCAACCTTATCTGATTCAACTCTTATTATTAATCAATACATATGTACACTAGGGTGGTACCCAAATGTATGGAGAAATATATATATCATATTTCTTCAACCCCACCCCATATGTCGATGCTAATATAGTCGAAGATACCACATATAAATTTTTGAATAGATCGGGGACGGTAGTGTGGTGTCGCAGAGGGGCCACAGTTCAGAAACCTCTATGGAGACTGAAAAAATTTAATTTAATATTTTGTATATTTAATGTACAAAATCGATAGTCCTGTACTCGAGGATACCAAATATAAATTTTGGTCCAGATTGGAGACGGTTAAGGGGGGTTGGCCAGAAAATGATTATGAGAAAAAATTCTGCATTTAAAATTCTGTTTCCAAAATTCTGGATTCAAAATTCTGTTTTTCATAATTCTGTATACAAAAATTCTGTAAAGTCAGAATTCTGTTTTTCAAAATGATGTATTGAAAAATCGGAAATTGTATTTGAATTACACGGTGCAGTGAAATAACGCCCGCGGGCCATTAAATGTCAATATAATGGGACTTAACGTCATAATTTTTTTTTCTGAAAATTAGACATAAAGCCATATTTTTGATAACGATCGCATGTCACCCTATTTCATGTAAAAGATCCATTATTGATTCATATCGCCCTCTTTTATGTCAACAAAAATGCATTTGATGTCAAAATGTTGTTAGCAACATGGTTCGATTATAAAGATTTATTTTACAGAAGTCGACACTCTTTAAAAGGGATAATTATAGTAGACAAAATTCAATAATCAGCTGTTTAGTAAGTTAACCGCGCCGGGCCGATTTTACAGGGGGGCGTGGCACCGCCCCCGATCCTATACCTGAAGTCGGTACAGTTCGGAGGCCTATAGTTTCCGAAATATAGGCATTTAAAGTTGCAAAAAACGCCGTCCTTAACCCCACTTTTGGGAAGGAATTCTTTCCGGAGTAATATCTATGACCCGGTCCATAGTGCGTTTGCGCAGAACACTTTCTGCGTTGGCGGCCTTCGGCAGCGCTTATAAAAATAACCCTGGGCTACGCCATCCGTCCGGACGTGTGCCCTAACCATGGCTATCGCCACGGTGATGTCCTTCTGCGTAGTACACCCTTCAGCGATTTTTCATTCCAAATATATACAAAATCGGAAATATATATACACAATCGGGAAATCGAATTACACATTTGTTTCTTAAAAATCAGAATATGAGTGCCTTATTTTCAACAATAAAAACAACCAGAATTTTTGTCCAAAATTATTTGGAAACCAGAATTTTACTTTCCAGGATTATGATTACTTTTCATCATTATGTCCATCCAGAATTTTGGGCTACAGAATTTTGTCCCAAAATCATTTTGAAATACAGAGATTAGTCACTATCCCCGTTAAGGGGTGTCACATGTGGCATCTTTGACTCTGCTGTTACTGGTCTAGGGGGTGAGACCGAAGAAAATTGCTAATTTGATTTTTTAGGGACCACCCTAATGTACATATATAAGTAAATTTACATGAAAAGAACGTGTATACTTACTATTAAAATGCGTCAAGTACAATTCGTTATGCTGATCGAAACCTTCTGCATCTGGCAAATGATTAAATGGATACATGTTCAGTTCGGGCGAACGACCTGAGGCCAAAATACGTGGTCGATCTTCTTCTATGATATTTTCAGCTTCTTGTACATAAATATCATAAATGCGGGCAGTGCATTTGAGCTGCAAAGACACAGAATGCAAATGCAAGAAAAGTAAGCTCTAGCCATTTACTAGAAATAGTTTGAATAGCAGAAATGCACATACCTTTAGTCGTCCTTTGAAGAAGTGATGCGGCGTAATAATGAAATTAATTTCCAGTACAGCGGATTCTAAGTTTTCTGTGAAATGACGTTGATTGCCGAAAGTGCGTATTGCGTGTGGTGGAACCTGAAAAAGTGTAAAATTCGAAGTCATGTTACTTTTTCTTCATTAAAATAAACTTTGGATAGAATAAACTTTTAAATCCTTGATTATTTACATAAAGTCAGACATCTCTTGCACATGCAAATGCGCTCAACCTACTCAAAAGCTACTTTGTCACATATACGAGCAAAAGTTGACACGGGTTATGTAATTTCCACCTATTTACTTGTAGTTTAATTCCAAAATGGAATGACGCCCACCAACTAATGCCATGTAATTTTGACTAGACGACAAGTCGACGACACAAACGCCTGCATGAGCCCCCCGCATTTATTTTCGCATCTTTCAAATGCATTCTGCATTACATATGTAGGTACATGTGCTTATGCATACGGAGAAGTTTGTGTGCGTGTGACACTTGGCAAAGTCACAGAAAGTAGATAAGAAATTCTAAAAAATCAGAAATGAACGAATTTTCTGTTGATTTGCAAGCAAAGTCGTAAAGTTGGGAATTTCTTATTTCACTACGTAAACCATTGTACATTTACACATACGTACGTATATACATAGGTTTTTATTGCTGCATTCAGGTCGTTTGAGATGTGTGCGCGCATAGTGGTGCAATACCGAGTTTTGTTCAAATGAATCCCGAGAAACGAGATCCAGTATCTCCATTGTATTGTGTTTCGAAATAAAACAAAAAACGCTGCGGTGTGGAACTAGAGACCCAATGAAGACTCTTACACACCAGTCTATCCCACAGGCATGTATACATCATATGATACCCATAATAAATGTTACAACTGTTCGCTTTTCTAGCTCGTTGTTTTATTTTTTAATTATTTAATTTATAATAAACGAGAACTAATTCCACTAAAAACCCGAAATCAGAGGCGATCGCTTACACTTCAAAATATTCATGCACGCAAGTACATATATATCTAATGTAAGTTGCAAAAGTAGCAAACAGAAGGTTAGCTCACGCGTGTGTGTGCCGCACGTAGATACGCCCCTTCCCCACACTTAAGCTAGACAAACTTACTGCAGACTTGACGTACACTGACAGCGGTCGTGGCTGTAGGAGATGTGAGGGGTTTGGTTTGGCGTAAACGCAGCTAAAGTCATTGTCGTCGACGTCGTAAGTCGGAAGTGAAAACAGAAATCGCAATCAGCACTCAAGTGGCTGTAGAGGTACCTGCATTACAAGTTACCGCTGCCGCCGAATACTCAAGTGCAACTTCCGCTCCACTCGAGTGTGATTTACAAGCAAAAGCAAAAAAAAAAAAATTTGTAATTTAGCTGAAGTACTTTGGTGAAAAAAGAAGAAGAATATTTGGTAAAAAATTGCGGTGTTGATATAGTGAAAAGTTGAAATTTTCAATTTTGAGTTTGCCAACAAATGTATAAATCAATAAACTTTCACTTCACTTCAATGCACAGCATTAGCTCGCACCTTGCCACATGCCGCACAGCAAATCATGCGTTACACTGCAACTCATTTCTACAAATCTACTTTGGATCTACGTTTTCTGCAGGTATTTGTATGTGTAAATAATTCCTTTGAATTCATTTCAGATTTAAATGTCGTTAAATTTAACAATTTTAGTTATCTAAAGAAGTCTAAATACTCAAATCACTCCACTAATTACAATTGTTGGATATCTTTGATATAGATGCGGGCGGCAAAAATCCTCGGCTGAAACCTCCAAGAGTTGCTGCCTGCGCAACGTACCTCAGTCTCTCCTCCTCGATGCCGGTTCGTGGTGCTTGCGCCAGGGCAGACTGTGGGGGGGGGGGGGGGAGACCGCGGAGTGCTAGCAAAGGCTGTTGTCCGATCGAGTAGATGCCGTTAAGGCGCGAGCCAGATGGGGAGGTGCGAGACGGCCTCAGTCATGGTTCGAGGTGCCTGGCGGAAGGCATAAACCGTATTTATCTTGTCGCAATGGAGGATAAACAGGATATAGAAGCACTACAGGAAGTGAGATAGGTAGGTATCTTTCTTGATATTTCGGGTGCCTTTAACAACGTCTCTACTGAGGCGAATGAATCGGAATACCCCCAATCATTCAGCGCTGGATGGAGGACCTTTTGATTTGTCGGACGTTGACGGTTGAGGGGGCATAGGGGCACCCTAACCTAACCTTGATATACATACCGTCGCTCCGGAAGAAGAAAGACGCATGTCAGTAATTTGTCGACGAAAAAAGGCGCATTAAAAATATGTAGGGGAAGAAAGACGCTTTACAAAACATGTCGACGAAGATAGACGCACTAAAAAATATTTCGACGAACAGAGACGCATTATAAAATATTTCGTCGAAAAAAGCCGCATTAGCATTATTAACTGCGAAGAAAGACGAGTAGCATTAATATTGACAAAGAAAAAAAAATCGAAGACGTCTTTCTTTCCTAAAAAATATTTAAATGCGTCTTTCTTTATAGTAAAAAAAATAAAGCGTATTTCTTCGTTATCAAAAGAGTCTTTCTTTCGAAAAATATTTTTAATGCGTCTTTCTCCCTCAACAAAACACTGCGTCTTTTTTCTTCTATAGTGACGATATGTAGGTGCATATAAATGTACCTATGTACATATATTATACTATACTATAGCGCTTAGTTATCTTCTTAAAAAGGAAAAAATTACTTACAAATATTGGGTACATTGAAAAATGTGACTGTCCATATAGAAAACAGTGTTATATTACTTAGGTCTACGAAATTTTGGCCTTAAAATATCGTTATAAAACTACTGAGTAATAGACGTCTTGTGAGTAACAAAAACAACCAAAGGGAGGGTTGACTGGTTTTGTATCTTACTGTATCGAAAATTATACCCCTACCACTGACTTAATTGTTTTTTTTTTTTTTTTCTTGTTTTAAGCAAAATTTTTAATATATTTTTCTTGTGCTAAAATTGCACTTTTTCTTTTCCTTCTTCTTCTTGGCTTTAGTGTTTACTGTTTGTAACAACACCTTCGAACATGTGTAGGTGTCAAACGATAAATAAAAAATTCTGCAGGAAATTTCAAAACCCGTAAACAAAACCAAAACCAAAAACAAAACAGCAAAAACTAAACGTCTTGCGGTGAATTTAGTTAAAATTATGTAGGTGTTTTTAGAGCAACACAGCCACAGGCAGCTCAGCGGCAGCTTTGGCAACAGCAAACTGCAAACTGCATGCATATGTCACTTACGGCTCAGTGACAGCATTGTCGGGAATTTCGGACGGCATTCGCACTCTCACATTCCCCCTATACCGCTACCCACCCAGCCCAATAGCTTTTAGCTTGCGGCTGCTTTGGCATTTTCATTTTCTTGGACATTTCATAAATCTGTTCACAGTTTTGGTATTTTACTCATTTCGTTTCGATTCGCTTTCGTTAATATTTTTTTTTACGTTTTGTTGGCAATAATATTTTAGGATTTTTGTTTTTTTTGTATTTTTTGTTTTTTTGTTTGGTCATTGCACTTTGTACACATTGCAGGCATTGCTGTTGTAAGTAGCAGTTTTTTTGTTGTATTAGATTGGAATGCTCTTAGCTGGCAGTTGCTGTCCATTTTGGTAAAATGACTTTTAGCCAATATTAATTTCAAATTGAATTTTTTTCAAGTTGCACTGAATGTTTTCGAGCGATAACTTCTCTTCGAAGCGGAAAGGAAAGTGGAAAGTACATTCATTAGGGGCATTTTTTCTTTCTTTGTTTCCTTTTTTTCTGAGGGAATTGGCTGCCATTGCTTAAAGATTTGCTTCGGCAATCCTTGCGTGAGCTGAGTTTTCATTCATGTAAGGCAAGTGAAATTTCATTGGCCCTTAGCTGTTTCATTGTCGTCGTTGCTGCCACAGTTGAGTGTCGTTCAAGAAAAACTTGAACTGAACTTCTGCCAGCACGAGAGGGGCGAGTCGAATACATATACGAATTTTGAGGGTATAAAAAGCGAACAAATATGGTAGACTCATTAAATTGTTTTCATCTGTGATTTGATTTATGCGACACTTTAATGAAAATGTGGAGCAGCAGCAGCAGAAGTTTATACGTATGCACGTACAATTTCTGTATGTGTGTCCATGCGGCCAAAGGCAAGAAATTCAATAATACCGAAATGATAGCAAAAACAAGCGGAAAAATACATATTCATCCGAGATGTGCCAAAAAAATAATGAAAAATAAAGAAAGCAAAAACGAAATTGAAATCAAGTTTAACATGAATATGGATAATGCTAATTGAATAGTTCTTACACAAAAATTTGTTAAAAATTGCCTTAAAATCAGTACAAAGTCAATGAATTACGGGCGATTAATACAAGTGAATGAAAATCAAACAAGTTTCTTCGTTTAACTTTTCTTCATAAAAGAATGACATTAGATTTTTGGCGATAATAATTGGATAGGTAAGAAAAAGAATCTACTGTCAACAGTTTCTATATTTTCACTTTTACCTGCATATCATTAATCCACCACGTCAAGTTCGCCGCTGGTTTGGAGGAGTTCGACGAGCAATTTCCATTGATAATATCACCAAGCCGATATCGCGAGTGCACTCCTGTTATTACCGGCCGTTGTGTGGGCAGATCTGTGGAATAGGTAATATTTAATAAATTAAAGAAATTTCTTAAGTAGATTTTTGACTATTCTTTTTACTAAATCCAGATCGATATTTGTTGCCAAATATGTACATACATATGTATGTATGTATATATGTGCATTCAATACCCAGCAGTATTCGAGGTAAGGAGTTGCATATTCAGTAGAATATTCAGTATGAACAAGTAAGGAAGCCTAAGTTCGAGTGGAATCGAACATTAGATACTCAGCTGTATGCTTTCATTGTTTGTTTGGGTTTGATGGAAACACGGTGTACTTTATATAAAGCGAGTGCTGCATAAAGTGGGCGTAGCCACGCCCATTTTCAAAATTTTTATCAGTCATCCAACTAAGCTTATGAATATTATTCTTTGTGCAAAATTTCATCCCTTCATGAGTTACAAAGATGTCACGTTACAAATTCGCAAAGGGTGTTCCAGAAATATCTTTGTTAAAAAGTAGGCGCGGTCATAAACCGATTTCAATAAATTTTTGCGTGTCTATTAACACAAGTTATAAAAGTGTATAAAACAAGTTTCGTCATAATATCTCAATTATTTGTCGAGTTATAGGCTAAGAAATCTCGTAGATTCCGTTGTCTAAAAAAAGTGGTATCACGCCCATTTTCCAAAATTTTTCTATTTTTTCTTTCGGGTCTATTGTAAAACTCATGCCACAAAATTTCAATGAATTATCTTTATATTTGACAAGGATATCGCTTAAAATGTTTTTATTAGGCCACTTTATAATACCCATATATAAAAGTGGGCGTGGTCGTCAACCGATTTTGGCAATTTTTCGTCCAACCATTTGCCTAAGTAAGTATATCACGCCTACCAAATTTCATCGATATATCTTCAACGGTTTCTCAGTTATGACTCATAAAACTTTCAATGTTTGCCCCTTAATAAGTGGGCGTGGCACCGCCCATTTTCCAAAATTTCACCATATTTATTCATAAGGGCCTGAGCTCAATACGTGTGTGAAATTTTATCACTCTAGCTCTATTAGTGACTGAGATACAAAATTTGCGATTTTTACTATATAGGGGAGGTGGGCGTGGTCATGGTCCGATTTCGCCCATTTTCAATACCATCCGTTCCTGTCTTGATACCAACTTACATTTCAAATTTCATCAAAATATCTCAATTTTTGCGCGAGTTATCGTGCGCACAGACGGACAGACGGACGGACATGGCTCAATCGATTTCTCTTTTCACCCTGATCATTTTGATATATATAAGTCTATATCTATGTCGATTATTTTATTCTGTTACAATCCACCGTTAGGAAATCAAAACTATAATACTCTGTGTACTAGTACAGCTGAGTATAAAAATACCCTGAAGCTGAGTTCAAAATTCATTGCTGAAAAAATAATTGAACACGCAGTGAAGACATCAGGTGTACTGAAATATATGCTATGGAAGTTCTCCCAGCGTATTCGGGCCTTTTTTCCTACAGAAACTCTCCCTTCTCGCTCGGCAGTTTTTAGGTAGTTGACTTTCGACGCCACCTCTATATAAAAACGAAAGGGAAAGTTCAGATTTCAGAACTACATCTCTACTGGATATTCAGTAGGAAATATGTGCTGTTTTCCAGCTGATAAATACTGTTGGGTATTTTTCAAGCAGGTATTTGCTTATAAAATGCACAGAGAACTTACCAACCACTTCCATTTCGCCTGATACAATGAGTGTATCGAAATTTGGCGCATCTGCCGAAACTTCACAACTATATTTTCCAGATATAGGATTTCGTATTAAAACATGTGTAGCATTGGATTCCGCTATCTGTAAAATAAAACATTTAAGAAAGTTCAACCTAAAATTTAAATAAATTTATACAGTATTAGCTACGGGAATAATAGTTTATAATAGCAGAATATAATAATATTTTTTTACTTTAAGAAATTCGCACTTTAAATCTTAAAATATATTGTGCGTTCTGCCTTTTGATTTTTTGTGCTCGCTATTTTTTTACTTTTAATGTTTTTTCTTACATTTTATATATTTGTGCGCAAAATCCGTGTCATAAATCCATTCAACGGTAAACGTGTTCAAATAATTGCATATACATATGTATTTTTACATGTATGTAAGTGTTTGCATATATTCAAATACTTATACGCAAATAATTCGTGCGTTTCGTAATATACATACATATGTATAAGTTTCTCTGTAATTAAAAGCACGAAAACGGATAAATTTTCACAAAAGCATCGACTGCAATCAAATATATTTCCTTGTGCAAGCATATAATACACATATGTGTACATATTTACTTGACCACAAAGATGCGCTTTTCTGGAAATATTTTCATGCAACATGTAGCACAGGATTTCTTGGAACACACAGTTGACAGCAGCTGAGCAATAATGCCGTCCAACTGAGCATTTCTTGTTGGTACATTTGGATGAAGAATATACACATATGTATGTAAATACATAGTGAGTGATTTCACCCTTGAGTGCATTTTTCAGTATCATGAGAATTTTCAATGAGCTTGCATCGAATTCGGCGTACGAGCTATTGCTATTAATAAATTTCGTTGGTTTTTTTTTGTAATTATGTCCTCTCAAGTATTCGCGTACAAACACTTTGTTAAATGTAAATGAGCGCATGTAGGTATATATTTATGTATGTATATGTATATTTTTTAATATTTATACAACAATGCCATAAATACTTTTCCAGAACACGGCTGCGTGGGTTTACATACATACATAGGTTTATTTGAAGTTGGCTTCAAGGCAACTATCGATATATCCATATATCGTCACCATACGAAAACTAGCATACGATTTTTTGTGTCTGACGAAAAGTAACAAGTTCAAGTTTTAGACGACGAAAAGTAACAAAATCGACTTTTAGCTGACGAAAACTATCAATTCCGTTTAAACAACAACAATTTTAATGTAAAAACAGTATAAAATTACTGATACTTTTCGTCAGCCAAAACTCGATTGTGTTACTTTTCGTTGGCCAAAAGTCAAATGTTCTACTTTTCGTACAGAATTTTTTTTATTGATAGCTTTCGCCAGAAATTTTAAATATGTTAGTTTTCGTATGATACAACGATATAACAATAATGAAGCTTTAATGAGTCTTCTTACATACACATTGTTTGTTTTTTTTTTTTTTGAGGATAAACAAAACTCGTTGGCACTAGGAATAGTTAGCTGGTAAATGGGCTAGCCCAATATCAATTGAACAACGCAGAATTTAAATTTTTTTATAGATATAACGTAGTCCTATTGCAAATGGCAAATAACAAAAAAAATTATTATTTAAAACACATATGATTTTACTTCGTGACAACTGTCGATCACAAATGCGCCAAAAGGTATGCCACCAAACCAACCAACCATGCCACAAGTTTAAAGTTATGTCTTTTGTCTTATTATTGCGCGAGGCTTTAATGAATTAAAACTTGAACAGAATTAAAAAGAACATCGTATACATACACAAATACATTTATGTATATTGAGATTTGTTTGTGTGAGCATACATATGTATGTACATATGTACCTACATAGGTACATATTTTCATCCCATTTGTAAATTGAAGACAAAAATTTATATTTTTTTACATATGTGTACATTGTATGCATGTACATATGTATGTAAGTATATACAGCCCTATTACAATTCGCAAGACTGTCATTCACAAATTAATTGCGATTTTTATTACACAAAGCTTTATGAAAAATAAAATAAATACATATGTATTAGTGCTGGAAAACCATCGATTGAACTATTGATACTATCGATGGGGCCGATGCCATAGCGATTATCGATGGTTTTTTTAAACCATCGATAGTATTTTACTTGGTAAATAACTACCACGTCTGTTAAAAAGATTAATCAAAAAAACTGAGATTTATAATTTTTAAGGTACTTGTTTGGAATATGTGGGCTGTGAATATATAAATAAAAGATTAGTGAATAATTTTATGAAAAAAAAAACTTGCAAATAAAGCGGTTTTTGATGTGTAAACATCTTTGCTGTAGCTACGAGTAATTTCGAAAAACAGGTAAAGTTTACGCGTAAACATGTAAATGACCTTGGCATTGTCAGTGGTAGGTAGGTAGCTAGGCATGTACTTACAAATGCTTGCATGCATAGTCGTGCAAATGCAAATATCAGCAACAACAGCAACGAAGCGAAGCGAAGTTGTTGTTGTTGTTGTTTTCTGCAACAATGCGACAAATAGGCAAAATAAAAACGGCCAACCTGTTTGAAGATGTATGGATACAATATTGGTTTCAAATGAAAGGGTTTGAGCAGGACTTCGATATGAAGCTCTTTTCATTGTGACTCCTAGGCCGGTTCTCCAGATATGGGTCAAAATGAGGACCCGGATGATCCTTGAATGTTTCTGAGCAAAATTGGTATGAAATGAAAGGTTCTGAGCAGGTATTCCATACGGAGCTCTACTCTTTATGATTCCTATGTCGGGTCCCGAGATATGGGTCAAACCGATGACCCTGATGATCCTGGAATATTTCTGAGCAAAATTGGTATCAAATGAAAGGTTTTGAGCAGATCTTCTACACGGAGCTCTACTCTTTATGATTCCTATGTCGGGTCCCGAGATATGGGGAAATACGAGGACCTGGATGATCCTTGAATGTTTCTGAGCAATATTGGTATCAAATGAAAGGTGTTGAGCAGGGATACTACATGGATGTCTATTCTTTATGATGTCTAGGTCGGGTCCCGACATATGGGCCAGAATGAGGACCGGATGATCCTTGAATGTTTCTGAGCAATATTGGTATCAAATAAAAGGTGTTGAGCAGGGCTTTCACATAGAGCTCTATTCATTTTATGAGTCCTAGGTCGGGTCCCCAAATATGGGTCAAAATGTTACCCCGGATTAACCCGGAATGTTTCTGAGCAATATTGGTATCAAATGAAAAGTGTTGAGCAGGACTTCTATACGGAGCTCTACTCTTTATGATTCCTAGGCCGGGTCTCCAGATATGGGTCAAACGTGGACTCTGATGATCTTGCATGTTTCTGAGTAATACAGAACAAAAGAAAATAAAAAATAAAAATTTAAAAACCAAAAACCAGAACAAACAAAAACAACAAAATAGTAGCAGTCACAATGACAACAAAAATTACAAAAACTATAGTCGTATTTTAATCCATAGAAAACCAGGAAAAAAAGGAATAAGGAAAAGGGAATAAATATCCGATTTCGAAACTGTTTACACATCAATGTTCATGATTTTTTTTCACTGAGAATTGAGCAATTTAGGTTTTGATTTCGACTCTTCTATTATTTTGTGGACAACTGTATACGTACAAATGTGTGTATGTAGTATTCTTACTTTGATTAGTTATTGATTTATTTTTTGTATTGAACTTTTTACACAAACTTTGGTTTTTTATTAATTTTATAATATATTTCCAATAAAAATTTATATTTTTCTTTTAAATATGAGAACGTAAGTACAGACATGCATACATATGTCTGTATATGTGCATTAAATATTTGAGTACCACCTTTCCCTCTAACGGGCCACCCTCGTACATATACTATCGATGGTTGCCTTTAAAACTATCGATGGTCAATCGATGGGGCCACTATCGATGGTTTTCCAGCACTAATATGTATGTGTGTATATACAATGACACTTTTTCTCTTACTCACATCAACCGTATAGCCGCCGTTCGCCGGAAATATCTTCGACGACGGATATTGTTTTGGCGTGTAACTGTAAAACTCTCGCCGTCCACGATACCATTTAACGGTGTATAGATTGTCATTTTCCAGCTTGTAATTGCAGATTAAGATGGCGTTATCGCCGCGCTTAACAGCCGATGGTATAGACACGGTCACATTGCTTAGCGTCGCATGGCTATCTGCGAAGAAAAGAAGGGCAGAGATAAAGCATTTGCCAATTAGTGAAGGAATTTTAAAGGAAATTAAGTTGTATGGCTTAATTTTCGCTGTTTGTGTTCATTTTCTGTTGTACCCAAATTGTTTTCCCATTTCAATCTTCGCTTTTGTTTAATATTAAATTTCGCTTGTCAGCCCTTAAGCGCCCATTTCCCGCATCATCGTATATACATATGTATGTATGTAGGTACATACACATATTCAAACATGGATATTAACTCACGGATGTGTGGAATCGAACATTGTTTCAGTACTAAGGCTATTCACCTGGAAGCCACCAGTGACCTTAGTACTGCGTCCTTTCTTGCGGCTTTTGACCGCTTCATTGCAAGACGCGGTTGTCCAAAAAATATATATTCCGACAACGGAACAAATTTTGTAGGAGCCTCTCGTGCTCTCAAAGCAGAGCTTAAATCCTTTCTAAATGACTCCAGGGAAAAAACTCTTTCAAAATACTGCCACCAGTTATTAGAGTGGCACTTTATTCCCGCAGCCGCTCCCCACATGGGAGGCTTATGGGAAGCAGGCGTTAAAAGTTTTAAGAAACATTTCAAAAAAATAGCTTGCGATCATAAGTTTACCCTAGAAGAACTCAGCACTCTCCTCTGCAGAATCGAGGCTTGTCTAAATTCGCGACCACTAAGCCCTATGTCCAATGATCCATCAGATCTGGAACCACTGACTCCTGGACACTTTCTAATTGGAACTCATCTTCTTGCGCCAGCCGAACTGGATGTCAGCGAAAACAGGGCATCCATCGTAAACAGATGGGAGAAACTTAAAGCGTTACACCAGTCGTTTTGCAAGAGATGGAAAACCGAATACCTGATCGAGTTACAAAAACGCGTAAAATGGAAACAATCGCAACAAAATCTCAAGGAAGGAGATCTCGTGGTCATTAAAGAGGAAAATCTTCCATCCAACGAATGGAGATTAGGGCGTGTTACTAAAGTACACATAGGAACCGACAATCGAGTGAGAGTTGTCGTCCTAGATACTGCAAAGGGTGAAACTACACGTCCAATAGCAAAATTGGTTCTATTACCAAATGGCGAAGAAACGACTTCCCAAAAGTAACTACAAAAGTTACTTACCACCCTAATAATCCTCAACAGTCCTGTTCAAAAAAAAAAAAAAAAACCCATAATTCAAACCAAAAAAAATACAGGTACACGCAAGTTGTACAACGAACACTTTTCCTATGCTCCCACATTAACCATAAATTCATAAACCCATCAACGGAAATATGTACACGCAAGTTGTACAAATATTTCAATAAAACCCATCCGGTGTCTTTAAACCCAGAAAAAACCCGCTTCATCAAAGAAGCCCCAGACCTTAAAATTAGCTCACTGAGGAGCCCCAGAAATAAAGCATCCCGAAGGAGCCAACGGAATGTAGGCTAAGCCTTCCCCAGTCCCACCGAACCCAAAATACATAATCTGAAAATACCTACGAGAACCATACCTAACTACGTAAACATACACATGTGAAAATAGTTAAAACTCACTCATCTCTGTACAAAGGTAAGATCCTGCGGTGGAGTTTTCTTTTTTTTGTTGTTGATTTAATTGGCAGCCCAACGGTCAAATAAATCTGCAATGAACATGTACATTAAAAATAATAAACAAAAAAAAACAAAAAAAATATAAATAAATAAAAGGCATATAAACAAATACCCATTCCCATTGTTCCGCGAAACCCGGCAGTGCTCACCAACTCCCACGGGTTACAGATTACAAGTATATTGCACTAACCCATTGCATGTTTAACTGCAGCCTTTGAGATCAACTCTTACTCGCCTCATTTGTATCAAATAGTCATCGTAACCATAACAGACCTGTGCCCATACAATCGATCGTCGCACTTGCATTTTGCAAACAGGTTTCGAGAAATTTGAATATGGGCCAGATCCGCATACTCTACGCACGTTCCGGGTGGCCACGGCACGTTACAAGACTGATGATAACTTGAAAACCCGCGTACCAAGTGGTGCTCCAGCACTCACTGCGCCACCATGCTGCAAGTTCTTCGAACCTTCCACACCCTGGGCTGTATGTTTTTTCTGAGGTTCAGGTGGCGATCTGGGAAAACAAAAACCTTTGAAGAACAAAATATTCGTGATACAAGCAACCTAGTTGGTCAGTAGTTTAACGTATTCGCACAGTGTCTAAGGGTACATCTACCAAAGACTTTCGCCATCAATCTATGTAGGTATATCAAGGCCCCCAAAGGATTTTATTATTCAAAAATATGCATGTGACTTGTCCAACATACGTTTGAGCAAAAAAAAAAAAAAAAAAAAAAAAAAAAATATGCCAAAAAATTGGACATAAGTTTAAGATCAACTTTAGCTTTGAGTGCGGCTTTTATGGATAATGATGTGGCATTATCCAAGTAACTTTCTGGCCTTATGTCTGCTTGAAAATAACCCTTAATCGAAACAATTGCGGAGTGACTTTGTGCCAATTACATAACGTAGAAATTCCATAGTGACCCAACGATTGCTCACGTGGAATTAATCACAATGATGAATAAAAGGGCAAGCGTCAAACAGTTAAGCTTTGTAATAGAATCAATAAATGTGGAGCAACGCTCTTTATCAGTGGTCATTCTTCAATTCTCGGAATAGTGATAGTCGACGTTTTAGATGACAAAAACCTTTAATAGATCGATCGCGTTCAGTTTTTTGCGAAAAAATTGTAACCACTTAACGTCCAAACGATGGGCGCGTGGAGCAAAAATCTTATGTCCGTTGCATGGTATCATATCTTAATATCTGCGCTCTCCTACGTTTTGGCTCACGCGGAGAAACACCTTTTGTTATGCATAGGAAATCGCGCAACGATAATTGTAACTTCCGCAATACAGCATGTCGAGTTATACACGGTGCGCCGAGTGAAGATGAAGTTCACTGGCGTTAAACATTTTCCAGAATACATCAAAGTTCGTGACAAAATCCGTCGTCCCATCAATGAAAGCAACAATTCGCGTGTAGTCTTATGGTCTGCCTTCGAGGCTCTTGTACTTGTGCTGATGAACAGTAGGCAGGTGGACTACTTGAGACGTTTCTTGAAGTTAAGCGTGTGGGATAAATTTACTCCTAGGAAAAGCAAACATCGCTGAAAACTATTATCCATTAGTAACATACATACATATGTTTCACTGTACAAACGGTAGCCATCCCTGGGATTATATATGTATCTGCATTAAAATTTGTGCAAACCACACAAAAAATTACATGCGGTGTCCATAACCTGAAAAATAAAATAATTAAAAAAAAAAAAAAGAAATAGAAAATTACTACATCATTTTACTTACCCGTCTTTTCTCGTTGCTGGCCGGAATTCCATTGTCACACCATTGACAATGAAATTGCTGAAAAGCTGAAATGGAAATTTCCATTTCACCATTCATATCTTCTCATTGTCAATGCCATTGACAAAGAAATAACTAAAAAGTGGAGAATGGAGAATTCCAGTTGGCAATGAATGAACGTTATTACAGTGAACTCCCGATAATACGATATAATTAAACCCGAGTAGTTAAAATTTTGCAAGATTTACGAAAAACGCAAAATTAAGAAAAAGTAGACGATTTCGATAATTTAAAACTTATTTACTTTCAATGCAGTTTTGCTCATTATGCATATCATAATACATTTTTTGTGTAAGAAATTTAAAAAAAATGCACATAAACAATAAATTGGTTTTGTACAAAATTATGCATCATATTTACGATTTTTTAAAATAAAAATGCTCATAGTTCAGAGCGTTTGGCCCATTGTTCAAAATTCAAAAGATCCAATGATACCAAAGCTTGTCCAATTTATTAGGCAATGCAAGCGCGAGATCACTGTAAGCGGAAATTTGCCACTTCCCACGTTCTGTAGCGAAGACACCAACCACAACATACAGTCTCCAAATATCGTAAGAACGTAAATCAATTTTACGGTCTTAAGCGTTATTCCCCGACAGATGGCACTGAACAGCGGACAAATCTAAAATGTTGATGCTCAAGTCACCACGAATTTTGTATACTCTGTGGTAGGCTATAAATCCAACATTGCGTAAACAAAAAATGCAAATATGCCACAAGATATGCCAATTTCAAGTATGACATCTATAAAACTAAAACAAAATTGCCTTCACTTCGCTATAAAATACACGTATCAAATCGAAGTAAGGTGTATATATATTCAAATTAGTCCAACTTCGTTAAAGCAAGGTGGCAGCACGGCACAGTGGAGAATTCGTCTCATTTGCATGTATTCCCTCAGAATTTCCAGGGCTGAGTGGAATAAATTCCAAAATTATTTATTTCGTGAGAGCGCTCTCGTCTTATTTATGATTGTTGCCACTCTTCAAAATGCTTTTTTTGGGTATTTTTAAATTCAATATGTGGGTTTTTTCTTTCAAAACCAGCATATTACTCATAATTGCGTAAGAATGTCCCTCCGTTCTTATACTTTCACATAAGTAAAATTAATTGAGTTTGGAAATGCACAATACGTTCCATAATTTATCGGGTGTTTGTTTCACCTATCGTGTTCGTACTAACTGAAGTTGCCACAAGTCTGTGCCACAATTCGGTATGAACGTTGTTAGCCACCCAACAAACAAAATAAATAATTACCTTTGAACCAGACCCATAAGTATCACTAAATATTCCAGAAATGGGTCCGATCTCACAATTACGTAAAAAAGCGGAGCAAAAACCCGCATTCAAAATTCCCTGCAAATTATGCGAGGGTAACCATGGCATACGCATGTGCTACATTTACCGCGCGAAAGCGGTGGAGGAGAGGCTGCGAGTGGTCCTTCTCCACAAATATTGTTCTAATTGCCTGTCGCCGTTTCACAGGCTCGAAATATGTAGCAGTTGGGCAAGCTGCCGGCGTTGTGGTGAGAAGCACCATACATCGCTTCACTTCGATGGGCTCGAGGAAAAGCGTCTCGAAGAGGATCAAGAATCCCTAGATGCAATTTCAATAGCAGTGTCCGAGCCCACGAAGTCATGGGCACAACAGGTGGAGGAGGAAGAGGCTGAACAGGAAGAAGGCGAAATAGTGAATGAAATAGACAAGCGCGCCTCATATCGACCACTGTTGCAGCACGAAAAAAGCGGCTCAACATCGGCTAGATCACCTCGCAGTTCGGCCAATCACCTTCGCAACGGAACGCCACCCAGTACCTGGCGCTCGCCAACCGAACTTTATACGAAAAAACATTATAAGAGTAGTGATCCGCCAATAATGCCACCTAGTACCTGGCGTTCCCCACCGGCGAAAATATCCCGACGCGATGCAACACCACCTAGTACCTGGCGTTCCTCGCCGGCGAAAATGCAAAGAAAACCAAGGGCGCAACATCGAACTATGCCGTATGAGCGTTTCGTTCGTCGACTCGATTGTTCGCCACCCAGTACCTGGCGTTCATCGCGACGACAAACGAAACGACCGGCAACAAACAACAACAATAATACACATTCGCCACAAAATGCGCTCGTGAGCCAAACAGGTTTTAGGAGGGGTATGGCTGCCACGACACATGCCATATCTTTGTCACGACCATTTTGCGCGATATCACCCACAGCTATAGTGAAAATCGAAGCAGGTGGCCGACTGCATCTTATTCGCGCCATCATCGACCCCTGCGCTCCCATCACAGTCGTTGACCGTGAATTAGCGTATGATCTGGGCCTACACATCGACCGTGACAGGTGCAACCTAACCATAAGGAGTAAATATGGTGTAGCCGGAACCGTGGTGACCCAAGCCGTCATCCAAGCGCGGCATTATCGAATCACTCCGTCTACCAACCTCGACGCACAAGTAGCGCAAAGGTTCCAGTTCATGCGACTCGCCGATGCGAACTTTTACAAATCATCACCGGTACGGCTGACATTGGGAGCCGACATCTACGCGAAACTCGTCATAGACGGTTCGCCACCCACAACTATTGAGGGCCTAACAGCCCAAGCCACGGTATTTGGCTTAACCATTTCTGGGGCCTACCACCTATAAAAAACAAAAATATCTACATACATAGGCACCTCATACGCGAAAAAACTGTATAAACATACATATAAATACGTACATCGTTATGTACAATATACAACATATACAATATATACATAAACATATGTAGCCATTTGCGCTTACAACAACGAGAAAAAGAGCCAATCTAATAATCCACATATAGGCACATATACATACATACACATATCCATTTATGCAACCACCAAAGCAACCACGTACTTTAGTATTAGAATTAAGTCAAACCAACCGCTGTGGCATGATCATATTATGTCTGAGATTGCTTGCCGCAAGGGGGCCGGCATGTTTAGACCTGTAGTCTAAATCTTTTAGTGCCACCCTAATGTATGTGTATCCGCTAAGCATATGTAAGCTAGCGTTGTCGCATTCATACATTTTCAACAAAAAAGCCGTTGACTGAACGAAGATACTTTTCTGCCAGTCAACGCGCCAACAAATAAAGTTAACTTTTTCACTTGTTTTCCGACAGCGAGCCACAGCGGTAAGTTTTAAATTTCCACATATAAATAAATTCCAATATATCGCCATATATATACATACATATAACCTTCCACAAATTTAATGTCCTATCATTAACTATCATTTATAAATAAAACCGACCTTGTCCATATTTTATACTAAAACACCCTTTCTTTCTGATTTGTTTTTCTTTACATATTATTTCTGTCGAGGAAATCATTCCCCGCCAGAAACATTGTTTCAGATCAACAGGTTCGTTAACATAGAACCGTTTGTCAGCTAGGAGTAAATCAGGGAATGCTTGTTGTGTCATAGCGCTGACCTCAGATGTTGGCAAATCCCCTGTTAATTGCGGCAGTACTAGGACTACTGCGTCTATACATATCAAAGGATCAATAAGTGATCGCAATTCGATTTTACACGCTTCTTTGACTTGCGCTGATGGCGTGTTGTTAATGCCCGAAACTTGGACATTCATTCTTTTGGAGGGCAAATTTATTCTTTTTCGGAGTCTTTCAGTCATAAAAGAGCATTCCGAACCTGAGTCAATTAACGCTCTCGCTGAATAGTTGACACCATTATGGTGCACGTTTACGCGGGCTGTTCCGAGCAAAACCCCTTTGCTTGTTTTTGCATGGCATGATGAAACATTGGTCCTATCTCGCCAGTGAGAGGATACCGGCCTAACTATTAAATCCATTACAGTCCACATCATCATATTCAAGCGAAGGAATTGTCCACAAATTTCATAATAGAATTATCGAAGAGCTACACTCAGAAGCAGCACCAACACAGTTTACATCATCCATCCATCCAGCACTTCATCCATTCAGCAAATATATATCAACAAAAAAAATAAAAAACAAGGTACGTGTTGTTTTTAGGTGGTTGCAATTTCAAAATTTTCAATAAAAGATAAAATAATTGAGTACAAAATATAAAATAAAGTGAATTTCGTGATTTTAACAAACATTGCAAAAAATTTGTGTAGTGTTCAACAAGTGATAACGAGTAACAAAAAAAATATTTTTTCAAGTGCATTTTTGGGTTTTTAATATTTGTGATTATTTCACTTTTGTGCGCCTTTTGCTATCAAGTAATTTCCCCCACCAGTGGTAAGAGTTACTCGACACAGCTCAAGGCTAGCCGTGAGCGATTTTCCCTGCTGCAAGAAGAAAATCTCTGCACCGGCTATAACCTCAAAAGTATACAAGTACATTCGTTGGTTGCAACGACAACAACACTTCTCATACACCCAAATTTGCACAATTTCACTGAAAATCGTTATCACTCTTGGAAGCACAAGTTCTTTGTTAAAGTTGGGTGGCTTTAGTGGAAATTTGGCACTTTTCCCGGAAATTTTTAATTTTTAAACACTTGCTATATTTTGCAATTTATATAGTCACTGCGAAAGTGAGGTTAGGTGAACAGTTCATAGTGTACATACATACACACACAAGTATTGTGAGAAAATTCAATTTTCACAATTTTTTTTTCAGTTTATCGATTGTGCTAATCTTCAAGCAAATAATCTCACGCGCACTATTTATTCTCCTGGTACTCCTTAGTACCAGATATATTCACTTTTATATTTTTATATAACTTGTTTGCGGCATTGCTGTTGTTTTTTAATAAAACGCACAACTACAAATCCATATACTGTGCAGGCAATTTTCTGAAAAATAAAGAAGTGTATTTAGCGAGATTTTCACTTATATCTGTGGCATTTCAGTTGGTGCGAACATCCAAGTCATAACTGCTGTGTAATTTCCATTACGTTACACACAAAAAGATTTCCAAATCCAAATCGAAAATACGATACAGTTGAATCCTAGCATTCCTCTGTCTATTTCCTAAATTCCTCAGCACCGAGATTTCAATAAATCAAAATCCTAAGATTTCTAACTGAATTTCGTCTGAGAGAAGTTCCATTATGAGTACCAACCTAAACAGTTTCATCAGGGCAGCCGATAATGTGGTTGAATTCGAACAAGATTTCAACAATACACCTGAGGAATATATAACAAAGCACACTATAGGTTACCATCAGGAAGAGTTAAAGGCCCTATGGCGAAAGTGCAAAACAGCACATGAGACCCTTCTAAACGGGGAAGAGGAAGTAAAGGATATAGCTGCAGTGAAGAAAAAACAAAAAGCAGCATATGGTGTATATATTAAATGTTCCGGGGCCATGGCGGAAATAGTAGCATCCTTCCAGCCTGCTCCCCCTGCTGCTCCTGCTACCCCTGCTCCCCCTCCTCAACAGCAAAATAGAAATGACGATGAACACACTCGTGAGCATAATATCCGCCTCCCTCCGTGCGACACCGAAGTGTTCAAAGGGGATTACGTTTCATGGCCGTCCTTTAGGGACATGTTCACGGCTATTTATATTCTGAATAAACGGCTTACGCCAGTTGAGAAGTTATACCATTTAAATGCAAAAACCTCTGGGGAGGCGAAGGATATTGTCAAAAGATGTCCTTTGACAAATGATGGTTTCGTCACTGCTTGGAAAAATTTGAGTGACAGATATGAGAATAAGCGTATTCTCATAAACACGCAACTTAAGATACTTTTTAACTTAACTGCCGTAGAAACTGAATGTGGTACAGCAATTAAAAACTTGCAAAGGGAGATTAATAATTGCATCTCTTCACTACAATGTCATCAAATTGACATTTCCAATTGGGATGCAATTATTACCTACCTTTGCTCTACGAAACTACCTGAATGCACTCTGGCTCTATGGGAGCAATCCATAGAAAACAAGTCAGAGATTTCCAAATGGGAGGATATGGACAAATTCCTCTCTAACCGTTTCCAAACGTTGGAAACAGTCTCCGGCCTCAAAGGTGTAAAAACCACCAAGGCCATTAAACCGCAAAACGGCAATACCTCCAAAAACACTTCCAAGTTAGGTGTATATCAAGCGAGTATTCCAAAAAATGTCACTTGTAAAATGTGCAACAGTAAGGAGCACAAATTAAGAAATTGTACGCGTTTTAACAAGTTGACAACAGCTGAAAAAATTTCGTTTATAAAGAGCAATAATAGTTGCTTGAATTGTCTCTCTGTTGGACATACGGTGTCTAAGTGCACTAGTTCATTTAATTGTGGCACGTGCCATGCAAGACATCACACCCTGCTCCATCTACCGACTTTTCAACCAAAAGCAACACATTCACGAAAAACGAATGACAACCAAACAGAAGAAATTGCTTCTACGTCCAAGCAAGCGCAATCATGGCGTGATTCCTCGAAGAATAATACTTCAAATAGTCCAAACGTTTCATCATGCCATGCAAAAACAAGCAAAGGGGTTTTGCTCGGAACAGCCCGCGTAAACGTGCACCATAATGGTGTCAACTATTCAGCGAGAGCGTTAATTGACTCAGGTTCGGAATGCTCTTTTATGACTGAAAGACTCCGAAAAAGAATAAATTTGCCCTCCAAAAGAATGAATGTCCAAGTTTCGGGCATTAACAACACGCCATCAGCGCAAGTCAAAGAAGCGTGTAAAATCGAATTGCGATCACTTATTGATCCTTTGATATGTATAGACGCAGTAGTCCTAGTACTGCCGCAATTAACAGGGGATTTGCCAACATCTGAGGTCAGCGCTATGACACAACAAGCATTCCCTGATTTACTCCTAGCTGACAAACGGTTCTATGTTAACGAACCTGTTGATCGAACGAACTCATTGCAAACTCCTTGTGGTGGCAGGGCCCTTCTTGGTTACAAGAAGAAGAAGATGAATGGCCAAAACAGGATGAAACATATAATACGTCCGTAGAGGAAAAAAGAGTGCAGATCCATACGTCACAAACAAATACTGATCTTCTAGACAGGTTTTCTGACTTCTCACGCGCGTTGAGAGTCATTTCATACATTTTCCGATTTTTTAGATCTACCCATCCTTTAACCAAATCGTCCAAAAAACCTAGTACTTCTACAATTTCATGCGACGAAATAAAGGCCACTAAACAACGTCTGATAGCACTGTATCAAAAAAGACACTATTCTGAGGAATATGAAGCCATGAAAGGTGGTAAACCTATAGGAGCAAAAAGTGAAATCCTCTCCCTAACCCCTTTTATCGGAAATGACGGACTAATCAGAGTTGGTGGCCGTCTCCGCGAATCTCTAAATCTAACAGATAATGAAAAAGTTCCTATTATTCTACCTTATGACTGTCGATTAACTCGTCTCATTGTCCATTTTGTCCATCAGATATCCTTACACGGAGAAAATACACTGATGCTGCGTCTCTTAAGGACTCAGTATTGGATTCCCCGTGTGAAAACTATGATACGTTCCGTCATATTTAACTGCAAGGTCTGCACCATTTGGCGAAAGCGTACGCAAACCCAACTTATGGGAAACCTCCCTTTGGAGCGAACAACTTTTTCGCGTACTTTCACCAATACTGGAGTAGACTTTGCCGGTCCGTTTGACATAAAGTCATATAGTGGACGAGGATGTCGCATGTCGAAAGGTTACGTTTGTCTGTTCGTCTGTTTCAGTACTAAGGCTATTCACCTGGAAGCCACCAGTGACCTTAGTACTGCGTCCTTTCTTGCGGCTTTTGACCGCTTCATTGCAAGACGCGGTTGTCCAAAAAATATATATTCCGACAACGGAACAAATTTTGTAGGAGCCTCTCGTGCTCTCAAAGCAGAGCTTAAATCCTTTCTAAATGACTCCAGGAAAAAAACTCTTTCAAAATACTGCCACCAGTTATTAGAGTGGCACTTTATTCCCGCAGCCGCTCCCCACATGGGAGGCTTATGGGAAGCAGGCGTTAAAAGTTTTAAGAAACATTTCAAAAAAATAGCTTGCGATCATAAGTTTACCCTAGAAGAACTCAGCACTCTCCTCTGCAGAATCGAGGCTTGTCTAAATTCGCGACCACTAAGCCCTATGTCCAATGATCCATCAGATCTGGAACCACTGACTCCTGGACACTTTCTAATTGGAACTCATCTTCTTGCGCCAGCCGAACTGGATGTCAGCGAAAACAGGGCATCCATCGTAAACAGATGGGAGAAACTTAAAGCGTTACACCAGTCGTTTTGCAAGAGATGGAAAACCGAATACCTGATCGAGTTACAAAAACGCGTAAAATGGAAACAATCGCAACAAAATCTCAAGGAAGGAGATCTCGTGGTCATTAAAGAGGAAAATCTTCCACCCAACGAATGGAGATTAGGGCGTGTCACTAAAGTACACATAGGAACCGACAATCGAGTGAGAGTTGTCGTCCTAGATACTGCAAAGGGTGAAACTACACGTCCAATAGCAAAATTGGTTCTATTACCAAATGGCGAAGAAACGACTTCCCAAAAGTAACTACAAAAGTTACTTACCACCCTAATAATCCTCAACAGTCCTGTTCAAAAAAAAAAAAAAACCCATAATTCAAACCAAAAAAAATACAGGTACACGCAAGTTGTACAACGAACACTTTTCCTATGCTCCCACATTAACCATAAATTCATAAACCCATCAACGGAAATATGTACACGCAAGTTGTACAAATATTTCAATAAAACCCATCCGGTGTCTTTAAACCCAGAAAAAACCCGCTTCATCAAAGAAGCCCCAGACCTTAAAATTAGCTCACTGAGGAGCCCCAGAAATAAAGCATCCCGAAGGAGCCAACGGAATGTAGGCTAAGCCTTCCCCAGTCCCACCGAACCCAAAATACATAATCTGAAAATACCTACGAGAACCATACCTAACTACGTAAACATACACATGTGAAAATAGTTAAAACTCACTCATCTCTGTACAAAGGTAAGATCCTGCGGTGGAGTTTTCTTTTTTTTGTTGTTGATTTAATTGGCAGCCCAACGGTCAAATAAATCTGCAATGAACATGTACATTAAAAATAATAAACAAAAAAAAAAAAAAAAAATATAAATAAATAAAAGGCATATAAACAAATACCCATTCCCATTGTTCCGCGAAACCCGGCAGTGCTCACCAACTCCCACGGGTTACAGATTACAAGTATATTGCACTAACCCATTGCATGTTTAACTGCAGCCTTTGAGATCAACTCTTACTCGCCTCATTTGTATCAAATAGTCATCGTAACCATAACAGACCTGTGCCCATACAATCGATCGTCGCACTTGCATTTTGCAAACAGGTTTCGAGAAATTTGAATATGGGCCAGATCCGCATACTCTACGCACGTTCCGGGTGGCCACGGCACGTTACAAGACTGATGATAACTTGAAAACCCGCGTACCAAGTGGTGCTCCAGCACTCACTGCGCCACCATGCTGCAAGTTCTTCGAACCTTCCACACCCTGGGCTGTATGTTTTTTCTGAGGTTCAGGTGGCGATCTGGGAAAACAAAAACCTTTGAAGAACAAAATATTCGTGATACAAGCAACCTAGTTGGTCAGTAGTTTAACGTATTCGCACAGTGTCTAAGGGTACATCTACCAAAGACTTTCGCCATCAATCTATGTAGGTATATCAAGGCCCCCAAAGGATTTTATTATTCAAAAATATGCATGTGACTTGTCCAACATACGTTTGAGCAAAAAAAAAAAAAAAAAATATGCCAAAAAATTGGACATAAGTTTAAGATCAACTTTAGCTTTGAGTGCGGCTTATATGGATAATGATGTGGCATTATCCAAGTAACTTTCTGGCCTTATGTCTGCTTGAAAATAACCCTTAATCGAAACAATTGCGGAGTGACTTTGTGCCAATTACATAACGTAGAAATTCCATAGTGACCCAACGATTGCTCACGTGGAATTAATCACAATGATGAATAAAAGGGCAAGCGTCAAACAGTTAAGCTTTGTAATAGAATCAATAAATGTGGAGCAACGCTCTTTATCAGTGGTCATTCTTCAATTCTCGGAATAGTGATAGTCGACGTTTTAGATGACAAAAACCTTTAATAGATCGATCGCGTTCAGTTTTTTGCGAAAAAATTGTAACCACTTAACGTCCAAACGATGGGCGCGTGGAGCAAAAATCTTATGTCCGTTGCATGGTATCATATCTTAATATCTGCGCTCTCCTACGTTTTGGCTCACGCGGAGAAACACCTTTTGTTATGCATAGGAAATCGCGCAACGATAATTGTAACTTCCGCAATACAGCATGTCGAGTTATACACGGTGCGCCGAGTGAAGATGAAGTTCACTGGCGTTAAACATTTTCCAGAATACATCAAAGTTCGTGACAAAATCCGTCGTCCCATCAATGAAAGCAACAATTCGCGTGTAGTCTTATGGTCTGCCTTCGAGGCTCTTGTACTTGTGCTGATGAACAGTAGGCAGGTGGACTACTTGAGACGTTTCTTGAAGTTAAGCGTGTGGGATAAATTTACTCCTAGGAAAAGCAAACATCGCTGAAAACTATTATCCATTAGTAACATACATACATATGTTTCACTGTACAAACGGTAGCCATCCCTGGGATTATATATGTATCTGCATTAAAATTTGTGCAAACCACACAAAAAATTACATGCGGTGTCCATAACCTGAAAAATAAAATAATTAAAAAAAAAAAAAGAAATAGAAAATTACTACATCATTTTACTTACCCGTCTTTTCTCGTTGCTGGCCGGAATTCCATTGTCACACCATTGACAATGAAATTGCTGAAAAGCTGAAATGGAAATTTCCATTTCACCATTCATATCTTCTCATTGTCAATGCCATTGACAAAGAAATAACTAAAAAGTGGAGAATGGAGAATTCCAGTTGGCAATGAATGAACGTTATTACAGTGAACTCCCGATAATACGATAAAATTAAACCCGAGTAGTTAAAATTTTGCAAGATTTACGAAAAACGCAAAATTAAGAAAAAGTAGACGATTTCGATAATTTAAAACTTATTTACTTTCAATGCAGTTTTGCTCATTATGCATATCATAATACATTTTTTGTGTAAGAAATTTAAAAAAAATGCACATAAACAATAAATTGGTTTTGTACAAAATTATGCATCATATTTACGATTTTTTAAAATAAAAATGCTCATAGTTCAGAGCGTTTGGCCCATTGTTCAAAATTCAAAAGATCCAATGATACCAAAGCTTGTTCAATTTATTAGGCAATGCAAGCGCGAGATCACTGTAAGCGGAAATTTGCCACTTCCCACGTTCTGTAGCGAAGACACCAACCACAACATACAGTCTCCAAATATCGTAAGAACGTAAATCAATTTTACGGTCTTAAGCGTTATTCCCCGACAGATGGCACTGAACAGCGGACAAATCTAAAATGTTGATGCTCAAGTCACCACGAATTTTGTATACTCTGTGGTAGGCTATAAATCCAACATTGCGTAAACAAAAAATGCAAATATGCCACAAGATATGCCAATTTCAAGTATGACATCTATAAAACTAAAACAAAATTGCCTTCACTTCGCTATAAAATACACGTATCAAATCGAAGTAAGGTGTATATATATTCAAATTAGTCCAACTTCGTTAAAGCAAGGTGGCAGCACGGCACAGTGGAGAATTCGTCTCATTTGCATGTATTCCCTCAGAATTTCCAGGGCTGAGTGGAATAAATTCCAAAATTATTTATTTCGTGAGAGCGCTCTCGTCTTATTTATGATTGTTGCCACTCTTCAAAATGCTTTTTTTGGGTATTTTTAAATTCAATATGTGGGTTTTTTCTTTCAAAACCAGCATATTACTCATAATTGCGTAAGAATGTCCCTCCGTTCTTATACTTTCACATAAGTAAAATTAATTGAGTTTGGAAATGCACAATACGTTCCATAATTTATCGGGTGTTTGTTTCACCTATCGTGTTCGTACTAACTGAAGTTGCCACAAGTCTGTGCCACAATTCGGTATGAACGTTGTTAGCCACCCAACAAACAAAATAAATAATTACCTTTGAACCAGACCCATAAGTATCACTAAATATTCCAGAAATGGGTCCGATCTCACAATTACGTAAAAAAGCGGAGCAAAAACCCGCATTCAAAATTCCCTGCAAATTATGCGAGGGTAACCATGGCATACGCATGTGCTACATTTACCGCGCGAAAGCGGTGGAGGAGAGGCTGCGAGTGGTCCTTCTCCACAAATATTGTTCTAATTGCCTGTCGCCGTTTCACAGGCTCGAAATATGTAGCAGTTGGGCAAGCTGCCGGCGTTGTGGTGAGAAGCACCATACATCGCTTCACTTCGATGGGCTCGAGGAAAAGCGTCTCGAAGAGGATCAAGAATCCCTAGATGCAATTTCAATAGCAGTGTCCGAGCCCACGAAGTCATGGGCACAACAGGTGGAGGAGGAAGAGGCTGAACAGGAAGAAGGCGAAATAGTGAATGAAATAGACAAGCGCGCCTCATATCGACCACTGTTGCAGCACGAAAAAAGCGGCTCAACATCGGCTAGATCACCTCGCAGTTCGGCCAATCACCTTCGCAACGGAACGCCACCCAGTACCTGGCGCTCGCCAACCGAACTTTATACGAAAAAACATTATAAGAGTAGTGATCCGCCAATAATGCCACCTAGTACCTGGCGTTCCCCACCGGCGAAAATATCCCGACGCGATGCAACACCACCTAGTACCTGGCGTTCCTCGCCGGCGAAAATGCAAAGAAAACCAAGGGCGCAACATCGAACTATGCCGTATGAGCGTTTCGTTCGTCGACTCGATTGTTCGCCACCCAGTACCTGGCGTTCATCGCGACGACAAACGAAACGACCGGCAACAAACAACAACAATAATACACATTCGCCACAAAATGCGCTCGTGAGCCAAACAGGTTTTAGGAGGGGTATGGCTGCCACGACACATGCCATATCTTTGTCACGACCATTTTGCGCGATATCACCCACAGCTATAGTGAAAATCGAAGCAGGTGGCCGACTGCATCTTATTCGCGCCATCATCGACCCCTGCGCTCCCATCACAGTCGTTGACCGTGAATTAGCGTATGATCTGGGCCTACACATCGACCGTGACAGGTGCAACCTAACCATAAGGAGTAAATATGGTGTAGCCGGAACCGTGGTGACCCAAGCCGTCATCCAAGCGCGGCATTATCGAATCACTCCGTCTACCAACCTCGACGCACAAGTAGCGCAAAGGTTCCAGTTCATGCGACTCGCCGATGCGAACTTTTACAAATCATCACCGGTACGGCTGACATTGGGAGCCGACATCTACGCGAAACTCGTCATAGACGGTTCGCCACCCACAACTATTGAGGGCCTAACAGCCCAAGCCACGGTATTTGGCTTAACCATTTCTGGGGCCTACCACCTATAAAAAACAAAAATATCTACATACATAGGCACCTCATACGCGAAAAAACTGTATAAACATACATATAAATACGTACATCGTTATGTACAATATACAACATATACAATATATACATAAACATATGTAGCCATTTGCGCTTACAACAACGAGAAAAAGAGCCAATCTAATAATCCACATATAGGCACATATACATACATACACATATCCATTTATGCAACCACCAAAGCAACCACGTACTTTAGTATTAGAATTAAGTCAAACCAACCGCTGTGGCATGATCATATTATGTCTGAGATTGCTTGCCGCAAGGGGGCCGGCATGTTTAGACCTGTAGTCTAAATCTTTTAGTGCCACCCTAATGTATGTGTATCCGCTAAGCATATGTAAGCTAGCGTTGTCGCATTCATACATTTTCAACAAAAAAGCCGTTGACTGAACGAAGATACTTTTCTGCCAGTCAACGCGCCAACAAATAAAGTTAACTTTTTCACTTGTTTTCCGACAGCGAGCCACAGCGGTAAGTTTTAAATTTCCACATATAAATAAATTCCAATATATCGCCATATATATACATACATATAACCTTCCACAAATTTAATGTCCTATCATTAACTATCATTTATAAATAAAACCGACCTTGTCCATATTTTATACTAAAACACCCTTTCTTTCTGATTTGTTTTTCTTTACATATTATTTCTGTCGAGGAAATCATTCCCCGCCAGAAACAACGTAGTCGTGGACATTTTAATTATAATAATTGATTGTCAGAAATATTACGCGACGGATACATGAAATTGTATTTGCCAAATTAAAAGTTGTGTTGGAAATCTTTAAATAAATAAGAAACAGGCATGATTTCAGATAAACAAACATTCGTGCATAGATAACACTGTTATCTATATTTGCTCATCGCACATCAAAACCTCATACTGGATTTTTGGCCTATAGGTCTGGTTTCATTTTTATTTGTATTTAAAGTGTAGCCCGCGTATAGGGAAAAGTGATAAAACCTTGATAAATTGAAAGAATTTCTTACGAAATATGTGTGTGCCAGTGCTTAAAGCATAGTACTGAGTTCGAGTTTCACGTGAAACTGCTGTCAAAATCCATACAAAAAAACTGGTTGTGAAACATTTGTGAAATTTCACAGATATTTCACTACAAAGTTGTAGTGAGTTCCTGCCGTGAAAATGTTGCGCAACATGTTATGCCAGCAACATTTTTTCACGACAATTAAAATATACAATGCTATTTATTTTCGAGTGAAAAGTGGCATTTTTTTAAATTGAAATTTATATTTTGTATAAAATTTTTTATTGGCCAAAATTTGAAAGTTGGTTCTGAGGCGATGCTCCAAATTTTTTGTTTTTACATTTGCTCAGTTTTCGTTTTGGGATTTATTCTCATTTGACAAAAAAAAAATTTCTTGAAACATTTCACGGCAAAATTAATGCATGTTGCTGGCGAAATTTCACGGCTGTGAACTCAGTACTAGGCTTTTGAGCAAAAAATTTTCTTGAAACATTTCACGGCAAAATAAATGCATGTTGCTGGCGAACTTTCACGGCGGTGAACTCAATACTAGGCTTTAAGCAGCAGAAAAATAATGTTGCTAAGACATCCCAATGTTGCTGGCAACATGCTGCGCTTTATTCTTACTGCTCAATTCTGGAGGCTCATTTTTAGTGGATTTTTGACTTTGTTTTAGGAAACAGATACCAAAACAGATATTACATAATAAATGTTGTTGCTTTTGTTGTTTTTACTGTTATCTATGTATATTGCTGCCAACTCAAAGGCAAATGCATGAGCACAGGCAAATAAAAATGAAACCAAAAATGCATTACAGGGGGCTTTGTTACTAGAGTTGTGAGCTTTCCTTTTCTATTGGTTTCATCAATTACAGAGAGATGAAGCCTCATTTTGATGCATAGTATAATTTTTCAATGATTGTCTAATTGATAGATGAATTTTGGAATACCCACTCTCTCCTCTTTCCAACTTACATACATACATATATATATGTTTATTTAAGTATATACATAAGCACATTCTGGTTTGCAAATTTCCCTTTCCTATTCCCCTTTACTCTACAATAACTTCACATGTGTCAAAGAAATATGCTACGGTCTCATGGAACACTAATTTTAAAGATTATCTCGATTCAACATTAAGAGTAATATTATTTAGGCCAGAGATTTTTATACATACTTATATATTTATGTACCTACCTAGATGTGTATATATTTAGCTCAAAGAGAAATCGACCAAATCCGAAAAGAGGGTCAGCAAAAAAAGACTATCCAACCTCCGCATACACCATTCAACGCTGTCAGCCAGACGAATATGGCACAATGCAAATGATAATTAATTTGCCGGTTTTGTTGCTCCACTCACCAACCGCTACGTACGTATGTACACCATATTTATGAATGTATGTATGTAAAACAAAGATTGGACGATTGTTGCTAAGCGTAAATAAGACGGCGCGGCGAGACAGAAAGCTCAAAACGTGCGTTTCGGGTATTCAAAGCACCAGCAGACAAACTAAAAAGTACAAAATTAACTCAGTTCCCCTTCGCTGTTGTAGTTGCAGTTGCTGCCAAAGCGCTAAAAACGCTGACATCGCATAATGGAAATGAAAGCAAAACTGACTCACAATCTCTTGGGCAGGGCTCAAGGAATGGCCCTACTAATGGACGATGAACGCCTGTTAAAGCTCGAGCACAATACTTCCTAGATTTGATGAAAGCGAAAGTGAAGAAATAAATTCCATCATACATACATACATGAATTAATTACATATGCATATGTATGTATGTATGTTTGTATATTTTAAAAGTATACAAAGTATACTCAATACAAGAATACATGCCGTTTACATAGTTTTATTTGAGGTTGGTCGTGATATCAAAAGCAAAGTCTACACAGAGCGGTTTCATGTGTGGGTTGACGCACGTGGAGAATACTCCAAGATTTTAAAACTTTCATCTAAGCATAAGTAAAAGTACTAAGCATATGAAAAAACAATTGCAAGATTATTTTTATACTCGTATGATTAAATTCATGACCCATTTGTATTTTCTTACTTTCATTTTCACAATCTTCTGCTCTGCCAATTTGAATCGCTGCTCAATTAAGTTTAGCTTCCTCATTTGAGTTCTTTTCGAAATATCGCAGTTAAATTTTTTTCGGTGTATTATCATTTACGTATTATTTGTAGTTCCACAAGTTCATTGAACGTAAAAGCTTCCTATGCCAACTCAAGGTTATCGAAATGATAGGCAAACTATTTATGATGGTGTGCTCTAGTTCATTATCAACGCTAAAAGGTCTGTTGCCTCTGGCAATATTTTAATTTTGGAGACTCGCAAGCTCTAAACAATTGAATGCGGAACCATGAGGGATAATTTGAATAGGCAATCAGAAAATATAATCAGGGTAGTTCACATTTTACTTTAGAGTTCGTTGAACTCATTTATTTATAATAGTTCAGCAGAATGTCTGACGACACTAGTCTACATGTGTACATATGTACATATATATGTACGTACAAGTAAAACAAATGAACATTGAGAAAAGTAATTGGAAGCTTCATGAAACGATCGTCAGACCATTACTATTTTCTTAACACTAACGTAATTAAAAATTTAAATTATTTACATGAAATATTAAAAAGTAATACATAATTGATAATGTTTCTATGTTCATTTCTTGGGTTTTTAACAGTTCGAAATAAATTACTTATTTAAGCGCATCAATTCCAAATTTATCATTTATTCTTCATGAATATTTGTTAATATGATACAGACAAGAGAACCGGCATAGTTTAGTTTTTGAAAATAAACTAGGCTAATATTTGTCACTATGATCAGAATGACACCATGCGAGTCGTGAAGGGTTAAAATACCTCCTCGTTGCCATTTTTATTGCTTACGCTGACGTACAAACATATTCCCAAGCAACTCGCATGCCATTGGACCTGAATGCAATGACAACATGCGAAGAATACGAATACATATACTCAAAAAAATGCATTGATTTCGCTTTCGGACGGTACGAGCAATTTTTAAAAGGCAAATGAAGCTCAAAGCAGCAAGGACATTACAAGAACGCGCCTTTACTTTATATGAGGTATTTTAATGCGAACACGACCTGCACATAAAGATCAAAGCCATACTTAAATATGTACGTATGTATTTATGTACATGTTTGCATTTATAGCTACGAAAACGGGAGGAGGCAACAAAGCGCATTAACTGCGCTTCCCTTGAAACCATCCGCTGGTGGTTTTTTATAATTTTATTTGCTTGCTTTTTGACTTTTGAAATTAATTTAATGCTTTAATTTGAGCGTTTAAGCGGTCGATGGGGCGCTAGTTAGCATTGGGGGTATAATAGCAATAAAACATGAAAACAAAATCAACTTAGCCTAGACTAAGTTAAGGTCTCTGCCGTTTCTGGTTGACCTTAAAGACGTCAGTCAATGATAATGAATGGCGACTGTACGAAGTATGTGATGTAGAAACATACATATACTAGGTATTTGTAGACGAATTCCCACGTGCAAAGTTAAGAATATATGTATGTATATACCTACATACTAAATGCACGTGAATGTGTATGTACCTATGCATTTAGGACTGGTCAATACGCCGCTGTGTAGATGCGCGGTTGCGGTAAGCCATTGCTTGTCAAGCGATGGCAGAGGCCACCGGCATGGGTTTCGTGGGTTGATTTCTGGCCGCACTTGGAGACATGACGATTGTTTGTGCATATGTATGTGCAACTGTTATTAAGTCCCAAGGCTTAAATTCAAACTCAGAAAAAATGAAACAGCGGTAACGTTTCGGCTGTGTTAGTCCGATGCACCGTCAGACTCACCGTTGGCGTGGCTTGAGCCTCGATTTGCTGCATCCTACATACATAGATATGTATGGATGTATGTATGTAAATATGTAGTATGTGTGGTTCATTGCTCGGTTTGTTAGCAGTATTAACACACAAGCCAACCATGCGTTATATTGGCCTTGCTTTAATGTAATTGTTTAAGGCTTTTCAAGGTTTCATACTAAATAAAAATAACATCAAAATTAAAATACGTTGAGGTTGAGGTTTTTCATTATGACTTCGATATGTCTTTTTATGTTAATGTTTTTGTTGTTTCTTTCTGTTTTTAAAGAAAACATTTTTGTTTAAATATGGTACACACTACCTTTTGCTGTTTGCCTGTGCCAAATAGAACAGCCCAGCGTCTAAATTCGTAAACTAGATAAACTAGCAGCAGCAGCAACAGCCGCATTTCTAAACAAAACATGTGACACCAAACGAACAGCAGCTAAGCAATTGGGTTAACTAGCCCAGAGACTATCTATGCTCAGCCCAAAGCAAAGAAATCTACGACCACCACAATTCCACCTGCATTTACCACAATACATGGCATATCCACCCGCGCTGCCTATTTAGAATTCAAATCACAAAGAGGATTCAGCAGAATTAATAGAGCTAGATCACTTCGCTTTGATCGCCCACAGAGTACTTACCTCGCAGCACAGCAACGGCAAGGAATTGCGATTAGTTTTTAAACGGTTTTTTTGTACTATTTTAACCAGGCGAACAGCGCTCGAGTGACAGCGACATCGAACGTTTTACTTTTTAATAATAAAAATATATGGATACATATGCCACATTCATATACATATATGTACATGCGTACAGATATACATACATACATATATGTATATATATATGTACATCGGTATAAACAAACCTACATACATATACCTTATACAATAAGCGATCACAAAACTTGCGGACGCAGACCCAGAAAACAATTTAAGGCAAGCGGACAGAAATTTAATAAAATTTAAAAATATAACCGCAAATACATACATATATGTAGATACCTATATATATTAAAGTATATACATACATACCTACGTAAACATGCTAGGTGTTAATGCAAAAGTTAATCCAAGAAACCAGTAGCAAGCGAAACAGAAATTATGTTAAACAAAAAAAATCAACTTAAAGCGAAAAAAAAATCAACACAACAATCATGTTTTCAACCATTTGTATGGTGTATCTATATGTACACGCATATCTGTACTGTAAGGCACATGAAAGCCTTAAATATATGGACACATATGTAAATTGAAGGTCAAACATATTTTAATGGTTGTACAGAAAACATTAACGAAGCAAAACAAAAATGTAAATGCCAATATATCATATCGTAGCCTCCCAAAAGGGCATTTATGCATGCTGGTATCCGTATGTACATATATGCCGCTTTATGCTTTGCCCAGTAGGACTCACTACACGCTCTTGCCTCTTTGCTTTTACTAAAACTATTCACTGTGTAATTTTTCGATTTAAAAATAAATTTTAGGTTATGCAAAACATGGTTTATTACCTATTTGGTTGGAACCAATTTTTAAATGGTCTCACAGACTCCGCCACTTCCGATTAGTCAACTACTAAATTAACCAAAAAACAAACTCAAAGGGATTCAAAGAATATTTCGTCGTACCATACGAAAACTAGCACTTTCAAAATTTTTATAAAGAAATTCTATGAAAGAAATTTTAAAAGTGCTAATTTTCGCATGGTACGACGATTTATAACTAATTGGCTACTGTAGTGTAGTGGGTAGAGTGTTCGCCTGGCATACCGGAAGTCTAGCGCTCTGACCCCAGTGCGGACAAACTCCAAATCAATTAGGACTCAATTATTAGATTTTAGAAACAGCGGTCACCCCTCGGCAGTGGGCGGCATGCAATTCTGCCATCAAAAAGCTTCTAAAAAAAATGCAATCGCCGTTCGGAGCCGACACACACTGGGGCCGAGCGTGCTCAAAATTCAGTTTTTAAATAATGAGTTTTTCAACAAAAAAAAAAACGCAGTGTTGTTCCCTATAAAATTCTACACTCCTGGCCCAATTTTCAGCTTTCTATCGTTTTTCAGTTGGGAGTTATCCATACACAAACATGGCAAATTTTCCAAAAAATAATTTTTTTCCAAAGTGTGAAATTTTAATGTGTATTTGAAATAGTTGGTGTAAGAGCAGGATATAAAATTTTATTATTCTGCTTTTTCCATAACATTAAGTGAAGCTTACATAATCGATGAGTGTTTTTTTTTGGAACTAGATGTTTTAAAAAATTTATTTTTAGTATAAAACTAAACATACCTCTTTTTTTAAAATATTTTTTTTTTCAAAATGGATTTTTTTTAATTTGCGCAAAAAAGTAGCAAATGTAAAAATGAAGCAGTAAAATATGGTCCTTTGTGACAAAGAATCCGAGTTCAGAACCAAAAGCAAAGTGCGCATTTTAAAAAAGTGAGTTTAAAAATTGCATTCCAATTTTAGTTAAAAAAATACCTATATCTGGTTGAATTTGATTCAGTTCTATCTTAAATTTAGTTGATCCATTATTTACTGGTTACTTTAATTACAAATTGTGGTTAAGGCTACTTGTCAAGCCAGGTTTCTTTAATTTAGACTTGTAAGTTGGATTACAATATGAGTTCTTTGAAGCACAAGTTGTGTTACTCCAATTTTGTTTTTTTTTTTATGTTAGGCATGAAAATGTGTGGGGAAATACGTGTTCGTGCTTAAAACGCTAACGGTGAAACTCCTAATTCCCATATAAACATACTTGTGACAACATAAAACTTTTAATATCTCGAAACAAAAAATTGGAGAAAACATATGTACCTGCAACTACATATTTCATCAATGGGTTAATAAATAGCCGCTAATGGGTTAATATAATACAAATTGGCTATTTTTGTACAGACATACTAATATAATACAATGGCGCTATTATAACTCTGACGAGTTTTATGGCCGAGCTTCTGTCCCAATTCGAGGTGTGCTCCTTTTGTTTTTCCTACCAATTGGGTGGACCTACAGTTTTATGCCGGCTCCGAACGGCGAATGCATTTTTTGTGAGAAGCTTTTTCATGGCAGAAATACACTCGGAATGTAAGCCGCCCACTGCCGAGAGGTGACCGATGCTTTTAAAAAACCCAATAATTGGATTTTTACTAATTAGAAATTTTTTTTTGGTGTTTGCTTGGACTGTGGATTGAACCCGAGACCTATGGCATAGCAGGCGAGCACTTTACCCACTGCACTACAGCGGCAATCGCATATGTACATATGTATGTACCTAAATAGCAAATATAAAAAATGCACCGAAATCCAAGTCACGTTTATATCCAAGCTTATTTATAAAATACAAAAGTACAACGAAAAACAAAAAAATAAAAACAAGTAAGGAAGCCTAAGTTCGAGTGGCATCGAACATTAGATACTCAGCTGCATGCTTTCATAGTTTGTTTGCGATTGATGGAAACACGGTGTACTTTATATAAAGCGAGTGCTGCATAAAGTGGGTGTAGCCACGCCCATTTTCAACACTTTTGTCAGTCATCCAACTAAGCATATGAACATTATTCTTTGTGCAAAATTTCATTCCTTTATGACTTCTAGTCCCAAAGACGTCACGTTACAAATTCCCAAAGGGTGTTCCAGAAATATATTTGTTAAAAAGTAGGCGTGGTCATAAACCGATTTCAATGAATTTTTGTGTGTCTATTAACACAAGTTATAAAAGTGTATAACCAAGTTTCGTCATAATATCTCAATTATTTGTCGAGTTATAGGCTAAGAAATCTCGTAGATTCCGTTGTCTAAAAAAAGTGGTATCACGCCCATTTTCCAAAATTTTTCTATTTTTTGTTTCGGGTCTATTGTAAAACTCATGCCACAAAATTTCAATGAATTATCTTTATATTTGACAAAGATATTGCTTAAAATGTTTTATTAGGTCACTTTATAAGACCCATATATAAAAGTGGGCGTGGTCGTCAACCGATTTCGCTAAAATTTTGAACATGTATTACCACAAGTAATAAAAGTGTACACACCAAGTTTCGTCATAATATCTCAATTATTTGTCGAGTTATAGGCTAAGAAATCTCGTATATTCCTGCTTCTAAAAGGAGGCGGTGCCACGTCCATTTTCCAAAATTTTTGTGTTTTTTGTTTTATGTCCATAGTTGGACTTCTGCCACAAAATTTCAGTCATAGATCTTTATATTTGACAGGGATATCGCTTAAAATGTTTTTATTAGGTCACTTTATAATACCCATATATAAAAGTGGGCGTGGCCGTCAACCGATTTTAACAATTTTCCGTCCAAACGTTTGCGTAATTAAATAACGCGTGCCAAATTTCATCGATATATCTTCAACGGTTTCTGAGTTATGACATATAAAGCTTTCTATGTTTGACCCTTAATAAGTGGGCGTTGCACCGCCCATTTTCTAAAATTTCTTCGTAGGGGCCTGAGCTCAACACGTGGGTAAAATTTCATCGCTCTAGCTATATTAGTGACTGAGATACCAAATTTCTCATTTTTTCTATATAGGAGAAGTGGGCGTGGTTATGGTCCGATTTCGCCCATTTTCAATACCAACCGTCCCAGTATCGAACCAACTTGCATTTCAAATTTTATCAAAATATCTCAATTTTTGCGCGAGTTAGAGTGTTTACAGACGGACGGACGGACCGACGGACGGACGGACGGACGGACATGCCTCAATCGATTTCTCTTTTCACCCTGATCATTTTGATATATATAAGTCTATATCTATCTCGATTATTTCATTCTGTAACAATCCACCGTTATGTAATTAAAACTTTAATACTCTGTGTACTAGTACAGCTGAGTATAAAAACGTTAACGGGTGTCGCCACATTAAACTACTATGTATGTGCTTGTATGTAAAGATATATCGTCGTACCATACGAAAACTAGCATACGATTTTGTGTGGCTGACAAAAAGTAACAAATTCGACTTTAGGCTGACGAAAACTATCAATTTCGTTTAAACAACAACAATTTTAATGTAAGAAGAGTATATAATTACTGTTACTTTTCGTCGGCCAAAAGTGAAATGTGCTACTTTTCTTCAGCTGAAAGTCAAATGTGCTACTTTTCGTACAGAATTTTTTAATTGATAGCTTTCGCCAGAAATTTTAAATGTGCTAGTTTTCGTATGGTACGACGATATGTAAATATGTATAGATAAATAACGACATTTATATATCACAACCAAACGTATACAACAAAACACACGCCGGCAACCAAGATAACGCGATAAAACTTTGCGTCCACCACTTTGCTGGACGCCTATTCAATTAGATACAAAAAACCACTAGACTTCCTTCAAATTGCTGAAAGCGAAAGTGAAATAAATAAAGTGGTACTACCCCACCAAAACAATCAACCAACAACCTACCAAGAAATGTGGCGAGCACAACCAAAAAAACTTAAAAAATATTTAAATGAATATGCGGAGAAATAAAGTCAATTTCATAATGCACAAGTATGAGCTGAAATATACAAATGTACATCTATACATACATACATATCTTCGTTTAAAGTGCAAAACCGCGTATCGACCAAGTACAAACCGCGTAAGTGACATTTTCGCTCAAAATTAGATTTCCCCAAAAACGCATTCCTAGGGTCCGACCCATCCATTCATACAAGAACTTTAACATTGGGACAACGCGTCAAAATCCTTGTATGAACGGATGGACTTACGCGGTTTTGTACTTTAAACGACGATATGTGTGTTTATTTATGTACAAATTAATGTATATAAAAATATCAGAGGCGGTCGCTTCATACAAGCCGAGAAGCCCGGCTTGCGTACACATTTTCGTTCATTTCATACGAAATTCTTTAAAATCTGGTTATTTTACGTTTTAAATGTGTTTACTATTTAAGTTCTCAATAATATAGCCCCCACTGTAAAATGCCCCTAAAAGCCTGCTAAGAAAATAGCGCAACTGCACCACCAATCCACCTCACAATGTGTATTTTGTTTTTACAGCCAATCACAGCACAGTGAGCATGCTTCAACGTTTCCACACATTAGCTTTTACCTGGCTTTCAAAATAGAATAACAGCTTTTTTTCTCGCTTTCGCTAAGGAGAAACCAATTGCTTATTTTCAGACTTAAATTGAAAAAAAAAAAAACTAGCAAAGCACTTTTTTTATTTTTCACATCAAATTTGTATGCGAATATGAAGCTGGCTTCGGCATTATTATCATTATTCACAGCCATATGCATATTTGATTTGATTTTCGTTTGCATGTAGGTACATACTTATGCACATAATTTCTTACATCTGCATGTGCATACAAACATAAATATCAAATACCAGATTATAAAAGGGTTGATTGTGATTTTTGGCGACTATTGACACAATATCAAGATAATTTTAAAAAGCGGTGGAAATCAAATTGGACCTCAGTTTTTCAAACACTAAAGCACCCATTTTTTAGGCAATAAGCAAATACACTTGCTACTGCTGAAATTTCGGTCGGTATAAGGAAACTAAAAATACCTCTGCGCATTCGTGTAAGATTTCCCTAGCGCACGTTTTTATATTTAAGAATTATGTAAATACGAAATTTTTTATTTTAAACATGTTCAGAGTAAAATTGCAAAATCAAGAAAAAACAATTTTAATTTAAAAATTTTTATTTTTATTTTAAGCACTATGAGATTTTGAAGGAAACCTTTCGTTTTTATTCCATTAATTTTAATTTTTAATGTAAACATGTTTCTTTATAAATACTATATACATTTTAATTTAAAAAATTTTATTTTTAATTTAAAAAATTTAATTTTTAATTTAAAAAATTTTATTTTTAATTTAAAAATTTTCATTTATAAAATAAAAATGATTTGGTTTAAAACGTGCATTATAAAAATAAAAGTTTTATTTTTGATTCCTTTTCTCTGAGTATACAAACAAAAAAATGTGTATCAGGAAAACAAAAATAAAAAATACATATGAAAAAAAAATAAAATAAAAAAATAAACGAGAAAAAACGATCTTCAAATACCCGAATTGTTCAAATGTCCGTACAAACATACGCGTAATAAACAAACAAACGAGCGTTCGAGCATTGAAAAGCATTTATTCGGGCCACTCGAAAATGTTAAAAAGAATTCGAGAACTCTAAATCAAAGTCAATGACGGAACGCAATCAGACTTCTAAATAATACAGCAAAGGAAATTACATAAATGGCTAATGGTTATGCTTAATAATATAATATAATATATATAATACAATGGCGCTATTATAACTCTGACGAGTTTTATGGCCGAGCTTCTCTCCCAATTCGAGGTGTGCTCCTTTTTGTTTTTCCTACTAATTGGGTGGCCGCTGTGGTGCAGTGGGTAGAGTGCTCGCCTGCTATGCCAGAGGTCTCGGGTTCAAACCACGGTCCGAGCAAAACACCAAAAAATTTTTCTAATTAGTAAAATTCCAATTATTGGATTTTTTAAGAGCAGCGGTCACCTCTCGGCAGTGGGCGGCATACCCTCCGAGAGTATTTCTGCCATGAAAAAAGCTTCTCACAAAAAATGCATTCGCCGTTCGGAGCCGGCATAAAACTGTAGGTCCACCCAATTAGTAGGAAAATGGTTATGCCTGCCCAGGCAATTTATGCTAGGTCCGCCACTGAAAAATATGTAAATATGCATGAGGTACATATGTATAATGCAGATCACTTCCTCGGGCATGAAAAAAAAAATTACTATGACCTACTTTATTTACATTTCATACTAAAAATTAAATAAACGCACATCAAAGTGCATGGTAATCGGGCCGTTGCTGATGGTTTCTGTGCGCCGCATGGCAGTGTCAAAAACTAAAGGAACCGTTATAAAGTTCACGCATGCCGACCGGCAATCCGGCTTCCCCTGTCCTCATTGACTATAAACTCGCCACACGCTCGTGCCTTGAACTAAGCAAGTTTTTAGTACTTTTTATTAACATGTGCCTTATTGAAAACTAAATGGTTTTTGTTAAATATACGAGAATGTGGCAGAGCAGAACTGTGGTAATATACGACATAGCAGGGATGGTAAATGTGGTACAATTGTACTTTTTTTTGGTACATTCCAGTACATAGGTACTACGCTGACATATTTGGTACATTTTTGTCAAATAATAGATACATCACTGCATCCCAAATCTATTAAAACAAAACAAATAGTATTGTCCCTTTGATTTTAGAGTTATTTCCATAGCGTGAATTTGACACAATAGGGCAAATTAATTACATACTACGTTTATACGGCAGAATTCGTGAATTCGAAAATGGTCTCTTTCATGCAGCATTTATGAACTCATGAAATTCAGCTTTTTAAAAAGTGGCAACGTTCTAACGACATCGGGGCCCTCACTCTGTAGTTCTATTCGAAAGCGAATTTCGATTCGAAAGCACATTCGTACTCTATAGAATATATGGAATAGAACTCGAAAGCGAACAAATTTTCTTTCGAATCGAACTGCAGAGTGAGGGCCCAGCTGTCAAGGCAGATTTACCAGGTAGACTCGGTGGCGAATTCTGAAACTACTTTTTTTTATTTACAAAGGTAGTGTGTAATGTCAAAATCTAAGCGAATTCACATCATGGCCAATGGGAATGCGCGAGTCACAAGCGAATTCAGAATTTAACCACGGCCAAATATAATTTTGACATTACACTACCAATTACAATAACAAAATACATTGGACATTTCTGAATTCGCGCCCGACCTACCTGTTAAATCTGCCTTGACTGAATGAACAGCTGTTGGTTTGGCGTTGTCGGAATTGTATTTCATAATTTCATGAAATGATGGCGAAATTCATGAATAATTGTCGTGAACAATTAAATTCATGAAAATTCGTTTATGCAGCGAAAATTCACGAAATGATTTTATGAATTTGCCAACGTATAAACGTAGTAAATGCTGAGTTTAGAGCTTTAGCAGAACATGAGAACCTTACAAAATTTAGAAATTTGAGTATATACCTAAATACCTAAAACGTTTTTGTTTTGTGAAATATTTTTGCATTGAATGGGCCTGTGTATTTAAAATAATTTTAGTTTAAGTAACTTTTTATTTAATAAAAAATTTATATGAATTTAAGCTTTTATAATGTTATTTTTAGAGGAAAGATTTTGCTTGGAAAAGCAATAATATTTTGAATGGCTAAATAAGAAGATATAATTTGGGATTAGTATAAGTCCTTAGAAAAAATATGCTACCAAAAATGATGGTACATTTTCCTTTGATTTGGTACATTTTCCTTGCTCAATTAGTACAAAATCAGAAAACCCATTTTCCATCCCTGCGACATAGCGTACCTACATGAGCATTTTCTACGATTACCCAATATGCATTTAAGTAAGCATACCCAGTCAGCAGCTGAACTCTACGGAGGTGATCGTATGATTTTCAACAAAAAAAATCAGTCTCAGGTTCTATCTTTTTCTGCTGCCTGGCGCTAATTGGAAACACCAATGGAGGACGAGTCAGTCTTCATCTGATCTTCCCAACGCAGTGGAGGTCTCCCTTTTATTTTACCTTTTTGATAGAAATACTTTCCGGGCTGGAGCTCATCATTAAATCTCTGTCGACATTCGTCCCCGCTAACGCGCAAAGGTCTATCAATCTTCCAAAGAACTTTTCTCTCGAGTACTCAGGGTATGTATGTATATACCTACTATATAAACATCTCTTTGCAAAATGTATTCTCATATAAATCTGAATACCTGTGTATATGGTTTGAAATTTTCTTTTACTATTACATATTTGAAATGTTGGTTGGGCAAAGTGTTAATGTGTTAAGAAGAATTTTTTTGGAGTTTTTTGATTGTTTTTATGTGTTCGCTTTTGGGTGAATAGGTTTTTTGGTGGGAAACACTATTAATGCATGCAGCTTGCTTGTTGAGTATGTATGTAAATATGATTGTATGTACATATATCATTGGACTGAACCAAACTCAAGCGATCGTCTGACTAGTCATTTCTGCTGTGCTGGTAAAAAAAGTTTAAAAGTTTTGTTATAAACAAAAAAAATGGTAACGAATACATTTTTGGAAGTTTTGTTTTTTAATAAATTAGACAAACTGGGTCAAAATTTGTTTGTTTATTTGTTAAAAGTTTTAATGTTAAAGCGCTTACATATACACGATCTTTGAAATAGACTGGAATCGCCAATACCTCAAATTTCTGATTGTCTGCGCTCTATTTAATTTCAATTAAGTTTTTTTTTGTTTGAAAAAATCATTCGCCACTAATAAGAGCTTTATTTATTGTTTTAGATTTAACTGAACTTCAAAGAGAAAGCTAAGTAATAAGTAAAAACAGTTCCCTTTGCTCTGGTGCGCTTTCTATTTATTAACAACTGATTTTTATACTTACATACCTACATACATACATACATGCATATGTGTGAACATACATACATATGTAAGTGTTCTATACTTTTCTCCTCATTTCTTTCGCATTCACATTCGCTTCGAATCAGACACAAAATTTTGGAAGAGTTCATTGACTTCGCACAGGTCAACGACTGAGTTGAGTTCAATGTTCTGTTGCAGGCACACACATCCACACATTCTTGTTTACCACAGCATGTGACTGTGCGTACACGCAGCACGATCGCTGGCAAGGTGGTTGCTCTGTTACGGCGGGGTCATTGTCCCGCTCACAACAGAGAAGCAGGTCACACATATGTACTAATGTATGTATTGTGTATGCATGGACGTAATTTATAAATTGGCTACTGAAAGTAAACGAGAGAATATTTATTTATTTTTTTTTTCGATTTTTAAAAACTCTGGTACAAACTGAGAATCTGTGGATAAGGAAAAAGTTGAAAGTAACCCAGGCTTGGCTTAAAGATCGTACTTCAAATACGGTGAACTTCTGAGCTCCATTAAATCCATGGTTCAAAACACTCAATATCAGAGCAATCATTTTAAGCCAACCTAAAGTAATTTGCTCCACAGTGCACCTTCAACGTGTGTATGTATGTATGTACCCTGCAGCTAAGATAAGGGACAGTTCCGAAAAACGACAGTCTAGAACTAGAGAGTTCACAACTAGCTCAGAACTGGTGCTAAAGGGATGTAGAGCGTGACAGTTTATTATTGTGACTTCATAAAAAAATTTGATGTTTACAGGCAATTCTCTAAGGTTGAGTAACAACAAATGTTACACTTTACAATAATGCCCCTTTTTGCAGTCTCTTGCTGGGTAGAACCAAATGGAACTTGGTGAGAAGGACGTACATATATGTATGTATATACCCAAAGTAATATTGCTTGGCATTTGCAGGTGAATTGGGATAGCTCCACTTCTTGTTCAAAATCCTGATATTTTTTAACAGAATGTATGTTAAGAGTTCTGCCGGCTGAGTCATATTTTTGTAAAGCGCGGCCAAAGACCGAACACTTTTGAACTAGTCGTAAAGTGCTTCCTATTGAACCATCACCAAACAATTGATTTTTGAACTATACCAACACTGTCATTATAGGAAGTATGTAGTTTAGAACGCGCTCCAAAGATCGCCGTGTTAAGAAAGGGAGTTGAAAGCATTTCGTTGGGATAGAATGAGAACCAACCCTTACTCTTTTTGTACTAGTTCTGCACTGACATGAAACTAGGTGATTTGCTGCAGGGTACATATATATGAATGTATAAATATATTTTTAAAAAGATCGCTCAGTTATCGCTCAGTTATCGCTCAGCGCACACACGCGCCTACGAAGGGTACAACGCACTTTCAAAACTGGGCCAATGACATTAAATGACACCAACGCTTTGTATAATAAAAGTCTAAATGATATTTAACACAAAAATCTCCCCACTGCTACTTTGCAGTATATAATTATGTACATATGTATATATGTACATATGTATATACAAAAGAATATGTACATATGTATGTATGTACATATTCGTGGCATTTGAGTAGATCGCTCGTACAAAATAAAAAATTTCGGCAATGCGTTGTGACGTCTTCCTCATTGCTGATCGCCTGGTTGTAGCATTACTCGCACGATTTTTCTTTCATTAGCGGAATATTTTCGAAAGTTTTCAACACTAGCTAGAGCTAGCAACCCGGGTATAATCACCATACTTCTTACCATACTTCATTTACAAACAAAGATAGGCTTTGTTCAGAAAGAAACTCAGTTTGAAGCGCGACCTGCTCTTGTAGTACAAGCAGAGCGTTCTTAAACGTAAATTTTGCACGAAGCGTCGTTCATCACAATCATCAAAAAAATAATTACTGCCGCTGTTGCGTTTCATGCTGCGTTTCTGAACATACCCATACATACACATATCTTAATCAATCGCTGCTTCATTTTTATTATGATCAACTTTGTGTATTGTGAGATTCTTCAACCAGTTATGACTTTGAACGTGACATCGTTTTTGATGGCTGTAACCCTTAACTGACCCTCAGGGAACCTTGAAATAGATTCGGAAATGGGAGCAATGTCAGTCAACGAAGCTGAATTTGATTCAGTCATTCTTGGTCATATCAACAACTTGTAGCATTGTATCACATTAATTATGGTACTTTAACTAGTTCATGGCTGCGATTTTAAAAGTTTTTTGTTAACTTTCTGGCGCACAACTTGCTAGTTAGTGCGCTGAGCGAATTCACTCTCGATTTCCGTCTAAAAATCGATAGCGTTCCTCGAAAAAATACCAAGTGAACATAATCTCATTGCAAGAAAACATTTTGATCACATCATGTGACGTAAAGTCAAAGTATTTTAATATAATATAATAATAATAATACAATGGCGCTATTATAACTCTGACGAGTTTTATGGCCGAGCTTCTCTCCCAATTCGAGGTGTGCTCCTTTTTGTTTTTCCTACTAATTGGGTGGACCTACAGTTTTATGCCGGCTCCGAACGGCGAATGCATTTTTTGTGAGAAGCTTTTTTCATGGCAGAAATACTCTCGGAGGGTATGCCGCCCACTGCCGAGAGGTGACCGCTGCTCTTAAAAAACCCAATAATTGGATTTTTACTAATTGAAAAATTGTTTTGGTGTTTGGCTCGGGCCGTGGTTTGAACCCGAGACCTCTGACACAGCAGGCGAGCACTCTACCCACTGCACCACAGCGGCCACAAGTGTAAATACAAGTGTAAATGCATACGTAAAAATTCGTTAAGGGAACATAAATCACATTATAACGAGGGCAGTTGTCTTGTGGTTTCTGTCTATCTGTTACCCAAAACGGCATAAGCGATCTTGGTAGTGCAATAAAATAAATTGACTGATGATCGTCATTTCGGCTGTACACAATTTACTGATCGCTATAATTTTAAAGTCTTGTAATCTGTTCTCATGTGCTTGATATACTTGTGTGGATAAACTTTCAATCATTATCGCAAGATACCCGGCTAACAGACTGGAAAAATATTACTGAGTAAATAAATACATTCGTTAAACTTATCCGAAAAAAGACAGAAATGAGTTGCATACATTTGTATGTATGTACAACAATATTTTTTCCATATTTATTTACGAATTCATACATTTTCCAAAGCAATGGAATGGAATCTTAGAGTTCAAGATTATTGAAAGAAAGACGTTATCCATGATTATATGATTACCTTTTAGATATGTGCAGCTCTTCTGATAAATTTTGTGCTTAACTCGCTATTCTCTACTTAGTTTGTTTGTGGTGTTTTTTTTTTGGTTTATAACAAAAAACTTTTGAACTTTTTGTACCAGATAAACAGCATGACTGGAGCGACGATTCTCTGTAACTTTATTTATCATTTGAAACATGTATACATACATACATAGGTACATATCATATTGACTTCATCATGTAAATATTCCTAGAGTACCGAAATGTGCTTCTCCTATCCGCAATCAAGAAAAAAGCTTGTAAAAAATGTATCGCTTTAGGCAATACCTGAACAAAAAGGCAATTAAATATCACACTACAAACAGGTAAATACTTAAGTACAAACGTATGTAAATACGAATATAACAATGACATTCATTCGCGAGAACTAAAAGCGATGCCAGCAATCGACAGCAATAAAATAAAGCGTGTGCAACTGAGCGACTGGCCTAATTGAACGGCATAACGGTGCTTTAAGTTTTCGACACTGGTGCACGGGGAACAGAAATTGCTAATAAGTTGAATATATATACATATATATATTTATGTACAGATGTACAATCGCATACAAAATTTAGCTTCGGCGTAGGTTGTGTGTGTTTTCTTACTTTACGATCAATGGAAAGTGGGCCATGGTGATGAGCTTTTTTCGACCAATTTTAGGCGCGTCATGCGCTGCCCTTCCATCTACACACAAATTTCAGTTTTGAATGAATTTTCGGACACATTGTGATATCGCTTTGTAGGTTGAAAATATTTTTGGAGCTCTCTTTCTCCAGCTCTACAAGCTCCAATTTAATTTTACTTTCGCTTTTCTGCATTTTGTAGGAAGTCAATTGGATTTTCGTATCCAATTGTATAGGCGCCCAGCAATGGAATGTAGGCAGAGCTTTTTTTAGTGTTAAACTTGCTGAGGTTTGGGTAAAAAATGTAGACACTAAATTTTATATGTACCTATGTAGATAGGTACACGTAAATGGACATACATACCTACATATATGCATATGTACATACAAATTCACATACTTTTGGAGACACATAAATGAAGAAATTGGAGCCTAACAAGACTTTTATGGATTTTAGGAGCAAATTGTTTCCATACAAAAGCTTGTGATATACATATGTACATATGTACCTAACGCTGAAGCTAAAGCTGCTACCGGATTATACATACTTGTTTGCAGGCAGTGTGCTTCCATTTAAACAATCTAATCCAAAACATTCATTAATATTTAAATAATTGTAATTTATTTTTTTTTTTTATATTAATACTCTAGCCGCTAGAGTAGAGTCTAGCTGATTGAAAGCATACTTATAGTACCGGAGTAACTTTCACAAAATTCGCAATAATTTGGCATATCACATGTGCAAATTTTTTTTTTTTATTAAGGTGGAATCGAAACTGTGAACAAATTAACCTTTTGTTAAATTTGTTTAGTTGCTATTAACTTATGAGAGACTAATAAAGAAGTCCGAAAATTCGGTACCAATAACTAAATGCATTCGGTATTTTATTAAAAAAAAATTTGCTTGGTAGGATTGTACATCACTTTTGGCAAGTCAATGGTACTAAAAATATTCAAAAAGCGTTATACTTTACAAGCTAAAATTATTAATCATTTCTGTTAAATATACAAATTTAAATACAAATACAAATTAAAAAAAAAATAAATAAATTTAAATTTAAATAAATAAAATTAATTTTAATTTGTATTCATTTTTAAACAATTTTAATTTTTTTATTTGTAAAAATTTTTTACGGGATTTATTCAATGGAAATAAGTAGTCTGGCGCTACATGAACACAATTTAAAATGTTTATAAAATTTGAAAAACTTTTTAAACAGTTTGCTAATTTAATAGGCGCACAGCAGTGGAGAGCAAGCGTTGAGAAACAATAAATATGTACATACAAATGTAGGTATGTATGTCCATATATTTGTTTACAGGGTAGGCGGATTGAGTGGAGCTTGTCGAAAAGCAAAATAAAAAAAATATTAAACAGCAACTAAATCTGATGAAACTGCCAAAAAATATCAACAAAACCAGAAAGAAGAATCGCATAGCAACAAGTTTGCGAACCAACAGCAACAACCATCGCCGCTCTGTTATAAACGTGTGGCCATGGAGTCCGAATTACCTGAACAATCTGAGAACACAATCACACGCATAAGCCAAATTTTTGGGTATTTTTATTTTACTTTATTTTTTTTTGTTTTACTTTTTTTTTTTTTGTTTCTCTCGCTAATACCATTCTTTTATATATACATAGGTATGTATATACATATGTACGTACATATCTATATGTATTCGTATTGTATTGTGCTGTGTTTATGGGTGCTCTTGTTACCTATAAAATTTGGTGTGCTCATAAAATCTTTCAGTTGGTACATAATACACTACGATGGAATTATTAAATTTTTGTTACAATTCCCTACATCAATCAATTGTTAAATTATGTATATTTGTTATTGCGGATTAACATAACAGCCGAAGGAAGGTGGGGGCATCGTCGAATTCAAAAACTTCCTTTTTTATTTCCAAAGGTAGAGTGTAATGTCAAAATCAAAGCGAATGGGCGAGTCCCAAGCGAATTCAGATTTCAACCAAGGCGAAATATCATTTTGACAATACACTCTACCAATTACAATAACAAATTACATTGGAATTTCGGCTATGCTCCTACCTTCCTAGATCTGCCTTGGATCCTTCTTTTTCTTCACTTTCATTCACAATAGAGATTTCTCGCCAGAGATGTCATTAAAAAATGACATAGATTTGATCTAATTGAAGAAATCGAAGATAAAATTTTAAATAAATAATATACATAAATCATAATGATTTTTGTGTACTTAAACCAAGAGTCATAGTTTTTGAGTTGTGATACTATTGCCGTAAATTTGCGACATGCATTTTAAATAATGTAGATATTTTGCTTTTATTTGAGTTCTTTTGGTTTGTTTTCTCGTGTTGATTATTTATAAATACACTGGATCACAAAATGAAATTTTTTGTCTGTACTTTGGACGTGACTATCCTATCTATATGTAAAATCGGTCGCTGATTCCGAAAATCGGGTTCATTTTTAATTCTATGGGAAGGTTTTTGAGATATCGGAAATTTACCGTTATTTGGCCAATGGGTACACTTAATCCAGTATAACTCTTTAACACAGTGAGTTATATTCCTTAGGGTGACACCAAACGAAAGAAAATTAAATTTCCTTTTCATGGCTCCTATAACATTTTTCTCTAACTCTTATAGTTTCTGAAATATTGACGATTAAATTTTAATTTTTTCGATTTTTTACGATTTTTTGAAGAAAAAATTGACTTTGTCAGACAATATCTTTAAAACCAATGTCTTCACCTTCGGTTTTAATCTTTTACGTGAAGCTCCATTCCATTAGCAAAAAAATAAGCTATCAACGAAGAAAATCCATGGTAAAATGGAAAAGTTATAGGCGATCAAGTAAATACAGCCAAGTCGCACAATGCCTCTACACGGGTATATTTTATGCATGTTATACCCGTAAATGGGCTTGTATCTACTGCGCTGCCAATGTGCTGCTACTGCAGATGTGTAGGTATTGGTACAATATGCATAGAATGTACGCGTGCAGAGGCATTGCGCGACTTGGCTGTATTTACTTGATCGCCTATAACTTTTCCATTTTACAATGGATTTTCATCGTTGATAGCTTATTTTTTTGGTAATAGAATAGAGCTTCATGAAAAGGAGTAAAACCGAAGGTACAAGTATTGGTTTTAAAGATATTGCCTGACAAAGTCAATTTTTTCTTCAAAAAATCGTAAAAAATCGAAAAAATTAAAATTTAATCGTCAATATTTCAGAAACTATAAGAGGTAGAGAAAAATGTTATAGGAGCCGTGAAAAGGAAATTTAATTTTCTTTCGTTTGGTGTCACCCTAAGGAATATTACTCACTGTGTTAAAGAGATATACAGGATTAAGTGGACACATTGGCCAAATAACGGTAAATTGCCGATATCTCAAAAACCTTCCCATAGAATTAAAAATGAACCCGATTTTCGGAATCAGCGACCGATTTTACATATAGAAAGGATGGTTGCGTTCAGAGTATTTTTTGGCTGTAGAGCAGTGATATTATTCATATAAGCAGGCACATTTAAGCTTTTTTCGCTTTATGTACATACATATGTACATATGTACAAACAATATGACCCGCAGAGAGCGCCGTTTGCTTTCTTTAGCTTATGGTAGCCTGGTATTGTAACAAATAGAATTAGCATTAAAGTATCCTTAATTTGTTGCTAAACAACTTTAGCAATACCGAAACTAACTTCATTCGAAATGTTCACTAAGTGTTTGTAAAATCTAATATTCCAATCAAATAGTATATTTATTTAGGTACATACATAAGTACATGTATAAATGGACTCCATTTAAATAAATTTAAGAAATTTTCGAATGTGTCAATTCAATTGAATACTTTAATTAATTTGGTTGAAGAAAAATTAATAAATTAATTACATATAGGTATGCAGGTATATTTATTTCGCCAAACCCAAAGCCGAATATGTGCGCCTAAAATTATGATATACTTGTTCTGTGCGCTCGCCATTAAACTTACATTCAGCTTTTGGATGTTTCGTGTATCTTATTATTAGCCAAGAAGTCAGCTGTTATGCATTTCTTATTCCTTAATTTACCATTTTTCATTTCGTACATTAATTCAATTTTATCTGATTTATTTATGTAAATTTTTGAACGCTTTTATGCTCAAAAGTATTTACCAAAATAATAAATCACTCACGTGTCACCATAACAAGACAAAAAAACAAAAGAAAAAAAGCATGGCCACGACAAAGCAATATTTCGTCGACCAAGTCATATGTTGTATGTCGGTTTTTCAGTTTTGTGTCAGAGTAGAAGAGCAACGTATGTTGCTCCACTCCAACTGACCCCTGTCAACTAACATTTCTCAACAAACTTAATAAAAAAAAGTTCTTTCAAATATTTATTAATGTATGCACGAATGTGTGCTTATATTTAAAAGTCCATTTCCGCACACTTCCGCGCTTTAACTCTTCCACAGCGGCAAGAACTGAATGTGGCAGCAGCGTTGTTGGTGGGAACGGACCGCATGAGTTGTTGCCTCATATTGTGTGGCGCATCATTCACATGACACTGAATTGTTGTTATGGTCATTTTTATTTGAAAATACATATATACATACATACTTAAATATATTCCACAATAAAAGCTACAAAAACAACATAAAACAAGTGACAAACTGACAAGTGAACAACGGATATACATCCATAAATACATACACAGAGCCAAAAAGTTCACCTACAATCAAAGAGACTGCCTCCTAAAAAAGCTATTTGGCCGAGGAGAGGGAGAGGGGACAAAATTGAAGAAATTTTTGCTAGAAATTCTTCTGGATTTTAGCTTGAATTTCTTCTTAAATTTATTTAAAAGGATATCGTCTGAAAACGAGGAGATAACTTCTTGTTTATTAATTTTTTATGTCATTTTGTAAAAAAAATTAAATTGTTAGAAGAAATTTGCTTGTTTTTAGGAGAAAATTTTTATAAAGCAAATCAATAAGGACATCGTCTAATTTTTACTTGAACCTTTTTGAATTTATTAAAAAGGAAAACTTTTTATTTTTAAAAGAGCCCTTATTAATTCAAATTTTGCTTTAAACGTCTTAACATACGTACATACATACATATGTACATATATACTCGTACATACTAGAAGTATGCATAACAGTTATTGCATCAGCCACGTTTTATGCGTGCAATTACATGTTCAAGAATTTAAAAGGGAGAACTTTTTATTTTTGAAAGAGCTCTTATGTATTTCCTCCGTTCGTCAATTTCACTACGGCTTTGCACATTTCTACAATTCTCAAACGATTAATGAAGCACTTGGTATAAAGAGTTTATTATGTCCATCTGCACTTATATGAAATGAAATGTTGCCCTTTGTCTGAATAAGTCCTAGGAAAATACTAATTGACTAATTATGTTTTCCAATGAAAATCAAGATTCTCTTCTTAATAATATTAAACAGGGTTTCTTCTTAATTTTACAGGTTATCTGCTAAATTTATGTGAAAAGTTTCCATATTTATTCTAGGAGTCATCTTCTAAATTTTATTTAATAGGTTTTCATCTTAGTTTTATAGGTTATCTCTTAAATTTTACTGAAAATGATTTCATCTAAAATCCACGGGTCATCTTCTTAATTATATTGAAAAGGTTTTCATATTAGTTTTACAGATTATCTACTTAGTTTTATTAAAATGAAATATCCAGTAATAATAAGACGGGCATCTTATTGGAGAGAAAGCATAGAGAAATCCGCTAAACTTTGTTCTAATTTATGGGGCATTTTAGGTGGTATTTTGGCTCTGTGTACATGGAAATACACATATGAGTGTGTGTGTATGTAGGACAGTAGACAGAGCGACAGACAGGCGACACCGAGCGTATATTTAACAACAACAACAAACTAACAAATAAAAAATGATTCGGTCATATGCGACGACCTCAGTTTGCAGACAAAAAAGTGAAAAGGACATCAAAAGTTTTAAATCCTTCACTGTTCGTTCACTTTTAATACAGCGATGGAAAGCAATGGACGCAGTAAAGGCGGATGGATACATTCATGTACATATATATTTATGTATGTATGCATGTACCTTGATGGTAGCAGTATGAAGATCAACTGTATGATTCCTCCATAAATGCATACATACAAACATACATACATATGTATATCTATATAGGTGACAGCTTGTCTGCATGCCGGATGAGCTTATTGTCCTTTTTATTCCATAGCCTTGATTTTACGTACACATACATACATATATGTATATTAAGTTAAAAACTTTCACTAGCCCCTTTGCTTGCTGGTTATTTTTCCATCATTTTATGACACACACATGTTATGATTATCATCACATATTTATGCTTTTACTGGCGTTGTGTTCCTTGACCACCAGCCATCAGCACTATCATTTTTTATTGTGTTTTTTTTTTTGTTTTCTTCTTATTTTTTAAGCTTTTAGTCAGAGTTTTTTTTTATTGAAATTGACTTGAAAAGTTGACGCTCTTCAATGTACTTTCGCACGGTAAAATTCACACCAGAAAGATTAATGTAAAAGTTATTATGGATATAAAATATTTTCGCTTGTCTCGTTCTGCTGTCGCTGATGTTAAAGGATAAAAGCATCAAATTATTAAGTCAATTAACACTTTTTGAAGAAAATTAAAGCATGAAAGAAAAACTTTAACAAAATTATTGCTTTCCATATTCACATGCATACATACATATGTACATCTATCTGTACATACATATGTGTATTAAAGTAAGTTCATTGTGAACATTTTTTGCATAACGAAATTAAGATTAGCTCACGAAATTGAATTGCTCAAATTCGGCAAAACTCCTTAAATCCCAAAATTAAAGTTTTTCTAAATTCAATCGCGCTTGGACTTGACGCCTGCCTTCAGGCGCTATTTGCAACACCCGCAACTCATGAATGTTGCAACAACTTTTTTGCAACGCCACAAATTCCCCGCAAAACTCACTGCCATTAGCGAATACAAAGCGCAGACGAACAAATGTCAAGCAAATAAAGCAAAAGCCACATTTGGTGGCGGTTCAGCGTTTTATTTTTAATTTTTTTGTCACTCAACATTTTTCGCATACTTTTAGGCGTTTTGCAACTGTGGCTCGAAAAATTTGTGTTTTTCCCCGTCCACAGCCATAAATTTGCTTGTTGGTTGGCAGGAATTTTTGTTTTATTGCTGTTGAAATTATACTCCTTTGTTTTTTGTTGCCTTTAATATGAGTAATCCGTTGTTCGGTGCATAGTTACATACAAGCGTCGCTTTTCTGCTGCTTGTCAACCCACGCTTTCGCCCACACATTCCCTCCTCCAAAATCCTTTTTTTTTTTGTTGTTTATGGTTTATTACTCTTTGGGCTTGCCTTTTGCCACTGCGTTTTTATTTCGTAAATCTAAAAAATTAAATCAAAAACAAGAACAAATAAACTCACTTAAGTGCTGTAAACAAAAGTTATTATTGTTGCCACTTTTGACTTTTGTTTACCAGACGCGTGGCCAGTCAGCCAGCCAGCTCAAGGCATAACTTATGAAAATAAATAAAATCACATTAAGTTACACAATAACAGGCGTTTTGCGTGTGAAAATTGTTCAAGTTTTCCATATAGTTTTTGCTCGTTCTTGCAATGCTGTACAGCATTGTCACAAACCGTGTAAAAGTCTGCTGAATTGCCACCAACATTTCTGGCCGGCCAACCAAAGAAGAAATGCCAATTAAAACATATGTCTTGTAATGGAAAGAGACGACGGGATTTGTAATGAAGGCGCACAATTTAAGGCTAACAAGATCGTGAAGTTTACTGAAAGTCATCAGCAAAAATCAAATGAGGCTGGCCTCAGCCGTTTTTATGGAGTTATCTATTATTACAAAATATGCCTCTAGCATAAGCTAAGATTCCATGGATGGCATGATTGGTTGGTTGCTGCGCTGCCCGGCTTTAGCCAGGCCCAATTAGCGCACCAGACGCCATTTTGATGCACGTACTCATGGACCAAATAATCTCAGTAGTCACGGTTCTCCATCCGTACCAAACCACTTTTTGGTTCCCTCGATAAACCTTCTGAGATCGGTTGTTGTTACTGCGGTTCATCATCCTTATCGAACCATTTGGTTCCTTCGATGAACCTGTTAAGGTCGGCTGCGGAGCAAACTGATAAGTCCTTTAGTCTTTGGAATTCAAACCTTCCAAGGGCTTTATGTCTGATATGAGACAGTGCAGGACATTCGCACAGGAAGTGTGTGATCGATTCCACGCTGCCATCTTGATTGAAGCTTCTGCATCTAGTGTTGAATGGGATTTCCATCCATTCGACTTGTTTGCCAAAAGGTCAGTGTCCCGTGATAGTGACTGTAATTCTGAAGATTTCTTTGTTTGACTGTGCTTTCCAGCAAGAACTCGCAGGCCCGCTCTATGCCTTGCAACTCCGCTTGGAATATGCTGGCTGAGTTTGGCAGGCGGAAAGAGAGTGTGATGTTTGGTTGCTCAGAGAAAACTCCCGACCCCACACCTGTGTCCATTTTGGACCCGTCTGTGTAGATCGGGATTGCTACCTTCTTCCGCACGCTATCCCTTCTCCATTCCCTTCTCGAGGATGGATGGCATAGTCTCTATTGTATTTATAGCCCACTCCGCACTTAAATTTGTCTATGTATGTACATGGTTTTCCTTATTATCTATCTTTAATTAAACTTTCACCCAATTAACGAGATAGGCAATTAGATAATTATGCACGTAATCCAATGCAGCATTTCACTTCATATTTCTTTAAACTTATATTGATTGTATTCGGATGTTTTCATTTATTCATATTCTCAAAGGAAAAATGTCAAAGAACGTTATGTACGTACATTCTCAGCAAAAGTTGTAGGCTTACAGCTGAAGCCTAAGCTATTAAACATGAATAGTTACGCTGGCAACGCTGCTTGCTGTTATGCACTCATTCTCTCTGCTCCAAACGTTTTAATACCTTATTTTCGCTTATGCGCCCATATATCAAATAGAGAGCGAGAGAGGGAATTGGGTTTTATGAGAAAAACTGGACAAAGAGAGCACAATGAGTGGCGAGCGTAAAAAATACGAATATTTTAAGCCTTTGTCCATACAACTTTTGTTCGCTTAGAATTTGTAGGCATTTAAGCCTTTATATCTTCTGGAATAGACCTTAAATAAGGCGTAGTTTTTTTCTTGGGCGTGAGTACATTTAAATTAATAATGAAGTGAGAGCGCGTGTGTGCAACTTTATTTATCTTGCATGTTCTTTTCAATTATGCTTTCTCACCTTTTCAACCATTCAAACGCGCTCTTATACCTTTCTTCATCATTTTCTTTATATTTGCACATCAATTAAAAATTTGTTTTCATTGAATTGATGCGCTTTTTGTGTAAATTCTTTCACAAAATTCCTTTCATTCATTCGTACATACATGCATTTATTCCGAAACACAAACAGACGCACAACGTGTTTATTATCTTTTTTTGTTTGTTTTCCTTTTTGCTCCATTTCCCTTCCCACATACTTACATTCATATAATTTTTTCAATGCATGCTAATGCGCTTTTCGTTACGAGACACAACGAAGGTAAATAAATAAAAACTTGGAGGAAAAAACGGGAAGTTGCGATGTATTCAAAGGACACCTTTATGTGTCTCCTCTGCAGGTTCATTGGCTGATTACGCCATAAATATGTAAATGCGTTTTGCCGAAGAAAGAAAGTACGACAGGATATAAAAGCTTCTTATGGGAGTTAACAGTTTTTATGTACTTATGTACATACATATATACTTGCGTGTATATTTCAAATAGGTTTACACAATTTGCTGAATGCTCCATCTCTTTCTCATCTAAATTGGCGGTTTCTGTATTCGATGCCCATTACGAATATTTGACGTCATTCGCGTAATAAGAAACATATCCCATTAATTTAAGGTGTAATGAGCTTCCGCAGTTTCGATCACGCATCCATTTGTAGCTGTCAACCAAGTACTAATTAGCTATTAATTGTCAAGGGAGAACACTTTAATAAACAGCGGAAGGCTAACTAATTAGGCATGGGTAACACTGCGCTGCGCGGCGCAATTGCGCTAACACCAACCCTGGCGTTATTGCGCCAACCCCGATTTGGGAAATGCGCCAACTCAATATAGCGCCAACTCAATATAGCGCCAACCCAATATAACGCCAACTCAATTTTGCAATATAAAACCGACTCAATTTCGTGCGCTAACACCAGCACCAATATAGCGCTAATGTAAAATGGCACCACCACAAAGCCAATAACAGCACAGCGTATATGACACCGTCACAATTATGTATGCTTGATAGTGATCTAAGTGACTCTAATTTCCAGCATATTTTCACAAATATACGGAATATGTTTCCAAATGATTATGAAAATTAAAATTAATTTTGCGCCAAAAGAAATAAAACGGGGATGGTAAACAGTAAGAAGCGAACAAGTGTTATTTATCGATTATTCCATGGAAATTGCGCTAAAGGTGTTATTGCGCCAGAACAGTGCGCGGCGCCACGGTTGGTGCTGGTGTTATTGTATCAGCGCCAAAAATATTGCGCCATTACCCATGGCTATAACTAATTCCTGGAAGCTTATTAAATTGCAAGATTTTGAGTAGCCGACGGTATGGGACATAAAAAAGTTATAGACAATTATAAGATATCACTTTAATGACTAATTACACGACACTATCCCCTTCCGCCTATCTTCTCTCTATCACTCCTAACGCTTGACACTCAATAAGAAATGGGAAAAATATTTGTACATTCATAACACAAAGTGCGAAAGAGTGAGTCGGGCGAAAGTGTGAGTCGGGCGCATGTGCTGAGGAGGGATGGAACGAAGGACGGAAGGAAGCAGAATATCGGTGTTTTTTTTTCCATTCGCACATAAATTGCCATAAATCTCATAATTTTCCAAATCATAAAACAACTAATTAAAGTCATAATAATTTCAAACGTCTCTTCCTGTTCGGCCGAACAAACAAATCCCACTTCCGCGCCAAATGCCTACATATGTACATATTTTGCTATTGCTGTCGCTCTGGCTTAGATCAGATAATACCGAAAATACTGTAACAACAATGTACGATATGAAATGCTGACATTGTTCTTCTGCAAGGATGGTACAAGCGAATATGTATACATTTGTATGTATGCTTTTACATATATAATTCGGGAAAGTTGCAAATCTAATAAAGATATAACGCCGGACGTATACATACATACATATGTACATACTTATTGCCGTTCGCCTTCGATATCATTCTTGACTATTTACGATGGCAGTTTATTTGTTGTTGCTTTTGTATTTCATAACACTTATACTATTTGGTTGAGCCGAGCGTGGTAGCCAAATGGATTTAATTGCCCAGCGCTTCGTTTGGTGCGTCGTTCATAGCATCAAGCGAAAGGACCTACTCTCCCAGCCCAGTGTAAGTATGAATGTATGTGCGTCTGCACTTGTTTGTATCTGGCTTTATTACCTTTATGTAATTTAGCTTTACCTCCGTGGTCGGGCATGGCCAGCCATGCCCTCAACATTATTGGGCTAAGCTAAGGGAAATCGATGCTGCCAATAATGAAATTACCGCACTGCGTATACGCACTACAATAACGCATTTCCGTTAATGATTACGTTATGAGCCGCAACCGCAACACACAAACACCAACAGCCAGCACAAATGGGATTTGCTTCTTTGGCTATGGGCCACAGCTTAATGCTTTCAATAGAAATGAGCTGATGCTTTGGCGGGCACGTGTTTAGTTTTAGGCCGACTATGAATCCTTCTTAATATAAAGCTACATATCCTGGTTGGTTTTGAACCCCATAACTCCAGCGTAAGAACGTATTATTCGAGCTGGCACCCATTCCGCCACATTGGCCTTTAGCTGCTTAAAATCTAATCATTAACTTATTACCTATAATGTGTAAGATGAACGAACGTCTAAGGGCTTCGTTCTGTGTGAAGTCTGTTCTTGATGCCGTCATAACTAGTGTAAATACCTAATTAGCTTATGCTGTTATTGTTGTAGTGATTAATATTAATAATGTACAATATTCACGCCATTAAGCACAATAACAGACACCCGAATTGCTTTTGTTTCGTGTCAAAATTCACTAATAAACTTATTAAATTACTTAGATAGTATTCTGTTTATATTTTGAAGATAAGTGAGATGCATTATTAAAGTATGAATGCTTGAAAACTAATTGTAAAACATGGCCATGAGTACGACACTTAAATTCTTTTAATATATGGCACCAAATCTATCGAAATAAAAGTCCGTCAGTTGTTTATCATCAAATTACCATCTGCCTCCAAACTTTTTTGCCACTATCACGAACACCGTCGGCGTTACCGAAATGACGTTTTCGGCAAATCAGCATTATGGCAACCGACGGCGCGCTGAATCTTTCGAAGTTCGGTAAATCGGCATTATGAACACCGAATGAACGAACATTTTGACAGTTTTTCGTGCCGAAATTTGCCGCAAGTATTTGGTTGCGGCGATATTAACAAAATATCAAAAATTACAATAAAAGTTTAAGTAAATTATGTAAATGCATGTATGAAGTTGTAATAAGTGTTAGTGAGTGTGAATATATGTAAATACATTAATCAACCGGTCGCGAGAAGCCACAAACATGGCGTGGGTCCATTGCATTTTCCACCGCGATTGAATTGCTGTTATATGCAAATAAAAACTTCAAAGAAAAAATTGTGAAATAATGATAAGAGTGATTTACGTGTGTATGTAGGTTTTGGAAATTAAAATATATTTTCACCCAAGAATAATAATGCATTTTCTGAAGTTGATAATTATTGTTTGACTACTATAAAAAAGCAACTAACGAATTATGAATGTGTATTACCAACAATTTACCACTTCAGTAAAAATTTTCGTCTCAATAAAGACGCGTTCAAATAAATATTGCAGGTGGTGGAAGGTCGGCTTCAGTATAATGCGCGCGCCGTATTATTTTTTTTTATCTTCAGCCTGTAATTAAATTTACGCTTGTTTACTTAAAGTAAAAGGATTCCTATGATCTCTCAAAAACTTTCTTTCGTTCAGAGAAATCCTTTGCTCCTCTTCCTCTACTAATAAAGCTGCTATCGCAATAGAATCCATTATTTTATTATTTAAATAAATTGTTTTTAGTAAAATAAAGTAAAAATGTTTTTGGTTTTATCAAAAAGATAAGAAACCTGAGAAAAACCCGCTCAATTACGCATCAGCACTTGGTAACGCTGATTCGAACATAGTTCATATAGTTGGCAACACTTAACTTCGAACCGACGGGGTAGCTGATACGATTTTCGAGGAGTTCGGTACCGTGGCTTTCGGCGTTTCGGAATTTCGTTCGGTGTTCGTGATACTGGCATTTATTTTAATTACTTTTACAAATAATATAATACAATGGCGCTATTATAACTCTGACGAGTTTTATGGCCGAGCTTCTGTCCCAATTCGAGGTGTGCTCCTTTTGTTTTTTCCTACTAATTGGGTGGACCTACAGTTTTATGCCGGCTCCGAACGGCGAATGCAATTTTTGTGAGAAGCTTTTTCATGGCAGAAATACTCTCGGAGGGTATGCCGCCCACTGCCGAGAGGTAACCGCTGCTCTTAAAAAACCCAATAATTGGATTTTTACTAATTAGAAAATTTTTTTTTTTGGTGTTTGTCCGGACTGGGGTTTGAACCCGAGACCTCTGGTATAGTAGGCGAGCACTCTACCCACTGCACCACAGCGGCCACGCACTTTTACAAATACACTCATATAAATATGTATACGTATGTGCCATAGATATGTATATGTACATATGTATGTCAGCATCAAAACAAACTAGAAACTTTCGTAGTGCGGGATTCATTCAATGACAATGTCTGTCATCAAATCGAGCGCTGGGGCGGGGCGGGACAGGGCAAGTGGCAGTCAATTTACAAATTGAACTTCAAATCAAACTGTTTGCTGTCTGTTAGACGTAACAAAGTTACAACAGGTCATTGGGACGCCTCCAGCGTTGACACAAAGGTGACACGAGCCAAAGCTGTAACGAAGCGAACATCCAACTAAGCGAACAAGCGCATTTTCAAGCGAATGTAGAAACAAGAAAAACAAGTAAAATGTTGTGAAGCGAAGCGTACGCGTGCCAATTGACCCGATTTCTGTCGTTTTATCTATTTATTTGTAATTTGTTTGTATTTCTATTCGAATTGGTGTTTTTATGTCTGTTAGCAATTGTGAGTATGTATGCATTTTATGTATGCCTTATATACACACTATAAACATACATATGTATATATGTATTTATTTTTGTTGTTTCCCTGCAGGGAACTCAATAACTAGTGAGCAAAATTTCTAGTTCCGAACTAGCGAAAAGGTGTCAAAGGGGAACTAGACAATTGTAGTTAAACCCTCACCAGTTCAGAAGGAGTGAATTGAGTGACCATTATAAGACACATTTTGATTTGTATGCAATTTCGAAGTGACAAAAATTCTATGAAAACTTTTCGTTCGTTCAATTGCCGTCGGCTTTGTATATTTCTGCAATTCTCAGATGTTTAGTGAAGCGTTTTATATAAATGGTTTTCTATTTGCATCTTGTATGAAATGAAATGTTGCCCTAATTATACTTTTCCGATCCCTCAGGCTTATTTTTAATTTTTTTTTATTTTATTACTTTTTAAATATTATTGTAAATTTTTATTAAATAAAAAAATAGTAAAAAAAAATTAAAAAAAAAAAAATTATCATCCACCTTGACACCGACAGGATTCGAACCCGCGCCCCTCAGATTGAAAGGCACATGCGTTAGCCTTTCGGCCATCGCGTCACTTGTATAAAGTATGCCAAATGCTGCACTTAAGCGGCAGATGTAAAACTGTAGAATTTGTAGTTACTTGTAGCTAGTCCAGAACTATCGAAATTGTGCCAATAAACGAACTAGTGTAAACTGTAGAATTTAGTACTAGTTCGGAACTATCGAAAATGTAGTGCAGAGAGGGACAATTGACACCGCCTAGGACATCGCCGTGTTAAATTCGCCAGTTGATAACATGCAAAAGAGATTTAGCTCGTACTATTAGTGTCGAAAAATGCACTAGAAGCGACCTAGTTCGGAACTAGAGATTTGCTGTTTGTTAAAGTTTGTAACGATTAACTCGGAAGTTGTCAAAATATTTGTACTTATTTAGATACAAGCAAACAAACAAATAAAGGCACATGTGCATATGTATGTATGTACTCTCCCAAACGCATTAGCTTTTGTTTTAAGTATATTGTTGTTATGAAGCCATTCACTCGTCCATTTGCTTCAGCAATTTGGCAATTTGTGAACAAATATGTGAACAACGGTAAACACTTTCGTTGAATAAGACACTGGCCCAAAACATATCTAATGTTAAATCAAACAATATTGAACAGGTGAAAAAAAAAAAAACAGACTCTCTGAGCAAACCCACAACAAGCGTAAGAGGAAGACAAAAACGTTTCACTTTATCTCCGTTCTTAAGTGGCATGTGGCATAAACGTACATGTACATATGTATGTCAGTAGGTGTCCGCAACATATGTGTTTGCGGTCGTTTTATGGGATAATTTACTTATACTTGTATGTACTTAAATTAGATACACAATGAGCCACTTGCCGCTTTTATTAATCTTTGCTAGTCCCATTAACTTTTGCTACCTGTGTCTCTAGCTCTAGAAGCTCAATATTTGGTTTTCGTGCTTTCTTCTGTACACATTCTTGGAGTTAATATTGTTTTTTTTGTGCAACATTGCCTTAAATATCTTGCAAATTGGCAAATATTTGACAACAATAAGTTTCTTTTCGGTTCTTTGTTTTTATCACAAAGTAAAAGATGCTGTGAGAAATTTTGTGTATACATAATAATAAATATGGAAGTGAGCGAGTACAGCTTAAGAGAGTTTTAAACCAAGCCTCTTCTTATGAATTTCTGTTTTCTATAAATTGTGGGCCGCTGTGGTGTAGTGGGTAGAGTGCTCGTCTGCTGTGTCAGAGGTCTCGGGTTCAAACCAAGGTCCGAGCCAAACACCAAAACAATTTTTCAATTAGTAAAAATCCAATTATTGGGTTTTTTAAGAGCAGCGGTCACCTCTCGGCAGTGGGCGGCATACCCTCCGAGAGTATTTCTGCCATGAGAAAGCTTCTCACAAAAAATGCATTCGCCGTTCGGAGCCGGCATAAAACTGTAGGTCCACCCAATTAGTAGGAAAAACAAAAAGGAGCACACCTCGAATTAGGAGAGAAGCTCGGCCATAAAACTCGTCAGAGTTATAATAGCGCCATTGTATTATTATTATATAAATAGTATATCTTTTAGTTATATTTAATTTGTAAATACATATTAACGTTATCGTGGAATAACTTGTTAGCTAATATGTATTTTTTTTTTAATTTACAATCTATTCTTTTTGCAAAGTAGACATACATATGTACTTAACAAACACGCCGCTAATATATGTATAGGTACATCGCTATAAAAAGTAATATTGTCACAAATAATGTCAAAGAATTTGTAATTAAAAATTAAACGAACAAATTGCAAATAAATAATGGACGCAATCTACATAATTCGTGTTATTAGCTATTCTCACTAAAATTTAATAAAAATTTCATGCAAAGAATGCACAAAAAATTAATGCAACACAATGAAAACAAAAAACTACATATGTACACACATGTGTATGCATATATGTATATATACATACTCAAATAAAGAATAAATAAAAAAAAATCATGACTCAACAATGACAACTCCAATTATCGAAAAGCCACTGCTAAATATAAAATTGTGTGTATCGTGTTGAGCTCAAATGACAAATCACAGAGCAGAACAACAAAGTGACCGGAAACGGATAACGGTTAACAGATAAAGCCAGTGGCAGTCGATTAAAAATTATATTTTTTATGGTAATTCGATTTTTTTTGCTTTTAAATTTTTTGTTAACATTATTGACATTAACATACACACACGGTGTTAATCTATTAAACATTTTTCATATGTCATACCTTATTACATGATAAATAATTTAACAAATTACTTTAAAAGCGAACTAATAAAAGTCAGTTAAAGTTAAAAAAGAATGTCGCATGTTCAACAATATGTTGCCGCTTGTCGCTACGCCTTTGTTATTACCATCAACGTCATTATTGACGTACATAAATTGATTTTCCATGCACTTTTACATACATACAGATATTAAGTGCTATAAAATGTTATATTCCTGCTATCAAAGGTTAAACCGTAGAGCACCTCTTTAGTGATTTTACGTTCAATCAACGAGTATTATTTCTTAAAACTTTAGTGTAGTTCTTAGCCCATTAAAATGAGAAGCAATGATACTTTCAAATCACTGTAAAATTCCTTTTCACACAAAGAGGGCATCTAACCCAAAATTTTCATCAAAAACCCATTTCAGAAATATCTCATTATTTTAAAATTTATTTGGACTAAGTAACAAAAAGTGTTCATGCGTTAAATGTTTTTTATATGCAAATGTATGAGCTGAAGTGCATATGTATGTATTGATGTTTGTGTACTTATGCAGATGTGCACGTGTGGGTATATTTAATTAATTCGAAAATTCCCACTCGGCTAAATTAACTATTTCCGCAAGTAATGGGAAAGCATTAATAATCTATATCCAGTATAATTAGTTATTAACAGAAAGCAAAAGAACGCCATACATACATAGGTACGTAATGCAATGTGTTTAACTAGAACAAAAATAAATGCAATTGGCGGTGATTTTTACCTATACAATTGAACCAGAAATTGACTAATGATTTTTATAGCTACACACATGTGGCACGAGGGGGGGTACCTTGGGGTCATGAAGACCTGAAATGCTTAAATTAACCCTTTCAGTACAAAAAATCAACCGGTGAAGCGAAAAATCTGAAAATTCTTATTCTGACTAATTTTGGGTCGCTGACTGCAAATTTTCAAGAAAAATTTTTGTAAGTCCTTTAGTTTTACCGTTATAACGTGTCCAATATATTGGACAGCGGTTCCCAATAGCTATAAAAATAAGAACTGTTTCAAGAGTCATTTGTTAGCTTTATTCGTCTTTATAAAAAGCCTAAGCAGTTATTTTAATTTTTTATGCTTAAAAAACGCTCCAATTTTGTCAAGAAATAAAATTTTTTGAAACATTCTTTCATTTTGCATTGATTGACGTTTTTCGCTTGTATACATCTTGGGATATGTTTCGAATAATAATATACCTACAGGAGCGAATACAACTCTAACGAGTCTTAGGCCAAGGCTATTTCCCATTTCTAGGCGTGCTACCTAATTTTTTTTAACCGATTGGGTGGATCTTCAGTTTTAAGCCGGCTCCGAACAGGTAATATACATATGTATTTCATGTGGGGAGATTTTTCATGCCAAAAATAAACTCGGAAGGTATGACGCCCATTCCGAGTGTTGATCGCGATTTCTATTCTTGAAAAATTAATTATATTAATTTTGTATTGGTCCGCGCTTGGTTCTAATACGGGACCTCGGCATGGCAGCCGGAAACTCTACCCACTACATCATTCTTTCGAATTATCTATGCGTAATTTGAATGGCGGTGTTGCGGTTCGCTTTCATTTTCTGTAGCCCAATCTAGGCTAAGAATTTATGAAACTTCCAGTGAGACGATGACAGCAGCAATAATTTCAGATAAATCATTTATACATAACAATCAATAAAAGCTCAATGCGGGAAGTTAAGTAAGACTATGCAATAAATTGAGGACTTAAAAAATCTCCTCCTATCTCAAATTGTATGTTACTCCCTTGTTGGAATGTACTTATTTTATATGTATTTATAAATGTTATATGCAAACTCATTATTTTGCATAAATTATACAGTGTTCGCTTTTGGGTGCACACATACACATATGCAGCCATACATACACACATTCGTACATCATGCTGCAAAATATCCAAGTGAGTTTAATTAATTAATAAAATTCAATTCATTTGCGGCTTTTGTGGGGTAAAACAAATAGCCGAGCGTCAATAAAAGCATAGTGTAAAAGAAAATGTGTACAACAATAATACGCATAAATATGTACACTTGCATATGTAGTATAGCATAAATATGTATATGCAAGTACATACGTATACATGTATATGAACCTATATGTGTATGTATGTACAGGTACATACCCTGCAGTAAAAATCCGCAATGAATCCTTAATGAATCACTGATACAATTCACCTATGACGAGGAGGTATCAGTGAATACTTTCATATAAAGACTGATGAATTTTTCATATAAATGGTTTGCTTTCCTCAGAAAAAAAAAACAAGAACAAATAAAAATATACTGAGTTATGACGAAAGTGATGAATATTCAACAAGGAATCATCACTGATCCCTCAGCAGTGAAATAAACTTACTGCAGGGTATATGGATACTTACATGTGTGCATATAAATTCTATCAAATAAATTGGAAATGCTGGTTTATATGGCAATATATAAAAAATAAAAACAGAGCAATAAAAAAGTGTTGTCTGATTAAGGTTTACCTTGCAAAAAAAAAAAAAAACACAAACAGTTCGCCATTTTGGCATTGTAAAACATTTTTAATCTTCGTGGTAAATTATCGCCCACATCAAACTCATTGCCTGCGCCACGAATCAGATCAACTGACAACTGACAACTGACAAATTGTCATTTATTACACAATTAAATTAATTTTAATATAATTTATTATTAATTTCATTAACTACTCGCTGACAGGTTTGAACTTCAATTAGTTCATAGAAAGCAGAATCTGAGCAATTGATTAGTCAGTCCACTATGAAACCGGGCTATGCGAATATTTTTCGGTTTTGCGTTTTTGATGAATGCGTATCTACCAGTATTTGAAGGTGTATAGTGTCCATTAAGAACTTACTGAAAAATACTTCTGTATTCTGAAAAAATGGCATTAAATAGTACGAATACAGCCTCAAAACTCTCTATGATTTTATTTATACACTTTCAAAAGCCTCTATCTGAAAAAGTCACTCATACGCCCAGGCACCCATTTGGTGTCGCCTCATAAAAGGGGCGCTCAAAATTCTAAAACCATTTTATTTCCATCAGAATCGCTTGATCTATACTATAACAGTAAATTTTAAGCGTCTTAACCCATCAATGTCCATGTTTAAACCATTGATGGCTCCTTGTTTTGAAGAAGAATAATAATATTTGTCTTCGTCTTAATTAGGTGTCGTTATAAGACAGCTTAGACTGATACATTTCACTACATACCACAGTAATGAATGTTTAGTCTAGAATTTTGTATTATTCAAAAATAAGCACAAAGTAAAATCTACATAAGCATTTCCTTCAAAAGCAATAAAATCTCAATAAAATCTGAAGCCAAAAAAGAGAAATCACGAAAGATACCTATCGTAACGGTGTAACGACGAAACAATCAAATTAAATAAACAGAAACTACGTCAGAGACGTTAAAATGTTTAGCTGGCAATAAAATAATATAATATTTCAAAAGGAAAAGTGAAAAATGGGAGGAGGATTTAGAAATTTCAACCAGAAACATTGTCACATAATTTACGCATAAATTTTTGAAGTAATTTTACACCAAAATATTTGCATACAACAACAATGCTAGTACGATTTCATAAACCTACGCACCCAAACAATTTGGAACTAGTGTAGATTTGTATTTTTTCAAATGCGCAGAAAATGAAATCGTTTCTTTAGAGCCATTAAACAGCAAATGAGACAGAAAAACCGTAACCACAGCACTTTGGATTCTCAATGAGCTTTCATTTGACTAAGGCTTTGTACGCATGTATGTACTACCTACCTATATACATTCCCACATAAGCACTTGTGTAAGTACATACATACATACATACGAGTATGATTATGTATTCAACTCTTTTGTGTTTACATCCCCTTGTTGTTTGATAAATATAATTTATTGCCTGTCGCATGCCCGGGCCACACCAATTAGAATTACTTTCCAAAACAAAAAATTTAGAAGTGCCCAAAGTTACCGCACAAGGCATAAACTAATCGAATCAGCGCCACAATTCCTTGGGGAGCGATGCGGCTTTGCTATTATGATGGTGTGTAATTAAAATTGGTAAATTCACTTTCATTACTCGCACTTAAGCAATACGTACATATATTTAGGTGTGGAAATCGAATTTCCTGCGAATCGTTGCGGTAGAGCTTTTCACACGAGTAATTAATTAAAGTGGGTATTTATTGGTTGGGACAGAGCACACGAAATTAATTAAGTCATACATGAATAGATAAGCGAATATGGAAATAATTGAAATTTTCTCATATCTTGTCACTATACACGTATTTATATACAATAAATTTAAAGAAAACTTTTAAATTTTGTGACGCAGCGTTACAATAACACCGCCACCACTGTAACATCCGACACCTTGCGACAACTAAAAGCCCTCTAGGAAAATAGCGCAAATATGCACAACCAATATCATTTCGTTGCCTACCAAAAGCAAAACGAGCACAGCATTTCTCGTTCGTTTTATCACTGCTGGCATATAAAATGGCCGAAATAGCCAGTTTCGAATCAATCTCCGTAGGTAAGCCAGCGGAAGCGTGTGCCGCCCGCTAGCTGGCCTAATGTAGGAGGTGGCCATGGCGCCATCGCTTAGCAAGAGCAATGGAGCGGCGCCTTTTTGGCATTTGCCCACCGTTGCCTTGACTAACTTATGGCAACCTTCACGACATCCGATCCTCCTTCCCTAGCTCAGTCCTGGAACTGGCCTACAGACTAGGCTGGTACAGCTCCAGTCTCCATTCAGCACCTTCCAGTAGAGTGCAGCCATGGGGACGGGAGTATCCAGCAGGAGAGCTAGTTGCTAGCCGGAGTCTCCGTAGGTTATACCCGTAGTCTATAGGAGTTGCACAGTCACCAACACCGCCTCTCTGCTGAAATACGCTTGGTACCGCGCTCTCCTCATCCAAGCTGGTCGCCGTCTGTTACTACGATCGCTCTCGACCGCTCTCCGCCGCTCTGGAATCCCTGTGTCCAATGCCGCTCAACCTACTCCGAGAATCTCCAATACCAGCCGTTGTCACCTACCCCGCTCACGTTTATAAACCTCTCCTTCTCTCGTCTCACCACCTCACTCTTTCGTTATGGAAAGCTGCTGCCCTCTCAACACCTCAGGCCGTGTGTGTGCTCGACCTTAACACTTAAATATAGTGTTCTTGTTCAGGGCGGTTTGTGGCAGCTCTACTCAACTTTTTCAAACAACGCACTAAACTTTTTTTACGTTGCTTAGGTTTTTTTGCTTTCCTTACTGATTACTTCCATGACGATATTTGTTCCATTGTAATTTTGTGTTAATTACAAATTATTCTCAGCGTGAACATACTATGTAATTTAGCTTTGTTATTATATGCATAGTTTTAATTATGCAATTCGAATGCATAACATTGAGTATTTAATTAAATTCTAGCCTTTGTATACAATATATTAAATGCAAATGCAAACTTAAATATTTTATAAACTGCACATCAACATAATAATTACGTAAGTTTAATGTGTGAGTGGTAAATTTCTAAAGTTCCTGTGAAACTACAATAGTTTTATAAGCTTCTTCAAACAGAAGTAAAACTGAGGCACGAAGAATGGCTTTAACTTGTAAACTAGAAATGCGAATAAAAGCGAAATGAAGTAAGTGCACCGCCAAGTGAAAAGAATTTAATACTGCTGAATAACTAGTTAAACGAAAGCAAATTGAAAAAAGTTAAAAAAAGAATACATTTGAATAATTTACTACTCTCATATATGTATGTAAATATACTACAAGTTATGTATGTATGCATGTTCTATGTACAAACAAAAACATTAAATTTTAAATTTCATAACATTTTCCTCGCAAAATCTACTACTTTTTCTCTGCTCTGAATTCATTTCGCACAAAGGGCATCCTTTTGAAAACTAAGTATACGCTAGTGCCGACATTATGAGAAAAGTTTTTTAATGATCATAAAACCGTTTTTGTCAACTTGAGTTTACTTACTAAAATTCTTAGAGTTTTTGCTTGGTGGCGAGAAGTTCTGCGCGTAAGTGTTGCAGTCAAAAAAGAGCTGAGAAAAACATTTTAAACGCAAAAGAAAAGGTTACATACAAATTAAAGCGCGTGGAAAATTGTGTATGAATTATCTTGCAGTAATGCACATTCAGCAGCTGCAGTCGAGCGCGAGTTCTTAGGCGCATTCTGCCAAGTGTGCTTGTGGATTTTCCGGCGGATAGCGATGAATAAACTGCATAACGCTTAAGTTCCTCGGCGAATCTATTGGTGTGGCTTATTAGAGAACTGCGATGTATAAATGTAGATATTTTGGAATTGGATGCATATTGCCCCCAAGTTTACAGTTTTAGTGGGCAAGTTGCTTTAGCAAGATTAATGATAAGTAATTCCATTCTAATAAGGTGTGAGTTTTAAGTTTCAAGACGTTCCATTAATTTTTGATATTTTTATTGTGAAACGAGGTATGCTGCCACTTAAAACTACAGGATTTTACCTAAAAAAATCGATTTTTCGAAAGATCTTTTAGAAAATTTCTAAGTATGCTGCTAAGAGAATTTTAACAAAACTTAAGTTTTATTAATCTAATTTTTAAAGATTTCTACGAGGCTTTTGCCAAACGGACGATATAAAGCCGATTTTTCGTATTTTTCCAGCTAAGTATAACCCGTTTGCGGCTTCTTGGATAAAATTACCCTTTTGTGCGCCCACAAAACACTATTGCCTATAATTTCTTTTTATGGTAATAAAAGTTTTTGTTTCTCTCATTAAGAGTCTATGGATGATAGTTAGTGCTGCAAAAGATATATGTATGCATCCTCTTTGTTTCGTCTTCATAATTTTGCTACAATATTTATCTTTTGAATTTGTCTCTTTTTTTGTTTCTTTGTTGTCTCTTGAGTTCAGCATCTCTTCAACTGCTTTAGACACTTTTCTTTACAAGCAAGTTTGAAAGCACCTTTAAGAAAATAAAATTCTAACTGACTTCATTGCGAACTAGCATGTTAGTCATATTCTTTCCACTCTTTATACAACTGTTGTCGCTTTGCTTTACTTGCTTCAATTTCGAATTAATTAATTTTTTATCTGAATAAAATAAAATACTTAAAAAAAAAGAACTAGAAACATAAATTGAAACTCACTTCTCATAGAAGACCATTGTGAATGTAATAACATGGTTGCATTTCCCGTGATATTTTTCTCATGATATCACATATCCCGGGTTGGGGTATGAGAAATTTGCCGAAGCTCCAAATTTGACAAGACGTGTATTTTGTTGTTGTGCTCGGCAAATTTATCACACTTATGTCATCTCGGCAAATTTGCCAAGCCAAAATTACAGAGAGAGAACAACCTTATTCTTTTTTGGTAGCCATTGTGGTGTAGTGAGTAGAGTGCTCGCCTGCTATACCAGTGGTCTCGGGTTCTAAGCCGAGTCCGGATAAACACGAAAAAAAATCTAATTAACTAAACCCAATTATTGGGTCTCGGAAGTGGGTCAGAAGAAGAAAACCAATTTTTTCAGTTTTTTTTTGCATTTTGTTGTTGTTGTAATTTTATGATTGCCGTTGTAGCCATAACGCCCCACATGCAACTTCATTGCCATCAATAAATAAATGCATGTACATTCACACCAACATAATGCTACAAACATGCATATATACATTCATACCACCTACGACAGCACATACCATCAAAGTTCTACCGCCTGCCGCTTAATGTAGTTACTTTCCTATCGTCGCCGGCAACGCCTGTTTAACTTCCGCCGAACGTCTTTATAGTCATACTACCAACTTTGTTGCTTCTTTCCTTTGCTCTTCTCTTCTCCAACTCTCCACCCTCTACACTGAAAAAACAACTTACTCAGATTATGGAAAAGTGGGAATGATTCGGCGCTAAAGACATATTTCCATATTTTGATGTACAATTTTCTTTAAAACGTGGTTTTTATTCCTTGATATGTCTTTAGCGCCGAATCATTCCCATTTTTCCATAATCTGAGTAATTTTTTTTTGAGTGTAGCAAGGTAGTAATGTGGCCGCTGTGGTGCAGTGGGTAGAGTGCTCGCCTGCTATGCCAGAGGTCTCGGGTTCAAACCACGGTCCGAGCCAAACAAATTTTTCTAATTAGTAAAAATCCAATTATTGGGTTTTTTAAGAGCAGCGGTCACCTCTCGGCAGTGGGCGGCATACCCTCCGAGAGTATTTCTGCCATGAAAAAGCTTCTCACAAGAAATGCATTCGCCGTTCGGAGCCGGCATAAAACTGTAGGTCCACCCAATTAGTAGGAAAAACAAAAAGGAGCACACCTCGAATTGGGAGAGAAGCTCGGCCATAAAACTCGTCAGAGTTATAATAGCGCCATTGTATTATTATTATTAAGGTAGTAATAGCCGCCGGGAGTCCATAGTTCTTTTCACACGCGCACATAAATAAATATTTCTTGTTAAATGGAGGGAGCCGGGGTTGGCTGCCTCACCAAGTTGGTTACCTGAATGTGTGTTCGAATATTCCACACGGGCAAAATATAATAGAATTTTGATAAATGCTTGTTGGCGGTTGTTTAATGCGAGCCACATGCTGATGCGGCGCATGCAATATATATACATATGTATGCATGTATGTACAGGAGTAAAACATTTGTTGATGTGTTCCTGAATTACTGCCGTTCTGTGGACTGCGCCAGGTGGCGATCGTTACGTTTGGTTGTACGTTACGTTTTACAACAAAATTTATAAGCATAATTTTGCTGTTACTTCCGCTTTACGCTGCATACCGTTATTTAAAAATAGCTACAAACATACGTAGGCACATATATGCATTCATGTTGCCTTTGTTTCGTGTTAAATGAACTTAACTTTGTAGCTGTTTTTGTACATTATTTACGAGCTTTCGTGAACTTTATTTATTTTTTTTTTCTGTTGGTAAATTTTTAAGTGATTTTATTTGCTGGTAATGAAGGCATTTAGCTCATGCAAGTAAAAAAAATTTAAATTTATGTCTTCACTAGTAAAAGATGTGCTGTTATTGTGTCTTTCCTATTTTCGAAGGTGTAATATGTTCAATAGGAATTGGGCAGTGAGACGCGTAGATGCAAAACTATTAAACGATTTTGCACAGCTTATGAAAAAAAAAGAAATAAATAAAAAATATACCAAAAAGTGTATCATCGTAAAAGTGTATTCGGTCATAATTTAAGTGTATTTGTATTAGACATATACGCCGCCGATTGACGCCGCCGCCGCCTTCATAATCGGCCGCCGCCGCCATAATCCGTGAAATCGGCGTATCGGCGCGGCGGCGTGCGCTGGCGCGCCATACACGTATGGAGCGAGATGTGTACATATTTTCCTAGTTTTTCTAACTGCTAAAGTTCTTCAAAATTAAAAAAAAGGAACCAATCGACGTGTTTTGACCTCAGGAACACGAAGCTGAATGCGGAAATGTTTTGTTTTTTGCCGGTTAAAAGTTATTAACAAAAACTTTGGCTGTTCCCTACTTTACTAGCCTCAGTCCTAAAGAATTTAAGCTACTGGAAAATTTCAGTTCGTTGGCTTACATAATTTTTTCTCACCATTCAGTAGTGAATGGTAATGCAAATGTGGCTTGCACTACCATTCAGTAGTGAATGGTAATGCAAATGTGGCTTGCACTACCATTCAGTAGTGAATGGTAATGCAAATGTGCTTTGCACTACCATTCAGTAGTGAATGGTAATGCAAATGTGGCTTGCACTACCATTCAGTAGTGAATGGTAATGCAAATGTGGTTTGCACTACCATTCAGTAGTGAATGCGAATGCAAATGTGGCTTCCACTACCATTAATTGCATTCCCACTACAAGTACGATTTGTGAAAACCTATGATCGTAGTTTAGGTATTAAGTGGCCAATCTATTTAATAACGGGAAGGAAGTTTATGGGATATTCTACACATGGAATAAGGCTTAGAAAACTGATTGGAAACCCACGCGGCATTGCAATATGTCCTGTGTATATCAACAGGTTTTAAGGTTGTTAATAAATTTCTTTTAAACACGTAGGTAAAAAAATACTTATACTTATACAGTGTCTCACAGAGGTATTTTGCATATGGCATTTGTTGAGAAAATATGGGAAATTCGCCTATTTTTTCGAACTCATTTGAAAATTTTTGACATGATCTGATAGCTGAAGCTTCATATACACAAAAACATTAATTAAAAAACATAAACACATTTCATCTTTAATATAAAATTAACAATTTTCTAAGCTAATTCCATGTGTAGAATATCTCACAAACTTCCTTCCCGTTATTAAATAGATTGGCTACTTCATGCCTAAACTACGATCATAGGTTTTCACAAATCATACTTGTAGTGGGAATGAAATGAATGGTAGTGCAAGCCACATTTGCATTACCATTCACTACTGAATGGTAGTGCAAGCCACATTTGCATTACCATTCACTACTGAATGGTAGTGCAAGCCACATTTGCATTACCATTCAATAGTGAATGGTAATGCAAATCAAATTTTCACTACCACTCATCAGTGATTGGAGAATGCAAGGCTGAATGCAATCAAAATTGAATGCACTGTGCCCAACCCTGGTTTAAATCTAGCTGCAGCAGTAATATTGTAGTTTATTTGAAAAAACAATCGAATTTAAAGTTTGTCCCTATTATTATTTCCAACTTAAATTATACATTTCATTATTTTTATTCATAAAAATTAAATTATTATACAAAAACCACCCCAGAGTCATTGAAGCATGTCCTCTCCGTATAAGCATCAATATATGGTAATTATTATTTGGTCTTAAAATGAAATAAATGGAGAATTGCAAAATTTTGTCCCTATTATTTTTTCCAACACTGTATATACATATATTTATTTTAAAGTGCCTTATATATATATAAATATGTACATATGTAAATATATGTATGCATGTTTATTACTATGCAAAATAAGCATGATGAATTTAAATTTACCCTTACATATGGATTTGTGTATATTCCTTAATATTTATTTTCTTTATTTTATATTTTAGTTTATGTAACAATTGTTTTTTGCTGTTAATAAAAAAGTTTCAACAATTTAAGGTGGAAATTAGTTTATTTATTCCATTCAGCCAGCGCTATTAAGGTAACTAAATAAAATTAATATTTGAATAAGCATTGTGATTTGTAGATTTGGGGCAGGCGCGCCGGCGCGAAAAAGCACGCCGGCGTCGCCGGCGCCGCCGAAATGTTTTTGGCATAGCGCCGCCGCCGCCGGAATCACTGTCGGCGTATATGTCTACTTTGTATATACAAATATCTTGCAATTACCCAAAAACAGAAAAAGCCTTGAAATCTAAAATATGGTACCAAAAATGAATTGCTGGAATTTTTTAAAGTGGCGGTAAAACCGAATGTAAGATTGAGGGGAAAACAATAGCTACATCCATACATACTTACGTATGTACATAAATAATTATCCTGTAAATAAAAAAAACTTGTAGCCTCCCTCTATCTCCCTCGAATAAGCAGACTAACATTGGTGAGTATGCAAAGAAAATAAATCTTGGATCCGAAGGAAAATGGCACCAATGGGATTGAGGTAATAAAAGCAAAAGATTCGGTAAGCTTTTGAGGAAAGTAAATATTACGGACATTTTCCTCGATTGTTGGTAGAAAAGTGTTTAATGGTTCCCACACATACGCACAAAAACAGACAAGTAAATAAGAAGTTAAAAATATTTTATTTAGTTCAAAGGTAATATTGAAATCCAAATCCATAATTTAGGTTACATCGTATATCGTCCTCCGCTGGATTACACAAAACCATATACGCAATATGCAAATACAACAAGCATAATAAATCTATTATTTGAGCAAATAATTCCATTACTTTTGTGATTTGTTTTTTCACTTTCTCTTTCACGAAGACAAATGTTAAATGTATATGGGAATGGCAGTGAAATCAGTTGGTGTGGAATAGTTAATGGTTCTCATAAGCAAATTCTTCAAGATTTATATGTGTATAACCTACACTCAGTGTTCTCCATTACAGACTAGCAAGCAAAATAACTCATATTTGTATATATTTTTATGTACATATGTATTATGTATGTAGTAAGTATATATATACTATATAGCACATGTCTCTAGGCCAAGAAACATATTAACATATTGCCATAAATAAACGTAGCAGCAAATAAAGATTTGAATCGCATCGTAAATATAAAATGTTATTTTCCACAAACGGTAAGGAGCCACAAAAGTTATAAAATATTTACATACATACATTTGTCTGTATAGCTGCATTACATGTGTGGACTACATTCCTACATATGTATGTAATTTAAGAAAGTTATTACATATGTACATATTTTTGATTTACATAACGTTCCAAGATTTTAAAAAAGATTGCCATTTGTTTTTTCAGTTGAGTATGAGATTCTTAAACGCCATATTATTGGGTGTATTCGAGAATTAAATAAAAGAAGCTTACGAATGCTGCTGAGAGTTAATTTCTTAATAAAGCGGATTACTTAAAGCAGTTCTCTTTAAACCTTTAAATTGTTCCAAAGTGATCAGTGACGACAGGGTTTGAGAGACTAATGGTATTCACCTTTTATACAGATATAAACTCTACGATTTACCGATTTTATATTTCAAACAAAAATTTATATTTTAAATAATATTCTGTTGAAAGTTCGGTTTGAAACACTGCGGTACAACGATTGTCAAATAAACGTATGTACAAATATATACAAATATGCATGTGCCCTATGCCATCATTTTATGTATTCATACCTGTAACGTAGCTTACATAGGTATGTATGTATGTATGTACATCTGATGAGCGGTATGTAAAAAAAATGTATCTGAAACGGGTTTTGCATTACCGTTACCCCGTGGGGAAATAAACTTATATCCGCAATGTGAGGACGTGTTGCCAACGGAAATCAGCTGAAAGTGCAATTTGTGTATGACTTGGTTTGTATCTATGTATAGCTCTACTTTATACGCCAAACCAAACAGTGAAAAAATATGCATACATTGATGAGAATGGAAATAAAGCGCACAAGGCATAACAGATATGACGAAAAAAATTAAGGAAGAATAAAGAAAGAAAGAAAGACTCTATGCATATAAATTGTGTACTTTTGTATGATTGGGGGGAGAGGGGCATGAGATACTGAAACACTTGATATTTGCTCACGTCTGCGATAGTGATATGCCACAATCGCACACTTAATAAATATATGAATATACTATATGCTTAAGCATACATACATACATATATATTTGGCTTGCTCAGTGCTGAAATATTGGTATGTTGATATTTTAAAAAACGTGATCATTTACATTCTTATTTCACCCATTTCTTTTCAATTTCTTTAACCCATTTGCATGCGCTGTCACAGATTCCATTTAGTGTTTGATATTAATATCAAAATACATAAATATATTAATTTAATATTTTTGAGGAGAAAGTTCGCTTCGCTTATTTTAGCAATGAATGTATGATTTAAGTTAAATTGCTATTTGAATGGGAACAAGTGCCGCCATTTCCTTTTGATTTTGAATTTAGCTTATTTAAGCTTAAAAACAGGTTTCGCATTTAAGTAGTCCTTTATTTTTTGACTAAGGTCGCCAGAGGCCAATTACAGTGATGTATTGCAAACTTTTAAACTTCGTAAAACTATGTGAAAATATTCCCTAATTAAAAGCAAAATATCCTCCAAGGTTTGCAAGCCAGTATTTTCTAAAATGTTACTTTAAAGAGTTATGCAAATAAGTTTTCCATGTACCTACTCGTAGATATACAAATTAGCAATATGTAGCAATTACGCCGGTATGGAACCAATTTACTGCTTCTGCCGAAAATTCACTGCCCATTTCCATTTAATGACTACAAAGTGTACAACATCAAATTACCATAATTTATAAGCTACGCTTCCAAATATTAAATTAAATTGCCATAAGATGAAGTACGAAGAATTGTTTGGACTTTGTAGTAAAAAACAGTGAACTTAAACATAGAGTATGAGCAAAAATAAACTAGAAAAATGATGGTGAGCACAGAAGAATCGTGCAAAGCATAGCTAATAAATTACAAATACACTAGAGAGCAAAGTTACCTGTTGGGATACTGATTGGGTTTGCTTATGCATACATACATACATACTGTGTACGCACATATATGTACATAATGTATATATGTAAGTAAAAGGGAGTTCGACATGGAAGCTCTAATAGAAGAAAATAGCAAAGAATATTACTCAGCAAAAATGCGATGGGTACGCCTATAAGTATGCTTTGCGGATTTTAGCGGGAAAGCGGAATTTCTAGCTCAAGTGTCAGCTAAACGAAGAATTTCGAACCAAAGGGCAAGTGGAATCTTTCGTTTTGCAGCATGTGGAAGGAATATTCAACAGCGTTGCAGTTGTAGTTGTCCATTAGTGGAGATTCCGGCAGAGGCTGTAAAATCCACTCGCGTACACGACGCGCCGTAATAATAAATCAATATTGGCAATTTTAAATTGGCTTCGGCATCGATGGCGATGGTCTTATGTACACAAATACAAACGTGCATGTGTATAAGAACGTCTTTATGTGCATAAAATGCTTAGCCAACTAAAAAGGAGACGTTGGCAGCACGAGAGGGGCAAAATAACAGTATTTTGATCACATTTTCCCAAAAAAATTCCAGCAACCATTCAAACATGCATGCATACCTACAACGCAGCAGATAAACTTTGTGGAATTTGAGTCTATTAAAAATGGCAAAGTTGCTTGCGTTGGCAACTTTATAGGTACCTTGGCTTTCGTTGAAATAAATTCAAGATGCATACAAAAAAAATTCCCCTAAATGAGTTGGAAGCACTCCGGGATAATATAATAGAAATATAGTATAACAGAAAAGAAAGAAAGCCTCTTTCACCTGGGCAAGAGCATCAGCCGCCAAGCCATTGGGCAAAACACATTTATATGTACACAAATAACCAACACCAGCTGCAATCTGAATTCACCTTTCACCCTGGCCGACCTCAATTCCATAATAACTGACCTACTCCATAGCAGAACAGATTGAACAAAGAAAACATTTAGACAGTCGCCAACAATGGATTGATTCTCTCAACTTTCAAAAGAGGAACAGCAGCAGTTCATTTATGTTCATAGTAAGCTTTCATAGAAGTTACTAAGTTCTGATTATTCTAAATTTAATTTTTTTAAATCCATAGGGAATAAATGGTTTTGCAATGGACTTTTGTAAAGTGGTATGTAATTTCACCAAAAGTTGAATGAATCAAATGTTTCTTATTTCCGCATTAAAATAGCATTGCTAAAAAGCAAAATTGGATCCCTCTTACAATTCAAGAACAGTCACAATCCCGAAATGCTTACACAAATGCAGACTGTAGATGCTTATGTCTATAGTTTGCTTACCACTGCCAACGTAGTGAATGGGTACAATTGTGGCGTTAAGTCAAAGCTACATACATACTCGTATGTGCCTAACCACATCCCAATTTACGTACGTATATGTATTTCTATGTTCTAGCCCTATAAAATCGTTACGTTAGCCAGCTGGTATGTATGTATAATGTGCATATGTATATGTGTGGCGCAGAAATACAATTCAATGAATGCCGGCAGGTGAAATCCGGCACACGGTGCCGTGCTGCAGCGCAGCTGATAGCCAACACAGACAACACAACTATTTTACAATCAGCTTTTCTTTATTTTTCACCTTTGGCACCGTCGAGGCCATGGCATAGGATATATTCATAGATGAAAGGACGATTATATAGCGTTGTTCGGGCGCGTGTGTGTTTCTTGTCTTTCATGCTTTCACATCATCTTACTTTTAGCTAATGAAAATGTGCTCCCACAGCACAGACCTGGGTCAAATCACAACAAAGTCCTAGTTGGTTATGCGTTGCCGATTTTCCCGCGTCCTGTTTTTTTTTTTGTTGCTTTTTTTGCTACCTGGTTGAAATGCTCTCGCAGCGGCTTACGTTGTTGAATAACTTACTAAGCCGGTGTTCCCGCGCAAGTGTTCCACTGCTGATGCAGCGTTTTTTTTTTTTTGTTCGCTGTTCATTTTTTTTGCGCCATTTCCCGCTTCTTGTTCGTCGGTGGGTCTCTGGATGCTCGTTTATTCGCCTTGTCTGAGCGAAATTCTCATTCACCGTTAGGTTGCTTTCCGAAATTTCGTTTCTCGTGTTGCCATTCGCGTTATCTCTATCAGCAGCCTTTTCTCTCTGCATAGTCTCGCCGGTGTATTTATTTGCATAACTGAATTAAAGTTCGCCGCAAAGTGTGGATGTGATATGTATATATTTACAGTGTATATATGTTTGTTCGTAAATTTGAAGAGATCCCTTGTGTGGTTGATATTTATTACAATGGTTTTATGCTTGTGGCTGCTTTGGGGTATAAAAATATAATATTTTTTCTTGGCTCCATTTTTTTCTATTTTTTGGAAGATGTTTTTTTTTTATTGCTTTATTGATTAATACTTATATGTACATATATCCACTGCATATGGGAGCTCATTTTAATTGAGCTTATTTGATTCGAAGGGAAATATGTATGTTCTCAAGATTTCGAAGGATGTGGATTTATACATCACTAATACGTTTAGTAAATAAGTTTACATATTCTGGCCAAGACTAACCTCGCCTTAAAATCTAATTGGAAATTTTCTGCGTCATTTCCATTAAACAAATCTAGATAAGCTAACGCAGTTGCTGACAATTTATGTTCAATTAATCTATATATATAAAAATGATTTGGTATTTAATTGTAAGGCTAAAACTTGAAAACGGCTGAACCAAATCAAATACTTCCTTAGGGGGGTTTGTTTGTTGTTACCCCGCGAAGGTTTAGTCGAAGAGAAAATTAAAAAATATTAGGGGGGCGTGGCACCTCCCATACAACCTTAATTTTTAAAGCTGATTATCTCTAAAACAGTTCAAGGTAGGGAGCTGAAAATCGGTATAGAGGTAGGTGATATCAAAACCCTTCTCACTCAGAAAAGTGGGAGTAATCAGAAAAGGGGGCGTGGCACCTACCATACAACCTTAACTTTTAAAGCTGGTTATCTCTAAAACAGTTTAAGGTAGGGAGCTGAAAATTGGTATAGAGGTAGGTGATATCAAAACCATTCTCACTCAGAAAAGTGGGGGTTATCAGAAAAGGGGGCGTTGCACCTCCCATACAAACTTAATTTCTCATGCTGAATATCTCTAAAATTGTTTACGCTAGGGACTTGGAAATTGGTGTGGAGATAAACGATAACAATTCCATATTAACGCAAAATAATAGGAGTTATACGAAAAGGGGGCGTGGCACCTCCCAACAACACTTAATTTTTTAAGCTGAATATCTTTAAAAGGATTTAAGTCAGGGACCTGGAAATTGGTACAGAGCTATATGATATCAAAACAATTTTTGCGCATAAAAGTGTAGGTTATCGGAAAAGGGGGCGTGGCACCTCCCATACAAACTTAATTTTTCAAGCTGCATATCTACAAAAGCGTTTAAGGTTGGGACCTGAAAATTGATCAGGAGATTAATGATATCAGTAGCATGCTTATGAAAAAAACAGTAGTTTTGGGAAAAGGGGGCGTGCAACCTCCCATGCGTTCTTAATTTTTAAGGCTAAATATCCCTATAAGCGTTCATGGCATGTACATAGAAATCACTATGCAGATATACGACGATACCATGTTCACCCAAAAAAAAAAATTTTTTCGAAAAATGGGGCATTGCACCTCCCATACGTACTAAACTTTTGAGGCTGAATATATCTAAAGGGGTTGGAGGAGGGGCCTGAAAACCATTATGGAGGTATACTATATCAATACTCTTACTTAGTTAAAATAGCCAATACTCAGTGAAAATAAATATCCGGAACAGAAAACTAAAAATGTTCTGTATCGTGCAGCCTTAAACTGATTACTAAAATTATATATTTTTGAAGTTGTATACACAATGAAGTAGTGAAAAATCGTTAATTTTCTATTAAAAATAATACCGGTGTAATAACAATTTTTGAAATGAAATTAATAAAAAATCTATTTTGGGCAGAACGAAGTTTGCCGGGACAGCTAGTTTTTAATAAAAGCGAAGTAACGACCTTAACAACAAAAACACTCGTAAATGACGTGATTATCGAGTAAGATAAAATATCAGCAATTAATGGTGCAAACAAAATCATGAAATCATTGACTATTGAAAAGCATGAAGATTGCTTTTTCAGATAAATTTCATATTCAACAGTTTTCCAGTTATTTTACTTCTTGATTTTTCTTCTATTAACAAAGCCACCCTCTTCCCTTTTCTGTGCACCTTTTGCACCAAAGTTAAATTAGTTATGAACTCTTCTGAGCTAATCATAAGGTGATTTGAGAGCGTTCGCAAACTTGACATTCACTAGTGCCCTACTCATAAACATTTTAGACGAACAAAAACTTTATAAAATCAATAAACTTCAAAGGAAAGATGACAAATAAATGCATGCAAATATATACATACACACAAATATATAGACATACGTATATATTTCATTTGTCATCCTTGTCAGCCAATTGTACATCGATCCAACACACAACCCACAACCCCAAACTATCGCAACGCGAATGTCAGCACATCAGCTGTGCCATTTAGCTCGTCCAATTCGCAAAAGTTTCGCTCCAGTTGATGTCATTTTGTGGCCGTTAAAACAATTCAAACGGATTTGTGGTGCCACATAAACCGCTCGCAAATTCAGCAACAACATCCGCTTCGTATCTGCTGCAGTTTTGAGTTGAGCATCAAATGGCCGCCAGTTTCGGTAGCCAGTCAATGACAATAAACAATCACAGCGCATCGTGCTTGTTTTCAATATTGGTGATGGGTGTCATTTTCTGTTTAATCTCCGCCACGGTTCACATTTGATTGGCTTGTTGGTGAATGTTGTTGCCATTTGCGCTACAGAAAGTATTCAGTCCAACTGACGTTTCGTAAGTTTTGTTTGCTGGTGATAGAAGGCTTGTGGTTAGTGTTTGGTGATTATGAGGGTTCAATATTGGAAAAGTATAAAAACTGTACGCAAGTAAGTTAAAATGCATACACGCATGCACATACATATTTCAGAGAAATTAAGTCCTTATCGTCCTTTTCGTTAAAACTTTGTACATAATGCAGCATAAGCGCATGGAATCACTAAAACACGAATACTACTTAGATGCATAACTCACTGGCAGCATCGCATTATTTTAAGTTCACTTCCGAGCCAAACCCACTTCTTTCATTTCTCACCATTCATTGCCGTTTTACAGGTATTTGGAACTCATATTATCTACACGGCAAGGGTGCAGCATTTTCACAGCAAAGATCAATTCTGTGGTAGCTGTTTGGGGAGGGAGGCAAGGAAAACATTTATTTTCATTTTAAACCTTTTCATCCGGTATTTCATTACCTACTGATGCTTGGAGTGCTGCATGTAGCGGATGATGCCCTTTTGCAAGCTCCCGAGTGTGGTATTCCACATGAAGTTTTATGCTTTTATGCAGGTATGTACTTACACATGAATGCATGTATGTTGCATATGTACATATGTAGATAAATTAAGACTAGGTTAGTAGTGGCTGGCAGCGCTGGCTCGGATGTGCAATAGCTTTTATTACTATTATTTTTAAACCATTACATTTAGCTTAAACTTGCATTTAACGCGTATGTATATGTATGCGTTTATGTTTGTGCACATATATGTACATACATACATACATACATATGTAGGTACTATGAATGTATATTGCTGTGTATGTAGGCGAATATATTAAAATGCACTTGAACTACAAGTCTGGAACAAAAGAGACCTTGCATGTGCTTACATATATTTGTATATACGTACATAAGTACATATGTATGTAAAAATGCTCGAAGCTATTTATTCTTGTACTAATTAGCGCAATGCTTGGCAATTAAATTTTATTTGCCATAACCACTCCTGTCTTTGCCCTTCACCTTTTATGTGGCATTTATTATGCGTACTTTAACTACAATAAAATATCAGCATGAGTATAGACATGAAAGGATACGCTTTAAATGCATACATTTCTATTAAAGTAGAAGGAAACATAGAGCTTCCCAAAGAGCAAATTTATGGTATGGATCGATAGAGCTGGGCGCCAGGTGTTAAAGTTTGGCAAATCGCAATTTTGGCATAATCGGTTATGAAAGCTTCATTTAGGCGGCAATCAAGGTTAAGCTCCTGTCGCTTAAGCCATCGAAAAAAGATTTTGCGGACAAACAGTGTCAAATCTGTCTTGAACTCTAAAATACCTCAGAGTGAATGCTACAAAAACTTTTACTAACCTTAAAAACTTTTATATTTTTTTGAATATCGCAAACAAATCCATAAAATTCCTCGTCGACCACAATTTCCCAAATCTTTGGAGTTATAGTCAAATGATGTTAAGTTCAAAGTAAACATAAACCCAAAGAAAGGAAGAAATTCAAAAATTGAAGTGCTGAAACGGAAGCCAGTTGAGTATTTCTCTCCCACAATGAATGCTTCTTTCTGTTTTTCTCTTTTCTCGCATTTCAAATAGGTTTTTTTTGTCTATATTACACAGAAAGTAATATATAATAAAGACACAAAGGAAAAGTGGTAAATATTAATGTTAATGAGCTTTCAACTAAAATATTCACGGATTTAATTTTTTTTCCTATTTTTTTCCTGGCAACCTCTTGCTCATTTCCTTCCAAAAAGTACTGGGGGTTAATCATGCCCTCAAACAAATTCTACAACAATTTGTCCCTCTTTAGTTCAATTTCAACAAAAAAAAAAAAACAACAACATCAAACTCATCAAATGCTGTGTTTTATGAATTCAGGTAAATGCGGGCGATCCCCTCACCAATTTTTTACAGACATTTTCATTTCAACCAACTTCTTGCCAAAATTATTTACTTCTACCCTTTTTTGCTGATTTTCGGCATTATAATTAGATTTCATGATTATTATTTGTGACACGTTTCCAACCAAAAAAAAAGAGTCTTTAATCATTTAATATGCACATTATTTTTTACCTACTTAATTTTTCCTTGTTTGATGTTTCATTTTTGACGACGGCGATGGCGAAGACGAGGTTGCCTAGATATTTAATTTCGTGTTTAATTATGCAGGAATGCCGCCGCCGAAATTTCTCGGTCAAATAATAATGACTAATTGCGGGTGCTCATTGCATTAAGATCTGGTGCTAAAAGTGGCATGCTTTCTTGAAAACAATTTTCTTTCTGGAGTTTCTTTTAACGAAGTTAGACAGTAACAGTTTTATAGCCAATGAAGCTTTATTAACCTTGTATGGGATGTAAGTATGTATGAATGCTTGCTGTTTTACTAACTTGTACATTTACTGATAATATTTACTAACAAGATTGTCACGTCCCTCATTTTTGATATACTTCTTTAATTTTTTTATTTTTTCTTTTTCTTTCACCCAAACTTTTCCCATATCACTTCTTTTCATTTAAATACTTGATGTCATGTTTTTATAAGCACCGTTGCAACTTTCACTACTTATGACTTAACTTTTTAATTCTAAAGATACATACATATATGTATGCATTATTTACTTATATGTATATTTACACTTCCATTATATTTTATTTATTTTCTTTTTTTTCACTTCGTTCACGTTGATATTCATTTACATTTACTCATCAGCTTTGCCAAGTGAGCACATGAAAAATTTATGATGTGCAAATTTTCTTAGCTCTGACAATTAAATGCGTAAGCCAACTACAAAAACAGCAACAACAACAAAACAACAAACAGTCACAATAAATCGCATGCGCAGCCAACAAGGCAACATTGTATTGTGTAAAACATTGCCAGTCAGCCTGTAAGTATGCTACGTTTTCTGCACACACTACCCCACTTTCAACAGTTAGTTTACAGAGTAAGTAATTGTCTCATTCTTAGCGCCGCCGCCCACCTACAAACAAATTTATTGAGTGTTTTCCTTGCTGTTTTTTCTTTGATTTTCTCGCAATTATCTTCTTTCTTTTCTTTTTTATTGCAGTCACTTGTTCTTTGCATTTTCCTTTCCTTTTGTCACTGCTTTTATATGTAAGTATGTATGTTTTTGTATTCTTATACTTAACTCGAGCAATTGCAGAATACAATCATAAATGTTTTATGAAGTGCTACAATAACAAGCTACCCAAAGTACAAAAAACAACAAAAACAAAAAAAAAGTGAGACAAAAGAACTCTGCCAATTACAATGGAAGAAGAATGACTGTAAGTGGCAAGGATAACAATATCTACGAGTAGTTTCGTAAAGAATCACAATGTTTTGTATGTTTGTGTGTACATGCTTGAGACAAAGGCTAGAGCAATGTGCAAGTTGTGCAACATACATACTTACATACATACATCCATATCCATGTACATAGTTGAACAGTCCACGAAGTACGAAGTTTATTATGCTTTACTTTGGTGTGAGACATTTGTCGTGTTCAAGTTTTAAATTTTGCAAGTTGTACGACTTGATCTCTTCAAGTGTTTGGGAGAAGTGATGCAAACGGTAAGTGAATGAAAAAAAAATATGCAGTGATTTTATATTAACCAAAAATAAGTTAAAATTTTAATGCACAAAGAATTTGGCAAATTCATAAAGGCAAAAGTTTGCTGAAATTCAGCCCTCAAATGCAATTTCAAAACAGCAAAAGGAAAGCTAATGAAAGATGCATGTTTGTGTAATGGCAATGATGATTCTATGTAAATTTGTCACATTTCTAATATTCATATAATAATTAAATAGTTTAGACAACAGCAAGTGTAACTGCTCCCCACTGTGCTGTAACTTTGCCATTTTTTGTTATGAACTCTGTTTTTTTTTGTTTCTTTGTTCATTTCGTGTAACTGATATCTTTTGTTTTTGCATTACTGTTGACTGTAAATGAGCGAATAAATGAGTAAATGAATGACTCAAATCTAAAAGTTCTTGCAACTTTGCGCTTCACTCTACACAAGCCAGCACAATTGCACTCTGTGCCGAACTTTCGACTCTGTGCGCATCTTTGGGCCAAGCTTTTCTGTCAATTCGTACGTTGGAGGGACTTTTTACGCAAAGCATGACTTGGAAAATCTTCACCAATACAAAATATTGGGTTTTGAACCGGCTACCTTGGGCATGTGTCCTGCGAACAGTGTCCGCTTTGCATCGCAGCAACCGCTCCACTATCTCCCCGCAACTAATTCCGTTGTGATTTCTGCTCTTCCCTCACATTATTTGTTTCGCATACAACAACATCAACATCCGCCGCGTTCGTCGTTGCGCTTTTATTGCCGCATTAGTTCACGTAATTTCTTTGTTTTCTGTGATTCTTTAAATTTTCATTTTTCTCTTGTCAGTTTCGAATTTTTGCATCATTTCATTTTTTCCCATCATCAAAGACGTGCTTTCAGTTTTGCTGTTCGCTGCAGCACCAGCAGCATTTTATTATAATTTTAGTGAATGCCAACTTTCGCGCGTCAGCCATTGTCGTTTGAGCATAATCCTTGCTGCGCTAGCAAATGCACGCTTTCGCTTGTCAGTCGAGTTTTTATTTACTGCACTCTTTCTTTTTTTTTTTGTTAATTTTGTCGTAATTTTTTTCGTTTTCGTTATTCTTTTCTAATTAAAACTGCATAATCACGTAGCAAATGAAATGTAATGAAATCACAGTCACTTGATGTCACTTGACTTGATACATGTGCGCGCGCGCTCTTCGCTCTTGGCTCTTGGTCTGGGCGTCCCTCGTCGGCACCGTCACCGCCACCGCGCACTTTTTTCCAGTTGCCCTTATCGGTGCTCACGTCTACAGCGTCATTGTCGCCAAGCCCTCTGTCACTATATACATACATATGTACTTTATACATTTTTTGTCTGATTCGCAGTACGTGCCCCGATTGCCATGTTCCACTATAGTTTTTTATTATTATTCGTCTTTTCTCTCTTTAACATTGATATTTGTGTGTATATGTGTAATCATTATTTTGCTTTTAGTTAACTTTATCGTTGACTTGAAGGCGTCTTTGCGACAGCCACCCAGCAGCAGCAACCTCCGGGGCCACCACCAGCAAAGGCAAGCCAAGTCAGTCAGCCTTAAATTATGCAAAAACTTTGCAGCAACTCGTTCGTAAGCAAAACAAGCGTCAGCAAAGTAGCAAATGTATTATTTTTTTTTACTTTTCGTTTTATTTATTTAATAGATAGACAGATAGATTTAATTAAATTGTTTAAGTGCCTGAGAGAATATTTATTGAATGGAGCCAAAGAAAGATAGCGATGGAAGGGGAACCAGTTTAATGGTTGTTGATCTTACGAAGTTTTAGGAGGAGAAAAAAATAAAACGATTTTTAATTCCTTCTGGAAAAGTTTAAGTAGTATATCTTAAGTGATTTTGTTTGTGTAAATAAAATGCTTTTAAATGCTTCGATCCATGAGCAGCCAGTGGAGCGATTAATTGACAGCAACGAAATCTTTATAAATAAACAAGACATACATGCACATATTTACCAAAGATGAATTTCTTTAAAATCCCACCCAAACGGCTTTTCCCCCCACACAACCACCTCTATGCCTAAATTTTTTGCTTAACCACTCAAGTAGCAGGTCAAGCTATTTTGTGCCACTCGACTGCCATCAAGTGCCCATTGAATCGTTTGGCTATCCACTTGATGTCCTTCGTAGCATTACAGGTTTACATTTGTAAGGGAAATTGGCCACAAGTTTTTTTGTCAGAGGTAGATAAATTTTGTGTGTGGGATATAGAGAAATATTTCTTTTAAAAATATATGTATTTATCTTTTTTTATAAAATATTTGTATAACTACGTAAATGTAAACATACGTACATACATATAAATTTCCTTAAGCAAAAGCCTTGGACACACGCCCCACATTTGCTCAATAAATGGTGTCGCCGCTTTTTTAATCTGCCAAAGAAGTTTAAGAAGATGCTTAGGTAATTTTATTAAAGTTTGTCCTTTAATGCATATGCACAACCGTATCCATAAATGGTTGTCGTACTTCTTAATAAAACTTTGCCGCAAACAAGTTTTGTACACTTGTCTGTTTTGAATGTATTGATGAATTTACTATCCGCCCTAATCCGAAGAAATAGTACTTATGTTCAATATCCGCCTCGAAATAAACACACTCATATGCATACATACAAACACACAAACATACATAAGTACATATGCGCCTTAAGCCACTTTTAGCCCCAGACACTCAACGTTGAAGTATTGGCACATAATATATTTTCGCTTTTTTTGTCCCGATTTGCTACGGAATTCGGAAGTAACAAATAATTTTATCCAATTTGTTTTGCTAGCGACTTTTTTTCTTCCCACATTCTTTGCCATTATCTGCTATTTTATTTACAATTATTATTGTTTTGCTATTTTCTTTATTATTACTTTTCGTTTGATTTTTTTATTGATTCTTAAGCAATAGCCCAATTTTATTAACACATAAATTAGCATTAAAGTAAAAATGGAAATCGCTATGCGGCTTGCAACACAGTGAGTCAAACGAATGATTGAATTTAGATGGTCTGCATGTGCTTGCTGCGCTTTGTGGACTCGCCGGTCCTACATTACTGAAAATGGCAAGCGATTATGGAAAGTGGATAGAAAATTTGCATAAATATCGGAAAAGCGAATCCAGAGAAATCAAAATTAAATTTGTTTATGTACAAAAGCGATTGAGTCGAATAGGCACAGACCGGAGCGCCGAACCAATAACGGAGCGATCTATTATTGGTGGCTTGCCGAATTGCCGAAGTCTGCGAAGAGCAACGAGTGTGCATGACAGAGTGAAATTTTAAATTTTTCATATTTAAGCGTTGGCTTCGAAATTAAGCACTTGTTTTAGATTTTACTGATTTTATTGTTTTAAAAGCTTTTCAATATTCCACGTGAGGGTGTGGCATTTGGTGCGCACGATTTCCAATAGTCGATGATACTTAGGCTATTGCAATATATTTTAAACTTGTATGCCATAAACTTTCACCGCAACACCCATTTTCTTTTGCATATAAAGTGTTACAATCAAACTTTAAAGTGCACAATTGCAATTGTGAATGCAGCAGCGTTTGTTCGTAATGCTATTTTCAGCATGCCGTTGTAATTTTACAATTTCTAGCATACATTAAGGCGCCACGAAAAACACTATGCAATCAAACATTTGTGCGTCGATGCTATCAACATTTCTCGTACTCACATATGTATGTACGGCGTACTTTGTACGCATATATGTACATTAGGATGCGTTTAATTTGTATGAAAAATTTAAAAGTTCATAAAAAGATTGTATCTGTAGTAACATGGTCAAAGATATCATACATAAATTTTGATCCCGATTGGTGGCGGTTAAGGCGTGGCGCATTGAGGTCAAAGTTCAGAAAACTCTATGAAGGGTCAAAAAATCAAAATATTTTTTTTTAATTATCTAATACCCAAAATTAATAATTCTATACCCAATGATAACAAATTGATGACGGTTTACAGGTGTTTCAAGGGGGTCAAAGTTCAGATTACCATATGCGACACAAAAAATATAAGTCTTCTATGGCAATCTGAACATTGACCCCCTTAAAACACCACTAAACCGTCATCAATCGGAACCAAAATTTATATTTGTTATCCTTGGGTATAGAAGTATTAATTTTGGGTATAATATAATTAAAAAAAATATTTTGATTTTTTCACCCTTCATAGAGTTTTCCGAATTTTGATCTCAATGCGCCACGCCTTGATCGCCACCAATCAGTACCAAAATTTGTGTGGGATATCTTCGACCATGTTACTACAGATTGAGGGGGCGATACAGTAAAATATCGTTAATTTGAATTTTAAACGCACTCAATGTACATACTAGTGCATATGCATGTTGTTGTATGTATTTCAGTTACTTACACTACAGCCCTAGAACTGTAAGTACATATGTAGATACATAAGTTTGTGTGTATGTAAGTGTTTGGTATAAATTTCAGTAAAATGGGTTGGACGAGTTAAAACTTTTAAGTGGCACATGCACAATGGCAAGTGAATTGCAAATTGGGATTGGGATCCCATCAACAACAAGAACAACAACTAATACTGTTACCATTTTTATGCAGTTATTGTTGTTATTACTGCTATTGTTGCTGTTTATCCATTGTTAACCGACAATTGTTCGACGACGACTCACTGTTTGACTGTTTGACAGACTGCCTGTCACATTCGCAATGGCTGCCAGCTTGCCACATTCGGTTTGGTTGTCTGATTGCCGACTGTTGCTTTTGTCGTCGCTGGCAGCCATGAAGGCTTGCGGTAATTGGGTGCATTTAATGGCAGAATAATTGAAATGACTCGGTTTGTTGTCCTTAACAATTTTCGCCTTTTTTGTTCTGTTCTGTTATGTTTTGCTTTGTTTTGGTTTTTTTTTTTTTCTTTTTTATACTTTTGTTAATTTTTTGTCTGTTTGTGTAACTTTTTTGTTGTTCTTAGGGTATCTGCTGCCATATTCGCCAAAGGCGTTGCACTTTTAAAGTGGTTGCTCACTCTCGACGGCTCTTTATATTTTACTGTTGCACTGCAGGAAATTCGATTAAAAGTTGAAAAATGTTGTTGAAGGTTTTGACGAAAGGCAGCTAACAAGAGTCGTGCTATGGCGGTCTACATAGTTAAGATGTTCTTCCCACACATTTATTGATTTCAGTGCAAAAAGGTGAATTGTGTTCAGTTGTTAAAAATATTGATAAATAGTTGCAGCTATACTTCAATTTTCAAAATTATATAACTTTGCATCGTTAATTTATTATGTTAGAAAATATAGTCCTTTTTATCGTCGTTTGTTCCACAGGAACGGCTGTCTCAAGCTTTGTTTCGTACAACTTCATGAAAATGAAAACAAAGTTCTCAAATAAACTCGGCAAACGCGTTAAAATATTCCACTTAAAATTTAATTGTTGAAGTACACTTTTTGGCGCAAATTTCGTTTTGCTCGCAACTGTGACGCTGCAAACGCCGCTCAGCAATGTAAAAGTGCAAAGCAACAATCAAAGAATTGTTTTGCATTTAAAACCGAAAATTTTATGTGTGCCACATCACCACTGCTGCACACATATCCACGAACACACATACGCATAAACACAAGAGCAGCACACGGATTACATTTCATTTTACGTTGAAATTTTATTTGTAGTTGAAATGTAGCGAAAAATTGAAAGAAAACCATCAAAAGCAAGTTGAAAAAGGGAAAACTAAAATTTCATATAATCGCTTTAGAAATGCTCAAACGGCATAATTCTAGGGCTAAGCTCTTGGCAATTCGTACGGGCAATGGCTGCGGTTTGCTAAACAACTAAATTTGATAGTGAACATTTAAAAGTTTTTCAAAATAAAATTAAATTGTAAGATTCTGGATTTGGTTTAAAAATAAAACTGAAAACTTTGCGCACATTCATTTGTCCCTATACATTTAATTTTAAACGACCGAAGTAATTAAAGTTAAATTTGTGCCAACACTCAGAGAAAAAGCAGGCTAAATTTAAGTATAGTGAGCTTGAATCAAGCCGAAACCGTCATGAAAGTCTCCTAAGCTTGAAAATGCTAAAATCAAGAATATATTCCTATTTTTAGAATGATTTTTTTGAGAACAAGAAGCTCATATTAAGAATTTTCCGTTTTTAAAATAAGCTTATATAAACTTACGCCCTTATTTTACAAAACGCCGTGACTCGTTGCGTCGCAGTCACTCACGTTCACTCACTTTCACCTTCACCTAAAAGTTGGTATTTTATAAGCTTTTACGTTTTTTGTTCGCTCCGTTGCGTAGTCACGACGATTGTCAAACGCTTTACGTAGCCTATTTACCACTTTTCTGGTTTTCTTCATTTCCTTAGTAATTTTTGGTGTGTTTTTTTTTAATCGAACTGTTTTATTGAGTGGTTAACCCTGGAAAATTGGCAGCTTGCAACCCAATAAACATTTTTTTTTTTCATTTTCAATTTGAGGTTCATTTGAGGCACATTTTTAGTATGGGATTTCGGGCTGATTCTCAATTTGATAGATTTCATTTTCTCCAATTTCAAAGTTGGTACGAAAGGGAATGCAATCAATAGATGTATGTATGTATTACATATTTGTACTCTAGAGTACAGAAAAATTGAGGGATAGTGAGAGAGTTTGTGTTATGAGCGCAGAAATGGAATGGAATAAATAGATGTATGTATTAGAGCCCTAGATACCCGGGTATCGAGAAATTCGATCTGATCGTTTTTGTTCAAATGCCCGTAAAACATTCGAGCATTCGAGCTTATAAACAAAAAAATGTGTATGGGAAAAGCAAAAATAAAAAAACTGCATATAAAAAAAAATAATAAACAAAAGAAAAAAAATTCAAAATACCCGAATTGTTCAAATGCCCGTACAAAACATACGGGTAATAAACAAACAAACAAAAAACTGTTCGAGCATTTGAACAACAATTGTTCGGGCTACACGAAAATGTTAAAAAAAATCGAGAGCTCTAATATGTACATATTGTCGTACCATACGAAAACTAGCATATTTAAAATTTCTGGCGAAAGCTATCAATAAAAAAATTCTGTACGAAAAGTAACAAGTTCGACTTTTGGCTGACGAAAAATATTAAAATCGACTTTTGGCTGACGAAAAATATTAAAATCGACTTTTGGCTGACGAAAAGTATCAGTAATTATATACTGTTTTTACATTGAAATTGTTGTTGTTTAAACAAAATTGATAGTTTTCGTCAGCCAAAAGTCGATTTTGTTATTTTTCGTCGGCCAAAAGTCGAACTTGTTACTTTTCGTCAGTCACAAACAAACGTATGTTAGTTTTCGTATTGTACGACGATATGTATTACATATTTGTACTCTGATATGATGTTTTTCATTTACCCGTGCGGGTGAATTTCGCCTGTGCCTTTTGTACAGTCATAATATGCATACATATGTACATACATATGAGAAACAAACTATGTTTTTAATAAAGTTTGTGTAACTTCACAAAAAGCAACAAACAAATAAAATAAGAGTAAGAAATACGGAATCATTATTACACACAATCATTTTCAACTATCATAATTTCAACCGTTAAGAGACTGCTCACATAAAACAACGAACGCTGATTGAAGTTTGCAAACATAGGTACAAAATTTCTTCGTTCCTTGAAACCTTGACATGATGAAATTCGTGAAATGGTACAAAATGCGAAACAATTTTTTTTTGAAAATATGTTTATTTTCAAATTATATACATATATGTTGATTCTCAAATTTAGAAACAATATTTTCTCACGTTGTAGAATTTCTTTTTTCAGTGTTTAATGGGAAGTCAACAAAAATAAAAAAGTATTTGTTGACATTGTGTGTAAATACATACATACGTGTTTTGTTTAGTTTGTTTTTTTGAATAAAATATAAATAATTGAATTGAAATTGAAATAAATAAATATATGTACGTGTTATCCAATGTTAAAAAATGCATTTGTGTGTTCGCGTGTGTTCAAGAAGCAAGACAAAAGTTAAAACGTTTTTATTGATAACTTATTATTTAAATCAAATAAAAAATTAGTTCAGCATCATATTCGGGTTCGCGAGATTGAAACGTGTCGATTGATACCCCGTTTTTTTTTTTTTAAATTGGCTAATTTTAGCCGTTGCAAATTAAACTATATCGAATGCTCACTCGAACAAAAGGAAGTGACTCTTTTGACAGTTAAAGTGACCGTTTTCGTCACTTTGCGTTTTACAAAATACCAAAAACGTAACATACTCACCAGAAAACGTAACACATTCACTTCGAGTCACTTACAGTCACTTTCAGTCACCTAAAGAGATACAAAATACGAACACGACAAAAAGTGACCCTGGGTGACTCGTTGCGTCGCGTTGCGTTTTGCAAAATAAGGCCCTTATTTTAGGCATTGCCCATGCGTGATTTAAGAAAGTACATTCTTATTTTGAGAATGTTGGAATTGCTTTTAAGAATATTTATTCTTGATTTTCAACTGTTTCGAAATTCATAATTCGAAATTATTTAACCCACTCAACAAAAATAAAAAAATAAAGTGGTTATTTTTTGCATTGTGTTATTTTCAAAAATTTTCAGATATTTACATACCTATATATGGTAGTATGTATATATAATATATAAATCAGTCATTACATACATTCACATACATGCACATATATGTACATTAGAGTGCGTTTAAAATTCAAATTAACGATATTTTACTGTATCGCCCCCTCAATCTGTAGTAACATGGTCAAAGATATCACACATAAATTTTGGTCCCGATTGGTGGCGGTTAAGGCGTGGCGCATTGAGGTCAAAGTTCAGAAAACTCTATGAAGGGTCAAAAAATCAAAATATTTTTTTTAATTATCTAATACCCAAAATTAATACTTCTATACCCAATGATAACAAATATAAATTTTGGTCCCGATTGATGACGGTTTAGTGGTGTTTTAAGGGGGTCAATGTTCAGATTGCCATAGAAGACTTACATTTTTAGTGTCGCATATGGTAATCTGAACTTTGACCCCCTTGAAACACCAGTAAACCGTCATCAATCGGGACCAAAATTTATATTTGTTATCATTGGGTATAGAAGTATTAATTTTGGGTATTAGATAATTAAAAAAAATATTTTGATTTTTTGACCCTTCATAGAGTTTTCTGAACTTTGACCTCAATGCGCCACGCCTTAACCGCCACCAATCGGGACCAAAATTTATGTGTGATATCTTTGACCATGTTACTACAGATTGAGGGGGCGATACAGTCTTTTTATGAACTTTTAAATTTTTCATACAAATTAAAAGCACCCTAATGTACATACATAAGTGTATATTATAAAACTAACAATATTTATACAAATACATAATATTATAACTATAACTATAACTATAACAAATTTTTAATTGTGATAAAAGATTCTCCATCAACTATTCAACTTCTCAGAGTTATTTCTGAAACGAAGTGGGGAGGGCAGCACTGCGTTAAATATACAGCTTGATTAATAATCTTGGGCATCTAAAAATAAAAGTTATTATAAAAATTTAAACTATAATCGATTGCCAATTGGATAGTATGTTTATAACACCTACGAGTTGAGTGAATGTTCTATGTTTTATATAAATCTAGCATAAGGGGATTACCTATCTACTAGGATTCCTAAGCGCAATTACATAGTTATATTGTTAGTACAAATAAATTTGTTTACATTTCCGTAAAAACTACATACAAAACATTCCTTTACCGAGGCGTATGAGTAACTTCTTCAGATAAAAATACGGACAAATTTGTTGAACTTAGTTGCAGTTGAAGACACATCCAAACTTTATATGAAAGATTTGGCGCTGTATTAATTCTGAATGAAATTTTGTATCCAACTTTTTCACTTATAAACTAATAAGCGAAAAAATACCCTAAAAATGCATTTTACAAATTAATTAAAATTACTCGCGGGTAATTGCGCTTAGGCAACCTAGGGAATAAATAACCTAAATTTATAAAAAAAAAAAATGGGTCTAACCACACAACTCGATGGGGTACATATCTCAAATGGATAACTCACCCTTTAAATATGGGAAAACGGTCCCCAAATTAAAATCCTTCAGAAGTTTTCTCGGGCTTTCGTCATCCTCTGCTTCGCTCAGTATCTGGTCCGAATCCAAAGGCGCACCGTTTTTACATACATACTTCATGAGTTCCATCCTCTATAGATGCATACTCCTGGGACTCGTCCAATGGAACATATGTACATACATATTTTTAATATTTTAATTTCTTCCATCTTGCTATGAACATATGTATGTACATATGTATATAAATTGTTTTTTTTAAACAAAAAAAAAAAAAATAACGACATTCGAAAGTTACACTCGTATGTACATACATAGGTATGTATTTTTTGGAAAACATTTTGCCCTAGTATTCTTAAATTAAGAATTTTATTCTTAAAGCATAGTACTGAGTTCGAGTTTCACGTGAAACTGCTGTCAAAATCCATACAAAAAAACTGGTTGTGAAACATTTGTGAAATTTCACAGATATTTCACGCCAAAGTTGTACTGAGTTCCTGCCGTGAAAATGTTGCGCAACATGCTAGCAACATCATGCCAGGAACATTTTTTCACGACAATTAAAATATACAATGCTATTTATTTTCGAGTGAAAACTGACATTTGTTGAAATTGAAATTTATATTTTGTATAAAATTTTTTTATTGGTCAAAATTTGAAAGTTGGTTCTGAGGCAATGCTCCAAATTTTTTCTTTTTACATTTGCTCAGTCTTCATTTTGGCATTTATTCTCAATTGACAAAAACTTTTTTTGAAACATTTCACGGCAAAATAAATGCATGTTGCTGGCGAAATTTCACGGCAGTGAACTCAGTACTAGGCTTAACCCAAGATTTTTTCACAATTTTATTCTGTTTCAAAAATACCGTTCTTGATTCAAGATTGGGAAAACTTAAATTTTATTTATTTTCCCTTTATTTCTGTAATTCTTAATTCAAGTACGACACAGCTTGTTTTTAGCCCGCAACTTTTCTCTGAGTGAACTATTAATGTGAATCAAACACCTATATGTACATACATTAAACTTCTTCTTCTACACATGCATTTATGTGCGTACACATATTAAGTCCAATTAAATTCGCCTTACCCAAATACATTTGATTTCTAACTAATTATTACATGCCTTCCAATTGGCGGCATGGACAAAATTAGTAAACGATACACGCACAAAACTTTTTGAAATTAACAACTTGAGTTAAAAGAAAAACAAAACAAAACCACAAACAAAAACAAAAATAGGCAAAAAATCAGCCGCCATGTCAAAGCGCCAAGAAGTATGCAATACAACATTAAACACAAATATTTTCATAGAGAAATGTTTGCAAAGTTGCGTGCTGCTTGGCACACTCGTCCCCACCCCAGTAAAGGGAATAATTTATAACTATCAATGTCATAAGTTCCTGACACGTTCATCAATCAATAAATTAAATGAAAATGTGTGAGCGCGAGTGAACGGCGGAGGCAAACGTGCACCGAAATGAGCGAATATTGCCTGCTAATATGTTTGTTCGTTTGTTCATACAGATGTAGGTATCTTTGTACATAAATACATAATACATACTTACACACTTAAATGCATTGAATTACGTTTGCGCGAATTGTACCGATATTCTTCGAAAATTTTTCTTTTTTTGTTGTGTCTAAATTCTGCTTCGCTATTGCCTGCTTTGCGTTTTGTGACTAATGAAGAATATTTTGCACATGCATACATACATATGAGTATGTATGTATATGCTTTTGTGTTTTTGTAGCTAATATTTGTATCCTATTTTCTCTATCGAACTATTTTTGGCACAAGCAGAAAAATATATATATACATATATAAGTATGTATATTAGGGTGTTCCAAAAAAAAAATTAAAACCGAAACAATCATTGGGGTACAAGGTTATTTTTATGCTATTACTCCTAAAACAATATGTGTTCCTTTTCTAGTGGTAAAAACGAATTGCTTGTTCATTAAGGACTTTCCAAAAAGTTATGTATTATGATTGCTGTAAAAGGAGAAGGAAGTTTTGAGGCATGCAGTCGCATGAAATGCGGGTTGTTCCGTGGATTTCGGGAGGACTTTATTTTCTGCATAAAATTTTGGTCCACCCTAATTTATATATTTGACTGTATGTATGTAAGTGCATTTATTTCATTTTGCTCATGTTTATTTGACATCGTTTGCTATTAATTGCTTCACGCTCCACGTTACATACATACAAATGTATGTAGTTGAGGAAAGCAGTCGTGTGTGTACGTTTTATCTAAAAAGTTTTTCCAAAGCAATTTCAAATTGATGGGAAAACATTTTAGCTGTCGTGAGCGCAGTGCGACAATGTCGTGGAAATTTGTTAGAATGATTAAATATATACATACATACATATATTTTCGACTTAGAGTCAGAGACAAAATATATTTGTGCTTTTCCTTTGAAGAATTGCGCAAAATAAGAAAAAATTATTTTATCAACAGACAAAAAGCAAATTTAAGAAATTTAAAACGAAAATTTTAATAGAAGTTAACAAAAGATTCTTCCTTTTATCTTTAAACAAAAGACATAGAATAATAGAATATCTAACAAGCCAACAATCACATGGAAATTTTTTCAGTGCACGCGTTGTTAAAATTAAAAATAGAAACTTTTTTTTATATAAAAGCTTAGTAACTAAATCGTTTGTGAAGTTGAATTGCGAATACATTTAAATTACATTTAAATGCTATTGCTCATTAAATATGCGTATATGTACATATCGCAAGCTTAGAGTGCAAACTGTGTAAGTCCACTTTTATGAAAAAGTGTATTTTTATGTAGAACGCTAGAAAAATCAAATACGCACCACGCTAAACAAGTCTGTAATACTTGTCATATTTCTACTCGTTGTTATTCAGTGATACGCAAATTGTGTAAGTCCAAAAAGCGAAGAAAATTGTGTAAGTGCAAAATATTTACATGAACATAATTTTTTTTTTTTTTCGTTTCGAATTTTTTTTTTAATTTTTGTTTGTTGTCTCTCCTACAAAGTTTTAAAAAAAGAACTTACACAATTTGCACTCTAAGCTAGCGATATGTATGTATGTATTTGGACAACTCTCGCCGGTAATTAATGTCACGCGCCCAAAAGTATACAACAGTTAAAACATACGCAAATTATTTGCCTAGCTTTCGCACAGGTCCTGCATACATAATAAATACGCGCATACAATTTGCATAAAATAAAGTTGTCAGCAAATACAAACACTTTAAATTTTTATTACAATAAAAAAAACACAAAAAAAAGTATATGCGAGCATGGCCATGTACATATTTGGAGCATATTTTAAATGTCGCGGCTAGAGAGTTATGAGAAAAAAGAAATATGCTAATATGCATGATTTTACATTGCATACATTTTCGTAATAACTCTTTTGCAACGCACAAAAAATTACAACAAAATAAATTTATTTAAGCAACATTTCAACTTTAATTAGTGAAATTATGAACTCGCTGAAAGTCGACCGCTTCTCGTCTAACAATAGCTCAGACTCCGAGTAGGGACAGTTTCAAAGAATGCATATATATATATATGTATGTATATAGCAGGCGTGATACATATCTACTAGGGATTCCAATTTTTCCGATTTTTACGATCCCGGGATTTTCGGTATTTTCTTTTAGAATCCCGGGATCCCGGGATTTATCCCGGGATTCGGACTTTAATTACACAGGCCGACAAAATTTCCAAAAAATTTTCTAACTCAAATAAAATTCTACTTTTCTAAAGGATTTCGGTGCGCTGATTCTGAATCTGAAGTCGGATTTTCGGTATTACGTGTAGGTTTTGAGATATTAATGTCCAAAGAGGCGAAAAATGCGATTTCTTGCAATATTCACTGCTCAATCTGTTAAATTACTTACTTTCATTAAAAGATGATTGCAGCTATTGAAAGAACGATCATTTCTCTTACTTTTTTGGGTATCTTATTGAGGTATGTATCTACGTTGTCTTCAAAAGAAATGATCGTGCTTTCAATAGATGTAATCAGTTTTTAATGAAAGTGAGTAATTTTAAAAATATTGAGGAGTGAATATGGCCACAAACTGCGTTTTTCGCCTCTTTGGACATGAATATCTCAAAAACACACCGAATACCCTTTTGAAACGTAGAATTTTATTTCTGTTACAAAAATTTGTCTACCAGTATTATTTTCCCACATTTGGGGTTGAAAAAAGTAAATATATATTTCGAGGAACGCTACAACTTTAAAATGCAAAGAAAAAATAGATTTTTATTGCCATTTTTTATTATTTCATTAGTAACAAAATAAAAAGGAATGTAAAATCATGCGTATTATTTAATAATACCTAAGAGTTACTTTAAAAAGCACAACCAACAACGAAAATTACATACATTTGGTGAACAAAACATTTTCCTTTGCAGTTGGTACTTTTAGGATATTAATAAAAAGGCTTGCAATCATTTGATAATTTCCAATAAAAAATTTTTTAGAAAATAACGACGTACTTTGTTTAAGCGAATAAGCTTTCCGAAAAATTCAGAAAATTAATGCAACTTCTGAATAGATAAATATCGGCGGCACAAATTTTGATATGAATTCCGAGTATGCAGCTGCGTATTTAATTTTGGTACAGTGTTGTAAGACTATCAAGTCTAATTAAAATTTTGTTTCCATTTTCTTCCACTATTTACTTTCCATGTGGGAAAATTCCAAAAAACATTTGAGAAATAAATGACCAAAAATCAGGAAATTGAAATTATCAAATGAATTTTGCCACAAGCTAAAAGCTTTAAAAATACATAACATACGTTTCCTTACAACGCGTACTTCAACACAAAAAAATTTAATTATTAAAAAAAATCAAAAATTTTAATCCCTACTTTGACTAATGGACTTTTTTCTTCTAGCAAAAATGTCGCACATTCTTCCGGCTGTCACATTTTTTTGTTCTCTTCCATACCGACTCAAAACTTTTTAGGGCTGTTTGTTCTATTGACAAAATATAAAACTGGCCCGACTACGTGCAACATTTTCTGCTCTTAGCACAAGTAAAGGGTTGCATTATTTTTGTTTCATTCATCACATGAATAATGCAACATTTTAATAGGGCACAGGACACACGTTGATAATGCTGCAATGTAATAATGCAAGATTTTCACTCAGAATAGGAAATGCTATTAGTATACAGATCTGAGACCGATAAAAATTATATAAAATATAACTTTTCTTTGCTTTAATAGCGGAATATTCTCTCTTTATCTTATCCCGAAAATCCCGGGATAAAATTCTAGCTATCCCGGGATTTTCGGGATGTCAAAAAGGGCGGGATCCCGGGATCCCGGGATCCCGGGATTGGAATCCCTATTATCTACATACATATTAAGGTGGAGTGAAATCATATGGAGATTTTTTTTTTGTTCTTTTTTTGAACGTACCAGCAATGAAAAGTTGCCTTTATACGAGTTAATGAACCCCACAAAATTTTATGGCGATAGGATGACGTTTTGAACTGCCCCCAGCCCCGCAAAGTTGAAAGCAATAAGCACGATCTGGTACAAATATGAAATTTTTAAAATTATAAAATTAAAAAACAAAGTATGAGGATTGATAAACATGGCTAAGCTGAGTATTGAAGTGAATTATTTTTTTTTTAAAACAACAACAACAAAAGTTATTAAAGGTCAAAGTTTATATTATGCATTTTTTAAATTGCAATTACTTAAAAACTACTGAACCGATTTTGAACATTTTTATACCATTTTGATTCCCTTTAATTTGATATACATTTTATATATGAAAAGTAAGGGGGGTAAAAGGGGGTTGACCCCCACAAGGGGGGTATTATAGAACTTACATAAAATGTTTATCAAATTAAAGGGAATCAAAATACCTATCGAATGGTATAAAAATATTTGAAATCGGTTCAGTAGTATTTAAGTAATTGCAATTTAAGAAAATGCACAATATAAACTTTGACCTTTAAAAACTTTTGTTGTTGTTGTTTCCAAATAACAAAAATTCACTTTAATACTCAGCTTAGCCATCTTTATCAATCCTCATACTTCGTTTTTTGATTTTATAATTTTAGAAATTTCACATTTGTACCAGATCGCACTATTTTTTTCAACTTTGTGGGGCTGGGGGCACCTCTAAACATGCGAGTAGGTCAATAAAATTTTAAAGGCTTATTACTGGGCTAGAAAGGTGCCGTTCTGGCTTTGGAACAAATTGAATTTCCAAAAAAAATGTATCACTCCACCTTAATACATATGTACATAGTACAGTTGGTGAATAATGCCATTTTTTATGAAATGTAGGACATGTTCCGCAAATCCAACTTGCCCAAGAATAATTTCAGAAAGCGACTAAATCTTTTGCAAAGTGAATTTTAGGCCAATTACGTTGTTTCGTATTCATTGATAACGATTTGGCTAACTTCTATCAATCCAGTATATGTGCTAGGCCGGGGCGATTTGTATGAAGGGAAATTAGTCGATATTCTCATCGAAATTAGGATTGCCCTTATTTTTCTGAGTATAAAACTCTTGCACGACATGTTTCTAAAATTTATTTTGATGTTCCGGAATTTGGTTTTTATGCACCGAAATGGATTTTTGAAAATCAAAAATGGACAAAAAATGCCAAAAAATTAGACAGGCAAATATGAACATCCAGTTCAACCAAAATTGTATGCTGAATCCAAATAGAAATTCAGAATTAATCGAATCAGTCGTTTTCAAGATCTAGCCTGATTTCCGGTTTTGGCGGCTGAATGCCCAAAGTCGCATATTTTCCCGAGATAATTGCTGTGTATAATATATCTTAAATTTTCTTGCAAATTGCTTAAATATATGTAAGTAAATTCAATATTTAAAAATTATAATTTATCTTCCGGTATGGGAGAAATAAAATGCACTTTTTTTTTCTTTAGTCCAAAATCATTGTATGAGATGTCTATGTTATAGTCATCCGATATTGACGATTTTCGCTGACAGCACTTTGTGTACAATAAATGCTCCAAATACAAAATTTCAGTAATTTAGCGGCAAAAATTTAAGAGTTACATATACCTCAAAGCACAGACCTTGCTGTTAGAAATTTATTTTTTGCTTCCAGTGGTACGCTATGGCGTATGAGTAACCTTGTGTGCACACAATTCCAAAGCATCTGCGGTCTTTTTCTCTACTAGACACGAATTTGTTGTTATATAATCGATAAATTAAGAATATTATTTTTCTCACCTTACAAAAAAAACAGAACCCAAAATGCTGATGTGGCCAGATCAAAAGTCGTCCATTATTTATACGCATATAAAACACATTTTCATTGAGTTGTCCGGAAATCCCAGCTGAACAAGTTTTTATAGCTTACAAAACTATTTTATTGTTGCTTTCTGCTCTTTATTATGGCTATTAACAGTCAAAAGTTTTGCTAAGAAGTTTTATTTCGTTTTTGATCCAACAATAAATTATTTCTGAATTTATTCTACCTCCATGGCATCTATCAGTGGTAGATGGCTCGACGTGGACAGTTACTTTTATTTTTATGTGGTGATTGTGCAGCATGAAGAAGGTGAAAAAAGCTGACATGCTTCGCACCAAAGTTAAATATAAATTTAGTTTCGTCAAAATTTCGAAATTAGTTCCACACTGCCGAAGTCGTTGAAGGACTTCAGTTCTTTATAAATGGTGCCACTTAAATCATTTAAAGGTAAAGAGGCTTAAAATACGATCAATAAAATCTTGACAGAGTTCCAAAGAAATTAATGTATAGCAATGCTTTTTCGTTTCCTTCTTCCACCGATTTTTAAACATAGTTGAATGCAAAAATATATATGTATGTACATAACTGTATCCAGCTCAAAATTTGCTACCCTCACATGCATTGTTTATGCGCAACCACAACATTACACATACGAATATGCATCCGCGGTCCCCGTTTTTCCTTTGTTAAATTCTGTGGTCACATTGTGTTTGCCCTTTGATACATATATATTCATGTACGTACATATGTACATATATGTATACACATTTTTGTATGCCCATTTGTAGCTTTTTAATTTGGTTGCCTGAAATCGAAAATTTATGCATTGACCACAATATAATTTTACAACCACAAAGTGCGTTTGAAAGGTAAGCCGCTCCACGCAACAGACGCACACAGATACTGCCACGGCCGCCGCCATACGTCAGACGCCAGTTAGCGGGCGTTGATCGTGGGTTGTGGGTTGTGGTGGGGAGCACGCGGTCAGAGAGTCGGTCGGTCGCCAGCACCGGCAGTCATCAAGTAACGATTTTGCAGAAAGTATTGTCTGATTTTAGGCGATTAACGCTTTAATTTATGCGAAAGCGTAGAGATGCGGTGAGAGATTTTTGTTGGGACATGCAAATGAGATTCACACACACACCCGTGCTACATTACGTATTTTTGTACAAAATATATGCTTGTGTGTTACATATAAATTAATTGAATGCGTTTGCATGGCACAAAGCACAATAGTGCCGTTGTACACTGAAAAATTTGCGCGTATTTAGGTACTATATGTATATATGTATATTTACGTATGTATGTACATATGTAAAATGTATGCAAACATAAATGCACAGACAATAGATTCTCACCGAAGCGTGCATTTGTTGTGAATACGCTATTGGCATAATTTGGAAATTAAAAGCAGAAATTAGCTCGGCTAAGCTCAACATTAAGTATTAACGATTATTTTCATTTAAAATGAGTTAAACGCCTGCAGCTGCACTTGCTGCTTATACAAATTATTACAATAAAGCAAATATTGTTGCCCGTATTTAGGTGTGTAGGTACACGCATTGTAAGCGGCTAAATCATATTTAAATTCAATGAAGAATAAAATATGCTTTTATAGCCCACAGCCATGGCATAATATAATTATTAAAACATTGGCGAAAACAACTGATTAATAAATTCATTTGTTGGCATTTAATGTGGCAAATTATGTATTTTCTACAAATAAATTGTTTTGGCATAATTTATTACGCCCAACTTATTAAATTTTATTTACTAACTAAATGATGGTCTATGCCTCTATTTCTAAAAATAGCAGTTGCGAACATTTTCGTAAAGTAACTCGCAAGAACAGATTAAAGTTGTTATGATAACTAGGTATATCGCGTCTGATTGTTGTCCGAGTTTTCTATACTTTTATATGCAAAGGATGATTTAAGTATAAAATTCATACACTGAAAAATCACTCAGCCAATCAATCAACAATTCAATTGACTCGTCCAACACTTTAATTCCCCAAACAATTTCCTGATTTATGAATGGCAGCCCTCTGTGCACACACAAACGCAATTACCCATTTTAAATTGAGAGCTACAACTTTTTAAATATGCAAGTAAAAGCCGCAAAAATTTCGTGAATGCGACAACAAATGTTCACCAAATTCATTTCCACGTATTTATGTACATACATAAGTATACAGAAATATGTATGTACGTATCCAATTTATGCAAGTTTTTGACTCGCAAAAACACTCCCTAAACTCCGCTCACAACGCCAACGAAAAACCGTAGAAAAACCAAATTAATATTCCGTTGATAGTTTAATCACGATGTCGCTGATGCATTTGTACGAGTTGAAGCATTTAAAATGCAATGCGGTATACTTAACATGCGACACTTTGACATTGGATGCTCAATGTGTTTTTGACCTTCTTGATCCTGCACACGCCTTCAATTGACTAATTTTTATAGCAGCATATTAGTCAACGAATTGGCAGTCGCGGAGGGGATTGGTCAAAGGCGACGCGCAGCTAAACTAAGCGGAAGTCAGCGGATTTCCAATGCGTGCAACGGCCAACAAAGAGCATATTTACACGTAATGGGAGAGTAACTTGTCCCTTATGGCTAACCGCGTCGTATGTATGTATGTATGTTTACACATAAGCCAACAACAGCTGCTCCGTTGGCCAACAAATATGAAAGTGACAACACTGTTTTGTAGCAGCAAAACATATGTAGGGAGTTGAAGCAATAAAAGCATAGATGGGCGTACTGCAGTAAACTCAGTAATTCAGTAAAAAAGCAAGTGCAGTAAAGCTTACTGAATGCTTATAAAATTACAATAGCTATTAAAATATTACTTTATGTTGCAAAATATTCGAGTTGGAACTGAGTTTTGCAAAAATTGTCGGTAGAAAGTCAAAGACAAATATTTTACTGCTTGAATACTGGTAATGCATTACTACTGCTACTTGAAACTGCCCATCTATGAATAAAAGTGATTATGTCGAAAACAAAAAACTGGTGGGAATTGAAATGCAGTGATTCAATGTGTAACCGGATGTCACTTACAATTTCTGTTGCTCACACATACATATGTACATATATGTACACCATGAATGGAAGAGGGCAATCTTATGAGCTGGTCAGGCTACGTGATCGAAATTTCCCAAATTTAGTTAGTTCGTTTACAGGAGACAATTACTTTTATATTTACGTAACTAATTTTATATTTTTACACACCCCAAATGAGAGAACAAATTGATATTATTCTTGAATGCAAATATATCTATATACATATGTATTGTGTATTTAAAATTTGCACTTACCTGGTATTAAGCAAAATATTCCAACCAATAATATTATCGGACGCCATATTGTTTCACTTGTTCTGCATCTTCTTATAAATTGTACGCCAAACACGTGTGAGGATTTGCACGATCCGTGAACTGCCATTACTGTTTGCAACAACTTATTTTGCTTTAGCTTTCTTTCTTCTTGCTATACTTCTTATACGTCACACATACATATATGTATATTTCTAAATGTTTGTATGTGTATCCAATAGACTGTATCTTGACTTGAATGATGGGCCAATTAAACGCTTAGTGGTCACAAGCTAACAAGAAGCGCATTCAAAAATGTTTTTGCTGTCAATTTCATGAATTTTAATTTTGCACTCTTCTTCCCTTTTCTGGGTTTTTTTTATAAAATTTGTTTCTTTTCAATTTTCGTATTCGAAAGGTGATGCTACATACATCTGTGCAGGATGTTTCACACTTTGTTGCACATTACGAGTAAATGTATTGGAATATAACTAAATAAAAAGGGAAGCAGAATATTAAGAAAGTTTTTCTATTCCGACGTACGTCCTCTTTATATGGCATAAAAGGTGCTGTCGCATTTCTAATACCAACTGGTCTTAAACTCAATCCAATGTAACCGCAGTTGTTGTGTAATTACTTTTCCATTTCCATTTTGTGTCACTTGTTGTTATTGTACTCGCTGCAGCCTATTTGATGCATCGCTTACTCCTATTCAGCGGTTACCTGCATTTTATATAAGTTTTATTTTCCTATTATATACACGTACATACATATGTACATACGTATATCCTTCATGTCCTTGCAAAATAAAAATTTTCACTTGACTGCGTTGCATTCATTCCATTCTAAGTATATTCTTTTTTACTTCGATGTTTTCGTTACCACCGATTTCTTTTCAATACTAATCTTGATTCAAAGTTTTCCTGTCTTTCTGTTGCATTGCTCTGAAATTCAGATTTTTCTTCTCGATTAATTCTCTTTGTTGCATTTTGTTGCATTTCCTCGCTCTCTATTGAGGTTTCTTGCATTGCTTCTGATTTGTAATATCATTGGTGCCAAATTCTATCAGATATTGAATGAGTGTCTCATTGCTTTTGTTCACTGGAAACAAGAGAAAAAAAGCAAGAAAGTGAATAAATCGATTGTCAATGATGTTAATGTGTTTAAAATGTACACGTTTGAGTGGATAATAAAATATGGTCAAAACGGAACTAAGTAATGTGTAAAGAAAGCGTTTATCAGACTATATTTTACGTTCGCAGCAATCGAAGACTAAACTCTACAAAAAGGACTAAAAAAAACAAAGAATAAATATTCGATCGATTTCGAAAAACGATCAATTGCGCATAAAATCAGATCTCTCAGAACTGAGTGACTAGTTTGCGTTCAAACAGACGGACGGAAGCGGACATAACTTTACCTGCTCAGCTAATAATTCTGATCTTATATATGATATATGTATATTTTGGTGGGTTTAGCTCTTCTGCTTGTTGTTCTACATAAAAATACACTTTTTCAAAAAAGTGGACTTACACAGTTTGCACTCTAAGCTAGCGATATATTGCTTACCAAAAATTCTATAGTTGGGTAAATGAGAAAAACTCAAGATTGTTTTAAAAAATTCTATATAAACAGATGCTTAATAAAAAGATCCGAAAAAGAGCCAAACTATCAAGTTCGTGTGCACGACAGCACTTTTAGTAAAAAACGTTACCGCTTCTCATTCTATTCGAAGCTAAAATTTTGTACAATTGAAAATGTCCGGAAGAAAGCGAAAATTCTGCATTAATTTTCATTTACGGTTTTTTTTCTTTATTTTGGCGCTCAAAAAACAAAAAGAATTTGCCACGTTAATATCCGCTTCCATTATATTTACTTCCTGCCTGCATTTTAAAGGATCAACAGGATATGTCGGTTGAGCCAGAGTATGCTAAAAACCAAAATTTACCCTGCAAAAAATGCGATCACTCCGGGATACATCCGGGACAACTCGCAAGGGAGCATGCGATTACTACCCGTTTGTATCTCTTTATATGGGTTGAAGTGTTCTCTTTTGTTTGAGCATGTCCTATGAAGAGACTAATTGTACCCAGTTTGTACCCGAACGGGTAGCAAAAGCGCACAATTGTACCCGTTTTGTACCCGAACAGGTAGCAAATGCGACACATCCATTTGTGCGACTAATTGTACCCGTTTGATACCCTTTCGGGTACAATTCGTCTACAATTAGTATACATATGTACCCGTTCGGGTACAATTGGGAAAAATTGTAGACTAATTGTACCCGAAAGAGAGCGCTCCCGGACAAATCTTTTTAGAGACTCGTCGCACACTTTTTTACAGGGTACTTACAAAACAAACAGCAAACATGCATACATACATATACATATATATACCCTGCAGGGAACTCAATAACTAGTGAGCAAAATTTCTAGTTCCGAACTAGCGAAAAGGTGTCAAAAGGGAACTAGATTAATTGTAGCTAGACCGTCACCAGTTCAGAAGGAGTGAATTGAGTGACCATTATTAGCACACTTTGATTTGTATGCAAGTGACAAAAATTCTACGAAAATTTTTCGTTCGTTCAATTACCTTCGGCTTTGTATATTTTGGAATTCTCAGATGTTTAATGAAGCATTTTATATAAAGAGTTTTCTATTTGCATCTCTTATGGAATGAAATGTTCCCCTAATTATGCTTTTCCGATCCCTCAGGCTTATCTTTAATTTTTTTTATTTTATTACTTTTTAAATATTATTGTAAATTTTTATTAAATAAATAAATAAAAAAATATTAGTTAAAAAAAAATTAAAAAAAAAAAAATTATCATCCACCTTGACATCGACAGGATTCGCACCCGCGACCCTCAGATTGAAAGGCAAATGCGTTAGCCAGTCGGCCATCGCGCCACTTGCATGAAGTGTGAAATGCTGCACTTTTGTGCCAATAAACGAACTAGTGAAAACTGTAGAATTTAGTACTAGTTCGGAACTATCGAAAATGTAGTGCAGAGGGCGACAATTGACACCGCCTAGGACATCGCCGTGTTAAATTCGCCAGTTGATAACATGCAAAAGAGATTTAGCTCGCACTAGCAGTGTCGAAAAACGCACTAGAAGCGACCTAGTTCGGAACTAGAGATTTTCCCTACAGGGTATGAAAAGGAAAATGTGTACAAATAAACAAGAAGCTCATAATTTTTAAGCGCTGCACTTCGTTGCAGTTCATATCGAACATCTATACTAATTATATAAAATTGATTGTATGGAAAATGTATGTAACGCGATAACTAAAAAAGTACTGGACCGATTTTAATAATTCTTTTTTTAAAATGTCACAAATGGTAAATTCTCGAGAACCATGTACTTTTTTTGCGCATTTCTAAGACTTTAATACTTTTTTCCCGGTTTTAAATTTTGAAAAACTCAAAAAAGCGCAAGCATAGACAGATTCGTTTGGTCATTTGCTGTGTTCAGTGGAGGCGTCGCAGTCGTGCTAGGCAGCGCAGTGCAGGCGACTCATATGTTTGTTTTTGCACGGTTTGTTGTTTGTCTCGGTAGCAATCAAAAACCTGTTTACACATGCATACTATGCTATAACTCAAGAACGCCTGTACCTACACGTGCGATATTGGTATCAAATGAAAGGTGTTGAATAGGACTTCAACATAGAGTTCTTTTCATTGTGATGCCTAGATATCCTCCCCAGGTATGGGCTAAAATGTGGACCCGGATTACTCCGCAATGTGGTTGAACGATATTGGTATGAAATTAAAGGTATTGAGCAGGGCTTTAACACAGACCTATTTTCATTGTGATTTCCATGACTAGTCTTCTGATATGGGTCAAAACGTGGAACCGGATGGCCCTCGAATATTTCTGAGCGATATTGCTACCAAATGAAAGGTCTTGATGAGGACTTCGACGTAGAATTATGTTATTTGTTATACCTGGGCCGGGTCCCCAAATATGGGTCAAAATGTGACCCCGGATTAACCCGGAATGTTTCGGAGCAATATTAGTATGAAATGAAAGCTTTTGAACAAGGCTTTTACATGGAGTTCTATTCATAATGATTCCTAGACCGGGTCCCCAAAAAGGGTCAAAATGCGGACTCGGATCTTTTTGAGCGATATTGGTATCAAATGAAAAGTGTTGGGAACGGTTTCAACATAGAGCTGTAGTGATGGCTAGACAAGGTCATCAAGTGGACCCAGATAACCCCTGAGTAACTTAACTTAACTTGACTTGACTTGACTTGAATTGACTTGAATTGACTTGAATTGTCTTGAATTGATTTGACTTGACTCGACTTGAATTGACTTGAGTTGAATTGACTTGAGTTGACTTGAATTGACTTTGGTTAACTATATTCCTCATTGCGAAGCAACGGGTATTTGCTAGTTTTCAATAAAAATTGAAGTTTCTTCAATTTCTATTTTCATGTTTCCCTTACCAGATTTTCGCCATACGCTTCTATGCATTTTTGTGTTCCGAGACATAGGAACGCATGTTTTCATTGCATATACCACATGTGCATACATAAATATGTATACTTATGTGTAAATACTCGTATGTGCATACATATGTCCATAACTACGTATGTATGTATATTCGGTTATCTAACAGCCATCATTCTAAGCTCTCTAAGCGCATCGAAATGCCATTTCGCGAATATTTGCTGAGCTCTACTAAGGATCGAATATCTAAATCATCGCATGTATGTACATATGTAAATTTATGTGATTGCGTGGATGCTGCCAGCTGAAAAAGTGAAGTGAATTTAATAAGATTCTGGTGTAAGGAAACGGAACTGAAGGAAAACAAATCCAAGCATCAGGCAAATTTAGCTCATGGGATATGCAATGAATGCAAGATGTGATGCTTAGTGGATTTATTCCAATGTATGACATATCTATACATATATGTACCTATATATAGGTATGTATGTAGATTTGTACAATGTACATACTTTAAAGAATTCCTAGAGGTGTATGTATATGATTACAGATATAAAAGAGAAACTTTCACGAAAATTCCAACATTACAACATGCTACTCATACGTTGTATAGCAAGCATAAAATTTCATACATAGTTTATAGTTTAAACATATAATACACCGTTATGGGAACGTTAAATTTGTTGAAATTTCTACAAAAAAAAAAAAGAAACAACCAGAGAAAACTACAGCTCCCGGCATAAGCGACAATAGCCTGACTAGTTCACTGCTTCGTTGACGATGCATCCTTACAAGCATCACAGACACGTCAGAACGTTGACAACTCTGACAAAAAGCAACAATAACTACAACAATAATGAACAACATAAATGCACTTTAGCTTCGCTGCTGTCATTTCAATTCTTTCAACTGACCATGACATTGCTTTAGAAGGACAAATGTTGCTGACTTTTTTCTTTTTTCAATGTTACGTAACTCAGCTATGAAATTTGCTTGCAACGGATCAAATAAAAATGAAATTACAGAAAAGTTGTGCACAACCAAAGTAGCAGATTAAATATTTATATCAGTTTACTTGCCTTATTTGCAATTCGTAAGAATACATACATGCATTTATGACCGTATATGTGTATATGTACATATGTTAACGGATTAGGGAATATACATATATGTATGTAGCTACATCTGCATATTCACTGGAATTTGCGAGTCAATAATATTACATCTGTGCATAACAGCAGTAATACGAGTAATAATGCTAATTTAATATATGTATTACTTCGCCGAAAAATGCTAAGCCGAATTTTAATCGCTCTAAGAACATTTTTATGAAAAACTTTCGTTGTATCCAATACGGTTTCAATTTGGATCCCCGATTCGTTGAGAAAGCAAATACAAGACAATTGACTTTCTATAGTATTGACATTCACTTTCGATTGCAACTATTCAAAAGGCATTTAAGTTTTTCAAGTTTAACAACAGCTTACATTTATGTCAGCGCCATTGTGCTTTTTCCAGAAAAAGTTTACATAAAGCCTGAGTGACAGGCAGACCAAAGCTTACATATTATAAATGAAATATGTGTATCTGTGTTTGGAGAATATACCTTGGGGGTTAAGGTGGGTGGATGAATTATAAAAAATGTCCATCAAGAACAATAGACTTGTTCAGTGCAAAAGCGATTTAAAAGAGAATCGACAATGGCATTTCAGCGGGAAAAAAAAGACAAGAAAAAAATGTTAAATAGCACAGAAACTTATGCACAGATGTAAAGCGTCTTGTAACTAAGTAAATGTAAACCTAGTTCGGAGGGAATAAATACGAAGATGTGCCCAACTGACAACGGGCTGGATAATGCAACTGTCAAATGCTCTGAGAGATAATCAAGAAAATGACAATAATAATAGAAGTGCTGAAATGGTTTTCTGTTGGTTTTATTGGATATGCCATGAAAACTTCGATGATGGCCATAATTCACATTTACTTTAATATTCGTATCATCTCTAATATTGAGGAGAAAAGGCTAATAAAAATTTAAATAATAATAAAGAGCGTTGATGACTTCTCAAATGTGTACTGACTTTCACTCTGCTTAGCTTATGAGCATTGATTTTCAAGCTTCACTGCACATTTGCTGATTGACACTTGAATGATTTGAATGTAATAAAATGGGATTAAGTGATTTGAAAGCATCTAGTAAAGTTTCAATATTTTTCCTATTTTCCCCCTCTAATAGCTTCGCTAATCTTAAATAAATACTTCTTCGAATCAATCTCTAATTTTACGTTTCAAAATTAAATTGCTTGATTTCGCTTCATTCCTTGAAAACCTCGCGGTGATACTATCAACTTTAAACATTATTTCTTTTGCAGCAAATAAGCGACCACAGAATTGCAGTGAATTTACATTAAAATAAAATATAGTCCAAAAGATCAGGAAGACAGCGAAAGCGCTCTAAAATGTTTTACGAATGCAACTTCAACTTCAATGTGATTTGCCCCATTCAGCAATGAGATGAACTAACTTTAGAAATATAAATTCACTTGAATTTATTTAATTTCCAAAGATTTCACCATAAGTACTAAATGCGATTTTATAAATTCACAAACGGAAATCAAAAGTTATTGTCAGTCCGCCGGCTAGTCAACAAAGCATCAAGCCAAAGAGCCATCCAGCCGGAGAGCCACCAAGCCTCCAAACGAAAAAGCCAACAATAATGCAAAACAGTTGTAGCGAATGCAAATTACACAATAAAATCAAAAATTGTGCAAAATAACAAAGACAGTTGTGAAAGGTAACAAAAACGAAATACATACATACATATAGTAGTACACAGTGACTATATGGATGTATGTAGGAGCACTTGAGTGCGGCAAAGACAACTTAAGATATTAGCGCCCACAGCGTTCGAACTGAAATTGTCAGCGAAGTTCTTGGCAATATCTTCTTCTTCCGCGCTCTTAAATTCCCCCGAACATTATGCTATGTTGAGCAGGACGATTCGTAAAAAAATGACTGTTGCTTGTTTTGTTTATAAGAGAAGTCTAACTCCTCGAGTGCACTATCAACCCACTATTTCCAACATTACCGCAAGATTTTTGTCTGCTCGAAATCTGCTACCTGCCTCGAGGACTTTCGATGCGGTGAATGAGCACTTGCTATTTCGTTCTTTTATTCCACTTACTTGCACTCACTGGGTTTGTTTGTTTTTTTCACTCTGACCTCTTGAACGTCCATTACAATGTACAGAGGTGAGCAAAGTGGGCCATCATATCCCACAGAAAAGTGTTATTTCTGCTGAATGTTTCATTTTTGTTTGTATTTGAGAGTCAACGTTTGGCCGTCCGTCGTTGTTGTTATTTCCTCAGCGAGCTGCAGTCCTCTCCTCTTTTGCTCTCATAAATTCTAGTAATTTCTTGAATCGACATTGGAAAATGTCAGTTTTTCTTGACTTAAAACAACAGCAACATACCAGTCATGGTGCGCCATACATACATACATATGCCTGCGATTTTCTCAATGGTTTCCCTCCGTTTCTTTTCCCACTTCATTATCATTTTCATATTCCCCACATATTTTCCAACTCCTTTGGCTTTTGCAGGGCGTCTTTTGTACTTGGTTGACATTTGATGCTTGTTTACATATTTCCTGTTGCAATTTTAATGTTGTTGGTTCGTTTCTTGTGTTGTCGCTGTTTCTAATGGCTTCTCATTGTTGTTATGGTTGTAGCTGTTACATAAACAGCTGTTGTTTATTACGAAACTATTGAAGCAAATAACAAATAAAACATGCATAAATAATGTCAAAACTCAGACCGATATCTTTGTCCTTTTTATTTAAATTTCAAATAAATGATGACTTTGTATACGTACGTTCATTTAATTTGAATTTAAGGAAAGTTATGCCCAACAAAACTACTCAAATGTTAAATAGCTTCTTTGAAATGAAAACGCTTCACCGTGAAATCGTATTGATCAATTTAAAATATATATGTATGTGTGGAGTTTAAAAATAAAACCGAAAAGAAGCTGCCAGAAATATTGGACTGCATTCAGTCTCTCACCAAATTAACTTTTAATCAAAGCTATCAGTATAAAGCATCCAGAAAATAACTTTGTAATGACCAGATTGCTAAACATACAAGAAAATGAATTTGTGGATTATTTATGTACAAAGCAGTAGCTCACTAACAGAAGTTACTAAACTGGATGATGATATTTTTGATTTCTTCTAGGCTTGGGGCATCGTGCAACTAATTTTGCTTTTAAGACTTGTAAGCGACTGACCAAAAAAGTTAAATGCATGAAGAAGCAAACCAAAAGCCAAATTGAACGAGTCGAAATGGAAGGTGGACGTCAGCGCCGATAGGTACATATATAAAATAAATGCAAGAAAAATATAATAATAATAATAAATAAATGCAGAACGTAGCTACATATTTGTATCTTAGTATTTGATACCACAGTTGGTTTCGTTTATTTCGATTTACCTGATCCTGTGTTTTTAACTTAAAGTGGATGATGTTTTTAGTTTTTGATTGTTTTTAGTCTATGTTTTCTTGCTTTTATCTTCTTTTGGAATACACAAATGCAACAACTGTTACAAATGGCAAAGCAAAGCCAAACGAATAGTGTTTAAAAGTCAAAGCATGCCTGCGCTCAATTTGAGTTAAATTATTTTCTGGGCAAAATGATTGATATCTGAAGATTTTTGGCAACATAACTATATACATATAGATATTTTTTTCCAATCCATCTTCTGGCCTATCCTTTTCGATATTTGTTTATTGCTTTTCCCTACGCTTCGTAACACGTTAGCAATACCGATTCTCGGAGTTGCTACAGAAAAACATTGATCGTTTGCTTTTGACTTACTGTTTGCTAAAAAAAAACATTATTTTCCTTTTTCTTCGCTTCTTTCCATCTTAAGGCAACATCGGCTGGAAGTTAAGCTACTTGTGCACAAAGATTTTCAAGTAAATTCACATCAAACATCAAAAGAATTCTTAAACACGGAAAACAGAAAAATCAAAATTAAGCAGAAAAGAAGCTTGGAAAATTACACAAACGTCTTTTGCAGGAAACCTTTGCATGGTTAATTTTAGCAGTGAAAAATTCCTTACGAGATCCACACAAAAAAAAAATACCGATCAAAGATTCGTTTGTAATATACTTATGTATGTATTTTTTTTCGCTCTAGCTAGAATGCGAAAGCTAAGGCTAAATAGATTTAGTAAATGTGTGAAATTTTTCTGCTAGACCTTTTCTTTATAGCTCACTAAAACTTATATTATGTTGTAAAATATTCAAGGCCATCTTTGGATATACATGCTTTGATCACAAAAATTAGGTGGAATAAAATTGTCCCGATTTCAGTCATAAAATATGAAAAAACGGCCAATGAACATTTTACGTACGCATGAGGGTGAATATTTGTATGCATGCATGCATACATATGTGTGGATATGTTTTTTTTATATAGATATCTATGTATTTAAACTCAAAGGCATATTCCAATGGATTATAAGGAACCCTCATTGCCAAACGCCTTGACATGAAAAGTTTTTTTGCTTTATTTTTCTTTGTTACTTCCGGTAGAGGCACACATTTTTTGAGCCGGATATTCGTTGCTAAGCATCCTTTGCAAGTCTTTCAGCTTAAAGTTACTTTTTTACTTTTTATGATTTCTCTAATTTTCACTTTACTTAAAAAATCGTATTCAAGTCACATCATGTAAACTGTGAAATTGAATTAGGTCTACTTGAGTAGGTTGTCCCTTACATACAAACATACACACATATGTAGAATAAACGAGCTTATAAACATACATACATACGTGAATGGTTCCACACATGAAATATTCGTTCATTTTGTAACAGCGCTACGGATATTCAATGTTTGTTGCTTTTCTGTGTTGATTGCATAAAATACTAAAAAGCCTTTAAACTTGGGTGCGGAAGGAAGGTCTATTCAAATCATGAGTTTTCTGCGAAATTAGATTACCATTCCCCGTCTCCAAATCTCTGATTTTTGTCCGAATTACAAATTAGAGAGAATAACAAATGCGACATTTATTCACAACTTTCGATTTTTTCTAGTCCACTAAATTAAATTGTAGCAATATTTCTCAAAATTGTTCTAAATTACAAAACACGAGAGATAAAAAGAAAAAAGCACAGCAATAACTTAACTTTGTCAGAGTGCTTAAGTTAAAGGCAAGAAGAATTACTAGAATTTATGACAGCCACCTCCCAGCATTCAAATGGATACACAAATTCTTATAAAGTCTTAAAGAAGACTACAAAAACGAAACACATAAACAAACATAAAAGCGTAAAAACATCAGTTTAACGAACTAACTAGTTTGAAGAACTTTAATGCACCTGCAACAGCACTAACAACAAATAAAAACAACAACAAGAACAACAACAACGACCACTTAAAACGGCAAACTCAAAAAGCTCTAAAAGCGGCTCAGAAGAAGCCAAACCACACAACACACACACTTACACAAACTACCTCGATAACTTTTGAAAAGAACAGGCCAATCAGCCGAACTTTACTTGCATTCAGCCTTCCGCTTCACTTCCATACCCGATTGCTGTGCATAAAGGCGCACAAGTTTTAAATGTTGCCTCTCAAAAACTTTACATTCACCACAAAACCTACCAATTTTCCGTTGAAGTTGAAATGCGTAAAGCAAATTTCAGCAATCCTTATAAACATACACACAAATCAAAGAAGAAGAAGATGAAGAACCACAACAACAGCAACAACAACAACAACACCAGCAATCAAAAGAGGAAGCTTGCACATAAAATGAAGAGGACTTATCAACTTATTGCTTGCCTTAGACGACAACAAAATACATTTTCAACGGTAGGCTTTTGATATGTATGTGTGAGGGTGTGTAGGCCAGGAAGGGCCATTTGAAGTTGAAGCGTATAGATACATACATACTTACATATGTTGGGGCGCCAATGTTGACAAGTTTTCCCTCGTTCATGCAACGAGCACATGGAAAGTGGCATAAAATTTAATAAATTGAATTTCATGATGGTGGCAAATGAATTAATCGGTACACGTACTCGAGCAGGGAGAAAGAGGCATACATACATAAAGTCTCCAAATACACATGAGCACTACATGCATATGTACTCGTACTATATACTTTGTTGCACATACTACATATGTACATACGAACAAAATGAAAGGCTTGTAAAGTTATTAAGCACCAATAACATAGATAAGGATTTTAGTCAGCGAGTGAAGGCTAATTAAAGTAATAGAGGAAATTTGATTAATTTAGAATAATGACAACCAGAGGGAGAACGAGACAGAAAAGCATGTTAAAGTGAAAAAAAAATGGAACGAAAGCGTAAGCTTTTCATAATTTCATCAAGCTGCTTGCTTACTCAAGCCTTTCACTTTGATTTCTATAGAAAATATTTTACTCGCAAAAGTATGCAACAAAATATTTTTATTAAAGATAAGACAAACAGCAGCTGTTACGCTGTGCTACGAAAAATATGCCATCAGTTTGACAACAAACAAGGTCACACACACGTATCGACAAAAGTTGGATAGCAAATTTTCATCAACTAATTTACACATCAGACTCTGCAGGGAACTCAATAACTAGTGAGCAAAATTTCTAGTTCCGAACTAGCGAAAAGGTGTCAAAAGGGAACTAGATCAATTGTAGTTAGACCCTCACCAGTTCAGAAGGATTGAATTGAGTGACCATTATAAGAGACACTTTGATTTGTATGCAATTTCGAAGTGGCAAAAATTCTATGAAAGTTTTTCGTTCGTTCAATTGCCGTCGGCTTTTTATTTTTCTGCAATTCTCAGATGTTTAATGAAGCATTTTATATAAAGTGTTTTCTATTTGCATCTTTTATGAAATGGAATGTTCTCCTAATTATGCTATTCCGATCCCTCAGGCTTATTTTTAATTTTTATTTTATTTTATTATTTTTTAAATATTATTGTAAATTTTTATTAAATAAATAAATAAATAAAAAATTAGTTAAAAACAATTAAAAAAAAAATTATCATCCACCTTGACACCGGCAGGATTCGAACCCGCGCTCCTCAGATTGAAAGGCACATGTGTTAGCCAGTCGGCCGTCGCGCCACTTGCATGAAGTGTATCAAAGGCTGCACTTAAGCGGCAGATGTAAAACTGTAGAATTTGTAGGTACTTGTAGCTAGTTCAGAACTATCGAAATGGTGCCAATAAACGAACTAGTGTAAACTGTACAATTTAGTACTAGTTCGGAACTATCGAAAATGTAGTGCAGAGAGTGACAATTGACACCGCCTAGGACATCGCCGTGTTAAATTCGCCAGTTAATAATATGCAAAAGAGATTTAGCTCGCACTAGCCGTGGCGAAAAATGCACTAGAAGCGACCTAGTTCGGAACTAGAGATATTCCCTACAGGGGATATAAAAACATACACACACACCCATAATTGCTGCATGTGCAACTAATATATGCACGACTTTGCCAAAGGGCGCCGCCGCCGCCGTCGCCGTCGCTTTTCCAGCTAAAATGTCAAGCAGACAAAGTGACACAATTTGCTAGTAAAAGAGAGTAATTTATGGATGCGGGTGGAAATTTATTTTTAGTTGACATGCGAAATATTGATGGCTTGCGTCAGCTTGAAGATAACATAATCGCACAACCAAGCATCTTCACACACACACACACACAAATAGTTTAACCACACTGTAAAAATCTTTGGATTATATTATACTCCATGATTTAATCCAACGTAGGTACTTTCTGAACTAATTTAATGTTATGCGGAACTGGGTATGTGCTCTCATCTTTTGACATCGCCATTTAATTGGAACATATATTTTCTACGAAATGTGGCAGGTCATGGAGCACTCGGTTCGTACATTGCGAGTACTCTATAGATGAATGAATGGAGTACTCGGAATTTTCGCAGGACATATGTATTTCCAAATCTACACCACGACAACAGGTTAAATGTGTCAACATCTGCTATCTGCCAACCGCATCACACCGCGCTCGCTTCTTTATTATTTGTTTTTGTTTTCTGCTTTTTTTACTGTTATGAATAAATTTTGGAATTTACAGCAGCTGATGTTAGATGTGACGGTAGTTTGCTACATAGTATAACTATAATATGAGTCTATGGCACTTTAGCGAAGCGGAAAACTTTAGCATATCGACCTCTTCCCCCTCTGAGAACTTCTTCATGCGAAGCATGCAAATACACATGGCGAACATGATTACATGGCAAGTAAAAACAATCACGCTAAAGGCAGTGCAACACCCAAAATATCCATACACGAAGTTCGAATATTGAATTTAGGCGAGAGACTCGCTGAAATCGACGGCTGCAGCTTAATTTGGGGTTAGAAGTTTGTATTTTGTAATGAAACACCTCAATATAGTGAAGCAAAGCTGCAAACTTGGAAAGTCTTAATTAGAATGACTTGGTACGCAAAATCGCGGGTGTGAACAGATTTGCGTTTGCTGTTATAAAGTTTCTAACTTTTCAGTTAAATGTGATAGCGCGAAGATGTGGGCATGACAACCAGTCGCAATGCAGGTTGGGTAATATTTACCAACAGAGGGGAAGTAAAGTGGAACTGGAAACTTAAAAATGATAAAATCTACGCAGAAGCTTTAATATTTAAAGGTGTCTTCATTGTGAAGTTAGACGGTTAATGATCTCATGAATGTTTTATCCAGAAAATTGTCAATGCGTTTTTATTTACTTCATTCCAATTAAACCTTAAGCTTATTTATTTAAATGCATACATAGGTACATATGTACATACATACATATTACGTACTTTTTCTTGCAAATCACTTTTATTTTCCTAATCGGCTCTAACAGCACACAGATCGCATTTACGTGCGACGTTAATTGCCATCTTTGCACTCTAATTTGTGACATATGTACGACACCATCGTCGAATGGGCAATTGAGTAAAAACATAAAATATTCCGAGACAAGTGTTTGCTTTTACTTAAACGAGTACACACCCAGGCATCAAAGAGTGTGTAAACACAAAAAATCGAGATGCTTATAAGCTCTCGAGAACGCATGCAAAAAAAAACTTGTGTGCGAACCCTTTAGGAATATTTTCTTCTTAATTGGTGCGTAACTGTCTAGACAATTCTAGCCGAGTCCAATAAGGCACGCCAATTGCTTCTGTTTCGTGCAGCATTGCGCAACTTGGAAATACCTAGAAAGGCAGCGCCGCTGTCTACCTGATCTTCCCAACCCAGTGGAGGTCTCTCCTTTTCTTCTACCTCTAGCGGGTTGCGATAGAAATACTTTCTTGGCCGGAGCACCTTCAACAATTCTCACGATATGACCTGCCCAACGTAGCCGCTGGATCCTTATTCGCCGAACAATTTCGATGTCTGCGTAAAGCTCGTACAGCTCATCATTAAATCGCCGTCGATACTCACAAAGGTCCATAAATCTTACAAAGAACTTTTCTCTCGAATACTCCAAGAACCGTCTCATCAGATATGTATGAATATCTAGTTCTAAATAAGTCGCCTTCTAGTATATTTATTGGACCTCAACAATTTGTGCAAAAGTTGCAATTATTGTCACGTTGAAAATTTATGCATACAACAACGAGCCTTGTAATATTTATGCAATTGAGGAAAAATCCATGTAACTACGATTGTAACGAACTAATTCCGTTTCCTTCAGTTTTCAGTTTATTTCTCTGCAGGGCAGGTGCTTTTGGTGTTAGATATCGTGAGGATCATTGTGTCTTAATTACACATGTCATTTCCCATAATCACCATTTGCCTACCATTTCTCCTTCTTTTGTATTTTTTCCTTACACAAACTGCGGCGGCAAATCTGCATGCGCAAATAAAGTTAGAAGCTTACATACATATGTACACACAAGTATGCATAAGTGAATAAACGTACGTATGTAAGCATTTGTTGCAACTGCTTTAGGGCAATAGGAAGTTAAATGCTGAAAGAGCGTAATGTACAGAAGAGGCATTACAGGCCGGGGCATTTAAGGGCGCCAATAGCATGCCCAAAGAGGCGGCGTGGAAATGGGCGTCAAAGAAGGCAGACATTGAGCGGTCCTTGTAAACAAAATACGCCTGTATGTACTTACATATGTATAAGAGTTGAACAAATAAAAGTAATAAGCTTTTATGTGTTACTGAATTATTCACCATTTTCTTCCATCTTTCGCTGCGATTTCTTTTTTCTTCCAGTGCAGCCCGTTGGGTAATTTCGCTCTTAGGAATATGGGCAGCCCTTTCGAGATAGTGTCACCATTCATGAAAACATGGTTAAAGTGGTATATTACTTAATGTCTTCATAGAATAGGAATTAAACTTAATTGGTTTGTTTGATAATTCTATAAATATCTATCTTGTACCTAGGTACTACAAATGTATGTATGTATGTATACTTAATGGACTTGCGTCAATAAATTTCAGCAAATTTATATTCATCTCCGTAAAGAGACACCGTTTTGTAAGAAAATTATATTCGTAATGCATGGCGAATTAATTTAGGCCAAAATAATATATATGTACATACATACTTACACATATAGCGTTTCATAAAACTTGCACTATACGCAAAATAACTTATTTCTTTTTATGTCTAGATAATTTCATTAAATTCGCTTTATTTTCGTTTTGGCATTTAACATTACTTAAGCATTTCAGCAATAATAAAAACAAAAATCTGCGTAGAAAACGAATGTGGTAAAATTGTAGAAAATGCATATTTTCCTAATGCCCAACCAGGATTAAGGCAGTACCCACAGACCCAACTCCCACCCACATAAAACAAATGAACAAACAAACAACTAAAGCACAAATAACGAAGCAATCATCATCATTCGCGTGCCGAAAGCGGAAATTGCACTAATGCAAAAATTTCACTACTGCCTTTTACACTCAATAAATTTTAACACATCGTAGATGGCAAGCGCACAACGGAACGAAGACACAAGCACATACATACACATACACATACATATAAAGTCATAAATACAAATAAACATAAATGAAACTAAAAATGCCACAATAACAGTAAACTTGCTAGAGAGAAGTACATAAACATTGAAGTACTCAAACGGACAATGGCAACCGAATGAGAGGAGTCGAGCCTGGAAAGTGGAGTGTTGGCGAAAATTTACAAGTGATATGTATGGTTGTACATAGAGAGATGGTAGAGGGCTGGGGCGTATGAGTGCTCCTGTAATATGTGTTTGTGTTTGTGATTTAAGCTTTACCGGCAAATAATGCATACGCCAAAGTAAGTGAGCCGAGCACAAAATGTAGTTTGCTTTATGTGCTTTAGCTGAGTGTATGTTATTTAGCCACATCGTTGTGGTAAAAGCATCACATTTAAGCAACAACAATACAAAATATGTATACCTACATATACGATATACATATATTTGTTTATGCGCTAACAAGCGCAAATGTTCCATAGGCAGAAATTAATTGAAAAATAGCACATCATTAAATTCCGATACTCGCGTTCACAAATATACACATCCATACATACATACATACATAGATGTATAATTGAGTGTGTTCATGTATGTGCATACAGATTTATCAGTATGAATTCGTATACCTTTCTGGGTAAGTGGGCATAACAGATAATTTTCAGAACATTGGCACTCACTTAATAAACAAACAAGTAAGGAAGCCTAAGTTCGAGTGGAATCGAACATTAGATACTCAGCTGTATGCTTTTATTGTTTGTTTGCGTTTAATGGAAACACGTTGTACTTTATATAAAGTGAGTGCTGCATAAAGTGGGCGTAGCCACGCCCATTTTCCAAAATTTTTATCAGTTATCCAACTAAGTATATGAATATTATTATTTGTGCAAAATTTCATTCCTTTACGAGTTCTAGTTACAAAGATTTCACGTTAAAAATTCCCAAAGGGTGTTTCAGAAATATCTTTGTTAAAAAGTAGGCGTGGTCATAAATCGATTTCAATAAATTTTTGCGTGTCTATTACCACAAGTGATAAAAGTGTACATACCAAGTTTCGTCATAATATCTCAATTATTTGTCGAGTTATGGGCTAAGAAATCTCGTATATTCCTGCTTCTAAAAGGAGGCGGTGCCACGCCCATTTTCCAAAATTTTTGTGTTTTTTGTTTTATGTCCATAGTTGGACTCCTGCCATAAAATTTCAATGATATATCTTTATATTTGACAGAGATATCGCTTAAAATGTTTTTATTAGGCCACTTTATAATACCCATATATAAAAGTGGGCGTGGTCGTCAAACGTCACGCCTACCAAATTTCATCGATATGTCTTCAACGGTTTCTGAGTTATGACTCATAAAACTTTCAATGTTTGCCCCTTAATAAGTGGGCGTGGCACCACCCATTTTCCAAAATTTCACCATATTTCTTCATAAGGGCCTGAGCTCAATACGTGGGTAAAATTTCATCACTCCAGCTCTATTAGTTACTGAGATAAAAAATTTCGGATTTTTACTATATAGGGGAGGTGGGCGTGGTCATGGTCCGATTTCGCCCATTTTCAATACCATCCGTTCTCGTCTTGATACCAACTTGCATTCCAAATTTCATCAAAATATTTCAATTTTTGCGCGAGATATCGTGCTCACAGACGGACGGACGGACAGACGGACAGACGGACGGACATGGCTCAATCGATTTCTCTTTTCACCCTGATCATTTTTATATATATAAGTCTATATCTATCTCGATTATTTCATTCTGTTACAATCCACCGTTAGGAAATCAAAACTATAATACTCTGTGTACTAGTACAGCTGAGTATAAAAATGGGGCTTGGGTTGCACACGGCTTAGTCAATAGTTCCACAACTTTATGTTTTTCCCTTTTTACTACCACATTAGAAAATAAAAATGTTTTGAGTTGAAGGCTTTAATAGCTAGAGCATAAAAAATACATTTTTTTTATGGAAACTATTGAAATGAAGTAATTTGTGCATTTTGGAAAATTGTTTAGGGATCACCAAAGAATGAACAATTTTGATCCAGAAATATTGTATACCCTCCTCTGTCATCTACCGCATTTTTCTAAAACTTGTTGCACACACTTTTTAGAAATACTTATGTAAGTACATACCGAATTCAACACCGTGACTTTTCATTTTCATCAAATTAATTGAAAAATTGCTCTCAGCCTAATAAGAAAGCAAATTGAATGCAAGTTCCTAGAAACTAACTGAATGTAGGTACGTGTATGCATGAAGGATGAATGCAAGCATTGCCGTGGCATGCAACTTAGAAAAGTATTTAATTAACACATAATGTGTGAGATAGGTATACAGAGGGAAAAATAAAAGTAAGAAGCATTTAAAGAGCAAACCTACTGACAACTTGACTTCACTTTAATCTCTACATACCTACATACATACATTCATATATGCATTTGATGTTGTGTTGGAATTTGTAAGCAGAGGAAAACATTAATGCAAGCGCTCGTATGCATGAACTTAATAAACTAACAAACTGCATTCCAAACCGAGTAACACAACTGATTTCAAATCGCATTCACCTCTGCGTTGCATGCCACAAAATTTCTAAAAAAAAAAAAGGCTTATAAAATAATTTCTATAGCGGATTTTAAAAAAGAAAGTGGAATTCGGACCCCTTTCAAATTTTCATGTCAAGGATTCGATTTCGCTTTCTCCCCCACACATAAGAACATGTGTGTGTGTGTGGGTGAAGATAGTGAAAATGATAGCAAAACAAAGAAACCTGCACACAAACAGTTTGCGCACAAAGCAAGCGAAATCTTTAATTGGTATAAGGCAAATGGTTTGTAAAATCGGACTTTTATACATATACATACATACACACGTACGTATGTATGTATATACACTTGCACATAGCAAAAACTTTAGAATTCCTTTGAAAAGCTAAAGAGGTAAAGTATGTCGAACATCTAAGGCTTTTCGAAACATTTAACCCCAAAATTTCATTAACGAATAAGTAGAAATGTGAAATGGCAGCAACGAAACTGAAATTAAATGAAAATTCATTTCAAATCTTTGTTGATGCCATTGTTGGGTTTGCAATGTCAATGTTGTGCTTGCACTTTAAATGGCAACAGCAACAGCAAAAGCAAGAGATAATACAAAGTAAGAAGCTCGTAAAATGGATTGCAATGTGGGCATATATTTACATGTGTACATACACACTTTCATGTATGTATCTGCTATTTATTTACGTCTGATAATTGCGAGGCGTTCGTTTAATTGCGAACAGTTTTCTGTATGTACTATTGATGTAAATTAAATTCAATTACATTCGCTGCATTATCTTCTTTTACACATGTTCTTCTATGGTTTTTAGGTACTGCCTTATGGCTGCCAAAAAATCGATATACTGGATATGCTTGGATGATAAGGGCATTGCCTGTCATTAGTTTTAGACTTTCCTCCATGAAAACTATCTGCTTTCTCGGCGCTAGACTTCAGCGTTTTCTGAAAGCTTCGGCTTCATCTCTTCCACACTTTAAACCACCCAATTTCTTTCACATTTCAAGAACTTAAGTAAATTCACTTAGAAATGCACGCACGCACACTTACTGGCACGCTTCCCTGCAAAAAATGCGATTAATCCGGGACGTATCCGGGATCAATCGCAAGGGAGCATGCGACTAATACAATTTTACATCTTTTTATATGGAGTGAATTGATCGCATTTGTTCGAGCATGCCCTATGAAGAGACTAATTGTTCAACTTGTATACCCGAACGGGTACCAATGTAGATCAATCGCTTTCATCCCGAACGGGTACAAATGTTGATTTTTCCAAGTTGTTCGCCAAGGCAATTTTTAATAACAATCTTTAAAAAATTGTAAATGTTGATGCATATATAAATAAAGATTATACAATGTTTCACTTTTGAAAAAAAATCTCAATAAATAAATTTAAAAAAATTGTAAGTTTTGAGTATGCATTATATGAGCGTAATTTAAAGGATTATTTCATAGGATTTTTTAGGAAACATTTTGTTAAAATTATTATTCATCATTGTTATTAAAAGAAAGGGTGTTCAATTCGTTTTACCGGTTGTTCTACAATTTTTTAAATACATTGCACATTTTTCTAAAATTTCTACATTTAAGGAATCTAGATTTGTACCCGTTCGGAATGAAAGCGATTAATCTACATTTATACCCGTTCGGAATGAAAGCGATTAATTTTTTTTTTTTTTAGCATCCAATATATTTTGCCAACTGTATAAATAAAATACATCTAACAATTTTGTGGTTCGTTAAAAGTAATTAGTAATTAATAATGACTTAATAAACTTGGTGGGCATGTATGGATTGCTCTCAGTAGTGCATCCATTTATTGTAGTCCATCAATAAAGATCTGTAAAAGATATTCTTTTGAGGCGTACGAAACTAGTTGGTCTTGCCGTCAGGGCTAGAGCGAGGGGGTTGGGGTGAGCTAGTAGTCTCGTTTTGTATGATCTAGCATACTTTCTGATTTCTTGAGCAATAGTAGGTATCTTTAGATCACGATGTAGACGGTCGTTAGTGACGTAGTAGGGTGCATTTACAATCATTCTAAGAGTTTTCGATTGGAATCTTTGGAGAATTTCTATATTTGAGTTTGCTGCAGTTCCCCACAGCTGTATGCCATAGGTCCAAATGGGTTTTATTGTGGCTGAGTAAAGCAGGAGTTTGTTGTCGATTGATAGTTTTGAGTTTCGATTCATGAGCCAATAGAGATTCCGCAGTTTTATACCAAGAGCTTTTCGTTTGGTGAATATGTGGGTTCTCCATGTTAGTTTTCTGTCGAGGTGCATACCAAGGTACTTTGTTACGTCACTTTGCGGTATATCAATGCCGTTGAGTTTTACGGGTGGGCAAGTGTTATGTCTAGTGGTAAACGTCACTTGGACAGATTTTGATTCATTTGACTTTATCCGCCAGTCTTTCAGCCAATGGGTAATTTTATTTAAACTTCTTTGAAGCTTGAGTGAGGCCACGTTTGGGTTGAGGTCTGCAGCCAGTACGGCAGTGTCATCGGCAAAAGTGCCAATAGTGACTCCTTCTGCTATTGGGAGGTCATGTGTGTAAAGTAGGTACAGTATTGGGCCCATTACACTACCTTGCGGGACGCCAGCTAAACTCGCGTAAAGCTCAGACTGCTCTGCTCCTTCCTTGACGAAAAAGTAACGATTTTTTAGGTAAGATTGTATAAATAGGAAGTAATTTGTAGGGAGAGTAGTTTTTATTTTATAGAGGAGACCGTCGTGCCATACGCGATCAAAAGCTTGGGATATGTCTAGAAAAGCAGCTGTACAATATTTTTTTTGCTCAAAGGCAGAGTAGATTTTCTCGGTAAGTCTATGTACTTGTTCAATTGTTCCGTGTCCTCTTCTGAAGCCAAACTGGTGATTAGGTATAATGTTACGCTCTTCTATTATGGGTAGGAGTCTTTTAAGGAAAATAACTTCCAAGACTTTTGAGACAACGGGCAGCAGGCTAATGGGCCTGTAAGACGCTGCCGTATCAGGGGGCTTTCCTGGTTTCAGAATCATTTTCATCTGAGCGACTTTCCATTGAGGGGGTATGAATGCAGTTATTAGTACTGCATTAAAAAGTTGGGTGAGAAATTTTATGCCTTCGTAAGGTAAGTGTTTTAGTACATTGCCATTAATAATATCGTACCCAGGAGCTTTCTTTGGGTTGAGCATCGCTATTACGGTTTTTACCTCCGATATTGCGAATCGTTTTATGGGGAGGTCCATTTGATAGGGATGACTCAGAGTATTTTTCACTTCTGTTGTTGTGCTTAGTGGGGGTTCAATATCATATGGGGTGAATACTGATTTTAGGTGGCGTGCAAAAGTATTTGCTTTCTCTGCGTCACTTTTCGCCCATTCGTTATTTTCCATTCGTATTGGAGAATTGTAGAAAATCGGCCTTTTTAGCTTACTAGCAGCTTTCCAAAGGGAGTAATCAGTTGCAGCTGTTGCATCAATATTACTGAGATATTGTTGAACTTGTCTGTTGTGTTCAATTTTGAGGATGTTTTTGAGTTCTTTGGTGAGAGCATTCAATCTTTTCTTGTCGTCGGGGTGACGGGTTTGTTGCCATTTTTTCCTTGCGAGTCGTTTTTCTTTGAGCTTAGCTTGTATGTTGTGGGTAACGCTTGTCCTTTTTTGTCTGATGAGGGTGGGAGTTGATTTCCATGCAGCTTGTTGGATGCAGCTGTTAAAATGTTCGACTGCTGCCTCTATATCTTCAGCAGATTTCAGGGCTAATTTGAAGTCAAGATTAGACGTGATGATGTGTCGGAAGTATTCCCAATCAGTCTTCCGATTGTAAAGGCTGCATTGTTCCGCTGCCGGTGTAAAATTTTTATCAATTGTTACCAGGATTGGAGAGTGGTCGGAAGACAATTCAAAGCACGATTTGCAATTTATATCTGAAGAGTTCACGCCTTTCACCACGCAGAAATCGATTAAGTCGGGTATTTTATTTTTATCTGTTGGCCAATAAGTGGGAGTTCCAGTAGAGAATGGAGTTAAACTGAGATTGCTAATAGCATTATATAGTTGTCTTCCTTTAGGGGTAATGAGACGAGAGCCCCAGAACGTGTGTTTGGCATTGTAATCGCCCCCAGCTAGAAATCGATTTCCAAGAGTTTTGAAGAAATTTTCATATTCTGCAGTGCTGATAGAGTGCCTCGGCGGGCTATAGATAGCAGAGAGTGTAAGCTGGCCGCTCGGGTCTTCAATGACAATATTTGTGGCTTGTATAGCATTTGTACGGAATGAATTCGTGCTGTAATGTTTAATACTTTTCCGTATCAAGATACCTGAGCCTCCATGAGCGTTGTTACTGGGGTGTTTTGTGTGGTAAAACTTGTAGTTGGGTACTTCAAAGTAGCTTTTGTCAGTAAAGTGGGTCTCAGATATGAGGAGTATATCTATATCGTGGGTCTGAAGTAAAGTTTTAACTTCAAGTAAGTGTTTGGATAGGCCATTGGCATTCCAAATGACAATTTTCAACGGGTTGAAGATGCACAGTTTTTAGTCGTGAGGGTGACGAGGAGGCTCATCATTGATGTCATTTGTTGCATGACTTGTTTCAGTAAGTCTATCATTTCTCGCATTTCGTTAGTGTTCTGCGTTGGGGTGTGGGTTTCATTACTATTTGGAATGACATTATTAGGGTTCGAGCGGGGTGTTACGCCTTTCTTTGCTGCTTGAGCATATGTGGCTGGGTATTGGTCAATTTCAATTGGGGTTTCAATCTGCATTGGGGTTTGAATTGGCTGTTGTGGTTTCTCTTGGGGCTGTGCAGAAGCTTTTTTCCTCAGAGTTGGGTATTTGGCGCTTTGGATGTTTTTGTATACCATACAGCCTTTATAATTTGCTGGATGGTTGCCTTCACATAGAGCGCATTTGACATCTTCAGATCTTGTCTTTCGCTTGCAATCAGCGGAGAGGTGGTTTCCAGCACATTTTATACATACTGATTTTCGACGACAGTAGGACTTTGTGTGGCCATATTGCTGACAGTTGGCGCATTGCGGTATTTCACGCTTCGGGTGTGGGGGCTCGAAAGCAATTCTTGAGTGCAGGAGACTTTTAATTTGATATATCTCCTTGTTATTGGAGGCGGGTTTGAGTTCAATGATAAACATTGGGAGAGGATTTTTTGTGACTCTGTATTTTATGTTCCAAATGTTTGTGACTGAGTGACCGAGATCTTTTAGAGAATCCACAATTTCTTTTGTGTCTATTGAGGAGTGCATGTTTCTGAGAACAACTCTGAAGGTACGTTCTTGTTTTGTTTTATAAGTGTGGAACTCTGTGCCCTTCTGTTCCAGTTGTGACACTATGGTTTTGTAAGCATCCAGGGATGATGCTTGTACTTTTACTTGATCCTTGCCTGTGAGCTTTAGATCATAGGAGTTTGGAGCAACTTCTTTTAGTAAACTCATTAGGGGGGGAATGTTTAGAACTTTGTCTATAAATATTGGCGGCGGCTTGGGTATTTTTTCAGTTGGTTGGTTAGTTTCCTCAACTTCAAGGGAGGCAAATCTGTTTTCATTTTCATTTTCATTTGGTTGGCGGCTTCCAAGCCAGTAATAATTATCAAGTTTAGCCTGTTTTTTAGAGGCAGTATTTTTACTTGGGCTTTCGCGTTGGCGTTTGGGATTGACGATCTTCCATTCGTTGGTTGGGGTAGCAGTTGTCAAGTTTCCTGCAGTTTGGGGTTTCTGGGCTTGTTGTTGTTGGGCATAGAGAATTTCCAGTTGCCTTTGGAGGGTTTCGATCTGCTGTTGTACGTTTGGTACGTTGGTACTAGGCAGGCGGGATGGGGTTAGATGTTGGGACATTTGTTGGGGTGTACCCAGGGATCTCGGGGTTTGGTGCTGTAGTTGTACTTGGGCTTGTTGGGCATCTCGCACTTGGACTTGTTGGGCATCTCGCTGTTGGGAACCTCCTACTTTAGGAGGAGTATGGTTGAGGGGCATCTCGCTGGTGCAAACGAATATTTTAGTCTATATTCATTTGCACCCGGCTGCGCATGTAATATGTACAACTTTTTATGATTGTAATACAATCTGGTTGCAGCTTTTTACAGCTCTGATACTTATGTATAAACTTTACACGAATGGTTTGTGTCCACACTAATTCACCACTTAGTGGTGAAAAAGAGGTTTGTGGTGGAGTTTTGTGTGTGGGAGCTATTGTGCGATCAATGCAACAACAATATGCACAATCACTCAGCAATAACACTTAATTTACGCTTTAGAGTTTAAATAAAGCAGTTTTATATTAATTTGATAGCACACTAAGTTGCGACACTTTTTCCGACACTTTTTCACAATATTATTGAGTTAAATTGATCAATTATATATTTTTTTTTAGCACAAAAGTACGGAGGAAAAAATTTTTGACAACTTCACAGCGCGACCAGTGTGACCAGAAAAACCAACCACCAATTATGACCAATTCCACCAATTGCGATAATTCATCGGTTTCATAATTTTTTTGCATTTACCGGTTCCGCCAAATATGAGCACCTCCAATAGCGATAATTTACCGTTTTCGACATTGTTTTTTTGATTCATCGGTTGCACCAATAATGAGCACCTCCACCAATAGCTGTATTTCACCGTTTTCGTCGTTTTTTTTTTTTTTGATTCATCGGTTGCACCAATAATGAGCACCTCCACCAATAGCTATAATTCACCGTTTTCGTGTTTTTTTTTTTTTTTTTTGATTCATCGGTTACACCAATAATGAGCACTTCCACCAATAGAAATAATTTACCGGTTTTATCGATTTTGTTGAATTCACCGCTTGAACCAATTGCGATAGTTCACCGGTTTCATCGTTTTTTGTTGCACTCACCAGATCCACCAATTATGGTCAAGAAACAGCAACATGTTAAAAATGACAGCAAAGAAATGTAAGTATTTTAAAGAAAAAAATACATTGTTTACGCACTGAAAATTATGCAGATTTTAAAACAGCGATATCTCGGAGACCAAAAAAGACACGTTAACAAGGTCAACGGCATTTGAAAGTGCAAAGCCTATTTATTAAGATAATGGTCGTAGACTTTAAATGAAATCATAACTTTCGGCTGGCCCTAACTCCAAAATTTTAAGAAAATTGCACTTTTTGAACTTGCATTTTTAGGTCAAGATATCTCGAAAACTATTTAGAATTTGGTCATTTTGACTTCAGATTCGGATTCAGCACATCAAAATCCTTCGAAAAAGTATATCCTGGCTTCTTGGTAAGAAGTTCGAATCATTTTTGTCTGCCTACGAAATACAAAATTTTTTTTTACCTGACAAAAAAACTTCGGCTTAAAACCCGCGGACTAAGAATTGGTTTAAGACCCATGGTCTCTTTGGCAAAGTTACTTAGAATAGTCTATAGAACATTATCCGCGTATGCGATTTTATCGAAAAATAATCGACCCTACCTAAGGTATGTATGTATGTATGTATGTATGTACCTACAAATGTATACATAGAATTCTTGTACAAAATGTTCAAGTGGGCCTCTGCTTTAAATGCGTGCGGGAATTTATTCAATCAAATTAGATTTCTGCACCAATAATTTTACAATTTGCGATAACATCACAATTCTCATGTCTACACGTACATATGAGTGAAGTTACGTCAGTGAAGCAAATTTATTGTATATTTCCACGATTTTCTTCAACGCACCATGGATGCATTTTTGTGCATTATTGGCACCTAGTAACACGCCCCTTCACTCCGCTTCACTTAGGTACGTATACTGTTTCTTCATTTGTCAGAAATTTTCTGGTTCCCGCTCCAACTCCATTCCTCTCTAATGTATCACAATGCGTCCAAGCTCACACGCTGCCAAGTTATTCGTCTTGCCTTCGTCCGCCACTCGACACTTCATTTTCTGCAGAAAATGAAAAATCCTCACGAAGAATTATCCGAAATCCAAGGTAGTCGAAGAAATGTCCAAATAGAAACACTTTGTCGCTTCGCGAAAGTTAAAAATAGTTGTGTTCAAAACGGTATTTAGAGTAGCGACACTGGATGTTGCACGCGTGTGATGCTTGGAAATGTTAGCAATTGAGAGAAAAGTGAGGGGAATAATAAAAAACGTTACGCAAAATAAATTGTTGCAAACTCTAACTTATAAAATTTATTGCGATTTACTTTTTTCAAATTCAGCGTCCAAAAATCTTGTCACCTTTTCGTAGGCACATACACATATACACGCATGACATTTCACAGGTGTGAAGCTGCTCCGCAAAACTTCTGGGTTTGTTTGTATTCTTCCTGAACTGCGACCTCAGCGTTCCGTATTTTGCTGTGATCTGATGAACCACGTATCTGCATGTAATTTTACATATATTTATACCCTGCATCAAATATAGATCAGACACGCAAAGCGATAGTCTCGCACTGTCTCAGAACTGCTTCTAAAAGGATATCGTATCTTGATGAGCTAGTACTATGTATGTATGTATGTATGCATGTGGCGCGATTTTCTGAAGGCTATGTACATATCGACACTTGAGTGGAAGAACACCCCAGTTCAAAACCCCTGTTCAAAACTTCTTATGTGCATATTTCTCTGATCTGCGGAGTCTTTAAACCAAATTTGCACCTGAAGCGTTTTTTTAGTTTTTCGAACTGGAGAGATCTTCCACCCGTGCATAGATGCATAGATGCCACATATGTATGTACTAGTAGTGGGACTTTTTTCGAATAATATTCGAATAAATATTATTCGAATAAACGAATAATAATTTTCGTGGGAAAAAATTCGAATAGTACTATTCGAATAGTGCTACATATTCGAATAATTCTATTCGAATAACACTATTTGAATAACACTATTCGAATAGTATATGTATGTACATGCATAATTTGGGAATTCCACTTGCCTTAGCGCAAGCCAGAGTACGTATATATATATATATGTACATACATATGTATGTACTTACAAAAGAACAAGTAAGAAAGCCTAAGTTCGAGTGGAATCGAACATTAGATACTCAGCTGCATGCTTTCATAGTTTGTTTGCGATTGATGGAGACACGGTGTACTTTATATAAAGCGAGCGTAGCCACGTCCATTTTCAAAATTTGTATCATTCATCCAAATAAGCTTAAGAATATTATTCTTTGTGCAAAATTTCATTCCTTTATGACTTCTAGTTACAAAGATGTCACGTTGAAATTCACAAAGGGTGTTCCAGAAATATCTTTGTTAAAAGGTAGGCGTGGTTATAAACCGATTTCAATAAATTTCTGCGTGTCTATTAACTTAAGTTATAAAAGTGTATAAACCAAGTTTCGTCATAATATCTCAATTATTTGTAGAGTTATAGGCTAAGAAATCTCATATATTCCTTTGTCTAAAAAGAGGCGGTGCCACGCCCATTTTCCAAAATTTTTCCATTTTTTGTTTCCGGTCTATTGTGGAACTCATGCCACACAATTTCAATGAATTATCTTTACATTTGGCAGAGATATCGCTTACAATTTTTTTATTAGGTCACTTTATAATACCCATATATAAAAGTGGGCGTGGTCGTCAACCGATTTTGGCAATTTTCCGTCCAAACATTTGTCTAAGTAAGTAAATCACGCATACCATATTTCATCGATATATCTTCAACGGTTTCTGAGTTATGACTCATAAAACTTTCAATGTGTGCTCCTTAATAAGTGGGCGTGGCACGGCCCATTTTCCAAAATGTTTGTGGTTTTGGTTTTATGTCCGTAGTTGGACTCCTACCATAAAATTTCAATAATATATCTTTATATTTGACAGAGATATGGCTTAACATGTTTTTATTAGGTCACTTTATAATACATATATACAAAAGTGGGCGTGGCCGTCAACCGATTTTAACTATTTTCCGTCCAAACGTTTGCCTAAGTAAGTAACTCACGCATACCAAATTTCATCGATATATCTTCAATGGTTTCTGAGTTATGACATATAAAACTTTCAAATGTTTGACCCTCAATAAGTGGGCGTGGCACAGCCCATTTTCCAAAATTTCATCAAATTTCTTCATAAGGGCCTGATCTCAACACGTGGGTAAAATTTCTTCGCTCCAGCTATGTATATTAGTGACTGAGATACCAAATTTCCGATTTTTACTATATAGGAAAAGTGGGCGTGGTCATGGTCCGATTTCGCCCATTTTCAATACCAACCGTCCCAGTCTCGATACCAACTTGCATTTCAAATTTCATCAAAATATCTCAATTTTTGCGCGAGTTAGAGTGTTTTTTTAAATTATGAGAAGCTTTACAATTTTATTTATTCCAAAATAGTTTCAAAATAAAGTCTTGAAAAGTATTAAAATCCTCTCTAAAGAAATTTAATCATTTATGGTTTAAAAACAAATCCTGAAAAGTATAAAAAACTTTCTCTTTCTCAATTATATTACCATCAAAATATTTGTGGTTTGAAATCAAAACCAAAAAAATATTAAAAAAAAAATTATCAGAAAAAAGTAAAAATAAAATCAAACAAAATGTTTCTAAAACTGCAATCCGGAGAAGTAATCAAATATACTGAAATAAATGGCCCGAATCTAATAATTGTATCAAGTAAGTAATGCAGGAGATTAATTAAATATCATGAGGGTAAATTTTGCTTTATTTTTTCAGTCATAAGGCAGTATCACTGCAATAACCGCGACGGTGCCGAAATTTCCGTCGACATTTCCCAAATATTAGTATAAAAGTGACAATATATATATATATATCGAGCCCTAACCGCCATAAAAGTGTATCCAACAAAATTCTCGATTTCAGCATTTTTATGGAAATCAACAATTTACTATCACATGCATCAACTTCCAAAATTTCATGGCTGTGAAATGTGCAGTTTCGAAGTTAGAGACTAAATAAGTTTTACGGCTGCATACAAACTGTATGCAAAACAAATTAAAAAAAACTGTGTCCTGTAAAATTTACTTTTTGTTGGATACACTTTTATGAGGATTAGGGCTCGATATATAAGGTACTTTAGTGTTTGCTACTACTGTTTTGGATTTTTATGTAAATAAACTATGTTAACGTTATTCAATTTCTCATTAATCTTTGGGATAATGGTTTATTTGCAGAATATCCACTGGAAATTTTATGGGGGTTTATTTTTAAATCCAAAAAAGTATACAATTTATTCCAATTTTCGGATAGATTTAATACCATTTAAAATATTTTTAATACCAGGAATATTCTAAAAATAATGAAAATTTGGTTTTGATTTAATTCCAAGAAAGTATTAATTTGACACCAAGAATAATTTCTGTCTCTCAATATTCTCTTATTTTTTTAAACCAGAATGGTTTTAATTTTATGCTTTTTGGCATTGTTATATATAAATACCAAAATGGTATTAAAATTAAACTAAAATTTTTACTGTGTATGTATGTATATATAAATAAAAGTGAAAGTAAAAGTTTAGCGCACAGCATGTGTATGGTTATTGCTGTCATTCTCAAACCTCTTACAAATGTGAACATAAATCTATGTATGTATACCTACCCTGCAGTGAAAGTAACCAGTTACAAACTAGAATTATACCAGTTTGCAGGGTACACTTAACTACTTGCCCGACTGTAAATTTCCCATGTAAACATCTGGTATTTTTCGTGTGTTAATGTCCTACGAAATGGCAATTGTCTTCCTCTGCATAAGCTCATACTAGTTAAATACCAGTTTGTGTGGATCAGAAAAATACTAGTAGCATCTAGATCAGCGAATACCAGTTTAGGTATGCAAGAAAAAATAAATTTTGAAGTCTATTTATTTCATATGTAATTCATTATATTCATTCATTCAATAAAAATAAAAATTGCTTAGATATAGATAGGTGGCAGTTCAGTTTTATAAGCAAAATCAAAACCTAAGTTACATATTCAGTAATTAAAAAACCAAAACAGACACAATGGGTCCTATTAATAAAAGCCAAGCATTTGCTTTTGCTTAAGATTTCAGACCTTTTACTAAATATTTGAAATTTGGTTCATACAAATTAATGTCAAATTTCTGAAATTTTGAGCAAAAGCATTTGCTTAGATTTTATTAATATGGCCCATTGTATAAAAAATTAAGGCACTCAGGAATATTAAAAATATTTCTTAAATTTAATAACTAATAAGGGACCATTTCAGTTAAAAAACAAAGAACTTAAGCCACATATTCAGTAATTAAAAAAAAACTCATTGTATAAAAATTCAAGCACTTTGTTTTTTCAATTCCTTTGCTTTTTTTTGAAAATACTCCTTTTTGTTCAATTGCAATGCTTTTCTTTATACTGGATCAAATAAACTGGTATGATGCTGCCTTTTGGATACCAGTTTATAAACTAGTATTTTGATAACTAGTTTGTGGTTCAACTGCATTTTACTGGTATAATACTAGACAAAATAAACTGGTATGGTATTGTCATACGAATACCAGTTAATATACTACAATTTTGACATACTACACCTTTTCCAGTTTATATTCAGAAAGTTGCAATTTATATTCAGAAAATTACAATTTATATTCAGAAAATTACAATTCATATTCAGAATTTCCATTTCATATTCAGAAACCTACAATTCATATTCAGAAAGTTGCAATTCATATTCAGAAAGTTCATTTTAAATTCAGAAAGTTACATTTCATATTCAGAAATTTACAATTCATATTCAGAAAGTTACATTTAATATTCAGAGAGTTGCAATTCATATTCAGAAAGTTACATTTCATAATCAGAAAGCTACAATTCATATTCAGAATTTCCATTTCATATTCAGAAACCTACAATTCATATTCAGAAGGTTGCAATTCATATTCAGAAATTTCATTTCAAATTCAGAAAGTTACATTTCATATTCAGAAAATTACAATTAATATTCAGAAAATTACATTTAATATTCAGAAAGTTACATTTCATATTCAGAAAGTTACAATTCATATTCAGAAAATTTCACTTTACGCTTTTGAGTTTTCTTTTTTTCAAACATACATAGAAGCCATCGGTTCAAAAGGTTTTTTTTTAAATAATATGCCTAATAACATAGTACTCCTTCACTTTTTTTTACGAATTCGGTGGACCTATAGTTTTATGCCGACCCTGAACGACATCCGCGGAGGAATTTAAATTTTGCATGAGAAGTTTTTTTATAACAGAAATACACGGATGGTTGCCGACCGAATGCGAGGGATTACGCTACATTAATTCCCCGATTTCAAATAAAACAAATTTTCGATGTTGTTCGGACTGGGTTTCTAACCCACGACCTTTTGAATAAAGGACGAACTCTACCCTTCAGAAAAATGTTTTGAAAAAAACAATGTAATTTTTTACCTGAAAAATTTACATAGAAACTCATGTTCCATGTTTCTGAATATGAATTGTAACTTTCTGAATATGAAATGTAACTTTCTGAATATTAAATGTAATTTTCTGAATATGAATTGCAATTTTCTGAATATGAATTGTAAATTTCTGAATATGAAATGTAACTTTCTGAATTTAAAATGAAATTTCTGAATATGAATTGCAACTTTCTGAATATGAACTGTAGGTTTCTGAATATAAAATGGAAGTTCTGAATATGAATTGTAACCTTCTGAATATGAAATGTAACTTTCTGAATATGAATTGCAACTTTCTGAATATAAACTGTAGGTTTCTGAATATGAAATGGAAATTCTTAATATGAATTGTAATTTTCTGAATATTAATTGCAACTTTCTGAATATGAATTGCAACTTTCTGAATATGAATTGTAGGTTTCTGAATATGAAATGAAAATTCTGAATATGAATTGTAATTTTCTGAATATAAATTGCAACTTTCTGAATATAAACTGGAAAAGGTGTAGTTAGCTGTTTCGCTGCAGGGTACATATGTACATACATACATATGTATACGCGATGAGTTCAGCCTATATATTCATACACTGCAATCCTTATTCTTTATAATCATCATAATCATCATCATCGCCATCATTTTCATCACAATTACCATCATAATTCTCACCATTATTTGCCTTAGTCCTCATAGCTATTGTTGTTAGTGTTGTGGTCATTTCCGGTGACCAACCGCCTATTACGGGTACGCTTATAAAGCCTTTTTCTCCTTATTCTTCAACCTTCATCTTCCAAACTGCATATGTATGTATGTAGGTATGTTTGAATATACTCGTAAGTATAAATGGAGAGAAAACAGCTTCAATCATTCAGCCTATTGGCCACATCTGGGAATTGTGCTAATTCATTGCATAGGCATTTATCACATACTTAAGCATAAAGCACACAAGTATTTATGCAGTAAGTACATGTGTACACTAGTTTGGTTTTTCCTTTGTTTTATTGCCGACTTGTAGGTGTGTAGGGATTTTCTGATTCTATGGCACAGAAAGCAAGCGTCAAAGTGCACTTACACATTGCTTATTAGAGGATATAATAATAATAATATGATGGCGCTTATATAACTCCAACGAGTTTTAAGGCAATGGTTCTCTTCCCAATTCGAGAAGTGCTCCTTAATTTTTGTTTTTCCTATCAATTGGGTGGACCTACAGTTTTATGCCGACTCCGAACGGCGAATACATTTTTTGTGAGAAAGTTTTTCATGGCAGAAATACCCTCTGAGCGTATACCGCCAACTGCGAGGGGTGACCGCTATTTCGAAAATCCCAATAATTAGATTCTAATTAATTGGAGTGCTCGCCTGCTATACCAGAGGTCTCGGGTTCTAACCCCAGTCCGGACAAACAAAAAAAAAAATTTCTAATTAATTAATTCCCAATTATTGGGTTTTTAGAAATAGCGGTCACCTCTCGGCAGTAGGAGGCTTCCCTCCGAGTGTATTTCTGCCATTAAAAGGCTTCTCACAAAAAATGCAATCGCCATTCAGAGTCGGCATAAAACTGTAGGTCCACCCAATTGGTAGGAAAAACAAAAGTTAAGGAGCACACCTCGAATTGGGAGAGTAGCTCGGCAATAAAACTCGTCAGAGTATTATATTATTATTATTACGTATTAAGACTCTATGATTTCGACAATATCTTTATATCATTTTCACACTGAGAAAAACTATTGTACAATCAACTTACAATCGCATATAACCCAACTTAAAACTTAGATATAATTTACTTCCTAAGTTTTTTCACCATCTTAACGAAAATAATTTAGTAAACAATTCAGCATAGTAATTTAGTAGAAGATAAAAGTAAAAAAGGTTAACTTAGTCAAAACAACCCCTTTTTTGGTAACCAAAATGCTTGTGTAATACATCACCATAGCTTTGTTTTCCATGGTCGGGTATAAATTGTGTAAGTACTTTGGTGAGTTACACAAGTTTTTTGGGCCCCATAAAATTTTTTTAACTAAGTGAACTTTGCTAGATTTACTATAGTTTTTTTCTCTGTGTGTTGGTTAGCTTGATGTGTTGCTAAGCAAGTAATCTTAGTCAATACCAAAGTATTTCTAGTTAGGAAAAAAAGTATTCAAGAAAATCCGTCTCGTTTATTTTCCAACGCAAAAGTATAACTTGAACAGTTTGCTAAGTGATCATTTCCTTTTTTGATTCGTAAAGTAATCAACACATGTTGTGCGAATTTTTTTTTTTTTGGTTAAACATGCATAAGTCACTACTGATTGAACTCATGGGAAAATAATATTCCCACAAGAAGTTAAAAAGCTTTTCGAAATAAATGCATATTTGTTCACCCTTTTGTTTTGTTTTTCTGCGTCTATTACCCTCTGCGTAGCGTTTTGTTAACATTCGAATGCCATTTCATCAACTTGCAATTTTTATCGTTTCGCTACTTCCTTAGTGCACTGACTATTCTCCGGCTTATGTGCATATATGTATATACCTACACACATATATATGTGCATACAAGCATATGTATGTACATACCCTGCAGGGAACTCAATAACTAGTGAGCAAAATTTCTAGTTCCGAACTAGCGAAAAGGTGTCAAAAGGGAACTAGATCAATGGTAGTTAGACCCTCACCAGTTAGGAAGGAGTGAAATGAGTGACCATTATAAGACAGACTTTGATTTATACGCAATTTCGAAGTGACACAAATTCTATGAAAATTTTTCGTTCGTTCAATTGCCGTCGGCCTTGTATATTTCTGCAATTCTCAGATGTTTAGTGAAGCATTTTATATAGAGTTTTCTATTTGCATCTTGTATGAAATGAAATGTTCCCCTAATTATGCTTTTCCGATCCCTCAGGCTTATTTGTAATTTTTTTTATTTTATTAATTTTTAAATATTATGGTAAATTATCATCCACCTTGACACCGACAGGATTCGAACCCGCGCCACTTGCGTGAAGTGTATCAAAGGCTGCACTTAAGCGGCAGATGTAAAACTGTAGAATTTGTAGGTACTTGTAGCTAGTTCAGAACTATCGAAATTGTGCCAATAAACAAACTAGTGTAAACTGTAGAATTTAGTACTAGTTCGGAACTATCGAAAATGTAGTGCAGAGAGTGACAATTGACACCGCCTAGGACATCACCGTGTTAAATTCGCCAGTTGATAACATGCAAAAGAGATTTAGCTCGCACTAGTAGTGGCGAAAAATGCACTAGAAGCGACCTAGTTCGGAACTAGAGATTTTCCCTACAGGGTATGTAGAACGCAATAAATGCTCACTCATACCGACAGCAATAACTGAAATGTTTGCCCGGTTAATGCCGGGAGCTTAGCGTTAAGTCTTCCGTTGTCCTGTTGTCTCATTGTCCGGTTGGTTGTCCAGCCATATTCTTCCACTTATGCTGTCAACCAGTATCGCTCTTCTCCCTGGATTTTTTAGTTGGTTGCTGCGACTGTTTTTCCTTTACAGACTTCCTGTTTAGTGTTGCTTCAGTTATGGTTTTGCTCACCACATTGTAGACAGGTTGGATAACCTTTAGGCCAGTCGTTCGGAAATAGGTACGACGGCAGGATACGAGATACCAAAAAGGATATACTCACAGGTGCCCACAAAGTCACTGCAAGTAGACAACTGCTTAAAGCATGTAAAAGTAATAACAGGAAAAAATAATTGAAAAAACAGAGAATTGAAAATACAAAATGGAAAATCGGTGCTGTACTGGCAGCACGTCAGTGAGGATAAAAGTCGAAATGGCACTCTTTATTCGAACTGGAAGTTCACTAAGGAGAAAAAAATTGCAATAGCAATCGCAGTGGAAGGTATGAGGCAAAACCAAAAAGTTCAACGAGACTTGGACTCGGCAAGCGACTGATACCCGCCCATATTCTTGCTTATTGCTTGGTAGGTCTAGTGAGGAGAGTAGGAGGTTGCTTGCTGTTATTTTATCTATGCCTGGAAACTCAAACTGTATTTAAAGTGGTTAGTAGACCAGATTTGAGGTAGAGCGCAAGGTAAAAAAGGTCAATTAAATATTGAGACAGCAAACGCAAAAGCTAATAAGACAAAAACATACATATGCACATACGTACATAGGTTGACAACTAGTGCTATCATGCAGATGTGGAAGCGGAACACATTTGTTACACTCTTAGCTTTCATTGACGTACTGAATAGTGGGATGCAGATAAAGAGACTTATCCTTATAATTGACCTGTGTTTGGCGTAAAACTGCTAATGCATGGGCAATAAATGTCCTGATTTGATTAAATTAACGAGCTAATTGTAGATTAAATTGGCGGCAAGGTATCCTTTGTTTGCCATTTTTCGCTTGTGGCACTTACTTAATGGTGTTGTGAATGAGGCGGTTATATTGTAGAGTTTTAAATAGCCCATTTGCGTGGCGACAGGGAAGTGTCTAACAAAGTTATCTATTGCCACCTTAACGAAGATAATTGAAATAATTCGTAAAACAACGTTGTTAAGTATTGTGTGCTAATAAAATGCGAGAAGAGGGAATACGAATATAAGGATCCGATATGAGGGAACGCTTGATTGTGAAGCGCTGCAATTTCACATTTTTTTCATGCCATTGGTAACACGTGCTTGTTTTTTTCCGACTTATCCAAGCGCAGCTTTAAAATTTTAAGTCTATTTGCTAATATCGCCAAAAAGAGAAACTGTACCGAAGAAAGAATGACATATTGGAGACTTAGAAATCAAAGAAATAGCCAAATAATTCGCTTCAGTTGAAGCTTTTTTCTCTTCCAGTTATTTTTAATAATTCACAGTTTAGTTAAGATACTGTCATTATAACTTTTTAGATATACATACATATGTAGAGTTTTTGCTACCAGATCATCTGAACAACATGAAATGTCAGACCGTAAGTGTAATGAGCAGCGCTACGATAACGACGCACAAATGCCAAAGTCATTCCCTTGTGACAAATAATGTCAAATTAGGTTTAACTGAGTCAAACAGTTTTGAGGCAGCTAATTTTTTTTACACTTTTTTTTATAAAAATGTAAGTATGCAAATGTGTATTGTGCATACATACATATCTTTAACATAAGCGGGTAGACGTCAAAAAAATTATTCTACATGTTTATACGGTTATAATGAAATGAGCGTAACGTAAGCATCCAATATGGAGAATAACAAATTCACAAGGGAAAGGTAAATACACTAAATTTGCTCAAGCATATGAATGAGAATATATTGAACTTAATAAAAATGAATAAGGTACATACATACATACACAAGGTGCACACATATGTATGAAAAACAAATGATTTCCCTTAAATACAACATTTTTTATTAAAGCTTAACAAATTTAAAGTTCCAAATATAAGAAGGTATACGAGCAGACAACCACCATGTTGAGATTCATATCCACACATACAATGTACATATATACATATATGTACCAAAATTCGTGTTTTGTCAATTTTTTGCGTTGTGTTGCTCTTGTAAATTTATGCGCTTGTTATTATTCCCTTTCGTCGCGTGGTTAAATTGGAAATCCCCAAATGAAAATAAAAGTAAATTCACATCATCACCGGCGTTTATTATAAAGCAATCAACAACCAGCAGCCATGAACGTTGCATACTTTTCAGGGCTCAGCTGTGCGAATATGCGAACGAGGAGTGGCTCATTTTGTTTTTGAATTTCGCCAGCTTGCCGCACGAGCCGCAAATGTGGCGGTAGTAGCGGCTAGTTGAACGAGTGAGAATGGATTGAATTTTGTACATATACTACATAATATGTGTGTATTTGTACATTTGAGTGTGTGTTGGTATTTGCCGTAACAACCCAGCAGTATTTGAGGTAAGGAGGTGCATATTCAATAGAATATTCATTATGAAAAATAGCCTGAAAGTAAGTTCAAAATTCATTGCTGAAAAAATAACTGAACACGCAGTGAAGACATCAGGTGTACTGAAATACATGCTATGGAAGTTCTCCCTGCGTATTCAGGCCTTTTTTCCTACAGAAACTCTCCCTTCTCGTTCGGCAGTTTTTAGGTAGTTGATTTTCGACGCCACCTCTATATAAAAACGAAAGGGAAAGTTCAGATATTAGAACTACATCTCTACTGAATATTCAGTAGGAAATATGTGCTGTTTTCCAGCTGATAAATACTGCTGGGAAGTAAATTAAACACCTGTTGTACTAGTATGTTGATACAGACATATGTATGTACATTAGAGGTGTTCTTATTTGTTCGGGAAAAATTAAAATCCTTATTTTGAGGAGTGCCGGCCTGATTATTTTTCCTTTTGGTATAAAAAACCAACGTGTGAAGTTTGGTGGCGATTAGAGAACATTTGATGGACCCGGAAACAGTCTGAAGTTTTATATACGTTCGCATGCAATATTTAACATTATTTTTATTTTTCGTCGGTTTTAGATGCATCAAACGATATTATTTTAACGAACCAAAAAAAAAAGTACTACTATTTTATATAAATTCATCCTAGAACTTAGTAGAACAAAACAAATGATCCTAATATTACTTTTTTATTAAGAAAACTAATGAGGAATAAGGAAAATGTAGATTTTTTAGCAATAATTCATTTATTGAAGGATATTTTTCATATTTTTAATTCTAATTTTAATGCATACGCAAAACATTTCTAGTCACATATACATTAATTACTCAGTTATCTCAACAACTGATTGCAGTAGCACTGATTTTTTGAAAGAAGGGTATTGTTTTCTATACTCTTCGACCAACTGGAGCACTAATTGCAGCTCTTCTTCATCGTGTGTAAGAATGCGATTATAATCTTAAACAAATTTAATCCCTCTTTCAGCGGCATCGTTAACGACGAAAAGATCACGGCAGAAGCTCCAACCTTCTTCAAAATCGAAAGCAGTTTTCCAAGCCGAGGGGTCGAGGTTAAGGAAATTTGAAGATAAACAAAAATTTTTTTTTTTTTTTTTAGCATCCAATATATTTTGCCAACTGTATAAATAAAATACATCCAACAATTTTGTGGTTCGTTAAAAGTAATTAGTAATTAATAATGACTTAATAAACATGGTGGGCATGTATGGATTGCTCTCAGTAGCGCATCCATTTATTATAGTGCATCAGCAAAGATCTGTAAATGATTTTCTTTTGAGGCGTACGAAATTGGTTGGTCTTGCCGTCAGGGCTAGAACGAGTGGGTTGGGGTGAGCTAATATTCTCATTTTGTATGATGCAGCATACTTTCTGATTTCTTGAGATATAGTAGGTATCTTTAGGTCACGATGTAGTTGGTCGTTCGTGACGTAGTAGGGCGCATTTACAATCATTCTAATGGTTTTCGATTGGAATCTTTGGAGAATCTCTATATTTGAGTTTGCTGCGGTTCCCCATAGCTGTATGCCATAGGTCCAGATGGGTTTTAAGATAGCTGAGTAGAGCAGGAGTTTGTTGTCGATTGATAGTTGGGAGTTTCGATTCATGAGCCAATAAAGATTTCTCAGTTTTATACCAAGAGCTTTTCGTTTGGTGAATATGTGGGTTCTCCATGTTAGTTTTCTGTCGAGATGCATACCAAGGTACTTTGTTACGTCACTTTGCGGTATATCAATGCCGTTGAGTTTTACGGGTGGGCAAGTGTTATGTCTAGTGGTAAACGTCACTTGGACAGATTTTGATTCATTTGACTTTATCCGCCAGTCTTTCAGCCAATGGGTAATTTTATTTAAACTTCTTTGAAGCTTGAGTGAGGCGACGTTAGGGTTGAGGTCTGAAGCCAGTACAGCAGTGTCATCGGCAAAAGTGCCGATAGTGACTCCTTCTGCTATTGGGAGGTCGTATGTGTAAAGTAGGTACAGTATTGGGCCCATTACACTACCTTGCGGAACGCCTGCTAAGCTCTCGTAAAGCTCAGACTGCTCTGCTCCTTCTTTGACGAAAAAGTAACGATTTTTTAGATAAGATTGTATAAATAGAAAGTAGCTTGTAGGGAGAGTAATTTTTATTTTATAGAGCAGGCCGTCGTGCCATACGCGATCAAAAGCTTGGGATATATCTAGAAAGGCAGCTGTGCAGTATTTTTTTTGCTCAAAGGCAGAGTAGATTTTCTCGGTAAGTCTATGTACTTGTTCAATTGTTCCGTGTCCTCTTCTGAAGCCAAATTGGTGATTAGGTATAATGTTACGCTCTTTTATTTTGGGTAGGAGTCTTTTAAGGAAGAGAACTTCCAAGACTTTTGAGACAATGGGCAGCAGACTAATGGGTCTGTAAGACGCTGCCGTATCAGGGGGCTTTCCTGGTTTCAGAATCATTTTCATCTGAGCGACTTTCCATTGAGGGGGTATGAATGCAGTTATTAGTACTGCATTAAAAAGTTGGGTGAGAAATTTTATGCCTTCGTAAGGTAAGTGTTTTAGTACATTGCCATTAATAATATCGTACCCAGGAGCTTTCTTTGGGTTGAGCATCGCTATTACGGTTTTTACCTCCGATATTGCGAATCGTTTTATGGGGAGGTCCATTTGATAGGGATGACTCAGAGTATTTTTCACTTCTGTTGTTGTGCTTAGTGGGGGTTCAATATCATGTGGGGTGAATACTGATTTTAGGTGGCGTGCAAAAGTATTTGCTTTCTCTGCGTCACTTTTCGCCCATTCGTTATTTTCCATTCGTATTGGAGAATTGTAGAAAATCGGCCTTTTTAGCTTACTTGCAGCTTTCCAAAGGGAGTAATCAGTTGCAGCTGTTGCATCAATATTACTGAGATACTGTTGAACTTGTCTGTTGTGTTCAATTTTGAGGATATTTTTGAGTTCTTTGGTGAGAGCATTCAATCTTTTCTTGTCGTCGGGGTGACGGGTTTGTTGCCATTTTTTCCTTGCGAGTCGCTTTTCTTTGAGCTTAGCTTGTATGTTGTGGGTAACGCTTGTCCTTTTTTGTCTGATGAGGGTGGGAGTTGATTTCCATGCAGCTTGTTGGATGCAGCTGTTAAAATGTTCGACTGCTGCCTCTATATCTTCAGCAGATTTCAGGGCTAATTTGAAGTCAAGATTAGACGTGATGATGTGTCGGAAGTATTCCCAATCAGTCTTCCGATTGTAAAGGCTGCATTGTTCCGCTGCCGGTGTAAAATTTTTATCAATTGTTACCAGGATTGGAGAGTGGTCGGAAGACAATTCAAAGCACGATTTGCAATTTATATCTGAAGAATTCACGCCTTTCACCACGCAGAAATCGATTAAGTCGGGTATTTTATTTTTATCTGTTGGCCAATAAGTGGGAGTTCCAGTAGAGAATGGAGTTAAACTGAGATTGCTAATAGCATTATATAGTTGTCTTCCTTTAGGGGTAATGAGACGAGAGCCCCAGAACGTGTGTTTGGCATTGTAATCGCCCCCAGCTAGAAATCGATTTCCAAGAGTTTTGAAGAAATTTTCATATTCTGCAGTGCTGATAGAGTGCCTCGGCGGGCTATAGATAGCAGAGAGTGTAAGCTGGCCGCTCGGGTCTTCAATGACAATATTTGTGGCTTGTATAGCATTTGTACGGAATGAATTCGTGCTGTAATGTTTAATACTTTTCCGTATCAAGATACCTGAGCCTCCATGAGCGTTGTTACTGGGGTGTTTTGTGTGGTAAAACTTGTAGTTGGGTACTTCAAAGTAGCTTTTGTCAGTAAAGTGGGTCTCAGATATGAGGAGTATATCTATATCGTGGGTCTGAAGTAAAGTTTTAACTTCAAGTAAGTGTTTGGATAGGCCATTGGCATTCCAAATGACAATTTTCAACGGGTTGAAGATGTACAGTTTTTAGTCGAGAAGGTGACGAGGAGGCTCATCATTGCTGTCATTTGTTGCATGACTTGTTTGAGTAAGTCTATCATTTCTCGCATTTCGTTAGTGTTTTGCGTTGGAGTGTGGGTTTCATTACTATTTGGAATAGCATTATTAGGGTTCGAGCGGGGTTTTACGCCTTTCTTTGCTGCTTCAGCATATGTGACTGAGTATGGGTCAATTTGAATTGGGGTTTCAATCTGAATTGGGGTTTGACTTGGCTGTTTTGGTTTCTCTTGAGGCTGTGCAGGAGCTTTTTTCCTCAGAGTTGGGTATTTGTTCGGAATCGTTCGGAATGAAAGCGATTAATCTACATTTATACCCGTTCGGGAACAATTGGTCTACAATTAGTCTACATTTATACCCGTACGGGAACAATCGGGGACCAATTGTGGACCTATTGTTCTCGAAAGAGATCAATCCGGGACAAATATCTTTCGGTATTAATCGCACACTTTTTTGCAGGGTTAAGTATGCAAAGCTTTGTCGGGAATAGCAAAACCGCAAAAAAACACGTACGAAATTGCTTCTGCAAGAAGATGTTACATATTAATTGACTTTTTTGTGTGTGTATGCATGTATGAGTGAGTATGTGTGTCTAGAAGAAGGGGTTTCACAAGGATGCAAAGGAAGAATCGAAGCAAAAACCGGCGAGGTTAGTTATCGTTGGACTAACAAAATAATACACAAATATGTACATATCCACATATGTATGTTCCTGAGTTTCCTTGTACCAAAAAGCAAGAAAAGTAAATTGTTGATAGAACAACGCAATGAAAGTAGCATAACGCGGGCAAAACATATGAGAAAGCAGAAAAAGCATATCAACCGACAGACAGTCGAATTTCGTGCACTTGACACCAGCCATTTGAACACACACACACACACACTCGTCGTACAAAACAACAACAACAAATATAGAACGTTAGCAATTATAAAGTGTAGATGGATGCAGGCAACCTCCTGTAGCGCCGCCGCTCAGAGTGCATCCGACAATGAACAATGTTGCCACATCCTTACCGCTTCTTAACTGTCTGCAATACTTTACTCACTCATATCGGGGCGACAATGGAATTCCTATTGTTGCCAAACAATTTGCCAGTGCGTGTGGCGGTGCAATTGGACACTAATATAGATATATGCATGCAAGCTCTAGCACTTTTGGCTGGAAACGTGAAGTCGAAACAGAAGAAGAGGAAGACAAATCGCAGCATATCCTCCGCACGCCCGCCCCATTTTGTTGTTGGGCGTTGTACATATCGGCGACGCTTGAAACTGTAACTGAAAATTGTTAATTGGAGTAAAATTACAAAAGCATTTCCATACAACAATAAGGCTGGAGGCGGCATGAACGAAGTACAAAACCGCAACCACGTATTCGCTCGTCAACAGTAGTTCCTTAGAATTTCCTTGTACATACATATGTTTTCAATTAGATATAATATTCGCTGCAGCTTTAGATAGTTTTCGATTATTTAAGTTTTATAAAAACAAGTTTACCGCTTATTTAAGATTTAGTTGGCATGCATTCAATATAAGACATTTCTGTATGTTTATTCAGTAGCACTTCATGATGTACTCTTTTAAATTAAATTAAAACGAAGAACAGAAAAGCAGAACTGGAGGGTACATATGTATCTTTTTTTGTGTGCTCCTCATGATATATTGCAAATCCGGTAGGATGTAGTTGATGAATCCAGCGAAACACACATCAGGACAGATTGATTAAAGATGATAAAAAATTCAATAATTTTATTTTTATATTAACAAAACATTTAAAACTGTCATCTTCATACTTGCAAATTTGCAATCAGTTAAACACTTGCACATTGCCCTTTTCTATTCAAATACTATTTAACAGCTTATTCAACTCGGCATTATATCATTAAATCATTCTTCTGCAGCTAGTGCATAGTCAAACGAATGATGCTTATGAAATCCATAAAAAGAGTACTATATAACAGAAAGACTGATGGATGCATTGTATTTAGTTTGGACTCAAATGGGCAAGAAGATATAACAGCAGTAAAAAATGGACAGAACAAGACAAGGAAGATATGGACAGAGCAATAAGCACAACATAAATATATATGTATGTATGTATGTACGCATAGGCAACGTACAGAAGGCGAACTAAGTACACAGAAATACACACAAAACATCAAAAACATTACTTGTATACCAATAAGCAGTAAGGAATACTTACTCGGAAGATAAATGTGAAAGCTACACAGCTGGCTGGAATGTAGACGTGGCTGAAATGATGTGGCCTGGCAGCACAGAACAGTCTTAAGAGAAAGTAAAAAACATCAGCCATTCCATGACTCGTATGTTTGTTTTAGTTTCTCCTTGTTGCTTGTTTGTTGTTAATATAGATTTTCTTAGCTTTGCTAACAATGGACTAACCTCTAATCCTGACTGATGTTTATAAGTCCAACATATGTTTCGTACATTTCAGGCTTCAGTCGCTTTTGAACTTTGTTGGCTCATGTGGAGGAATGGTGATATTAAAGTTTGATCTTTGATATGTATGTATGTATGTATGTACATATGTATGTATGCATGTGTACGCATGGAAATACTTGAGGCTTCCATTTTACTTCATAAGATACTTTGTACATATACATTTATTATATATTTGTTTTTGTAAACATCTTTGACGATTATACTTAACAGTGTAATAAATTCGTAATGTTATACAAAATCGAAATCCAACTAAATGCAAGTAATTTTTGTGGAATTGAATTTTTTGCAGATTTTTCTAGTCACTCAAACAAATACATACGAAATTACAAGTTTTTTGGAAACAGCCACGGTAAACGAAAGCAGGTCGAGGACTTAAGCTTTTCACAGATTTTTTTGCATGTCCCCTAAGAACGGAAAATAAACCAACGGCTATATAGAGGATAATTATTTTCCAATATGTCTACATACATCGCTTTTCTCTCAGCTACCCAACATATGTAGTTCCGAAAATGCTTTCTTTCTATTTTTGTATTGTTTCACAGAAAGCTGCATTAACATTAAATTGCATTTTCTTCGCAATCTCTCCTTCTCTCAGACAGATATCGCTTTCAAATATATTCTACGACAAATACATACATATGGGCAATGGACATGCATACATACTTATTTTGTTGCAGATATCCGCCTTGCATTTTCTTGCATCTTTTTATCTTTTTGTAAACTCACATCTATAATAAAACACTTGGCCACTAGCTGTCCAATAAAATCATGTGTACATTCTTCTTTTGTATACCTAAACTTAAAGATGTATGAACCCAACAGGTACAGCAAGCATTTCAAAAGTTTAAATTCTTAGTGTGAGCTGTGATTTCTACATTTTTTGTGCAAACAAAGCCCAAGACCGCATTGGAAGTTCCGATCTGTTCTGTTTGGTATGAGATTCATTTACTCACCTACATGATAATACCTTTTTTCGTTGTTTCTTCAAGAAATAAGAAGAGCTCACGTTGATTCACTGCCTATTTGTAGACGATTTCCCAAGACTCAACTGTTCGGCGAAACAGTTTCATAAAATCCCAACACCGAATGGACATGCACATTGTCTTATAATGCGAATCGATAACATTATTTAACCATTTCCTACAGGACACATTATTCTGGCTTCGTTCTTATAGTCAATCGTTGTCTTTCTTGTTTAATCCCAGTCAATTTCTTAACGTTTAAGTTAAACATTTGTAAATACGATTTATCGCTTAAGCTGTTGTGAAAGTAGCTTTTATGTGCTTTATTGCTTCTAAATATCTAAAATGTCTAGTTTTTTATACAATTTTTCAAAAAGATAAAATTTTTATTGTAACAGATTTGCCAAGCGGATTTCACTGCTGATACACATATTCCATGTGTAGTTCAAGGGAATAGTTTTGAAAAGCAGATCAAATCAACACGAATGTAATAAAAACTAGGAATTTAGTATTCAATTACAATCATATTTATTTTAATTTTCATTCCGTGACGGAAGCAATTTATTTTCTCAGGAGTGTAAATTGGCGATATCTCTTGAGCACTAGATAAATAAAAATACTTTTATGTACGACAACATGTTATCGAATTCCACACTCACTTAGATCTACATGCATATGTATGTACATTAGACTGGCCGCAAATTTTTTTTTCTCGAATTCTATTAATAAACACTGCCTAAAAGGTGAGGTATGGTATAAGAAATAACGTCCTATTTTTTTATTCAGATCGCACCAAGCTTTGTTGACCCTCATCAAGCTTAAAAGGTTAAAAAATTTTTTCTTTAATTAATTTTTTATTTTTTTATTTTATGAAATTTCAAGAAATTAAGAATAATAAAAACAATATCAATTATAAAATGGACTTTTTGTGAGACGGAAATGTCTTAGGATAATGTTCAACTACTTGCAGTAGGAATTGTTTATCCTCTTCGTCATACGTTAAGGTACGGTTAAAGTCTGTTATCAACTTAACTGCCCTTTCGGCTGCATCGTTCACCACTGCCAAAGTTTGACATGCCGATTTCGCTTTGCGATAATCATCTTTGGTTTGCCACGTAGAAGGATCCGAATTTATAAATGATGTATTAATATTCAAAGAAATGCTTTCATCGAAAAATGATAACCCAACAATTTCCTCACTCAAGTACCACAAATGGTTTTTAATCTTATGCAACAAGGCATTAGAAACTTCTTTATCAAAATATAAAATGGCATCTTTTATTAATTTGAGATCTTGTGCTGGTGCATCTATTGCATTAATGCATGTAAACCAATATGGAACGTAAATCTTTGTCAAGAAGATACAAATACTGCGAAGGTTTTTCAATTCCGATAAAGTCAATTTGAACTGATCGCGAAACAAAAATATTTTATAGCAATATATGCATTTCGACATGAACCTAGCATGTGATGTTGCTCCGGGTTGGCGTACTTTAGTAAAGTTTGGAACATTTTCTCGAATAAAAAGCAATGACAGTTGGAGAAGCCCCTAATAATCGGACCTTGAAGTTTTTGATTTTTCGTACAACCGATACACAACTTCATACAACAGCCCCAAAAACATTGCGATTTCCAGCGCAACAAGCTCATGTTGTATAAAAAATTGCAAGGTGTGTGGCTAGCATCATGACGATCGGATAGTGTACGCACACTATTCATTGTGGTTCATGTACGAGTAGCATAGTTCTCATAATAAAGCGAGTTGTTGTACTTCACTACAAGAAAACCAAACGAGTAAGGTCCGGTTATACTTGCATAGCACAGCAGCGCACAACATAAGAACTGTCACATACGAAATCTGTTTAATGGGATTTCCGTGTAATCGATTACTCAACGCATAGCGGCACAGGGCACAGCATAGAAGTCTGTTGAATTTTGATTTCTGTGTTATGTGCTATGCGATTTGACATTTGGCAACACGAATGTGTGTGTGCTGAGTGTGTGAAGGGTTGCACGCAAGGCTAATTTATACAGGTTAACTTACTAAACAGCTGATTTTTCACTTTTTTCTACTGTTTTACTTTAATAATGGTGCTTATATCAAACTGGGATCAATTTTGAGCATGGTGCAATATGATTTCTACAAAGGCGAACTATGATTTTGACAGAAGCACCACAGAATACACAAACAATTTACATGGAGTGTGTATGTATGTATGTACGAATGTCGGGATGCGAAAACTTTTATTAATTAACCATGGTTGCACGTCTATGCGAAGTATAATCAGCTCTATGCGCTATATGTTTTGCGCTGCCCTGCTTTGCAATGCTATGCAAGTATAACAGGGCCTTAACTCGTTTGGACATATGAATGTACTCATGCAACAGTCTACTGACTACTGCTGACTATTTCTGGTAAAACTGTCAAACGATCAGCTGTTTGGAAATTTACTTCCCTGCTGGAATAGTTAGACTCATTTCAACATTTGTATCAGCACGTTAAGAGCAGTGTGAAAAACAGCAGCAATGTCTTGGAATTTGATTGTTTTTGCTCGTTAAGTACCGTTATATTCACTTAGCAACTCAAAGCAACGGTACTGATACTTTGTTTTAGGTGTAGAAAACGCAAGAAGGGCTCAGCAAGAGAATTTTTATCTCTCAAAACAGACATATTAAAAAAAATCATGTTCAAGGTTAAAAAATAAAATTTTCCAAACATTGGGCTCAATGAGGGTCAACTAGACAACAACGGATCGGGCCAAAAAATTAAGGCCGTCTTTTTAACCCTAAACCTCATATTTTAAGAACTGTTAATATACAAATTTCAACAAAAAAAAAAAATCCATATATGCTGCGGCCAGTCTAATGTACATACATATCGTCGTTTAAACTTGATAACCGCCTATGCCAAAAATTGAGATTTGGCAAACTTTAACTCCTGGCGCCCAGCTCTATCGATTCAGACCATAAATTTGGTAATTGGCAAGTTCAGGAAGCTCTATATTTGCTTCTAATGTCCTTTTCAGCTCTGAAGTTCTAGAGCTGGGCGACAGCAATTCAATTTTAGTTAAGTCAATTTTTGGCACAAATGTCGCTTAGGCGGTTATGAAAGTCTCACTTAGGCGGATATGAAGTTTATACGGCGATATGCAAGTACGAAAAAAATAACCGTTGTTAGATACGCAAAATTTCACGCGCGCCTGCTGTCATAGACAAACCCATTAAAGGCACTTACACAGACGACTGCGTCGCGTAAATTACAATAAGAGTCAACAACAAAAACTGTGCCGCTCGAACAACATCATGTGGAATAAGCTTCAAGTAATCATTGCCTATGAGCGTATGAACAAATGTATACATACATATGTATGTATATTTATGTCACTTTTCCAACTTGATACAAATACATACATACATACATTTCCATGTTGTTTATATATATTGGCCATTTACATACCAAGGCATTGCGAGTACAAAAATAAAAAAAATATCAATATAAATCACTTTCTTGGGTCTAATTAAAGTTAATCTCTGCAATAGCGTTGAAACTTGGGGAAAAGTACAAAGAAAAAATGGGAAGCTTAGGCTGCATGGAATGCGCTAAAAAGCTCTACTAACGGTTCGCGTATACCACCACTCGTCTCATAAACTGCACAGGAGAAAATAAAATTAAAAGAGAAATGTCAGCTTGCGACAATACGCCGATGATATACACACATATCCACGTTTTCATGTACACATACATACATGCATTCAGATATCAATTCACACATATCCCTGCAGTAAATTTGTTTCACTGCTGAAGGATCAGTGATGATTCTTTGTTGAATATTCATCACTGTCGTCATAACTCAGTATATTTTTATTTGTTCTTGTTTTTTTTTTCTGAGGAAAGCAAACCATTTATATGAAAAATTCATCAGTCTTTATATGAAAGTAATCACTGATGCCTCCTCGTCATAGGTGAATTGCATCAGTGATTCATTAAGGATTCATTGCCGATTTTTACTGCAGGGTATGCTCTGCTTAAAAAACATACATGCATATGTAGGTATGTATATAAGTGGAAGGAACACATACGCCATTCAGCTGAGTGTTAAAAAAGTCGTACGAGGGTTTTCCACGCGGGATAGACAATGGCAACTGCACGAAACAAACAAAAAATTGACTTCGCCAAAAGATTGTCTTGGGACAAGAGAATAAAACTTTGAACTTTATCAAAGCGTAGCTTGGGCGTGCACATCCCCATACGCATGTGAGTGCTTTACCATACACGCACACTCACACAGAGTTATTCATAGATAATGTTGTATATTTATTGTTATTTCACCGTTTCTGCCAAAAATTCTTCCTAGTTTAAACTCCAGGGGCTTATTGTTGTTTAGTTACGTTTTTTTTTTTGGTGTAACCAACATTATTAGCTAGGTTGCCTTTTATCATCATGAGTAGCTTTTTGTTTGACGCACATTTTTATCATATATATATGTATATGTATGTAGCTTTTGATACAACAGCGCGCATTTAGTGGCACACAAATAAAGTTTAATCAGAAAATATTTCAAAAATTAAAGCTTTCCTATTTTACTGAAATATTAAATAAAAAATAAAATTTTGCCTAAATAAAAATGATCCAGTCTTCACCTGATCTTCCCAACGCAGTCGAAGTCTGCCTTTTCTTCTGCCTTTCGCAGGATTTGATAGAAATACTTTCTGGGCCGGAGCACCTTCAGCCATTCTCACGACATGACCTACCCAACGCAGCCGCTGGATTTTTATTCGCTGATCAAGTACATGTACATATGTATATGTTACTCGTCCTTCGCTAGACCCACTTCTCAAGCAATTGCACACATAAAAACATATTTAATGGTCAAAATACACATTTTGGGATTTTTTTTTTTAATTTTCTAAGATCATCCCATCACCTTTCAAGTCACGACCTTGATGAGTGAAAATGTTGAATGCTAAAATCTTCGGCATTATCGACGCCCTTTTATGAAACTTCGCTGGTAGATAATATTCTTTAAGGTAATTTGACGATTAACTTAAAGTGAGCAAAAAGCAAACGATTTTTATGGTCAAATACCTGTGCAACCACCAAACCCACATTCGCACATTTCGGTTGAGATATTTGACCCACACTCAGACTCAGAATGCTGTACATCCATATGTATGTTCATACCAACAACAATAACAATCTTCAAATCGTGCAATTGTAGTGAATGCTGGTTGACTTTTTGCTGTTGTCGGTTGCTTATCTGTAAACTAATTTGTTAAAATGTCCAATCTAAGGAGCAGAAAAAAACACACATTCACTCGGCTATAGATATACTTAGAGAAGCACATTTTTTCTATTTTTCTTTCGCCTTGTTGCTTCTTGACTTTTTATGTTGACCAACAAGATGATGTTGGTGCGACAGCTACTTTGTTGACATTGTCATCGCTCGCATCAACGTCTTCAGCATTCTGTGGTTGTTGCCAAAATAACTGTACATACAAATATGTACATACATACTTGTGTATGTGCTTATAAGTAAGTGTGTATGTGTGATGTTGTATCACCCCTGCAAAAAATGCGCTTAATCCGGGACGTGTCCGGGATCAATCGCAAGGGAGCATGCGACTAATACAATTTTACATCCCTTTGTATGGAGCGAATTGATCGCATTTGTTCGAGCATGTCCTATGAAGAGACTAATTGTTCAACTTGTATACCCGAACGGGTATCAATGTAGATTAATCGCTTTCATACCGAACGGGTACAAATGGAGGTCAATCGCTTTCATACCGAACGGGTACAAATGTAGATTAATCGCTTTCATCCCCAACGGGTACAAATGTAGATTAATCGCTTTCATCCCCAACGGGTACAAATGTAGATTTTTCCAAGTTGTTAGCCAAGGCAATTTTAATAACAATCTTTAAAAAATTGTAAATGTTCATGCATATTTAAATAAAGATTAAGTATATAATGTTTTACTTTTGTAAAAAAATCTCAATAAATTAAAAAAAAAATTGTAAGTTTTGAGTATGCATTATATGAGCGTAATGTAAAGGATTATTTCATAGGATTTTTTAGGAAACATTTTGTTAAAATTATTATTCATCATTGTTATTAAAAGAAAGGGTGTTCAATTCGTTTTACCGGTTGTTCTACAACATTTTAAATACATTGCATATTTTTGTAAAATTTCTACATTTAAGGAATATAGATTTGTACCCGTTCGGAATGAAAGCGATTGACCTCCATTTGTACCCGTTCGGAATGAAAGCGATTAATCTACATTTATACCCGTTCGGGATGAAAGCGATTAATCTACATTTATACCCGTTCGGGATGAAAGCGATTAATCTACATTTATACACGTTCGGGATGAAAGCGATTAATCTACATTTATACCCGTTAGGGAACAATTGGGCTACAATTAATCTACATTTATACCCGTTCGGGAACAATTGGTCTACAATTAGTCTACATTTATACCCGTACGGGAACAATCGGGGACTAATTGTGGACCAATTGTTCTCGAAAGAGATCAATCGGGGACAAATATCTTTCGGGATTAATCGCACATTTTTTTGCAGGGACGTTTTTCTTACAATTTCTTGTACTTACATACACACATACATAAGTACACACTACTGAGTTGCCTTTATGTTAGCTTTTCTTGCTTGGAAACGAAAAAGGCCAGTGTCGTTTGGCCAGTTGTTGCAATACTGCAAAACTTGACTATAAATAGGACGAAACAGACGACAAGACGAAATAGAGAAGACATCAACAGCAGCAGTAAAACGACGTTGACGACGAGTACGCGACGTTGAAGGATGAATCAAAATTTGCACGACACTAAGATGTTGACGGCGGCGATTGAGATGCGAAAATAAGTGAAGGGAAATAAACTGTCGTAAAATCTTCAGTTAAAATATGTATATGAAAAACTTCACCAAGCCATACACAATTACTGAAAAACATAAACAAAAAATTATACGCAAAATGTTAAAGAGGAGAAAGACCTCGAAAGAAAGCAGTCAAATGTACAACAAAGCATGAAGGCATGTATATATGTATGTAAGTATGAAAGTAGTTTTTGAGCTGGAATAAATGAACGAATGCAACAAAGGAACCCAGACATTATACCTACTTAGTTATCCATCTAATACTGTCCCTGTTAGCGCCATCTATGCCTGACAAATCAATACAAAATGGCACTACAAATTGAATATTAAATTCACCACTATCGAAAGCCTGCCTACCAACCTGTCATCATCAAAATTACCAAATCATTCGTATAGTAATCGCCAAGGAGTTCATACCACGTAAAACCCGCGTAAAGGCCCCGCGTTATTTGTAAACCCGCGCCTAACGCGGTGAATGTATTTAATTGTCTTGACTTTAATATATGTTAATCTATCTTTTCATGTAACTTAAAATTAGTGTTAATAAACCACGGCATAAAATGCGAATCAAACATTTGTCGTCTACATAAGTTTTTACGTGTTACTCTTTGCTATTATAATTCGCCGTGATCATAATGTAAAACACCGGTTTACAACACTAATTTTCTTTTTGACATATCGCACATATCGCGCGCACATTTATAATTGAATGTAACAAAACTTGAGAAAAATTTGTAAAATCAACTTTAATAAATTGTTGCATCGAAATTGCACATTTATTGGTCGCCAAAGTGTTCCAACATATTGGGGAGGAGCATTTTCACCATCGTGGCAAGAAGTAATGATGACGAGAAGTAAGCAAAGGGAATCTGGGCGAGAGTCGTCTGGCGAGGAGAGTGATGTGGCCGAACAAACAATTTTGGAATCTGGTGGCGATAATACGGCACAGGTACAGATGGAAAACATATTAAAGGCGTTAGCGGGACTCAAGACAACAATCGAAGGGTTACGTGAGGCCACAAGTCAAAGTCAAAAGGACATTGTAAGTCTTCGTACACGTATAGAAGCAGATACCGCAATTTCTACTAATACAGGTGCAACAGAACCGCTAACAGCTTCGGGTCCGTTACCCGGGCAAAGTTACGTAACATCAATTTACCAAGTGCCAGCATCGCAGCCGCAATCTCTGCCGCCGCCACAGTCACAATCTCAGCCGCCGCCACAGTCACAGTCACAATCTCCGTTTCAGCCACAGTCGCAATCTCAGCCGCCGCCACAGTCACAGTCACAATCTCAGTTTCAGCCACAGTCGCAATCTCAGCCGCCGCCACAGTCACAATATCTGCCGGCGCCTCAGTCGCAATTTCTGTCAACGTATGCAACGCTGCGTCAGTCGGCAGCGCCAACAGTTAATTATATGGTGCAGGGTCAGTCGCTGCAATCTGCAAATATAAACGTGCCTATACGTCAGCCGTCAACGCATTCGTCAGATGATATTGCAAGTACATCGCAGGGTCAGTCGCTGCGTCTGCCAGCAATTAATGCGTCGTCAAGTCAGTCGTCAATGCAAAATGGGAATTTTGTGCTGCGGGGTCAGTCTCTGCAGTCTTCATCGAACGCACCGCAGCTGGTAGCTAACATACATTCGTCGTCAAACGCGTTACCATCTAATCCACCATCAGCCGCAACGCCTGTGTATGTCGAAGGGCTTGGAAAATTGCACCCACTTCCAATTTTTGATGGTAACCCAGAGGAATGGCCATTGTTTCGTGCTACATACGTCGACAGCACGATGGAATTTCGTTACAGCAATAGACAGAATTTGATACGCCTGCAGAAGGCGTTGCAGGGAAAAGCAAAACATGTCGTTTCATCTTTGTTAATATTCCCGGAGAACGTACCCTTAGTCATGGACGAGCTACAATTCAACTTTGGTCGTCCGGAACTTTTAATAAAAGTACAGATGCAAAAGGTAAAAGAATTTCCTACAATTTACGAAGGTCGTTTGGACCAGGTCATAGAGCTGTCAAACCGAGTGCGAAACATGGTCGCATTCTTCAAGTCCGTCAACTGTGACCATCATTTGTTAAATCCAATGCTTTTGGAATTACTGGTTTTAAAGTTGCCCGCATCAAAACAATTCGAATGGAGCCGGCACGCTTCAACAATATCGCCATTTCCAACTATAGAAACATTCGCCGGGTGGTTGAATGAGTTGGCAAGGGTTGTCAGTGTCATGCCATCAACTTTGTCGGTCGCAAGCAATGTTCAAACTTCGTCAAACGTACGTCAAACAAATCAGTCGTCTAGCCGTCAACCAAACGCATATCGCCGTGTGCTGCTAAGCAATGAACAACAACAACAACAGTCGTCATGCCTGAAGTGTGGACATCAGCATCTATTAATTGATTGTCAACAATTTAAAGCGCTTAACGTTCGCGGTAGATGGGATTTTGTCAAATCGAAAGGTTTATGTTTTTGTTGTATGCGACGTGGGCATAACCTTGCAAGGTGTCAACGTAAGCGTGAGTGTGGGTTAAACAATTGTCGTCGTATGCACCACCAGCTTCTGCATCAACAAACAACAGAAGTCAATGTGTCAAGTCAATCAGCGAAGCCGAATGAAGTTAACGAACATCTGCTAACATGCCACAAAGGTAAGCAGAGTGTATGCCTATTTAAAATTTTGCCGGTTGTGCTCGTAGGTCCTCGAGGTAGCAAGAGGGTATATGCCATCCTAGATGAAGGGTCATCCGTAACGCTTTTGGAAGAATCTGTCGCAAACGAACTGGGAGCTGAAGGTCGTTCAAAGCCACTTGAGTTGCAATGGTACAATAACGAGAAAATTTTAGAAGATTCACGAACAATCAATTTGGAGATTAAGGGGGTGCAGTCACAGTCAAAGCACCAAATAAAAAATATTCGTACAGTAAAGAAGTTGGATCTGCCAGTACAAACATTCGTCCTCGATGAACATAAGCACTTCCAAGGCCTACCGATGACAAACTATTTCGCTGCCAAACCATCATTGCTCATTGGGTTGGACAATAGCCATTTAAGTATAGCCGAGAAAACAGTTCGAGCTAGTAAACACGATCCAATCGCAGTTGCTACGAAGCTAGGGTGGGTTGCCTATGGTCCATCATCGTCATCCAACGCAAACGATCAATGCCTTCATGTTCGCAGTGCGCCGTCAAACAAACAGCTGCATGAACTTGTCAACGAGTATTTTAGCCTCGATTGCATTGGCGTCAAAATTCCAGATTGTCCGCTTGAATCCGTGGAAAATACTATAGCAAGAAATATTTTAAATTCGACGATACAAAAAATCGGTCAGCGTTACGAAGTAGGTCTTTTGTGGCGTGAGAATAACATTGTTTTGACACGCAGCTATGACATGGCGAAACGTAGGTTAGTTGGAATAGAAAATAAAATGTCAAAAAATGCACAGTATGCCGAGTCGTACAAAGCAGCCATTCGAAGATACATAGATAAGGGTTATGCACAGTTGTTGACACATGATGAAGCCATCGTAGAAAGTCCGACGACTTGGTACTTACCGCATTTTGGAGTGGTTAACCCTCATAAGCCGAACAAATTGCGGGTGGTATTTGACGCCGCAGCAACTGTCGACAACATTTCGCTAAACACATTTTTACTAAAAGGTCCAGAACAAGCAAGGCCATTAATGTCAATTTTGCATAAATTTCGTCAACGCCAAATCGCCGTAGCGGGAGACATTGAGGATATGTTCTCGCAAATCAAAATTCGACAAGCCGATAGAAACTCCCAAAGGTTCTTATGGAGGGATGGAAATCCAGATGCGCAAATTAAGGTTTATGTCATGACATCAATGGTTTTCGGCGCCGCATGTTCACCATGTTGTGCGGAGTTCATAAAAAATCGAAATGCCGCAAAATTCCACGATATAATGCCAAGAGGAGAGAAAATCGTCACCGAAAATATGTACGTTGATGATCTCGTCGTTAGCTTTGACAATCCCGAAGAAGCTGAAGAAGTCATTGGGGAAGCAGTTGCCATAAATATGTCTGCTGGGTTCAATTTACGCAATTTTGTCTCAAACTGCAAACCATTACAACAACATTTAAACAATAACGTACAAATGCATGTCAATGTCATAAGCATGGAGCATAAGCCGAAAACCGATAAAGTTTTGGGTATGTATTGGAATTCAACTAACGACACTCTGGAGTTTCATTTTAGATTCCAAAAGATACCGAAAGAAGTTATCAACAGCAAACGTTCGCCTACAAAGAGAGAGTTACTTGGGCTTGCCATGGCAATTTACGACCCATTCGGCCTTATATCTAATATCACTATCGGGGTTAAATTGTTACTGCAAGATACCTGGAGGGAGAACCTTGACTGGGATGATCAATTAACAACACAGCTTGCATCACAATGGAAGGCCTGGTGGAGAGTGTTCCAAATGGTGAATAATTTCGCACTACCTCGTTGCTACTCGCCACTGTATTCGTCCGCCGAACATCTTCAACTTCATTTGTTTGTCGACGCAAGCGATGCCGCCTATGCCGCTGTCGCATACTTACGTATTATGTCAGCCAATAGCATTCATGTAGCATTCGTTGCATCAAAAGCCAAATGTGCACCGAAGAAAGCAACCACGATTCCACGTTTGGAGCTGCAAGCCGCCCTACTCGGAAGTCGCCTTCGATCGTCAATCGAAGAATGTCTCGACAGGCATATAGATTCCATCACGTTCTGGAGCGATTCGCAAACTGTTCTGCATTGGATTCGCTCAACCAAACGTGATTTTAAGCAATTCGTTTCAACCCGTATAACAGAAATACTATCACATACTTCGCCAAGTCAGTGGCGTTGGGTTCCATCCGCTCTTAACGTCGCAGATGAAGCCACCAAGGTAAAATCATCGCCAACATGTGATCCAGCTGGTACTTGGATCAAAGGTCCCGACTTTCTTTATTCGGATGAAAAGTCGTGGCCAACCGAACAATCACCAATACAGACAACTGAGGGAGAGGAAGAGTACGTAAAGCGAGCATTGGTAGTTGTACAAACACATCAACCCGTCATAAATATCGCAAAATATTCATCGTTTATTAAACTCGTTCGTGTGGTAGCGTGGGTCAAGCGTTTCATGTACAATTTGAAGTCAAAACCACACCAATGTGGTGAGCTGGAGCCGAGTGAACTCATAGCCGCAGAACACTACGTTTTTCGCCAAGCTCAGTCAGAAATTTACGCAACAGAAATCAACATATTAAAAGCAAATAAATGTCTGTCAAGGTCAAGTCCCATATTTCAACTTTCACCGAAATTGGATGAAGACGGAATATTACGAATAAGCGGTAGAATTGATGCTGCATATTGTTTACCAGAGTCAGCACGTAGTCCGATAATTTTACCACAAAAACACCAAATATCGTTAATCGTTTTGAATCACTTCCATAAAAAAAACCATCACCAGAATAGCAGATTAACAATTAACGAAATGCGTCAACGGTTCTGGGTGCCAAACGCACACGCACTTCTTAAGGTCGTGAAGAAGCAATGTCCGGTGTGTATACGAGCAAAGGTAAAGCCAGTCGCGCCGTTGATGGGTCAGTTGCCATCCGATCGTTTGACTCCATTCGTTCGCCCATTTTCGTACACTGGTGTCGACTACTGTGGGCCATTTTTCGTCGCTGTGGGTCGTCGGCGTGAAAAGCGCTGGATAGCCTTATTCACATGCTTAACCACCAGAGCTATACACTTGGAAGTCGCATCAGACTTGTCGACCGATGCTTTCTTGATATGTCTACGCAATTTCGTCAACCGCAGAGGAGTGCCAGTCCGTATGAGGAGCGATAACGGCACTAATTTCATTGGTGCACAGCGTGAAATGAAGAAAGAAGACCGGATATTCGACTTTGACACTATTCAGCGCGAAACCTCAAAAGACAAAATCGAGTGGAAATTTAGTTGTCCTGCAAATCCAGCAGAAGGCGGTTGTTGGGAAAGGTTGATCCAATGCGTAAAGAGAATTTTACAAAGGGTGTTGAAGGAGGAGGCTCCGCGCTTAGAAACGTTCCGCAGCTTGGTTATCGAAGCGGAAAATATTGTAAATGGTCGTCCGCTTACTGACATTCCCATATCGCCACAAAGTCCAGAGCCATTAACGCCCAACCACTTTCTCTTGGGTTGTTGCAATTCCACACAAACGCCGAGTGATGTCGATGAAAGGGTGTGCCTAAAGAAGCAGTGGAAGATAGCACAAAATTTGAAGGATCGCTTGTGGAAGCGTTGGATCTATGAGTATTTGCCACAGCTGCTCAGACGATCAAAATGGCATAAAGAAGCAGTTCCACTTCAACCGGGTCAAATAGTGTTGGTTTGTGACCCCCAGTTACCCAGAGGTCAGTGGCAAACAGGTCGTATTGTCAACGTCATCACATCGTCAGACGGTCAAGTCAGAAGTGCTACAGTTCGCACAGGCACCGGTACCATTCGCCGTCCAGCATCTAAGCTAGCCGCTTTGGAGTTCGTGAATCCCCATCAGGATTCACCAGGGGGTGGGATGTTAGCGCCATCTATGCCTGACAAATCAATACAAAATGGCACTACAAATTGAATATTAAATTCACCACTATCGAAAGCCTGCCTACCAACCTGTCATCATCAAAATTACCAAATCATTCGTATAGTAATCGCCAAGGAGTTCATACCACGTAAAACCCGCGTAAAGGCCCCGCGTTATTTGTAAACCCGCGCCTAACGCGGTGAATGTATTTAATTGTCTTGACTTTAATATATGTTAATCTATCTTTTCATGTAACTTAAAATTAGTGTTAATAAACCACGGCATAAAATGCGAATCAAACATTTGTCGTCTACAGTCCCGTTAGCTGGCTAATAAAAGCTGCTCAAGTTAGCTAGTTAGTAGTGGGACGGATGGCTGTTTAAGATAAACGGGGTGTGATGGACATCGAATGCCAGTCGCTGAGCCTTTTTCGAAGCAGAAACAGCGCAAAAAGTACATGGACAAGTGAAAGCTTAGGATAAAATATGTACATACTTCACTTTCTTTCACTCAGCAACGTTTTACAATTTGCAAAATTGAAACTGGATGCTCTGTGTAAGCTGCGCAGAGCTGCCAACTCTAAGAACCGGAAAAATGTCAATGAAAGGGAATATAATATGATAAATTATGTAATAAATTGGCATAACGGATGGCAACAAGAAATTGTCAAACAAAGCTACTTCCAGCTCCACACTTAAGCGAGTTCAACTAATGCATATTTGATTTATGAAACAAATTTGATTTTCGAATATGATGTTCAAGTAGAAGAGAAGAACTGCCAACGCCTGAAGCACTTTACAAAGCTTAAACATATTTTAAGTTGTATTCATATTTTCTTGCAAAGTTTTAAAGAAACAATATAGTTAATTTGGTAAATAAACAAGTAATTAGAAAAAAACAAGTAAGGAAGCCTAAGTTCGAGTGGAATCGAACATTAGATACTCAGCTGTATGGTTTCATTGTTTGTTTGCGTTTGATTAAAACACGGTGTATTTTATATAAAGCGAGTGCTGCACAAAGTAGGCGTAGCCACGCCCATTTTCAACATTTTTATCAGTCATCCAACTAAGCATATGAATATTATTCTTTGTGCAAAATTTCATTCCTTTATGACTTCTAATTGCAAAGATGTCACGTTACAAATTCCCAAAGGGTATTGTAGAAATATCTTTGTTAAAAAGTAGGCGTGGTCATAACCCGATTTGAATAAATTTTTGCGTGTCTATTAGCACAAGTTATAAAAGTGTATAAACCAAGTTTCGTCTTAATGTCTCAATTATTTGTCGAGTTATGGGCTCCGAAATTTCGTATATTCCTTTGTCTAAAAAGAGGCGGTGCCACGCCCATTTTCCAAATTTTTATATTTTTTGTTTCCGGTCTATTGTGGAACTCATGCCACAAAATTTGAATGAATTATCTTTATATTTGACAAAGATATCGCTTAAAATATTTTTATTAGGCCCCTTTATAGTTCCCATATATAAAAGTGGGCGTGGTCGCCAACCGATTTCGCTAAAATTTTGAACATGTATTACCACAACTAATAAAAGTGTACACACCAAGTTTCGTCATTATATATAAATTATTTGTCGAGTTATGGGCTCAGAAATCTCGTATATTCCTGCTTCTAAAAAGAGGCGGTGCCACGCCCATTTTACAAAATTTTTATGCTTTTCGTTTTATATCCGCAGTTGAACTCCTGCCATAAAATTTCAATGATATACCTTTATATTTGACAGAGATATCGCTTAAAATGTTTTTATTAGGCCACTTTATAATACCCATATATAAAAGTGGGCGTGGTCGTTAACCGATTTTGGCAATTTTTCGTCCAAACATTTGCCTAGGTAAGTATATCACGCCTACGAAATTTCATCGATATATCTTCAACGGTTTCTGAGTTATGACATATAAAACTTTCAATGTTTGGCCCTTAATAAGTGGGCGTGGCACCGCCCATTTTTTAAAATCTCACCAAATTTCTTCATAAGGGCTTGAGCTCCACACGTGGGTGAAATTTTATCACTCTAGCTCTATTAGTGACTGAGATACAAAATTTCCGATTTTTACTATATAGGGGAAGTGGCCGTGGTCATGGTCCGATTTCGCCCATTTTCAATACCATCCGTTCCAGTCTTGATACCAACTTGCATTCCAAATTTCATCAAAATATTTCAATTTTTGCGCGAGTTATCGTGCGTACAGACAGACAGACGGACAGACGGACAGACGGACGGACATGGCTCAATCGATTTCTTTTTTCACCCTGATCAATTTGATATATATAAGTCAATATCTATCTCGATTATTTTATGGTGTTACAATCCACCGTTATGTGATTAAAACTATAATACTCTGTGTACTAGTACAGCTGAGTATAAAAACAAGAATTTAGGAAACGCAAGTTTAATTCATTCTGTTAGGTTTACTTTGGTTGAGTGCGTTGAAGCAGTTGTTCGTGAAACTCCCTACGCTAATGCAAAATCTTCCCTCTCACAACAACAAAAACTTGATTTTGTTGAAATTCAGTGTCTCTCAGTTGGCCGCAATTCACTTTATCAACTTCAATCAAAGAACCAAGAAATGTTTGGCTAGACAAATAATCATTCGCCCATTAATATTTTTTTGGTAAGTAAGCGCCTTAATCTCCCCTCTCCTATCGAAATGATTATCCGCGTTCTGAACTCTCCTGCTTACAATTACAACAACAACAACAACAATGCAACAAAAATTACAGAACAAAACAATAGCAATGAAATCGTAAAAGTTTTACATTTAGTAAATTACGCACATACAAACATATAAATAACGCGAGAGGTGATTCACCGCGAATAGAAACTAGCAAAAGTAATAAATCTGTGAGCAACTTTTTCGAGCACTCATTTGTCCATTTAACCATAAATTTTACTTTTATCTCTTACACTCAAAGTATGTTTGCATGTATATTCACTGGTATTTTGCTTTCGAGATTTTAAGAATGTCTACTTATTTTTAACATTAATTTATTTATTATCTCAATAAGAAAGCTTTAAGACTCCAGCATTTTCAATTAATTTTTACTATTCCTTATATGAGGTATTTAAGTACGGTAGAAAGCCTGATTATCAGAAATTATCTAAGCCTTATTCTCCTCACGGATAGGCCTTCGAAATAAGGTCTCTTCTCATAGAGAGAGATCGAATAGTCCTTACAGCCTGATGACATCAGCACAGGAAAATCAGCCTTATTTTAAGCCTTTACCCACACAACTTTTGTTCGCTTAGAATTTTCAGGCATTATTTCGTAAGCATTTATGTCTTCTCGAATAAACCTGAAATAAGACGCCGATTTTTTTGCGGAGTGAGTACTGCTCATTCATTTTATGTGACAAATACATTTATATTATCTTCCATCTTGTGTTCGATTTTTGGAGCAGATGTACTTGCAATTTTTTATTGACTTTGAGGTTGCATAAAAAGTTTTAATTTGTTTGGAAAAACCCCTAACCATTAGAGTTTGTAGATGATGTAAATGATAAACTTAGAAACAACAAACCTACGCAAATACATGGCCATTCCGCACTTTGAACCTGCACGACCATGCCAAAATCTCTATCAGCAGCATCGAATTCACCTGCTCAAATCACTTCAGCTGTGAACGACGCGGCGTCGTATGCCTTTCAACAACACAGTACCGCCTAAAAGTGAAATGAAAATTACACTTTTAAGTTTCCAATCAAATATGCCTAATAAGTGGCTATGTATGTATGTATGTATGTATGTATGTAGCTCTTTAGGCCAGGTTTAAGAACTTGCTCTTCAATAAGTTTACGCGCATCCCTCAGCGTTTCCTTCCTCCTGTGTTCACCCGACACAAGCAAATCAATAACAAAATAAATTTTCGATTTTTCTTTTTCTATTTTTAATCTCGAACTTTGTTGCTCCGCTGCAGCCTACTTCGCCTCCTGCTAACTTTTGCTTAACCGTTAATTGAAATGACCCAAGTTACGGAAACCTGTTAGTTAAGTTTATGTGCTTTATAAATAAATTTTCTCTTTTTTGTTTTTAATTAAATTTGTTGGACACCATTCAATGGAATACCGCCACCCCTCTGCCCAACGTGATACTTCAGAAGATGACTGCTCGTAAATTTGTCCATGACTACTTAAAATTAAAAAAAAAACAATGAAGAACAATGATTTGCCGAAAGGTTATAACGAAAATAAAAAGGAAATTCAATTGGAACCTTAAAAACGCTTTTGTTACGCAAAATATAAGAAGTTAGTTGTGAAATTTTCAGTAAAGAGCTGATTTTGATTCAAACGACACTTTATGATCGTTAAAATTTTATATTTAAGGAAATGTAATAAATAAGTACCTACATATCGAAAAAATTTATTAAATTTAATAACAGCAAGTATAGCCTAAGATTATCTGGAGCTGTTAAAGGAAAGCGTTAGAGCTATTCTCACGCCAGTGTATTATAATGTTGAATGTTGTAGCATAAGTTTAAAGTAGGATAGCGTAGTGCAGTAGTCAAGCATATGTTTCTATGTCTATAACCTCTTTAGATTCACTTGTGCTTTAATCACAAACGACAACTACGTTCGACAACTATTCCAAGGATGGGGAAGAAGCCCAACAGCCAAAACCGCAAAATTAACAAATTTGTTGATGGTGTAATCAATTTACAATTTTCGAGCAATATTTCACCAACACAATCGCCATACACAACAATAAAATGAGAATAGATGTGAATGCGAAAGTGTAAATGATGACAAGCGGAAAGGAGCAAATGGCCGCGCAGCTGTGATAATTTTACGAAAAGGTTGAATAGGAAGGGGCAACAGGCAGCGACGAAACTTTTCCACACCAAGCAAACACAAACAAGCCGCAAGTAACTCGCATTAATAAACGAATAAACAAACAAACTAACAAATAAACAACAGAAAAAAAAGGAGGAGGAAGGGTGTTGAAAAGTGTTCTATTACCCACCCCGTTACAGCGCTACCCGCACAATTGAAAAGTTATCAGATTTTTGTGTTTTTTAGTCAGAGAAAATTTTTATTTTTAAATTGTACTTTTCTATTTCTTAGTTTTATTCTTGATTTTGTGTAGCAAACAAAAAACTTTGTCCTTTTTCGTTTTTTGCTGCTTTCTTTGCCTTTTCAAAAACCCTTCACCCTCACCATGCCAACTACAATCGTATATGGACAATACATATATCGAACACATACAAACAAAGGAAAATAGTACTCCAAAAGCACCCAGAAGCTAGACGACAGCTGTCTCAAGGCTGGTAGCCTGAAGACTTGTCAAAAAAAAGTTTGTGAAAATATTTTTTCAATTTTTGCCATCGCCAAGAGCAATAAACAAGCCGACAAATCCTTACATATGTACAATATATGCAATTTTGCCTCATTCGTCGGACCACAATCCAAAACATGACAACTTGACAATAATGGTTAAGTTCGACTAAAGACCTCACATACGCAGTTACACATACATATGTATGTACATATTTACGTACATACGTTCATCTGCCGATAAAGGGATGTCGAAGCGTTAAAATTTGGTGGCAGTCAACACTTGTGGATACGTTTATATTTTGTCGTGTGCTTATGGACTGTAAGGCAGATCTTTTTAGCCACCAACACCATAAATCATTGTCTCCAAGGCCACCCATACGTATACTAGGTATTCGGAGAGGAAATAAGGCAACAGAGCGGTAATGGGCGCCTGAGTGGATATAAAATATGCGTACGTGAGCCAGTTACACGCACCAACTAAACACAGTCCTTATTCATTTTTCCCTTTCTTCCCGGCACAATAGTACAGTTCGTTAACTCCACTCTTGTTTAGTTTGTGTGACCAGTTGGTTAAGCCAGACCAATCAGACTTGATCAAATTTTTCCAAATTGGAAGTAAATTGAAAAAGAATTTGACATCTTTCTAAGCACACATAATCGTCCAGGGCAGCTCCAACAAACAATCGGGCACAAAAATCCCGGCCATGTTTTGCTGCTTTGTTTACAAAGTCTGCGTGTTGTAGCCAAAACAAGAAAAAAAAGAGAGAACTTAAGTTTCTTCGTCGTGCTTTTAAACTGCACCCATTCACATACCTATTAAAGTTAACCTATCGTGTTTGACATGCATGTTTATTGTAGTATGTGGATTGCTCGCCCTCGGGGAAGCCCATACATGCAACATACGTACATATGTATGTATGTATGTATTTATGTATATTATTTAAATATGAATTGCGTGAAACTTTTTTACATCTCGGTTATTTCGGACTATTTTTGTTTGTTTTTGATTATATGTATGTATGTACATATATGTATAACCTAAAAGTTTTTCTATAGGTACGTAGTATGTAAATGTTTTTTAACCTAAGTGAAGCATATGGAAATTACATATAGATATATGTATGTACGAGTGGTGTAGTGGGTAGAGTGCTCGCCTGCCATACCTGAGGTCTCGGTTTCAAACCCCAGTCCGGACAAACAGCAAACAAATTTTTCTAATTAGTAAAAATCCTATTATTGGGTTTTTTAAGAGCAGCGGTCACCTCTCGGCAGTGGGCGGCATACCTTCCGAGAGTATTTCTGCCATGAAAAAGCTTCTCACAAAAAATGCATTCGCCGTTCGGAGCCGGCATAAAACTGTAGGTCCACCCAATTAGTAGGAAAAACAAAAAGGAGCACACCTCGAATTGGGAGAGCAGCTCGGCCATAAAACTCGTCAGAGTTATAATAGCGCCATTGTATTATTATGTATTACTAGCTGTACCCAGCCAAGCTTTGCTTTGGCCCACTTCCTATTATAGGTACTTGAAGCGAAAAACGGCACACTTTAATATATGTTGGAAGTATCTAGAAACCGAAATTACCTCGGGCTGCTGAGCTCAGCACGATTCAGATAAGTTTAAAAAAAGTGAAGGAAAAAATTGATATTTTCAAAAGTTTGCCCTCTTCACGTTCTTATCCCATTTTTCTTCGTATTAGTCTCCAACTCACTTTCCCTCTACTTTTCTCTTTCTCTTTCAATTTCCATTTATCTTTCCTTTCATTTCCGTTTTCCCTTTTCTTCCCGTCACATTTCCGCTTCTCTTTCTCTATCGCTCTCTCTTACCTCTCCTTTTCTGTCTTTCTCCTTTTTATTCCCCCTCTTATTCTTTCTCTAATTCCCTGTCTTACTGTCTCTCTCTCCCCATGCTCTTCATTTCATTTTTATTATATTCTCTCTCTCCTTTCCCAGTCTCATTACTCTTCCCTTTTCGCTAGGAAACTGAGTTTAGCATAACATACCCTGCATTCCACTTCTCATTTCATACCATCATTGCTTAAAAACATTCCGTGGCGTCCGAGTCGTCTCTTTTACCCATAATTGGGTATCGGGACTAAGAATCACTATAAAATATCTCTATATAGCAGACCCGGTCAACACCTTTTATTTTATATCAGTATTGCTCAGAAGCAACCCGGGCTCATCCGGGTCCACTTATTGACCCAGATCTAGGAAACATAATGGGTACGGTATCTGGAGACTTGACCAAGAAATCGTAATGGGTACGACTCTACATGAGAGTCCGCTCAACACCTTTCATTTGGTACCAATATCCCTAAGATATATCCCGGTGTTATCTGGGTCCACATATTGACCCATACCTTGGGATCCCACCTAGGAATCGTCATGCGCCGTGATTAAATAACAATATCGCTGAGAATTTATCCGGGGCCATCCGGATCCCCATTTTGACCCACATCTGGGGACCTGACCTAGGAATAATAATGAGTTCATCTCTATGTAAAAGCCTTGCCTTTCAGTTGACACCAATATCGTTGAGAAATTTTCCGGGGCAATCCGGGTCCACGTTCATTTGGTACCAATATCCCTGAGAAATATCCCGGTGTTATCCGGGTCCAGGTGCTGACCCACACCTTGGGACCCGACCTAGGAATCTTAATGAGTTCATTTCTATCTAAGATCCCTGCTCAACACCCTTCATTTGATACCAATATCGCTGAGAAATTTTCCGGGGTCATCCGTGCCCACGTTTTGACCCTTATCTGGAGACCCGACCTAGGAATCACAATGAGTACTATTCTATGTAAATTCTCTGCTCAATACCTTTCATTTGATACCAATATCGCTCAGAAACATTCGAGGGTCATCCGGGTCCACGTTTTGACCCATAACTGGAGACCCGACCTAGGAATCACAATGAGTACTATTCTATGTAAATTCTCTGCTCAATACCTTTCATTTGATATCAATATCGTCCAAAAATATTCAGGGGAAAGCCGGATCCACGTTTTGACCTTTTGACGTATATCTCGGGAACCGACTTCCGGATTTGAAAAAAATATGCATATAAACCATCTAGGGCAAGGTGTTAAGCTGGTGTGTAAATTTGGTCAAAATCCCTCCACGCGTTTGGGCGAAAGCCGGCGACAAAGAAATGGGCTTGATTTTTATATATATATAGATTATATGTACGAGTAGATATGTATGTATACATAAGTATGCGTGTACGTAGGTGTGCTCTCATATTGTATTGCTGCATACCTGAGGATACAAAAAAATATTAGATAAATATTTACGAAAGACATGCAAAAGTTGAATAAGTGATCCTTATCGAGTTGACAAGTTAATATTCTGTGGAATAAACAGAATGACAGCATCTGAGGGAAAGAGAAAAATTGGCATAAATTGAAATTTGAATATGACTGTGTGAAAAATTTCAAACTGTGCGATTGACATGTATTCATGAAAGGAATCTTTATACATATGTATGTATGGATGTATGTATGCGGTAAAGATTCAAAGCCTGCGATTGAGCATTTTGTGTGGGAAAAGCCAATTCAAATTTTCCTGGGCAACAATGCCTAAAATGTATGCCCATACATACGTGGCGTTGATATGAATGTAAGTGGCGTAATTCACCCGCAGGACATCGATTGATTTTGTTTCAACAAAAATCAGCGGCATATCTTAATCTTCATTTCACTGTAGATAGAATAATACAAACAAATCATAAATAAATATGCTTTCACACTCTTCATAATACTCCTACGCTCCCACTTTACTCCCACCAATGTAGATAAAAACTCATCTATTGCCCATAAAATCAGTATCAGCCTTTTTGTATTTTGCAATTTGTTTTAATTTTTTCTCATTTTTATTCATGTAATTTCATGAATTACATTACCTTTAGGCCGAACTTTTTGCTGACACTAGGTTCTTTCTTTTTGCGTAACACCTACAGCGCTTAAATGTTAAATATTTATATACATGTAGTTTTATTGCATTTTATTTATTATATTTTATATAATTTATTTGACGATAGAATAAGTATATGTAATTTTAAAATGTATTTTGAATACAATAAAATATTTTAAAAATGATGTCTTTGTTTCTCAATGATTCGGTTCGAATGAAAATTTCTAAGTTTGTTTGAGTCATTTTTTAAAATTGTATTTCAATAGTATTTTGATCAAAATGTATTTCAAATCAAAATTATAAAGTATATAACATTAAAGTAAATTGTTTAAAAGTAATTCAAGTCTGTTATGCTTTAACGCATACTCCCACATTCGGCCATCCTGTGTTCATTCGGCCTCGAATTAACATTTCCATAACTTAAGATATTCTGCCACTGTTGTAGTTTTTCGTGGACCTTCAGTGTCCCCTACTCGTTCTACTTCATACCTTCCATGATTTAAACATTTTTTAATTTTATAAGGACCTAAATATTTTGGTCTCAGTTTCATGCCAACTCCATATAGCGTTCTCTGTATAGCCACTAAATCATTTACTTTATAAATGTAATCTTGTTTCCTTTTCTGGTTAAAATTTTTACGATTCTCTTTCTGAATTTTTTCTATATTATCTTTTGCAAGTTTTCGTATTTCATCTCTTTCACTATTGACTTCTTCTATATTTATTTCTTCTAAAAGTTCTTTAATTTCGGAAAAATCGTCTACCCTCATTTCACAACCTGTAAGTAATTTAAACGGAGATACTTTTGTACTTCGAGGTGGAGTACTATTAATTATTTGCATAGCTCTATCTGTATATTTGTACCACGTTGAAGGATTGTCATGACTCATTTTAGCTAACATTTGTACAACTATTTTATTCATTCTTTCAACCTGTCCGTTTCCACGAGGAACACCGGTGGCAATAAGTAAATGTTGAATTCCAGATTGAGTACAATAATTTTTAAAAGCATCACTAGTAAAAGCTGCTCCCCTGTCTGTTATTACACGCATTGGATTACCAAACACAGCAGATTGTTTTTTCATTTTGTCTACAACAGCTTCTGCACCACAATTTTTCGTTGGATAAAGCCAAGTAAATTTTGTAAATGCGTCAATAATCACCAAAATATACGAATAATTTTTGTTCGTCGTCTGCATTGGTCCTACGTGATCTATATGTAATGTTAATAACGGCCTATCATCTTTATATATCGGACTTAGAAATCCTTCCTTCTTTCCTGTCTTAGTATTTGTGACAATACATTCAATACAAGCCTGTATAATTTTCGAAACCTTACTACTCAATTTGGGAATGTAAAATGTTTTCTCTATTAGATCCTGTGTCTTTTTTACCGAAAAATGCCCTTTCCGATGTGCTTCCTTTATTATTTCATCTTCCATTGCTTCTGGAACTACTATCAACTCTTTATTGGGATCCTTAAATAAAATGTCATATTTCAAAAAATAGTCTTCATATTCTTCTTTAGCTACTATCTGTCGTACTGCTTTTATCCAATTATCTGACTGTTGTGCTTCTTTAATTCTATGCTTTAATACGTCTTCTATTGCCGTACAATACATACGACTAAGGGCGTCTACGTGCTTCATTCTCGACCCAGCACGATGCTCTAATACATAATCAAATTCCTGCAAAAATAAAGCCCATCTAGATACTCTTACTGGAACGTCTTTCTTTTTCATAGTCATCGTAAATGCATTACAATCAGTTACTATTTTGAAATTTCTTCCTTGCACATATATTTTCCATTTCTTTAACGCGTTTATTATAGCTAGTACTTCTAGTTCGTAGGAGTGATAAAACTCCTCAGCTGGCGATGTTTTCCGACTCATAAATTGTATCGGATGCAAAGTTTGATCTTCATCATCTTTTTGGAGCAAAACTGCTCCATAGCCATATTTACAAGCATCTGTGTGAATTTCTGTATAAGCTTTAGGATTATATAGTTTTAAAACAGGTGCACTAACTAACGCATCTTTAAGCTGCTGAAACGCTGATATTTCTTTGTCCCCCATTCTAAATTTTACGTCATTTTTTAAAAGATCCGTCAATGGTTTTGCAATTAACGCGTAATTTTGAATAAATCGTCTAAAATATGATGTAAGTCCAATAAATCTCTGAATTGTTTTTCTATCTTTAGGACAAGGAAAATTTGATACCGCTTTTGTTTTTTCTATTGACGGCGTAATAGTTCCATTTTCAATAATATACCCTAAAAATTCAACTCTTCTCTTTAAAAACTGACATTTCGACCACTTAATTTGTAACCCATTTTCAGCCGCTAATTTCAATACTACACATAACTTTTCAAATCCCTCTTTCTCATCTTTAGCTGGAACAATAACATCGTCCATGTACACTATTACGTGTCCACTTTGGATTAATGACCTAAAAACGAAGTTAATGAACCTACAGAAAACAGATGGAGCATTTGAAAGACCAAAGGGTACAAAATTAAATTCGAATTGTCCGTGATGGGTAATAAAAGCTGTATATTTCTTAGAATCATTACTAATCGGTACATGAAAATATCCATTCTTTAAATCAAGAGTGGTGTATACTTTAGCTTCTTGTAGCCTATCCACCACATCGTCAATTAATGCCATGGGAAAATTTTCTCTAATAATTTTTTCATTTAATTTACGATAATCGCAACACAAACGCTTACTTCCATCCTTTTTGGACACTAACACTATTGGTGTTGCATACTCTGATACACTAGGTTGTATAATTTTTTGATCTAACCATTCTGAAATTTGTTTTTCAACCAAAACCTGGTTTTCATACGACATTCGCCTCGGCCCTTGATATACCGGAATTTCGTCACGTAATAAAATTTTCATCTCAACTTGAGGCTTTACTTTACTATCGGGTACATACTGATTTACTAATTCCTTTATATTTATTGCGAAATTTAAAGGTAAGTGCTCAGTATTAACGTCAATCACCGAATTAATGTCTTCACAAGCTGTATATACTGTATCCAGATCCCTAATCCAACTATCTTGTTTCTCTTCATTATCAATCCTATCTTTTAGAGCTGTGTGTATCTTCTCGCTTTCATTATATTTTGTTTTAACTTTAAACTCCGCTTTTTCTTTAGTCACAAATAAATCTGCTATTTCCAATGCTGCGTTACCTATAATTGCCTCGTAGTTTAAGTCTTCGTCTTTTATTAAGTAAAATTTCAAATCAAATACTATACCGTCAGTTTGTATTTTAATGTAGAAACTTCCAATTGTAAAAATTTTATACCCCCCAATTCCGCACAATTCTTTTTGCTCTAATTTTAATTGCACTTCGATTCCACTATTTTTCAATGTACTATACCGCATAAGACATAGATTACAGCCTGTATCAATCAGTGCCAAAAATTGATAATTATTTTCACTAAATTCAACATTTTTAAATTTTAACTCTCCCCAGTCATTCACTGTGTTTGCATTACTTTGTTTTAATTTCGGTTCTTTTTTAATGGATTTGCACTCGAATGATTTATGCCCAAACTGACTACAATTGAAACATTTTACTTGTGAGTGTGTACAGTCTTTAGCGAGATGTGTTTCACTCCCACACTTAAAACATTTCCTATCTTTCTTTTCGTCAACACTTTTGTCAGCAGAAACCCCTGTAAACGCTTTATATTTGTAAATTTGTGATCCGCGCACTTTTTCGTACACCCTCATTTGCAATTTCAAGTCCTCAATGTTTCTTGCCTGGTACAATATAGTTTTATTTACCTTTGAATCAGCAATTCCTTCAATAAAATAGTCAATTATACTAGGTTCATCCAGCTCAATTCTACTTCCTATTTCCATCAACACATAAAGATATTCTAATAAACTTTCATTTGGATATTTCTTCCTATTCCTCAAAATTCTATGTACATCTGCTGCAGAAATCCTACCATCAAATTCATTTATCAAAGCACTCTTAAGCGACGACCACGTTTGTATATTAAATTGACTACGAACAAAAAGTTTAGCAGCTCCTGATAACAACTGCTTAGCATAGATAAATTTTTGAAGATCATTCCATCCTACAACTTGAGCATTTTGCTCAAACTCCCTTAAACATTGATATACATCAGGTCTACCTACTCCTTTAAACTGTGAAAGACTATCAATCAAATCTTTAGGGTTAAACTGAAGGGTTTGAACTACAACATTGGACCGTACTTGTCCATCACTATCTTCATATATCGATTGAATCGATTCATTATCATTAACATTATCAGAATAGCCAAAATGTTGAAGTAGTCTGTCTTGAAGATCTTTTTTACGTCCAATTGTCGATAAACCTACTTCTCTTAATTTATCTCTCAGTTGTTCAACAGTCAAGTTCAGTATCTCTGTTCTGTCCATTTTACAATAAAAATTTTTAAATATGAATCAATTAATATAAAATTAGCTTAATACATATATCCAAATTTGTACAAAATTTTTATGTAAAATTATAAAATAATTAATACATACAATTCTGACTAAATTATAAGTTTTAGTTTGAATTATTAACAAATTTCTAAGCCTCTTATCTTTTCTCAATTAAAATGTTTCGTCTTGGCAATTCTTCTTTAAACTACTTCTTTTATCACAAAATTTTAATTCGATCAGCTAATTCAATTTCATACCTCTTGTGCTTGTCAAAATCATCAGCTCTTACCGCCTATTGACGTCCTCTTAAATTGTCATAGAATTTTCTATTGATTTCTTCAACATTGTTACCTTTCTCGATTTTCCGTTCGTACACCTTTTCATCAATGCAATTCTCCAATTAAATTTCACCTCGTTTTTTATCCACCATGCACCATCTGTCACCTTTCACTTCTATGTAGTTTCTTTCTGATATTCTTAAGTCTTCTCTTCTTGTCGAGTTGATGCTCGTTCAAAATTACGTTTGCTTCGTCTTATAATGGCAGATCTTCCTCTTATGAATATGCCACACTTCCAAATCGTTGAATTAACGTTCAATTGCCACATCCAATCTTACTCTCCATTCATTTTTATGCATATAATAATTTTCGCTCCTTTGAGTTGATGCTCAGGTCTCCAAAATGTATAATTTTCGGCTCAATTGTTTGTAAAAATTTTCCGTTTTTTCTTTTTTATTGATTTTTACATTTATTCAGTTTTTCATTTTCATTGTTGCACACATACATTATATTTTTCCAAATTTCATTAAATATTTTTCAGTTTTTCGTTAATTTTTAAACGCCATTTTCTTTTTTCAAAATTTTTTCAAAATGGTTTTTATTTTAATCCAAATTTGAGATTAGCTTATCAGATTTTCGCGTTTAATCTTTTCATTCATCGACTAATTCTCGCATGGTTGAGCCCCCATTTGTAGTTTTATTGCATTTTATTTATTATATTTTATATAATTTATTTGACGATAGAATAAGTATATGTAATTTTAAAATGTATTTTGAATACAATAAAATATTTTAAAAATGATGTCTTTGTTTCTCAATGATTCGGTTCGAATGAAAATTTCTAAGTTTGTTTGAGTCATTTTTTAAAATTGTATTTCAATAGTATTTTGATCAAAATGTATTTCAAATCAAAATTATAAAGTATATAACATTAAAGTAAATTGTTTAAAAGTAATTCAAGTCTGTTATGCTTTAACGCATACTCCCACATACATTAGTACATATATAAAACATGAAATAAATATTGATTGCATTTGGGCAGGAGCATGCATCAGAAGGGAGATGTGCAACCTGTAAGTAGCAGAAAAAAATTGATGCGAAAGCATAAAAGCACGAGTTGACACATAAAATTGATGACAGACCATCAACATCACTTTAACGTTATGAGTGCCAACGTACACGCGAACGCGTAGAAATTCAATTCGATCGCACGGCGGGGTGTCTTTTAGAAAGATGCAGAGTAGAGGGCAATGCCAATGGAAGAGGGGCCCTCCGGCTTGTTAATGTTTCAATATTATCTTTGTCACACTCAGTGGCCCTTCTGTTGCTTAATTTTTTAACAATATTTTTTATCAATTTTCTCTTTTTTTGCAAGCAATTGCGCCATGAAAGGCATTTTTCGTTGGCGTGCTGTTGGTTCGTATGTGTGCTGCCAATTTAGGGGTCACGCTGGTCGAAAAAAATACCACGTGTAAATTGAATTCGTAAGGCTATAAATTTATAACGATGGAACATGCAGCACAAAGTTTGGTGTACATAAATAACGGGGACAACAACAGCGCTGCTTGCACGAGGATTGAAAATATGTATATAGGTACATACATACATATGTACATACATATATGGGATGGCTTGCAGTAGAAGTGATGCACTTACTTTTGGATTTTATATGTAGTATATATGTACATATGTATGTACGTAATATGTACGTATCTACAACATATATGGATTTACATACATACATACATATGTACATACATATGTGGGATGGCTTGCAGTAGAAGTGATGCACTTACTTTTGGATTTTATATGTAGTATATATGTACATATGTATGTACGTAATATGTACGTATCTACAACATATATGGATTTACATACATACATACATATATGTATGTAGATGCACTTAATCCTCTCCCATTCTCTTAGCATCTACTGCAATCAGCACCTCTGCCCTAGTTGGCAGAATCTTTAGGGTATGCCATGCTAAATAGGATTAAAATAAGGGTTTTTTTGTATCAAGTGGGTTTACTTATGTACATATATGTATTTATATATGTAGCATGTGCCTGCATTTGCTGAGAATCCGAATTGCCAATGCTTTGTTTTTTTCTTGCTGCTTTTTGTGCTTGATACGTCGTATATATGTATGTATGTATGTAATACCCGATGTACTGGAATTAAGTGCTGCTTCTGAATTTCATGCATCAATGGACGTGCATGTTATATTTATTGCGATTCTCTTAAAAGGGTTCCCATTGAAAATGGAAGTGGGTATTTAAATGCTTTCAAAATGTTTACATACATATGTATGTATATCATGTCAGAAAGCCATCCGCATACGCCATGGCGAAGGAGCCAACAACATCGTTGATGAAGGCGCTGAGTACAGTGGCCTTTAACCTACGTTAAATAAGAAATATCCGTACTTGCATGTATGTATACAAAACAATAACGTTCGCAAAAAATTTTGCGCTTATTAAATTCCCGAGTTTACAGCTAAGAAAGGATGTGTTCACAGGATGAGTTCCGTATTATTTTATTTCAATCGAAAAGATGACTTGATGTTACAATATTTTCCCTATAGGGAAATAATATAATATTTATAATTTTTTATTTTTATATTTTTTTATATTTATGTACACATGTATGTATGAATGTATTTAAATTTTTGCTCATAGCATTACACTATTCCTACATTGTTCTTTCGTCAATATTGACAGTAGCTAATAAATGACATCGCTGTGCACGTAGGCGAACACAGCGTGTCGTGTCAGCTGCAAAGCGAAGGGATCAATCCGATACTCCAGTGAACTTACATATGTACACACAATAGGATATATGTATGTATGTAAGTTTGTATGGACAATTGACACATGCCGAGCACATCTTGTAAGCGCGTGTGTATGCCAAATTGAATTTTAACTTGCAGAAACATTTTTGCCAGCGGCAACACTCACATCAATAACAACAAAATGTATGTACATTTAACAATTATCTTGTTGCCGCTTGCTGCTTACCGTCCCCAATGTCGTTGACATTTTTGAAATATCTTTTTTTTTTGTTTTCTATGACAAAATCTGTGCTGTCAACAGCTGTGCGGGTGGAACAGTCAAACACTTCAATCGATTACTTCACTTCTATTGAGTCAAAGTTAATAAATCGGATGGATAGACAAGCTCTCGCTTGATGGACCAGCTGTGCGCTTGCGATAAACTTTGCAAAAATTTAGGCAACAACAATTCAATTTTCATTTTATATATTACTTATCGTCGTACTATACGAAAACTAACATCATATTTTTTATGGCTGACGAAAAGTAACAAGTTCGACTTTTGGCTGACGAAAAGTAACAAAATCGACTTTTGGCCAACGAAAACTATCAATTTTGTTTAAACAACAACAATTTTAATGTAAAAACAGTATATAATTGCTGATACTTTTCGTCAGCCAAAAGTTGATTTTGTTATTTTTCGTCGGCCAAAAGTCGATTTTGTTACATTTCGTCGGCCAAAAGTTGATTTTGTTAGTTTTCGTCGGCCAAAAGTCGAACTTGTTACTTTTCGTACAGAATTTTTTTATTGATAGCTTTCGCCAGAAATTTTAAATATGCTAGTTTTCGTATGGTACGACGATATATTGGAATTTATGTGGGGACGATTTGTGCAGAAAAACCAATATAATACTTATATGTAATATTCCACAAAAGCAGAAGATTCATAAATGCGCACAGTGCGGAGAAGCACATGGCGTTGGTGAACAACCCAATGAGTGTCACAAAGGCGATAAATAACACGACAATAGGATTTTAACAATGTAAACTGACTGAGCAAGCATGGTTGTACTAACCATGGATGGCGGTTACTTCATTCGCACAATAACAATCACATTGTTGTTAAACCGATGGTCAGCCAGTCAATTTGAATCAATTTGGCAATCCCCAAAAGGGGTTAATTCACATACTTAAGTCTCGCTCGTTCATAAAATCCTTTCCCTTCGCTTGCTCCATGTAATTGAATATTTATATTACATTGAAGTTTTTTCTTTTTGAGTTACATAAAGAAAGCTGTAAAAATTGCGCTGCGAAATGCGTTGGGAATGGGTTAATGGCGAAATGACGCACAATAAAGTGTGCGTGACGCACACAATGTGTTTTCTATTATCTCTAAATATGGATGTATGTGCGAGTGTGGCTGCAATTCTAAATGGGTCGCATACTCACTCGTAAAATTGACTAAACGCACAAAATGTGGCATTGCAAGAGGTCATTCAATTTTGGTAATATATGGCCACTTTGGTCGCTGTGCTTTGCTGAATTGCTCTACATTTTACATATTACGAAAATAAATTTGATTTTGTAGCTTTTTTATTGCATTTACACATTTATTTCTGGTCTTATTTGCCTTTATAATAAATGGACTTGTAAGCGATGGTTTATTAGCGCTGCAATTGGTGTGTTGAATTGTTTTTAGAACTGCCTCATTCAACAAATATTGCCAAGCTGTGAGGAGAGTTCCCTTAAACTTTTATCTCTTACACTATTTAGATTTTATGCTTAGATTTGGGCTGTGCTAATCAGGAATTCTATATGTATTTATTAGGTACTGGGACCCGTCAGTATAAATCGATCACATTGGGAAAGGCATCGGGCCTTTTTTTTCTTAGAAAACATTGACCCTTTTCTGGGTGAAACGTGCTTTTCTGGATGACTATAACATAGAGATCCCATACCACGATTTTGTGCATTCTAATGTACCGGAATATAAATTAATATTTTAAAATATAGTTCCTATATTGTGTTGACTTATCTTTAAGGAATTTGCAAAAAAAAATATTAAGATATATTGTAGACAGCAAGATATAATAGCGAGATAGGCGATTTTGAGCATTTATCCACCAGAACCGGAAATCAGGCTATATCTCGTAATCATCGGATTTTAATTCTGATTTCACATCTGGATTCAGTATAAAATTCTGATCCAACTTCATGTGCATATTAGCCTGGTTATTTTTTGTCGATTTTTGTCCCTTTTTTTCAAAAGTCCGTCTTGGTGCATAAAACCCCAATTCCGAGATATCAAAATTAATTTTAGACAAATGTGGTGGAAGAATGAGGGGAATCCCAATTTCGAATGCGCAATATCGATTAATTTCCCTCCATACAAATCGCCCCACCCTAATATGTATGTAGTATGCACTAAAACATATGTATTACCATTATGAACGCGTGCATGTGCGTATAAATTTTGCTATCGCATCCTTATTTTATATCTTCACTGGCAACCAAAGATTCTCCTTTTGTTTCTAAAGTTTCCAGTTCGTTTAATTTCTTGTGTTAATATTTTTGCTGATGTGCGTAGAAAATGTTTAACATTGGCAAGCAACTGTATCTATTGGTCGAATATATTATCCCATAAATCTATTAAAAAGCTATGAAATGGCAATGTCAGCACCAAAATTAGCAACTTTGGCAGCAAAGCATTCTAAACAGTAAACATATGTATGTGCATACGCTGACACTGTTATGCCTGACTTAAAATATTTTACGCATAGTCCGAAATATATATAAAGATCTGTATGTATATGTATTCATATCAAATTTTATAAAAATTTAATAAAATTATTCCTTTTATCGTTTTGCGTGCACTTGCAAGGGCCACACAGATAATTTATATTTTCTGCAGATTTTTTCTATTTAAAATCTCGTTTTCGAACATGAATTAAGTTTTCCAAACTTTGTACTTCTGTCACATGCAAAAACGGCAAAGCGAATTCAGTTTTATTAGCCAATAACTTTCTCCATTTTACATAGCAATTTCGTTTGGGCACTTTTGATATAGCATATTTCTTACACCAACATACTGACACTAAGATATTGATGTTCCCTTTAAAATGGCCGAGCTTGATTTTTAGCTCCAGTGTCAGCAGGAGGGTATTAAGAGGGAAACGCTTTATATTTGCTATGGTGGGTTTTTGTGAAAGTTTAAATTGGTGAAACGTGCAAATGTCAATTAATATTATCAACAACTGTGCATGAGTATCAAAATAAATGCCATTTCACTCTTGTCATTCCACACAAAGCATTCAAGCACAAACTAACTTTCCAACGCGATCAAAAGGGGGATTATTTTTGATTTGAGTTCACTTAAGTTTGGTAATGTGTGGCTTAAAAGAACGCAGAGCAACAACAATAGTTCAAAAGTTCGCCCCCTTTTGTCAGATAACTTACACTTGTATCTATTTACTGGCATTGATTTGGCAAGTGCCCGCCCCCTATTGTCGCTGTGCGAAAACCACATCACACAAACTATCTTTGATGTGCTCGAAACCTTTTCAAACTAAATCATCACACTGCATAGTTGAGATGAAAAGCATCTTGTTACACACAACTCAAATACCTTATCCTCTAATAGTTCAAGTTGCTCTTCATGCATACTCATTTCCTAATATTTGTGTTATCATACTGCTCTTATGAACTTAATTGATTTTTGAAGTGTCCTACTACGATAACACTAAAGCTTCTCCATTCCAAGGATGCATCTGCATAAAGGTCAACAAGCATTATATTGATAGCAACGACATCAATGTTAAAAGTGTGAAAATTTGGATGATATTTACATACAGATATGTTCGTACATATATAGCAGTATGTATGTACATAAGTATATGCTATCACTACAAAAATTAAATGTCACTCATACGCCCTGCTGATCTTCCCACACCACAAGGCGAAAATAATGTCTATAGATATATCCGCACAAACTTATAATATATATTGGTTGGTATATACTTATTCTTAATATTGTCGCTGTTTGTTGTTCTTGTTGTTCATATTTGAATCGTGCTTGTCCAGAAAGTCAGGTGACAAATGGAGAAAGTGCAGTTTAAAAGCAATTTATATGCAAATTGACGCCACTTAGGTACAGCAATGAGCGAATGCCTGCCATGGCGAGCAAAATTTGTTTGCAAATGCAGATTATTGAATATTTTTCTAACACAATATTTAGGCAAAATATGGATATTGAACACGAACACGGACCAGATAACAGATAACAGATAACAGAGCAATATGAAGTTGAACTGAATAAATTTGAAATTGACTGCAGAAATTGCTAAAAATATGTGTGGGTGTGTAATGTATACAGATAAGTACATACTTACATATATATGTATACATACGAGAAGAGTTAAATATTTGTGGATGACAGGCAGAGCAGATGAATTTGCAGGACATTCTGAAAGGAATCATAACTTTAGCATAGATTTCACTGATTTTTTTTTTTTCTGTATAAAAAGTGGTCTTATAAAAACTTTTTAGACCTTTGTTGACAAAATATAATTAAACATTTTTATTTTGTTTCAGTATTGACACAACCACCTTTTTTGACATTCTCTCTTTTTCAGGTTTGCATTTGTGGAACTCATTTCCGTGCACAGTTCGCTAATTCGCAGTTGAATGAAACTTTCAAATTAATTGCAATCCAAACAAAAGTTTTTACGTGTTCTATTTTGTGTAAAACAACCGACAAATGTTGGGTAAAAGTGAATGATTTTTTTATGCGTTTGTGTGTGCATTCGCAGGTGCACATACATACGCACACACATTCATAAAAATTTCCATTCATGTTTGTACATGTCTATGTAGTTATATGTACATATGTAAATGAATCAGTCATTTAGAAAAACCCACATATAGAATAAAGTACTTACATAGTTAGTTGGTGACACAATTAAAAGTAACTTATACGCTTGCATATTTATTCTTATATACATACATAAATATGTATATATGTATGTACATATGTATTTAAAAATGCATAAATGTAAAAAGTGTCCATGCAATTCATCTATTTTTACTTTTAACAACATTCTGCAAAAAAACCGAACTACACCCCAACACAAGCAATGAATGAATGGCTGAAACTAGTGCAGCATCAATTGTAACAGAAACTTTAAAATTGTGTGACCATGAGCTGGAAAGCAATTTTTTTTTTTGATAAGCACAAAAACAGCAGCACAAATGGTTTGGCACTATGGAAAATTAAAAAAACTAAGGGATGGTAAAATTTAAGTGCAAGCTCTCATTAAAACAACGAAAGTGATGCGAAAAAATTTTGTTTGGCACAAAAAATGCATTAAATTAAGAAAAAAGAATTTCTATGTAAACACAGGCTTATAAATTTGACACATGTGCTGCTTGAATGTGTTATTGTGGATTTGTTTGCGAGCGCCGAGCCTAAAGCGGACGAAATTTGTCAAACAAAAGTGTTCGTAATTAATAAAAAATGTTATGCAAAAAGTTGCAAAACAGAAACTGATAAAAAACAAGTAAGAAAGCCTAAGTTCAAGTGGAATCGAACATTAGATACTCAGCTGTATGCTTTCATAATTTGTTTGCGTTTTATGGAAACACGGCGTATTTTATATAAAGCGAGTGCTGCATAAAGTGGGCGTAGCCACGCCCATTTTCAACATTTTTACCAGTCATCCAACTAAGAATATTATTCTTTGTTCAAAATTTCATTCCTTTATGACTTCTAGTTACAAAGATGTCACGTTACAAATTCCCAAAGGGTGTTCCAGAAATATCTTTGTTAAAAAGTAGGCGTGGTCATAAACTGATTTCAATAAATTTTTGCCTGTCTATTAACACAAGTTATAAAAGTGTATAAACCAAGTTTCGTCATAATATCTCAATTGTTTGTCCAGTTATGAGCTCCGAAATCTCGTAGATTCCTTTGTCTAAAAGGAGGCGGTGCCACGCCCATTTTCCAAAATTTTTGTGTTTTTTGTTTTATGTCCATAGTTGGACTCCTGCCATAAAATTTCAATGATATATCTTTATATTTGACAGAGATATCGCTTAAAATGTTTTTACTGGGTCACTTTATAATACCCATATATAAAAGTGGGCGTGGTCGTCAACCGATTTTGGTAATTTTTCGTCCACGTATTTGTCTGAGTAAATGTATCACACGTACCAAATTTCATCGATATATCTTTAACGGTTTCTGAGTTATAGCCTATAAAACTTTCAATATTTGCCCCTAAATAAGTGGGCGTGGCACCGCCCATTTTCCAAAATTTTAGTATTTTTTGTTTTATGTCCATAGTTGGACTCCTGGCACAAAATTTCAATGAATTATCTGTATATTTGACAGAGATATCGCTTAAAATGTTTTTATTAGGCCCCTTTATAGTTCCCATATATAAAAGTGGGCGTGGTCGTCAACCGATTTTGGTAATTTTTCGTCCACGTATTTGTCTGAGTAAATATATCACACGTACCAAATTTCATCGATATATCTTTAACGGTTTCTGAGTTATGGCCTATAAAACTTTCAATATTTGCCCCTTAATAAGTGGGCGTGGCACCGCCCATTTTCCAAAATTTTAGTATTTTTTGTTTTATGTCCGTAGTTGGACTCCTGGCACAAAATTTCAATGAATTATCTGTATATTTGACAGAGATATCGCTTAAAATGTTTTTATTAGGCCCCTTTATAGTTCCCATATATAAAAGTGGGCGTGGCCGTCAGCCGATTTTGACAATTTTCCGTCAAAACATTTGTCTAAGTAAGCAAATCACGCATACCAAATTTCATGGATATATCTTCAACGGTTTCTGAGTTATGACATATAAAACTTTCAATGTTTGGCCCTTAATAAGTGGGCGTGGCACCGCCCATTTTCCAAAATCTCATCAAATTTCTTCATAAGAGCCTGAGCTCAATACGTGGGTGAAATTTCATCGCTCCAGCTATATTAGTGACTGAGATACCAAATTTACGATTTTTTCTATATAGGAAAAGTGGGCGTGGTCCGAAATCAAAATTATAATACTCTGTGTACTAGTACAGCTGAGTATAAAAAGTCAACGAAAACTTGAGCGATTTTTCAAGTAGTATAATATACAGATGGGCATACCTACATATATTTTTATGTAGATGTACAGATATATACATACATATGTATTTATACACATACGAAATAATAATATAATAATACAATGGCACTATTATAACTCTGACGAGTTTTATGGCCGAGCTTCTCTCCCAATTCGAGGTGTGCTCCTTTTTGTTTTTATACTCAGCTGTACTAGTACACAGAGTATTATAATTTTGATTTCATAACGGTGGATTGTAACATAATGAAATAATCGAGATAGATATGGACTTATATATATCAAAATGATCAGGGTGAAAAGAGAAATCGATTGAGCCATGTCCGTCCGTCCGTCCGTCCGTCCGTCCGTCCGTCCGTCCGTCCGTCCGTCCGTACGCAGGATAACTCGCGTAAAAATTGAGATATTTTGATGAAATTTGAAATGCAAGTTGGTATCGAGACTGGGACAGTTGGTATTGAAAATGGGCGAAATCGGACCATGACCACGCCCACTTTTCCTATATAGAAAAAATCGGAAATTTGGTATCTCAGCCACTAATATAGCTAGAGTGATAAAATTTTACCCAGGTATTGAGCTCAGACCGTTATGAAGAAAGTTGATTAAGTTTTGGAAAATGGGCGGTGCCACGCCCACTTATTAAGGGTCAAACATTGAAAGTTTTATATGTCATAACTCAGAAACCGTTGAAGATATATCGATGAAATTTGGTATGCGTAATTTGCTTACCTAGACAAATGTTTTGGCGAAAAATTATCAAAATCGGTTGACGGCCACGCCCACTTATATATATGGGAACTATAAAGGGGCCTAATAAAAAAATTTTAAGCGATATCTCTGTCAAATATAAAGATTTATCACTGAATTTTTGTGGCAGGAGTCCAACTACGGACATAAAACAAAAAGTACAAAAATTTTGGAAAATGGGCGGTGCCACGCCCACTTATTAAGGGGCAAACATTGAAAGTTTTATATGTCATAACTCAGAAACCGTTGAAGATATATCGATGAAATTTGTTTTGCGTAATTTGCTTACTTAGACAAATGTTTTGGCGAAAAATTATCAAAATCGGTTGACGGCCACGCCCACTTTTATATATGGGAACTATAAAGGGGCCTAATAAAAACATTTTAAGCGATATCTCTGTCAAATATAAAGATCTATTACTGAAATTTTGTGGCAGGAGACCAACTAGGGACATAAAACAAAAAATATAAAAATTTTGGAAAATGGGCGGTGCCACGCCCACTTATTAAGGGGCAAATATTGAAAGTTTTATAAGCCATAACTCAGAAACCGTTAAAGATATATCGATGAAATTTGGTACGCGTGATATATTTACTTAGCCAAATGTGTGGACGAAAGATTACCAAAATCGGTTGACGACCACGCCCACTTTTATATATGGGTATTATAAAGTGACCTAATAAAAACATTTTAAGCGATATCTCTGTCAAATATAAAGATCTATCACTGAAATTTTGTGACATGAGTTCTACAATAGACCGGAAACAAAAAATAAAAAAGTTTGGAAAATGGGCGTGGCACCGCCTCTTTTTATACAAATCTACGTGCCTATTACTCGAAAAATAACTGAGATATTATGACGAAACTTGGTTTATACACTTTTATAACATGTGTTAATAGACACGCAAAAATGTATTGAAATCGGTTTATGACCACGCCTACTTTTTAACAAAGATATTTCTGGAACACCCTTTTGGAATTTGTAACGTGAAGTCTTTGCAACCAAAAGTCAATTTTGCACTAACAATAATATTTATATGCTTATTTGGATGATTGATACAAATTTTGAAAATGGGCGTGGCTGCGCCCTGTTTATGCAGCACTCGTGTCATATAAAATACACCCTATATCGAACAAACGCAAACAAACAATGAAAGCATACAGCTGAGTATCTAATGTTCGATTCCACTCGAACTTAGGCTTCCTTACTTGTTCCTACTAATTGGGTGGACCTACAGTTTTACGCCGGCTCCGAACGGCGAATGAATTTTTTGTGAGAAGTTTTTCATGGCAGAAATACACTCGGAGGGTATGCAGCCCACTGCCGAGAGGTGACCGCTGCTCTTAAAAACCCCAATAATTGGATTTTTACTAATTGAAAAATTGTTTTGGTGTTTGGCTCGGACCGTGGTTTGAACCCGAGACCTCTGGCACAGCAGGCGAACACTCTACCCACTGCACCACAGCGGCTACATGAAATAGTCTAGTTAATGTTGGAGAAGAGCAAACGCAATAAAATATGTTTTGCTCTTGTACTAAATTTAGGATCGTGTCTTTGGAAGACTAAAGTGAACTTTTTAGACGGCTCATGGAAGGCTCTACCAAAACTCTTGTTGGAAGATTTACTTTGAAAAACAGAAATAATAATTTTAAATTTTGTTGTGCCTTACATTCAAATATACATATATAATACCACATACCTGGCCGCTGTGCTGCATAGGGTAGAGTGCTCGCCTACTGTGCCAGAGGTCTCGGGTTCAAACCCCAGTCCGGACAAACACCAAAAAAAATGTGTAATTAATTAAAATCCAATTATAGGATTTTTAGAAAGAGCGGTCACCTCTCGGAAGTGGGCGGCATACCCTCCGAGAGTATTTCTGCCATGAAAAAGGCTTCTCACAAAAAATGCATTCGCCGTTCGGATCCGGTGGAAAAATGTAGGTTCACCCAATTAGTAGGAAAAACAAAAGGAGCACATCTCGAATTGACAGAGAAGCTCGGCCGTAAAACTCGTCTGAGTTATAATAGCGCCATTGTATTATTATGTATTATACCTTTACTTTATTCAACTAAGAGCTTTTATATGATTTGTTAGAAATCCATCTTGCTCTCATAATAATCGTAATAACTAATAACTACATATCTCGCTGTAAAGGCATCTGCCGATCTATCAGGCTCTCTTGTATCCCACGAGGATCGTCGGATATTTTGTGCCCTGGAATACATAAACCCGAGCTCACCGTAGTGAGAGCAGCCGCGGCTCACCTTACAAACTTTCGAGACCACTTGCAATATCGTTTCTGTCTTCAGGTCTACGGTTTTGTAGATTTTGTTAGAAATTTATGGATTTTTCTCAGTATTTATGTGATATGTGTGCGAGTGTGTCTCTTAAAATTCACATATGAATATAAATGTGTAAAAGTATTTGAACTCACTGAAATGCAACGAGTCTCGATCATTTGAAGAGCTCAGTGGGGGCCTCAATATCTTGACGACGTATGTATGTATTACATCATGTGTCAGCTACTGTTTCAAAAACTGGGTTAACGAAGGCAAGCTGACATACTTGCCAAGCACTTTGTTGTTGCATGCCGCTAAAGAACAAAAAGAGAAAAAAGAGGAAGAAGCAATTGTGTGTGTGTGTGGTGGAAGAAGAGAAAGTGCGTTAAAATTGAGCAGAAATAGAAATACCATTAAAACTTCAAAGCTTGACATATATTGCACATGAAATTCAGATGGAAAACAGTGAAAAACATACTGCTGTACCTACTTTACAAGCATATATTATTTGTATACACTTTCTAAATAAAATGCAACCACAAAGGTGGTTTCTATGCAACACTTTCATTTTCATACAGTTTCTGAATTAAGGATATATAAATGTACATATATACATAAATGCATATGTACACGTATGTATATGTGTATATTTGTATTAAAATATTTTCATTGTACAACAGCATTTGCAGTTCTGCTCTGTTTTAGCATTTTTTATGTTTTTATTTGCACTTTGATTGTTGACTTCAATGTGCAAGCATGCGATCGCGAAACACTTACAAAGTGCTGAACTGTAAACGTACATAAATGTAGTTACATACATGGTGTTACGAAGGAAGCGGGGAGTTAAAAGTCAGTGCAGCTTCGAGTAAAAAAAATTAAAAAAAATATATATAGGCATGTATTATAAACGAACTTATGTACCCAGTAGGCCCATATCCCATCACTATCGCACGGCGATGGACGCCTTCACATGAATGACTTTGTATAGTAAAAAGGGCAAAGAGGCGAAAGCGTCGGGCTTTCATTCCAAACCGCATGCTTTTTCATATGGTCATTATTATAATCTTGTTAGGTTTTCAGCATAAGTGGTAGCAGTATTGTAGTGCTGAATGTATATATATATATATATATCGTATAAATTCTTCTGTTTGGGTTTACTCTTCTTAACTCCTACTTTAGCCAGCGAAGAAATGATCTGTGCTCAATTTGTACGAGCCGTTCAATAACTATACTTTAGGAGTACCTGCGGTATATCTAACAAATGCAAGTATCCTGGCATGAATAAAAATCGCATCACCTTACAATTGGGCCTAGTGGGGTACAAATCTATACATATGTATAAAAAATATGTATGTATGTATATGTGCAACTTACACGCTACCACCTGCCAGGTGACAACTGGAAACTCAAAGCAACCTCAAGCCGCAGCACCACGCCCAGCCAACAACTGTTGCTGCTGTGAAGAAGTAACAGAGTAAAATGTAGCACAAACCACATGAGTAAAAAATAAAATTTAAATAACGCAATACAGCTTCGCTAGCAAATGCACATACATACATCAATGAGCAAGAAACTAAAATTATAACTTAAGACTCAATTTACGGCTGGCCTTGTTCAGCTTAAATACTTTTATTTTTACTCTTTTTCCAATAATTTTCCTTCGCATACCATCCCTTTTTCATTTATCAGCGATTTACTTTCAAATTTAACTGGCAAAGTATCTGACCGCCTCAAAACAAGAACAATAAATGTAAAGCATGAAAAAAATTAAAGCAAAAGAAAGCTGCCTGCCGCCACAACTACCCAGAGAAACATGCCAGTGGCGGGCAAACACAGCAGTTAAACAATAGCCGCAGCGCATGGCACGGGCCAAACTAAGGGCGTGGCCGCACAAAATGATTAAAGCCGGTAGTGCTTGCTCGTTTATTCCGCTGTCACCGCGCACGTAGGTACGCCTTGCTGCCGCTGGCGTTCGCGCACAATTAGAGCTCGCGAATTTCAATAATTCCGCCCTCCTGTACACCCACCGACAACAACAACGGCAGTGACAGCGCTGCACCAACTTTCGGAAGCACCAAATGGCTGGCACCGAAATGCGAAGTCTCCCGCATTATTTAATTTGGCCCCCGCTTCCCTCAGGTGCGAACCAAAAAAATTCGGTCAATTCGCTTGGTGTTAAATAGTTGACGTAGTCGTGGAAATTAGCCGCTGTTGCTGTTGTTGATGTTGCTGTTGCCACTGCCGTGTCGTGCTTGAATGCACCAACCATCCACCCATCTGCAGCCGCGCAGCATTCAATTGGCAGCGATGTCTGGAAAATTACCGAAAGGCATTTAAATTAAATCCGTTTTCATGAATATTGATTAGCTGCGCGCGCTCACAAGGTAAAATTGGAAGCGCGATCAAAAGGTAAAAGGACAGGAAAAAGGATTCTCAGAAATCACAAGATATTTTTTTACTGCGTTGGTGTTTATAATTTTTGAAGAATTTTAATTAGCGTGATTTTATTTTCAATATTGCTGAATTATTTTTGCTGTCTTCTTTCATTTTATGGTATGTAGAAAACGGAATGTAATACTTGGAATTCTAAGAATTAACAAGCAAAATGTTAAGCGAGTCTCCGGCAGTAAATGTTTGTGTGGCATAACTCATTTCCGTTTTCCGTTGCCAGGTTTTCTTTCATTAATTCAATTTTCCAAATCATTGCGCGCGTTTCTTTTTTCGTCTCCACTTCCTAGGCTGTCAAAGAAAAAAGGCGATACCCAGCTGGGTGTGCAATAGGTTTTGTATGATTTTGTATTCCTTTCAAGCTTCCCTCCTGTACGTGTGCCTACCCAAGCTTTCAAACATTGCGAAACATTAACATCCCTTCAACTTGTTGCATGGAACGTGCGGCCGTAAAAGATAAATATTCACCTATGTAACCACAATTATCTTAGATTCAGCCCTTATTACCAAATTCATAACGACAAGCAATCACTCTTCTGGAATGTAAGAAATATTGGCTGCTGCCAACCAAGTAACACACCCCTATTCTTCTCCACGATATAAATTTTCGGTTGCGCTCAAAATTTTTGCCAAGCAATATTAGCGTACTTGTTTCCATGCAAAAAAAAAACACTCAAGGCCAAAAAATAAATATGTATGTAAATAAAATGTTTCCGAAAAGCGACGAATCATCAATTTTGTGTCAAATAATAAAAGTACACCAACAGGAAAATCAGCATTCTGCACGACAGATAAGAAACAATATGCCAAGGCGCAGGCGATGTGCGCCACCTACAAGCGCCTCATAAGAATTTAATTTAATTCCCGCCTTTCTATTCAAGCAACGTTATGTGCCTGGCCCTTAAGCTTCGCTTACTTGAAAAATTTTCGAAATTTTTTATACAAAAGCGGTATTTTGTAAGTATGTATGTAAGTACGCGGTCTGAGCAAAGCAACAGTGAACGACGACAAGGCGAGCCGTCATAGTTGATGTTTCACTGACAGTTACCGAGGCTCAAGTTGACGAAGCTATTTTTGTAGGAAGTGCGTTGGCAGTAAGCGGAAGTGGCAGCTGCGGCAACAACAACAACAACAACAACAACAACAACAACAACAACAACAACAACAAAAACAGTGACAACACCAGCAGCAGCACAAGGAAAAATTTAAAAACGAAACAATGACAAGAAAATTTGCCTCTCGAACAAACACTTATACATACATATATGTACATACATACATACGTAGGAACTCACAAGTACATTTTTGAAATTCATTTAATTTTTTTCAACATTCACTGTCAGCCAGTCGTGAAAGTCTATTCCGCCTGTGGCTTTCTTTGTTTCATTGTTTCGCTTCCTTTATGCGTTGTTTAGATCTTCGCTGCGAAATCCGCAGCATATGTTTGACGACAAGATTGCAGCGGGAAAACGAAGAAAGCATACGAAAAGCAGGAGCAGTAATGTTAGCAACATTTCTTGTTGTGCCAAAGCGACGTGAAGCGAACTGAAAGGACCTCAATGCCATGTCCTTTGCGCTGGCAGTCCCAACTTTGTGCGGCAATCTTGGCATGTCAGCGTCTCTGTTGATAAGCAACGCTGAGTGGTTGAGTGAATGAGTGAGTGATTTCAATATATTCATTTCTTTGCTTTATTTTCCACAAGAGATTTGTTCTTGCATTTCTTGTTTGGTTCTGTGGCACACTAAGCTGTCGTGCCGCAACGTCGCGTCCATTTCCCTCTACACACCAATAAATGGCTCTGATTGTTGTGTTTTGCCTTCAAACTTATTGTGCTTTATTTAGCTACTCCTAACGTTGCACTCTAAGCTCAAAGTGCCTTGGCTTATAGCGAAGGCGTATTCGAGTCTGGTTTCCCAGCTGTTTCCGCCCGTTTTCCTGCCACGCGTTGATCTTCTCTACAGGAGGTCCCATAAGCAGATTTCTGAAATATATTTACTTTCTTTAGTAAGTACCGCCTGTTCTTAGCATTTCCAACCAATATTTCTCCCACTACTCGTGGCTTGTTGTGGTGCTTATTTTTAACTTTCATAACAAATATGTGTTCGCACCGCAGAATGACTTTGCGGTTCAACTCCTCTTTAGAGGCACATATGTAACGGTTTTGGAGACACAATAACACTTGGGTTGTAGGGTGAATGTGTCTGATTTAATATGCGAATAAAGGAGACACCTTTTCTAATTGTTCGCAATTCTTGACAAGACATTATTTGTTTGAAGGAAGCATTAAAAATTTGAGAATAGCTTTGAACAAGTAAGGAAGCCTAAGTTCGAGTGGAATCGAACATTAGATACTCAGCTGTATGCTTTCATTGTTTGTTTGCGTTTGTTCGATATAGGGTGTATTTTATATGACACGAGTGCTGCATAAACAGGGCGCAGCCAAGCCCATTTTCAAAATTTGTATCAATCGTCCAAATAAGCATATAAATATTATTGTTAGTGCAAAATTGCATCCTTCTATGACTTTTAGTTACAAAGACTTCACGTTACAAATTCCAAAAGGGTGTTCAGAAATATCTTTGTTAAAAAGTAGGCGTGGTCATAAACCGATTTCAATAAATTTTTGCGTGTCTATTAACACATGTTATAAAAGTGCATAAACTAAGTTTCGTCATAATATCTCAGTTATTTGTCGAGTAATAGGCTCGTAGATTTCTTTGTATAAAAAGAGGCGGTGCCACGCCCATTTTATAAAATTTTTTTATTTTTTGTTTCCAGTCTATTGTAGAACTCATGTCACAAAATTTCAATGAATTATCTTTATATTTCACAGAGATATCGCTAAAAATGATTTTATTAGGTCACTTTATAATACCCATATATAAAAGTGGGCGTGGTCGTCAACCGATTTTGGTAATTTTTCGTCCACACATTTGGCTAAGTAAATATATCACGCGTACCAAATTTCATCGACATATCTTTAACGGTTTCTGAGTTATGGCTTATAAAACTGTCAATATTTGCCCCTTAATAAGTGGGCGTGGCACCGCCCATTTTCCAAAATTTTTGTATTTTTTGTTTTACATCCGTAGTTGGACTCGTGCCACAAAATTTCAGTGATAGATCTTTATATTTGACAGAGATATCGCTTAAAATGTTTTTATTAGGCCCCTTTATAGTTCCCATATATAAAAGTGGGCGTGGCCGTCAACCGATTTTTATAATTTTTCGTCAAAACATTTGTCTAAGTAAGCAAATTACGCGTACCAAATTTCATCGGTATATCTTCAACGGTTTCTGAGTTATGACATATAAAACTTTCAATGTTTGACCCTTAATAAGTGGGCGTGGCACCGCCCATTTTCCAAAACTTCATCAAATTTCTTCATAAGGGCCTGAGCTCAATACGTGGGTAAAATTTTAGCACTCTAGCTATATTAGTGGCTGAGATACCAAATTTCCGATTTTTTCTATATAGGAAAAGTGGGCGTGGTCATGGTCCGATTTCGCCCATTTTCAATACCAACCGTCCCAGTCTCGATACCAACTTGCATTTCAAATTTCATCAAAATATCTCAATTTTTACGCGAGTTATCGTGCGTACGGACGGACGGACGGACGGACGGACGGACATGGCTCAATCGTTTTCTCTTTTCACCCTGATCATTTTGATATATATAAGTCCATATCTATCTCGATTATTTCATTATGTTACAATCCACCGTTATGAAATCAAAATTATAATACTCTGTGTACTAGTACAGCTGAGTATAAAAATACGCTCCCACGCGTAAATCTTATCACAAATCTTCACTTTATTTTTTACATTTTTTTTATACACGAAAAATTTTCATGCAAATTTACATATTTTCTGTTATCTCATCCCAAATGTATGGCAAGCAAACAACTTTCCACTCGCTGAAGGAAATACACTGTCACGTTCAGTATTCCAACGGTATTCTAATTCAATATATTCATTTGCCATACACAAACACCGTTAGAGGAGATCCTTTGAGCCTTCACATATCCTTACGCACATGCATACATACACACATAGACACATCGATGAGTTTTCGTTTTCTTGTTTTGTGTCTGGATTTTGCTCATCGAAAGCGTTCGCGTGGAGGTGTTTGTTTGTTTGTTTATTTGTGTGATTATTTTCGTTTCTTTATTACATACTTTTTGGGCGCTTTTCGTGGCATATTTATGTTATAAAGTGTATGCAGTAGCTTTTTTATTTTATATCGTCTGTCTTCTCTTGGGGCTGCTTTTGTCCTTATCCTTATTCTATATGCATATTTTATTTCCAGTATTTGCTTTTTTTGGCATAATCGTGTTTGATTTGGTGATATAATATATTCTTTCAGCCGACTGCTTGGCATAAAAAAATTAATGTTGACAAAGCGAAGAAATTTGATAAATATGTTTAAAGAGCATTATTAAGTCCTTATGTTCGAGTAGATAAGACAAATTTTTGTATACTGTTAAGTTATTTGAGTAAACACATATGTACGTATGTACGTGTGTGTTCCTACTTGATTGGTAGTATGGAAAAAAGGTTGTAATGATGAGTTTTACAAAAAAGGTATTAAAATTAAGGCATTGTTTTTATAGGCTATTTAAAACTGCTCATTGATAGTGACCTATCATATTCTCAATTCCTATCTCTATCGATAATATCTTACAGATACTGAATAACTTTTCTGCACTTACATGAACTATTGGCTAAAACTTTAGCCTCTTTGTTCGTCAATTTTAGTTTTCGTTAACTTATGTGCCATCCTCACATATGTATGTTTTATCGCCAATGTATAGGTCATAAAGAGCCAAATGTTTTATCTTTTAATATATCTCTAATATTAGAACCATCAGAAACATATTTGTGCACATATTAATATATACAAGTATACATAATAGAATCATCAGCAATGTTAAGTACTTTGAGACGCAAATGTAAAAGAACATTTGCCTTGGTGACATCGATTTGTGTCCATAACACATTTTATTGAATATCATTTTATTTAGGAGCCAACGCCCACTTTACATGTGTAAGCGCTTTTGTTATGATTATTACCTTTAGCATATTTATGTACACTAGAGTGCTGCCTACTGTCGAAACTCGACAGTTTTTCTAGATGTTTTCTTATGACTAAGGTGCAACTATAGTTTTTGTATAATTGTTTGTTGTTAATGTGTCACTTTTACTATTTTGTTGTTGTTCTTTTAGATGCTATTCCTTTTGTTGATACTGTCACTGCTACTATTTTGTTGTTGTTGTTGGTGTTGTTGTCGTTACTCGTTTTCACAATTCTCCTTCCTACTTCTTTCTTTCTATTTCTGCTCTTTTATTTCCTCAACTTCTTTCCTACTTATTCTTTCTTATCCTTCTTATTACTTGACTTTGTGTTTTTGTTGTAGTGCTATTGCTACTTTTTTGAAACTACACACCACTTCCAGCCAAACATGTTCATAATTGCATGGTAAGTTTGGTGAGCACACACAAACTCACTTATGCACGGGCATTGCCACAGCTCTGTAGTATTCAAAAGCATGCAACAACAACCACACGGGAATTTTCCAACATCGATTGTGGACGCATTTTCCAATAAATTTTAATGAAAATTGGGGCAGTTCTATTTGAGAGCAATACCTTTCTAATGGTGTTCTTAATTTTTAAATAGGTTCAGTAGTTTCGACGGAGAAGATGGAACAAAATTTATGTTAGCGATACATACTTATATGTTCTCACAAGCTGTTCCATCACCGAAGCGACAGTAATGCATTTGGTATATGTACACATTCAGACCTATTCTGTGCACTACCTAAAGTAAACAATAAACTCCTTCCTCTTATTCCACCTTTTATCTTGCCATGTATGAATCTGTTCAAAGTCGTCTTAAAGTCTATATTTTGTTTGTCACTTTTTATTTGTCTGTATTTGCTTCTGCTCTATGAGTTCCGATAACTTATTGGCTTTACCATTTGCATCCCTTTTATTTGCGAAGGCATGTGTTTGTTCGTATTAAATATAACGCGGGTGGGGGTGAAGAAATCACTGAAGCGCGACTTTGCGTCGCATTTGCTTTTACGTCAGTATTTGCTTTCGACTGGGGGGAGAAAGTAACAAATATGCATGTGAAATTTGCTGGGATTTTTATAGATCTCTTACAGCTAATTCTTTATCATATTTAATTTAATTTTAATTTATACAAAAATTATACATTCTGTGTTGCAGTTCATGTTAAATTAGCCACTTAAAGACAGTCATCCATCTGTGAAATTCGCACAATAGAAAAATAAGCGCATCAGAAGGGCATTTGCCAATTGGATGTAAGCAATCATTACCAAAAACGACCCTTTCCGCAGCTATATATGCATATTCACATACATAGGTATGTATGTACGGAATGGATACATATATGTAGTTACATACATACATACATATGTGCATGACCGTAAGGATTACACATACATGCACATAAGTAATACGTATGTATGTATGTATATTTGCTTATATACTCAATTTCAAACTACAGGATATTTAGCACGCTTTGCTTGTAGCCTACTTTTAGGTGTTGCGCACCAAATGACAGCGTTGCATTTGCCATAAAGAAGCAACAAGCGAGAAGACAGCAGCCGCATGTATGAACACAACAAACAATCAAACACTCTCCAAAGCGTAGGTATGGACCTGTGTGTGTTCATGACAGCGCGACAAGATTAATGGCAGGAAAATGCAATTGCAATTGCCTTTGTGCACCAATGCGACGCTCATTTTACCGCCACTTCATCTCACTCTCTCAACCATTTGCCACTTCAACGCAACGCGGCCGTTGCGCCGTTGCTTGTCGCACATTTCTGCCGCTACCAACAATTGTATTCGTATTACAAGTTTTGCAGACATCGGCAGCAATTTTATTTTGCCTGCCTGGCAATGGCGGCGGACGTGAGGTGGTGCGGGCAGAGAAGGCAGTCGGCCTTATTTCCTGCCACTGCCTGTTTCCTTCCGGCGAACATCCTATGCCCTTGCCCCAACAACAACTATTTACACAATAGCATTTTTCTCTTACTTTTAATTTCAACATTAAATGCACTCATAAGTCTTTCGTTTGCTATGCAGCAAGACGGAGAAACAGCGCACGTAACAGTGAAACAATTGTATTCAAAATGCGAATTAAAACGGTTATACGAGTATTGCAAAAATAGCTCACTCGTTAATAAGAGAAATAAGAGCAATCTTTACAACGGAGTGCTGGATTCTTTTCGCACAGAGAACCGTCTTCAGGCTGGGTTTCTTATAAAAATCAGCTCAATGTTCTGTTAGAAAAATCTGAAAAGCATTCCCCAAGAACAAAATATTTCAAATGCAGAAGACTGTACTCGATGTGTTGTTGTTTGTTGCCATTGCTCAAGTAATTGTTGTTACAACACATCGGAATGTTTGTACGAGTATAAATTTGTTGGTTTAAGCAGTGATATGTATGTATGTCTGCAACTGTTTAACTGCACGACCTTCTGTATTACTGCAACTGCTTCTGCCGTAATAAGCGTGAATTTTCACACCTTAACTGGCGCATGTAATGCAAGAACAATACAACAACAACAACAACAGCAACCATAATAACAATGCAGGAAATTGCAAAACAAAATGCCACTGATACATTCTTACATATACATACATGTATGTACGTACGTACGCATATGCTAACATATACAAAAGACTTTTATACCATTTTACCGGCCCTTTCTTGCTTCATTTCTTCTTTCTTCATTTTCGCACTAATACATACTCCCACATTCACACCCTGCGGGGAACTCAATAACTAGTGAGCAAAATTTCTAGTTCCGAACTAGCGAAAATGTGTCAAAAGGGAACTAGATCAATTGTAGTTAGACCCTCATCAGTTCAGAAGGAGTGAATTGAGTGACCATTATAAGACACATTTTGATTTGTATGCAATTGCGAAGTGACAAAAATTCTATGAAAATTTTCCGTTCGTTCAATTACCATCGGCTTTATATATCTCTGCAATTCTCAGATGTTTAGTGAAGCATTTTATATAAAGACTTTTCTATTTGCTCCTTGTATGAAGTGAAATGTTCCCCTAATTATACTTTTCCGTTCCCTCAGGCTTATTTTTAATTTTTTTTTTTTAACTTTATTACTTTGTAACTGTTATTGTAAATTTTTATTAAATAAATAAATAAAAAAATATTATATAAACAAATTAAAAAAAAAAATTATCATCCACCTTGACACCGACAGGATTCGAACCCGTGCCCCTCAGATTGATAGGCACATACGTTAGCCAGTCGGCCACCGCGCCACTTGCCTGAAGTGTGTCAAAGGCTGCACTTAAGCTGCGGATGTAAAACTGTAGAATTTGTAGGTACTTGTAGCTAGTTCAGAACTATCGAAATTGTGCCAATAAACGAACTAGTGTAAACTGTAGAATTTAGAACTAGTTCGGAACTATCGAAAATGTAGTGCAGAGAGTGACAATTGACCAGGGTTCGGATTTGCCTCATTTTGGCTCCTCACTCACACATGCTTCACTCATGAGGGTGCAGCTGCATGAGTGGCCTCTGAGCGCATAAACAACAGAGGCCACACATTAGCGTGAGCGCTCTGCGTGAGTGGCAGCAGAGTGAGCAACCAAGATGAGGCACGCTAGTAGCGTTGCCTCTCCTCAGCTGCGCCCTCATGAGTTGCTCTGAGTGAGTGAGGAATATGAGCGACGCCTCACAGCTTGGCGATGACGCAGCCAACCGTCTGTAGTAAGTATGCAGTATGGAGCTGCATGAATGCTACAAATTTGTTTACTCTGCAGTGTGCACACTGCACGCATATGTGGTAAATCTACAGCACATTTTTTTTAAATATGAAGATCTACTGCACGGCGTTTAAAATCTATCGCATATTAAGATTAAATATTTGTTTAATCTTGACTTTTGTTCAAAATAATGTACTTTATGGCAAATATGGTAGTAGAAAACTCTTTGGCAGCGCTTTTATGTTCGAAATCGAATAACGAAAGCCCGCATGACACCACTTTATTTCTCTGAATTTTTCTTGTATTTATTGTTTGAAAAATCTACCGAAAGTAAAACTACAAAAACAATTCTACTGTAGGTTGAAAAAAGATAAACTATCCCTCAAAGAACAATTTGATTGTCATTTAATTTTAAACTCAACTAGAACAATTTTTTTTTTTAATTTGAATAATAAATTACTAAAATAAAATAATAATGAAAATTAAAATTAAAATAGAAGGATGGCTATGTACTGAGTATATTTGGAACAATACGGTACGCAAATAGGACTTCTTCATTCCCTTGATTGAAAAGCGGAAGTTAGATAGAGCTTGCTAAATTTACAACTTGTAGGTACATACCTATTTTCATTTCTTTTTTATTTCAAAATTATTTTATTTTATTGTTGTCAAGGTAAAAAATTGTGAGAAATAGACTGTTAATGTCAAATGCAAAAAAAATATGATTCTAATGACGAATAAATAGTTTTTTTGCGTTAGTCGCATAATAAATAAAAACTAAACAAGTAGGTAAGTACCTACATATGTAGGTACATACATACATATATTTTATCATACAAAAAACATTATATCAAGCAACGAATGCACATTCTTAAAAATAATGTTCCTTCTAACTACCTACCTACATACATACGTATGTAAATATTCGTAATTGCATCTGCTGAATTAAATACATATCTACACATATACATAGACGAAAAACAACAAAAACCAAGTTTAGGTAGAAATATGGATTTTACATACCTACTCAATCGCCTAAAACGGGCATAAATATGAAAAAAAAAGCAGAAAAACAACCAGACATGCTTTTTATTAGAAAAACATGTCACTAAATTGCACACTGCAACATAAATATATGTATGTATGCATTCTAATATATGTATGTAATATTTACTGAGTTTCTGCGCACTCACCCACACGCTCACTCGCATTACACAAAGAGAAGAGGAATCCTACGACGGCTCATCTCACATGCAGCGTGAGCGCCTCATTTCTTCATCGCTCATTCGAAATGAGTGAGGAAACAAAAAAAATCCTCACTCTGCTTTAGAGATGAGCGAGAAACGCAAACGGCCACTCATCATCATGCCGTGAGGCTGAAATTCCTCACTCACTCACTCATACTCTGAGTTTCTTCCTACCCTGCAATTGACACCGCCTAGGACATCGCCGTGTTAAATTCGCCAGTTGATAACATGCAAAAGAGATTTAGCTCGCACTAGCAGTGGCGAAAAATGCACTAGAAGCGACCAGTTCGGAACTAGAGATTTTCCCTACAGGGCAGGCACGCAGCCACTACCGTGTGGATGAAAATTCATATGCACACACTTATGTACTCACATGTGTCTGTTGTTGATATTTTTGTAAGCGATTATTTGCACAGGTATAAGAACTTAAGAACTTTTAGTTTATTGTGTGGATGTGTAAGTGTGTTTTTGTGTTTTGCTGCCTTCCATATTTGATGTTATTGTTGTTGTCAATAAAGGTATTTGTATACATACATACGCTTGTTGTTTTAACAACATTTTTGGGATTATTTCACTGTAAATATAGGATTCGTTATACTATGTAATTCCAAACACATGCTCACGCACACATCGAAGGGCATCAACTGGCACGGGTGCGCCCATGTGTGGCACGTTTTACTAATTGCCATGCCACGTATAGCGCAACAGAACTGTTTGTAAATTTGTGTATAGACAAAATGCATTCCCCTAACATAACAGTTTCATACTTAACTGCAAACGCTCATGTTGAAGAAAAGAAATATATAAAACTGCAATGGATTATAGTAAGAGGCGCGTTGGGTGATAAATTTAACATAAATATAAAAATACTAGCTGACTCGTTAGACTTTGTTCTGCCATTATCTTAGAATCCGTCGTAGTTACTGCGAATACTAAAAAAATTTAAATTCTCTGAATAACAGTTGTCGGCATACATACGATATATATATTTGCCGCGAAAAACTCCCTTATCCCTACCTCTATCCCTATCACCATCCCTATCTCTATTCTTTAAGTTAATATTGGTATCAAAAAGGAGGTCTTAATCAGGGTTTTAATATAGAGTTTTTTCATTGATATGTCTTGTTTTGATATTCTACCACAAATAATTCCAGGGTTTCTTAGTACCAAAAATTGCATCGGGGGTGTCACGCCCGCATTTTCAATAACACCAATTTTTTCTCGTAAGTATGGTACTGATATTGTTTATCTATGTACCAACTCCCAGGGTCCTACCATGAACACTTCCAGAGATATTCAACATGAAAGATTAAGTTTGCATGGGAGGTGCCACGCCCGCTTTTCCAATAGCTCCAATTTTTTTTGTAAGTATGGTACTGATATTGTTTATCTCCGTATCAATTTCCAGGGTCCTGCCATAAGCACTTCCAGAGATATTCAGCATGAATACGCACCCTAAATATTTTACACTCTTTTTAGCCTAAAACCGCTTTGAGGTAATTACGAACAAACTTGCAGAAGGAAGTATTCAGCTTAGTCCAGTGGTCTTCAAGTTTTAAGGGACCAAGCAAACCACAGCTCATTTTTATGTATATAAAAATAAGATATTTTTCAAAAACCGGATACTGTGAACGAAATCTAATTTTTCATCAATATTTTTTGGTTTCGATACACATGCCGTGAGTAATCTCAAGTTATTTTCAAGAAAATTTTCTCGAACTTTTTAACAAATAGTGTGAAATTTTAGTGGCGATTTTATATTTAAGTCTAATTTAGAATTGCATTCATAGCTTTTAATTTTTACGGTTGTCATTAAATAAATATTTGCTCAAAAATCAACGCACCTTCCAGACACACAAATTATTTATAATCACAAATGCAATAATAGCGCATCAAAAGCTCATTTCCAACAGAAATAACGAGTCGTGGCAGCAAAAATTGCATGCAGCATCAGCAGATTGCACACTTTTAGGTGTCGTTTAAATTGAGCGTGAACGTGTAGCTGAATTTTGGTTTTAATCCTTCACATACGCCACTAATGTGCGAAATTCTTCAGAAGCATGCAGTTCTTTAATTAAAAAGAAGCACGCGAAAGTGTGCCATTTAAATGCATACAAATAAACGAGCACCGACTTCCGCGAAAAGGACGTTGCATACTAGTTCGGGCTGGGTGTGTGCTTGTGTCCGAGTAGCTACATACATACATATGTAAGTATTTACAAATGAGAGGAAGTGCCGCTGAAGCATTCTCTTTATTGTTGTACAGAATGCAAGTGTACTTATGGTTGCTTGTTATCACATCGCTCGTGTTCCAATTAAACGCAAACAATTGCAAGCAAACCTGACAATCTGATTCACAAAAGTGTTGTTAAAAAGAATAAGTATACACATGTTCATACACAATTTCAAATATTTATTTGTGTCAGTAGACATTTTAATGCACATTTCATAATAAATTTGCCTGCATAGAGGAGCGACACACTTGTGAAGCCAACTTGAGGACTTTTGTGAAAAGCATTTGCCAGAGGAAACAAAACATGTGAAAATTAAAGCATCGCAGTTGCCTAAATTAATTAACTCATTACTTTTCAATTAAATTGGTACACATTCTAGTTACGAACGTTTGCTTGCTGATAGAATTTTAACCTTTAGTTATTCTGTAATACACTGACGAAAATATATAGTAGCTCTAACCAGTTTAAGGCCGAGCTTCTATCCCAATTCAAAGCGTGTCACTTAGTCTTTTTCCTACCAATTGTTTTACGTAGGTTTTATTAACTGTTTGCAAAGTCAATGAAAACGCGAGTATTTAAACCTAAAGCCACCACAATTTGCCAACTAAAAAAGTTACTCATACGCCATGACTCCATGTGTTGGTGCGTTAGCAAATAGGCAAAGTGAGCAAAAATTGAGTATTAGCGTTTTTTACCCGCTATACAATTATAGCAAATATACACACAAAACAAAATCTGAAAATGATTTCGAGTCGTTTTTGCTTTCCTTTTTTTTGTTTTCTTTTATTTTTTTTGTTGTTGATTTGTTGTTGGTTTGTTCGTTTGTCAGCAGCGCGACCTTCTTTTTCTCAGTGCGATTTCCACTTTTCACAATTCCCTTGCCCTCCGGCACCGCAGCTCATCCATCATATTGAATTTTTTGTGTCGAATTACCCGCGGCAGCAGCTTCATTTTTTCGGTTGTTTGCGGCTTAATTCCACCGATGATTGTAGTTAATTTTTTACAGTTGCATCAACTTTCATGCATTTTTATGCTCAGTCATTGCAATGTTGTGGAAATTTCACGCCAAATCCAAGCCCTTTTTTGTACTGCATGCATACATACGTACACAACAACAAAATAGTATATCTAAAAATTTAATGAACTTTTGTAATGTGAGAGTATTTTTTTTTAAAGCTTTAATATATAATTTAAAAGTCACAAGCAATCATGCTACGCTTGCAAAAAATACATAACTTTTTTGGAGGATATAAAGAAATTTGAAATGTGAATGACGTGAATATACAGATATTTACCGAATTTAACAAAAGTTTACATGAACCATTTGCCGACATATACAAAGCCTCTCAGGTCCAATGGGTCTTTCCCGAACAACAAGCTCTTTAAAATAAAAGCATTCTCCTTTCACATGTGAAAACACGTGTCAAGAAACCGCCAAGCCATCTGTTACATGGAAATGTTTTCAGCTACTAAATTTTGTGACATGTTTGTTTGATTATAGCTATCATTATTATTTCTATTTTGTCATTAATCACTTTATTATAAGTTAAACTAGAAATTTACTTTTATATGGAGGCATTTATTTTGATCAAACTATCCCATTTAGCCATTCAAAAAGGATTATCCCTTGTTGAGCCGCATGGTTAATTATCTGAGAAATGTACATATAAACAGTACAATATACGAAAACGGTAAACAGTGAAGTGAAAATTTAGTAATAATGCTTAAATTTCAAGGGACATCATTCCAGAATATTCTGTGCGTGGCAAATGGAAACAGAAATTAATGAAGTTCGCCTGAACAAGTTTGCAGATATAAACTGTCAAATGGTATAAAGCAAAATAACTATGAATTTCTGTAAAGACATTTTGCCGGAAATGAAAGCAGGAGCTCGCCATCGCTGACAGCGTTTAATGAGCTTTTCAATTTAACGCACGAAAGTCTTTCTGTTCATCTCTTTTCATGCGAAATTATCTATCATCCACTATCTAGTACATTCACCAAGCCCAAATTGTTTTTGAGTTGGGCAGAGCGAACTATTCACTACTTTTTGTCCGTTAACCGGCTTCCGCTTGGCTTTATTTCCTTAGTTTATTTTAATTTGCTTTCGGCTATTTTATCTGCTATCTGTCCCCCACCCACACACAACTAATTTGCCTTGTTTTGCCTTTGCTTTTGTTTCACATTTGCTCTTTTACACATTCCTTTGAGTGTCACACTTCAACAACTTGCTTTATTTCGATCGCTTCTTTTGATGTGTAAACATCTTTGCTGTAGCTACGAGTGATTTCGAAAAACAGGTAAAGTTTACGCGTAAACGTATATGACCTTTGTGTTAGTGCGCTGCTGCGTCCGTGTGAATCGCTTGGCACTGTCAGTGGTAGATAGGTAGATAGACATGTACTTACAAATGCTTGCATGCATAGCCGTGCAAATGCAAATATCAACAACAACAGCAAAGAAGCGAAGTGAAGTTTTTGTTGTTGTTGTTTTCTGCAACAATGCGACAAATAGGCAAAATAAAAAGGACCAACCTGTTTGAACATGTATGGAAATGTATGGATATGCACACCTACATCTACCTAACTAATTTTCTATGCAATATTGGCATCAAATGAAAGGTTTTGAGCAGGACTTCGATATGAAGCTCTTTTCATTGTGACGCCTATGCCGGGTCTCCAGATATGGGTCAAAACGAGGACCCGGATGATCCTTGAATGTTTCTGAGCAATATTGGTATCAAATGAAAGGTTTTGAGCAGGACTTCGATATGAAGCTCTTTTCATTGTGACCCCTAGGCCTGGTCTCCAGATATGGGTCAAAAGGAGGACCTGGATGATCCTTGAATATTTGTGAGCAATATTGGTATCAAATAGAGCTCTATATACCCGGGTATCGAACAGTACGAATTGATCGTTTTTGTTTGAAGCCCGTTTGTTGTTCAAATGCCCGTACACACATTCGAGCATTCGAGCTTACAAACAAAAAAAATGTGTATCGAAAAAACAAAAATAAAAACAACTACATATGAAGAAGAAAAAAAATAATAAACAAAAGAAAAAAAACAAACTTCAAAATGCTCGAATTGTTCAAAATTCAATTCGAAAATGTTCAAAAAAAATCTGGAGCTCTAGTATCAAATGAAAGGTTTTGAGCAGGACCTCGATATGAAACTCTTTTCATTGTGAACCCTAGGCCGGGTCTCAAGGTATGGGTCAAAAGAAGGACCCGGATGATCCTTGAATGTTTCTGAGCAATACAAAACAAAACAACATAAAAAATCAAAAGTCAAAAACAAAAACCAAAACAAACAAAAACAACAAAATAATAGCAGTCATAGTGACAACAAAAAATTACACAAACGATAGTCGCCTTTTAATCCATAGAAAACCAGGAAAAAAAGAATAAGGAAAAGGGAATAAATATCCGATTTCGAAACAGTTTACACATCAATATTCATGAATACCCGTTATTCACGCTTTAATTTTTTCTCATTTTGTTGGTTTATTATTTTTGTGACCCAAAAAAATGGAACCAGCAAAAATTTACCGTTGTCGCCATTGCCACATTCTTGACCTTCTTTCCGCAATGGGACAGTGTTGGACTTTTATTTTTTATTTTCCAAATAGTTTAGTGCTTAGCTGCCAGGAAAAATCTCTGTTTTGGCTGCGATTTTTGTTTTGCTTAAAAATTTTGATTTATTTGCCGACATTTGTGCTGGCAGTCTGCACCAAACGAGTAGGTATATCCAACGGCTGAGATCTTCATAAATTAGCACACTGTAGGTACTTATGTTGAAAACATGTATACTTAAGTACTTACATAAATAACGACGTAGCAAAAAAGGTTAAATTTATTTACTTTTAACACTATTAGTTGATAATATAAAAAGAGTTTAGTCAGCACAGAAGAATCATAATTTACCAGAGAGGAAAGTGAAGCGAATATAAATATTACCCTTAAATATAGTTACATATATTTATATTAATACAGATTAAGGAGGATAAAAAGTTATTAATTTTAATATGGAAAAAGAAGAGCCATGAAGCGCCTTGGTGTACGCATCTTTTGCAATAGATTCTTAAAAGAAACCTTGCTGACTAAAACATGTTTAAAGTGAGCATATTTCTAGCACTGAAGCACAGAGGGAGGTCTGGGCTAAAGCAACCAATACGTATACCTACCATATATTTATGTATAGGTATATAGAGCTTTTTCGGGATTGTCAACAATATCGGGCTACATGCATATGGAACGAGAATGCAACAAGATCTTTAGGACTAACTAAAGTAAAGATATCGAAATTTAATATATGAATAAATACATGTACTATCTAAGTAGCTGGTGAGCTTACCTTCGATCATTGACGGTGAATGTTTCTTCAAATTTCTTGAAATCTTTATTGCAATGTTTATATTATCTGAACTGACCGCAAGTATATATAAATCAAAACTAAACCCAGTGCTATTGCACCAGAACTATTCAAACTGATAAATAAAATTTTCGCCACACATGATCTCAATGTGTTCAATCAACATCAAAGAATTAACTTCATAACAGAAGCCAGAGTGTCTTTAATAAATAATTAAAAATAATATCAATGAATAATAAAAAATAAAAAAATTTGAAAAACTAACACTAAATTTGTATCACCACAAATTAACGACTAGGGGTCAACTTCGCGGAGTATACAAAACTTTTCATTCGCAGGCCAAAGAAACCACCAACAAAGTAGTAAATTTTGGGTAGCACATTTTTTGCAAATCTCGTTCAAATACCGTCACGAAAGCAAATTAAGAAGTTTATACATATAAATTGTCTAACCGCACAGACCCGATACTCTACGCGTTATCAGCGTAACTAAGCGCAATTTGCATAGCCGGCTGTGAGTTCAACCGAGAGCACACGAGCTACTCAAAGCTGCGTCGTCACCTCCCTTTTACAACACACCCATACATACATGAGAATTTCATCCCCGTCGCGATATATTTTTAACGAAGTTCCATTAACTTCGCAACGCATCGGGAGAGTGCGAGCTCTCACCGGGAATTTGCACGTGAAATTTAGTTATATCATCTAAATTCAATTGCATAATTTTGAAGACGGAGCAGCTCTTTCCTTCGTTTGGCTGGACCTGTTTCGTCGAACTGCTTTCCTGCTGTTTTTTACCAAAACAAAGATACCTAAAGAGAGGAAATTACTCAGCCGCCGAATTCGCGCAGGTCATGTTCATGGATGAGTGTTCTTTTGAAATTGGAGTAAATACCATCTATTCCTTCCGCTCATTGCAGAGAAGAATAAAGAGAAATGTTGATTAAAGGGTAAATAAAAACATGCCTATTGCGAAAAGAACAAGGTTCTACATCAATTGAGAACTAACAGTCACAAAAATAAATAAAAAAAGTAAAGAGGACGTATTTCAAACCTGGATAAATTGGCTTTATCAACAATTGTAATCATTATTTGCACATAACTAATAGGCAAAATGTATATATGTATTAATGGAAAAAATCCCTCATAACTGCTACCAGTTTCAGCTAACACGTTTTTTCTTTTATCATCATCATTTTTTTTTTATAATCATCTAAGATCTCCTTATCAGAAAAAACCTTGAATCGAATCTCACAAGTCCTAAATGTAATCTAGACTTTCATAAATCTGTTTTTGTGTAAAAACAAGAGGCGTGTTTCTGTGGAAATTTCTCTGCTCGCTTATACTGGATTCTGCTCTCATATCTGACAGTCTTCCTACAAAATGTTAAAGTTCTTTAGAGAGTGTGCCAGCTACTCATTAAACTGGTCGTAACTGACTATGCCCATTATTCCTATATATGAATGTTCACTTGTTTTTAAACCAGAGGTTGTTTTTACGCAACTCTCTAAGTCTTACCTAAACGAATGCAGCTAATAATAACACTGGATCACAAAATGAAATTTTTTGTCTGTACTTTGGACGTGACTATCCTATCTATATGTAAAATCGGTCTCTGATTCCGAAAATCGGGTTCATTTTTAATTCTATGGGAAGGTTTTTGAGATATCGGCAATTTACCGTTATTTGGCCAATGGGTCCACTTAATCCAGTATATCTCTTTAACACAGTGAGTTATCTTCCTTAGGGTGACACCAAACGAAAGAAAATTAAATTTCCTTTTTACGGTTCCTATAACATTTTTCTCTAACTCGTATAGTTTCTGAAATATTGACGATTAAATTTGAATTTTTTCGATTTTTTACGATTTTTTGAAGAAAAAATTGACTTTGTCAGACAATATCTTTAAAACCAATGTCTTCACCTTCGGTTTTACGTGAAGCTCCATTCTATTGGGAAAAAGATAAGCTATCAACGAAGAAAATCCATGGTAAAATGGAAAAGTTATAGGCGATCAAGTAAATACAGCCAAGTCGCGCAGTGCCTCTGCACGGGTATATTCTATGCATGTTATACCCGTAAACGCGCTTGTATCTACTGCGCTGCCAATGTGCTGCTACTGCAGATGTGTAGGTATTGGTACAATATGCATAGAATGTACCCGTGCAGAGGCATTGCGCGACTTGGTTGTATTTACTTGATCGCCTATAACTTTTCCAGTTTACCATGGATTTTCTTCGTTGATAGCTTATTTTTTTGGAAATGGAATGGAGCTTCACGCAAAGGAGTAAAACCGAAGGTGAAATCATTGGTTTTAAAGATATTGCCTGACAAAGTAAATTTTTTCTTCAAAAAATCGTAAAAAATCGAAAAAATTCAAATTTAATCGTCAATATTTCAGAAACTATAAGAACTAGAGAAAATGTTATAGGAGCCGTGAAAAGGAAATTTAATTTTCTTTCGTTTGGTGTGACCCTAAGGAAGATAACTCACTGTGTTAAAGAGATATACAGGATTAAGTGGACTCATTGGCCAAATAACGGTAAATTGCCGATATTTCAAAAACCTTCCCATAGAATTAAAAATGAACCCGATTTTCGGAATCAGCGACCGATTTTACATATAGAAAGGATGGTCGCGTTCAGAGTATTTTTTGGCTGTAGAGCAGTGTAATTTAATCACAATAATAAATAATCCATCGCTACATCCATCAGTGGAACAATGGATACCTAAACACTTTCGCTCGCTTCGGTTGAATGTGAGTTCGAGTATGAACTTACCTAAATTCCTAAAAGAAGTTCAATGAAAAGAAGTGGTTTATTTCGAAAGTCCGTCACATACCTTTTCGGCATAAAAAATATAAATAGCTTGTATGTAGTCTCTTGCAAATGCTCTCTTAGTCTAACACTCTCTTCAATAAACTCTCGTTTAACTTAGCTCACAAAATCTCTACAAAAAAATATTGGGAAATATTTCAAATATCCTCAACTACGTTGGCTCAGCTAGATAATATTTTAACACAAAAGAGAAGATGTTTTAAGCTTTAAAAATGCTGCTATATCAATTCCCAAAAGCGCTTAAGATTTTCAAAAAACAAAACGGTTTCATAAGAACTGCTTTCAGTTCATATTTTTGTATGACTAGCCCATTACTAAAAGTAATTAAAATCCTTGTGCATGTACACAAGACTAAGTATCATTTTATAATTAATAATTCGCCGCTCCAAAGATTCATTAGACAGGCATACCTTTCTGTATATACTTATGTATCTATGAATATAAATGTATTTATGGATGGTTGAATATGAACCTTAATAGCAAATAAAATCAGATCGTCAGACAGGATAGTAGATATATGTACATATCAAAGTGTAAGTAAAATTACACGCACATAGATAATACCACGACTGTAATACAATTAGTTGGATAAATCGATTACACAGCGAAAGTGTGAAGTTGAACTGAAAAAAACTGTAGTCGAGAAGAGGTGAACTGTGAAAGAATATGTCAAAAACCGTTGGCGTACAAAATCCGAAAGCATTCGAAAACACGCAGATGCATGTGCCATGTATTCGGAATGGTGTGAGCACAAGTGAGGAGTGCCAGAAGGGAAGGAGTGCATTCGTTGCGTCAAGCATTTATCTTTGCTCCTGTTGGAAAATCCTTTTACTTGCAGCAAACTAAGTAGGTACAAAAGCGCGTGCAATTAATTAAGTTTGGCGTAAATGTAATGTCGGCACAAGGGCACCAACAACAACAACATAAACAAAAACGCTATCACCTTTATTATTGTTGTCAAATCAATAAGATACGTAGACAAGTGCAACGGCAATAGAAAACGAATTTCGTCGAGCCAGCAAATTTTGTTAGCAGAAGAGATGTTGAGCCATTGAGACGTGAATTGAAAAACTTTACAGAAATGAAAAGTGTAAGGATATGAAACTGCTAATGAGGAATTAACGTGTAGGTATGGAACATGTGGCCGCTGTGGTGCAGTGGGTAGAGTGCTTGCCTGCTATGCCAGAGGTCTCGGGTTCAAACCACGGTCCGAGCCAAACAAAATTTTCTAATTAGTAAAAATCCAATTATTGGGTTTTTTAAGAGCAGCGGTCACCTCTCGGCAGTGGGCGGCATACCCTCCGAGAGTATTTCTGCCATGAAAAAGCTTCTCACAAAAAATGCATTCGCCGTTCGGAGCCGGCATAAAACTGTAGGTCCACCCAATTAGTAGGAAAAACAAAAAGGAGCACACCTCGAATTGGGAGAGAAGCTCGGACATAAAACTCGTCAGAGTTATAATAGCGCCATTGTATTATTATATTATTATTATATTATGGAACATTAGGGGGGAAGCTCGTACAAACCTTTTAGGAAAAATATTTGTCTCAAAGTGACTGTGAGTGTTAAAGGGAAATTCTCATTATTTATTTCTTCTCTTAAATTTTGGAACCTGGACGTGTGTCCACATAACACACGCACGCCCAAAATTCAAGTCTAAAATGAACCACCATTATTATAATGTAGGATTAATTAGCAAAAAAAATCTATTGAACAGTAGAGAATATCTACACTTTTTGAAAAGCAAATCAAAGATTCTAAAACAAAGAACATGCGAAAAGAGATTTTCACTAACTTCCGAATAAATTTTCCACACTTTCCTATGAACACATGCCAACACAAACACAAAATCTCACAGTTTTGCGAACAACGTAAACAATTAATTGAATTTCCGGGCACATCCGGCGCTGATGCCGACGGTAAACGCTTACAGAGGCAGAGGCGGAGTTTCGCGTTCAGGTACACACAGCACTTTCCCTTCAGCCACGCGTTGCAACAGCATGACTGCACAGTGTTTACTTGACGTTATCTCCAAGGATGAAATGCTGATGAATGAACTTTGGGAAAAAAGTAAGAAGTTTAATTTTTTTCTTTTATCGTTTTTTGATATGAATGCACTTTGCTGACAGCGCTGCTTGTGAATGAAGCGCGTCCCTATCAAAAGGGATAGCAAAATATTTGTAAAAAGTAGATAAAGAGCGGTATCCTGACAAGTAAGTTTATAAAAACACACAAAAAACGAAATTTTAGTAGAGTATTAAGCAAAAATCTAGGCATGAGAAAGGGCAGCTCTGTAAGAACACGAAGAAACTTCCATTTGGCAGCTGAAGATGAACATCCGCTTAAGAAAACGCTGCGTAGAGGAACTTTTTTCATGTAACGGAAATACATAACTAAAACAATTGTACATATTGTTAAACACGAAGACTGCCCTTGGAGCCGCCGCCACAGCAACGAAGGAAGCCATGAAAAGTAAAAGCAAAGCAACATCGGTTTTAGCTGGTCACGACTTAATGCCATACACATAATAAGCATTTCAGTGAAATAATATGCATTCAGCATTGAACAAACATTGGCAACAAGGTCGCGCATGTGAGGTGTGAGATGTCATTGTCATGGGATAATCATTCATTTGTCAAAGCGGAAGTGCAACTAAACGAAACACCTTAGCTCTTTGTCTGCTTAGACAACAATGTTCTTAGCCCATTTCGCTACAGTTTGCCAACAACAGTGCTTTCGATTGAAATACGTATGTACACAAATATGTACATTTAATGAAAGTGCATAGAGCGCATTTAGCTTTAAATATAAATACATAAAATGTAAAGCAGACGAAATCCTAAGCAATTTGGTCGTTTATTTGGCATCGTTGCTTCCTCAGACTTTTAAAATCAGAAATTTTAGCACTTCTTTAGCTCAAACTCTAAAAGCTTATTTCTGCTAAAGCTTGATTACTTTTAAGCTGTTGTTGAAGACATGAGTGAGGATGAGGATCTCATCCAGTTTGATTAGAAAAACACCCATAAAATATACTTAATAAATTTTTTGGTCATCTCTACTTACCCTTTATATACATATGTACTTACCTTTTATGCCCGCTTTCCCTGGAATTACTCTTTCTACTTACCAACGTGTTTTAATACTTACCTTCTCTCCTTGGAAGAGTCCCGCTATCCACTTACCTTTTTCTGCTCTATCAAATAAAAACATGTATATAATTAGTCAGTTGAGTTATTGAACCTAATGTAAAAAGGAGCGAATCGGTCCGGCTAGCAAACGAAAAAACAAACAGTGTATTAATTAGAATAAAATAAGTTGTGCATACAAAAAATAACTTACAAATTGAAATCAAACTGAAATTGTTAAAACAAATAAAAGCAAACATATACAAAAAACCTAATCTAAGTGTTTTTAATTTTATTAAATAATAACGAAGGAAAAAACATACAAACACACTGCGACACATAAAGTGGTGCGAAATTGTACATGGTCCTTACGACCCGTCAAAAACGAAACAGTGACCTCAAAAAGAAAATAAAATAAAATAAAAATTTGAAAGCTAAAACTAAAATTGTTGAATTAAGTGAAGTTTTGTTAAATAAAATTGAACAAATATATACAAAAAATCACAGAAATATTTAAAAGTTGGTTGGAGTGTACAACACAAAAAAAATACAAAAGGCACATAGAAATAAGCAATTCGTTGGCTTCGTGAGAAAATGTGCTAAGTCCAATTTTTATCAAAACTGATATTTAAATGCAGTAAGATAGTACAACAAAAAATACATCGTCTGCCAAAAAGAAGTTACCATAATAGTATAAAATACAATACAAAAAAAAAAAAACTAAAATTAATAGAAATAAAAATATTATTCGAGAAAAAAAATTTTATTTGAAAAAAAAAAAAAATTTTTGGAGATTAAATATAAAACTATTATACATACATACATACCTATATACAAAAGAAAATTTGTGAAGAAAGTGGGAAATTTTTTAAGAAAATTAAGTGAACCGAGAAAAAAAAGGAAATTTAAATTTTAAAAGTTTGGAAAAAGTGGAAAATAAAAATATTTTTGCGGCAAAATTTAAAAGATATAAACACATATATGTATATATATATAAAACAAGAAATAACAACAAAAATCATATAATAAAAATTGTTGAGAAAAAAAAAAAAAATACCTACAAAAATCTACATAAATACATACATAAAGTGGTGCGAAAGTGTATATGGTGGTGTAAATAAAGGGCCTACAAAAAAAATAAAATACCATCCCACAAAGAGCAAAAAAAAAAAAAAAAAATAAAAACAAAGTAGTTATAAAATACATATATACATATATACATAAAAAGTGGTGTGAAACATAAAATTCGCAGAAAATTAAATACATCACAATAACAAAAAACAATAAAGGTAACCCACAAACTGATATATATACATATAATAAAAACAGTGTACAGTAGCGTCATGCCCAAGTAAGTCCAAAATTATTTAAATACATACTTACATATATACATTGCATCTCACAATATATAAGTACAGCTAAACTATCAAAGAAAAATTAACTAGCTATTAAGCGAACTTTGGCCCTAACAGAAAACCGATACGGTAATCAAATTCGCTAGCTGTACTTATATACACCCCATATATACATATACCCCACATTATATATATCCCATATATATATATACATCCCATAATATATAGCTCCCGCATATACATATTCACGTATATTTCTCATTATATACCCCATTGCGAGCCCCATATTGAAAATCAGTTGTCACTCAAAAAATTCCCGCAACTGGCGATAAGAAATTGCATTCAGGATCTGGGTTTCCCTTTCTCTCCCATAAACTTTTAACCAAACAAAAATTCGCATTCGCCCAGATACCAAAAATCAAACCCAAAAGCTAAATACCATTAGAGCAAATTTCCCACGCCAAAAGAAAAAAGAGACACAGATAATCATCACTCAATTGCACCTCAGTTGCATTGACTCCACCCCTTTTCAATTTCTGCATCCCATTCACATACACACCTGCACTTGTACTTAGAAGCGCTAAGACAAGTAATTATTCTCACTCTCTCTTGTATATTAAACTGCACAGTGGGCACAACCCCATAAAATAGCATATACAAATACAGTGGGACAAACCACACCAAATAACCCTAAAAAAAGCAGCAGTTTAATACAATATATTAAGGGAATCCCAAAAGCCTTAAATCAAAATAAAACATGCCTGGAAACCAGGAGAAGGCCAAAGCCCTTTTAGCACCCTCAGGTCCGATTACTCGATCAAAGTCCCAATCGGAGGATGAATCCAATTCCCAAGAAAAGAAATTTTTCCTGGAGCTACAAAAATTGGAAAAATTCTGCGAGAAATGGTGGAGCATCGCTGAGACTGAGCACACGGAAGCCAGTCTCAAAATTTACGCAGACACACTTAACAAAAGAATGGACGCATTGGAAGCAGCATATGACGCGGCACATCTCTCCACAAATGACGACGAGGCCCAGAAACAATACGAGGAAACGTTCGAGACATCAAACTGCACTGCAACAGACACAAAACTTAGAATAGGAGAACTCATAGCATCCATGCAGAGAACTCAAACCCCAGTCCTAACCCCTCACAACCAAACCCCTCATAACCAAACCCCCCAGTACCAAACGATTAGTGCAATACCCCTTACTCAATTCTCTAGCGAGCAATCTTTTCTCAAAATCAGAGCTTGTGATACTCAAATGTTCTCGGGAGGATATGAAGACTGGCCCGCTTTTCGTGACATGTTCACGGCGGTATATATTAATCATCCCAAACTCTCGCCAGTCCAAAAACTCTACCACCTCCGACAAAAAACGAGAGGAAAAGCAGCCCTCGTAATAAAGAAATACGCTCTCACAGACCAAAATTTCGAGCTCGCTTGGGGCGCACTCAAATCCCGCTACGAGAATCGAAGAATTCTCGTAGATAATCAATTAAAAACGCTTTTCAATATGCAGCCTGTATTCTCAGAAAATGGGGAAAGAATACAAGATCTCCAAACAACGATAAATAATTGCGTTGCAACCCTCAATTCAAATGATGTTCCGACGGATAACTGGGACCCAATCCTCATATATTTATGCTCCTCAAAGCTACCCCGCGAAACTCTAGCGCTTTGGGAGCAATCTCTCGAATCCCGAAAAGAACTACCACGGTGGGAAGAAATGGATAAATTCCTCACCACACGATATGAAGTGGTAGAAAGACTTGGTAATTATAGACCGAGCAATCCCCGACCCTCAAACTCCAGTTTCACACAAAGGTCCTCTACACCAAATAGCTCGAGTTTCAAAAACAAGTCACAAACATATCACTCAGACCAAAAAGCTCCCTCTTGCAAACTCTGCAATAAAAACCACGCCATTAGGAGCTGTCTGAAATTCCGAAATCTCTCACCCCAAGAGCGTAACAACTTCGTAAAAGAGAATGGTTACTGCTCAAACTGCTTATCGTATTCCCACCAAGACAATAACTGTCCCAGCAGTTTTACTTGCGTCTATTGCAAACAGCGGCACCACTCCCAGCTCCATATACAAGGGAAGTCCCAAAATCACCCAAGAACGCAAACACAACACTCTCAAAGGCAACAAAGCCAGACATATGCCACAACTCAAGTGGCGACAACTCCCAACAACTCAGAACTGCCCTCAACCTCCGCAGAGGCTGTTCGAACCCAACAAATACCCACAGTAAATCAAACAACAACCCACTTCACTAGTAGCAGCGAAATGACTCTACTACCCACGGCCTTGGTCACACTCCACTCAAACGGCGAATATCACAAAATTCGTGCCCTAATTGATCAAGGTTCGGAAAAAACATTCATATCTTCTCGAATACAAAAAATATTGCACCTACCCACCAAGGAAACCCACTACGAAATCTCAGGAATGGGCGGTTTGGTAGTGCAAAACTCTAACAAAATCTGCGAGCTAACTCTCTGCTCGTCAGACTTACAAACTCGAATAATCACTCACGCAATTATTCTCCCCAAACTGACACACTTTTTACCCTCATTTAAGGTGTCAGGAATAAATCTCCAAGAGATCTCAAAACTCAATCTCGCTGATCCTTCATGTTTCACCCCCTCAAAAATAGACATGGTAATAGGCAGCGATCTCACCCCACAAATAATGCTACAAGGCTTACAGGCTAATGTCAGCGGCTGTTTACTAGCCCAAAATACAATATTTGGCTGGATAATCAGCGGACCCCTAAAGGAAAAGGTAAATACCTTCTCGACTCAAGTTAGAGAAGCCACCAATGACTCTCTCAACTCTCTACTTCAAAAATTCTGGCAACAGGAAGAAGTACCCACAACTCAACCCCTATCTCAGGAGGATGAATTTTGCGAACAGCTCTATCGCAAAACAACCAAACGACAGCAAGATGGCCGATATGTGGTTAAACTCCCATTTAAGAAGGAATTTCCCGAAACTCTCGCCCTTGGACATTCACGCATAGGAGCTCAACTGCAGTATTTAAGCGTCGAAAGATCCCTGGAAAAACGGCCAGAACTTAAGCAGAAATACTCAGAAGTTCTGGCTGAATACATCACGTTGGGTCATATGGAACGAATCCCACCTCTCGAGTCCATAGAAAACGGAAAATATTTCTCCTTTTACCTCCCTCACCACGCTGTCTTGAAACCAGACAGTAAAACCACAAAAGTTCGCGTCGTCTTTAATGCTTCGAAAATCTCCCACTCAGGAAACTCCTTAAATGATGTCCTTCACACAGGACCGATTCTCCAAAACGATTTAATGCTCGTCCTACTCAATTGGCGACTTTTTAAATACGTTTTTAATGGCGATATCGAGAAAATGTATCGCCAAATACTCGTACACGAGGAAGACCAGGACTTCCAAAGAATTGTTTTCCGAAAATCTCCGGAACTCCCCATGGCAGATTACAAACTAAAAACGGTGACATTTGGTGTAAACTGCGCCCCCTATCTCGCCATCAGAACACTCCACCAACTCGCAGAAGACTCGCAACACTCCCACCCTCTCGCTCACGATATCTTGCTACACCAAACATACGTAGATGATATTCTCTCGGGCGAACACACAATACAGTCCACTCTCGACTCGCTTCACCAAGTTATCGAAGCACTAAAATCAGCCGGTTTTCCACTGAAAAAGATAACGGCTAATCATCCCGATCTCCTCAAAAATATCCCAAAATCTGACTTACTCGATGCAGATTTTCTGAAATTTCACGATTCCAGCTCCACAAAAACTCTGGGCATAAAATGGAATGCAATAAGTGACACATTCACTTACTCATACGATCCTCTACCCGTCGCTAACTCAAGCACAAAGCGGCAAATACTCTCGGCAATTGCGAAATTGTTTGACCCGGCAGGGTGGCTATCGCCCATAATGATAGTAGCCAAAATTCTGCTACAGCAACTCTGGCTAGAAGGAACAGATTGGGATGAACATGTAAAACCCAACTCTTTTCACAAATGGAACACATTTCGCGAAAATCTCCCCGCGATAAGCGAAATAAAAATCCCCCGATGGATCGATTTCTCTCCCGATAAACAGTATCAAATGCACGGCTTCTCAGATGCATCAGAAAAAGCATTTTGCGCTTGCGTATATCTCAGAGTGCAAAATAGCGAACACTCATTCTCAACGCATTTACTCGCTGCAAAAAGCAAAGTGGCTCCTTTAAACACTGTGAGCCTTCCCCGTCTCGAACTTTGCGGAGCAGTACTTCTCTCAAAACTCGTGAAACAAATGCGCTCTCACTTAAAGCTGACTTCCCAAGAGTTAATACTCTGGTCAGACTCCTCAATTGTACTCGCATGGCTCGAAAAGCCACCCCACACATGGAAGACGTATGTGGCAAACAGAACGTCTCAAATCCTCGATAATGTGAGCAATGCCACTTGGCGTCATGTATCCAGTGGTGATAACCCAGCTGATCTTGGTACACGTGGATGTAAACCCCAAGAATTATCTCACAGCTCTCTATGGTGGAATGGCCCAGATTGGCTTTCTAAAGCATCCACATGCTGGCCAAAAACCGCACCAAACAACTCCACTCCACCAGAACAAAAACGCATCGAGTCATTTCACTCGATAGAAACTCCCGATATGCTCGAACGCTTCTCATCTTTCGGGAAAGCTCTACGCGTTTTTGCATACATATATCGCTTTATACACAAAGCGAAAAAACTCAAAATTGCTCAAAGTCTCACTCTCTCTCAAAGCGAAATCACATATGCAAAATCCCGCATAATTATTCATACACAAGCGAAATATTACTCAGATGTGATTGCAGATTTACAAGCTGATAACCCAATTAACAAAAAGAGTTCGCTCTTATCTCTAAATCCGATGTTGGATAAATCAGGTGTAATGCGTGTGAATGGCAGGCTCGCCCACTCACCTCTTAGCGAAAATGAACGCCACCCCATAATAATTCCAGATAATTCGAGATTTTGCTCATTATTGCTGGATTTTACTCACTCCACCTTGTTGCATGCAGAAAAGCAATTAATGATTCGCATGATACAACAAGAATATTATATCCCTCGCCTCAAGCAAAAGGTCAAAAAATGCATATTTCACTGCAAGACCTGTACCATTTACAAACAGCAGACCAGATCTCAGATAATGGCTGCACTCCCCCCTGAAAGGTGCACATATTCTCTACCATTTCACACCACAGGTATAGATTTCGCCGGACCCTTCCAAGTAAAAAACGTCGACGCTTCGAAAAGCATCATATGCAAAGGCGTACGTTTGCGTGTTCGTGTGTTTCTCCACAAAAGCAGTCCATCTCGAAGTCTGCTCAGATTTGACGACAGCTGCATTCAAAGCAGCATTCTCTCGCTTTGTTAGTCGCCGTGGACTTCCCCATAAAGTTATGTCCGACAATGGCAAAACATTCGTCGGTGCAAGCCGAGAATTGCAAAGAGAATTTGCCAAATTTCTGCAAGAAACTGCAGCCGACATAGCTAATAAATACTCCATTCACGGCATGTCCTGGCAATTCATCCCACCATATGCCCCTCATATGGGAGGATTATGGGAAGCAGCAGTCAAAAGCTTCAAAACCCATTTCCTCAAAGTTGCCGGAAATCACAAATTTACATTCGAGGAGTTCACCACACTACTCACTCGAATAGAAGCGGTTCTAAACTCAAGGCCGATCTCTCGCATGTCTCAAGATCCTAATGATCTGCTCGTCCTAACTCCAGGACACTTCCTGCGTGGGGCCCCATTACTCTCACTTCCAGAACAGAATTCCGAAAATCTCTCGCTCATAAACAAATGGCAAAAATTGCAGGTATTACACCATCAATTCAGCACTCGATGGAAAAATGAATACCTCAGAGAACTCCATAAGCGAACTAAATGGAAAACCCAACAAGCAAACGTTGCAGAAGGCGATTTAGTAGTCATAAAAGATGACACACTCCCTCCAAATGAATGGCGACTTGGACGCGTAATAAAACTTCACCTGGGGTCCGACAAACAAGTCCGAGTAGTCGATGTACGCACCCAAAACGGAGTATACACACGCCCCATTGCAAAACTCTGCTCTCTTCCACCTGCACAATAGGCTCTCTATCCAATGCACCTAACGACTTCTCCCCTTCTCTCGCATCCAGCCAATATGATGAGTTTTCTCTTCCATTCTCTTTACAGACGGTATCCAAGATATAACACATGCCGGTTATGTTGCCAGGAACATTCACTCCGCCTGTGCCGCGCCTTTCTAGCCATGACGCCTGAGGAACGCTACGACTCAGTGCGGGCTCATGGCTACTGCATAAACTGCCTGGCAACTTCTCATGTGACGAGTGCATGCAATTCTTCCGACCGTTGCCATCGATGTGGCTTAGCTCATCATACCCTGCTTCACTGGGAAAAACGGCCAAAATCTAACAATCGACGTGTGATTCAGAGACCCAAGCCCATGAGCAGCAATCGGCGTGTCATCGTGAAACGTGCCAAGAAACGACCCAGCAACAACAACAATCAACGGCTAATGAAGACATTATTTACAAAAGCGGTATCATCGTTGGAAGAGCTTCAAGAGCTGCTGATCCCCTCATCCGCGCAGGCCGGCCGCCATGTTGAAGACATGAGTGAGGATGAGGATCTCATCCAGTTTGATTAGAAAAACACCCATAAAATATACTTAATAAATTTTTTGGTCATCTCTACTTACCCTTTATATACATATGTACTTACCTTTTATGCCCGCTTTCCCTGGAATTACTCTTTCTACTTACCAACGTGTTTTAATACTTACCTTCTCTCCTTGGAAGAGTCCCGCTATCCACTTACCTTTTTCTGCTCTATCAAATAAAAACATGTATATAATTAGTCAGTTGAGTTATTGAACCTAATGTAAAAAGGAGCGAATCGGTCCGGCTAGCAAACGAAAAAACAAACAGTGTATTAATTAGAATAAAATAAGTTGTGCATACAAAAAATAACTTACAAATTGAAATCAAACTGAAATTGTTAAAACAAATAAAAGCAAACATATACAAAAAACCTAATCTAAGTGTTTTTAATTTTATTAAATAATAACGAAGGAAAAAACATACAAACACACTGCGACACATAAAGTGGTGCGAAATTGTACAGCTGTCAATTAATTTCAATTTTGAAATTTTTAGTTCCTCGTGTTTTCCTCCACTACAGCATTAACCCGTACATTCCCTGCAGGGAACTCAATAACAAGTGAGCAAAATTTCTAGTTCCGAACTAGCGAAAATGTGTCAAAAGGGAACTAGATCAATTGTAGTTAGACCCTGACCAGTTCAGGAGGATTGAATTGAGTAACCATTATAACACACACTTTGATTTGTTTGCAATTTCGAAGTGACAAAAATTCTATGACAATTTTTCGTTCGTTCAATTTCCGTCAGGTTTGTATATTTCTGCAATTCTCAGATGTTTAGTGAAGCGTTTTATATAAAGAGTTTTCTATTTGCATATTAACTTGCATGAAATGAAATGTTCCCCTAATGCTGTGGTTATGGTACCAATCAACATTGCCAATCAAAATCGGAAACATTTCGTGATTGGTGAGAGGTGGTTATGCTTACATTGGTGATTGGAGCGCACATACACAACATAACACATGATTATTACTGAGCACATACACAACATAACACATTATTACCCCCGAAACCTCGACTGCTGGCTGCCTGTTTCACACAGCAGATTTGCTGAATGTGAGAGTCCGAAAATTCTCTCACCGTCGGAGTGCACAACAACAATTTCACGGTGCTCGACCAGCAGCATTGTAAGCATAACCAGGCCATAATTATGCTTTTCCGATCCCTCAGGATTATTTTTAATTTTTTTTATTTTATTACTTTTTAAATATTATTGTAAATTTTTATTAAATAAATAAATAAAAAAATAAATAATTAGTTAAAAAAAAAAATTATCATCCACCTTGACACAGATAGGATTCGAACCCGCGCCCCTCAGATTGAAAGGCACCTGCGTTAGCCAGTCGGCCATCGCGCCATTTGCATGAAGTGTGTCAAAGGCTACACTTAAGCGGCAGATGTAAAACTGTGGAATTTGTAGATACTTGTAGCTAGTTCAGAACTATCGAAAATGTGCCAATAAACGAACTAGTGTAAACTGTAGAATTTAGTACTAGTTCGGAACTATCGAAAATGTAGTGCAGAGAGTGACAATTGACACCGCCTAGGACATCGCCGTGTTAAATTCTCCAGTTGATAACATACAAAAGAGATTTAGCTCGTACTAGTAGTGTCGAAAAATGCACTAGATGCACCCTAGTTCGGAACTAGAGTTTTTCCCTACAGGGTTATAAAAAGCTTCCCAATATTTACATACATATGTGTATGCATATTTTGAAAAACTTTCTAAAAGGTTTTAGTTCGTTTCGCTGCTAGTCAGTTGGCCAGTGTGTAAGTATGTATGTATTTATATGCTATAAAAAAACAAAACCATCAGCTTAAAACTGTTTCCATTTTCAAACTTTATTCTTAGATGTGCCATAACTTCAATCAACCGGTTAAATCCGGTGCCAGTTCATCAGCACTTCCTTCCTCACCGTGCTGGTGCGCCGTTATAATGAACAATGTTGAAAAACTACTTAGCAACTAGGCGTCATCCAAAATGAATATATTTACCTTACAACTTTAGTTGTAGCACAGCACATGCTCAAACAAATTTCAGTATCTCTTCAGCTAGTTCCCCTCATTTAGTTGTTGACTTTACTTGACATTTTTAACTATTCATGAGCTCAACGTGAAAATCCTTTTAAGGTTAAAAGAAGAAAAAAACACAAGAAGCTAAAGTTTTGTTAGAGAACTTTTGGTGTTGTTGCTATTAGTTTGCATTTGCAAATAAATGCTTATGCTATATGAGTAGTAATCGCCTATTTAACACTTTACTCACATTCACCATTCCAATGTTTGCCGTGTTAAACATACAGAAAAATAATAAGTGTAAAGCTTTCCATGATCATGTCAAGGTGCCAAAAAATATGCATTACTTGAGATTTTGATGGGGCTGATTTTGCTGCTTTCAATTATAATTCAACAATAATTTCGATGCTCCAATCACGGACGCAAACAACTTGAAATGCTCCAGAGACCCCATACAAACAACGCGTTTCCCCAAAGTCTTTACCCACATCAGATATAACTCATCCACTCGCGCATCCATTTGAAACTTTCTTAGCTTAGCGTACATATGTACATACATATGTATGTATGAATGTGTTTTCATGCTTGGCCAACAACGCTTGACGGCCAGTTTTCCTTTTGGTATTTGCTCTGTTTTTATACTCAGCTGTACTAGTACACAGAGTATTATAGTTTTAATCACATAACGGTGGATTGTAACAGAATGAAATAATCGAGATAGATATAGACTTATATATATCAAAATGATCAGGGTGAAAAGAGAAATCGACCGTCTGTCCGTCCGTCCGTCCGTCCGTCTGTAAACACTCTAACTCGCGCAAAAATTGAGATATTTTGATGAAATTTGAAACGCAAGTTGGTATCGAGACTGGGACGGTTGGTATTGAAAATGGACGAAATCGGACCATGACCACGCCCACTTTTCCTATATAGAAAAAATCGGAAATTTGGTATCTCAGTCACTAATATAGCTGGAGCGATGAAATTTTACCCACGTGTTGAGCTCAGGCCCCTACGAAGAAATTTGATGAAATTTTGGAAAATGGGCGGTGCCACGCCCACTTATTAAAGGTCAAACATGGAAAGTTTTATATGTCATAACTCAGAAACCATTGAAGATATATCGATAAAAATTGGTATGCGTGATACACTTACTTAGACAAATGTTTGGACTAAAAATTGCCAAAATCGGTTGACGACCACGCCCACTTTTATATATGGGTATTATAAAGTGGCCTAATAAAAACATTTTAAGCTATATCTCTGTCAAATATAAAGATATATCATTGAAATTTTATGGCAGGAGTCCAACTGCGGACATAAAACTAGAAACACAAAAATTTTGGGAAAATGGGCGTGGCACCGCCTCTTTTTAGAAGCAGGAATATACGAGATTTCTGAGCCCATAACTCGACAAATAATTGATATATAATGACGAAACTTGGTACGTACACTTTTATTGCCTGTGGTGATACATGTTCAAAATTTTAGCGAAATCGGTTGACGACCACGCCCACTTTTATACATGAGTCTTATAAAGTGGCCTAATAAAAACATTTTAAGCTATATCTCTGTCAAATATAAAGATATATCATTGAAATTTTATGGCAGGAGTTCAACTGCGGACATAAAACTAGAAACACAAAAATTTTGGAAAATGGGCGTGGCACCGCCTCTTTTTAGAAGCAGGAATATACGAGATTTCTGAGCCCATAACTCGACAAATAATTGATATATAATGACGAAACTTGGTACGTACACTTTTATTGCTTGTGGTGATACATGTTCAAAATTTTAGCGAAATCGGTTGACGACCACGCCCACTTTTATACATGAGTCTTATAAAGTGACCTAATAAAAACATTTTAAGCGATATCTTTGTCAAATATAAAGATAGCTCATTGAAATTTTGTGGCATGAGTTCCACAATAGCCCGGAAACAAAAAATAGAAAAAGTTTTGAAAATGGGCGTGGCACCGCCTCTTTTTGGACAAAGGAATCAACGAGATTTCGGAGCCCACAACTCGACAAATAATTCAGATACTATGACGAAACTTGGTTGATACACTTTTAAAACTTGTGTTAATAGACACGCAAAAAATTATTGAAATCGGTTTAAGACCACGCCCACTTTTTAACAAAGATTTTTCTGGAAAACTTTGGGAATTTGTAACATGACATCTTTGTAACTAGAAGTCATAAAGGAATGAAATTTTGCACAAAGAATAATATTTATATGCTTATTTGGATGACTGATAAAAATTTTGAAAATGGGCGTGGCTACGCCCACTTTATGCAGCACTCGCTTTATATAAAATACACCGTGATTCTATCAGACGAAAACAAACAATGAAAGCAGACAGCTGAGTATCTAATGTTCGATTCCACTCGAACTTAGGCTTCCTTACTTGCTCTGCTTAAATTTTTTTTTCACTCGCTAACTTCTCTTGTTTTCAGATTTTTGGATTGGCAGTGGCTGTTTGGCTGTTTTGGCACACGTCGAAGTATCGTAAAATATATTTTTACTATGAGCAACAACAACAGCAGCAACAATAGTGCATCCACTTTGCGTTAATAGCAGCTTATGCCATAACAAAAACATAAAATAAGGGAACAAGTCTTAAGTATGCGCTGTTTTAGTTCAACAACTTAGACAGCAAGTTTTCTTTTGGTGCAAATTTACAGCAGTCAGTGTTGCCAGCTCGTTTGCTAAGAAACTTACACACACGCCTTTGTGTATACACATTTCTTTAGTCATTTTCCGATTTGATAGTTTCCAGCATTTTAACGTATTTTTTTCCTCTTTTTAAAGTTAAACTTTTAGAGTTTCTTGTTGTTTTTAGTGTATGTTTGGTTTGTTCTTTTTTTTCTCATTAATCCTTTTTTTTCTTTGGAATATCTAGAGATTTATGAGTAACATTTCCAAATTTCACTGCACTTCGACCAAGATGTTTGAATTGTTGCAACATGCAGCAACACTCAACAGAACATTGGCGAAAGGACTCCAAGCCTCTCTCTTACATATCTCTATGAGTAGATATGTACTTATGTATAAGTGTGCGTAAACTTAAAGTAAAACAAAAATTTCTTTTCAGAAATGAAATAAACAACTAAAAGTATTCCGTTCATCAAACCCAATGAAAATTTACGTACAATAGTTTCTGTTTTTTGCGATATACTCCGCACATAAGGGGTTAAATAGTAATATATATGTTATATACATACATATGTTCTTCTATTATATCACACGCCAACGTAAAATTAATATTGGAAAGAATATTTCAATTTAAAAAAGGCGCAAGGTATTTTTCATAACCGCGCCTTCCATTCTTTCATTATTCGCACTTTTGTGGCACTTCAGTTTCAATATTTTTAGCCAACAAAAACATATAAATGCACATACATACATATGTACATTAGAGATGTCCTTATTTTTTGATATTGACTTTTTGAAGAGTGGCGGCCTGATTATTTTTCTTTTGGTCTAAAAAACCCACGTGTCAAATTTAGTGGCGATCCGAGCATATTTAATGGACCCGGAAATTGTTTGAAGTTTGTTACATTCAATTGCATGCAAAATGTGATATTTTTATATATATTACGCTAAGCGATTTTTTGTACGCGCCATAACTTTTACACCGTTATACCGATTTTCGAAAATGTGGTGTCAAATGAAAGGGCTTGACCTCTAGATGTGCAGGAAGGTTTAATTTTTTTGAAAAGGGTTGCCACCTGTTTAAAAAATTTATTTTCCTCTATAGTTTGTTTGATTTTTAAATTTCTGGTACCATATGAAAGGGCTTGTCCTCAAATGTATAATTTATAATAATTTTTATAAAAAGGGTTGCCACCTGTTCAAAAATTCATTTTTACGCTATAGTTTGTTTGATTTTTAAGTTTCAGGTGTCATACGAAAGAGAGTGGCCTCAAAATTAGTCATTTATTATAATTTTTACAAAAATGGTCGTCACCTTTCCAAAAATTATTTTTTACGCTATAGTTTGCCTGATTTTTAAAGTAAAGTGTCAAGTAAGGGCTTGCCCCTGTAGATGGTAAATAAAATATATAAAAAAAAGGTTTGTCACCTATTTAAAAAAGATTTTGGTTTTACTATATGAGTAGTGGTCTTCTACCCTCAAATTGTCGCACAGTGTAATTGAAAGCCACAGCATCGCGTGGTTGGGTTTACTAGTTTTACCTATTTTTTCTCGTTTTTAGTCGCACACAGTTAAAAACTAGAAAATAAAAAGAAGCAGATATAAGAACTGTTACTTATTCAATCAGTTTTAAGATTTGTCTTGTGGGTATGTATTTACTTCTAGCAATCGGCTGTTGTAGGCGAACTGAAAACATCAATTGACAGCGCCTGTGAAATAAAACACAAAAAATACAATTCATAAAGACTTAATTTTAATTAATATGACTATACTGTTCACTATGTCTGTATCAACTGTAGAACATATTCCAACTACGTCTCGCATTGTGACACGCAGATCGCTTGAAAATCTATGCAAAATCGATTTGGTGGGCAGGACATCCCATCAAATCACTGGCGCAAAACTTCCGTCAAACAAACAGTTACTGCAAGTATTTTTCTACAACATGAGATTTGTAGATCTTAATGCAAAAGATAGCGCCAAGTTGGCTATCAACGCAGCAAAAATATTTTGGCAGCAAGCGAAAATTCCTACTCGAGAAGACCACAAATGTGCGGACAAATTGATAAAACTATATGAAAATTGGAAATCGATTCAAAAGACGGCTCCTAATAAGAGATCTAATGCACAGAAGAGAATTGCCGAGGAATATGTGAACAATTTAGAGGATCTGTTTGATATCGCCACAGCTGATGCATTAGACACTATGAAAATTTGGGAAGACAAACAATTTTTGGAAATGCAAAGACAGAAAGGGCGTCCTGGCTGCATGGCAGGTGTTGATATGGTTTCATATGGAAGAGAAAAAAGAGCACAAGAGCGGCTACGCAAAGAACAAGAACGCAAAAGGAAACATCACCAACAAACATCCCAAGAATAGGGTAATTCATTACATTAAGTTACAGTGGGACGTTAACTATTTTTTAGGTTTATGTAGTTAATTTATTAATTTAAATTAAATACAATTTTACAGTAGTTAAAAACTAAAGGCAGTATTCTCGAATGCTATTATAATGTTTTTATAATTTCTTAGCCGTTGTAAATTTGATGGATTGGAATGATTCAGATAATGAGAATGAAATACCATTTAGCGAACCAGACATCAATGAAAGTGAAACAAGTAATTATATGGAAGAAGTGGAATCCATTGTATTTGAATCAAATGCTGCTGTTAAAAGAGGTCGGAAGCACTTTATAACTTCTCGTTTGGTAGCTGCGTTAGACAACGCAAAAGTATCGGATGGCATGGCAGTCCATATACTAATTGCGGCTGCTGAAGCATTGGGCCATCCAGTAGAAGAATATGCCATCAACCGTTCTACTATTCATCGGCTACGTCAAGAATATCGTTCGGGAGCGTTCAATCAAATTTCCGCTGGCTTCTCTGATAATGTAAGTTAGAGCCGTAAGTTTCACTATAAATCCTGATTATTCTTTCCAAATTCATAGGTAAGCAAAGATGGATCATTGATCGCGCATTTCGACAGGAAACTGATGCAAGACTTAACAGGTCGTAACAAAGTGGATCGGATTGCAGTTTTGATCAGTTACAATGGGAGTACTAAATTTCTCGGGGCACCTAAAATAAATTCATCAAATGGTGAAAATATTGCAGAAGTGGTATATGATCGACTGAGACACTGGAATCTTTTAGACAAAATAAAAGGACTCTGTTACGACACTACAGCTTCGAATACTGGCATTGACAATGGAGCTGCAGTTCTTTTGGAAAAAAAGTTAGAACACAAGCTACTGCATTTACCTTGTAGGCACCATATATAATATATATAATCATATTGCGTGCTGTCTTTGAAATCAAACTAGGAGCGACCTCTGCATCGGGGGTTCTAATATTTGAAAGATTTTCAAAGTCTTGGCCAGATTTGAATCAAGACATATTTGAAAGCGGAATCGACGACACAATTGTATATTCCAAAATAAGTTTAGAAAAACGAAAATGTTTAATAGACTTTTGTAACAACCAACTGACTAAATTGCACAGTCGAGATGATTATAAGGAAATGCTCCAACTAACATTAGTCTTTCTTGGTGCTGGAAATTTCAATTTTAAAACACCCGGAGCAACCAGCCACGCTCGGTGGATGTCCAAAGCGATATATTGCTTGAAGATATTTTTATTTCGGTCACAATTTAAACTTACAAAAAGAGAAATAGACGGCATACGAGATATATGAATTTTTCTTGTGAATATTTATATCAAAGCATGGTTTTTATGTACAAATGCTATATTGGCTCCGCGTCACGACTTAAACTTCATAAAAGAAGGGCTAAAGTATTCAGAAATAGACATGAGTATCTCGACTGTTATTATCAAAAAAATGAGTAACCATTTATGGTACATTAACGAAAAAACGGTGGCGCTAGCATTTTTTGACCCGGAAGTTTCATGTGAGGAGAAACGCAATATGGTCGAAAAACTCAATTCAAATAATCCAGTGGTCAAATTAAAAAATGGGCGCAATCATTCAAATTTATCTGCATTTGAAAATTATACTTTAGGTGACTTCGTCTCAGAAAAAACTCAAGAGTTTTTCGGACATTTTTGTTAAAAATGGTCACACTGGTCGCGCTGTGAAGTTGTCAAAAATTTTTTCCTCCGTACTTTTGTGCTAAAAAAAATATATAATTGATCAATTTAACTCAATAATATTGTGAAAAAGTGTCGGAAAAAGTGTCGCAATTTAGTGTGCTATCAAATTAATATAAAACTGCTTTATTTAAACTCTAAAGCGTAAATTAAGTGTTATTGCTGAGTGATTGTGCATATTGTTGTTGCATTGATCGCACAATAGCAAAAGCTCTCACACACAAAACTCCACCACAAACCTCTTTTTCACCACTAAGTGGTGAATTAGTGTGGACACAAACCATTCGTGTAAAGTTTATACATAAGTATCAGAGCTGTAAAAAGCTGCAACCACATTGTATTACAATCATAAAAAGTTGTACATATTACAAGCGCAGCCGGGTGCAAATGAATATAGACTAAAATATTCGTTTGCACCAGCGAGATGCCCCCCAACCATACTCCTCCTAAAGTAGGAGGTTCCCAACAAGTCGAAGTGCGAGATGCCCAACAAGCCCAAGTGCAACTACAGCACCAAACACCGAGATCCCTAGGTACACCCCAACAAATGTCCCAACATCTAACCCCATCCCGCCTGCCTAGTACCAACGTACCAAACGTACAACAGCAGATCGAAACCCTCCAAAGGCAACTGGAAATTCTCTATGCCCAACAACAACAAGCCCAGAAACCCCAAACTGCAGGAAACTTGACAACTGCTACCCCAACCGACCAATGGAGATCGTCAATCCCAAACGCCAACGCGAAAGCCCAAGTAAAAATACTGCCTCTAAAAAACAGGCTAAACTTGATAATTATTACTGGCTTGGAAGCCGCCAACCAAATGAAAATGAAAACGAAAACAGATTTGCCTCCCTTGAAGTTGAGGAAACTAACCAACCAACTGAAAAAATACCCAAGCCGCCGCCAATATTTATAGACAAAGTTCTAAACATTCCCCCCCTAATGAGTTTACTAAAAGAAGTTGCTCCAAACTCCTATGATCTAAAGCTCACAGGCAAGGATCAAGTAAAAGTACAAGCATCATCCCTGGATGCTTACAAAACCATAGTGTCACAACTGGAACAGAAGGGCACAGAGTTCCACACTTATAAAACAAAACAAGAACGTACCTTCAGAGTTGTTCTCAGAAACATGCACTCCTCAATAGACACAAAAGAAATTGTGGATTCTCTAAAAGATCTCGGTCACTCAGTCACAAACATTTGGAACATAAAATACAGAGTCACAAAAAATCCTCTCCCAATGTTTATCATTGAACTCAAACCCGCCTCCAATAACAAGGAGATATATCAAATTAAAAGTCTCCTGCACTCAAGAATTGCTTTCGAGCCCCCACACCCGAAGCGTGAAATACCGCAATGCGCCAACTGTCAGCAATATGGCCACACAAAGTCCTACTGTCGTCGAAAATCAGTATGTATAAAATGTGCTGGAAACCACCTCTCCGCTGATTGCAAGCGAAAGACAAGATCTGAAGATGTCAAATGCGCTCTATGTGAAGGCAACCATCCAGCAAATTATAAAGGCTGTATGGTATACAAAAACATCCAAAGCGCCAAATACCCAACTCTGAGGAAAAAAGCTTCTGCACAGCCCCAAGAGAAACCACAACAGCCAATTCAAACCCCAATGCAGATTGAAACCCCAATTGAAATTGACCAATACCCAGCCACATATGCTCAAGCAGCAAAGAAAGGCGTAACACCCCGCTCGAACCCTAATAATGTCATTCCAAATAGTAATGAAACCCACACCCCAACGCAGAACACTAACGAAATGCGAGAAATGATAGACTTACTGAAACAAGTCATGCAACAAATGACATCAATGATGAGCCTCCTCGTCACCCTCACGACTAAAAACTGTGCATCTTCAACCCGTTGAAAATTGTCATTTGGAATGCCAATGGCCTATCCAAACACTTACTTGAAGTTAAAACTTTACTTCAGACCCACGATATAGATATACTCCTCATATCTGAGACCCACTTTACTGACAAAAGCTACTTTGAAGTACCCAACTACAAGTTTTACCACACAAAACACCCCAGTAACAACGCTCATGGAGGCTCAGGTATCTTGATACGGAAAAGTATTAAACATTACAGCACGAATTCATTCCGTACAAATGCTATACAAGCCACAAATATTGTCATTGAAGACCCGAGCGGCCAGCTTACACTCTCTGCTATCTATAGCCCGCCGAGGCACTCTATCAGCACTGCAGAATATGAAAATTTCTTCAAAACTCTTGGAAATCGATTTCTAGCTGGGGGCGATTACAATGCCAAACACACGTTCTGGGGCTCTCGTCTCATTACCCCTAAAGGAAGACAACTATATAATGCTATTAGCAATCTCAGTTTAACTCCATTCTCTACTGGAACTCCCACTTATTGGCCAACAGATAAAAATAAAATACCCGACTTAATCGATTTCTGCGTGGTGAAAGGCGTGAACTCTTCAGATATAAATTGCAAATCGTGCTTTGAATTGTCTTCCGACCACTCTCCAATCCTGGTAACAATTGATAAAAATTTTACACCGGCAGCGGAACAATGCAGCCTTTACAATCGGAAGACTGATTGGGAATACTTCCGACACATCATCACGTCTAATCTTGACTTCAAATTAGCCCTGAAATCTGCTGAAGATATAGAGGCAGCAGTCGAACATTTTAACAGCTGCATCCAACAAGCTGCATGGAAATCAACTCCCACCCTCATCAGACAAAAAAGGACAAGCGTTACCCACAACATACAAGCTAAGCTCAAAGAAAAACGACTCGCAAGGAAAAAATGGCAACAAACCCGTCACCCCGACGACAAGAAAAGATTGAATGCTCTCACCAAAGAACTCAAAAACATCCTCAAAATTGAACACAACAGACAAGTTCAACAATATCTCAGTAATATTGATGCAACAGCTGCAACTGATTACTCCCTTTGGAAAGCTGCTAGTAAGCTAAAAAGGCCGATTTTCTACAATTCTCCAATACGAATGGAAAATAACGAATGGGCGAAAAGTGACGCAGAGAAAGCAAATACTTTTGCACGCCACCTAAAATCAGTATTCACCCCATATGATATTGAACCCCCACTAAGCACAACAACAGAAGTGAAAAATACTCTGAGTCATCCCTATCAAATGGACCTCCCCATAAAACGATTCGCAATATCGGAGGTAAAAACCGTAATAGCGATGCTCAACCCAAAGAAAGCTCCTGGGTACGATATTATTAATGGCAATGTACTAAAACACTTACCTTACGAAGGCATAAAATTTCTCACCCAACTTTTTAATGCAGTACTAATAACTGCATTCATACCCCCTCAATGGAAAGTCGCTCAGATGAAAATGATTCTGAAACCAGGAAAGCCCCCTGATACGGCAGCGTCTTACAGACCCATTAGTCTGCTGCCCATTGTCTCAAAAGTCTTGGAAGTTCTCTTCCTTAAAAGACTCCTACCCAAAATAAAAGAGCGTAACATTATACCTAATCACCAATTTGGCTTCAGAAGAGGACACGGAACAATTGAACAAGTACATAGACTTACCGAGAAAATCTACTCTGCCTTTGAGCAAAAAAAATACTGCACAGCTGCCTTTCTAGATATATCCCAAGCTTTTGATCGCGTATGGCACGACGGCCTGCTCTATAAAATAAAAATTACTCTCCCTACAAGCTACTTTCTATTTATACAATCTTATCTAAAAAATCGTTACTTTTTCGTCAAAGAAGGAGCAGAGCAGTCTGAGCTTTACGAGAGCTTAGCAGGCGTTCCGCAAGGTAGTGTAATGGGCCCAATACTGTACCTACTTTACACATACGACCTCCCAATAGCAGAAGGAGTCACTATCGGCACTTTTGCCGATGACACTGCTGTACTGGCTTCAGACCTCAACCCTAACGTCGCCTCACTCAAGCTTCAAAGAAGTTTAAATAAAATTACCCATTGGCTGAAAGACTGGCGGATAAAGTCAAATGAATCAAAATCTGTTCAAGTGACGTTTACCACTAGACGCAACACTTGCCCACCCGTAAAACTCAATGGCATTGATATACCGCAAAGTGACGTAACAAAGTACCTGGGTATGCATCTCGACAGAAAACTAACATGGAGAACCCACATATTCACCAAACGAAAAGCTCTTGGTATAAAACTGAGAAATCTTTATTGGCTCATGAATCGAAACTCCCAACTATCAATCGACAACAAACTCCTGCTCTACTCAGCTATCTTAAAACCCATCTGGACCTATGGCATACAGCTATGGGGAACCGCAGCAAACTCAAATATAGAGATTCTCCAAAGATTCCAATCGAAAACCATTAGAATGATTGTAAATGCGCCCTACTACGTCACGAACGACCAACTACATCGTGACCTAAAGATACCTACTATATCTCAAGAAATCAGAAAGTATGCTGCATCATACAAAATGAGAATATTAGCTCACCCCAACCCACTCGTTCTAGCCCTGACGGCAAGACCAACCAATTTCGTACGCCTCAAAAGAAAATCATTTACAGATCTTTGCTGATGCACTATAATAAATGGATGCGCTACTGAGAGCAATCCATACATGCCCACCATGTTTATTAAGTCATTATTAATTACTAATTACTTTTAACGAACCACAAAATTGTTGGATGTATTTTATTTATACAGTTGGCAAAATATATTGGATGCTAAAAAAAAAAAAAAAAATTTTTGTTTATCTTCAAATTTCCTTAACCTCGACCCCTCGGCTTGGAAAACTGCTTTCGATTTTGAAGAAGGTTGGAGCTTCTGCCGTGATCTTTTCGTCGTTAACGATGCCGCTGAAAGAGGGATTAAATTTGTTTAAGATTATAATCGCATTCTTACACACGATGAAGAAGAGCTGCAATTAGTGCTCCAGTTGGTCGAAGAGTATAGAAAACAATACCCTTCTTTCAAAAAATCAGTGCTACTGCAATCAGTTGTTGAGATAACTGAGTAATTAATGTATATGTGACTAGAAATGTTTTGCGTATGCATTAAAATTAGAATTAAAAATATGAAAAATATCCTTCAATAAATGAATTATTGCTAAAAAATCTACATTTTCCTTATTCCTCATTAGTTTTCTTAATAAAAAAGTAATATTAGGATCATTTGTTTTGTTCTACTAAGTTCTAGGATGAATTTATATAAAATAGTAGTACTTTTTTTTTTGGTTCGTTAAAATAATATCGTTTGATGCATCTAAAACCGACGAAAAATAAAAATAATGTTAAATATTGCATGCGAACGTATATAAAACTTCAGACTGTTTCCGGGTCCATCAAATGTTCTCTAATCGCCACCAAACTTCACACGTTGGTTTTTTATACCAAAAGGAAAAATAATCAGGCCGGCACTCCTCAAAATAAGGATTTTAATTTTTCCCGAACAAATAAGAACACCTCTAATGTACATACATATGTCTGTATCAACATACTAGTACAACAGGTGTTTAATTTACTTCCCAGCAGTATTTATCAGCTGGAAAACAGCACATATTTCCTACTGAATATTCAGTAGAGATGTAGTTCTAATATCTGAACTTTCCCTTTCGTTTTTATATAGAGGTGGCGTCGAAAATCAACTACCTAAAAACTGCCGAACGAGAAGGGAGAGTTTCTGTAGGAAAAAAGGCCTGAATACGCAGGGAGAACTTCCATAGCATGTATTTCAGTACACCTGATGTCTTCACTGCGTGTTCAGTTATTTTTTCAGCAATGAATTTTGAACTTACTTTCAGGCTATTTTTCATAATGAATATTCTATTGAATATGCACCTCCTTACCTCAAATACTGCTGGGTTGTTACGGCAAATACCAACACACACTCAAATGTACAAATACACACATATTATGTAGTATATGTACAAAATTCAATCCATTCTCACTCGTTCAACTAGCCGCTACTACCGCCACATTTGCGGCTCGTGCGGCAAGCTGGCGAAATTCAAAAACAAAATGAGCCACTCCTCGTTCGCATATTCGCACAGCTGAGCCCTGAAAAGTATGCAACGTTCATGGCTGCTGGTTGTTGATTGCTTTATAATAAACGCCGGTGATGATGTGAATTTACTTTTATTTTCATTTGGGGATTTCCAATTTAACCACGCGACGAAAGGGAATAATAACAAGCGCATAAATTTACAAGAGCAACACAACGCAAAAAATTGACAAAACACGAATTTTGGTACATATATGTATATATGTACATTGTATGTGTGGATATGAATCTCAACATGGTGGTTGTCTGCTCGTATACCTTCTTATATTTGGAACTTTAAATTTGTTAAGCTTTAATAAAAAATGTTGTATTTAAGGGAAATCATTTGTTTTTCATACATATGTGTGCACCTTGTGTATGTATGTATGTACCTTATTCATTTTTATTAAGTTCAATATATTCTCATTCATATGCTTGAGCAAATTTAGTGTATTTACCTTTCCCTTGTGAATTTGTTATTCTCCATATTGGATGCTTACGTTACGCTCATTTCATTATAACCGTATAAACATGTAGAATAATTTTTTTGACGTCTACCCGCTTATGTTAAAGATATGTATGTATGCACAATACACATTTGCATACTTACATTTTTATAAAAAAAAGTGTAAAAAAAATTAGCTGCCTCAAAACTGTTTGACTCAGTTAAACCTAATTTGACATTATTTGTCACAAGGGAATGACTTTGGCATTTGTGCGTCGTTATCGTAGCGCTGCTCATTACACTTACGGTCTGACATTTCATGTTGTTCAGATGATCTGGTAGCAAAAACTCTACATATGTATGTATATCTAAAAAGTTATAATGACAGTATCTTAACTAAACTGTGAATTATTAAAAATAACTGGAAGAGAAAAAAGCTTCAACTGAAGCGAATTATTTGGCTATTTCTTTGATTTCTAAGTCTCCAATATGTCATTCTTTCTTCGGTACAGTTTCTCTTTTTGGCGATATTAGCAAATAGACTTAAAATTTTAAAGCTGCGCTTGGATAAGTCGGAAAAAAACAAGCACGTGTTACCAATGGCATGAAAAAAATGTGAAATTGCAGCGCTTCACAATCAAGCGTTCCCTCATATCGGATCCTTATATTCGTATTCCCTCTTCTCGCATTTTATTAGCACACAATACTTAACAACGTTGTTTTACGAATTATTTCAATTATCTTCGTTAAGGTGGCAATAGATAACTTTGTTAGACACTTCCCTGTCGCCACGCAAATGGGCTATTTAAAACTCTACAATATAACCGCCTCATTCACAACACCATTAAGTAAGTGCCACAAGCGAAAAATGGCAAACAAAGGATACCTTGCCGCCAATTTAATCTACAATTAGCTCGTTAATTTAATCAAATCAGGACATTTATTGCCCATGCATTAGCAGTTTTACGCCAAACACAGGTCAATTATAAGGATAAGTCTCTTTATCTGCATCCCACTATTCAGTACGTCAATGAAAGCTAAGAGTGTAACAAATGTGTTCCGCTTCCACATCTGCATGATAGCACTAGTTGTCAACCTATGTACGTATGTGCATATGTATGTTTTTGTCTTATTAGCTTTTGCGTTTGCTGTCTCAATATTTAATTGACCTTTTTTACCTTGCGCTCTACCTCAAATCTGGTCTACTAACCACTTTAAATACAGTTTGAGTTTCCAGGCATAGATAAAATAACAGCAAGCAACCTCCTACTCTCCTCACTAGACCTACCAAGCAATAAGCAAGAATATGGGCGGGTATCAGTCGCTTGCCGAGTCCAAGTCTCGTTGAACTTTTTGGTTTTGCCTCATACCTTCCACTGCGATTGCTATTGCAATTTTTTTCTCCTTAGTGAACTTCCAGTTCGAATAAAGAGTGCCATTTCGACTTTTATCCTCACTGACGTGCTGCCAGTACAGCACCGATTTTCCATTTTGTATTTTCAATTCTCTGTTTTTTCAATTATTTTTTCCTGTTATTACTTTTACATGCTTTAAGCAGTTGTCTACTTGCAGTGACTTTGTGGGCACCTGTGAGTATATCCTTTTTGGTATCTCGTATCCTGCCGTCGTACCTATTTCCGAACGACTGGCCTAAAGGTTATCCAACCTGTCTACAATGTGGTGAGCAAAACCATAACTGAAGCAACACTAAACAGGAAGTCTGTAAAGGAAAAACAGTCGCAGCAACCAACTAAAAAATCCAGGGAGAAGAGCGATACTGGTTGACAGCATAAGTGGAAGAATATGGCTGGACAACCAACCGGACAATGAGACAACAGGACAACGGAAGACTTAACGCTAAGCTCCCGGCATTAACCGGGCAAACATTTCAGTTATTGCTGTCGGTATGAGTGAGCATTTATTGCGTTCTACATACCCTGTAGGGAAAATCTCTAGTTCCGAACTAGGTCGCTTCTAGTGCATTTTTCGCCACTACTAGTGCGAGCTAAATCTCTTTTGCATGTTATCAACTGGCGAATTTAACACGGTGATGTCCTAGGCGGTGTCAATTGTCACTCTCTGCACTACATTTTCGATAGTTCCGAACTAGTACTAAATTCTACAGTTTACACTAGTTTGTTTATTGGCACAATTTCGATAGTTCTGAACTAGCTACAAGTACCTACAAATTCTACAGTTTTACATCTGCCGCTTAAGTGCAGCCTTTGATACACTTCACGCAAGTGGCGCGGGTTCGAATCCTGTCGGTGTCAAGGTGGATGATAATTTACCATAATATTTAAAAATTAATAAAATAAAAAAAATTACAAATAAGCCTGAGGGATCGGAAAAGCATAATTAGGGGAACATTTCATTTCATACAAGATGCAAATAGAAAACTCTATATAAAATGCTTCACTAAACATCTGAGAATTGCAGAAATATACAAGGCCGACGGCAATTGAACGAACGAAAAATTTTCATAGAATTTGTGTCACTTCGAAATTGCGTATAAATCAAAGTCTGTCTTATAATGGTCACTCATTTCACTCCTTCCTAACTGGTGAGGGTCTAACTACCATTGATCTAGTTCCCTTTTGACACCTTTTCGCTAGTTCGGAACTAGAAATTTTGCTCACTAGTTATTGAGTTCCCTGCAGGGTATGTACATACATATGCTTGTATGCACATATATATGTGTGTAGGTATATACATATATGCACATAAGCCGGAGAATAGTCAGTGCACTAAGGAAGTAGCGAAACGATAAAAATTGCAAGTTGATGAAATGGCATTCGAATGTTAACAAAACGCTACGCAGAGGGTAATAGACGCAGAAAAACAAAACAAAAGGGTGAACAAATATGCATTTATTTCGAAAAGCTTTTTAACTTCTTGTGGGAATATTATTTTCCCATGAGTTCAATCAGTAGTGACTTATGCATGTTTAACCAAAAAAAAAAAAATTCGCACAACATGTGTTGATTACTTTACGAATCAAAAAAGGAAATGATCACTTAGCAAACTGTTCAAGTTATACTTTTGCGTTGGAAAATAAACGAGACGGATTTTCTTGAATACTTTTTTTCCTAACTAGAAATACTTTGGTATTGACTAAGATTACTTGCTTAGCAACACATCAAGCTAACCAACACACAGAGAAAAAAACTATAGTAAATCTAGCAAAGTTCACTTAGTTAAAAAAATTTTATGGGGCCCAAAAAACTTGTGTAACTCACCAAAGTACTTACACAATTTATACCCGACCATGGAAAACAAAGCTATGGTGATGTATTACACAAGCATTTTGGTTACCAAAAAAGGGGTTGTTTTGACTAAGTTAACCTTTTTTACTTTTATCTTCTACTAAATTACTATGCTGAATTGTTTACTAAATTATTTTCGTTAAGATGGTGAAAAAACTTAGGAAGTAAATTATATCTAAGTTTTAAGTTGGGTTATATGCGATTGTAAGTTGATTGTACAATAGTTTTTCTCAGTGTGAAAATGATATAAAGATATTGTCGAAATCATAGAGTCTTAATACGTAATAATAATAATATAATACTCTGACGAGTTTTATTGCCGAGCTACTCTCCCAATTCGAGGTGTGCTCCTTAACTTTTGTTTTTCCTACCAATTGGGTGGACCTACAGTTTTATGCCGACTCTGAATGGCGATTGCATTTTTTGTGAGAAGCCTTTTAATGGCAGAAATACACTCGGAGGGAAGCCTCCTACTGCCGAGAGGTGACCGCTATTTCTAAAAACCCAATAATTGGGAATTAATTAATTAGAAATTTTTTTTTTTGTTTGTCCGGACTGGGGTTAGAACCCGAGACCTCTGGTATAGCAGGCGAGCACTCCAATTAATTAGAATCTAATTATTGGGATTTTCGAAATAGCGGTCACCCCTCGCAGTTGGCGGTATACGCTCAGAGGGTATTTCTGCCATGAAAAACTTTCTCACAAAAAATGTATTCGCCGTTCGGAGTCGGCATAAAACTGTAGGTCCACCCAATTGATAGGAAAAACAAAAATTAAGGAGCACTTCTCGAATTGGGAAGAGAACCATTGCCTTAAAACTCGTTGGAGTTATATAAGCGCCATCATATTATTATTATTATATCCTCTAATAAGCAATGTGTAAGTGCACTTTGACGCTTGCTTTCTGTGCCATAGAATCAGAAAATCCCTACACACCTACAAGTCGGCAATAAAACAAAGGAAAAACCAAACTAGTGTACACATGTACTTACTGCATAAATACTTGTGTGCTTTATGCTTAAGTATGTGATAAATGCCTATGCAATGAATTAGCACAATTCCCAGATGTGGCCAATAGGCTGAATGATTGAAGCTGTTTTCTCTCCATTTATACTTACGAGTATATTCAAACATACCTACATACATACATATGCAGTTTGGAAGATGAAGGTTGAAGAATAAGGAGAAAAAGGCTTTATAAGCGTACCCGTAATAGGCGGTTGGTCACCGGAAATGACCACAACACTAACAACAATAGCTATGAGGACTAAGGCAAATAATGGTGAGAATTATGATGGTAATTGTGATGAAAATGATGGCGATGATGATGATTATGATGATTATAAAGAATAAGGATTGCAGTGTATGAATATATAGGCTGAACTCATCGCGTATACATATGTATGTATGTACATATGTACCCTGCAGCGAAACAGCTAACTACACCTTTTCCAGTTTATATTCAGAAAGTTGCAATTTATATTCAGAAAATTACAATTCATATTCAGAATTTTCATTTCATATTCAGAAACCTACAATTCATATTCAGAAAGTTGCAATTCATATTCAGAAAGTTGCAATTAATATTCAGAAAATTACAATTCATATTAAGAATTTCCATTTCATATTCAGAAACCTACAGTTTATATTCAGAAAGTTGCAATTCATATTCAGAAAGTTACATTTCATATTCAGAAGGTTACAATTCATATTCAGAACTTCCATTTTATATTCAGAAACCTACAGTTCATATTCAGAAAGTTGCAATTCATATTCAGAAATTTCATTTTAAATTCAGAAAGTTACATTTCATATTCAGAAATTTACAATTCATATTCAGAAAATTGCAATTCATATTCAGAAAATTACATTTAATATTCAGAAAGTTACATTTCATATTCAGAAAGTTACAATTCATATTCAGAAACATGGAACATGAGTTTCTATGTAAATTTTTCAGGTAAAAAATTACATTGTTTTTTTCAAAACATTTTTCTGAAGGGTAGAGTTCGTCCTTTATTCAAAAGGTCGTGGGTTAGAAACCCAGTCCGAACAACATCGAAAATTTGTTTTATTTGAAATCGGGGAATTAATGTAGCGTAATCCCTCGCATTCGGTCGGCAACCATCCGTGTATTTCTGTTATAAAAAAACTTCTCATGCAAAATTTAAATTCCTCCGCGGATGTCGTTCAGGGTCGGCATAAAACTATAGGTCCACCGAATTCGTAAAAAAAAGTGAAGGAGTACTATGTTATTAGGCATATTATTTAAAAAAAAACCTTTTGAACCGATGGCTTCTATGTATGTTTGAAAAAAAGAAAACTCAAAAGCGTAAAGTGAAATTTTCTGAATATGAATTGTAACTTTCTGAATATGAAATGTAACTTTCTGAATATTAAATGTAATTTTCTGAATATTAATTGTAATTTTCTGAATATGAAATGTAACTTTCTGAATTTGAAATGAAATTTCTGAATATGAATTGCAACCTTCTGAATATGAATTGTAGGTTTCTGAATATGAAATGGAAATTCTGAATATGAATTGTAGCTTTCTGATTATGAAATGTAACTTTCTGAATATGAATTGCAACTCTCTGAATATTAAATGTAACTTTCTGAATATGAATTGTAAATTTCTGAATATGAAATGTAACTTTCTGAATTTAAAATGAACTTTCTGAATATGAATTGCAACTTTCTGAATATGAATTGTAGGTTTCTGAATATGAAATGGAAATTCTGAATATGAATTGTAATTTTCTGAATATAAATTGTAATTTTCTGAATATAAATTGCAACTTTCTGAATATAAACTGGAAAAGGTGTAGTATGTCAAAATTGTAGTATATTAACTGGTATTCGTATGACAATACCATACCAGTTTATTTTGTCTAGTATTATACCAGTAAAATGCAGTTGAACCACAAACTAGTTATCAAAATACTAGTTTATAAACTGGTATCCAAAAGGCAGCATCATACCAGTTTATTTGATCCAGTATAAAGAAAAGCATTGCAATTGAACAAAAAGGAGTATTTTCAAAAAAAAGCAAAGGAATTGAAAAAACAAAGTGCTTGAATTTTTATACAATGAGTTTTTTTTTAATTACTGAATATGTGGCTTAAGTTCTTTGTTTTTTAACTGAAATGGTCCCTTATTAGTTATTAAATTTAAGAAATATTTTTAATATTCCTGAGTGCCTTAATTTTTTATACAATGGGCCATATTAATAAAATCTAAGCAAATGCTTTTGCTCAAAATTTCAGAAATTTGACATTAATTTGTATGAACCAAATTTCAAATATTTAGTAAAAGGTCTGAAATCTTAAGCAAAAGCAAATGCTTGGCTTTTATTAATAGGACCCATTGTGTCTGTTTTGGTTTTTTAATTACTGAATATGTAACTTAGGTTTTGATTTTGCTTATAAAACTGAACTGCCACCTATCTATATCTAAGCAATTTTTATTTTTATTGAATGAATGAATATAATGAATTACATATGAAATAAATAGACTTCAAAATTTATTTTTTCTTGCATACCTAAACTGGTATTCGCTGATCTAGATGCTACTAGTATTTTTCTGATCCACACAAACTGGTATTTAACTAGTATGAGCTTATGCAGAGGAAGACAATTGCCATTTCGTAGGACATTAACACACGAAAAATACCAGATGTTTACATGGGAAATTTACAGTCGGGCAAGTAGTTAAGTGTACCCTGCAAACTGGTATAATTCTAGTTTGTAACTGGTTACTTTCACTGCAGGGTAGGTATACATACATAGATTTATGTTCACATTTGTAAGAGGTTTGAGAATGACAGCAATAACCATACACATGCTGTGCGCTAAACTTTTACTTTCACTTTTATTTATATATACATACATACACAGTAAAAATTTTAGTTTAATTTTAATACCATTTTGGTATTTATATATAACAATGCCAAAAAGCATAAAATTAAAACCATTCTGGTTTAAAAAAATAAGAGAATATTGAGAGACAGAAATTATTCTTGGTGTCAAATTAATACTTTCTTGGAATTAAATCAAAACCAAATTTTCATTATTTTTAGAATATTCCTGGTATTAAAAATATTTTAAATGGTATTAAATCTATCCGAAAATTGGAATAAATTGTATACTTTTTTGGATTTAAAAATAAACCCCCATAAAATTTCCAGTGGATATTCTGCAAATAAACCATTATCCCAAAGATTAATGAGAAATTGAATAACGTTAACATAGTTTATTTACATAAAAATCCAAAACAGTAGTAGCAAACACTAAAGTACCTTATATATCGAGCCCTAATCCTCATAAAAGTGTATCCAACAAAAAGTAAATTTTACAGGACACAGTTTTTTTTAATTTGTTTTGCATACAGTTTGTATGCAGCCGTAAAACTTATTTAGTCTCTAACTTCGAAACTGCACATTTCACAGCCATGAAATTTTGGAAGTTGATGCATGTGATAGTAAATTGTTGATTTCCATAAAAATGCTGAAATCGAGAATTTTGTTGGATACACTTTTATGGCGGTTAGGGCTCGATATATATATATATATTGTCACTTTTATACTAATATTTGGGAAATGTCGACGGAAATTTCGGCACCGTCGCGGTTATTGCAGTGATACTGCCTTATGACTGAAAAAATAAAGCAAAATTTACCCTCATGATATTTAATTAATCTCCTGCATTACTTACTTGATACAATTATTAGATTCGGGCCATTTATTTCAGTATATTTGATTACTTCTCCGGATTGCAGTTTTAGAAACATTTTGTTTGATTTTATTTTTACTTTTTTCTGATAATTTTTTTTTTAATATTTTTTTGGTTTTGATTTCAAACCACAAATATTTTGATGGTAATATAATTGAGAAAGAGAAAGTTTTTTATACTTTTCAGGATTTGTTTTTAAACCATAAATGATTAAATTTCTTTAGAGAGGATTTTAATACTTTTCAAGACTTTATTTTGAAACTATTTTGGAATAAATAAAATTGTAAAGCTTCTCATAGTTTAAAAATAAGACTTCCAAATTCAAATTTAATTCCGAGAATGATTAAATTAAGTACCAAATGATATTAGAAATAACCTATAATTTTTTACTGTGTACGTATACATGTATGTATGTGCATGCATGCATATTCACATAACACTTCCACATAAAATCTGGCAACAATCAGCTAGTGATGGGCGAGTCCGAGATGTTTAGACAATCGAGAGAATCGCCATCGTTGCAAAATCACAATCGAGTCAAAAGTTGACTCGCTCCTCGACTACACAATCGAGATGTTTTTGCGATTGTTCCGAGTCAGCGAGTCGGAGGTTGTTTCGATGACACCTCGACTACACAACCGAGATGTTTTTGCGACTGTTCCGAGTCGGCGGGCGGGCTGTTGTTTTGATGATATGTTTTAGTTGAGAAAATAAACTGAATGAGTGTTGTTGATGAAGAAAGTAGGATTGTTAATGGAAGTGAGGCAAATACATATGTAAATAAATGAACCAAATTGAAAAATATGCTATATATAGACGCTGCATTTTTGCAATCACAATTAAAGAGTGTCGTGCTTAATAAATACAATTAATTATTTAAACATTAATACATTAATAAATTTTTTGAAGTGAGACGCTTACGAAACAAATTAATTTTACGAGCAGTAACAACGGCAATATATTTGTACCACTGTATACTTTTTTAAGCAATTTTGATATTCAAGCGGCAACAACAAATGTTATGTATTTTTTGCAGCGAGTCCGAAATGTAGGGTTGCTTTGAAAACGAGAGGAATCATTGGCGAGTCCGAGATGTTTTAGCGATTGTTTCGACTGACGGCCATTTACGACTTGACGAGAATACGAATGAAAACCATCGAGAGCATTCGAAATGTTTCAACAATCGAGAGAATCGAATAAAACATCTCGGACTCGCCCATCACTACAATCAGCAACTGACCGCCGCATGACTGCCTGACGGGCGAGAAAACATCGCTAAGACGACGACTAAGTCCAGCACAGCGTGTGTTTTTGGAAGCTTAAGGCAAACTAACAACAACAAATTAGTAGCTCAATAAAAAAGGGTAAACACGGGCATTAAACGAACGTAAAACTTGTGCGTACATACATAAATACAAGCCATAATACATACATATATATGTATGTAGTAAGTATATATTTATGTCGGACGGAAGGAGGTAATAAGTAGAGGCACATTTATGTAAGACCTTTAGTTTTCGCACTCGCATATCCTTAGCGCGCTCGTTGTTCTTGCTTTTTTTCAACTTCTTTTTGCTTTGATTTGCTAAATATTTAATTTGTGTGTGTTCTGAACACGTTGCGCCTTTCTCACCACTAATTTCCTTTCATTTCATTTTTATTGGATTTTATTAGGCAACCACCAGCCGAGCGAAGCGAGCCAACGTTAACGGTAATTACCATTCTCTGTGCGTTCTGTGTGTGTTTGTATGTGTGTGTGTGTGTTACGTTGTATGGCTTTTTTTTTCTCAAAGTGTGATTGTACTATAGTCAACGGAAATGTATGTTGAATGAAGACTTCCGTTTGCTGTTAACAGTAACCGGATATTTACAGTGTTGCCGTTGTTTTTTAATGAGAAGTGCTAAAGTGTAGAAAGAGTAAATTTTAAACCGTTGTAAAATGGAAAATCTGAAAGAGCTGCTTTTTTGTTCTTCATCCAATAACATTGGCACTCCAGAAACAGCATGTAGAACGTGGACATACATATGTATGTACATATGTACATACGTATACTTTAAGCCGAGTTGCAGGTAACAAAAGAGTGATACTGATTTCACACAGGCGCTTAATTGAGTAATTACACTGCTCTACAGCCAAAAAATACTCTGAACGCAACCATCCTTTCTATATGTAAAATCGGTCGCTGATTCCGAAAATCGGGTTCATTTTTAATTCTATGGGAAGGTTTTTGAGATATCGGCAATTTACCGTTATTTGGCCAATGTGTCCACTTAATCCTGTATATCTCTTTAACACAGTGAGTCACCTTAGGGTGACACCAAACGAAATAAAATTAAATTTCCTTTTCACGGCTCCTATAACATTTTTCTCTAACTCTTATAGTTTCTGAAATATTGACGATTAAATTTTAATTTTTTCGATTTTTTACGATTTTTTGAAGAAAAAATTGACTTTGTCAGGCAATATCTTTAAAACCAATATTTTTACCTTCGGTTTTACTCCTTTTCATGAAGCTCCATTCTATTACCAAAAAAATAAGCTATCAACGATGAAAATCCATTGTAAAATGGAAAAGTTATAGGCGATCAAGTAAATACAACCAGGTCGCGCAATGCCTCTGCACGCGTACATTCTATGCATATTGTACCAATACCTACACATCTGCAGTAGCAGGACATTGGCAGCGCGGTAGATACAAGCCCATTTACGGGTATAACATGCATAAAAAAACCCACTGTGTTAAAGAGCTATACTGGATTAAGTGTACCCATTGGCCAAATAACGGTAAATTGCCGATATCTCAAAAACCTTCCCATAGAATTAAAAATGAACCCGATTTTCGGAATCAGCGACCGATTTTACATATAGATAGGATAGTCACGTCCAAAGTACAGACAAAAAATTTCATTTTGTGATCCAGTGTTATCCACATTTTCTTCATTAAGTTGATAATGAAGCTCGATTTTCCATACAGAAGTTCAATTATTAATGGATCCATTACTAATTAATCGAATTTTTAATCGAATAAAAATCCAATACAACTCTGGGAGGAAAGTTCGTTTTCTTAATTTTGAAGTTTTAAGTGTCAACCTTCAATTAGTTTTGGCATGAGTTTATTATCCCAGCAAACATTCTCAGAGCACTCATAATTTGGAGTCTGATATGAATCACAAACATGTGTGAAATATGTACGAGCTTAGGAAAAATTTTTTTATAATTTTTTTTCTTGTTTTTTTAAATGATAATTGGATTTCGAAAAATGGGAAGTAGGTACCTATAAAAGCATCACTAAAGTTCAATATAATGTTGAATGTTCTACTATATTATGGCGTTGGATTGAATTTCAGGTTCGAATCCGGAGAAAAATACAAAAAGACAACACTATAAAGTAAGCAATGAAGGTTCCACAATGGTTGCGTTCAGAATCCCAACGGTTGTGCAACAGTTGTGTTTTTATCTTCTAAAGTTGAGTATTTCTGTTAACACAACATGATGTAAGTTTGGACACTTTTTTGCATCATAAATTTTGTATGCTCACCTCGGACAACATGTTGTTCTTACAATTTTTACATATGTAAAATAAATAATAGCTTAAAAAACTAAAAAACACGCTTTAATCTTAAAAATCGTACTAAAAATTGAGAAATAATTTAATTAGAAACAAAATGATGAACGAAAATATAAGTATTTAAGGAAAAGCGTGGGGTGCTCAGTATGTCAAAAAATATTTAAAATCGGTGTTTTTTACTAATAATTTTATTTTGACTTTTTTGAGATTTCATATATCGTACTCTTTAATTTCGCAACTAGGTATATTTTTGTACTAGTTGTACGAATCGAATATTTTCATGTTCAAATATTATTGAGCAGCCCCACGCTTTTCCTTAAATACTTATATTTTCGTTCATCATTTCTATTGTTTCTAATTAAATTATTTCTCAATTTTTAGTACGATTTTTAAGATTAAAGCGTGTTTTTTAGTTTTTTAAGCTATTATTTATTTTTGAATTTTTAGTGAAATTTTTCATTAAAGGATGTTTTATGCGGACGCAAGAATAAAAGTAAAAAGAAGTCTGATGGGATGTGGTGTTCTCCGAAATAGATCTACGTACATATGTATTTATAACTTCTACCAAAAATCCCAATATGCAGTGAAGTAAACTAGCTTATTATGCAATAATTTCCAAACTCTTTTATTCAAGGTTTTCCAAACTAGTTTGGAAATACAAAATTTCCCAAACGTTTTGTTATATTTTACAATCAGAGAGTGAAGAGAAGTTGAGGTGAAGCATTTGAAAAGAACAAAAAAAAAGAAACCTGATTGAATAAATTCGAATTTAGACAATAAAACTGCGAATACGTTTGTAGCATAATGGTCAGGTATGCTGTCTACGGACCAAGGGGCTCAGGTTCGAGTCCCGAGTGATGCATTTTTTTTTTATTTTTTTTTTTTTTATTTTTATTTTTATTTTTTATTTTTTTTTTTTAGAGAAATTTTTTTCACCTCACGTTTACAAAACATTGTATAAAAATGTAATTAGGCTTTCTTTTCGTTCAGCACTTACTATTAAATGAATTACAAACAAAACCAGTTCTTGCTTTGCATACATATGTATGTACATGCGATTGTTTTTATTGCAAACACAACAACGACAAAACAGAAAGCTTGTTACACAAAACCAGTTCTTGCTCTGCATACGTATGTATGTACATTGTACATGCGGTTGATGTTATTGCAAATAAAACAAACCCAAAACAGAAAGCTTCAAGCTTTATTTTTGAGTGAATTTATGAATTGAGTTTATCGCCATCGCTATGAGCGATCGCTGGCTGTTGTGCGTTAGTTCGCTCGCTATTTGAGTGGTTATACGTTTTTCTATGAACATTTGTTTCTAATTTGAGTAGAATGTATTTTTGAGCGTTCGTGAGTGAGTTTTTCCGTACCCTGCAAGCTTGTTACTTATTGGCTTGTATACGGGAGTGAATTGAAATTCATAGAGGCTATTTTGAAGAAAGGTAACATAAAAGCCGCAATGAAGCACAAAATATAATGTTGAATGTCCTACTATATGATGCCGTTGGGCTGTTGATGTCATGTTTCGAATCCGGAGGAGAATAGAAATAATAGAGAGAACACAAAAAAGTGAATGTTTGAAAGATATAACTATTTAGTTAAATGTTGTAACTTTTCCCTGTAGGAAATTTAATTAATTTTAAATCACTTTATAAACTACTTTATTTTCAATAACAACTAATTGAAAATGTGACTTTTTCCTTTGCAATGAACTGACTTTTTTAACACGGCGATGTCATAGCAAGCAGTCAATTGCCCTATCCTGCATTTGTTTTCAACTACTTTACTAGTAGTTTAAAATAAATAACTTTATCTTGAGTTTCTTTTGAACTACTTTACTTGTAGTTTAATATAAATAACTTAATCCTGCATTTGATGTCGAAATTCAAGAAATGGTAAAAATGCGAAACAAATTTTCCTCAAATTTCGCAAATTGTTCTCAAGTTGATAAACAATATTTGAGAAACAATTCAATTTATGTTAATTTTCAAATGATAAATATGAAACAATATTTTCTCCGTTTGAGAATTTCGTTTTCAGTGTTTAATTGGAAGTGAAGCTGAAAAACTGTAACCAAAAAAAGGAAAAAACAATCTTGGCATACTTAGATCTGAAAACATGTGTTTACATATAAATATGTACATATACAAGAAACTGTCCCGCGCTGCATTTGTTTAAAGCTACTTTAAAATTAGTTGAATATAAATCACTTTTTAATATATTTATTTTTGCAACTAACTTTTTTTTCCGTGAGGGTTAGGATGGGATGAAGTTACATACATACATACATACATACATACATACATACATACATACATAGAATGTAACAAAAATGTTTCTGTATCAGCTCGTTCAAAAGGCGCAAATTATATCACTTTCCGCTCGGTGATATCTACAAAACTGTTTTGCTAAACAGTTGCGACTTCTGAACGCAACCAATGAGAGAAGAGGATAATAAGCTGAGGTGAATGGAGAGTGAGAATGATGAAGAGGATTGGGTCAGGGGAAGGAAAATGGAAAAACAAAAGAAATTTTTGTTGGTTCTATTCAGACTCATAAAATGTATGAAATTAGGCTCATATCAGGGGACCACCTTAAGATCAGAAATAAATATATTTCGGACTCCAAAATGAGCTCACAATGAGTGTGAATGCTAGAGTTTAGGATTCCTTTCTGACTCTTTTATGGCTCAGAATGTTTACTGGGATTATTTATTAAAAAAAATCTTGTCAATAACAACAAATTATTTTATGAAATGTGACATCTCATTGTTAATTGAGTGTGTGTGAAACACAAAAATTTGTTGTTAAATTATAAATGTAATGTACTACATTAATTTTCTGTCTGAAAACGGTATAAGACAGTATTTTTTAAAATTTTTGCAATTTACCTTAATTTTTTCACCCAATTTTCAATTAATTGCCAAATAGTTACATAATACCAACTCGCTTTCGCTTCGAATTTTTCTCATTTCAAATACGATTAAATTAGACATGTTTTTATTTTTCAAATTGTGGTTTCTTTAAAACTGCAAAATTGTTCAAATTTAAATTTCTTAAATAAAAGACAGCATTTAATCGCTTTTTCAAAAACACTTTGACGCCCAAAAAGGAGAACTTGCCTTCAAAATCTTTTAGCACGTTTTGTGCAGCATGTGACGAGTACTTCATATGCGCACACAGCAACTGGCCAACAAACACCGCCATCAAAACTTTTAGGATTACGTGCGCGAAAACAATTTAGACAATTCTGTCATATAAGAGCCGTTAAGGCCACACTTGAAAAATATTGCAAACAAAGCTTGTAAACGCGGCGCTTTTGGTTTTTTTTTTTGTAAAAAGTACAGTGAAAAAACTGCACCTCGCCCCCAGACTTTCAAATGAGAAAACACTGAAAACACAAAAAAATGGGAAAAAATTCGCAATTGCAACTGATGCAAAGAGTAAAGTAAGCGCGTTGGCGGACACTTCAAATGGGCGGTGGGTGCCACTTGAATGTTTAGCACAAACAGCGAAAGGACTTAGCTCGACATCTAACTGTTCGCTCAAGCGAAACGCATAGACAGGCATACATACATATATATCCATACATATGTAAGCACATACCTGCATACATATGTACATACACAGTGCATAGTGCATACGTAAATATTTATTAACGAAAAAAGAGAATTTGAAGCCGAAAGGCAAAAAAGCATTTTTGATGTCATTATCCTCGCAAAGCTATGGCTGAGTGCGTGTATGAGTATGTGTTGAAGGGCTTTTTTACAGCCACTCACCAACTGTTGTTATTCGTCGTTGTTTAGTTGCTTACTTTCGCTTTGTTTTGACCTTTTTCCTGTGCCTTCTGCCCTGTGCCTTTTCTATTTACTGACAGTTTGCATTTTTGCATTTCTGAGTGAGTTAGTGATTGTCAGCCAGCACCTTCTCCCTTCGCCCGTATATTGAATGCCCGCAAATTCGTACCTACATACAACGAGTAAAGCAATTATTTCGCATTTCATTCCACCCACCCCACTTGCTCACTTGCTTCTTCGATCCCTCGCTTTTTGTATTTGCATTAATTGTTTCTTTTTTTTCCTTTTACTTTTTTTGTACTCTGATTTTTTCGCATGGGCCAAAGGGCATTTTGTGTTATTGTTTTCGTTGACCATGTTCGGGTTTCAACATTTGTTTAGCTGTCCGTCCAACATTCACATGTCATTCACAAAAATTTACATATCGAGCTCTGTGCGCAAAAACGGCGCACAGTGGTTCAGCCGCGGAAAAAATTCATTTTTTTCAATACCTAATTTTCAGATTTTAATGATGTAGTCTTATAAAGAAATGTCCAAATATGAACAATTCATGACTACTTTACAAAAAGTTGAAATTTTTTACAAAATAATGGTATCAGAAGTCAGAAAAATTTTATTCAACAAAAACTGCTTGAAATTTTTGCTAACTTTAGCTATACATTTTCTTTATAACTTATATCTTTATTGTTTTTCTTGTGAGTTTAAAAGTAAATATAGCACCTCCTTGACTAAGTAAAGAAAAAATCAGTGCAATCGACGAAATATTAAAAAAAATATAGGCCAGCAAAAATGATACTTCATAAATGCTACCTTTTCTAACTTCGATGGACAAAAAGTTTGTGTGCTACAGCGTGCTACACTCGCTAACTGTAATAAAATGAAAGTTTGGAATGTCTGCTATCGATTTCTGTTAAAAATTTTTTCCCATATTTTCCCCAATCGATTTAAACTTGATTTTAATGTCGAAAGTCCCATCAAATTTTTATAAAATTGACAAAATGTAGCATGCTTTTAGGCTCATGCGTATATATTAACGTTTACATCTTATGTGACATTTTTTGTTTACGAATATGCAGGCATAGAGAGGATGAGATAAGAATGCAGATGGGTAAATTATACACCTAATTTGTTAGAATCAAGTGGTAATGCAAACAAAAATAACAACAAACACATTCGTCATAACATTGCGGTTTGCAAACAACAATAGCAACAAACACATTTGTTTAAGAATTTGTACACATAGATAGCTCTGCAATATACATATTATTTATGTATTTTTTATTAAAACAATGAGTGTATTTTCAATTTCTTATAAAGAATTAAGTGAGGAATTAATAAAATGTGATCGAAATGTGGATTCGTTAACGAACTTTATCGAGTGAACTCCTTATCATGTTCTGAGTTAACCCTTACTAGTAAATGGGGCTTATGTTTTCTAGGCTTATGTTTTCTAGGAAAAGTGATGGAATTTCTACCAATACAGATGTTATTAATCGATTACTGGCAAGTTCTGATCCTTATATAACATCCCTAACACGACAACCCAACAAAAAGTGTGTGGAATTGGATCCTGTTGTCAAGGATATGCTAGATCATTAAATATTTTTCTTATATTTGTTTTTTTTTCTTTCCATATATATGTACATACATAGTTATATTTTCGATTATATTGTAAATATAATTATTAAGTAAACCAAATTTTTACAATGGCTTTGTTTCAGTTACTGAAAATGTACATATATCTTCATTTGTTTTTGAATAAAAGGTGTATAAAAAGTGGGCGTGGTTGTTTGCCAATCACGTCTATATTTGGTATTGTCGATATCATTCATGACAGTAACTTATGCGCCAAGTTTCGTGAAGATCTTTTAATTTTTTGAGCTGAAATTAAAATTTTTCATTAAAAATTTTTACTATAGGTCCAGGGGAGGTACCCCTAGGGAGTGCCCGATTTCAACAATTTTTGGTGCTGTCAATGCCTTTAATGAGGGTAACTCATGTACCAAGTTTCGTGAAGATATCTTTATTTTTTTTAGCTGAAACTAAAATTTGTATTTAAATCATTTTTTTTAAAGGTCCAAGGGAGGTACCCCTAGGGGTTGACCGATTTGAACCATTTTTTGAAAATTTCTTAATTAGCTCACATATAACCTCTGTGCAAAATTTCAATGGCCTAGGACTACTCCTTCTATTTTTTTCCGCAAAATGTATGGAGCCGAACCACTGTGCGGCGTATGAACCACGATTTTCGATGTTAGCTTTTTTATGGAAATCCACAATTTAATAACACACGCTTCAGCCCCCAAAAACTCAAAGCTGTGAAATGTCTTGTGTCGAAGTTGGAGGCTAAATGAATTTCACGGTTGCATAAAACTGAATTCAAAAGAAGATTGAAGGAACGCTTTTCCTGCAAAATATATTTTTTGGCTCATTCGTATTTCTGGCGCACATGGCTCCATATGTGTGTATGCAAGTGGAAATGTGTGTGCGAGCCTGTAGATTTATTTTTAAATACATCCTCTTCACAACATAACCTGTTTAGCTTTCGTTTGTTGATTGAAAATTGTTCAAATGGTTTGTCTTTTTTTTTGTGGAAAAAAAGTACATCATAAAGCAACAAAAAGAAAACAGAGACTCATTTTTACTCAATTTTAATTTATCCTATGAAAACTGGATATGATATAATACAGGCTATAATGATCTCGCTTCACATTCATAAAGAAAGTTTTCAAATTCCCCACATTTATTGAATAGGTGCTTAAAGCCCTTACCTCACTTTTGAGCTATAAAATCCGCGTAATTGTCCGATCGTTTGTAACTGCTTCATTGACTCGTATCTATAACATAACTATGAATCATCTTCACATCCTTCCCTGTTTTAGTTTTCCATTCTAAACTCCCCAGTTGCAACCCACAACTGCAATGATAAAATGAAAATGAAAATATTTTACTAAAAATTGATGGTTGACGAGATCTCGTCGCCTAAAAATAAGGAAGAAATCGCGTTCGCGTAGCAAATCTGTAAGGGGTGAGGGAAATGCTTTGACAGCAAATGAGAATATAAGCACCAATGTAACAGCGCCAACTGCAATAACAGTTTATAAAATAAATGCAACAAAATGGTCAAAACAAACAAGCTTACAAATGTGCATACATACCTACATAGTATGTGCGAACGCATTTATTATGTACATACATATTTCTGAGTATAACTGCGAACATGCACAATCTAAACAGCCTAAAGAAAAATGAAGAATGCAGGAATGGCACTACCAAAACAAAACAACAAACACAGCAAAACAAATTTATGGTTAGCATATCTACATATGTACGTTTTAGCAATTTTTATTCTATTGCTGTTTGCTTGTGTTAAATGTGGAGCGAATTTGCAGTTGCCGGTGTTTAAGCTACACAAAAGTCGCGGCAAAATGTAAAAAGAAAACATAAACCATAATATTTTTTATGAGCTGTTAAAGACAAAAATTTCAATTTTAACAGTTTTTTTACAGTTTTTTCATTCACCTATGATGTCTAAAGTTATAAAAACTCTCGTTCGCCTTCGCATAGAACTTTGCGAATAATAACACTGTGCGACAGCGCTTTTGGGGGCGAAATAATTCCCACACAGAACGAAAGACCACTATCCATATAGTAAAACCCCCAAATACACAGCAATATATAGGGTTTTTTGTTTTCTGTGGTATGTGGGTTATTTATACGAAGATTTTGTCTGAGGGACCCATAGTGAAATTTTATGGCGAATAATTTTCTATTTAACCCTCTATCGACCTTCCAAATACTATTTTTCGGACTTTATAAAAAAGGGGTCAAAACAACTTCTTCGAGGGTTAAAGTATTCTACGAAATTAAAGCTCGTGCAATTTTACTGTATGCTTCGTGTTTATTCCGCAATGGAGCCGGGAATAATAATAATAATAATAATAGTAGACACAACAGAATTAGTTTTATGTTAATATAATTCAATTGCTTTATTAAAATGGCGATGGTATAAGTATATATATGTATATTCACGTAGTGAATAGGAAACTTACGTAGACTGATGGTCGTGTGGTGTCGTTGGCGGTAAGAAAACGAATAATTGTACAAAGAAAGCGAAAATAAAGTGAAAGTCACTTTCTTGTAGTTAATGTCATGTTAGGGTTGCCACAGAAGAAGTATGTTCAATCGGAAAGGAACATTAGGGCGGTTAGGAATTGAGTTTAGCCTACTGGCGTAAACACTTCCTAACAACATATTTCTATACGACAGGTATTTTAGCACTTTTTTCCTTTATTTAAAAACCACTCATGAAAAATTTCGCAAATTTAAAATGGCAATAAAAAAAATTTGGCTTCAGGGAGCAAAGCGGTTTGAGGGTTTTACTATATGGATAGTAATATTTCGTCCTTGTGGGAATTTTTTCGCCCCCAGACAAGAACCCTGAATGTGTGTCACAGTGTAGTTGTTACTTTCTTTCAATACATATGTATTACCCCTTACGTTATTCCTAAATAATTAACAACAAAAGGTGCGCGGTCCATCCTGTAGCTTTAACCATTGTACTTATTTTTATCGCACCCGCAATTGCCGATTCACGGCAAATTAACATAAATTCTTAAAGATGCGTACCAAAATCGGAAGTCTGTAAAAAGCACAATTTGCGACTTTAAACAGCGAGCTAAGCAATTGCCTGATTACAGCATTTGTGTTTGTATTGCTACGCATTTTAACGGCTTTCTCAGAAACACATACATATTTATGTAAGTTTGTATGTACACACAAACACTGATATTAATTTTTTTCAGGGACCGTAATCATTATGAGTTTTATAATAAAAATCGCTATTTAATCATTATATGTTGAGTTTTTTTATATTTCATCAGAAATAATCATTATTTTTTAAGTTTTATTTTTTCGATCAAAAATAACACTTATTCCTTGAGTGATATATTTATCGCTCAGAAATAATCATTATTGTGTGAGTTTTATTTTTTTCGATCAAAAATATCACTCATTCACGAAGTTATATCGATGGGAATTTTTTAGTAATTATGTTCCAGAGCACTTAAGAGACGATTTGAGTTTTTCGACTTAAGCAAAAAAATAAAACTCAAAGAATAATGATTATTTCTGAGCGATAAATATATCACTCAAGGAATAAGTATTATTTTCGATCAAAAAAATAAAACTCAAAAAATAATGATTATTTTTGATTTTTATGGATATCGCTTAAAATTTTTCGATCATAGTGGATTCGGATAGTGCACTTTCAGACATGCACATACACAAACTCAATACTCTTCTACGATGTTTGCAAGTATTTGATTTTTTTCACTGAAAATATAACGAATAATGATTATTATGGGTCTCTGATTTTTATTCTCACTTTTTACTTTTATACCCCTACCTCACTCTCTCGTCTCATGTTGCGTTATTTAATTCATTTAATACACTTCTTCTTCGGCCTTTCACTGAAATCTTTTTATCCACTTTTCTTGCTTTTTTCTTTCTGCTTGCAAAGCGCTTGAACGCCTTTTCCAATGCTGTGTTCGGTTGCGGCGTGAAAATAAATTATTATACCGTTTCGGCTTTGTGCTTAAAGTTTGCTCGGATCTGAAAAATGCAAACAGGTGCATACCTACATACTAACACTTAAAAGGAAGGCCACAGAAGCGGAAATACCCATCTAGAGAGCTTTTTACGTTATGGATATAAAATTCAGCTCGATATGTTACTTAAACATTACTTCTATTTCAAATAAACAGCTTACAATTATTATGACAATTCTGATCGATAACCAACACTTGTTGACACTGTACAAAGATCGTAGTCTGTGTAGTATGGTGTTTTTTGAAAAAAAAAAAAAAAAAAAACTTAATAATGATTTTATTAACTTAAACACCAAAGGAAAATCAAAAACAGAGGTAAAAAATAATAAAATGTGAGTAGATAAAATATAAATTTTGAAATCGAGGAATAAGCAGGCGGCAACATACCCCAAGGGTATTTATTAGGTTGTGCTCTAAACTCCTTACAGGTTCGCTGATTGCTGCAGAAGAACCAGCAGATTTTTATTATTAAAATTTCAACCGCAATGCGTTGGTGGCGCACAGCTTAACTTTGGCGACTCCGCCGAACAAATTTCCACAGAATTTCAATTGAAACTTTCGCATGAATTTTAAAAGTTTTCTTCCTTTTTTCAACAAACATAAACATAAGTATGTGTGTATGTATATGTATATATGTACATACCCTGCAAAAAATGCGATTAATCCGGGACGTGTCCGGGATCAATCGCAAGGGAGCATGCGACTAATACAATTTTACATCCCTTTATATGGAGTGAATTGATCGCATTTGTTCGAGCATGTCCTATGAAGAGACTAATTGTTCAACTTGTATACCCGAACGGGTACCAATGTAGATTAATCACTAACATACCGAACGGGTACGAATGTAGATTAATCGCTTTCATCCCCAACGGGTACAAATGTAGATCAATCGCTTCCAGCACGCACGGGTACAAATGTAGATTTTTCCAAGTTGTTCGCCAAGGCAATTTTTAATAACAATCTTTAAAAAATTGTAAATGTTCATGCATATAGTATGTATAAATAAAAATTATATAATGTTTTACTTTTGAAAAAAAAATCTCAATAAATAAATAAAAAAATTGTAATGAAAATGCAATTAGCATATGGGCTCTATTGGTCTATCGTGTGCAAGTGCAAGGGAAAACACTAACACATTTCACGTTATGCCCGACGTTTCGCTAAACTTTTTAGCATCCTCAGGGGCGAAATCTTTATTTAAAAACAACATAGACAAAAAATATTATTATAAATTATAATAAAATTATATTGATTTTTTGTCTATGTTGTTTTTAAATAAAGATTTCGCCCCTGAGGATGCTAAAAAGTTTAGCGAAACGTCGGGCATAACGTGAAATGTGTTAGTGTTTTCCCTTGCACTTGCACACGATAGACCAATAGAGCCAATATGCTAATTGCATTTTCATAAAAATAAATTTCAAAGTTGGTCAGCTCAGTTCATAAAAAAATTGTAAGTTTTGAGTATGCATTATATGAGCGTAATGTAAAGGATTTTTTCATAGGATTTTTTAGGCAACATTTTGTTAAAATTATTATTCATCATTGTTATGAAAGGGTGTGTGAAAGGGTGTTCAATTCGTTTTACCGGTTGTTCTACAATTTTTTAAATACATTGCATATTTTTGTAAAATTTCTACATTTAAGGAATCTAGATTTGTACCCGTTCGGAATGAAAGCGATTAATCTACATTTATACCCGTTAGGGAACAATTGGTCTACAATAAGTCTACATTTATACCCGTACGGGAACAATCGGGGACTAATTGTGGACCGATTGTTCTCGAAAGAGATCAATCCGGGACAAATATCTTTCGGTATTAATCGCACATTTTTTTGCAGGGTACGTATCTACATATATGTACGTATAAAAGCAGGTCGCAGCAGCAAGGTTTATGCGTTGACTTTACTACCAAAAGGTTGCAAATATAAATTTTAGTTACCAGCTGTCGCCAGAGAGTAATGCGCTTGCACCGTTAATACAAATGTGTGTATGTATAGGCGTGTGTGTACACACAGCATATGTATGTACACACACAGGTAAATATTTTTCTGCAACGGCAGAAGCTTTTCGGCTTGTCAAAAGCCCAAGCATTACCTGTTAACTTGGGTTTTGCAAAAATTTTCCATTTCATATTATTTTTCGCTTCGTTTAGTGGAAAGTAATATTCGCCACATGCCACACAGAAACAAATTCCCACTTATGCATACATACATAATGTAAATATACAAATAAAATATAAATATAGTGTACTTACATACGTACAATACATATGTATGTATATATTTATATACATATATACATCTAAAAGAGGAGTACGCTGGCAGTGCTGCTTCTGTTATGCACTCACTCTGTCTAGGCCTTATTTCGCACGGCGGATAAGCCTTTGCAATAAGGTGTGCTCTCAGAGAGAGAGTACTCTTAATGGCCTGATGACATCAACACAGGAAAATCAGTCTTATTTTAAACCTTAGGTTAGGTTAGGTTAACCGATTTTAAGCCTTACGCCATACAAATTCGCTACCCTTATAATTTTCAGGCCTTATTTCGTAAGCCTTTAAATTTGCTGTTTTAATTCTTAAATAAGGCTTAGAATTTTTAGTGGGTATGTACATATACGCCTTTGAGAATTACGTTTTTCATAAAATGTGCACGAAAACAACCACAAAAAAACAAAGCTCAGCAATGGTCTGGCTTTAGTGCATAATTTATTGACATGGCAATTCTCATTATTGCGCTAAAAATATTAAACGTTAAATACATTTTTGTACGAAAATAAAGCTAATGTGTGTACATATGAGGATATTAATATCGAGTATAGTACTGTTTCACTAAATAACGTTGCAAAATGCTCGTTTTAATGAAACATGGAGATTCGTATCAATATTGACACAAAAATATTATTCTGCAAGAGAGTGCTTGTTGCCAAAACAAAATATGTTGACTATTTACTGACAATTATTAATTATGTCCATTGAGTGCTCTCAGAAAATGTTACCTACGTGTATTGTAATTGAAAACATTTAAATGCATACATATGTACATATACATACATACATATATATACGTACATATTTATTTTCAGCGAGATAATATCAAATTATTTTTCTAACTACTTTATTATTGAGCTCTCAAGACCATTTTTTTGTTTTTTTTGTAAGGAAAAATTGGTATGTAAGATTAATACTTGTTTCGTAGAATCTTTCATACCAATTTTTCTTTACAAAAAAAAAAAAAATGGTCTTGAGAGCTCAATAATAAAGTAATTATCAAAATAAAAACGACCAAAAAACCAAAAGCAAATTATTTTCCCATTACAACCCGTGTGTACCTAAACATACATACATACATATGTATTACATATAGGTATTATTGAAGGAAGAAGTATCAGTGCCGAAGCGTTGCCAATTAGTTGACCGGAGCTGTACATACTTATGTATGTATGTACATATGAACATTGGATTCTTACATTTTGTCTAAGAACTTGAATTCAACTTTTAAGGAGACAGACACTGATATAAATCGTTTTAATATACAGATGTATGTATTATGTTGACTTATCTTTAAGAAATTTGCAAAAAAAATTAAAATAAGCGATTTTGGGCGTTCAGCCTCCAAAACCGGAAATCAGGCTATGCAGGGCCGTGCGCAGGAATTAGCCTTGGGGGGGGGTTTTAATTTTGGTTTGCATTCGCATACATTTTTCGCTAAGATAAACATATTTGCTGAAACAGATATCCAGACCCATACATAGGGTTGCCAGACGTACTGATTTGATCAGTACAATACTGATTTTTCGTACCCCGTACTGATGGTTTTAAAAACCTTAAGAAATACTGATTTTTTGGATTTTGTACTGATTTGTACTGATTTATAGCCGACAATAAAAAAAATCGTTTTTATCACCCTGCGATATTACTCGACGACCAACGTGTAATTGTTGTTGTGCACTCCGACGAGTGAGGGAAATTTCGGAAATCGATCAAATTTGCTGGGTGAAACAAGCACCCGAGGCTTCGGGGTAATATTGTGTTATGTTGTGTATGTGCGCTCTAATCATCGATTTAAGCGTAACCACCTCTCATCGATGACGAAAATGTGTCCGAATTTCATCTGTGGGTTTGCTCGTAAGCATAACCACGGCATAACCATGAAATGATTAAGAAGGAGGAAGCAACGCGAACGTTAAATGTCATAGAAACATGATCGACAGTTAACGACACGGAAACAAGAAATAAATGCCAGTAATAAAGACGATTTTCTCCGCATATATTGCTTTTTTTTGGAAGGAAATGTACTGATTTTTTCTGGAAGGGTATCTGGCAACCCTACCCATACATCATAAATTTAAATGTTCTCTAACTTTTCTGAAACTCATTATGATTCATCAAAATCTAGTTAACCAGGTCCTGAATAGTACTGTTTACAGTACTTGTTAATTGAAACTGCTCACTGTTTTCACAAAATGAACATTTTTTGTTATCAGTACAATTTTTTTAAAAATGCCAAACGAACATATGCTACACAACTTTGTAATTTCGGAAAGCTCCAAGTGCAATTCAAAGTGCCGAACTTATGTATTGGCCAGCCTTATTTTTTGCAACTTTCCCCAATTTCTTCTTCCGTAAAATTATTGTAACTAATTTTGTCAAAAATTATGAGTCAAGATTCAATGCAAAATTTATAAACTCTATTTTGAAAATTTTTGCAAAATCATTGCAACTTACACGGAAAGAATTTTTTACTAGAATCAATGCCGAGACAAGAAAAATTAGACTTGATTTTGAACTTAGAAAATAATTTCTTAATATCAAGAAAATCCAAGAAAATTGGATTTTAAATAAATAAGTAAACATTTTCTTGCTTCAAGTGAAATCGGATTTTAAATAAATAAGAAAAAGTTTTCTCACTTCAAGCAAAAATGGACTTTAAATAAATAAGAAATAATTTACTTACGGTAAGTGTTTTTTTCTTGTTTTTAGGAATAAATAATTAAGAATTAATTTTTTTGTTGCAAGTAAAACTTTTCTTATACGAGCTTAAGTAAATAAGAAAATATTAAATATATAATCAAGTAAAAATTTTCTAAAAATATTAAAAACGTAAAAAATAAGGAAAATGAAAACTAATCATAAGGGATTAGAAAACCATAATTAGTCAACTAGTACTTATTTTCCTACGACTTGTTCACTGAAATGACAACATTTCAATTAATATAAATGAAGATGCAAATAGTGAACTCCTTATACCAAATGCTTCAATAACAATCTGAGAATTGCAGAAATATTCAGAAATATGCAAAGCGGATGGCAAATGAAAAAAAAATACATGTTACTTTGGAAATGCAAATTCAGCAAGAAATATTTTACTTCGCTCAATAAAACGTTTTCTTATTTATTTAAAATTTTTTTTTGCTGTAGTTTGCTGATATGCTCAAAGAACTTTGGCGTTCAAATTGAGCAAGAAATATTTTACTTCGCTGTTGTTTTCTTATTTATTTTCAATTTTTTTTGCTGTAGTTTGTTGTTCCAATTCATCGAAACACAATTTTCTTAAATTCTTCTTGATATTAGCAAAAAGATTTTCTTCATTTAAGTAAATTTAAGAAAAGATGTTCTTATTTATTTAAACATTTTTTTTCAACACTTTTTTTCTATAGATTTTGTTAGTGTTCTTGAATAAGAAAATAATTGTCTCATTTTTGGAAAACTCAATTTCTTAATTCCAGTAATAATTGAGTAAATTTTTCTTATTTCCCTAAAAATTTTCTAAATTGAGTTCAACAAAATATTTTTTTGATTCAAGTATACAAATTTCTTTCCGTGTAGATTTGATCATGGGGGGGGGGGTTTAACCCCCAAACTTCCCCCCGTGCGCACGGCCCTGAGGCTATGTATATCTCGAAAACGACTTATCCGATTTTAATTTTAATTTCATATCTGAATTCAGCATACAATTCAGATTCGATTTGATGTACATATTGGCCTGGAAATTTTTTGTCGATTTTTGTCCATTTTTTATTTTCAAAAATCCGTCTTGGTCCATAAAACCCAAATTCCGGAACATCCAAATTTATTTTAGACAAATGTCGTCGACTCATTAACAAACATTATTTATTTAGCTTACTTTGAGAAGTAAGTAATATACAAACATACATATCTAATAATTATATTCATGGGCCAAGGCGTTCCTTTTGCAACACTTGTTCCTTAATTCTCTAACTGAAACTTGGAATTCAAGCGCATATTCGTGTGCACTTTCTTTTTGCACTTCAGGAAATATGTATGCGCAAGTTTTTTGAGGCTACCTGAGGACATAAGTCAGTTGACTGTGTAAAAGCTTCATACCCCGAACTCCCAAGATTTTTTGTGGGCTTAACATTGCTGGCGAACGGAAAGTCCATACATAAAAACAAGAAAAAGGACAATTTCTAGAAAAAATGAGGAATAGAAAAAGAATTTTGCATAATTAAAAATATTACAAAAATTCCTGGTAAAATATCTAAATATCTAAAGCACAGTTGAAAACATTTGTGTAAGTTTTTGCTGGAAGCTCTGCTGGCCGTTAATTGTGCTTTCACAATTTCCTTTTATTTTTCCAAGCGTTGCACAGTGCTGTATGAGCGGGCAAAAATCAAAAAAAATTTTGTCACGTATGTCAACGTGTTTGATATCGTTGGAAAGGTAATTTATCCTAGATTAAGGATCTGAACTTAGTTTTTTTTCTAACTCATAGGGTTCTCACAAAAATCTCTTAAAGTTGTGTGTTTTATATACGTATTTTTTTTTATGGAAATGCCTTTAGCTGGAGTCTTTAAAAAAAAATTGCTAAAAATACAATTTATCATACTTTATCTTAAGATCAAATTTTTCTAATTAAAAAATGTGTAAGGAAACCACTCTATAGAGCTTTTTAGGAAATATTGAGTTTCCTGGTTGAGATCGCCTATTTGATACACCCGAAAATTTGTTGCATAAAATTTTAAAAATTCCTAAGTCATTTTTCTTTGAAATAAAAAAAATAAAGTCTGCAGACTCATTGCGCTTTTCGAAGAAAATCGTTTTTTTAAGGTTATAAAATAAACTTTTGCAAAAAAACAAATTTCAGTGATTACAGTTACCACAGTATTTTCCATTACTTAAATGTCGAACCATTTTTTTAAAATAGTAAAGTTTATTACTGTAGACATACGCGGTAGTGTTCTGTGCTGTGTAGTGAAGCGTAAAATAGTGAAAAAACTAATCTTATATTACTCGTATAAATGTGAAATGGAAATTATGTTTAAACTCAATTGGCGAGAAAACCACTAATCGGATGCTCACGAAAATTTGCACGCCTAGGTATTTTCACCCGGTAATTACTATAGGCATATTTTTAATCTGATTTGAAAGCAGGGAAGGGCACCTCCCATACAAAATTTTCCTTTTTTTCGTAATATCTCTTGAAATATTTGTACTAGAATAATGAAAATTTTGTGTGAAAGATTAATACATAATTATATACTAAACGGATAAACAATCTAGGTCTTGGTAAAGCAGGGATGGGCACTTTCCTCCCATATAAACTGGAACTTTCACAGCGAATATCTCTTCAAAATTTTTTAGTAGGGTATTGAAAATTGGTGTGAGGGCATATGAGATAATTACGTACTCTACGGAGAAAAAAAAATAAGGAAACTATCTTTGCGTCATGAATGATATTTTTTCTATGTAGCTTTTTAGACTAGCTCAATGTGCTAATATTTTTAAAAGCACGTGGAGTGAAACCCGCGGGTAACCTCTAGTATTACTATGAATTCAATTATAAAAAATTCAATTTTAGCTGATACCTGGATTTCTATGCTATAAATTCCATTCACAAAGCAAGACTTGCCGATAACGAATGCTTTTTTACAATCAATGTTTATCTTTATTGTCAATTTTGCATACACCATGTGAAAAGAATTCGTTATCAAAAATCATAATATTCTCTGAGCATCTAAGAGTTCAAAAGCCCCCAGAAGACAATTCCTGCGTACGGGCCTGCTTTTGAGTATTTAGTGACGTCTTGAATGAATCAAACTTTTTAAGCGTGTGACATCCACACCAAAAGATATAATCAATTAAAAAACATTTTGTAGTCAAAAAGGGCCAAAATAAAAGTAGCTGCCATTCCTAGAGAGTTTCCGTAAGAGAGATATAGGGAACCTTATTTACCATGAATTAAGCCATAGAATGAAGCCTTGTAGTCTTTAATATTATTAGGAAAACGCCCTGTATAAAAGAACTACTCACTATTGGAACTACTTCCGAATATTAAATTTTGCAGTTTCAATATCAGTTTCCATGAAAAATGTAAGAGCTAGGTAAAAAAAAAATTGATTTTTGAAATCCCCGTACTCTAGTCCACCTAGAAACGAATTTTTACTCAAATCCGCCCATTATTATATTTTTGCCCACTTTTTATATGGAGACACAGCAGTGGCGGACCTAGCATAAATTGTCTGGGCAAGCCCATGTATGTGTGAAGCATAAACATTAGCCACTTACGTAATTTTCTTTGCTGTATTATCTAAAAGTCTGATTGCGTTCCGTCATTGACTTTGATCTAGAGCTCTCGATTTTTGTTTTTAACATTTGCGAGTAGCCCGAATAAATGCTTTTCAAATGCTCAAACACTCGTTTGTTTGCTTATTACCCGTATGTTTGTACGGGCATTTGAACAATTCGCGTATTTGAGGTTTGTTTTTTCTCGTTTATTTTTTTTTTGTCTTCATATGTATTTTTTATTTTTGTTTTCTTGATGCACATTTTTTTGTTTGTACACTCAGAGAAAATGAATCAAAAATAAAATTTTTATTTTGATGAACGTTTTAAACCAGGTCATTTTTATTTTAAAAATAGAAATTTATAAATTAAAAATGAAAATTAAAATGTATTTAGGATTGAAAAAGGAGCTTGTTTAAATTAAAAATGAAAATTAATGGAATAAAACGAAATTTTTTGGTTCAAATTTTCATAGTGCTTAAAATAAAAATTAACATTTTTAAATTTGAAATGTTTTTCTTGATTTTGCCATTTTACAATGAACATCTTTAAAATAAAAATGTTCGTATTTACTAGAGCTCTCAATTTTTTTTGAACATTTTCGAGTAGCCCGAACAGTTCTTGTTCAAATGCTCGAACAGTTGTTTGTTTGTTTATTACCCGTATGTTTGTACGGGCATTTGAACAATTCGGGTATTTTGAAGTTTGTTTTTTTCTTTTATTTATTATTATATTTTTTTTCTTTACATGTAGTTTTATTATTTTTGTTTTTCCGATACACATTTTTTTTGTTTGTAAACTCGAAAGCTCGAATGTTTGTACGGGAATTTGAACAACAAACGGGCTTCAAACAAAAACGATCATATCGAATTGCTCGATACCCGGGTATCTAGAGCCCTAGTATTTACATTATTTTTAAATACGTCTTGACCCATATCTGGGGGCCCGGCCTAGCCCTTACAATTAAAATAGTTCTATCTCGAAGTCTTCATCATTTGATGCCAATATCTCACAGAAACATTCGAGGACCATCTGGGTCCACGTTATGACCCATATCTGGAGACCCTGCCAAGGCATCACAGTTAAAAGAGTTCTATGTATGTTGGAGTCCTCATCAAGACCAATTGCTACCAATATCGCTCAGAAACATTCGAGGGTCAGCCGGGTTCACGTTTTGATTGATGACGCTAAACTTATAGGGAAATCTCACACAAAAGCGCAGAGGTATTTTTAATTTCCTTATACTGACGGAAATTTCAGCAGTAGAAAGTGTATTTGCTTATTATCTAATATCTAAAAAATGGGTGCTTTAGTGTTTGAAGAACTGAATTACCAAAAGTCGTGAAATGTTTGATTTTATTTGATTTTGATTTCCGTCGCTTTTTAAAATTATCTTGATATTGTGCCAATAGTAGTGTCCGACCGAATATTCGGCCAAGCTTCGGTATTCGGCCTATTCGGCTGGTATTTTTTATTCGGCTTCGGCTTCGGCCTTCGGCTGAAAAGGCCGAATAGTCGAGGCCGAATAATAGATGTGTTTAATAACAAAAAAAAATTGACTGGATTTTACGATTTTTTGATTTTTTATAAGCGACAGAATATCGTAACTTCCAGTAATATTTTTTTGTTATTGAACAGGCCTAAGATTTCGAACAATAACTTACGCTAATTACACTGGATCACAAAATGAAATTTTTTGTCTGTACTTTGGACGTGACTATCCTATCTATATGTAAAATCGGTCGCTGATTCAGAAAATCAGGTTCATTTTGAATTCTATGGGAAGGTTTTTGAGATATAGGCAATTTACCGTTATTTGGCCAATGGGTCCACTTAATCCAGTATATCTCTTTAACAAAGTCAGTTATCTTCCTTAGGGTCACACCAAACGAAAGAAAATTAAATTTCCTTTTCACTGTTCCTATAACATTTTTCTCTAACGCGTATAGTTTCTGAAATATTGACGATTAAATTTGAATTTTTTCGATTTTTTTAAGAAAAAATTGATTTTGTCAGGCAATATCTTTAAAACCAATGTCTTCACCTTTTTCACCACGGTTTTACTCTTTTACGTGAAGCTCCATTCTATTTGGAAAAAGGTAAGCTATCAACGAAGAAAATCCATGGTAAAATGGAAAAGTTATAGGCGATCAAGTAAATACAGCCAAGTCGCGCAATGCCTCTGCACGGGTATATTCTATGCATGTTATACCCGTAAATGCGCTTGTATCTACTGCGCTGCCAATGTGCTGCTACTGCAGATGTGTAGGTATTGGTACAACATGCATAGAATGTACGCGTGCAGAGGCATTGCGCGACCTGGCTGTATTTACTTGATCGCATATAACTTTTCCATTTTACAATGGATTTTCATCGTTGTTAGCTTATTTTTTTGGTAATAGAATGGAGATTGACGCAAAGGAGTAAAACTGAAGGTGAAAACATTGGTTTTAAAGATATTGCCTGACAAAGTCAATTTTTTCTTCAAAAAATCGTAAAAAATCGAAAAAATTCAAATTGAATCGTCAATATTTCAGAAACTGTAAGAGCTAGAGAAAAATGTTATAGGAGCCGTGAAAAGGAAATTTAATTTTCTTTCGTTTGGTGTCACCTCAAGGAAAATGACTTACTGTGTTAAAGAGATATACAGGATTAAGTGGACACATTGGCCAAATAACGGTAAATTGCCGATATCTCAAAAACCTTCCCATAGAATTAAAAATAAACCCGATTTTCGGAATCAGCGACCGATTTTACATATAGAAAGGATGGTCGCGTTCAGAGTATTTTTTGGCTGTAGAGCAGTGTTATTAAATATCGTCACCGTAGTGTGTCCATCAATTCTTTTAAAGTGTCGTTAGATTAAACATAGTTTATTACACGAAAAAGTGGTTTATTCACTTATTGGCCATAAAAACAAAGAGATCGTAAGTAAAAATTAAATACCGTTTAAAAAATATTTTAATGTATGTATAATACTATGTTACAGCCAAAAAATACCAATAAATTCAGGTATTGTTATTGTTTTATGGTTAGGTTTTTGAGATAATGGTAATTTTGTGTTTTCTTGGTTATCACTTCATTCAAAAATTATTTTCGCGGAAGTCGCAGACCGTGATTGGCGGAATACAATTTGAGTATACATATACAACTCCAATCAGGTGTTCGACTAACTTAATCTTAGTTGCTGATCAACTATATACCGATGCAGATAAACTCTTTTTTGGCGTACAACATAAAGCTGTTGAACTTTAAGTATTGAATTTTATTTACCTACAAAAAGGCTGAATTTTTTTTATTTTTGTTTACAACTATGTATGTATTTTTGTAAGGTGTTTTGCTTATTCAAAAAACAAACAAAAAATTAACTGTTATGAAATAAAAAAAACATCTCAAAGTTAAGTATATATTTTTCTTATTTTGGTATTCGGCTTCGGCTTCGGTTTTCGGCCGAATAAAGGATTATGCCGAATATTCGGCTACGGCTTCGGCTTCGGCCTAAAATTCCAGCTTCGGTCGGACACTAGCCAATAGTCGCCAAAAATCACTGTCAACGCTTTTATAATCTGGTATTTGATATTTATGTTTGCATGTACATGTACATGTAAGAAATTATGTACATAAGTATGTACATGCAAACGAAAATATCAAATATGCATATGACTGTGAATACTGTTGAATGCCGAAGCCAGCTTCTCATCCCCATACAAATTTCATGTAAAAAATAAAAAAAGTGTTTTGCTAGTTTTTTTTTCAATTTAAGTATGAAAATAAGCAATTGATTTCTCCTTAGAGAAAGCGAGAAAACAAGCTATGTTATCCTGTTTTGAAAGCCAGGTAAAAGCCAATGTGTTGAAACGTTAAAGCATGATCACTGTGTTGTGATTGGCTGTACAAACAAAATACACATTGTGAGGTGGATTGGTGGTGTATTTGCGCTATTTTCTTAGCATGCTTTTAGGCACCGGATGTACAGTGGGGGCTATATTATTGAGAACTTAAATAGTAAAGGCATTTAAAACGTAAAATAACCAGATTTTAAAGAAATTTGTAAAATGAAATGAACGAAAATATTTACGCAAGCCGGGCTTCTCAGCTTGTATGAAGCGCCCGCCTCTGAGACACAGCACTGTGCGTTGGGCGCTATTCATTATACATACATACATACGTACATACATATGCATTTATTTTTCTGTTTGTGCAATGCAACAATGTGGGGTTTTTCGTTTCGCACAAAAACTATTTGCCTTTTTAAAAAGTATTCAGAGTTTTTAGGTTTAAATTTACGACTTGTTTCCAACTAAAAAATGAAAAGAAAGGGGGAATAACATAAAAATTATAAAAAGAGAAAATAAATAAATCAGCAAAAATTCAACGGAAATAATAAAAGCGGCAAAAGCACTCTCACACCTGTAAACGAAAACATTCGCATAGATACACACATAACAATTGCACACCTGTATAAATAAATAACTACATACATACATATGTATGTATGCATGTGTTTTGTATGCAAGTTTTTATATTTGCGTTGGAAATGCATCAGCAAACTCATTTCGTCCTAAAAATAATAAAATCGCTGGTGAAATTAAAAAAAATAAAGCGGTGTTAAGGCCACAACGGAAAATAATAACAAACCACATTTCTCATTATTTTTACACAAGAACCCATTCATTCACACGATTTCGCTGGCTTTTTACATGCATGACTGTCGTGGAAAAAGAAGGAAAGCAAGCAGGAAAACACCGGCACCAACACCTCCACACAAACTGCCACAGTAAAATTAACATGGGAAAAAACATTGCAAAAAAGTGTGACAATACAAACAAATTGTATGTATATAAATAGGCATAGAATCAAATTAGTGATTGTAAATAACAGTGTTTAAAAAACTGGCATAAGTTTCATTTCTATTGATTTTGATTTTGATTCCGCTTTTAAAAAATCAGAAGTCGCAGGTAATCAATATGCAAAAATATGAAAATGAACGATTTTGCCTGATTTTGATTTTGTGCTGATTTCATATTGCTCAAAAAAGCGGCCTGATTTCAAAATGAACAATTTTGCCTGATTTTGATTTTGTGCTGATTTCATATTGCTCAAAATCAAAAGCGGCCTGATTTCAAAATGAACGATTTTGCCTGATTTTGATTTTGCGTTGATTTCATATTGCTCAAAATGAAAAGCAGCCAAATATCAAAATTAGCGATTTTGCCTGATTTTCATTTTCTGCTAATTTTGATTTTGTGCTAATTTCATATTGCTAAAATCAAAAGCAGCCAAATATCAAAATCAATGCTTTCACAGTTTTGCTATTTACGCTTCATGCGCATACATACATATGTATGTATACAAACGTAATACAGAGGGTAAGAAATTACGTATGTATGTACATACACACATGTGTTCATGTAAGCGTAAATAGCAAAACTGTGAAAGCATTGATTTTGATATTTGGCTGATTTTGATTTTAGCAATATGAAATTAGCACAAAATCAAAATTAGCACAAAATGAAAATCAGGCAAAATCGCTAATTTGGATATTTGGCTGCTTTTCATTTTGAGCAATATGAAATCAGCGCAAAATCAAAATCAGGCAAAATCGTTCATTTTGAAATCAGGCCGCTTTTGATTTTGAGCAATATGAAATCAGCGCAAAATCAAAATCAGGCAAAATTGTTCATTTTGAAATCAGGCCGCTTTTGATTTTGAGCAATATGAAATCAGCACAAAATGAAAATCAGGCAAAATTGTTCATTTTGAAATCAGGCCGCTTTTGATTTTGAGCAATATGAAATCAGCGCAAAATCAAAATCAGGCAAAATCGTCATTTTAAAAAGCGACGAATATCAAAATCAAATAAAATCAAACATTTCACGACTTTTGCTAATTCCGACTGCAGTTTTTGAAACACTGGTAAATAAAACTTCTTCGCAGCTTCTATTGTCATAGGCAAATATAAATGTAACAAATGCAAATGATTTTATTACTATGCACAAATATATATTTTTGTATGTGTGTACGTACATATCGCACCCTAAATCACAAAGTGACACAACTCAAAATTTTTCGAAATCGGATTTCCTTCATAAATCGGTACATAGAATATATCTCTAGCGACTGCCAAAAACTCTTTCCCATCAGAGCCTTTTAACTAAAAAAATAACTATTATACGTGGCCTCATCCCATATCATTGCCTATAAAAATAAAATGTGAAAATTTTTGTACCTTGAGTTGTGTCACTTTATGATTTAGGGTGCGATATGTACATTATAATTATATAATAGAATTACTACATAATATAAAGTTTCTTTTTTTATTTTCTTTATTTTTCAGCAGCTGAAAATTTATTGTTAAAGTAGTTTATCCTCTCATGCTTACATTTGTACATACAAACGGAAACGTTCCTTGGCGTTAGCAGTTGTTTCAGAATCGCGGTTACAAGCAATGGTAATAATTTTCGGTTACAAAGTACACCGGTTACAATGTTGCCGGAACAAGATCCCTACCTAGTATTGAAGGGTTTATCCCCTTGTAACTCAACCAAGCTAAAAGTCACTTCAATTTGCTACATTTCCCTTCATTCCTCCACTCTTTGACCATTATCCTTTTGCAAATTTTCTTTATGCTTCGTTAAATTCTTAGCACTGCACTTTTTTAAGAAATCTTTTTTTAATTTTTTTTTTAATTTCTCGAGTGTTCGTCTGTGGAAATGAACAAAGGATCATTAACCTAAAATTGTGCCACCGCATAATTTTTCAAATTAACGAAAAACGCATTGAAAAAGTCTCTAAGTGATGAAAATGTTGTCGTTTCATTTGCAATGCTGTCAAACCCAAACTCTTGCATTTAAAAAGAAACAAAAACAAATTTTAGAATAACAAGTGGCTTTATTCAGAAATTGCTCGTTGTGGTGGTGTGCGACTAATTGAGGATTAAAAAATTGAAAATCGCCAAGAAACTAATTTTCGAGAAGTCAAAAAAGGAAGATCACAGCAGAAGCAATGGAATTGATTAATAAAATGAAGCAAGGCAAAGAAAAGAATATTTCGCAGAATATCGATAGGATTTAGTCTGTTAGGTTGGAACCAAGCGCATGGGGTGGTTTTATACATATATATTTGCCAAACAATTCCATCATTTACATTTACATATACAATTCGTTTTACGTAAGTGTGGGTGTTATAGCCCAGTTAGTCGAGAACGTGTGGTCCGCTCGCTGACGCAAACGCCCGTATGCAATTTTTAGGATTTTTTGAGCCCGTAGCAATCAGCTGTTTTACTCACACATATTTACATATATATAGTTTGTGTATATTTTGGCAGGGTTGCCATTTAGTCATTTTTGAACAAACAAGATTTTTACTAATCTTCAAAGTGTTATGCGGATTACTCTTCAATACACAACTGTGCATTATTTGCCAAATGACAAGAAAATACTAATTTAATCGTTTTTAAAGTTGTCGTTGACGACTTTTTTTTATTAATTTAGTTACTTTTTTACGGCTTAGTTGGTAATTAAAACACATTTTTCTTGTAATTTTGTTGCTGCCCAATATATTTCCATCACACCTTGGTGATAGTTATCAAGGACTAAAACATAAAATAACAAAAAACACAGTCAGAACATTAAATTTACAATTGAAAATCCATAAAAAAAATTATATTGGGAAGCAACGAGATTCTCACAAAAATCTGTGTTTAATTAAGAAATCTGTACTGTTTCTGTAACTCATATCTTTTCTAGTATAAATAGGTGGTGACATGGTGGTGTGGATCGTATTAGTGTGACATCACTTTAATTGATTTTGTTACAGAAACTCAGATTTATTGTGGCAATTTATAACTTTTTAATGTAGAAAAATTGCAGAAGAAGACCACCAAGAGTTATCAATTAAGAAAATACCGCCACCATTGTGGATAAATACAATTTTTGCTTTAATTTTCAGTAATATCTTCATTTATTAGGAGTGTTCAATATCTCAAAATTTTTACATATTTTTACGAATAGTTACGAATTTATGTTCAATAACCCAAAAAATTCGCAAAAGAGAGCCAAATTGAGAGAGTAAGACCTCGAGAGAGTTGATAAACGCTGCAAGTAAAATTTTCACTTGCAACTACTAGCAGCTTTAAAAAAATAGAAGTGTCAAAAATATATGATCACAAAAATTTCAATTGGAAATATACAAACATTTTAAACGCAAATTTCTAATTGTGTACTAAATAAGTTAGCGCAAAAACGAATCTTGATGATGTTGTGGAATAGCCAAAGTTGTTTTCCTAATTCAGTTATTTCCATTCATTTCCAATTTCAAAAATTTCAATTACAACCTAACCTAAAAATCAAATTGTCAAAACAGCGTATCAGCTGTTTTCTTGCGAATGTTTACGATTTTGTGTTCAATTACTTTGGTTGATAATTTTCTCTTTTTCTCGTTTTTACTCTTAATTTGACATTGACGCTCTTTTTGCAAGTACTTGCAAGTAAAGTTGTTGAACAAAGCTATTATCTTGTTATTAATTTATATATATGTATATATTTACATTTTGTTTGGGATTTAAAAAAAATTTATAAACGTTTTCTTTCCTTTCTTTTTAAAAATTAAAGTAATAATAAATGGTTCGTTTAAGTAGACATACTATTTTTTCCATGTGAACACATATATGTATTTTCGATAACATTTTACAATCTTGTTGAGTTAGTTGTATAATGCTGTGAAAATTACTGTTTAAATATTTAATAACTAAAAATGTTCAACTGGCAACCCTTCTACCTTGCAACCATGCGAGCGATCAGCTGCCACGTTTTTACGTAAAAAATCAAAATGATTTTGATTTCTGCGGTACGGGCTTCTGCGTCGTACGTCGTTGAATAATCGGTTACATACAAATCCCATTAAATAGGTTGGATCAGCTGACACGGTACACGGGTTTACGTTCTCGACTAACTGGGCTATTAATCGCTGTGAAAATTTGATATTTTTTTCGTCCTTTGTACGGTCTTAAGCTGAGGCTTCCACCATCCTTTGCACAGTCAGTTTGACTCCTTTCGCCAGTTAACGGTCATCAGTGGCGAAGGGCGTTAAAGCACCATTCGATGTTAAGCACTGCGATTTATGCCTCAATGCAAACAAAGCGGCTTAATAAAAAGAAAAGAAAAAATAACCCAAAAGGGGCAAAATTTGATGCAAAGTTCTTAATTTCATTAAGAAAGCTGAGGTCGCATAAAAGACGTCAATAAAATGAGATGAAATGATGGCGAAGACGCAGGTGGAGGGAAAGGGCTGCGAGAAATGTTGAGGTAAATATACATACATTCATTCACACATACAATGTGTATTAAGACATAAAGAAAGAAATAACGATAATAGCTCGCGATTGAAAATTGGCAAAGGTTAAAAAAAGGTGGCTGTAGGGCTTATGGAGGTACTTACTCTGATTGCGTGGCAATAAATTGATGAAAATGAGAGAATGAGAATGTAGGTACAAAGGAGAATGCTGGTAACATGAAACGTTTTTAATTTCCCTCTTCAATGCGCCAATTTCTGCATTCAATTTGGAATTAATTAATTTTCAATGTAAGGTCCCGAGGAAACAAAAGCCGAAAAAAGGTGCTGCTTTGGAAAATTAGCAAACCTACACACAACAGAAAATAAACAAAGAAAAGGTGCTCGAATAAAGGTGAAAGGAGTATTTTGAAGCTTCATAAAGAGAATATAAGCGATGATTAACAGAAATATGGTCAAAAGTGGCCAAAGAAAAATGTCCAAAAAACCTGGAAGGTAAATTTGTAAGTATGTATACGTATATTTAATGAAATCATTTTATGAAACAAAGGATTCGTGGCGCACTTGTTAATTTTTTTTAATTAAATTTTTAAGCTCACCTTTTAATAGATACTTATGACTAGACTGCGGATCTTTATGCAAAAAATTTAAAATGATTTATTAAGAGTTATATTGATTCAAAACTATATATTCACATTCCAAAGCGAATTTTCTTGCTCTGTTTTGGATATGCAAAATATATGCAACTTATATGCAGGTTATATGCAAGTTATATGCAAATTAAAACTACACCTTTTTTACATCAGATATGGGATTTTAAGTGATATACACAATAAGTAAAGTATAGTTGAATGCAAAAATCTATGTTCTATGCTGAATCTTTTGTGCTATGCAAATATAAAACCCATTAACACCCAAAAACAAACTGCAAATGGGACCTAATTTTTATTATAATAATTTTTAATGTAAAGAGGTAATTTTAGTTGTAGTTAAGACCACAATATACTACAAGTGTTTTCTCCACATTTTCAATGGAAACATTGTGACGCTTATCGGTTAAGATCCGTTTATATGCTGAAAATGAACGCTCAACATCACAAGATGTAACCGGAGCATACTTAAATTCGCTCCAAAATTGACTGGGAATCTGTATTCCAGTTTCTAATATTTTGTTGTCACCTGAAAGTATGTATTTTGGCTACTCCTAATATGACTTCAAAAGCAGGTTCTTTTTTGAAATAGCTTCAATTTTGACCAAAACTATTTGCCCATATGATCCTGACGTAGCGTCAAGTCCTTCAAAAGCTTCTGTTATTAGGACCATTGACGCCATTAAGGGAACTCCGCGAGACTCTAACTTGTGGATTAAAACTGCTAAACCTCAATTATTATGCAAATATGCAAGTTATATGCAAATATGCAAGTTATATGCAATATGCAAAATATGCAGAAATAAATATGAAAATTTAGAATATTTTGTTAATAACTTTCATTTTTCTCTTTGGAACCATATCGCTATCTCTTTTCCTTAAAAATATGCAATTGCATAAAGATCCGCAGTCTACTTATGACCTTCGTAGACCCACAAGATAAATGAGAAAGAGAATGAAATTCTTTGAATGTAACAAAACATTCGCAAGCAAAAATTCAACGTTTTCATATAAATATATACATACGTATGTACATTAGGCATATAACTTTTTACAATTTTTGCAAATACGAAAAACGGCATACCATAGTCGAATAGAGCATCAAAAAATATAATAATAATATAATACAATGGCGCTATTATAACTCTGACAAGTTTTATGGCCGAGCTTCTCTCCCAATTCGAGGTGTGCTCCTTGTTGTTTTTTCCTACTAATTGGGTGGACCTACAGTTTTATGCCGGCTCCGAACGGCGAATGCATTTTTTGTGAGAAGCTTTTTCATGGCAGAAATACAATCGGAGGGTATGCCGCCCACTGCCGAGAAGTGACGGCTGCTCTTAAAAAATCCAATATATAATTGGATTTTTATTAATTAGAAAAATTGTTTTGGTGTTTTGCTCGGACCGTGGTTTGAACCCGAGACCTCTGGCATAGCAGGCGAGCACTCTACCCAGTGCACCACAGCGGCCACTAAAAATATAAAAAAAAAATATAAACCCCATTATTTTTTTTTTTTGCGAAATTGCAAAAAAGTTTCCGCGCAAAACGAAATTACTTTTTTATCAGAACTGGTGAAAAAAACAAAAGTTTTGTACAGTGTACACGTTTTTCTTCATAATAATAGATATTTATTTAACTAATAATCTTCCTATTATTCCAAACGCCTTTTAATGGGCCTAAGGGAAGTGCCCCACCTACCCAAAACTAATTTTTCTTCAGAAAATTCTGATTCAATATAATAGTAACACAGCTGTGCGCGGAACGTTTTTGAACCGAAATCACCAAAAATTGATATTCATTACTTATACAATATTTGCCACCACGTGGTGGTATGCCAATTTTTCGTCAACATTTGTTATATGCCTAATATACATACATACATTCGACTTAGTCATTATTTAAATCTCCCATTATAATACCCTTTTCTAAAAATAGAATCAAATTTCAATTTTACAGCAAAAAGTATTTCTGGAGAATGGCATTCCACACTGACATCGAAGGTCGTGGCCCACTAAAGGTAGGTGGCTACATACCGACATATCTATATATGTAAAGCCACTCAACTCAACTAGGAATAGAGGTCCCAACAATAAAATCACAGCGCTTGAATGGTAACCAAGTTTTTTGATTGCGGCTTAATTTTGTTCACCAGATAGCGATCTGCTTACTTACATATATAGGTACATGCATGTATGTACATTAGGGTGGCCCTTAATTTGAAAAGTGTTCGAACCCTCGATCTCCCCCCATAGAAATATGTTAATGGTCAAAAAACATAGATATACGAAGTTTTAGGCCGATCAAAAAAGATTTAGAGGTCGCTCAAAGAGCATGAAGTTCCAAAAATTACGATTTCTTGCTTTTTTTATTTATTCCCCTGTATTCTATATATTATAGACAACTTGACATTGTACATATTTTTCGTGAATTTCCCAAGTTATTATCTTTTCAAAATGACTAGGATCTTATAAATCGGTCAATTATTAATAGAGTTACAGAATAAAATAACTGGCGTCTCCCATATTTACAGTGATATTTGTATTGTGAATAAGCTATTTATAATAAACATCGTTGCAATTGTGAGGCGCACTCGCTTATAAGCGATAATTATTTGCAAGCAAGGCCGTATTTAGGGGGGGGTTTGGGTGTTTGAACCCCCCACGAAATTCTGGTAGATATACATATTTTACTTCCATCATATTCAAAGCTATATGTTGAAAACACTAGTTTACAAATAATTAATTTGAGAAAATACCAAGAATTTCAGGTATAGGGGAGGGCTGGCATGAACCTGCTGAGGTCAAAACCATTTTTTTATGGTTAGGGTTTTCAGATGACGTAATTTTGGGTTTTTTGGTTACAACTTCAATAAAAAATTATTTTCGCTGAAGTTACAAATACCCGCAAACCGTATCTACTCCGTTCGAAAGATAACTAAAGTACGCTTCTAACGACATACCACTTATAAATTAAATTATGTTACATACATTTTCTAAAATTTTAGCATATTTCCTTATAACTGAATAAAATCATTGCATGGCTGAAAATTCATTACTCGGTTTTATTAGTGTCTGGATTATAACATTTTGTGTGCGTTGTTATAGTCCGATTTCACCTATCTTCAGTACTAACTTTTCAAAGTCAAAATTTTATTGATTTTTTGTGATTATTGAAAAAATTTTGTTTTATTGGGGTTTTTATAGGAAGTTTTAAAAATCAGGAAAGTTTTATGCTTTTCAAAATTATTCTGTTTTATTGCAAACATTTTAAGCGTAATATTAAAAAGATTCGATGAATACTTTATTTTTGGCGATTTTTTTCCAAGTGAAACAAAATGGATGTTTTATGGTCGAAAAACTCGGCTAGGTGACCCAACTATATGAAAACCACTTCACAGATCAAAGGATATTAGAGGAAGATATAAAGCTTCCCAAGCACTGTTTGCCAGCATAAGACCAACAGTCTCAAAAAAATAAGCTGTTGCTGTTCTGGGAAAGTTACCATAATTTTTTGAGAACTTTTGAATTTCGATTCCCTCTGAAAATATCTGAAGTCGAAGCACAGAACAGTCGAATATATTTGTTTGTTTATTTGTGCTGTTGCTTTACTGTGTAATTTCAAACAGATCAGTCGACAGCAAAGCACAGATAAACAGAATTTTAGTTTTCAGTGCGGCTTTTTGAAAAAATTTTTTTGTACATTACTATTTCGATTGTGTTCCCATAAAGTAAAAAAAAAAACACAACAACAACAGTGCTGTAAAAATTTCCACAATACAGCAACAGTCGACTATAATTTTTTGAAACTTAAGCCTGTCCAGTTGCTGTACAGTAGAACGCTGTTTATTTTTTAATTTTCAAATGAAAATGAAATTCAATGGAAATAAAAAAAAAAGTTGAAAATAATTTCAAACCCTGCTCAAAAGACTAAAATAATAACATATCTATCAATTTTAAAAATCGGATGTCAAATAACAAAGTTGCAAAAAAAAAACAAGTTAGAGTCTCATCATAAGCTAAAAATCTTGGGGCGGACTTTTACAGCTGTTTTCGTTTCCACATGTTTGGGTAATCTAACCGAGTTTTTCGTCCATAAAATATTTTTTTTTTCACTTGGATAAAATATCCAATAATAAAGTATTAATCGTGTTTGCAATAGAACAGTCTAATTCTTAAATGAATAAAAGTTTCCTGATTTTTAAAACTTCTTATAAAAACCCTAATTTGAAAATCAAGTTTTGTAAAAAATGTGAGTACAATTGATTTTTTTGGTCGGTTTAATATTTCGACACAATTTCTGGAGATAGATCCGTTACACTGGGATGAAACAGACACTTACAAGATAGGAAGAGATACTGTTGCAAGTATAAAAGTGGTAAATGACACAGCAGAGCGCGGCGTTAAGCTCATAGAAGAATATAACAGAATCCTAACAAATAATGAACAGGAAAAACAGTATTTATTACAAGTGGTAACTGAATGTAGAAAAGAATACGAATCACACAATAAGTCATCGTTAATTAAATCATAAGTTATTTAATTAAAACATTAATTTCATAAATTCACAATTTTCACAATTTCTAAAATTATGTACATATATACACTTTAAATACACACTATGTAATAAAAAACCTACTGCGTGCTTGATGACTAGCATGGTGTTTTTGATATTTATTTTTAACATTTTTACCAGCGCACCGATTTTTGTAAGTTATACCACATTTAAAAGATAATAACTTGTGGAATTCGCGAAAAATATGTACAATGTCAAGCTGTCTATAATATATAAAATATAGAGGAATAAATTCCAAAAAAGCAAAAAAATCGTAATTTTCTGAACTTTAAGCTCTTTGAGCGACCTCTAAATCTTTTTTGATTGGTCTAAAACTTCGTATATCTAGATTTTATTACTATTCGCACATTTTGATGGGGGGAAATCGCGGATTGAAGCACTTTTTTTTTCCCCCATACAACTAAGGGCCACCCTAATGTACATACATATGTGTGTCTTATACATTTCAATGAATAAACGTTCGCATGCTGTCTCTAGCATTCTGTTTTCAATTTCTTTAAGTAATACGAAACTAATCTTTTAATTTAATATTTCATTTCAACTGTAAGACAGATAGCATTACACAAGTAAAACTCTACGACTGCGCATCTGGAAACATATATACATACATATGTGATGTAGATGTATATGTAGGCACATATGTACATACATTGGTATATATAAAAGTAAAAAGCAAAATCGGATTTAAAATATTATAAAATGCTACTGAAGATAGAAATCCATATGGGGGAAATACACACATATACACCTCTGCACGTGTAGGCATGCATACCCTGCAGCAAATATAGAGGACGCCTCGCAATGCAGAGTTCATGCCTGGCTCAGAACTGCTGCGAAAGGGATATAGAGGACAGTTGATGCAAATATTTGGACTGGCAGTCGGTTTTAAGGTTTAAACTATTCTAGAACTTCTCCTATTAGAGAAAGTTCTGAAGGCGTTATAAAGCTCTGCAGAGGGTGGCAATTGCCACATGTATTTACATATTTATTAAGTCTAAGAATTCTCTTCAGCAAAGCTGTATGTTCTGTCTTATATTTTTTCTTACACACATATGCATGCATACATAATAATATACCATAATCAAGAGTTTCTTTCAGCTGCAAAAATTAATTTAAAAGAGATATCAGAATAAATATTTGACTTTCTTTCATTTCATGTCCGTGACTGACTGACTGGCGCACTAAGTGGCACTTAGATAAACACTTTAATGGCGTTTTAGATTTTTTTTTGTGCAATCCGGCTCGTACATACATATGTATGTATGTAGTACTTGAGCGCCTACGCATATGCTACGAAAGTATAAATCTAAAAAGTTATGTTAGCGCTTTGTCGTCGGCAATCTTTTGGGCTTGTTGAACTCGCATTGAGTGAGTGAGGCCCGACAGAAAAAATAACAATACAGCATCTGCAGAAAAATTCCATTACTTCCGTCTTTTGAGCTGCTCAGATACTCAGATTCTTTTGAGATGATGCGGCGTTGTGATAAACAAAAAATGTTCAAGTTTTTTAGACTGTCAGGAAAAGCAGGTTAACAGATGGTTCACAATAAGCAAACTTTCTTTTCCTATTTATTTGTTAATTTTCATTCTTAATTGTTTTCACACGCTGTTACTTTCTCCTTGTCATATCCCTGTAAAAAAGTGTGCGACGAGTCTCTAAAGAGATTTGTCCGGGAGCGCTCTCTTTCGGGTACAATTAGTCTACAATTGTTCCCAATTGTACCCGAACGGGTACATATGTATACTAATTGTAGACGAATTGTACCCGAAAGGGTATCAAACGGGTACAATTAGTCGCACAAATGGATGCGTCGCATTTGCTACCTGTTCGGGTACAAAACGGGTACAATTGTGCGCTTTTGCTACCCGTTCGGGTACAAACTGGGTACAATTAGTCTCTTCATTGGACATGCTCAAACAAAAGAGAACACTTCAACCCATATAAAGAGATACAAATGGGTAGTAATCGCATGCTCCCTTGCGAGTTGTCCCGGATGTATCCCGGAGTGATCGCATTTTTTGCAGGGATGTACCTACATCCATCACAAGAACTTCGTTGCTAACTTTGGTGTCTGCGGGCATTTCATGTTTCTTTCTTCATTTGAACGAGCCACTGTCACACACAAAACTGTGTTTTACAAAACTTGTTCGGCTTTTGAATTCAAGAGGTAATGCGAATTTATTTTTGAAGGTATGTAAGCATGTGCGTAAGCGCGTGCCAAAGAATATATCAAATTGTTATTTTTCTATTTAAATATATTTGCGTTGTTGCTTTTGGTCCTCGTTATGTCAATGTTCGAAAATAAGTGAAAAGAATTTTTTTTTTTTCATAAACATCATTTCGCTCATATGATTTTATTATAGTCTGTGCGCTTTTGGGTTTAATCAACACAAGCAAAAATGTGTACACACTGCTTTTGCACATGTGCTATTCCTTTGGGATATTTAGATTTCATTCTCAATTAGATTCCACTTCAATGAAATCGTCGGGTGCATAAAAAGCACACAAGCACACACACACTGACGTCTGATGAAGAGTAAAAAATAAAATGCCTTCTGGCATTTCTAAAATGTCTAACAAAAAGGTGTTATGTGTATACGAAGGTAACCGCTATCGACATAAATACATAACTTAAGAAAAATGTTGCATTAATTGGTTTTCTATACTTTGTTTCTATCATACAATATGTACATATACTGCTCCGGAAATATGTGTAGCGCTGCTGACACTATTTTTGATTCCTAATTTTTTTAATATTCAAACATTAATTGCACGAAATTATGTCACGCTGAGGTTCATATATGCTGAGACATATATGTATACAAACGTATCCACAAAATAGTTATAATAATGATAAAAAACAAGTAAGGAAGCCTAAGTTCGAGTGGAATCGAACATTAGATACTCAGCTGTATGCTTTCATTGTTTGTTTGCGTTTGATGAAAACACGGTGTATTTTATATAAAGCGAGTGCTGCATAAAGTGGGCGTAGCCACGCCGATTTTCAACATTTTTATCAGTCATCCAACTAAGCATGTGAATATTATTCTTTGTCCAAAATTTCATTCCTTTATGACTTCTAATTACAAAGATGTCACGTTACAAATTTCCAAAGGGTGTTCCAGAAATATCTTTGTTAAAAAGTAGGCGTGGTCATAAACCGATTTGAATAAATTTTTGCGTGTCTATTAGCACAAGTTATAAAAGTGTATAAACCAAGTTTCGTCTTAATGTCTCAATTATTTGGCGAGTTATGGGCTCCGAAATTTCGTATATTCCTTTGTCTAAGAAGAGGCGGTGCCACGCCCATTTTCCAAATTTTTCTATTTTTTGTTTCCGGTCTATTGTGGAACTCATGCCACAAAATTTGAATGAATTATCTTTATATTTGACAAAGATATCGCTTAAAATGTTTTTATTATAATAATAATATAATACAATGGCGCTATTATAACTCTGACGAGTTTTATGGCCGAGCTTCTCTCCCAATTCGAGGTGTGCTCCTTTTTGTTTTTCCTACTAATTGGGTGGACCTACAGTTTTATGCCGGCTCCGAACGGCGAATGCATTTTTTGTGAGAAGCTTTTTCATGGCAGAAATACTCTCGGAGGGTATGCCGCCCACTGCCGAGAGGTGACCGCTGCTCTTAAAAAACCCAATAATTGGATTTTTACTAATTAGAAAAATTTGTTTGGCTCGGACCGTGGTTTGAACCCGAGACCTCTGGCATAGCAGGCGAGCACTCTACCCACTGCACCACAGCGGCCACTGTTTTTATTAGGCCCCTTTATAGTTCCCATATATAAAAGTTGGCGTGGTCGCCAACCGATTTCGCTAAAATTTTGAATATATATTACCACAACTAATAAAAGTGTACACACCAAGTTTCGTCATTATATTTAAATTATTTGTCGAGTTATGGGCTCAGAAATCTCATATATTCCTGCTTCTAAAAGGAGGCGGTGCCACGCCCATTTTCCAAAATTTTTGTAGTTTTTGTTTTGTGTCCATAGTTGGACAGCTTCCATAAAATTTCAATGATATATCTTTATATTTGACAGAGATATCGCTTAAAATGTTTTTATTAGGTCACTTTATAATACCCATATATAAAAGTGGGCGTGGTCGTCAACCGATTTTGGCAATTTTTCGTCCAACCATTTGCCTAAGTAAGTATATCACGCCTACCAAATTTCATCGATATATCTTCAACGGTTTCTGAGTTATGACATATAAAACTTTCAATGTTTGGCCCTTAATAAGTGGGAGTGGCACCGCCCATTTTTCAAAATCTCACCAAATTTCTTCATAAGGGCCTGAGCTCCACACGTGGGTGAAATTTTATCACTCTAGCTCTATTAGTGACTGAGATACAAAATTTCCGATTTTTACTATATAGGGGAAGTGGGCGTGGTCATGGTCCGATTTCGCCCATTTTCAATACCATCCGTTCCAGTCTTGATACCAACTTGCATTCCAAATTTCATCAAAATATTTAAATTTTTGCGCGAGTTATCGTGCGTACAGACAGACAGACGGACGGACAGACGGACAGACGGACGGACATGGCTCAATCGATTTCTTTTTTCACCCTGATCAATTTGATATATATAAGTCAATATCTATCTCGATTATTTTATGGTGTTACAATCCACCGTTATGTGATTAAAACTATAATACTCTGTGTACTAGTACACTCAAAAAAAAAATTTCTCTCGATCAAAGACATAATTTTCCTTATTTTGAACACGCGTCCCAATACAAAATTTTCTTTGTTTTGTGTAAATTTTCTCAAAAATGTGGAAAAAACATAAAAAAACATTCAAACAAATTCGTTGCCATGGGGATTTGTATGGGAATTTAATTTCTCAAAATTAAAGAAATCAAGTCTTCAAAACAAGGAAAGTTGGGAATGGAATGGCGCTTAAAGAATTTTTCATTATTTTAATGTATGAATTTTTTCAAAACAAGTATATGAAACCATGGTAACGCATGTAACAACAATATTTTATAAACCTTTTAACATGTTTTAAGGAAAATTTACTCAAAACAAAGAAAGTAGTGTTCAAAATAGGTAAACAATTTCTTTGACCCCTCCATATATTTTTTTTCTCTCAGTGTACAGCTGAGTATAAAAAGAACAATGTCAATAGGTATAGAAATAACTATAAAGTATATGTATATTAAAAATCGCACTCACATAAATAATACAATACAACCAACAAAGCTCTTGCTAAATATCTGACAACATCTGCTCGACCGCCATTCACTCGATCTCAAATTGAAAGGGTCAACTTTCTCGTACGTTGGATAATATGTATGTTTGTATATTTGCAAGCATCTATATATTAATAGGCTAACATTTTGTCCATACAAACAATTGCCAGGCTGTTTAGCACATTTAACATACTCATATCCACATAAAATTGATATGGATGTGTTCGTATGAGTCAGGAGCAGTGCATAGGCATATAATTTTTTCTATAAATTATTTAATTTGTTTATAATTAATAAATCAAATTTCTAGTTAAGAGAAATAGATATCGTAAACGTGTTTACAAATATCGTAAACACAGTTGAAGAGTCGTTTTAATTTAAAAGCGCTCTCTCTATTTTATATGCATTGGCCGGCGCAGTTTACGCTCAGATTAAATTAACGCGGCCAAATATCTCCTATTGCTTTTCCATTAAAGCGAAAAGTGAGAGAGAGTGCGGGAGAGCACACTGAGTAATTTTAATGTTGACCAAGGCATATCTAACAGGTAGGCTCGGCGGCGAATTGAAAAAGTTCTTTTTTTATTTACAAAGGTAGAGTGTAATGTCAAAATCAAAGCGAATTCACATCATGGCCAATAGGAATGGACGAGCCCCAAGCGAATTCAAATTTTAACCACGGCGAAATATCATTTTGACATTACACTCTACCAATTACAATAACAAAATACATGGGAAATTTCTGAATTCGCCACCGGGCCTACCTTCCTAGATCTGCCTTGATTTTGACCATGATTTCGCGTCGGACCGTGGTCAAAAGGGCAAATCAGTGTTGCGGTACAACTGGAATTTGGAAAGTTTTGCTTATCTCCGCGAAAAGGAATAATTTTTGTACCAATACAAAGTTGAAAAAATAAATTGCATGGTCAAATTTCGAGCACTAGTTTAAACTAAATAGGAAATTGCCAGCTGCTGAATGAAGCTTTACTTTTCATGTCCTTGTCACAACAATAATTCAATACAATTTCCTAGAAGTGTATTTGTAACAATAAGTTTGTTCCAACGTTTGATTGCTGTTAAATGAAAGTGCGTTAAAAGTTCTGGAAGAATTCATTTAAACTTCTCTGATGCCAATATTTTTAGAATTCAAACGGGCAATACAGGGCAAGCGGCGTTCATATTTCATTATACTATACGGCAAAATCAACGTTTTTTCTGCGTATTGGATCAAACCAAACAGTAATTGGGCGATTAACTAAAAAGTAAATATACTATATAATTGGTTCGCATTTCGTCTAAACTAAATGGTATATACGTGTTTTTATACAAACAAATATCATAGGGATCAATACAAGTGATAATAATACCTATGATGAATTTTATATCAAACCCAATATGCGTTGAACCCGACCCCCTCAGAATTTGATGAAATTTTGCACAAAAATTTTTTTTTTTTCATACTGAACTGAAATTTTTTTTTCAGTGTAATATGTAATACAGAATTTTTACAGTGTATGTTTTCAAAAGGTGATTTTAATACCTTTCTAACAGTATAAAAATTTTTGAAATCGGTTGATTAGTTTACGCGTGATATCAAAATACAAGAAAGCCAAGAGATGCATTTACTTTAATTTTCATTTATCAGTTATTTTAGTTTTCAGATATGATATATATATTAAATAGACCTTTATAAACAAAATTTGTATTTTTCAAAATCGCTTGATCTTTGAAGTGCTTTTTCAGTTTCAAATTTTATTTTGGAAAAAATTTTTTTTTCAATGTACTAAAACAAAAAAAATGTTTACAGTGTATTTTTTTGAAAGCTAATTTCAATACCTTTCTAATGGTGTAAAGATCTTTGAAATCGGTAAAGCCATTCCCTAGTAATCACACTTTAAAAGTACCTATTATCGTCATTTTTCGATTATTTTCGGGTATTTTCGAATATTTCGATACCTTGCCACGCCCACAATATTTCGAAAATGCATTTTCTAAAAATGAGGTTGTGTTTGAGTAGGTAAGATGTACCTCTATGCAAAATTTCATCAAATTCTGAGGGGGTCGGGTTCAAAATGTTCGTTTTTTTCAGCCTTTGATATGAAATTCATCCTATAAAGCTTTCAGGTTTTTGAACACTTAAATAAATAGATATACTTATATAGAGCAACGCCAACTCTTTTATCAAAATTTATCCAATTTCCGCTATTATAGTCTGCAATGACGGAGGTTGTTTACTTGCGACGCAATCTCTCCAAAAATTGGTTTGATCCAATAGCCAGCCGAGTGCTGTATAGTGTAATTGGTTGAACATCGTGTGGCGTAGTTCAATCTTGCTTCCAATTTGTGGCAAGGAAAAAGTTGTACGAGTGTTACGAGCGAAAAAATATTGGCAGCTGAGTTATGAGCGTTATGAGTTCCTTTTGCACTACTTTGGGCATCAATTTAATTAATTACACACCTATGATTGGGGTTAATAAGTGAGAAATTGTAACAATTTTAATAAAGAAACATTTAAATATGCTTAGCCCCTTGCAAAACAAATAAATGCGTATGTATGTATGTATGTATGTATCTATTATTCAATCTCATAATTTGTGCGCGATTGATGTGATGAGCTTTTTTTATTTGGCACACAGCAGGCAACCAAATTTTAATTAATTTAAAATCTAGCTTGGCCGCCATCGTGTATACTAAGGTAAACACATATGTACGTATGCACATTCAGATGTTTGCTAACACATGCAAAGAAATGTAAATACAATAAATTAATGCAATAAAATTGTGTACTTGTGTATAACACCAAAGCGAAAGTACTCACTATGCTAATCACCAAATTAAAGGTATACAAACTTGTGCCAGAAGCTGTTGGCAGTTCTTCAATAAAACCCATTAGACGAATTGTCTAGTTTATTATCTACATATGTATTGATTATGGACATACATACATACATATAACAGATCCAACATCATTGCAAATGCAGGAACATTAAAACAATACATTATTGTATTTGGTAATTTTCAGTACTGGGCCTTCAGTCTGTAGTTCGATTGGAAGAAAATTCGTGCGCTTTCGAATTCTATTCCATATACTCTATACAATACGAATGTACTTTCGAATCGAATTTCGCTTTCAAAGAGTGAGGGCCCTGGATATGACTTTATGACATTATCAAAAAGCGATGAAGACTGACCGCTTGACACATACATATGTGTACGAGTGCAAAAACCACTGAACTAGAGACTGGGGTGCAATATTCGGGCAGTCATCGACACATCACCACAAATAACTCAAATGTTCCAGCAGCTTCAATTTTGTCTGTCAAAACTCAATATTAAGAGAATGCATAAGGTCACTTGAAAGAGATGCAAAGAATATATTGCAAATGTTGAACGAGAATTAATTGAATAAAAATATATGATAAGCACATGAATGGCGAAGATAGCGAGAAAGGAAGACAAACAGTTGGCAGGAGTAAAGGAAAGCGTGTGAAGGAAGCAGATCTTTGTTAACTTACTTACGAACACACATGCAAACACACGCAAACGCACCCACACACAACGAGAACACAAAGGCGGAATTTTGCTCGAATAAGTTGATTGAAAATGAAATGTTTTCACAACCAATCTTGCAATTCATATGCAAATTTGCACCAAAAATTACTCAAAAGTCTAAACATTCTAAATTCACTTTGCTGAAAGCTGTTTGACAGATGGTATGTGGCAAGGATATGCCAGGGCGGTGGCACCTCCGCCCGCGCCTGCTCGCCAGAAACTGCGCAGTCATTGTATGAGCTTTTAATGTAATCATTCTGAGAATATTACAACTACTTGAGGCTTTACTTCAAAACTCAATTTCTGAACGATTTTAGACTTAGATGCTTTTTGGTTATTTTTCTTTTTCTGTTTTTTCTTCTGCTTTTTGTAAATGTACTCGTAATTTAAATATGAATGGCTACGGCAGTATAGTGGGTGTGTGGATGTATTGACATATCGCTGTTACGACATTTCATTGAAATGATGCCATATTGGTTATCTGCTTTGCGTTATGGTTGAGCAGTTGCGAGAATCAAATTGAATGGCGTTTGTAAAAACATCATTTAAATTAAAAAAAAAAAAAAAAATAGAAACAATTATTAAAATTGTGGAACCAACAAATACCATCTCGAATTTATTAAAAGTAGTGCTCACTTAAACCAACTTTTTTTTTATAAATAGAACTGAACTTCTATCTCATTGCTATAAATTTGACTTATTTAGCTGCGCTCAATTTTTTTTGCAGTGGCCAATTTTAACAAATTTCAAGAAAAAAAATGTTTGAACAAAATTTAACATTAATTCCCCTATTGTACAGAATCACCCGCCATTTGCATTCACTCCAACTAACTTTTTTTTATTTATACACACATACAGTATAAGTGTTACGAATGTTTATGCATAACTGAAATGTTTTGCGCGCAACAGCAGCCATAACAACTACAACTGCATCTTTTAATTTTAAAAGTGTATAAAAACAACAAAAACTTTGCATACAATTTCCAAAACATCACAATGCTAAAGCAAATACACGACTATCCAGCATTTGTACGCCAGCTACGCCAATGATTCAGCCATTCCAGCTATTTTCTCCGAACTCTTCTGTTCTTATTTCAACATCATAATCTTCATAATTATAATTTACTCCATCATCAAGTCATCCTTAAGAGTTATCCTCATTGTTTGAAGCTGCATGCTAATTACTCACAGCTGCCACAACCCCACCACCAATTACAACACCAGGCACTCGAATCCACCCTCCACCCTCAAGTTCTTCCATATGCCATTCGCTGCATCGACTAAGTTTCTACTTGTGTTGCATGTAAAATGCTAATTGAGTAATTGTTTTACGTGTTAACTTGTTCGACAGTGGCGTGGTTGGTACATTGTTGTTGTACATTTTGCAGCATTGCTGGTATTCTGCGTATTTATGCGCATTTGTATGTACATATTTAGGGGATTCACAACCTGTCATATTGCGTCATATCATCATAAGTCATAATACTTTGTGGTTGCATTCTATGCTATATGTATACTAAATAAATACAACTCTGCTATGTTTTTGGGTCGTCGTATTTGATCATCTGTTTTTGTTTACTTCTTCACAGGGCTTCGGAAAAGTCTTTTATAACTATTTCCGTACAATATTTTAATATGACATATGACTTTATGACACTTTGTGAATCACCTAATTGTAGTTTTGTTCAACATTGTCGAATAAGGGTGTGAATATTTCGAAAATATGAAAGACACTCTTATGTACCATAAAAATGATGAACAAGAGTTAAAGCTCTATATATGTATGTATATCTAAAAGCATGTACATATGTCTATGTATTAGTTTCCGTTTCCGTACAAAATTAAGCTGGAAAAATCTTTTTTTTATATTTTCACATTTCTCTGTTAAATAAACGTATTCATTTAATATGGGACAGGTTTAGCATTTAAAAGTACATTTTTAAGCGTGCGATCTGTTTGTACATGCACGTTTTGAATTGACACTTAAACATTTTGCAGAACACTCAAACAAGCGTGTGAAATGCTTTACAGTGCAAAAAAATTACGCTACTTACCCATACAAGTTTACATAAATTTATGTGTGTCCATACATCCATAGATGATATGTATGCAAGTAGGAGATATTAAGATAGAAACAAAAGCTGTCCATTATAATGCATCAGCCCAACAAAGCAAAAGTAAGAGTACACCTCTAATTTTGAAGTTTATGTTAGAGGGTTTCGGGTCAATGTATTTTATATACCTATACCAGCAAAAACCCGTTGCTTCGCAATGAGGAATAATAGTTAACCAAAGTCAAGTCAAGTCAAGTCTACTCAACTCAATTCAAGTCAAGTCAAGTCAACACAAGTCAATTCAAGTCAAGTCAAGCCAATTCAAGTCAATTCAAGTCAAGTCAAGTCAAGTCAAGTTAAGTTCAGTTAAGTTATTCCGGGGTTATCTGGGTCCACTTGCTGACCTTGTCTAGCCAGCACTACAGCTCTATGTTGAAGCCGTTCCCAACACTTTTCATTTGATACCAATATCACTTAAAAACATCCGGGTCCGCATTTTGATCGATATCTAGGGACCCGGCCTAGGAATCATTATGAATAGAACTCCACGTAAAAGCCTTGTTCAAAACCTTTCATTTCATACCAATATTGCTCCGAAACATTCCGGGGTCATATTTTGACCCATATTTGGGGACCCGGCCCAGGCATCACAAATAACATAATTCTACGTCGAAGTCCTCATCAATACCTTTCATTTAGCAATATCGATTCGAGGGTCATCCGGGCCATCTGTTGACCCATAGGCATCACTATTAAAATAGCTCTATATTGAAGTCCAGATTAAGACCTTTCATTCGATACCAATATCGCTCAGACACATCCCGACGCCATCCAGATCCACCTTTTGACCCATATTAGAAGACCCGTAATGGAAATCACAATGATAATAGGTCTGTATTAAAGCCCTACTCAATACCTTTAATTTCACACCAATATCGTTCAACCACATTCCGGAGTAATCCGGGTCCACATTTTAGCCCATACCTGGGGAGGATGTCTAGGCATCACAATGAAAAGAACTCTATGTTGAAGCCCTGTTCAATACCTTTCATTTGATGCCAATATCGCAGGTGTAGGTGCAGGCGTTCTTGAGTTATAGCATAGTATGCATGCATAAACAGGTTTTTGATTTCCACCGCGACAAACAACAAACCGTGCAAAAACAAACATATGAGTCGCCTGCGCTGCGCTGCCTGGCACGACTGCGACGCCTCCACTGAACGCGGCAAATGCTTGCGCTTTTTTGAGTTTTTCCAAATTTAAAACCGGGAAAAAGGTATTAAAGTCTCAGAAATGCGCAAAAAAAGTACATGGTTGTCGAGAATTTACCAATTGTGACATTTTAAAAAAAGAATTATTAAAAACGGTCCAGTACTTTTTGAGTTATCGCGTTACATACATTTTCCATACAATCAATTTTATATAATTATATTAATATATTAATATTAATATTAATATATTAATTATATTAATATTAATATATTAATATTAATTATATTAATATATTAATGTGATCTGAAATAAATTTCATATAGCTAGGGTTAGCTAACGGGATTGTGCGTCCATAATATAGTACATGGCGGGGTGTAATAAGGCCTTTTGAAATAAGGCCTTTAAGGCCTTATATCGCAACCAAAGTGATTTAGTTTTGTCATTTTCAAAAAAAAGGTCTTATTTCACATTTAAAACGCAATTAGGCCTTTTTTGAAATGTGCAATAACCCCTTTATTTATTTACGCGAGAACTTATGAGAATTCCAATGAGCAAATAACTGTTATATAAATAACAGAAGGACATCACCGTGGCGGTAGCCACGGCTGTGACACACGACCGGACTTGGATAGCGCAGCCCAGAGTTATTTTTTATAAGCGCGGCCGAAGGCCGCCCACGCTGAAGGGTGTACTACGCAGAAGGATATCACCATGGCGGTAGCCACGGTTAGGGCATTCGTCCGGACGGATGGAGTAGCCCAGGGTTATTTTTTATAAGCGCGGCCGAAGGCCCCCAACGCAAAAGCTGTTCTCCGCAAAAGTTTTTTCTTTATCTTCTCTTTCCGGAGTAATATCTATGGCCCGGTCCACAGTGCTTTTGCGGCCATTTCAACTCGCAAAGTGAAATAAGACCTTTAGAACCTTATTTCACATTTCAAGTGAAATAAGACCTTATTCTTAATAAAGACTTTATTTCTCAATCGATAGCGATATAAGGCCTTAAAGGCCTTATTTCAAAAGGCCTTATTACACCCCGCCATAGTACATATCTATGCCTTTTGTTTTGCACCCAGTTTAATGTATACCCAGGTACTTATATCCATATGTACACATTCATATCGTTTGATTCCCACACAATATTTTTCTGAATAGAGCTGCGTCTGTATTCAATTGCGTTTGGGTTGGAAACGTGAGTGTGCCTTTGTTTACTATGTTTGTACATATACATATAAGTGTGACTAATTATAAGCTAAAACAGGTGTACATGCTTACATATGTCGGTCTGTACATACATATGTACATTAGACCGTATCGCAAAAAATAAAGTGCGCCGTACGCCCCCGCATATAATGTCTTTTTGGAAAACATTTCCGGAAAATTTTTTAATTTTTTTTTGGACGCCGCTAGATGTCGCTAAAATTTATTTTTCTCATATATTCGGTATTTATAGTCCGATCTCTAAGTTTAATACAGAAATGTCTTTGGCTTGAAAGGGTGGCTTATACTATAGAATATTATTAACCCTATGTGCGCCATTGGGGTCACTACCACCCAGTATTTAGTTTATACCACCCTAATGTACCTTTTTTACGTCTGCATGTTAAACGTAGTGAAAAATCATTAATCTTTTGCAAAAGAAGTATTTCGATCGCTTGAGAAGAACCCGAAATAAAACACGTTCAACATCCCGAGGAATATAGGTTTGTCTGTTCCTTTGGTCTTTTAGGTTAATTTTACAGAAAAATTTTCTGTGGAGACTCATAGTAAAATTTTATGCCAAATAATTTTCTAGAACATTTTAACCCTCTAGCGACCTTAAAAATACTATTTTTCCTGATTTTCTAAAAAAAGGGGGTCAAAATAACCCTTTATTGGCGGTGATAGAGGGTTAAAATGTTCTAGAAAATTATTCACCATAAAATTTCAGTAGGGGTCGCCTCAGAAGAAATTTTTGTAAAATGAACCTAAAGGACCAAAGGAAGCGAAAAACTTATATTCCACGGAATGTTGAACGTCTTTTATTTCGGGTTCTACTGAAGCGATCGAAATACTTCTTTTGCAAAAGATTAATGATTTTAGACTACGTTTAACATGCAGGCATAAAAAATTGCATTAGGGTGGTATAAAATAAGTACTGGGTGGTAGTGACCCCAATGACGCACATTGGGTTAATAATACTCCATAGTATAAGGCGTGCTTTCAATCCAAAGACAATGGTGTATTAAACTCTGAGATTGGACTATAAATACCGAATATATGAGAAAAATAAATTTTAGCGACATCTAGCGGCGTCCAACAAAAAAATAAAAAACTTTTCCGGAAATGTTTTCCAAAAAGACATCATATGCGGGGGCGTACGGCGCACTTTATTTTTGCGTCCTTATAACGCGAGACGGCCTAATGTACATATGTACATTATAGGAATTTTTTCCGTTTTAAACGGAAGGAAAATTTAATAAGAAATATTAAATTTTGTATTAAGCAATAATCATACCATATATCATATATTTATTAATATCAATATTTCGCACAAAAAACTTACACAATCATAAGTAGAATTACCACACAGAAGTTATCGTCCCCTTTTCTAGGCAACTCCAAACAAATGAAAAGAAAAATTAGCTCAAAGTGCCAAACAAAGCGCCGCATTAGTGTCATTAACGAAAATTTGTGCAAATGATCACTTAAATGTGAATTGAATTAGACGCTTGGGGCTAATTTGAGCAACAAGGCAAAGCACAAAGACATAGCCACAAAGACGATAGACTGTGCACAAAGACGTTAGACCGGTCACTGTCGATGAGCTATGTATACAAATGCCAAAGGAAGGAGGTGGTGATGTCAAACCATTTTTGGTTTTTTTTTTGGTAGAATTCATGAAACAAAAACCTACAAAAAGTTACCCAAAATCGACCGGTTATTTTTCTACTATAATAAATTTACTTCAGTGCATTTTTTTGTACTTTTGACTCCCACCAATGAACTTTGGTTGTTGGTCTTTACTTAAAGTCGCTTGAAAAATCAACCCCAATGTCAATTCGTTCATTTGCTTCCTTCATCGTTTGTCATTCCGTATTTAACTTATTTCATTCATTTGATTCCACTTCATTTAATATCTTCTCAATTTAATTAATTTTGCCAAATCTATGTATCTACTTTTGTGTCATAGTGGAACCATTTGGGAAATTGCTATGAACCTTTTAGGATGTACAGATTCACTTGTGCAACTGTTTTTTTTTTTTAAGGAGGATTTTAAACCAGTGGATAGTGGAACGAAAATTAGTTTGGAGACGAACCAGTTTCGGCGATGTGCCATCTTCGGATTCAGCGTTGTGCATTAGCCCTTGAATGCCGGTGTCATATTTGAAAAGCAAGCAGATCGTTATGTAAATAACACAATATACATATGTAGGTATTAAGTTAGAGTTATTTTATTGTTAAGTTAAATGAGTTATGTACATACTTATCTAATTCTATTTGCAGGCACAAGATGGATTCTAAAACTCATTGCATTTAAGTTGAACGGAATCTTTAACATGAACATATATTTTTTCAGCTTACACATACCTACATATGTACACTACCTACATCTATATAAATTTAAGTTGGATTCTATTCTTCATTTTTATTTGCCTTAAATTAATTTATTCCCTTAACATGTCGTAAAATAAAAATTATTACGAAATAAATCAAAAATTAAAATAATGAGAAAATACAAATGCTTATGTTTAGTTCCCAGGCAGTATATGTACATGCATATGTACATACATATGTATATGCATATAAATACATATGTATGTATGTATGTACCTACATACATATGTGGAGATATTTCAATAAAATATTAGCATAATTTTTACGTTTATAACTTTGTTGTTTCTAACCACATACATATCATATACCTACATACAGATATATTTGTACCATGTATGAATATATACATTATTTATTATCAATGAGCTTATGTGGCTACTTTGGTTATATAAATTGATGAATGTACGATTATGTGGCTATTAAGCTGATTCCACATAAAACTTTTTCCGCTTTGCGTTACGCCGCTTTCTATGTCAAACAACGCAAAACTGAAAAACTATGCCACATTGAACGCTGCAACATCACTCAAAAAATATTTATTTTCTGAAAAATCTCTCATTCTCCGTTTTATTTACAAAAAAGTAAATAAGAAAATAAAAACCCAATAAACACAACGGATTCGCCTCGAATTCGAGACGAATTCGCTTCTCTGATTATATTATCGCGGCGATAGTTCGCGACGATAGATCGGCGAATCCGAATTCCGAGGCGAGTCACCCCTCATTAGCGATTCGCGCATTTTTATATTCTCGGATCGTTGGCGATTCGAGATTTATGCCCATTGGCGAATACATTCTAGAAAATCTTCTTCTGCGAATCCACCTCGAATTCGCCACGATATCATCTGAGCTTTTCAATCTCTTGAGTACAGTTTTAAATGGTAAATTAAAGCCCAACAGGGAATTTCTTCGTGTAAAGCAAGATTTAATAAAATTAATAAATGCTATTGCGATAATTGATCTTTCTCGAGTCCATCTCGAACTCGATACGAGTCCGAAAAATTACATTCACCACCGCAAATTCTTCTCGAATTCGCCACGATATCATCCTCGCTTTTGTGTTTATTGGGAATCTATTAAATTATTTTTCAATTGTGTGAAATGTAAATTTGTTTATTTACATTTGAATTAAAGTGAAACTGAAAAAAAATTTCAACGCCACCAAAAGTTGAGATTTGGGCAACTTTGTGCTTTATGTAACTTCGGCGTTGCGTTACTTTTTGTTATGTGAGAAACCTCATATAGATACATACATGTATTTTAATCTCAGCTGTCACGCAGAAAGTGTCACGTAGCGCAACACAAAGTTCTATGTGGAATCAGCTTTATTATTTGTGAAAATTTATTAATGTACGTACACATGTCTGTATGTGTCTATCGAAAAATACAAATCATCAATTTATTGTTTATTTCCAATTTCCTGCCTTAAAGCCCGTCTCCACATAACTTGTTTCACCAACAAAACATCTAGCAAAACATCTCGCTCAATAACCCGTCTCCACGTGGCTGATCGTGATTCAGTTTAACATTTCTCTTTCTTGCTCTTCTTAAATGTTTGTATGTTTGCTTATATTTTGCGTTTTTGTTTTGGTTTGTGTGAGATTTCGATAGTTTTTCGATACAAAATTAGAGAAGACATCGATATCATCGAGGTTGGCAAGATGATTCAGAATGAAACAGTGTTTCAATCTTCACTCGCTCTCAGAAATTTGTATGGAAATTGGCGAGTTTCGGCACTGGTTTCCGTGTCGAAACAAGATTGAGAGAAAATGCAGAAAAAAAGAGCGAAACACGTTATGTGGAGACATGGTATTAGGTTTGTTGTTTCTGTTTTAGTTTCTTCGCATGTACATATGTATATTTACATACCACGTGTATTTGGTGGAAACAAGGACGAAGCGGTTGGCACGTAAGCTTATATGAATACTGCTATAGAAAGTCATTGATTTGTGGTGAATCAAATATACAGTTATTATTACAATTATTCTGAATCTATAGTAGGTATATGCATGTACAAATCCATATAGGTACGTATGTATGTATGTATGTATGTACATCCATTTGTAGTCACATAAATTGCGAAAATGCGTATGTGGACAATTCCGCCTATTATTGCTATAACCGAAACACATAAATAACGAATAGTCAAACAATGGTAAAATATTTGTTATGAATAAATAATAGCTTAAAAAAACTAAAAAACACGCTTTAATCTTAAAAATCGTACTAAAAATTGAGAAATAATTTAATTAGAAACAAAATGATGAACGAAAATATAAGTATTTAAGGAAAAGCGTGGGATGCTCAGTATGTCAAAAAATATTTAAAATCGCTGTTTTTTTTACTAATAATTTTATTTTGACTTTTTTGAGATTTCATATATCGTACTCTTTAATTTCGCAACTAGGTATATTTTTGTACTAGTTGTACGAATCGAATATTTTCATGTTCAAATATTATTTAGCAGCCCCACGCTTTTCCTTAAATACTTATATTTTCGTTCATCATTTTGTTTCTAATTAAATTATTTCTCAATTTTTAGTACGATTTTTAAGATTAAAGCGTGTTTTTTAGTTTTTTTAAGCTATTATTTATTTTTAACTTTTTAGTGAAATTTTTCATTAAAGGATGTTTTATGCGAAGAAGTCTGATGAAGGGATTTGGTGATCTCCGAAATATATCTATATACATATGTATTTATAACTTCTACCAAAAATATTAATTTTTCACATACATTTTTTCCTTATAATTAAATATTCTCATTGTCCTATAATCACTTCCATATTTTTCTTGTATACCAAAAATAGTAAACAACTTCTTGAAAATAAAAATGACAGATGTGAAAGTTACCAAGAAACCAACAGCGAAAAAATAACCTATTTTGGTAATTACCAAGTTCGGCAACCGTGCTATAAGTGCTATAAATAGATTTGAACCAGGGTTTGAAATTGCTTAGCTACTTTTGCTGCATTTGCTTTTGCTTTGCTTTTGCTAACGAAAAGTAAATTAGCAAACTCGGCCAGCCGAGTAAAAAACGAGAACACGATTCATTCCCTTCAGTTTTCAGCTGAGCCGTGTTTGCTTGTGTAGTTAAGCAAAGCAACGCGATTTGGGGGATTTCATTTTACTTCCAGCAATTAGTTGTGTCTTTGCATTTTTTCTGCTTTTGCTTATTGCATACTGTTAACGTTACCAGAGTTGAGTGATGGTGAATTACAGATTTGAGAGAAAAGTTGAAAAAATTAGCAGCGCGCTGTAGAATGGAATGTTACATTACATTTGTGCACATCTGCTGATATTCTTAGTTTTATTCACATACACCGATTTCACCAATGCACCAAATTCCTAAAACAGCAAAGTAATTTTAAAATTTTCTTATCGAATTTCAATTATAAATAAATTTAAGAATTAAAAAAAATCAATTTAAATTAGTTTCAATTTGACTTTTCTGGGACTCGAACCTGCGCCTCTATGTGCATATCTTTCTGTATTAAAAAATTATAATTCAATAGATGCTTTTGGGTACACAACAATATTATTATTGTTGTTTTTTGATATGTTTGGGGGACAGTAGGATTTTCGTTGATCAGTCATCAGATTCTACCAGCTGCTGTGCCCCGATACACCAAGATGAGGGTTTTGATGCAGCCACCATTTTATTATTGCTCAATAGATGTACATATGTATGTACATATGTATTGATGCATCATCTATTTGTTCAGAGAGGGTGAAAATTAAATTTCATTGGCAGGTATAGAGATGGTTGATCGTTGCTCATCAACGAGGTTGATGGGTTGGCCATCAACAAGATGAAATGGACAACAAAATATTTTTACATTTTCAAAATTTCGAAAATTTTAAAATACATAATTAAAAAATCGATGTGGAAATTGTAAAAATACTCACCGGTTGTAGCAAACTGGTGCATTGTTGTATGGTTTTTAATACAGAAAATGCATTGATGCGCAGGTTCGAGTCCCAGTAAAGTCAAATTGAAATTAATTTTAATTGATTTTTTTTAATTTTTAATTTATTTATAATTCAAATTCGATAAGAAAATAGTTAAAACACCAGCGGTTTTGGGAAATTAGTGCATCGATGGAATTGGTGTATGGGAGGAATAATGAGCCATATCAGCAGATGTGCAGAAATTTAATATAACATTCCTTTTTACAGACGAACTCGCTCTACTTCTGTTATTTTAACAGCCAGCTGTGTTGAATTACAATTTTTTATTCACCAGATGCACTAACAGAATTTTGTTGGGTTTCTGGCTTCCACGATTATTCCTAGTTGCAACTTCTCTGTTCATCTACGTTCTCTGTTATTGGATTGCATACGGGAGTAAATTGAATGAAATTCATAGAGGCTATTTTGAAGAGAGGTAACATAAAAGCCTCAATGAGGCGTGGAATATAATGTTGAATGTCCCTATATGATGTCGTTGGGTTGAATCCCATGTTGGTGTCACGTTTCGAATCCGGAGGTGAATAGAAATAATAGAGGAGAAAACACAATAAAAGTAAAGTGAATGTTTCAAAAAAATAATAATTGAGTTAAACGTTTGCAACTTTTAGGATGGGATGAAGTTACATACATACATACATACATACATACATACATACATACATACAGGTGAATCTAATAAAAGCGTGTTAAAAAGGCACTGAATGTTTAAAAGTGGGAACTCAACTCACCCACTTTTCAGCAAACTTCTCACACATCTACACATTTTTCAATGAAACTCGCATACATACACAAACTTTTTTTCGGTTATGTGCTCATTCGCTCCGCCCTGAAAATTTTAAAACATAATTCTCTGTTATGCTTCCATCTGCTTGCTTATTTGGTATAGTAACACTAAAAAAAACTCCGTCTAGAAGTATGCAATAAATAACCGATATCTATGTATGTATGTTATTAACAGAGCCAGATCCAAACAGTTAACATATATGTACGTATGTCGGTAAAATCGGCATTGCTTCATTCCTAATTACCAGAAACTTTATCGTCTGTGGAAATGTGTGTTACCCATATAAAAGCGGGGTTTGTACCCACCGATGGCTGGCAGGGTATATGAACTTTTATATTTATACATACACACATACATATGTACATATATACGTGAATATGGATTTGTTTGTTATATATGTATTTACCCTGCAAAAAAATGTGCGATTAATACCGAAAGATATTTGTCCCGGATTGATCTCTTTCGAGAACAATCGGTCCACAATTAGTCTCCGATTGTTCCCGTACGGGTATAAATGTAGACTAATTGTAGACCAATTGTTCCCGAAAGGGTATAAATGTAGACTAATTGTAGACCAATTGTTCCCTAACGGGTATAAATGTAGATTAATCGCTTTCATTCCGAACAGGTACAAATCTAGATTTCTTAAATGTAGAAATTTTACAAAAATATGCAATGTATTTAAAAAATTGTAGAACAACCGGTAAAACGAATTGATTACCCTTTCTTTTAATAACAATGATGAATAATAATTTTAACAAAATGTTGCCTAAAATATCCTATGAAAAAATCCTTTACATTACACTCATATAATGCATACTAAAAACTTAAAATTTTTTTTATTTATTTATTGAGACTTTTTTTCAAAAGTAAAACATTATATAATCTTTATTTATATATGCCTGAACATTTACATACAATTTTTTAAAGATTGTTGTTAAAAATTGCCTTGGCGAACAACTTGGAAAAATCTACATTTGTACCCGTTCGTGCTGGAAGCGATTGATCTACATTTGTACCCGTTGGGGATGAAAGCGATTAATCTACATTTGTACCCGTTCGGGATATAAGCGATTGATCTACATTTGTACCCGTTGAGGATGAAAGCAATTGATCTACATTTGTACCCGTTGGGGATGAAAGCGATTAATCTACATTTGTACCCGTTCGGGATGTAAGCGATTGATCTACATTTATACCCGTTGGGTATGTTAGTGATTAATCTACACTGGTACCCGTTCGGGTATACAAGTTGAACAATTAGTCTCTTCATAGGACATGCTCGAACAAATGCGATCAATTCACTCCATATAAAGGGATGTGAAATTGTATTAGTCGCATGCTCCCTTGCGATTGATCCCGGACACGTCCCGGATTAATCGCATTTTTTGCAGGGTATGTATGTACATATGTATGTATATTTCTAACAGTGCACATGTGACTTGTTTTCGTTCGACTGGTCGTAAGCACTTGACCAATATGTGGCATTAAGTTTGTGGCAGCTAGGTACTACCACGAGTATACGCCTATTATTTATGCTCTTGCTATAAGCACAATGGTTAGTGGCATTCGAATGTTTGTGTATTTTATATTTGCCCATTTAGTGCGGTGGTAAGTGGATCGGCTGCAACAGTATTTCAAAGCTTATTGGAAGCCAAGTGGCCGGAATGTCCTCACCTAGCGGACATGCTTTTCAAACGCACCCGCTCATACATACAATATGTATGCTTGTATATACGTAGGCATATACTATATTAGACCTTAGAATCTCTGCTTAATTTTTTTCATCCAAACACTTTGATCATTTATGCTTGTTTCACAAGGTTGGTGGCTCGAAATTCAAATCGGTATTATAATTACTTAACCGTATTAGTTTTAATAAACATTAAAGAAAGCTTTGGGCGACAATATGGACCATTCCGCGTCATAAACATAAAAAACCACTCACCCCAGGATTATTCCGGTTGCTCTAGCCTTTGTACTTTTTGAGAACTTCGTCTTTGGAAAAAAATTTTCCTACCACATTAATGTAGAACATTTAAAAAATAAACAGAGCGAGTGCATAACATAAGTAGAGCTGCCAGCGTAGTCCTTTTTTAGACCTGATTTGTCAACAATAAGAAAAACTTTTTTCCGGGTATGTATCTATGCACATATCGCACACTAAATCAAAAACAGTCACAACTCAAAATTTTTCAAAATCGACTTTTTTCCATAAAACAGTTCTTAGAACACATACCTAACGACTGTGAAAAATTCTTCTCCAACACTGCCTTCCTTAGGTCGAGAAATTCCGTTATGTCTGTTTTGATGTTACTTGCGTTTATGTTACCTGCTTGAACAGTATCAACTAAAGAGTACTATTTATAGTTGTGACAGTTTGCATTTAAGCAACAGTGTAGTTTTATTGTCAGTTAAAGAGTCTTATTTCGACTTGTGACACTTTAGCTGAAAAAATTTGAAATATATTTCGACTTGTTGATAAAAAGTGAAATAGTTTGCTATATCGTTCAGAGGTCTGATTTTTTTTATAGAAAAAGTAAGTATAACCAAGTATATTATCTTTGATACAAGTAATTATGATAATTGATAATTTAAAGCAATGTAAGTATTACTATTAAGGTTAGAGTTTTCAATGTTATCATATTTGAAACATGTTATTAGAAATTTTATGCAAAAATTTTTTTTCTTTAGTTTTCATTTGCTTTTGAAAATGTGTTGAAGACATGGATGAAGATTTAGTTCAATTTGATTAACTTACCTGTTAAATTACCTTGTTGAATGTACTCTTAAACTTGAATTTTATACTTACGTTTTTACATACTTACCTGTTATATACTTACCTTTTAAATTGAATACTTACCCTAAAATATACAACGTGAAGTTAAATTTTTTTGTTTTTCCTTTCCTTTTTGCTAATTAGTTAGTGTTTGAGGACTTTTAAGGGTAAATCAAAACATATTTTCAACTAAGGAGACACAATTTGACTTAATACCATAAACCCAACGAAAAAATTTCAACTAAAGAGTCACAACTCTAAATTGGCTCGTATTGTCAAAACTACCAAACAAAACTAAAAAAACTGTTTGTAAATCAGCTTTATACAGGCTTTAATACCATTTGCAACTTTATTTGATTAAAAAATTGCAACGATGTCAGCAAAAACAGTTTTTGCCTCTCTTGAATATTTCAAATTTTTTGAGTTGTGACGCTTTTTGATTTAGTGTGCGATATGTACCTACATGTACATATGGATGAACGCTTTATAATGAAACTCTTATTCACGTGACAATTTTGTGTCGTTTCCAATTCATTCAATCCTATTCCTTTCATTCATTCCCACTCATTTATTTCATGCATTCATTTATTCGTTCATTCTTTCATTCGCTACGCACAATAAATTCAATTGCAAAGCATTTCAACATGATTGAGCGTTATTGCGCTTTTGTACTCCTTATCTGCATGATGTCTCTGTTGCTACTTTTGTTATATGTATATAATTGTTATATATTTTGTATGACTTCATTTGCCGTTTGTGGCCTGTTGACCTTCCCATTTCTATACATATGCATCTTCATTCTTCTTTTATGTTTTTCTCCTTTTTTATTTAGCTTTTGTTCTTTTGTCATTTTTATTTGGGTATTGAGGCATTTACGCTGATTTATTGTTGCATACTTGTGAGTACCTACAAACATACATTTGCTGAAACATATTTAGCTTTTTATTAATTTTGTCTTAATATTAGCCCTGTTTTTATTTAAGCGCATATATGTACATCTGCCGTTGCATTGTGACCGCTGTGGTGCAGTGGGTATGGTGCTCGCCTGCTATACCAGAGGTCTCGGGTTCAAACCCCAGTCCGAGCATACACCAAAAAAAAATTTTCTAATTAGTAAAAATCCAATTATTGGATTTTTTTAAGAGCAGCGGTCACCTCTCGGCAGTGGGCGGCATACCCTCCGAGAGTATTTCTGCCATGAAAAAGCTTCTCACAAAAAATGCATTCGCCGTTCGGAGCCGGCATAAAACTGTAGGTCCACCCAATTACATACACTCAAAAAAAAAAAATTTCTCTCGATCAAAGACATAATTTTCCTTATTTTGAACACGCGTCCCAATACAAAGTTTTCTTTGTTTTGTGTAAATTTTCTCAAAAATGTGGAAAAAACATAAAAAAATATTCAAACAAATTCGTTGCCATGGGGATTTGTATGGGAATTTAATTTCTTAAAATTAAAGAAATCAAGTCTTCCAAAACAAGGAAAGTTGGGAATGGAATGGCGCTTAAAGAATTTTTCATTATTTTAATGTATGAATTTTTTCAAAACAAGTATATGAAACCATGGTAACGCATGTAACAACAATATTTTATAAACCTTTTAACATGTTTTAAGGAAAATTTACTCAAAACAAAGAAAGTAGTGTTCAAAATAGGTAAACAATTTCTTTGACCCCTCCATATATTTTTTTTCTCTCAGTGTAGTAAGAAAAACAAAAAAAGGAGCACACCTCGAATTGGGCGAGAAGCTCGGCCATAAAACTCGTCAGAGTTATAATAGCGCCATTGTATTATTATTATTATTACATCTGCGCTTAAATTTTGTATCTCTATCCGCGCTTAGTTGTCCATACAAAATTTAAGCGCAGATGTATATGCGCTTAAATAAAAACACGGCTATTACCAAACTATACTTTTAACCGTATGAACTATGTACATGTACATATGTATATATTTAATACATATATCCGCATACATCATAAATCTACATATTCACACAGACTTTACTAATGTAGGCACACGTTTATTGTTATGTGTAAATTTTATGGTCTTAATTATTTATTAGGCAGCTACTTTCATGTGCCAACATCGTCTATTTGAATAAATATCTCAAAATTGACTAAATTATAAATTAAATAAATTTATACTGAGAAAAAAAGAAACACAGACATTTCAAAATAAAAAACAAATCAGTCGAAAGTCTGTAATTCAATGCCGAATTTCATAAAGTGCTTCTGAATTGTAAAACTAAATTACCATTCTCTTGCCATACAATTATTTAGAGTGGAAGAGAATCAAAAATATAGTTTGCTCAATCGCGTAAAGTGAGTACCTAATTTAGCTGAAAGCTGCCAGTTAAGTAATCAAATCGACAGTGTTTATTGATACCTACCTATTATATTATTGAAGATGAGGTATACATATATTAATAGTAGGTGAAAATCCCACCATAATACATACAAACATGGAAAAGATAAACCCAGAGAAATTGAAACATTGCCAAAGCTCCTGCTTACACAAAAAGGTGACAGCCTGAGATACATACACGCTTAAGTGGCTTAAAAGCATTTAAGTGGCCTAAGTAAACTAAATAATTCTAAGGGATAACGCCAAGAGGAGAAAATTTTTTTGTGTTTTTTTGTTAAGCATATACGTAAACGCTCATACAAATTTCATTGTTTTGATGTACAATTTTCTTTAATACATGGAATAAATTGATTTGAAGAAAATTGTACATCAAAACAATGAAAATTGTTTTTAGCGTCGAATCATTGCCACTTTTCCATAATCTGAATCATTTTTTTTTTTTTTTGAGTGTGGTTTTTTGAGTGTGGTTTTTAAATAAAAAGTAAATAATTATGGAACTTAATAGCGCGTTTCAGAAAATAAAAACAAAGGAAATAAATTTCAAATGTGTTCACTACACTCAAAAAAAAAATTACTCAGATTATGGAAAAATGGGAATGATTCGGCGCTAAAGACATATTTCCAAATTTTGATGTACAATTTTCTTTAAAACGTGGTTTTTATTCCTTGATTTGAAGAAAATCGTACATCAAAATATGGAAATATGTCTTTAGCGCCGAATCATTCCCACTTTTCCATAATCTGAGTAAGTTGTTTTTTCAGTGTAGTTATTCGATACGCAACATTACTTTGCATTGATCTACATTAATATACATACATACATACAAATCCACTCGCATATATGAAGATACATATGAATGAATTTACTTTCCAATAATCATCGGCAGCAAGTGCAATAAACACAAAGCCACAAACCAAAGCGGCGCAACGCAGCATTTAACCGCAAAACCAATACGGTAGGGAAATTCAAACAGCTACGAAATGGGCCGAGTTCGACATAAAATATACATAAGTACATATAAACATACAATTGTACATACATACCTCCATATATGCAAAATTTATGCAAAATGAATGTAAAAGAAATTGATGTAAAAATGAAGAGACAAAAAACAAAATTTTAAGCATCAAAACAAACCCCAATTGATTCTGTAACTCTCAGTTGATCAATTCATCAACTGAAAATACAAAGGAATGAAAGCCCAAAGAACAACAACAAATACACACAAACAAAAAGTTAGGCTTTCTTTGCATCCATATATGTATGTACATATGTATATAGATCAGTTAATCTCCGATCAATATTACTTTACATTTCATGGCTAAACATTTACGTGCATATGTGACTAGGTTTTAATAATATATAAATATATACATACATATGTACATTATATTTTTTCGACCCCCTCAGCTCTTCATACTTTAATAAAGCATACGTTGTAGAAACATACAATGTGCGCACATATGTACATATTTATGTACAAATGAGGCTAGCAGCATATGTACGAAGAGGTGAAGGAAGTCAATAAATATGCTTATTGTGTCCTGATGGCCAACCAGTAGAGATGAGAGAAACTGCGATTTTTCGATATCTGTGATTTCGGTGATTGATATTTTTAAATCACTGCGATTTTAAACTGCTATTGCGATTGCATGGACTGCTATAAAATCATCAGTTACCGGTAGAGATTAATTTTGCGTTTTCTGAGCGATATAACCTGTCTTCATTTTATGGTTACAAAATGATAGCAATAACAACGTATTTCGCAGTAATTTCGCTGTTTGTAAACATTTTTCAAAGATAAATTGTAAATTCAATAATTTTTTTTTTCTTATATTTCTATATACGTATGTGGTCTGCTCAAAAGTATAAACAAAAAGAAATTTATAATGCTTTTGCGATTGCGATTCACATAGGTGAACTGCTTATGGCCTGGTTATGCTACCAATCAAGCTGGTCGAGCACCGTGTAATTGTTGTTGTGCACTCCGACGGTGAGAGAATTTTCGGACTCTCACATCCAGCAAACTTGCTGTGTGAAACAGGCAGCCAGCAAACGAGGTTTCAGAGGTAATAATGTGTTATGTTGTGTATGTGCGCTCCAATCATCAATGTAAGCGTAACCACCTCTCACCAATCACGAAATGTTTCCGATTTTGATTGGCAATCAAGATTGTAACCATAACCATAGCATTACTTGGTACATCGATAGCAGTTCCCAATAAGTAGTGAACTGCTATTTTGAAAAAGTGATCGCAATTGCGATTTGCGATTTTTTATTCACAGTGAAAAAATCACCGTTTGAGATATATCGCTCATCACTACCAACCAGACAATGTTGTGGCTTATGGCCTACCAACTGATAGCAACTGGGTAAACATGTGTATATTTACGTATGAACAGATGTGTAGATAGATACATACATACACCCAGAAAAAAAATAGTGCGAAATCAACCAAAAATCAATAAATTTTGTGGTTAATTTTTTTCAACACGATGCTTAATGTATGCCATCATGTAATCGTGTAAATTTAACACTACTGTCAAGTGTTAGTTTAACAGGATGACAACTGTAGAATTAACACTAAAAAGTATTGAGTCTTCCTGTTGATTTTACAATTTTAACTAGTTGATATTACAATAAAAGCTGGTTAAATTAACACGAAATGGTCCTGTTGAATTAACAATAACATCTTTTTGATTTTACATTAAATTTATTGTTAAATTAACTAGAAGATCTTGTTGATTGTACAATTTATTTTTTTAAATAAAAAAACATATAAAACATAAAATATATAATCATCACTTCAATTAAGCACATTCGTACATCACCCGCACAACTAACCAAATTGAAGGCGTCCTTCTCATACGAACACAAATGTACCGGCGATAGTTTATACATGGGCGATAGTACTATCACTTGCACCGAGTAATGTTTGGCTGCTAATGCAACAACCGCATGCTGCACGCAAACCCCCATTCGCTAAAAAACCTCCTCGTGATATTGCAACCTATGAAGAGGAAAAATAAAATATTGAACATTAAATACTTTTAGAAACAAAAATGTAATCCTCTTTTAACTCACCTGCAAACTGAAAATATAAATCGAAAACCCACTATCGCGAACTGACAATGATGCTAAACTCGCATCACTGCCACGGCACAAAATTTTCCTTTTTTTAAAAAAAAAATAATTTGCGTTTTGCACGAAAATCAGACTTCAAATGATCAAAAAAATTATGTATGTTTCAAAATAGTTTTGACATTCTTTTTTAACACTTTTTTTTAGATTACATTGACACTATGATCGTGTTGAATAAATCAAAATTACAAATGACGTTTATGTTTGAACATTGTTTCGTGTTATATCAACCAAATTTTATTGTTAATTGTGGTTCTTGTTGTTTTCACATTTGTTTTCATGTTGTATTAACACCAAAATTGGGACGTCAATTTTCTAACATTTTTTTTAGTTTATATTGACACTATCATCATGTTAAATAAACCAAATTCCAAATGACATTTAGGAATAAAATTTTATATTTGAATCATCTTGTATATTTTAAAATTTCTTCATGTTGTATCAACAATAAAATTTGGTTGAATTTACCAAATTTTCAGATGACAGTTACAAAGCCAAAATCATGTTTCAAACATCGTGTAATTTGAAAAAAATTGTTGCTGTTCTATGTGTAAAGATCGATTGTGTTAATTTTGCATGAATCGTGTTGATGATTATTTTTCTGAGTGTATGTATGTACATAGTATTTACATATCTTTTATACGAATTTTATAAAATTGTTAGTGTGCTCTACATGAGTTATGCTGTTGAAGAGAGATCAATTGCAAATAACATAGATCAAGAAGAAGAAGAGCCATAATGCCAATTTAACATTGAGAGACTTGCAGGGTCCTATACATTTCCAAGCGGGTAGTTTTCTTCTTTTGGATCCTTAATTATCACAGTATTGCTTTTCCATGAATCCATGCCATTTCATACAAAAACTTTTTGTTCATTCCTTTTCAAATTATCCAGGAATTTTCCCCAAATTCAAGGCATTTTTCAAAAAGCATAAAATATGTGTTCTTTTACTGAGAATAAGTGCATAAACACATATGTGTGTATCTATGTATATATGTATGTACATATATATGTACATATATTTAGGTATACATATGTAGGTACGATACCTCAAACTTATTTAACTTTCGTGGAAGCGACCCCAACATTAAACATGATAAAAGACCAAAGTTCTGATTGATTTGATTTAATAGACGCTCGTTTATCAAATTAACAAACGAGAAAACGCACACAAACAAATTCATCTTTACGTATGTCTTCCAACATTTGCTTTGCATAACGCAGCCCTATTTTATATCCTCACATTTCAAGATGTGGAAAGAATGCTTTGTGGCTTTACCAGCCAATGTGGCATCAGTACTTTGCCACATTATAAATGCGTTGCACATTACCATTACCCCAGTCCACAGATTGGCGTAGTTTTTAAACAAAGCTTACTTGCTGAAAATTTCTTCATTTCTCTTTTTTTGCCGCTGGAGCCTTGGCAATGCCTCGTTGCTACTTTGCTAATGAAGATAAATATGAGGTCAACCTCAACTAAATATATTATACATATTTACATAACGGAATAAGGGGCGCACGTAGATTTTTTTTTTTTTTTTGATAAGTTTGCCCTCTTCAATAACTAGTATTATATTACTATTGAATATCTATAGTATGTATGTATATAGGAGGTATGTATGTACACATTTATATTAAGCGCACATAATAAACCATTTACCGAAATATAAAAAAAAGTTTGATTAGACCAAGTATGTATGTGTGTACATTAGGGTGCTTTTAATTTGTATGAAAAATTTAAAAGTTCATAAAAAGACTTTATCGCCCCCTCAATCTGTAGTAACATGGTGAAAAATATCACACATAAATTTTGGTCCCGATTGGTGACTGTTAAGGCGTGGCGCTTTGAGGTCAAATTTCAGAAAACTCTATGAAGGGTCAAAAAATCAAAATATTTTTTTTAATTATCTAATACCCAAAACTAATACTTCTATACCCAAGGATAACAAATATAAATTTTGGTCCCGATTGATGACGGTTTACTGGTGTTTCAAGGGGGTCAAAGTTTAGATTACCATATGCGACACTAAAAATGTAAGTTTTCTGAACTTTGACTTTAATGCGCCACGCCTTAATCGCCACCAATCTGTACCAAAATTTATGTGTGATATCTTTGACCATGTTACTACAGATTGAGGGGGCGATACAGTAAAATATCGTTAATTTGAATTTTAAACGCACTCTAATGTACATAAATATCGCACACTAAATCAAAAAGCGTTACAACTCAAAATTTTTCGAAATCGGGTTTCTTCCATAAATTGGTACACAGAATATATCTCTAGCGGCTGCCAAAAAATCTTTTCCATCAGAGTCGTTTTTAACTGAGAAATAACTATTATACGTAGCCTTTTCCCATATCATTGCCTATAAAAATTAAAAAGTTTTTTGCCTCTCCTGAAAATTTTTGAATTTTGAGTTGTAGCACTTTTTGATTTAGTGTGCGATATATTGGTATGTAATTTTAAAATTATAAAAAAGTAAAAAAGCTAAACATACGAGTATTGTATCCGTTAGCAAGGCGACAGAAAAAATTAAAAGTAGTGAGAACTTAATTTTTATATAAAGGCTTTTTGTATTATATAAACAATATTCAAATCATGGACAATATGTATGTATTTTTACACCCGAAAGGAACGTTGAAAGAATAGGAAAAACAGCTTGCATTTTACTAAAAAAGGAAAAGCTACCCAAGCGAGTGAACTACTAAGAATTTTATTATACCATTCTAATAATTCACTCAACACAGGGCCACTTACCCTGGCCTACGGCTTTTCATTGTTTCGTTTATTGACCATAAATACTGTGTTTGTGAGTCGTAGCATAAATTTTAAGCCTCGCCGATGTTATTAATAATGATAAATATAAAATGTGGCAATATCCTGTGCGCCAAAGATAAAAACTCGACTAAACAATGATTGTTATCCTTTCTCTCTTCGCGTTGGCCATTGTTTGCTGGATTAAGTAAATATAAAGAAAACCGGAAATAAGAAAAGAGCGATTCTTTTGCATGCGGAGCAAGCAGCTCACGACTTCCGCGCAGTGTCCTCTGGATAGCCACCGAACACCCGTTTGGTGGTGAACTAAAGTGAGAAGGTGCGGCTGCGAGCGGGCGTCTGTCTTGGAGCAAGCGGCTCGCTATATAAACGTGTAACAATATACAACTCCCGCAGGCCGGGTTGTGCGTCGGGCTTGGGACCCACCACATAAAAATCCTATCCAATGAAAACAACAACAAAGCCTCGGATGAGACCACCCCTTTCTGATGACGACCATGGCAAACGTTTAAAGGACTACGATATGAGGGTAAGCACCTGGAACGTCCGAACCCTTAATTGGGAAGGTGCCTCTGCCCAGCTGGTTGATGTCCTCGGAAGAGTGAAAGCTGACATCACCGCCATACAAGAGACGCGGTGGAAGGGGCAAGGCAAGAAGAAATGCGGGCCTTGCGCTATATATTACAGTGGCCATGCAGAGGAGCGTATATTTGGTGTTGGTTTTGTGGTGGGAAAGAAACTCAGCCGCGGAGTACTGTCGTTCACGCCAGTGAACGAGCGTCTAGCCACCATCCGCATCAAAGCGAGATTTTTCAACATATCTCTCATCTGCGCCCACGCCCCGACGGAAGAGAAGGACGATGCGATCAAAGACACTTTTTATGAGCAGTTAGAGCATGCCTACGACCGCTGCCCCCGTCACGACATTAAGAGATTATAAGATTGTGCTTGGCGATTTTAATGCCAGGGTGGGTAAGGAAGGTATCTTTGGCAGCACAGTCGGAAAATTCAGTCACCACGACGTAACCAGTCCCAATGGGACGAGGCTGATCGACTTCGCCGGGTCACGAAACATGGTCATTAGCAGTACCAGATTCCAGCACAAAAAAATACACCAAGCCACATGGCTGTCCCCTGATCGAAAAACGCGAAATGAAATTGATCACGTCATGATCGATGGCAGACACAGCTCCAACATCCTAGATGTGCGCACAATCCGTGGTCCCAATGTCGACTCCGACCACTATCTTGTAGCAGCCAAGGTACGCACCCGCCTCTGTGCAGCAAAGAATGCGCCAACAGGACAGCAAGGAAAGTTTGAGGTCGAAAGGCTGCACATGACGCAGACAGCCAATGAATACACCACTCGGCTCTCACTCCTACTCTGTGAGAGCAATCCTTCACCAAACGATGTATCTGAGGAATGGGAACACATCGCTCGTTCACTTCGTATCGCCGCTGAGGAATCTATAGGATACAAGCGAGCCCGCAAAAACACCTGGTACGACAAGGAATGTCACGATGCCTCGGAAAGAAAGAACGCCGCCTACAGGGCTACATTGTGTGCGGGCGCAACGCGAAGCGTATGGGAGCGTTATCGAACGGCGAGGAAGGAAGAGAGGCGCCTTTTTCGAAAGAAGAAAAGGGAGGCTGAAAGGCGCGAGTGTGAAGAGCTTGAGATGCTGGCGGGTAGGAACGATGCTCGAAAATTCTATCAAAAAATCAGGCGGATGACTGAAGGTTTCAAGACCGGGGCAAATTCCTGCCGGAATGATAACGGCGATCTGGTAACTGATGTCCAGAGCATACTTAAGTTGTGGAGGGATCACTTCTCCTCCTTGCTCCTGTTGCTAATGGCAACAGTGAAATTGCTGAAGGAGAAGATGTACGACCCGAATCCCCAATAGCAGATGATTGTAGGTATGTTCCACCACCCGATCATGACGAAGTGCGAATAGCAATGTCTCGGCTTAAAAATAACAAGGCCCCGGGCGCTGACGGTTTGCCAGCCGAGCTATTCAAGCATGGTGGCGAAGAGTTGATAAGGAGCATGCATCAACTCCTGTGCAGAATGTGGTCGGACGAGCGCATGCCCGACGACTGGAACTTAAGTGTGCTCTGCCCAATCCACAAAAAATGTGACCCCACAGTACGCGCCAATTATCGTGGGATAAGTCTCCTGAATATCGCATATAAGGTCTTAGCAAGTGCGAAAGACTGAAGCCCACCGTCAACAAGCTGATTGGACCTTATCAGTGTGGCTTCAGACCTGGTAAATCTACCATCGACCAGATATTCACAATACGCCAAATACTGGAAAAAACCCGTGAAAAAGGAACCGACACACACCATCTCTTTGTCGATTTTAAAGCCGCTTTTGATAGCACGAATAGGAATTGCCTATATGCCGCAATGTCTGAATTTGGTTTACCTGCAAAACTTATACGGCTATGCCAAATGACGTTGACTAACACCACCAGCTCCGTCAGAATTGGGAAGGACCTCTCCGAACCGTTCGAGACCAAACGAGGTTTCAGACAAGGTGACTCCCTTTCGTGTGACTTCTTCAATTTGATGCTGGAAAAGATAATACGAGCTGCAGAACTTAACCATACAGGAAGCATTTTATACCACAAGAGTGTACAACTGCTGGCGTACGCCGATGATATCGACATCATTGGCACTAACACTCGCGCCGTATGTTCTGCCTTCTCCAAGCTGGATAAAGAGGCTAAGAAAATGGGTTTGGCGGTTAACGAGGACAAGACGAAGTACCTCCTGTCATCACACAAAGAAACAGCACGCCTTGGCAGCCACGTCAATGTTGATAGCTACAAATTTGAAACTGTTAAGGACTTCGTCTATTTGGGAACCAGCATTAACACCAAGAATGATGTCAGCACGGAGATCCAACGAAGAATCACGCTTGCCAATAAATGCTACTTCGGACTAAGTAGGCAGCTGAAAAGTAAAGTCCTTTCTCGACAAACAAAAGTCACACCCTACAGGACGCTCATCGTTCCAGTCCTCATGTACGGAGCAGAAGCATGGACAATTTCAAAATCAGATGAGATGGCACTTGGAGTATTCGAGAGAAAAGTTCTTCGTAAGATTTATGGACCTTTGCGCGTTGGCGTGGGCGAGTATCGACGGAGATTTAACGATGAGCTGTACGAGCTTTACACAGACATCGACATTGTTCAGCGAATAAAGATCCAGCGGCTGCGTTGGGCAGGTCATGTCGTGAGAATGGACGAAGGCGCTCCGGCCAATAAAGCATTTCTATCGAAACCTGCTGAACGCAAAAGAAAAGGGAGACCTCCACTGCGTTGGGAAAATCAGGTGGACAGCGATGCTGCCTCCCTAGGTGTTCCCAAGTGGCGCCATGCTGCACGAAACAGAAGCAATTGGCGCGCTCTGTTGGACTCGGCCAGAATCGTCTAGACGGTTAAGCGCCAATCAAGAAGAAGAAGGAAGTAAATAATGTATCACAATTAATTTGACATCGAGGCATGGATTCCAAAATCAATCAGCATATATATCACTTTTCTATAGGTCAGTGACTTACATTGGCTCAGATTTCCATATGTCTACCGAAAGGGACGGCTTTACATTAAGGAGCCACGGTCCGAGAAAAATGACTCTCAGGTGTGTAGAGGGTCTTTCACAGATATTAAAACTTGAATCAAAACTTGCCGGAGGCTTATAGTTCACGAGATATTTGTTGGTAATTGGATGGGTCCATAGATATTACCCTAGAAAGCGAATTCTACCGGTTGAGGGTTATTTTTTTAAATCGCGGCCGAAGGCCGCCGAAGCAAAAAGGTGTTCTACACACATATCGTTGCCCGGATAAATTAGTGTCGTATGTGAAATTTGGGCCGAATTGAGTTAATAATAGTTATACTAAACTAATCAAGATCTTTCGAATGACGTTGTCCGTTTTTGCTATCTCTTTTAGTTTAAGAGATATTGAGCAGAATTTTGTCGTTTGTGCAAGGTCTCAAGCGATTTCGTCTAATTTCCAATGTGTTTTTAACAGGGACGGTAATCATTATAAGCGAAATAATATAAATCACCGCATAATCATTATTCTTCGATTTATATTTTTCTGATTAAAAATAATTATCATTTTCTAAGTTATTTTTTCGATCGGAAGTAATAATTATTATGTAATTTTAATTTTTTTGATCACTAATAATTATTATTCTTGGATTTTAATTTTTTTACTCAAACATAATTATTATTTCTTGATTTTTACTTTTTGCATCAAAAATAATTATTATACTTGATTTTTATTTTTGCCCTCAAGGCATAATGATTATGTGTAATTTTTATTTTTTTTACTCAAGAATAAAAATTATGGTCTGATTTTTATTTTACTATTCATAAAATAAAACTCAAAACGTCATACAGCCTGAACCATCAGGATTTTTGGCTTAAAATTTTGAATTCCGGGAATTTGCGGAGTTTTTGGTGTAGCTCCATCCAGTTTTTGGAAAAGTGAAATTTTTTTTTCAGTTTACTTACTCTAAAACACCATATTTTCTAATGTACATATATCTGAAGATATGCAGATACCAATTTCTTTAATTTTGTTCCAAGTTTGCTTTGAGTCCACTGCAGTGCCAAAGCTGCGCTCGTAATATTTCATTTTGGCAGATTTAATGGATCTATTCAACGATTTTCGCGCTGTTTTAAATGCGGTAAAACATTCGATGGTCTTGTAGCGTCTCCACCTAGAGTAGGCCTGATCCCGAAGCTTTATTAATTGCTTAATGTTAGCATTAAACCAAGGACGAGTTTTAGGTTTGGATACTTTACATTTAACTGGAACAAAATTATCGAAGAGGGTATTTACGTTATCCTGTAAGAACTCAATTTGTTCATCAACGGATGTCAGGGTTCGTAAATGCCACCAGTCTATGCCTTCAACAGCATTCATCAGAGCAGGACTGTCAATATTTTTAAAATCACGATGGAAAAAGTATCTAGGAGATTCAGAAATTTCGAAGTCGAAGCACAGAAAAATCAGATCATGCTTCGAAAAGCCCGGGGCAGATAACTGACTATAATGAATGGCTTTCTGCAAATCATCTATAAAGAATATATCTAAAAGCGTAGCGCTTTGATTCGTGAAATGGGTTGGCATTGAATTATTTATTGAAAAGAGGCCTAAAGATTCCATATTAAGTCTGAAACCACTTTCTGTCAGTAGATCACTATAGAAGTCGCCCGTAATTATAATATTTTTATAATCTAGAATCATTGGATGGAGACACTCAATAAACGTGTTGAACTCTATATGACGGTAAGGCCTGTAGGCACACCCAACAAGTACTTTGTCAAAATTCGAAGACACTTCTATTAAAATATATTCAACGGCATCACCATCACCAGATGCATACTTTAATTTACATGAGAGACTATTTTTAACATAGATTGCAACAATAATAAAATAAAAATCAGACCATAATTTTTATTCTTGAGTAAAAAAAATAAAAATTACACATAATCATTATGCCTTGCGGGCAAAAATAAAAATCAAGTATAATAATTATTTTTGAAGCAAAAAGTAAAAATCAAGAAATAATAATTATGCTTGAGTAAAAAAATTAAAATCCAAGAATAATACTTATTAGTGATCAAAAAAATTAAAATTACATAATAATAATAACTTTCGATCGAAAAAATAAAACTCAGGCTGTAATTATTACTTTCGATTTTTATGGATAAAACTCTTAAAATAAAAATCATTGCAGATAGCCGCAGATTATACAGAGATAAATATAGTGGTATATTCAAATTTATTTTGTGATAGTGGGAATATACTGATTTTTTTGGTCAAAATTTTAAAAATAATAATTATTTTCCATCCTTGGTTTTTAATTGCTGCGAATTACTATTTAATTTATTTACTTTTATGAGAAATAAAATACAATACTTAAATAATTTAAAAAATCTTTAATTTAGTTCAAATTGGGAGCACATTTTGTCGTACGTCATACAAATTTCCTGCCAAACTGTTTTTAGCAACATTAGTAACATACGACAAATTTTTACTGAAGAAAATCCTTTATAAATTCCAAAATAATAAACAATATACATATAACAAAATTAAATAATTTAAGAATTTTTTGGCCTAGTAGTGTTCTGCCAGACTTTGGAGAAAAACTAATGAGACGTTTTGGAGAAATACAATTCCCAACATCAAACCTGTTTTCCCCAAAGTCTTTAAATGCAACATACAACATTAATTTATCCGGGCGACGATATATACATATGTGCATGTTTTTATAAGTGCCTTTCCTCGGTAATCGTACGAAGTTTTTGGGGGTTTGTTTGGTAAATTTTACAACTTACAAACATCTCCGGTCGACGGGACTTTTGGATTTAGAATCAGAAGGACCTCCTCTACAACCCCCAATGACTTTTTTTTCAACGCGTGGTAGACTATTGGAAAATTTTCCCCGTACATTTAATACATATTTGTTGACACATAATTATTGTGACAGTACATAAGCAATACTCATTGAGAATAGGCCAACAAGATGGTTCAGCTTGCAGATTTAGATGTGGAGATGTGGAGATCGTTAAATTTGGTATGTGGGTCGCCTGTAGGTATGCACGCAAGTCAAGGTGAGAAAAAAACTCTCGAAAATGATTAAACGATAACCATAGAAAATTAAGACACCTCATTTTTCAATCGAGTAAAATGTTTTAGATTAGCACACAGCCTTAGTAATCAATTCCGCGCTTTTGGTGTTGTTCACTCACAGTGTGATTAGTTTTTGTCAGAAAAGTGCCGGAATGAACCATTCCTTTAACCAAACTACAAAAATTCGATGGTCTTATTTAATTATATATGTGATGCAGGGTGGATTCTCCATATCATACATTGCAACCGCAATAATTTTTAATCTCAAACTATGACAAAAAATTTAATTATAATAATACATCTCACTTGTTGGCCTTTTTAAGGTAGGGCATTCTAATTTTAAGGTAGGGCATTGCCCCATAATGCCCCCCCCCCCCCTAGCTACGGGCCTGATGGTGTGACCATTCCTACGAGTATTTTCAATGCCACTCCACGCTTCATCTCCATACGCCCCTTTATTACTTACGCCCACAAAAAAAGGTTGAGAACGGCCCTACATTTTTGTTGTTATTATTTACTTATTCTCTATAAAATCCTTTTCGATATCCATTTTTATATGTTAAAAAAAAAACCAAGAGATTGCTTTTTCTTTTATTCTACATTTCTTTGTTGTTCTTGAAAGAAAAAAGAGATAATTTACTTAATGATCATTCCGCTTTTGTGCCCGCGAAATAAATTGCAAAATAAATAAAGAAATACTCGTACATTAAAATCGAGTAAACATAATGGGGATGATGTTAAAAGCCGTTTATTGTGAAAAACTGTCCGTATTCCCTAAAATAAAAGTCATAAGCTTAATTAGGTGCATTAAGCTTCTGAACCAGGGACGCAACGGTTATAAGAGAAATGGGGTAAAAGTCATATTTAATCATTATCATGAAAAAAAATTTTTTTTGGTCCTTAATAACCATTATAAAAACCAAAAAACAGTTTTGGGCCTGAATAACCGTTATGGCAACCAAAAAAGTGTTTTGGGCTTGAATAACCGTTATGGCAACCAAAAAACTGTTTTGGGCCTGAATAACCGTTATTCATATTTTTATTTTTTTTTGGCATCAAAAAAAAATCAAGCCTATTTATTTGTCAATATTTCTGGACGATATTGGTATCAAATGAAAGGTGTGTGGTGTGGGGGTTTTAACCTCCAAAACCCCCCCGTGCGCACGGCCCTGCTCTCGGGTATATCCTCGCCTTTGCAGCGCTTGAGTACATTCGCGATTGAGTTGAGTGACTTACCTTGATTTTACTTGCACTGATTATTTTGCATTTCAACTTGACATCATGTCTAAAGATGCGTTTTTAATTGCAACATAATTCGCGAGACCTTCACTAGTACATGCATAAGTACATATATACATACATATGTACATACGGCATCCGTTCGTATGTTTATGGAGAGTCTTATAATCTGAATTAAATTTCAAGAGATATAAATTCAGAACTGTACGACTTTTAAGTGAATTCGTGTCTTAAATGACAAACTCTGCAGTTTCAATCACGGCAGACAGTTTCTATACACGAAATAAATGACTAAGTATCGATTAATAAAATACATGAATTAGAGAATTTCGATTATAGTTAGCCACTGGTACGAGTATATAACCAGCAAACACAGTCTCTAACGTTAGAAATTTTGTCGAGATTACCTTACATAACTAGTGTAATTCTCTATATATTCTCAAATCGATAGCTAGGGTTGAAAACTACACTAGAATTCGATTAGCGAGTGATTAGAGAAGGAGCCAAATCTCACGCCTTTTATCAATTCTCAATATATTTCTGTGATATATTGAATATACATACATATATAGAAATTAGATACTAAAAAATGGTAAAGTTAATATTACCGTAGTACAATGTTTTCCATTAAAAAGTACAAGAAGTACCTTTAATTTAAATAATAAGACTGAGTTTTGTTTAAATTTCAGTTCTTATAAATGTGGTAAACATATACATGTCAATATGTCATATATGCAATTTAGGCACATATTGCGTTAATAAAATCTAAACAATGAAAAAATCATGTAAAAGGAGACAAAGCTTTGTTTTTCATTTCAATTGGAAGTATTTGCAAATTCTGATTAGAATCTCATTAGAGAACTACATTAGAATTCGATTCGAGAATTGTAATTTTCTCGATTTGAGAATTAGGTACCCTTTTGTTTGAGAACGCTATGATTCTCGATAGATTTTCGAGTCGTCCTCTAACGTTAGAGGTTTGAGAATGAGGCTAGTTCTCGAGTCATTCTCAAATCGATAACTAACCTCCGTGTTTGTTGGGTAGGTGCATCCCTGCAAAAATACGTACGTTGGTATATAGTACGTATGTTGGTTAAAGTTTGTGATAATTGCTTTTGTTACACAGAAATAATTACAAGTTGTACGAGTTCAGAAGTAATGTGAATCATCACCAATTGGCCTTATTTACACTAAAAATCAAACGACGTGAGACCCAAATACAAAACAAATAAAAAGTTTGCCTCATCTTTCCATGCAAATAATTAACAGCTGAGCCTCGTCACCTCTTACGAGTATTGTTGGTATATCACTAAAAAGATAATGATCTAATTTTTTTGTGGAAACATTTGGGAGTGATTACAGCATTTTTTAATTGTAAAGAAAAGTCAAATGATAACAATTCTCTGATTAAAATACTCGTATACAATATGTAAGCTCGCTCTACTGCTTCCTTTGAGAAGTTAAATGAGTTATTGACAACACAAAACCATAACTAGCAGCAATAACAATGGCGAACTAGTTACAAACCACTGAGAAACAATTCGAACGTATTGAACTTACCGAAAAGCAATCGTTATTATAAATTGGGTTTTTAATTGGGTTATATACATACATATGTATATACGAAAGGAAATATCTGTAATCACAAGCAATAACCGCTTAAGTCGATTGAGGAAAACTTCGACTTATATACATATACCACGCTATTCTCCTTTTGAAACTCTATATTTGTGTAAACCCCCGATTCTTATAACTTAATTCAAGCAAAAGATATAAATAAAAATATTTATAAGAGCCAAAGTAGATGTATATACTTAATCAAATTTCTGCATGACATTCTGTTTTATTTACAAAATTTGATCGTAACATTGTGGATGGCTCACTGATTTTGCGCCCATAGTTTTAAATCGACTTTTATGATTTGTTAAGAAACGCCTTCGAATATAAAAATCAATTTATCTCGAAATCATTTTTTAAGACTTAAGCAATTATTGTAAATTGCCACAGATATTTTGAAATATTTGTATGAACTCATCTAAAAGGATGTTATTACACGCGTGAATACTTATCTATCGAGCTCATTCAAACCAATGGCGATTGCTAAAAGGATGGAGGGTAGTAAATTAGATTAAAAAGATCAATACATTCAATTGAGTTATTTTCGTTAGTATTTTAATAGAAGCGATCAGGAATTAGCTAAAGTACTCGAGACCGAGTGTGTTATTCCTATTATAATAAAAATCCAAATCCCAACTCCTGGGATAACAGAAAAGTTAATAATTTTCTTCAAGACTAATTCCGGTTTTTTTATACCATCGAAAAAAAAAATAAATACATACATTTTTTCCGCCCTGATGTAAAAAATACTTGTACATTATTGGACTTTTGCTCTTATCGCATATCTCCACAATTAATATTCACACTTTACAAGCCGTTTTACTAAAGCTTATTGCCCACATTTGATCGCACATCTAGCATCACACATATAACCTCCCGAAAAGAGAACATTTAATTTAAAATATGAGATACTATAATAATATAATAATACAATGGCGCTATTATAACTCTGACGAGTTTTATGGCCGAGCTTCTTTCCCAATTCGAAGTGTGCTCCTTTTTGTTTTTCCTACTAATTGGGTGGACCTACAATTTTATGCCGGCTCCGAACGGCGAATGCATTTTTTGTGAGAAGCTTTTTCATGACAGAAATACTCTCGAAGGGTATGCCGCCCACTGCCCAGAGGTGACCGCTGCTCTTAAAAACCCAATAATTGGATTCTTACTAATTAGCAAAATTGTTTTGGTGTTTTGCACTCTACCCACTGCATCACAGCGGCCATAGGAGATAAACAACAAATAAAGTCTTTCGACATTCGCTTGGGGATAAGAAGTGTCCAGAAAAACTACAGTGAAGATATTGGTGGATATGACGTTGAGGGGTGGTGTAAAATAGTGCACCTTAGCGAATAAACGCTTATATTTGCGTCAGTTACCTGAAATAAAAATTTAAAAAATACCACCACACTAAAGGAAGAGAAGATAGCAACAAGCAGAAGCAGGAACCATTAAAAAGAATGTAATTTCAAGACGTGTAAGATGGTTATAATGGCAGTATTGATATATATATATATATATATATATATATATATATATGTGTATGTACATGTGTTGGTATGTGCTACCACCCAATAAACAAAGACGCGAGGATGATATCGCGGCGAATTCGAGGCGAGTTCGCGAAAGCAGATTTTCTCGAATATAATTTCTCGAACTCGCCTCGAGTTCGCGGCAAGTTTGAGAAAATCAATTTTCGCGATATCAAAATTTCTATTTTTTTTTAAGTTGTTTTGCACTAAAAACTCATTATACCCAATAAACACAAAAGCGAGGATGATATCGTGGCGAATTCGAGAAGAATTCGCTAAGGTGAATGTAATTTTTCGGACTCGTATCGAGTTCGAGATGGACTCGAGAAAAATCAATTATCGCAATAGCATTTATTAATTTTATTAAATCTTGCTTTACACGAAGAAATTCCCTGTTGGGCTTTAATTTACCATTTAAAACTCTACTCAAGAGATTGAAAAGCTCAGATGATATCGTGGCGAATTCGAGGTGGATTCGCAGAAGAAGATTTTCTAGAATGTATTCGCCAATGGGCATAAATATCGAATCGCCAACGATCCGAGAATATAAAAATGCGCGAATCGCTAATGAGGGGTGACTCGCCTGGGAATTCGGATTCGCCGATCTATCGTCGCGAACTATCGCCGCGATAATATAATCAGAGAAGCGAATTCGTCTCGAATTCGAGGCGAATCCGTTGTGTTTATTGGGATAGTTCTGAAATTTTACATTTATACCTGAACTCGAATATCACAGTTCCTCAGATGTTATCGTGACGAAAGTAGATCAAATCGGATTATAATAAAATAGATACGAGTATGTAGAAGAACCAATT